>CM066728.1:17422351-18639017 GCA_033961575.1 Aselliscus stoliczkanus | reverse complement strand
GGCCCATGTGGGAGGAGGGGGAGGGCTGCAGCCCCAACAGGACTCACATTCGCTTTCGCTGCACCAGCTCCACGTAGTCCTCAGAGCGTGCGTAGTACTCATCGGGGCTCAGGGCTCCCCAGAAATTGGACCACAGCTTCCCGTGGCGAGACAGCATGGGTGCTATGACCTTCCTGTGAACAGGTGAGGTAAGGAATGCTCAAAGGTGAGCCCTATTACCAGGGAAGCAGCTGGGGGTTCCTGGGGGACTGCTGGGGGGCCCTCTGGCTGAGCCAGGCAAATGACCTGTTCTGTTCAATGAGGATGCGCAGGGTCTGTGGATTGGTGATGACGGCATCGGCGTCCAGGCTGAAGTAGAATTCACACTCAGGGTCCTGCCGACAATTGTCCCTAGAGGTGACAGGCCAACAGACAAAGGAATTGAAACTGGAGCAGGTAGGGGGAAGAGGAGGAGATGACTGCAGAGTGGGTAGAACTTCCCCTCACTCCAGGACCCCAATTTTTCTAGTCTGTGTGAGAGAGACAGGGGAGGGACAGCACATATGGTGGTGGCACTGTGAGGCCATGGAGAAGCTGGCTGGTGGACTGAGAGGGAAAGGTGGCGCAGTGGGAGGCAGCCGCACCACCTCCTACTCCCTTCACTCCCACCCATCCTCCCCGCCCACGGCTCACTCACATGGCCATATCCCTGGCCTCGCCTGGGGTCAGGGCTTCCTCTGGCCCCACGAGCTTCACAGTTGAGAAGTGGTCCTGGAGCTGGGGCCAGGAGTCTGCAATATGGGGCTCATGGTACACCTCCTGCAGATGCGGGGAAATGGGAGAGTGCTGAGAGAGCAGAAAATATGGTGTCTGAGGGATGGGAGGGGAAAGGTGGTGAGTGGACAGGGTGCAGGAAGCTATTTGGGGTGGGGGGACGGGAGTTCTGATCAGAGCAGGGGCAGGGTCCCTTGGGAGGGCCCATACGGAGAGGCTGCCAGGGTATCTTACGTTATTATGCACAAAAAGGGTGATCCTGTCGGGAGGATAGTCCAGGAGCATCAGCTGCTGCAGGAAGCGAGGCAGGAATGGAGTAGGTTGTTCTACAAACACAGCCAGAAGCACCCGGGGGGGAGGCTGGAAGATGCATGACAGGGCTCAGAGGAAAGCCTGGGGTCCCCATCTGGCCTGTCCTCTACAACCCTGCCAGGTTTGGGGGTCCTCAGGAGCTTTGCATCCCATTGGTGCCTAGCATGTTCTCCCTGCACCTCTTGCTTCAGTGTGTTCTCCTGCCCCACCCTGGCACCCCTCCTCACCTGCCCCCCCGGGAGTGTCCTCCGGTCTCGGTCGCAGAACCCACAGCCTCCCTCAGGAGTCCAACCATTGGGAACATAGTTTCCCAGGTAATTCAGCTGGAGCTGTTAGGAGAGACGGGGAGAGGCTGAGGCAGAGGAGTTCAGGGCTGGAGGTCAGGGAGGTAGAGAGACAGGGACAGGGTGGGATGGAAAACAGTGGACATTTAGAACCTCTCCTAGCATTTCTGCTGCTGGGGCTAGGAGGCCGGCTGCTCAGAAGGGCTAGAGGCACCCAGGGGATCGGTCTCAGTCTGAGGCAAGGATAGGAGATGGGGTCAGAACTGACTAGGGGAGGGACTGTGGGGCTAGGCCTGGGATAGGGATACGGGGCTGGGGCTGAGGGTATGAGCCATTGAGGCACCTTAGTAGGACCGTTCCCATGGACCACTACAGGAAGCGTGTCGTAGGCCACATTCCGGATACGCACACGATTCCGATCAAACTTTAAAACCACCTCATCTGGGGAAAAAAGCCAGGCTTGAAACTCCCTTCCTCTTGAAGCTGCCAAGCAGCAGGTGCTTCTAAATATGGGGGAATCCAGGCTCTCTGCTGCCACCTGGGGATCTCCTCTACTTACTACCTGGGCAAGTCACCAGCCCCTTGGAGACGCAATTTCCTCATCTGTACCAGGTGGATAACCACAGACAATCCCCTTTGTAGGACTGTTGTGTTAAATGAAATTACCGAAGTAAAGCCCCTGGCCGAGGGTCCTGGCACACAGTATGTTTTCCATAGGTGTTGGGTATGACTGCCACTGCTTTTACTTCAGTTAGCACAGTGCAACTTTATCTACCAGCCATTCAGATATTTGATGAAGTTGAGATAAAGGTGAGTTGAAGACCACCCCAGTCCCACCAGGAGCCCCTCTCTAATTCAGGACCCCAGCAGCCTCTTTCATTACCCCTTCTGATTGCCTTTCTTCTCACCTAATGCCCCGTTGAGGTTCTGAAAGATCCTGGATTTATGATCCAGATTAAGGCTGAGTTTCTCCTGGATGGGATAAGAGGCAGCAGTTAATTCAAGAGGGGGTGGGACATCATTTCTCACTCTTTTCTCTTTACCTCTTCCCCAAAGCCCCTTTACCCCTTCTTTCCCATGCAGCCTGAGGTCTGCCACCCCCACAGAGCAGCAGGTGGCCCCCCTCCCCTGTCTCCCCCTACCCTTAGTCCTGGGTCCAGGTAGAGTCGAGTGTAGAACAGCTGATCATCATCATCATCCTTGTACTTCCACTGGCGGACAATTTGGTGGATGGTGGGGGCAAAGCCGATGAATCCTGTGGGGGGAGGAGAAGTGCTGACTCCAAGACTCTCAGGTCTCATGGACATGTCCCCACTCCCTCCCTGGCCCCCAGGCACCTGGAATACTCCATACCCCACCACTCTTGGCCTCTCTGCCTCCGGCACTCTGCCACTCACCACCAGAGTTGAGGAAGCGCTTCCCTGTGCCCACCTCAGGGTACTGCTCTGCCAGCCCCCACTCGGGCCAGCAGAAGCCCTCTGCTGAGAACAGCAGGCGGCTGCCACTTTGGATGAACTTCTTCAGCAGCTCTGCAGGGCTGCCAGCCAGAATCACATCATAGCTGGCAAGGAAGGGGAGGATGAACAGGACAGCTACTACGAATCTCAAATATCGGTATCCTCACCCCCTCCTCCTGTTCGCCTTTCCGCTTTCTCCCCTTTACCTGTCCACAAACATGATGACCATATTCTCCTGGTCTGCATATTTCTCCATTTCCTTCTTTAGCCACCTGACCTTCTGTCCTCCACCAACTGTTCGGGCCACATCACCCCCTCGCCACTCCTCTCCCAGGCCCAGGGTCTGTGGGGGAGATCCACCATGCCAGAGAGGGAATTCAGCTGGCCAGGCTCACCGTGGGGCCCCAGGCATCCAGCCCTCAGCCCACTCCTCCAGCTGGAAACGCCCCCTCCTAGCGGCCTTGAGGGCACTCCTCTCCTCACCCGCACTGTGTAATTGAAGAACTCCGCCGAGCGCAGGAAACGCCGGTATCCCTCCGTCTCGGCTGTGGCCACGGTGATCACCAGCAGCTTCTCTGTCACCAGTCGGGAATTGGCATTCGGGACCCACTCACCCAGCTCACTGCCCCACGCGCTCCAGTTACGTAGGCCCCCTTCCCCTCCCTTAAACTGCTACTGTCCCTTACTTCTTTTTTCCCATTCCCTCTTAAACTCTTCCCCCGGGGAAACTTGGCTCCCAGCGACAGCGGGATGGAGTGACACCCAGGAATTCGGGGTCAATTCGCACGCAGAGGCTGGAAACCTTAGTTCAGAGTGGGGAGTGAACGGGTTCAGACCCACGGAGCGCGCTGGTTGGGAGAAGCCGACTGCCCCCTCCAAGCCCCGGAGAGCATACACGTCATCCCAGAGCCCCCTCGGCCCACCTGAGGGTCTCACCTGGGTTGACAGGGTTGCCACCCCGGGGACGGTCGGAGGCCGAGTCCGCCGGAGGTGGCGGCAGCAGCAGCAGCAGCAGTAGCAGCAGGAGCCGGAGTCCCGGGCCCCGGGAGGCCATGGCTGGAAGCGGGCGGAGACAGCACACAGGCCGCGCCGGGCTCCGGCTGCGCGCCTGGATCCCAGCTACCGAACGGGGCTCTGGAAAGGGGACTGGAGCTGCTATGCGGCCCACTGCGAGGAGGAGTAGGGTTGGGGCTCCGCCCTGGAAAAAAGGCGTAGCCAGAGGGTACAGAAAACTCCAGATGCCGGCGCCCCAGACAAGGCGAGGATTGTGTCCATGCGCCGGCGCGCGGGCTGTGCAGAGCGAGCGGAGGGGGCGCCGGGACTGGAGGCTGGAGAGGGGCGGGGGCTCCGGCTGGCGGTCGCGAGCAGAGGACTTTGGTCTGAGCCAGTCCAGCCCACCACCCGCCTGACACAGGAGGAAACAGAAACCCGGGGAGGGGAAGTGACCCCTTGCGGGTCGGACAGGACGCGGAGGCGGGTCCTTGCCTCAGACAAGCCCGGGCGGCCGGGCGGAAGACTGGAGAGCGAGGCAGTGGGGGCACGCGGAGTGGGGACAAGCGGAGGAGCGGGCGTCAGGGAGGGAGAAGGCGGAGACGTCTGAGGCCCTGGGGGAAGTAGGGGTTGCAGTTTCCGCAGAGAGTCACCAGGGATCTCTCGTATTGCCCACTCAAACCTGCCCACTTTCTTTGGGAGTTTGGCCCATCATCTCTACCGCCCCGGGAAGAGGCTCCAGGGACTGCTTTTGTGATGCTGGCATCTAAAGAAGGACCAAAAGAAAATGATGTGTCTCGAAAGACCACTGGCATCACCTCTTTAAAACGACCCATTTCAGGGGTCCCACAAAATACACCACTACACTAAGGTCGGAAGTAAGTATACTTTTGCCCATAAAAAATATGGCGGAAAGCTTTCTGGTCTCCAAGGGAACATCAGGTAACGAGTAAAGCTTTGGAAGTATTCTGCGCATGCGCAACATAGCACACACCGCCGGAAGTGAAGATGCCTTTAGCAAAGCGGGTGATTTAGTACGCGTGCGTAATAGGCTGTTTCGTCAACTGTGTTGTGGAAATGGTGGAGAAGAAAACTTCGGGTATGTGAGCCCCCGGGGGCTGGCCCCCTTCGTCCTCTCAAATCCGAACCTCGTCCAGGATTTCTTCAGTTATTAGTCTCAGATCCCTTCCCCGACCCTCGGGTCCTGGCATCAGGGCAGCCTCCAAGCCATTCACATTTTATTGATGCCTATTGCAAGCCGGGCGCAGGGGATGGAGAAACGGAAAAAGATCTTCATCTTCTAGAACTGGATTTCTGGGAGGGGGACAGACATGCAGACCAACCATTGCATTTCAGAGTGATACGTACTATGGCAGAGGGATGCGCAGCGCCTGGGCGCAGGGAGGAGTGGCACTCAACCCAGCTTCTGGGAAGGAGGGGATCGTTGAAGGCTTGGAGGGGAAGAGAACGCTGGGCTTGAGTCTTGAAAGTCGAGTTAGGCTTCACTCAGTGCAGGTGCACAGGGACTCATTCCCGGCATCGGGAACCTCACGTGCAAAGGCAGAAATGCAAGAAAAAGCAAGGCGCTTAGGAAGCCAAGCAAGTCGGGGACTGGCGGAAATAGTAAAGGAGGCTGGAGGGCTGGGGAAAGACACACTTGAAAGGCACTGTATACACTGCAGAAGTGTTTAAACTCTGAGGGCAGTGTAGGGCCATCAAGAGCTTTTAAGGCCTGGGAGTGACCGAAACAAATTTATCTTTTAGAAAGGCAGTTCTGGCTTCAGTGAAGGGGATGGATTGGAGGGACCAGTGCGGCGCTGTCCAGTAGAACTTTCTGGGATGATGGCAATGTTCTTAATCAGCACTGTTCAGTATGGCAGCCGTTTAGCCACGTGTGGCTATTGAGTACTTGAAATGCTAGTGCAATTGAGGAACTGAATTTTAAATTTTATTTCATCTTAATTCATTTACATCAAAATTTAAATAACCGTATGTGACTAGTGGCCGCTTTATTGTATAACACAGGTCTAGAGGCTGGAAGGCCAGTTAGGTATTAGTTGTCCAGATCAAAAGAAATGAGGGTGGGAACACCTCCAAATTGACTTATAATAAATCCAGCTATGTCGTTGCTTTCTTAGAACCCCTCTCTGGATCTCTGTTGGTTGGCGTTACCATAAAAATCCCTAAATCCCTAAATTTAGATACTTAAAAGATAGACTCTTTTTTTTTTTTTTTTTGAGGGCAGTGTCACTGGCCCTCATATGTGGGACCCGAACCGGGGCTGCTGGCTTCCCAAACGAGCGCTTAACCACTGCACTACTCGGCCGGCCCATTAAGAGGTAGACTTTTTTTTTTTTTTTTTTTGAGGGCAGTGTCACTGGCCCTCGCATGTGGGACGGAACCGGGGCCGCTGGCTTCCCAAGCCAGCGCTTAACCACCGCGCCACTCGGCCGGTCAAAAGATAGACTCTTAATGGTCTGCCTGACTTCATATCCCCGCCTTCACTGCGCCCACACACAGATTATTTATATACCAGCCATACAGAACTTCTAATTTATGAAAAGCACCACAGCCTCCCATCCAGGCCTTCTCTCAGGTTGGCTCCAAGGCCTGAGACACCCTCCCTTCTCCCCCAACCAGGTTAACCATTCATCATTCAGGCCTCAATTTGGACTTACATTCCTCTGGAAAATCTTCCTGACTACTTCAAAGCCAGGCTAGGTGTTTCTGTCATATGCTCAGTAGCATTCTGTACTACCCTGTACCAGCATACACTATGCTGTACCATGCTTGTTTCTTTGACTATTTGTATTCTCCACTAGACTGTAGGCCCTGGTTGTATTCTCAGAGCCTAGGGCACCACCTGGCACTTGGAAGGGAGGTAGTATATTGCAGTGATCAAGAGCATGTTTTGTGTTTCTTTTTAAGATTTTATTGGGGAATTGGGGAAGGGGAACAGCCAAGTTGTCCTTCAGTCTTAGTTGTGGAGGGTGCAGCAAGCTCAGCTCCAAGTCCAGTCACCATCGAGCCGCCCGTTGGCAGCCCACAACTGCTCAGCTCAAGGTGCTGTGTTCAATCTTAGTTGCAAGTGGGCATAGCCCACCATCCCATGTGGAAGTTGAACCAGCAACCTTGTTGCACGTGCTCTCACCAGCTGAGCCATCCTGTCACCTGTTGGTAGCTCAGCAGCAGCTCAGCTTGGACGCAGCTCACTGGCTCATGTGGGAATTGAACCTATGATCCTGTTGCTCAGAGCTTGCGTTCTTTTTTTTTTTAAAGATTTTATTGGGGAATTGGGGGAGGGGAACAGCATTGGGGAATTGGGGAAGGGGAACAGACAAGTTGCTGTCTTTTTGTTCTTCAGTCTAGTTGCAGAGGATGTTGCTTCACTGGCTCATGTTGGTATCGTCATTGCGCTCTTCCTGGATGAGGCAGATTGGTCGCCGGCCTCTGGATGGTCGCTCCCCACGGCTATTGGCAGCTCACACTGGCTGCCAGCCGCTCACACTGGCTGCCCGCCACTCACTGTAGCCTGTGGCAGCCCACTGCAGCAGGGGCTGCAACTTACACCGTCACCGGGGCTCGCAGCCCAGCTCCAGGTGGAGCTGTTATTATCTGTGGAGGACAGTGTCACTGGCCCTCAAATGTGGGATCCAAACTGGGGCCGCTGGCATCCCAAAACCAGCTCTTAACCAATGCGCCACTCGGCCGGCCCTCTTTCTTTTCTTTTTTTTTTTTTTTTTTAGCTGAGCCATCCTGCCACCTGTTGGCAGCTCAGCAGCTCAGCTCGGGCTGGCATCAAACTGCCATTGCTCAGAGCTCAGCTCGCACTCTTGAGCGAGCTCTTAACCAACTAAGCCACTTGGCCGGCCCTAGAGCTTGTACTCTTAACCAACTGAGCCACTCTGCCAGCCCCAAGAGTATGTTTGTTGTTTTTTTTTAAATTAAGATTTTATTGGGAAGTTGGAGGGAATAGCATTGGGGAATTGGGGAAGGGGAACTATCCTTTGGTTCTTCAGTCTAGTTGTGGAGGACATCGCTTCACTGGCCCATGTTGGTATTGTGATCATTGCACTCTTTCCGGCTGAGGCAGATCGGTCGCTGATCATTGGAACGCCACTCACAGTGGCTCAGGGCTGCTCATGCTGGCTGTGGCCATTCAGGGTAGCTTATGGCAGCCCAGCTCCAGGTCAAGCTGTTGTTCACCATCTTAGCTGTAGAGGGCACAGAGTCACTGGCCCATGTGGGATCTGAACCAGGGCCCTGCTGCTCAGAGCTTGCACTCCCAAACCAACTCTTAACCATCCAGCCATTCGGCCAGCTCTAGAGCATGTTTTTTGAACCTGGGCAGTTTGGGGTGTGAATTATGACCCAGCCACTTAGTAGTTATGTGAACTTCAGTAAGCTGAGGATGATAATGATACCTGTCCCATAGGGTCATTTGTAAGGGTTAAAGGATTCCATTTCTGCAAACGAGTTAGTATAGTATCTGACTCATAGTACGTGCCCAATAAATGTTAGCCACTGGTGCTGATGTTATTATTATGGTTATATGCACTCAGTAAATATTTGTTTAATGGATTGAGAGATACTTTGTGTAGAATTATCAGAATCTGGTCAACAGCTGGCATGGTAATGAAGAGAGGTTTAGAATAACTCCTATGTTTGTGGTTTGGATATCTATGTAGATGGTTCCATTCACTTAAAGAAAGTCTACAGGAAGAGAAGCAGACTTGGGTGGGAAGATTTTTAATTTTGAGTTGCAGTGTTAATGGGGTCAGCAGGTAATTTCCAGCAGCCAGTTGAATAGTCAGTTTTGGAGCTAAAGAGAAGGTTCTGGACTGAGAGAATCACTTTTGGAGTCATTTGCTTGTGGGTGAGAGAGCCCTGTGTTTGGATTAGAAATCTCAGGAAGAGTTTATAGACTAAGAAAGAATAGGGACAGCTATCTCCTTCGAAGCAGAGAGAGAAAGCAAGGTGGGAGACAGAAATCAGATATGGGAAAGCAAAACCTGGAGTCATGTCAAGGAAGCAGGTGATGGGTCTTTTTGACCTGAGAGAGATAGTCAACCCAGAGTGTAGATAACTTAAGTAAAATGCACACTGGACTTGGCCCTAGGAAGTCACCGTTGTGGGTGGTTCCCATCAAATGTAGTTGGTTTGCTGGGGGTTGAGGAATGGATGGGAGATGAGGAAATGAAATATCACATGGACCACTCTGTTAAAGAGGAGTAGCGGAGGGCCGACCGAGTGGCACATTGGTTAAGAGCTGGTTTTGGGATGCCAGCAGCCCCGGTTCGGATCCCACATGAGGGCCAGTGACAGTGTAAAAAAATAAAATAAAATAAAATAATTTAAAAGCCTCCACTTCAAAAAAAAAAAAAAAGAGGAGTAGCGGAGAAGTTGGGTAGACACAAGAGAGCTTAGCAGGTTTTTCCACTGAAGGGAAAGTGCCAGTTGAGGAGGAGAAATGGAAGATACAAGAGAGAGTGGAGGACTCACCTTGGAGGTGAAGAGTTGGGATTAGCAGTGGGTCTTGGTGTGAGGGGGTGCATCCACTTTGAATGGGGGGAGGGTGGGTTTATAATATGCAATTATAATATGATGGAGGGTGGGCTGAAAGTTGAATGTCTGTACAAGTTGGTGGCCTGTTTCCTTTGAAGTAGGAAATGAGATTGCTGAGCATGAAGGCCAGATGCGTGCAGGTCCCAGTGGAGCCTGAGAGCCCTAACGGTAGAGTGGTCTCCATCAGCACATTTATGGGATTTCTGCCAGCAGTGAGAGGTCTCTAGGAGGCATTTCATTGGTTGGATCTGGGATTGGGAAGAAAGGCTGGGGCTAAAGGGATAGAAAACAAGCATGAGTGCCTGAAGTGGTAGTCTTAGTTAGCTGTGAAGGAAGCAAACCAGAGGGCATGAGATACAGCAGTCCTCCCTTATCCATAGGAGATAAGTTCCAGGACCCCCAGTGGAGCCTGAAATCGTGGGTAGTACTGAACCATATACATTGTATGTTTTTTCCTATACAAACATATATTTTATGCCTTCTCTCTGGCACACCTGAATTGCACTTTGGGGCCATTATTCAGTAAATAAGGGTGACTTGAATACAAGCACTGTGACACTGCAATAGTTGATCTGATGACTGAGATGACCGCTAAGTGGTTAATGGATGGATGGTGTAGACAGCCTGGATACTTTGGACAAAGGGATGATTCAAGTCCCAGGCAGGATGGAGCAGGCTGGCACTTGATTTCATCATGATCTTCAGAACAGCACACAATTTAAAGCGTATGAATTGTTTATTTCTGGAATTTTCCATTTAATATTTTCAGATCGCAGGTAACTAAAACTGTGGAAAGTAAAACCTCAGTTAAGGGAGAGCTACTGTATTGGTAGAAGGTATAAGGCCAAGGGCTTGGTGACTAAGATGAGATCAGAGAACTATGGCTCCACACCCCATGGACATCCACACCCTGCCCAGAACCAAGGTCACCCCAGCTTCTCTCTTCTCTGTGCGCCCCCATAACTCTTCTGGTCCTGCCCACCTAGTTCGCTCCCAGGACCCTGGACAGCGGCGGGTGCTGGACAGGGCGGCACGGCAGCGCCGCATCAACAGGCAGCTTGAGGCCTTGGAGAATGACAACTTCCAGGATGACCCCCACGCAGGACTCCCCCAGCTTGGCAAGAGACTGCCTCAATTTGATGATGATGCAGACACCGGTGAGGCGGGTGGAGGAGGACGGGAAGGGTGGGGCCAGAGAGACAAGGCTGAAGGCAGGGGAAAGAGTCTGCCTCGGTCAGGGCTATGGAAGGACATCAGGCTGGGAGGCAATGACCCAGGAGCCCCTCTGGCTCTGCCTGGGACTGGGTCCTGTGACTTTGTGTCAGCTGCTCTCCCCTTTCTGTGCCTTAGTTTCCTCTTGTGTACGTAGGGTAAAGAAGATGGAGCAGATTAGCTCTGAGATCTTTTCCAGCTCTGATATAAAGCCTTAGATTTAGGGAGTGTGGAGATAAAGGAAGGCTGGGATTGGAGAAGTGGAGGGAAGGGCAAAGGATGGTAGACAGAGGCTGACCTAGGGCCTAGGTGAATGTGTGGGCAGGGAATGGACATGAGAGTATTGGGAATGATGGGGCAGAAAAAGATGGTATTTTTCTTGGCACATGCCAAGTAACTCATTGGTCTTGACCTATAGGAAAGAAAAAGAAGAAAACCCGAGGTGATCATTTTAAACTTCGCTTCCGAAAAAACTTCCAGGCCTTGCTGGAGGAGCAGGTGAGAGAGGAGCTGGCCAGGGAGGATTCCACAGGGAAAGGATGAGCCTGCGGAGATGCTTGTACATGACAGGTGTTTGCTACTTGGGTGGGCAGAGGAGGCATGGAGTCTGCCCCCTTGTCTCTGCAGAACCTGAGTGTGGCTGAGGGCCCCAATTACCTGACCGCCTGTGCGGGACCGCCATCCCGGCCCCAGCGCCCCTTCTGTGCTGTTTGCGGCTTCCCCTCCCCGTATACCTGTGTCAGCTGTGGTGCCAGGTACTGCACGGTGCGCTGTCTGGGCACCCACCAGGAGACCAGGTTAGCTTGGAACATCCCCCAGGTCCACACCCTCTTCCTCCTAAGCCCCATAGCCTCCCAGACCCTCTCCCATCCTGGGCTGCCTATGCTTGCAGGTGTCTGAAGTGGACCGTTTGATCCTCGGCAGCCCCCGAGAGGAAGGCCCTCTGTGCATCACCCCAGCCTCGGAGAAGATATCACCAAACAGAAAGGTGCAACCCGGACCAGGAGAGGAGCTGTTCACTCACCCAACAAAATTCAGTCTGATTCCCAGGGATGTGGCAGGGAAGTGGGCCAGCCCTTGGGGTGCTGTTGTAATAAAAGGTTTCATGTGAGGAGGCACCTCCCTGTTAGGTCACATGATGTTTTGGGGATGAGAGTGATGGGTCACCTGTTTTTCCTACTCACTTCTCTGTGTCTTTTCTCCTACCTGCCAGTCACCCCTCCCACTGTCTGCCCATCTGGATCCCTGACCACGAAAGGTGGTGTTACATTCTCCTGCCACCCTCATGTCCCTACATTTCTTGGCTGCTTCTTTGTGTCACTTTTTTCGTTATTAATTTAGTTCGTATTAATTTAGTTTCTCTGAGTATCTTTTGAGTACAGCTAGGTCCCAGAACTGGTGACAGGGAAGTAGAGTGAGGGTGGGGGATGGGGGTGCAGAATGATACTGTGGAAGGAGACAGCCCTGTTTTCATTGGGCCCTTATTTGTGGTGCCACCAGTCTGAGGGAACAGTTGTCCTGAGGGAGCTCTTGTTATCAGGGGCTGTGGTATATGAAATTATTTGCAGAGAAAACTCAGAAGTTTCTGGGAAGCATGGGGGAACTCATGGTATAGGGGCTCCTGTTGATGTTGGCCCTGGATACTGTAAATCTTGTGTGGTACTAGGTCTTCTTACACCCACCCCTTTCTAAGTGGGCTGTGAGCTGTAAGCACATAAGCTCCTTGGAGCTGTGTCCTAGTTGTCCAGTACCCCGCTGGAATATAACTAAGCACATGCTTAGGAAGTATTTGTTGATCAAATGATTTCAAAAGAAATTAATGATACCCAGCAAAGTCGGTGTTAGGCACCTTCTTAGGCTCTTCTCTCCACTTTCGGGGATTTTTCTTGGGGCTGGCCCAAATGTTCTCGGTGTCTTCATGTGGAACTGCTTGTCCTTTCTCTGGAGACTTGCAGTTGGGCAAGTGGTGTTAATGACAGTTTTATGTTGAATAGTGGTGAGAACAGAGTTTAGAGACAGTCCTAAGCATGGTTTTAGAAAACGGCTATAAATTTTTTTACCATCCTTCCACCAAAGGTGGGGTCTTTGTGCCCTTGGGCTCTGGGCTCTGGGCTAGCTTATGACTATTTCCACCAGTACTGAGTGGCAGAAAAGAGACCATGTGACATTCAAGGCTAGGTGGTAAAAGGCAGTGCAGTTTCTGCCTTGTCCCTAGGACACTTGCTTTTGGAGTCCTCAGCCACCATGTGAGAAATCCAATTGTCCTGAAGGCGCCATGCTGTGAGGAAGCCCAGGCTACATGAGAAGCCACGTGCAGGTGCTCCTGGTGACAGGTCCAGCTGACCACGCCTTCAAGCCATCCCAGCCCAGGCTTCCATCATAGGAGTGAAGATACTTCCTGATGATTCCAGCCTCCAGGCACCGTCACCCTCAGCCATTTGAGTCTTTCTAGCAGTGTCTTCAAATTCGTGAAGCAGACACAAGCCATCTCTGCTGTGCCCTGTCTAAATTCCTGACCTTCAGAATCCATGTGTAGAATAAAAAGGTTTGTGCCATTGAATCTGGGCTAGTTTGTTATGCAGCAATAGTAACGGACATCAGGAATCCAACTTGCTGGCTGCTAACTCCTGGCCTAGGTTTATTGTCTTTCTCAGGAGGGGAATCTTTCTTGGGTTCTAATCTTTCTATTTTCCTCTCCATCAAGATGTGCACTCTAGAAAGAAACTAGAAGAAAAGACAATTTCCTCGCAGGGAAACACCACCTATACTTCGCTGTGATCCAACTGCCTTGGAATTCCTGTCCGATTTCCACTGAGCACAATCTCTTCGGCTTATTTCCTAAATTCATGGACTTTGTTTCATATTTTGTTGTGACAAAAAGAATCATATGGGTTCTGCTTGGTGTAAGATTTGTCTACTCAGTGACCTACTCGGCCTTCCCCAAATGACCTTGATAAGGCAGAGCCAGGCCTCAGGGGCCTCCCCTTGCTTTGTTGCTGATTGTCTCCACAAGTCATCCATTAACGTTCTCTAGGAAGGATCTTTGGACCCCCACTTAAAACTGTAACTCCTGAAGGAAAGCTTTGAGCAAATTTGGCCAGCTTCCCGTGGACTAGTGGAGACTTGGTCCTCACCTTGGGAAACACCCAGGCCTTTGAGAAATCTACACTATACCAAAAGCTTCTACAAGCTAGAGTCACTATCATGATGGAGCATACCACAGCCCCTTCCTGGGCACACAGGAGCAGAAGAGGTTAATGCTAGGGTCTGAAAGGCTAGAGACTTGGGGGCTCACAGCTAAAAACCTCAATGAGCACTGAATTTAATTGATGTGAGTTAGTTTGGAGAGCCAGGGATTCTGGGAAGAAGGCCCATGTGTGTTCAGTCTTAGACAAATCTTAGTCCCACTACATATCAATTTTGTAGCTTGAACAGGTTATTTATCTCTCTGACTCTGTGTAGCTACCTCTCAGATATTGCGAAGATTACATGAGGCAGTGCACCTAGCCCAGTGCCTGGCATCTGGCAAGTACTCAGTAAATGAGAGCTGTTGACCTCATTGCCCAAAACCTAAAGCAGTTTCTTGTGGAGCTTTTTCACAGTTATTTCCCTCAAAAACTAGAGGATTTCTCAGAGTAGCCCTAGTGTTTTGCCCATTCTATAATAACTAGCTGTTTAGAGTTCTCTCTGCTCCTAGACTGTGATTTTTTTTAGGGCAGGGGCCATGGGACATCCACAAACTGTCCAGAATCAGAATATGAAGGGGGTAGATTATTTGCAGACTTCTTGGCCATGGAACCCTTTATGTAGGGAATAGCTCAGAAAGCACCAGTGTTTCTGGGTTAGAGCCCAGTGGGAAGCTCTGATTCGAAGGCCAGTGAGCAGTCCAGCTTGCTGAGAGAGCACAGTTGTACAGAGGAATAGTAAAAAGTAGGGATAGAAAGGTGGGCTAGGGCCAGGTAGTATGTCAAGGTCTTAATTACCTTGGGCTTTGTTTTGTTTTCTGAACCATGAGGGAGCTGCCAGGGAAAGTCAATGAATGATGCCCCAGTAGAGGGATATGGATAAGAAGCTCAGTTAGGGGAATCCTGTGACAAGTAAGTCCTGACAAGGGAGGATGAGGGCCTGACCCAGGACCAGGCAGTGAAGGGAGAGAAGTAGATGGATGTGAAAACATGGTAGAGGGAGGACCAGTAGGATTTGGCAGCTAAGGGGAGAGGGTGGTGGAGGGGAAGGAAAAGCCAGAGGTGATTGAGGTTGTCCATCTGTGTGTCTGAGAGGTTGGCAGCGCTGGTAATAGGAATGACAGGAACTGTGGCTTTGGGGGAAAATAATGAATTTGTCCAGCCTGGAGAAAACACACAGGGGGTATATGCAGTTCTGAAGCTTGGGAGAGAGGGTCCAGTTAGAATGCAGATGTGAGTGTTGTTACATCTCATGAGAGATTCAGTGCTGGTGAGCAGATGAGGAAGGAGAAGGGGCGGAGGTCAGAACCCAGGCCACCTCTATGTGACTGGTCACCATCGTCAGTGCCTTAGGGGAAGGTACCAGTATGGGGCCCTCTCTATCACCTCCTTCCATTGGATGCCAGGCTTCTTTCTCATGGCTTCATTTTCTTGTCTTAAGTGGGTACCAGCTCTGCTCAGTACCCACTGGGCCAGTGCCAAGCCTGCCCATGACCTAGTGCTATGTCTGAGCTGGACATCATCAAGTCACACACCACTGATACGCAAGCCTCTGTGAACAAATCTTCAGAACCTTTTCTGGAAGTTACTAAACTTTCCCCAGAAAAATGTTCTTGCACCAGACCCTTGATTGGACACAATTTCAAAGGGCTTGTCAATTTCTGATATCCACTCCCAGGCCCAGGTAAAGAAACTGAACTACACCACAGGTCTCTTTGTACAGCTGTGAGGAAAGGTCTAGAGTAAAAGAAGTGACTTGTTATCTAAGGCTGGTCAGGCGGATATCTCTGCTATTTTCAGTTTCCTAAAGCTGGGTCTTCCAAGGTGTGCTCCATGATGACTCTTATCAGTGATTGTAAGAGTGCCACACTCTTGAAATCACTTGCAACCCTGCCTCTGTTTTGCTGGATGACACAGTCCAAAGGCCATGGAGAGGACAAGTGACAGTCTGGGGTTTGAGAACTGAGACGACCTTGGGTGCTTCCCCGGCCACCCTTTGCTTGGCCAGACACTCTCAGATCCTGAACAGTTCACAATATAAATTTATTTATGCACGTATTTATATAGAATGCTAACACTCCGGGATGCCTCCGACCCGCCCAGAGGGGTTAATATAAGGAGGAATCGGTCCAGCCTCAGGAGCAGGAAGTGAGTTCTCAGGAGGCGGGTTCTTGGCCAGACAAAGGAGGTGCAGCCAGGGCTGAGCTCGGACTGGAGCACGGATCCTGAGTGGGGCGTGGCTTCCATGACCAGGGTGGAGCCTGGGGGTGTGGCTTGGCCCTGGGGCGTGGCTTGCTCCTGAGGTTGTAACACCAAAGCTGGGGTCTACCCCTGCAGCCCGGGGTTCCGGGAACCCCTGTCCACTGGGGGCAGTGGGAAGGGAATGGGGTCCACAGGTCAGGCCTCCTACACGTAAGCGTTTTTCCCATATTTGCCGAAGCTGCTGTCGGCTTCATCCGTGGCTGTGGGAGGCAGGCGGGCAGTGAGGCCAGCGGATCGCAGTGCAGAGGCCTTGTAGGGCCGCGAGGTGCTGGTGGGGGAAGAGGCCTGGGTTAGAGGGAGGTGCGGCCCTTGCCGCCCCCCACCCTGCACCCTCGTCCTCTATTACCTGGCGGTGGGGTCGTCATCGGGACCACAGAAGCAACTGGAGCTGAGGCAGACTCCGCCCAGGATGGCCAGCAGAGAGGCACTCCAGCCCAGGTAGAGCGCGGGGCCCAGCTCATACCTGAGGACAAGGACAACGCGAGGCGGCGCTAGCTCCAGGACGAGACAGAGTCCCACCCACTGCCCGCGAGTGTGGGGCTCCCACACTCACTTAGTTCCAGGATACAAAGGGTCGAAAAAGTCTTTGGTGATGTTGAAGGCATACCAGGTGATGGCCACCATCCCACAGCATCCTGGGGCAGGGAGAGAACTGCGCTAGCACCCTGGACTACCCTAGGAAACTTGGGGAAGGCCAGGCAGGGGCAGACCAGAGAGAGGATGTGGAGTATCAAGTCCAAGAGCAAGTTTCATTCCCTCCCTTTCTTCTTCCCAGCTCATGACCCTTCTGTTTCCTAGGGTCAACTGTAAGCTTCTGGATGGAGCACCAGGACCCAACCCCAGCCAACCTGTCTTGTCTGCTTCTCAGCTCGCCCTTGTCCCCTTCTTTTTCCCTGACCTACCTTGTTCATCCCTGCCCTCTAGCTTCTTGATTATTTAGTTTCCTCACTCAGACTGTGCTCCACCCATTCTCAAAAGCCCAGCTGTCTTCCACAACCAACCCTGCCTTTTCCTGAGACCCCTGTCCTTTGGCCCCCGCCCCCCCAAGCCCTCAGAGCCTGTAACATGCCTTTACCACTTAGTGCAGTGAAGGCCTGAAGCCAGTGAGACCCCTGAACTACACCACCAGCCTTGCCACTTGCTGAGGGCTTGGCTTCCACACCCGGAGAATAGGATGAGACTCTCCCCACCTCGCTTGTGAAGTGATGTGTGTGGGTGTTTTACAAACTGAAAAGGGGTGGCCAGATGTACAGTATAGTTTTTGGGCACAGTGTGTGTGTGTGTGTGTGTGTGTGTGTGTGTGTGTGTGTGTTTGTGCCCTGACTCTGTCTGGTCTTCCTAGCCAGGCTGTAAGCTCTGGAGGGCAGACCCTCACTCACTCTCACCTTTGGAATCCCTCCAATACCTTGCTCATGCCTGGCGCCTCTGGGGGCTCAAGAAACACAGCTGATGGACTGATTTGTAGCCAATGGATTTGGTGAGTGTGGGTGAAACTGGGGTGAGCAGGGAGAGAGGGAAGACCTGAGCCTGGGAAGGCAGGTGTCAATGCAAAGGGAAAGGTGAGGCAAGTGCCGTAAGTGGGAGCTGGAGATGACAAAGAACCCCAGGGTCTATTGCTGAGGGCCATCCCTTACCCCCCAACACAGCACAGGGCCCACCCATCACCTTCCCTTAATTACCAGCCAGTATGTGTAGGGCCCCTGCAGTGGCCGCCAGCTTGGCTTTCCTGGAGAGAACTGTACCCCCAATGTTTGTGCAGCGCAGCCCCACTGTGCCCAGGAACAGGCCCAGGAAGCCCAGGAGGATGGCGGTGATCATGAGTGCCCGGCAGGCCTGGATGTACCCTAGGGAGGTGGGGTGCAGCCATGAGTCCCTGAGGCAGCCCCTTCCCCCTCCATCTCCTCTCCCTTCTATGACAACCAGCCCCTCACAGCTCCTACTCAGACCTCAGTCCCTCGAAGTCCTCAAATCCCCTCCTTCCCCTTCGGGGCCATCTAGCCTACAGACTGAGGGGTTACATATCCCTTCTTCCCAGGAGCTCACCTCAGTCTCAAGAAGTCTCAGCCCTTCCCTCCTTGCCACCTGCACCAGTGCACTCCACCTATATCTCCATTACAGGGCCTCTCCTTGACACTACTGACACGTTGATGGGATAATGCTTTGTTCTGGTGGGGGCCATCCTATGCACTGTAGGATGCTTAGCAGCATCCTTGGCCTCCACCACTAGATGTCAGTAGTAATCTCCCCAAGCGGGAAAATCAAAATGTGTAGACTGTCAAATGATCCCTAGGGGGCAAAATTGCCCCATTGAGAGCCACTGCTCTGTTAGAGCACCGCCACGTTCTGCTGTGTATTACAGAAACCACACCTGGGCTCCCCCAACCCCTTTTCCACACCTGCTTCTCTCCAGCTCCCACCAAGTGCCTAGCACAGTGAGGGACATCCTGAACTGAGCTTCTTCCCGGAGTGACTGGTACAGGACAGCAGTGGCCTATGGGTCACTGGGTCCAGGGCCGTTACTAATCTGAGAGGTGGGATACCTGGGACCAGGACCAATCCAAGTCAGCCTTGCACATAGGCCTTCAGTGCCTCAGTTTCCCCTTTCTCAAAGCTGAAGGAAATGGCTGGCTCCCTTCCTGGCCTTTCCCCCTCTCTGTCTTTGATAGTTGCCAAGCACTCCAAGGACCTTGCACCCCTTTCCCGGGTGGGGCAGTGCCATCGGTGCTGAAGAGGAAAGCCTGGGTCCCTGCCAAGAGGATGTGAAGTGGCCAGGAGTTGGGAGGTAGAGAGGAGGAACAAAGTTCCCTGGGAGCACTTTCTCACTCCCAGCCACTCCCTCCAGAGTTCCCGCTCTCCACCCCCAACCCCATATCTTTTCCCCACCCATCCATCACCCATCTCCACCTGGGGCACAACAGATCTGGAAGAAAAAGGGTGATTATCAAAAGGAGATTAGCACAGACTGTGTGGCTGGGGGGTGGGGGCAAAGGCAGCTGGGAGGTTACTTAGCGACAGTCAGGACCCCATTCAGGACCAGAACCGGCCTTGGAAGTCAGCCAGCTCAGCACTCAGCGACCCACCAGTCAGGACTCCACCCCCTACCACCTGTGTGGCTGAGCAGGTTAATGCTTATCCCTGCAGTTCTCCAGCTTCTGTAAAATGAGGTTACTAATGTCCCCAACAGCAGGGCTGTTGTAAACAACCCTGAAATGTGTATGTGAAGTACCTAGCACCACACCTGGGACCCAGATGCTGGGTAGCTGCACTCTGTCCTTCCCCCAAACCCGCTCTTGCCCCTCTGTCTTTCATGTGCACTCTCAGGTCTACAGCAGCATTCCAAGTGGGGCCTCTCTCAGGTGGACAGGCACACAAGCAAAGGCCCCTGTTCCAACCACGGTGTGATTGAAGGGTAAGTGAGGTGGGGATGGCCGGGGCTGCCGAGCTGGCTGTCTGCAATGTCCCTTCTAGCCACCCAGCATTCTGGGCTTCTGGCCCAGTTCATACTCAGCTTTTACAGGGTTTGGCGGGGGGTGGTGCTGGGGGACACTTGCCTTGTAAGTCCTGGAGAGAGGGATGAAAGCCTGAAGGCCTTTCGGCTGCCTCAGGAGATTCTGGGAATAGTGGGGGCACGAGAGCCACCCTAACCCCCTAACTGCTCAGAGCATCTTTGACATTCCTGGGGGATCTTGTGAAGCCCTGCTCTAAACCCAGTGTTGGCCTCAGTTCCTTCTCCTACCCCTGGCACCTGCAGAAGGGAACCTGAAGAGCAAGATGGCTCCAGGAGGACCCTGTGATGGTGCGGTGAGGGCATGGGTGTGGGTGCAGGAACAGCACCGCAGAGGACTCCTGCTCATCCCCTCATGGTCTCTGGCATGGTCCAAATGAAGGGAGACCCCCCCCCCCCGGGGGATGATAGGGGCTACTTATAGGGTGAACAGGAAGCAGGAAGATGCTATAGCCACAAAGGAGAACCTTCCTGGGCCGAAAGAGCTGTAGGTTCCAGCTAGAGCAAAAACACACTTCCCTGAGAATCCCGAACACACATGCACATCCCCCAACTGCCTACAGTAGACACTCAGGATCTCTTTCAAACCGTCCTTTAGATCTCGCCATGGCAGTGGTGGCCCAGTGGAAGCCTGGTGAGGCACTGAGATTGTCTCAACCTTCAAGAATCCAAGATGGGGCCTCCTCTTCACCCCACAAACCACAGCCTTCCCACTCCAAAACTAAAATGCTAAAATCATTTGAGTGCAATATAGATGCTAACATCATATTAACATTTTGCACCTTTTATTTCATATAAACCTCACGACCACCCTGTGAATGGGTGCTATTATGCCCCTAACTTTACAGATGGGTCAAATGAAGCTCCTTTTAGCCCCTGCTCAAGGTGCAGAGCTAGGAAACAGTAGGCGCTGGACCTGGCAGTCTGACCCCGGTGCCTGCCCTTGTAACCACTAAGACAGTGTCACATTAGGCAGGGGGCCATGTGTGACCAGGTCGCCACTACAGTTCTGGACAGGGGGCTTCCCCCAGCACTGCCAGCTGCAGGAGCCCAGGTCCCAGAGCTTAATCAGGCCTCCCTTATCTGGACGGTCCCCAAGGCCGGACCACAGGCAGCACCCGTGCTTCCCGGGGCTCTCTCCAACCTTCCGCCTCCCCCTGCTCCCTTAGCCCTCCACCCTGTACCGGAGAGAGCCAGCATGGATGGGAACTCCCAGCAGTTGTAGACACCCAGGGAGTCGGTCGCGCAGCTGTGCCAGAGGTTCTCGAAGATGGTATTGGTGGTGATGACGTTCCCGTGCACAGTGGACACTCGCCAGTAGCTGTTGGGCAGGGTCACCCCCAGCATCAGCAGCCCCAGGGCTGCTATGAAGAAGCCAAAAGTCTCCACAGCCACTGACATGGTGGGACACAGGCCCTGAGGGCCGCCTGGGGCCCCGAGGGGGGGAGGGGATGAGCCCCAGGGGACCTCGAGGGCCTTTGGCTAAGGAGGGGTTAGGTAGGGTGGGGAGAGAGGGAGGGGAAGGGCAGAAGACCAGCTGTAGCCTTGGCCTCTGGTCTGTCTCCTGGCTTCTGCCGCCTTCCCTCTCTCTGGGTCTCTGCTTTCCTGCAGGTCGGTCAAAGGAATGAACCAAGAGCCCACGGCAGATGTTGACGAGGAGATGGAGGGAATAAACGAAACGGGCCAAAAGTCCACTGCCTCCGGGCTGCCCTGGGCTCCCCGCCCCACAAGGGTGGGGGGGGGGACTTACTAGGGAGTGACTAACGGATACAGCCAAGGAGGGGCCCCCATGGGAGGCACTGGGAGCCAAGGGGAAGCGTCTGTTTCTGACTCAGCTTTCATCGGAGGCCAGAGAAATAAGAGGGACAAGAAAACACAGACAGAGAATGACCACAGACAGGCCACTGCAGCCTTCAATGGGGAAGGAACGAGAGAGCAGAGCCACCTCTTGATGTCGGTGAGCAAAGTTCAAGAAACTCAAAGACGGGTTGGGGCATTGAGTCTCCCAGGGATTAAAGCTGAAGGGAACAGGGTCTGTGGGGAAACCCATGGCTCGAATCCAGCTAACCTAGATTGAAACCAGACTCCATTATTTTCCAAAGTGACATGGGCATGAAGTTTGAGCCCTGTGAGCTCATTTCTGTTTCTGTGAACTAGAACTACTACTATTCACCTCATAGGTTGTAGTAAGAATTGTGACCACAGATCAAAGTTCCCCACATGTATGAATTGCTTGATACTTGGTAACTGGGTCTTGGTGCCACATGTCCCGTGTGAGACCATCAAGTGTTACTTTCCTCCAAACTTCAACTTCCTGAACTTGAATTACCCTCCCCTTGGTGGGTTGATCTTTGACCCTCAGCAACAAGCTTGACCTTGCTGCCAAGGGTCCAGGAGGGGGAATAAATCATAGGCGCAGGTGATCCTGTGGCTGATCTAAGCAGCTCAGTTATCAGAGCTGTCACCAGCTCTATTGATTATGATGGATTAGAAACCTCTGGGTCCCCACCCCAAACCAAGGCTGAGCACCTGGCCCACCCGAAGAAGAGAGTGTCATTTTCTGCCCCACGGCCACAGTGGGACAGCTCTGGTTCTCTTCTGGCAAGTGCGGCTGGAGCTCAGTCTCCAAGGGGCTGCTCCTACACCCAGGCAATGCACGGGACATCACTAAGCTGAAGTGTAAGCCCCCATTCCCTAACTTCCCGTGTCAGGCTCCTCCGTGCTCCCCTCAGGGGCCTCCTCCCCAATCCCCCAGCTGGGCTGGCTTGGCTGTGGAATGAGAGGTATGCAGTGAAGCAAGACTGGCCCACGCTGAGCCTGGCACGAAGCGGGTGTGGGGCAAAGTGGGCTGGGTGGGGACTGGGTCTCCACCTACCATCTCGGAGGCTACAACTGGGGTGTCCTGGGTTCCTAACTTCTCCCAAGACCCCTGCCAACCCCATGCCAAATACCTGTTTCCTTCCCTTCACCAGCGGCACCCCCTCCCCTAAGGAGGCTAGGGTTGGAGGAAGGGGAGGACGCAGGAGGACAAAGGGAGGGGAAGGGCGGAGGTTTTGGAGGAAACTGAGTGGGGGCCCCCCTGGTGTGGAAAACTCCGCGTGTTGAGAGGCAGCTGAGTGGGTCAGAGGAGACAGGAGACATAAATCCCGGCCTGTCCCCTTAGCTCTGCCCTTCCCACCTCCGGTCTCTGCTTTCCCCCAGGATTCTAGGGCTGTGCAAAGGCCACGTGCCTTTGGGGAAGGAAGGAAGGGTGTGGGGTCTAGGCAGCTCAGCAGACAAAGGAGAACCCCACACCAACATGGGGGGTAGGAGTGGGAGAACACAGAGCAAGAAAGGGCCATGTGTTACCCCCACTTCTGGGCTCAACGGAACCCGCCCCTTCCTCAACACAGACACAGAGGTTCCCAAGCCAAAGCCCAATTTTATTTACATTCACCCCAAAGCACATGATTTGGGGCTAAAGGACAGGTCTCAGGGGAGAGGAAGTTGAAACCAAAAAGGACAGTGATGGGGTTCAGGAGAAGGGAGAGTGAGGGTGGATGGGCCTCTCGAGTGTCCTCCATGGGCTCCCACGATCCCCTGGCAGAGGCAGAGGCGCAGTATCATTCAGGATTTGTACTTGGATACAGCAAATCCGATGAGTCCAGCCATTCCTGCCACGCCCAGGGCCATGCCTCCAACAATGGCCATGCCCACCAGTCCATCTGGAGAGAGAGGTAAAGGGAGACTGTCGTCGGTCAGGAGGCCAGCCCCAGCCATCTGGGACCCTGGTACCATCTTCTCCCTGCCCATTGCTCCTCAACAGATGTGCCTCTCCACCTGGAGTCACAGAGTAGCAAACTCCAGGGTTGGACAAAGACGGCTTCCAGGGGTTTGAGGCAGAACTGCTGGGAGGGGAGTCATTTAAAGAGAGGCCAGAACACCTGGGCATGGGGGCAGGGAGAAGAGTAAACTGGGGATAACAGGCCAGGGAGACAGGAGGGTGAGGACTGGAGGAAGGCAGAGGGGAAGGCATTCACCTTTCTTCATGGCCTTGTCAATGAGCCGTTCCAGTTCCTTGGCCTGGTTGTTCTGGGGCTCTGTCTGCAGCAGCCCTCGCACATACTTTAGGGCCTTTTCATATTCCTACGCTCAGGGAAAACACGTACACATGCCCTCAGTATTTCAGCACTGCTCCTGCTGTTCAGGGGGTCCTTTCTTTTTCTTGTCCTGGGGGCTCCTCCCTCTACCTCAACCCCCTCCCTCACTCCAGCCCCACCCAATGGAGTAGAGTCCACAACCCCAACTGTGTGGGGGTGATAAGCTAGGGGAGATAACAACCCAAGCTTGGGGCTGCACCCCAATTCTGACGTCACCTTTCCCCCACACCCTCGGCACTCTGATCCTGTCTCTCACCTTCCCTAATCACCTTGCACCTCTGTACCTGACACCACCCCCTGCCTACTGCCTTCTTCAGGCTTTACCCTGGAGGAGAGAAAAGAGTGGGTGCTGTGGACCACTCAAGTATGATGGAGTGGGAACAAGGGAGTTGTCTGCCTTACCTTCAGCCGGTAGTTTCCCACTGCCAGGTAGAAGACATAGTCCCGCTGCTCTTCTTTGCTCCCTTTGGGCAGCAGCTCTGCGGAGGGGAGGGGAGAGGGTGAAAACCACTTCTCTTTTCCTAGTACTCTTGTCCCAGAGACACCTTCCACTCTTTGAATGCCTATATGATCTTAGGAGAAAGTCACTGTCCGGGAGCCTCCGTTTCAGCTCCAATCACACTCGGCTTCCCAATCAGAGCTTGGGGCATCATGAACTCAGGCTGCCCAAACACCCTGGTGATCAACACCCAATACTATAGTCAACCCTGGTTCATCCAAGTGAAAGGAAAGGAACTCAAGGCACTGGAGAAGCCCGAAGTCATCTCTATTTTGTTTTGACATCTGTTGTTTCAATTATAGTTGCTTATTGTCCAAAATAAGTGTTAAAAATAAGTTTGTATTCCCTCTCCCTTTAAAAAAATCAGCTCAAAACTCACTTTCTTTTTTTTTTTTTAGGGCAGTGTCACTGGCCCTTATATGTGGGACCCGAACCAGGGCCGCTGGCTTCCCAAGCCAGCGCTTAACCACCGCGCCACGCGGCCGGCCCTCAAAACTCACTTTCAATTACTTCCCTTAATGATCTCACCTGACTCTTTCTTAATTTAGTGACTTCCCAGAGGCTTATGTGGTCAGTTGTACTCTATGCACTAGAATTTGTTGCTAAGTAGTTTTGCAGGTGTTCATAAATCTTCCCAAGTATCTGTACTGTCTCAGCTAGACCGGCAGCCCTAGACTACTTCTCTAGCAGCACACAGCTGTAGAGGAAACCTGAAAATTCTGAACTGACAAATTAGACAAATGCAGGGTGTGATTATTTGCATTAAGACTCTTATTTTCATAGATTTATAATAGGCATCCTTTCCTAGTACACTAACTGTTTGCTTACACCTGAGAAAGGAGGTACAGAGAAATGTAAGGGTCAAATATTGTGGCTTCTGACAAATGGTAACCCATCCCAAAACAATGGGAAACAGGATTCCAATCAAAAAAGCACCATCTGCTCCCAGGTTTTGGGGGCTGTCTTCTGCGCTTCTTCCATGCCATCCTCTTAAAAAGTTTTCAGCAGCTGCTGAATAAGCACCATGGTGGAGGGCCAGGACACAGGGCCGGGACAGACACACAAGACAGGAGCCTCTAGTCCCAATTCAACCATTAATTAAGTTAGCTGTGTGACCTCAGACAAGTCACTTTATGGTTAGACACCAGATGACCAAAGTCCTGTGGAAACTGACATGCTCTGATACTATTGTATTTGGCAAAACAATGATGAGGTGGTAATTAATCAAAAGTACACTAGGAGAAGACAGGCTAATGTATAGCCCTTTGTTGCAGTGAGCTTACTGGAAAATAACTGTGATGTGACTACACTATAGGGTCCCATGTTGAAAAAGGATCCCAGCACTTGAGATGGAAGGAGGGAACGACCAATGGCAGTAGAGAAGGGCAGACCCTGATGGCAATTAGGGGGAGAGTCGGGTAGCCTAGCGCCTCACCCTCCAGTAGTGCAATGCCTTTACGGATGTCATCGTTGTACTTGCTTCGCACCAAGCACCAGGCATACTCAAACTGCGTGCTCTTGGACACCGAGCCTGCTGCCTTCTCAGACTGAAATTTCTTTTCAAACTTCTGCCATAGGAGAGGAGAGGAGTCATTTAGAAATGAAGAGGGCGAACCATTCTCTGATGGACCTAGGTGCCCATTTCCCAGTTACAATAGATATTCCCCAGTCTCAGCCACATTTCCTTCGCGGGTCTTGACTCTTGGCACCACAGATTCTGCTATCACCATCCCTGGGACCCAGGCTTTCGGCTTTCGGTCGGCAGGCTGTCCTTGGACAGTACCCTCTTCGCTCCCCTACCCCTAGTGGTACCGAGAGGAGATGCCACCTGGTGGCGGCTCCAGGAACCGCTCCCGGAGCAGCTGACTCCGAGTGGCTAAACAGTAAACACATTGTTCAACAGTCAGAGCTGTTCAACAGCCCACGAAGTCCCTTATTGGAGACTGCTTCCCCCATCCCACCCCACCCTGCTGGGTCTGGACCTTTTCTTATCTGCAAGATGGGAATAACAATAGTGCCTACCTTCTAGAACTCAGATTGAGATATCGCCTGCAAGGCACTTAGCACCGTACAGGATACAGTGAGTAATATTATGAAACTTTATGGTGGTCGCTAGTTCCTCGCCACTGAAGGAGCACGCAAAAACAGATCCGCACCCTGACTTCCTAACTATCGCACGGACCCAGAACCCGCTAGTTTTTCCACGGCAGACTCCAGGCCGAGTCTGAGGGGGGGTGGTGGTAGCGCATAGGAAACTACAATTCCCATTAGTCTCTGGGGCCAAGTGGAGCCTCTCGGCAGGAGCCGGACGCTGCAAAGGCTGCTGGGAGCCGTAGTTCGACTTCCCTAGGCAAAGCTGATGATGGGAGTAGTTTGGCCCCTATCCGACTCTCCTCAGGACCCGCCCACCCCAAGTTTCCCTTTCCTTCCCTCGGGGCCAGGCCTCACCAGCAGGTCGTCCACAGACACCAGCTCGTTTAGCACGGCCTCCATGGCCGCCGCCCCCGCAAAGCTCACAACTCAGACGTTACTGTGCCACTGTCTCCATGGCCGGGGCGGCGAAACACTTCCGCCGTCCAGCGGAAGTGGGCCCCCGCCCCTAGGCAGAGCCAATCACCTCACGTAACCGCCGCCGAGCCCGCCCCCTGTGAGAGTCGGCCCCGCCACTTCCTCCCGGCGCAATGAGCGCGCGGGTGAGGGCAGTGAAGTGCGTACTCTGACGGGTACTCCTCCCAATCCTGTTGGGCGTGGGCCGCGCACAGTACTCCTCATAGCCCCACGTTCTTCTTTCCTGGTGCCCTGCGTGTGTCTTCATACACGGAGGCTGCATCAATAAAGCCTGCGACTATGTCTCCGTGGTTAGCTGCCCCCCAACCCCGACTGAAAAGAGCGGAGAGAGGAAGGTGAAGAACCGGGCATGGATCACACAATTTTAGGGATCAGTTTAATCCTACGCAATCCCGCCGCCCGCGCGGCTTAAGACCAGCCCTAGGACGCTCCCAGAAAACTGGGACCCTGGAGGCTAAGTGACTTTTCAGTGCCTGCAAGAAAATCATTAAGTGCCAGGATTTCCAGTGCCTCTGTTACTCTAACGATGCAAGACGATAGAAAACTGGATCTGTTAACCATACACCCAGAGACTGCAGTAAATAATAACAGGAAATAGTATAATGGAAGTTTGAAGAAAAGTTGTTGCCATTGCTTGCAAAGAGGGTTCAATCTTTTAAATATTAAGCATCCTCTGGGTGTACCCCAGGGGGATGGCCTGCCATATGGGTTCAAGGTCAATGAAGAACTTGGCAGTGAGGAGCAACAAAACATAGAAAGGGGAAATGTTGCTGGCTCCTCAACCCATGTTCTCTGCAGTGATGGGACTGGGTAGGCAGTGACTCAAATTCTTTTCACCTTGTTAAAGAGAAAACCACAGGTCCAAAATAGCATCACTCAGTGCTTAAAAGCTCATGGTACCAAACCTAGATTTAATACCTGATCTAATTGAAGTTTCAGTCTCTCCCAGAAATGTAATCTTAATCAGTCTGTAATTTTCTGGACAAGCACCAATAAAGTAAAGCTGTCAAGAAGGCCCTCTCCATATTCTCCTCCTTCTATAGAAAGAAGATAAAAACCCTTGTCAATCCCTTCCCCATTAAAAGATGTCCTGGTCTAAAAGTAATACTTCTTTTGTTAATAGCACCCTTCCAGTTGCTAGATGGGATTCGGCCCAATGAGTTGCTTAATGAAGTCAATCAGATTTTCAGATTTACTTGGTTGAATTATTTTTATTAACAGTCCTGACCCACAGTGCTCCCCAGTACACATTAGAATGTAAGTTCCACAAAGGCAGAGACTATATCTTGTTTATCCTTGCATCTCCAGCTCCTAGCACAAAGTCACTGTTCAATAAATATTTGTTGAATAAATATGAAATAAAGCCAACAATAGTACAGTCATGTGCTGCTTAATGATGTTCTGAGAAATTCATTGTTAGGTGATTTCCTCGTGCAAACATCACAAACCTAGATGGTATAGCCTAGGCTATATGGTAGGTATAGCCTATTGCCTTGTAGGGGAGGGAAAATACTTTTCCCTTTACGCTTCTGGGTTCTTGACCAAGACATCCCTATAATAAAAGACATTAGTAGGATAAAAACAAACAAAAATTTAATATTAATAACATGTATACCTCTGGTATGCTTGGAATAGACCGGTGAAAACTGTGTAACTCACCAAAATGGCTGAAGCCACCACCTTAAATATCATCTTTGGCTGAAAGAGAAAAGATGTTGGGGGTGGGAGGAGTCAGTTATAGGTGGTTACCAGTAATAGAACAGTAAAAAAAGGTAAGGTTGTTATGCAGATTTAAGTCTTAGCCTTCTGCATTGATAAAGAGTTTTTAGAGATAAGGTCATCCCCTTTTCCTGGTAGAAGGAGGGAGATACCATTACAAATGCAGATTTCCCTTTTACAAATGGTGACTTCTACTTGGTTTTCAGAGTTTTCTCCCATGTCTGTTGCTTAAAATAACAGGACTAAAATAATTCTTATGCCAAGTAGACATATTTTGGGTTGATAAATTCTTCTCCCCTACAGTACAGGCTACAAACCTATATAACATGTTACTGTACTGAATGCTGTAAGCAACTGTAACACAATGGTATTTGTATAATGTGTTGTGCTATGATGTCGCTGTTACTGGCCAGGTGAGTAGGCCCCCACTGAAAAGCTTGTAAGTTTTCTTTCCTATAGAAATTTTAAGTTTCCTTCTCCTTAGTTTCTTAGCCCCAGGCTTTAATTGCTCTTCTAAAGAGTTTCTGAATCATAAAGATTGCTCTTCAGGGCCAGTGGAGTGGTGCGGTGTGGTTAAGCGCTGGCTTGGGAAGCCAGAGGCCCCGGTTCGGTCCCACATATGAGGGCCAGTGACACAGCCCTCAAAAAAAAAAAAAAAAAAAAAAGATTGCTCCTCACCTGAATCATAGAAGTCTCCTGTCCCCCTGCTTCTTGATTGTTTTGTAAATCAGTTTCTTAATCATAAACAATAGATTATTTTTAATCTGAATCACAGAAATCTCCTACCCCAGCTTTAGATAACTACTGAAAAGCCTGTGACTGGGCTTGCCGAGTGGTGTGGTGGTTAAGCGCTGGCTTAGGAAGCCAGCAGCCCCAGTTTGGGTCCCACATATGAGGGCCAGTGACACTGCCCTCAAAAAAAAAAAGAAGCCTGTGACTTCCCAACATCTCCCAAGCCATTCCGGACCTAACTCTTGGACACTTCCATCCCAGAGACTAAATAGGTTTTAACATTTCCCCAGGCCAGTAAGCCTAATGATTCTTTCCAAACCCATTCTGGGCCCAGCTCCTGGACAATTGAGGCCACCGGAGTGACTGGTTGAATGACCACAGGCTCCATAAGAGCTAATGGATTTATTAATTAAAATCTAGTTTTCCTCATTCAGGGGCCTTGGGGATACAGATGATACCCCAGCAAGATCGCAACCAAAAAAGCCAACACTGTCTTCCAGGTGGAGCTTGAGACCCCTTCTCTCATTAAGATCAGCTAGGGCGAGAGTTCCGTGAACACCAAATAGGCAGGGACAACTCTATGCCCCTGCCCAGCAGGAAGTAGATACAGAAGAAGAGACCTCCTGTCCCTCAACTTTCCATAGAGATTTTACGGGGATCACGTCTCTGAAGGGGAAAACAAGGCAGGCAGTTAGACGCAGTCATTGGGTCTTTGCATTCCTGCACGTCCAACACAACCCACAGAATGCGACCACCCAAAAGATCTCCCCTCTCTACTCAAAACTTTCCCTTTCAATTGTAGTTATCTATCTCTGAGGGGGAAACAAATGGGTACAAAATACCCAACTATAATGGATTAGACCAGTCACCCACACAGGTGCAGTCTAAAAAGATGCGGTAATAGCCTCATATCAATCACAGGTGTCAATCAAGTGGTCCCATTCCCAGAGAGGTACAACCCATTCTAGAGTAAAAGGGGTAAAAACTCCAACTCCTGGCTAGTCAGCACCTTTTGAGCTTCTTTTGCTCGGCCTGCTCCAAACTTGGACTGTAATTTCTCTTCTAATAATGGCCCTTGAGCCACTCTCTACTGCTCAGGCTGCTTCTATTTCTTTGAAGTGTACTATCTCTTCTAATAAACTGCTCTTTCACCATTTTACTTGAGTCTTGTAAATTCTTTGCTCGAGACGCCAAGATCCTGGACACCGCGCAGAGAAGAGCCTGCTTTCTGGTAACAACTAGCCATAGACATTTTCAGCTCCATTATAATCTTATGGGACCACCTCCATATATGCAGTCCATCGTTGCAGAGCATGACTAAAGAGGGCAGTGTAAACGCAGGGGTTATCATCCAAACACCTTTCATGTTTGCAAAGCCTCTTGAATTTTTTTTTCTTTCTCATAATAGCCTTGCGAGTTAGGTAGGCAAGTTAATCTCGATTTGGCTTGGGCACTTGAAATGATTTTGATATGAGTTCAGTAAACTTTGACAGAAACCTCAGTTTGGGGAACTGGCTCCTTTATGACCACCAACATAATAACTAAGGCTCAAAATTCACATTCAAAGATGCATCGAGCAATTTGGGCTGGGCATTGGGGTAAAGGGAGGGAATAAAAAGATGTATATAATTTGAAGCAGACCAGGACTGAAGACAGAGGGCAAGTACTGGCAAGGCAGGGGATACAGGAAGGCCAAAAGGGTATTATTTTTATTAGGATGTTACTTTGTGGGGTGGCCTGCTGCACCCTCATCATCCTTTGTATCTGCCGCAGCCCTTGGCACAGGCCTGGTGCATGGCAAAAACTCCATCAGAGTTTGCTGAATGTATGTATGTAGGGAAAAAGGGAATGCCTTCCTCAGTTGGCTCAATTCTATGCCAATGAAGTCTGAGTTTGTATCTTTTTGGGTCTAGTTAGCATAATCATCCACCTCATTTCATGGGGATAGGAAATAATGCTTATTAATTTTACATCCAAATTATGTTTCTCCATCTTCTTCAGCAAGCATCTAAATGCAAACCACTGTCATCTCTGCCTGGATGACTTTGATAATCACCTCACATCCCACACATCCATTCTTGCCCCATTATCATCAATTTACCACCCAGTAGTAAGAGAGATCTTATAAAAATGCAATTCTCAATTTACCTAAAACCCTTTAATGGCTAATCTCATTGCCCATAGAACAATGGCCAAAATCTTGTAACACAGACTACAACGTCCTCTATTATCTGGTCCATGCTTAACTCTGGCTCATCTTGAAGAAGGGCGCAGTTGGAACCCCCAGAGTAGAGGCCTCACAAGGTCCCCACCCTCACCTTTCCTTGACCTACCTATAGCTTAACAATAAATCATTCCCCTGTGACTTGAACTTGTCCCAGTACCCTGCTTTAGAAAATTACCCTGAAACTTATGATCAATATCCTTAGGCTTATTGATCAAACACAATCTCTATGGTCTAACATTCTTTTCAGGCTACCCCCATTATTGTTTTTGGGTTGCTGACACCACCAGAGAGCCACGTTGCCAGAGGGAAGGCTCCATGCAGACCCCCTCAAACAATCTCTGGAAGAATGCCCAGATTTTCCCTTAAATACCTTAAGCCGGTCTGAGAATGGTAAGGCAGTTTTTGAAGGCTGCTGCCTTCTCAGATCACGGGTGCTCTGACAATAAGCGCTTATCTTATAGCCCGGTTGGTCTATTGGCTGAGGGGCACAGGCAGCACAAGCCCCGGACTCGGTTGCCCTCTGGTTTCAATCTTTCTATTACTACTGTTAAAAAACAAAATTCAGCTGGTAAATTTGAAGATCTAATTGACTTTATTAAGCGATTCATGAAAGGGGCAGCATCCCATCTAGCAACTAGAAGGGCTCTCCCAGAAGCTATGCAAAATGGAAGGTTTTTACAGGGAGACAGGTGGGGCAAAGGAGCTATTAATGAAAGAAAATATTATTTTTAGACCAGGACAGCTTCTTTGGAGGGGGAGGGGATGGCAAGAGTTTTTATCATGCAGATTGTTTCTTCTTTCTATGGAGGATAGAGAAGGTCCAAGTGACAGAAAAACAAAATTCAAAATCTTATTAGTGCATGATTAGAAAATTCCACACTGATTGATTAAGATAACATTTCTCAGACAGGTTGAAAATGCAATTAGGTCAGGTATTAAATCTATGTTTGGTATCACTGGCCTTAGCACTAGTGACACCATTTTGGGCCTGTGGTTTTCTCTACCTCTACAACACTACCTCTCTCTGTTGTACCCCAGCCCCACAGGCCCTCTGCACAGGCAGTCCTTTATCTGGAACATCTATCCCCTTCCCTCTTTTCTTATTTGGCTCATTCATTCATTCATGGTTTAATTTATTCAACAAATACTTACTGAGTATCTATTATGTGCCAGGCACTGGCACTAAATAAAATTTAAGTTCCTGTTCTCACGAAGCTTACATTTTAGTGGAGGAAAACAGAAAAAATAATTGAATGAGTAAATAACTAAAAACACAACAATGTCAGGAGTTGAAAGTGCTATGAAAAATCAAGGGCCGGCTGAGTGGCGCGGTGGTTAAGTACTGGCTTGGGATGCCAGCAGCCCCGGTTCGGGTCCCACATATGAGGGCCAGTGACACTGCCCTCAAAAAAAAAAAAATCAAGGGGCGTAAAGGAATTGTGAGGGAAGAGGATACTATTGGAGGAGTGCTCAAAGAAGCCCACTTTGGAGAGGTGACACCTGAGCAGAGTGCTAAAGTGAGTGGATGAGCCATGCGGGTCTTCCACAAATGTGGAAGAACATTACAGGCAGACAAAGCAGCAAGGGAAACACAGAAGAGTGAATGTACAATGGTTGTTTGAGGCCCAACCAGGAAGCCAATGTGACTGGAGTGGAGTGGGCAAAGGAAAGAATGACAGAAAATGAAGGCAGAGAAATAGCAGATCATGTAGGGCCTTATAGGCTATGGTGAGGAATCTGAACTTAATTTTACATGTGATAGAAAAGCATAGGAGTGGCCGGCCCGAGTGGCTCAGATGGTTAAGAGCTCGCTGAAGAGTGCGAGCTGAGCTCTGAGCAACAGCAGTTCCCAAGCCAGCGCTTAACCACCACACCACTCGGCCGGCCCATGAGCAACAGCAGTTCGATGCCCAGCCCAAGCTGAGCTGCCGCTAAGCTGCCAACAGGTGGCAGGATGGCTCAGCTAAAAAAAAAGAAAAAAGGTATTTTTGTTCATATTATACCACTAGAGTCCAGCTCAGTGCCTTGCAAATAGATAATCTATTTGTAATTGTTGCATAAATGGATGTTGCTGTTACCATGACAAACTTTTTGGAAAGCAATAAGACAATATATACTAGTACGACCTACAAGATGTGATATTATTTAACTAGAATCTCCTGTGGGAAAATAGTCAACAAAAGAAAAAAAGTGAGGGGGCTGGCTGAGTAGCACGTTGGTTAAGAGTTGGCTTGGGGGCTGGCCAAGTGGCGCAGTGGTTAAGCGCTGGCTTGGGATGCCAGCGGCCCTGGTTCGGATCCCACATATCCACATATGAGGGCCAGTGACACTGCCCTCAAAAAAAAAGAAAAAAGAAAAAAGAGTTGGCTGGGGAGTGCCAGCTCTGAGCAGCAGGGCCTGTGGTTCAAATCCCACATGAGGGTCAGTGATTCTGCGCCCTCTACAGCTAATATGGTGAACAACAGCTCAACTTGGAGCTAGGCTGCCGAAAGTCGCTGGCAGTGGCATAGGCTGCAGCCCCTACTGCATGGGCTACGGTGAGCTACTGTGAGTGGCTGGCAGCCAGTGTCAGCCACCGTGAGCGGCCGTCCAATGGCTGGCGACTGACTGCCTCAGCCAGGAAGAATGCAATGATCACAATACCAACATGGGCCAATGAAGTGACGTCCTCTACAACTAGACTGAAGAACAAAAGGACAGCAACTTGTCTGTCTCCCTTCCCCAATTCCCCAATAAAATCTTTAAAAAAAAAAAAAAAGAAAAAAAGGAAGGCATGAAGATATTCATTTCCTCATTATCTGTGAAGGTAAACAACTAGTCATATGGATTCTATGCATATGGATGGTAATATTCAAAACACAACAAAAGGCACATACTTCTCAAATTTGGTCATGTAAGTGGACAGAAAGAAAACTGACATTTTTTGTTGGGGGGACTGTAAGGGGTCCCCAGGAACACTGGGAATGAGGTAACCCCCTCACCCTGCTGAAAAAGCTGCCAGATATCCTCTTTTGTAAAAATAGTGCACATCTGACCACAGGTTTCCTGATAGAAACCAGACATAGCAGAACTGTAAAGGTCCACGGAAAATATCTGCAGCAGTACCTGTTCTGGAAGTATAACAGTTCATGGATACTTCCCCTATCTCTTAGCAGTACCTGTTCTGCAATTATAACTGCTCATGTAAGCTTGCAATTACTTCCCCTATCCCTTACCCTATAAAACCCCCCTGCAGACACGTGCAGGCAGCTGATGCCAGCTTTAGGCTCAGCCCTGACAGGCAAAATAAAGCTGCTTGGTTTGGACATGTGCCTCAGACTTTGACTCTTCCGTGAACCTTTCATTTTGGTGCCAAAACCCGGGAGGAGGTTACTACTCCCGGACAGCGCTTGGATCGCCCTCCCTTTTCCTCTCCGGGCTTGATCCGCGCCCGGGACTCTCCCCTTCTCGAGCCTGTTGAGGAGACTCTCGGGGATACCCATTGGCCATTGCTGGCTCTCTCAGTTCCTCCTGGAGACCTCCACCTGGGATGAATGACAACTTCGCTGCTTTACGTTTTCCAGTCCCTCTGTCTTCATCCCCCTCCAGCACACTGCCTCCTACTAAATTTTCTAGCCTCACAGGGATACCGGGTATTTCCCACCAAAGCCAAGCTATCCACTCCAACCGTCAACTACTTAGGAACTCAGCTGTCCCCCACCCAGAAGGCCATCTCAGCAGATTGAACCACTCTCATTAGAGATCTTACCCCTCCTAACACAAAAGACGAGATCCTTTCCTTCCTTGGACTGGCAGGGTTTCTCTGGACCTGGATCCCTAATTTTGGTCTCTTAGCTCGCCAGCTCTACCAGGCTGCTAGGGGTCCCCTTTCAGAGCCCTTAGACCCCGTTGTCAACATTGACCCAGCCTTCAGAGCTCTTCAACAAGCTCTCCTCTCTGCCCCTGCCCTCTCTCTCCCAGACTTGTCTAAGCCTTTTCTCCTCTTATACGTATCTCTTCATTACACATCTTCAGGGTGAATTTGACTGCCCATGGGACCTAATCAGTCACCTAATAGACCCTTACGGGGAGGTCACTCAGGGACAAGGCCTACATAACATCCTCCCTTCCTCCGATTAAGATTTATAATTCTTTGGCTCTCCTTGGTTCCTCTCCCAGCCCTCCTCATGGCCACCCACCTGGAGTGGACTCTCAGTTTCATTCAGTCCCTACTGTACTCTGCCAATTCTTCCCTAGCCTCTAACTGCTGGGCATGTCTCTCTCTCTCTCCTCTTTAGCCTATACTGCTCTACCCATCTCTCTAGCCATAACCTCTGGCCTCACAACCCGACGCTTTCACAGTCCAGAAGGATGCCACCTTCTTTGAGTGAGTTGACACCCTCATTGGTGACTATCCCACTACAATGGCCAACAGGGCCTCCCTTCTATTTCAAACCTACATAAATACCCTCAAAACCCAGGCTCTGACAACTTCCCCAGCTTAAGGACTGGTCACCCATGACACCCCCTTAATCTCTAAGACTCCCCTCTGCTTTACTAGCTCCAATGGCCAAGCCCCCATCGGACAGATTCCACGGGACCAATGCAACCTCACTGCTACAATCCACCACCTCAAAGGATGGCTAAATCTGAGAATAAACTATCAGATCTCCCCCCAGGCTAATGGTCTTCTCAAACAACAGGTACGGTTCATGGAGCCTCCCTTAGTGCAGGCCTCCTCACTAGATTGCTCATATCCTCCACATTCTTTCACCCCCTTGGATATCCCCCACTTCACTCAAGTGATATGGCAGGAGCGAGGGTTCCTGTCCACAAGGAGATCTCCCATCACAAACGCTCCATTCTCCATCTCCTCCAAGCAGCCCACCTTCCTGATAGGGCTGGAATCATACACTGCAAGGGCCACCAGAAGGGAACAGACCCCATCACAATGGGCAATGCCAGTGCAGATGAGGAAACAAAACGCGCTTCTCTACTCCCTGTCCCCACCACTCAGTTCCTAGTCATACCACCGGTACTCCCCGTGTGAACAGGACCATCTATTAGCCAAAGGAGCCATTCCCCAAGGAGATTGGCTTCTCTCCAATGGATGATATGTCCTCTCCAAAGCCCAGGCTAGGGAAATTCTAACAGCCATTCATCAATACTTCCACATTTGGTTCAAGCCTTTATACCATCTTCTAAGGCCTCTACTAACTTGTCAACATTTTCCTACCCTTCTCCAAGAAATCACTGATGCCTGCACTATGTTTCGTTGTCTCCCCACAAGGGGCCATCTGGCCTCCATCCTTTCCCACACACCAGCTCAGTCAGACCACGGCCCTGCCTTTACTTTCCAAATAACCCAACAGGTATCTGAGGCTTTGGACATTCAATGGAGGCTTCACATCCCCTACAGGCCACAGTTCTCAGGAAAAGGAGAGAGACAAGCCCAATGGAGCTCTTGGTTGACCACCAATTGGACCTCCTGGCTTCACCCTTTAATTGGACCTCTAACCTTTCTATTTTTTTTTTTACAAGATTTTATTGGGGAATTGGGGGAGGGGAACAGACAAGTTGCTGTCTTTTTGTTCTTCAGTCTAGTTGTGGAGGACTTTGCTTCACTGGCCCAGGCCCACGTTGGTATCGTCATTGCGCTCTTCCTGGATGAGGCAGATCAGTCGCCGGCCTCTGGATGGTCGCTCACCGCAGCTATTGGCAGCTCACGCTGGCTGCCAGCCGCTCACACTTGCTGCTGGCCACTCACTGTTGCCTATGGCACCCCACTGCAGCAGGGGCTGCAGCCCACACCATCGCTGAGGCTTGCACAGCCCAGCTCCAGGTGGAGCTGTTAGCTGTAGAGGGCAGTGTCACTGTCCCTCATGTGGGATCCGTACCGGGGCCGCTGGCATCCCAAAACCAGCTCTTAACCAATGCGCCACTCGGCCGGCCCCTAACCTTTCTATTTTTAAGCTGCCAGATATCCTCTTTTGTAAAAATAGCGCACATCTGACCACAGGTTTCCTGATAGAAACGGGATGTAGCAGAACTGTAAAGGTCCACGGAAAATTCCTGCAGCAGTACCTGTTCTGGAAGTATAACGGCTCATGGATACTTCCCCTATCTCTTAGCAGTACCTGTTCTGCAATTATAACTGCTCATGTAAGCTTGCAATTACTTCCCCTATCCCTTACCCTATAAAACCCCCCTGCAGACACGTGCAGGCAGCTGACGCCAGTTTTAGGCTCAGCCCCGACAGGCAAAATAAAGCTGCTTGGTTTGGACATGTGCCTCAGACTTTGACTCCTCGGCAAACCTTTCAGGGACTAAAACCTAGAACTGGTAAACGGGTACTTGTTAGCACATTCTGGGCTCTTGGGCCCCTCCCTTGACTACACCAGAAACTGGAGCCTGTTCTGGACTTCTGCCCTACAGCATCTTGTCAGTGGTCAGCCCAGAAGTGCTCAGCAAATACCCACTGAACAGAATTTCACTATTTGTGTTCTTCCAATCTTCAGTGATCAGTCTCCTCTACTTCCCACTTTCATCTACCCAATCAGTTAGTAAGTCCTATCAAGGGCAAAGTGATTCATTCATTTATCCAACAAACATTTGTTCTGGGCCTACAGTGTGCCAGGGCCTTCTAAGTGCTGAGTAAGAGAAATGAACTAAACAGACAATGTCCTTCTCTCATGGAAATTACATCTTCATAGAAAAGACTGCTGACGAATGAACATATGTAATAAGGCCACGCGGCCTCCGTTCTGTGGCCATACTCCAACAGCCTTCAGGTTTCTTCTTCTTCCAACCCAGCCTGGTTGCCAGTTGTATTTTAAAATGCAAATCAGAACTCTTATGTCCTGGTTAAAAATACCGTCTAGGCTACACAGGACATTATCTAAATTTCCTATTATGCACACGGAGCCCTTCAGGGTTTCCCTGCTTACCTCTCCAGCTTCATTTCTAGGCACCCCAGCGCCCTGCACACGGAGACGTTTTCATGACAGCCACCTTTCTTCCACCCGGAATGCTTTCCAACAGGAGATTTCCATTCATCAAACGCCTGAGTGCCTACATGGCAGGCAACTGCCAGGCTCAGGGCCGCTACCCCTCCGGGACAGCCTTCTCTTATTCGACCCCATGCCTCCAGCTTCTACGAGGTTCAGCATTTATCACCCAGTCCTACAATCCTTTATGTGGACAGAGACTGTGCCTCGTTCATCTCTCTGCCAAAGGGCAGGCATCCAAGAATCGTTTGTGGTGTGACTTGAAAGAGTAACGACGAGCATTGCAAAACGGACGCTAAGAACCTTAGCTACTTCTGCACTTCCGGGTGGAGGTTTGGTCGGCTCGCGAGCAAGGGGGAAAGGGCCTGCTCGGGGGCTGCTCTAGGAGGAAGGCTCGGTGGTCCGGAGGACCCGCGGCACGCGAGGGGAGAACGCGGCGTCAGCATCGGCGCAGTATCGTTCTCCCCGGGGAGGCGGGGCCGAGAGGAGGCCGGGGCGGGGGGCGGAGCGGGACGGGGCGCTATTGGTAGGTGGAGGCGGTGGTGCGGAGGCCTGGGAGTCCCGAACCTTACCCGCACCTCCACCTCCTGCTGTACCTCATCCCAGCTCTGTGTCCCAGGGGTGATCTCCCTTGCTAACCCTTTCCCCGGAGACGCTCTCTATAAATAAAAACTTACCTGCGGCCTCCTTTAGAGTCTGTCTAGGTTCAAAAGTGTGTGATGAGCACACACAACGTGCGCATGAACCACTTGGGATTTTGTTAAAAATGCAGTCTGATTCAGTAGGTCCTGGTGATCCCCAGATGCTGCATTTTTAACAAGCTCCCAGGGGCTGCCAATGCCAAATGTTCTCTGACACACTGTGAGGAACAAAGGTTTGAAACCGGCTGTCAAAGTGCATCCCGGGACCAGAAGCTTGGGCATCGCCCATGTCAGATATGAAAAATTGGGGGCTTCACTCCACACCTGCTGAATCAGAAAGTGGGGCCCAGCAATCCATGCTTTTACAAGCTCTGTAGATGATTCTGATGCATGCTAGAGTTTGAGAACCCTTTGACAGCGGGAAAGTCGAATTGAACCTCATGCACCCAGACTTGTGACTGTGGTCAATTTGCCTTACCTGGTTAAGCTTCAGTTTCTTCAGCTGAAAAATCAGGATAAAAATACTAATGCCTCCCTAGTGAATCTATTAGGAAGAGGGAATGTGAGATATGTTTGTAAAGCACTTGGACTTCTATAAAAGTTAGCTATCATTAGCTATCATTATCATTACCATTCAATTGGATTGCCCTTTGGCAATACAGTTTTATTGCATGTTTATCGCAGCATTACTTACAATAGCCAAGACATGGAAACTACTTAAATGTCCACTAATGGATGATTGGTTAAAGAAGATGTGAGACACACACACACACACACACACACACACACACACACACACACATACACACACACACACGTGCGCGCGCTCAATGGAATATTATTCAGCCGTAAAAAGAAGGAATTCCTGTCATTTGTGACAACATGAATGGACCTTGAGGACATTATGCTAAGTGAAATAAGTCTGACAGAGAAAGATAAAAAGTGTATGATTTCGGCCGGCAGAGTGGTGCATTGGTTAAGAGTTACTTGGGATGCCAACTCTGAGCAGCAGGGCCCAGGTTGCGATCCCACATATGAGGACCAGTGATGCCCTCTACAGCTAAGATGGTGAACAACAGCTTCACCTGGAGCTGGGCTGTGGTGAGTCCCCTGCGACTACGTAGGCTGCAGTGGGGCTGGCTGGCAGCTGGCGTGAGCTTTTTTTTTTTTTTTTGAGGGCAGTATCACTGCCCTCACATGTGGGACCAGAACCGGGGCCGCTGGCTTCCCAAGCCAGGCTTAACCACCGCGCCACTCGGCCGGCCCAAAGGGAAATTTTTTTTTTTTAAGAGGGCAGTGTCACTGGCCCTCATATGTGGGACCTGAACCGGGGCCACTGGTGTCCCAAGCCAGTTCTTAACCACCATGCCACTTGGCCGGCCCCTGGCGTGAGCTTTCGTGAGCTGCCGGGAGCCGCCCGCGGTGAGCGGGCATCCAATGGCTGGCAGGCGACTGCCTCACCTGGAAAGAGCGCAATGATAATACCAACATGGACCAGTGAAGCGGTGTCCTCCACAACTAGACTGAAGAACCAAAGGACAGCAACTTGTCTGTTCCCCTCCCCCAATTCCCCAATAAAATCTTAAAAAAAAAAAGTGTATGATCTCACTTCTATGTGGAATCTAAAAAAGTCAAACTCATAGAAACACAGAGTACAATGGCAGTTGCCAGGGTTTGAGGAATAGGGTAAATGGAGGATGTTGGCAAAAGAGTTCCAAGTTCCAGTTATAAAATGAATAAATTCTGGGGATCTAATGTACACCAGGGTGACTGTAGTTAGCAATACTGTATTATATACTTGAAAGTTCCTGAGAGTAAATCTGAAATGATCTCACCACACCAAAAAAAAAAAAAGTAATTTTGTGAGGTGATTGATATATCAAGTAACCTTATTTTGCTAATTATTTCACAATATATACATGTATCAAATCATCATGTACACATGAAAATATATACAATGTTATATGTTACTTATATTTCAGTAAAGCTAGAAAGAAGATAAATGTTATGAGACTTTAGGTGATTGATTATAAATAAATGTATTGATCAATTAAACCTTTAGCTATAAATGGCTTTAAGTGAATTATCTTTAAACAGTTGATTTCAAGCAAATTGGCCTAGAATTATTTTGAGGGTGTTGCATTTCATATTTAATTACTTAAATAGTTGTTAGATTAAGAGAGATTGACTCATTGACCTTTTAATTATGTAAACTTCAAAAATCACAACCACTAGTGCTCTTTTAGAGTCAATTGGTAGTAAGATTGTAACTCCACGGGGTTGGGGTTAAAGAGGATCAGGGAAGCTTGTGGATTCTGGAGAGCACATGCCCAACCTTCTGCATTCCAACTCAGATTTTAGGATAACACTGTGGCAGCCCAACAAAACAAGTCTCAGGCCAGATTGGCCTGTTGGTTTCCAGTATTTGACCTTTGTCTTTTGTGAATTAGCTTTAATCATGCTAATTATAACTAGTTTACTGTAAGGTGGCACCTACTCTGTCTTTGTGGATTTATTCTTTAAGACAGCAATTTAATTAAGAAACCTAAGCAGGGCCGCCGAGTGGCGCAGTGGTTAAGCGCTGGTTTGGGAAGCCAGCGGCCCAGGTTTGGTCCCACATATGAGGGCCAGTGACACTGGCCTCAAAAAAAAAAAGAGAAAAAGAAAGAAAACACCTAAGCAGTTCTTTATTTTTTTCCCCATGCCCGAGCTGTACCATTAGCTAAATATTTTGAATATCACTCTTGGACAGTACTATTTTTTTTTTTTTAAAGATTTTATTGGGGAATTGGCAGAGGGGAACAGCGTTGGGGAATTGGGGAAGGGGAACAGACAAGTTGCTGTCTTTTTGTTCTTCAGTTTAGTTGCGGAGGATGTTGCTTCACTGTTGGTATCGTCATTGCGCTCTTCCCGGATGAGGCAGATCGGTCGCTGGCCTCTGGATGTCGCTCACCGTGGCTATTGGCAGCTCACGCTGGCTGCCAGCTGCTCACGCTGGCTGCGGGCCACTCACTGTAGCCTATGGCAGCCCACTGCAGCAGGGGCTGCAGCCCACACCATCACCGGGGCTCGCACAGCCCAGCTCCACGTGGAGCTGTTGTTAGCTGTAGAGGGCAGTGTCACTGGCCCTCATGTGGGATCTGAACCGGGGCCGCTGGCATCCCAAAACCAGCGCTTAACCAATGCGCCACTCGGCCAGCCCTTGGACACTACTATTAATTCAGTTAATTTATAAAAATTTGTCTGACAATGAGGTGAATGCGCATGTATTTCATCTAATTCCTGAATTCTCCTTCTCCCAAATAAAAAAACTCCCAATTATGGGCAGTGGGAAAGGACAGGGAAAGTGTGTGTGTGTGTGTGTGTGTGTGTGTGTGTGTGTGTGGTGGGGAGTTTGCAGCTGCTGTAGATCTGCTTCCAGTTTGAGATGAGCAGCAGGGTGGCCATCCATACCAGCAGACCCACCGCGATGCCTAGTGCAGCTATGGCACCTTTGGAGGTCTCTGTAAGCAGTTATTTATTTTCAGTAGGAAACCTATTTGGTGGTGGCTGGATTAGAGTGGCAGAAGCAACATTGGAATAGAGGTCAAACATTTTCTTTCCTAACTCTCTGAAATGTAAGGAAAATGACTTCTTAAAACATCTGAATATATGATTTGTGCAATTCATCATTTGAAAAACAATTTCTGTAGCAGGCCCGTTTTGGACATCTGCCCAGTTATTCATTATGTCTTTTCTTGGAGAAATGCCACATCTGGATGGTCCACAGTTTTTGGATCAAGATGAACCAATCAGATTATCTTTGGACTTGGCCAATGTTTAAACATCTCCCTGTGGCTGACCTGAGGGTATGTAAGTTCAGCAACTGTGGGGAGTCATCATTTTGCTCTGTGCGTAAGAAGCAGACAGAGCCTGTCCACATATGTAGGGAGAAGAATGCAGTGGATAAACAGAGAAATGTGGAGATAAGAGAACCTGCGGAGCCAGCATGAAAGATCTTGAGGGCAGAGCTGCCTTGGGTGTCTGGTGTCTTTTCAGATCCTGGTTTTAGTTCCTACTAAAGGAGTCTACAATCCTCTGGTTAGATTCTGGGGAAAAGTCTGTACTTTTTTTTTCCCCCCTTAAGCTAATTCAAATTGGTTTCTATTATTTGCTACAAATGTGTAATGTAGGGAATTAATGGAGTTTCTTTCTGATCCACACAGTTGAAAATTACAAAATAAAGCACAGCGCTGAGCCTGCCAGGGAATCTGAAATGCTCTCAAGTAGACCCTAGGTGTAGACCTCCCTGGAATTAGTCATAGGGCTTACATTTTCAGGCAATTATATGAATTCCCAGGGCAATTGAATAACTTCTGTCATGGGTTATAATCATATCATTTAGTTAAGCAGTTTTAAAACCCTTTTTATTTTGAAGTATAACACACATACAAAAAAGTACACAAAACAAAAATGTACATCTCAGTGATTTTTGTGGAATGAACCACCACATAACCACCATCTGAAGAGACAGAACATTGCTGTTATGGAACCAAAGTTCATATCCCCGACAGTTTGAACAGCCAAAACTCAATACGTCAGAGTTTGGAGTAAGGAAAGATTCATTGATTGAGGAAGTGCCAACTGAGAAGATGGGAGACCTAGTGGTGCCTCAAATCCATCTTGCTTGCTGGACTAGGTGAAGGATTTTTAAGGGGCTGGGGGAGCAGATTTGTGAAAGTGCTGGTGGGGCAAGTTTTAATTGGAGGACCTTGGAACTTTATACTATTTATGGTAAAGGGGCATCAATACTGGGTCTTCCTGGACAAGGGACCTTTGTCTTCTTCTGAAAGGGTTGCAGTGGTCAAGTTTCAGTTATGTCCTGGTCGTTTGGTTCCTTGAAGGTTGGGGGAGAGGTAAGACTTTGTCTCTGGGGATAGCTGGAGGCCAAAGTTCTCTTCTCTGCACATGCTTGGGGTGCGTGACACACGGTCTTGGTCTGCTGTCCCTGAAAAACAACTCAGTACCTTGTCAAACAGGATAAGACTATTTTGAGCTGGCTCTGCAGTTACATTACCAGTCTTACAGAAGCAACCCTCCCACAATTTGGACCCACTACACTCTCCTACCTCTCCAATAGTGACCAATATTCTAATTTTTATGGACATTTTTTTTAAAGATTTTTATTGGGGAACTGGGGGAGGGGAACAGCATTGGGGAACTGGAGAAGGGGAACAGACAAGCTGCTGTCCTTTTGTTCTTCAGTCTAGTTGTGGAGGACATTGTTTCACTGGCTCATGTTGGTGTATCATCATTACATTCTTATCGGGTGACGCAAATCGGTTGCCGGCCTCTGGGCGGCCGCTCACAGCAGCTCTTGGCAGCTCACACCAGCTGCCAGCTGCTCACGCTGGCTGCCAGCCACTCACTGTAGCCTATGGCAGCCTACTGCAGCAGGGGCGGCAGCTATGCTGTCCCGGGGACTCACAGCAGCCCAACTCCAGGTCGAGCTGTTGTTCACCATCTTAGGTGTAGAGGTCACTGTCACTGGTCCTCATATGTGGGATCCAAACTGGGGCCTTGCTGCTCAGAGCTGGCGTCCCAAGCCAGCTCCTAACCAACGTGCCACTTGGCCAGCCCTGTACATTGAATTTTAAACATTAGAAATCTCTATGGAAAAGGCTTTTTCCCAGCATTTTAATTTGCATATACTTACTTGAGAAAAAGAGCCAAAGAGTTAATAGTCTTTTTGTTCAGATTTTTTTTTTTTTAATTGAGCCATCCTGCCACCTGTTAGCAGCTCAGCTCAGGCTGGGCATCAAACTGCTGTTGCTCAGAACTCAGCTCTCACTCTTGAGCAAGCTCTTAACCAACTGAGCCACTTGGCTAGCCCACTGTTCAGATTGTTTTTTATCTACCTTCTTAAAGGAACTTCCTTAGGAGCTTCATCCCTGAGTCTTCTTTGGACAACTCATTCACATCCTTCTGGTCATTTCTCTTTTCTGCTCCAAAGATTTCAAGAGCTAAGACTGACATTAGGTGGCTTCAGCTTCATTTTTTTTTTAAATCTCAAAACATGTCTTCCCATTTCATTTGCCATCATTAGGACTTCCAGTTAACAAAGCTGCTCTAATCTCCCACCTAGAGCTACAGCAAGAGGGCAGAGAGAAACATGAGAGGGTCCCTGACAGGTAAGTGAGGGGAACAGGACAAGGCAGATGGGAGAGAAATAAGAAATAAACAAAAGTCCTAAACACCTGTTGTCATGCTTCATGTAAGGGATAGAAAGGTCTTCTCAGTGATGTTCCCATTCCCACCACATCTAATAAAATGAAGCATCATATTGGTGACCATATAATTTATTATGCAAACAGGGACATTGTTGAGAATGAAACAGTGGTGATATCAATAGTTACACAAGAACAACAGGAGTAAACTGGGACTGTCCTGGCAAACCAAATATCTGGTCACCCTTGTCATATAGGTTGGAAAGGGCTCCTGTCATTATCAACCCTGTCCTAAACCTTACATCACAATTTCACCCAAAAGTTACTGTTTGCTTCTCCAATTAGACTTGGTTTTAGCTGACACTGACTCCTAGGTCTTTACTAGAGTTCTAAAACAATGGTTTTTAAACTTTAGATACGCCAGAATCACCTAGAAAGCTTATTCAAATACAGAGAGTTTTAATACCCTCAGAGTTTCTGAATCAGTAGGTCTGGGGTAGGGACCAAGAATCTGTATTTCTAAACAAGTTCTAAGTGATGCTGATGAATCTGGGACACTCTTTAGTTTTCATGGTTCTAGGGCATCTTCATGGAACTCATGATTTCTCCATGTTCTGACTGAGCCCTAACCAATGTATACTAATCTAATTAAAAGGAGACTGTTATTTCAGAATGCCAATTTATAATAGATAATTGTGACAACTGCCAAACTTTTATTCCCCTGAAAAAAAGTCCTTCCTATTTTTGCAGAATGTTGGCATGGAGATACTTTACACCATGTGAAATACCTTGTTAAGACACACTGTCACAGTGACAGGTTAGCTCAGTTACTTAAAGCGTGGAGCTGATAACACCAAGGTTGCTGGTTCGATCGCTGCATGGGCCACTCACTGTGAGCTGCGCCCTCCCTAAAAGAGTCAACTATGCCATTGTAGCATGAAAGTAATGTGTAACCAATGACCATGGCTGTTCCCCAATAAAATTAAAAAAAAAGAAAAAGACACACTGTTTACATATTCTCATCAAAAGGACTCTTTATGGTGATCCTAAGGTTTTACTTGGTCTATTTCCAAGCTCCCTGCTGCTGTAACACCTTTTTCTATATAGTAGTTTGCCAGGATTATTTGAACAGCAGGGAGTGTCACAGGTTGAGGCACATCAGGGAACTGAAAACATTTTAAACATTTAAATTGTTAAACATTTTAATCATTAAAACTATCTCTATTCTCTTGAACTTGACCAGCAACATGCCACACTGGGTTTACAGGGCTATAAAGAAAATAAAAGGAGCTGCACCTCTTCCAAGACAAAGAACCCCAATCTGGACATAGGGCACCTATTTTCAAAGAAATCAAGTCAGTTTTCAGAGGACCTATCCGATTAGCATGAAATTAATATTACTTTCATAAAGTTGATTGAAAATAATATTTTCGTTGAACTTTTAAATCACTCTCCACCTACCAAAGAGATATAGTATAACTTCCTAATATATTATGTCTACTATCTATTTCTTCTAATATCTGTTTCTTCTATAATCCTAGTCTCATCCTCACCTCCTATGTAAAACTCACTCTTCCTCCTGTGTTTCTCTTTTATTCTCTTGCTACTACCATACTCACAATACTTCTGACACGGGATGTGTGGATATTTCCCCCCTCACCAAGCAATTATCTGACACCAGCTGTGTGTCTTACAATTCAATTCTATTCTTGCAATGACCAGAATTAGCACAGACCCCACAGATTAAGGGCTCAGTTCCACAAGACTGCCCCCCACTTCAGATGTCAATTGCAAGTAGTCAGCCCCCAGATTACCCTCAGCTTCTTTTCGACTTGGCTACACATTGGAGGTTCCCATACCACCCTCTTCTGATTCAATTATTTGCTTGAACAGTTCACAGAACTCAGGGAAGCAGTTATTATGTTTACAAGTTTATTATATAATAAGGGATGAAATAAAGGATACAGATGAACAGCCAGATGAGATTCACAGGGTGAGGTCCAAAAGGGTCCTGAGCTCAGGAAATTCTGTTCCTGTGGAGTTGAGGTGTCTCCCACTCTGGGTATCTGTGTTCATCAACCCAAAAGCTCTCTGAACCCCATAATCTTGGGATTTTATGGAGGCTTCCTCATGTAGGCATGATTGATCATTAACTCCAGTTCTGGCCTCTCTCCCCTCTCTGGAGAATGGAGGGTGGAGCAGAAAATTCTAAGCTTCCAATCATGACTTGGTCTTTCTGGTGACCAGCACCATCCCGAAGCCCACCCAGAGTTGTATGAGAACAACATATACTCCTATCACTTAGGAAATGACAGAGTTTTCAGGAGCTCTGTGCCAGGAACTGGGGGCAGAAACCAATATATATATATATATATATTTTTTTTTTTCTATTATTTCGCACTGCCCTAAGTAGTACAACATGATATTAAAAGTAACTCAGATTACTTAATATTCCAGATTATTATTTCAACTTCTCTTTACATTGCTTTATTTTCCTGGTTACTACACTTTAATTTCACACACTAATTCAGACTAATCAGTGTGTGAGGAAAGTAGTTCTGAACCAGAGAAAAATTAGTATTGTACCCCAATGGTAGGTATTGCACTAAAAATTGTGGATTTTTTTTTCTTTTTTAGAAAGGGTTGAGGAAAGAGTGAAGATAGGAAATGTATAAAGTGGAGACATTTTAACCAAGCTGCAAAAATTATTAACATTATGAAGGTTGAGACAAGAGAAAAGACCTCATTATTGTTCTACCTAGCCTGGAAACTTAAATTTTTTTGTCAATGCCTGGATATACATCTGGACATATGCCAAACCTCCAAATAACCCTCAAATTACCCTCTCAAGGACTGATGTATTCAGAACACCTGATTATCCTCTGAAGCACTCACATATCCAAACCACCTGACACCCACCTGACCTCACCACCGGATGTGACCAGACCTCCCAGCACCCGTCTTCTGGACCGCCTGGCATCCATCATCTTGACTGCCTGTCATCTGACTGATAACTATCCTGGACCAATCCTAGAAGAATGCAGGACTGATAATTCTCAAGAATGTATTTTTTTACTATAAGAACTTTGAAATTTTCTCTCATTTTTGGAACACTTCTGGGTTTCGCCTAGCTGTGTTTCCAGTTTGCAAACTCTAAGACCCTTGAAAAAATCTCTATCATTTATTTCTAGCAAAGCCTCCAGTTTCGTTTTGAGTTTGACAGGGTGTAGTTTTTTATTTTTTCAAGTACAATAAATTGACCTAGTTTAGTATTAATTAATAAGAGCCCATGAGGGTATATCTCTAATAGGAATGTTCTCTATTAAAGTATTGACTATTTGCAGATGAATCAATATGAAAAAGATGCTTGGAAACTGTCAGTCCACTTAAGTTATTTAATTATTCCTTTGAAATCTGTTGTATAGTACAAATGCACCATCATTTCCTTTTCTTCTTCTTTTTTTTTTTTTTAGCTGAGTCATCCTGCCACCTGTTGGCAGCTCAGCAGCAGCTCAGCTTGGGCTGGGCATTGAACTGCTGTTGCTCAGAGCTCAGCTCACACTCTTGAGTGAGCTCTTAACCAACTGAGCCACTCGGCTGGCCCTGCACCATCATTTTCTGATTACCGGTCCTGATATGAAGGAGGTGAAGTAGGTCACATATACTTTAAGATAGTGATTAAAACAAAACATAATGTGAGGTATATTTTAATGTAAATCTGTTTAGTTAATAGTACATGTATTTACACATTCATTGTTCTACAGACATTATTCAAAAGCATATAACATCTTTAAAAAAACAAGTACAATAGTTTAAAGACAAAAATATTTTAAAAATCTATAAATTGCTTGACAAAAAATATCCATGCCTTTTTTTTTTTTTAAAGATATTTTATTGGGGAATTGGCGGAGGGGAACAGCGTTGGGGAATCGGGGAAGGGGAACAGACAAGTTGCTGTCTTTTTGTTCTTCAGTTTAGTTGTGGAGGATGTTGCTTCACTGTTGGTATCGTCATTGCGCTCTTCCCGGATGAGGCAGATCGGTCGCTGGCCTCTGGATGTCGCTCACCGCGGCTATTGGCAGCTCACGCTGGCTGCCAGCTGCTCACGCTGGCTGCGGGCCACTCACTGTAGCCTATGGCAGCCCACTGCAGCAGGGGCTGCAGCCCACACCATTACCGGGGCTCGCACAGCCCAGCTCCGGGTGGAGCTGTTGTTAGCTGTAGAGGGCAGTGTCACTGGCCCTCATGTGGGATCCGAACCGGGGCCGCTGGCATCCCAAAACCAGCGCTTAACCAATGTGCCACTCGGCCGGCCCTCCATGCTTTTTTAATTTTTAATTTTTTAAAGATTTTATTGGGGAATTGGAAAAGGGGAACAGTTTGGGAAGTTGGGGAAAGGGAATGGCCAAGTTGTTGTCCTTTAATCTTAGTTGTGGAGGGCGCAGTAAGCTCAGCTCCAAGTCCAGTAGCCATCCTGCCACCCGTGGGCAGCTTGCGGCCACTCAGCTCAAGGTTCTGTGTTCAATCTTAGTTGTGGGGGTTCACAGCCCACCGTCTCATGCAGGGAGTCCAACCATCTCATGCAGGGAGTAACAACCTTGTTGTTAGGAGCACATGTTCTCACCAGCTGAGTCATTCTGCCTCCTGTTGGCAGCTCAGCTCTGGCGCAGCTCACTGGCCCACGTGGGAATTGAATCAATGAACCTATTGCTCAGAGATCCCACTCTTAACCAACTGAGCCACTCTGCTAGCCCCAAAATATCCATGCTTTTAATACTTAAAATAGTTTATCAGTTTTTAACTGAACTCTGTATTTTTTTTTAAAGATTTTTATTGGGGAATTGGGGAAGGGAACAGTGTTAGGGAATTGGGGAAGGGAATATTATGTTTTACCAGGACCCACCAGCTTCAAGTCAAGTTGTTGTCCTTCAATCTTAGTTGTGGACGGCACAAGCTCAGCTCCAAGTTCAGTCGCCACTTTTAATCTAGTTGTGGGGGGGAGGTGCGCAGCCCACCATCCCACGTGGGAATCAAACCGGCAACCTTGTTGTTAAAAGCACCCACTCTAACCAGCTGAGTCACCTGGCCATCCCTGAGCTCTTTATTTTTAAGAGTAAAGTGAAGTTGGTCACTGAACATACCATCCTCTTTTTACCCTAATAGCCCAGCAGACATTCAGAGTCCCTGACCTGGGTGGTGGGGTGACAGTGCCTATGGATGGACTTGAAAGAGTTTATGAACTCCAGGAAATTATATGAAGAGCAAAATGTGTACACACATATACATATATATTTTGGGGGAAAGAAGGTGTCCATAGCTTTTATCAGATCCTTAAAAGAATAAGTATAAGAAAACGAGGACTTTTATAAGTCATGGAGAGGGGGTGCCCATGGACATTGAGGGAGCATGAGGGCCAAGTCAAAATTTTTAAAATTTTATTGGGGAACAGTGTGCTATCCAGGACCCATGAGCTCTAAGCCAACTAGTTGCTTCAATCTAGTTGTGGAGGTCGCAGCTCAGTGGCCCATGTGGGGATCGTACCAGCAACTTTGGTGTTATGAGCACTGCGCTCTAACCACCTGAGCTAACCGGCCGCCCCAGCAGAGTCTGTTTTGAATGAGATGGGAGGCCTTGTGGCAGAACTGTGGCTGCTGACTCTACTATCACTGCAGCATGTTCATGGTTATGCCCCATAAACCTGGTCATTCCCATGCCCTACAGCTCTGTATTGCTAAGCAATATCTGAGATGGGTCATAGTTGAATAACTATGCTTAAGGTCAGAATTTAATGTAATAATCTCTTTTTAGGGTGAATTAGGAGGATGCTAGTGTGATGAAGACTGCATGTTTGTTTTCTATTAAGCCTTTAGCATTTTATAGCAGGAAGGAATTGAAGACCTTTAATTCAGCTGCTCATGTTTCAAGTGGAAAAAAAACCAAACAGGACTAAAGAGGTGAAGTAACTTTCTCAAAGTTCCTAAGTCCCTTTGTTCTCGGTCCACAGCAATTTTTCTATGCACTATTATTTCTTTTGATATGTGGTAGATCAACTCTTGAAAAAAAAGTAATTCTGATGCAAAGTCATCTGTTTCTGGTAAAAAGTCAGGTAGCTCAGTCATTCATGAAGAATGTCTGCCTGAACTAGATTACTTAAAATGTTCCAGTCTAAAAAACATCCCCTCCCACCACTTGGAAGTGTTTAGATGCTAGAAAAGATGTTCCAGGAGGCCAGCTGTGACTAAGAGCTGAATGAATAGAAGCTACTTCCTCTGAGAAATGAGATCATATCAAGCTGGGCTAATCTAAGAGCTAGCTGAGGCATTGAACCTTCCTAAATGTCAAAATTGTTAAGGTATTTTTAAAATGTTGAGACTTTTATCAATTTAACAGCTGAGATAGGGTGAAAGCAATGGAAAAACTTGAAGAAATTTGTAACTTTGATACATTTTTATGTACTTGGAAAGTTTTTGTTCAGTGTTGAATTGTCTGAGCTTTAAATGTGTTATGGGCTGAATTGTGCCTCCCCCCCACCAATTCATATGTTGAAACCCTAACCTCCAGTTTCTCAGAATGACTGTATTTGGGTCTTTAAAGAGGTAATTAAGTTAAAATGAAGTCATGAGGATGGGCCCTAATTCAATATGGCTGGTGTCCTTATAAGAAGAGGAGATTAGGACACAGACATGCACAGAGGGAAGACCAGGTGAAGACACAGGGAGAAGACAGCCATCTACAAGCCAAGGAGAGAGACCTCAAAAGAAACCAATCCTACTGACAATTTGATCTTGGATTTCTAGCCTCTAGGCTGGAAGAAAATAAATTTCTGTGGTTTAAGCCTCCCTGTTTGTGGAGCTTTGTTATGGCAGTCCAAGCAGACTAATACAACTTGCAAAAGTTATTTTGTAGCAGAAAATTCATTTCTCTTTATAATTCTACAGGAATATTCTTTACAAAGTCTTGGTGAGTGCAAATCCAATCCTCCCTTGGGTTCAGGAGGATGTGCTATGCAGGCAGGATGTAAGGATTTGAGGGACATCAGCATGAGGATGGGGAGAAAGCAGTTGCTATCCCTGGCTTGTAAGTGAGAAGGAGGTGAGTTTAGGGAAATTCTAGGAAACCAATTTAAGTGAAGGCTGAAGAGCAGTTCAAGAAGTAGGAGGAAATCAGGAAAATGTATGCCTAAGCCAAGGAAAGAGAGCGTTTTAAAAGGAGAGGAGGGTCAATATTAATCACATGTTGCTGAAATGTCAAGTAAGAAAATGATTGCTTAGATTTAGTAAAAAGGGAAGTACGGTGTCTTGGAAGTGTAGTCAGAGGGGACAGAGGAAGTTGTTTGGAGAAACAAAATAGGTGGCAGTTAGGGGAGGACATATGGTTAAAACTTTATATATATATATATATATATATATATATATATATATATATATATATAGTTATAGCTAGTTGATTATTATAATTAATAATTAACTGAAAGAGACCTGAGCTTGTTTAAGCACCAGTGGCAAAGTACCGGCAGAGGAGAGAATGACGTACAGGAGGGCGTAGATAATGATTTCAACAGCACTTCTGCTGATCTATACTTGCTCTTTGCCTACCCTTCACACTGAAGGCAATCTATTTCCTGCCAGATAAATCTTCTAAACTGCAAACCAGGTCCTGATACTCGTCAGCTTAAGGTTTTCTTGGTCCTGTCTCATCCCTCACAACCGTTCTTCTTATACCAGGTTCTCACACTTCTAGACCTTTGCACATATAACTCTCTTTGCTGAGAATGTGCTGAATTTCCTCTTTAGTCGGCTAACTTGTAGATGTCTTTCAAAATTCAGCTCAAGCATCTTCATGACCTTCTTTGTTTTGGCTAGAAGTCTCTCCTGTGTATTTCCTCAGCCTCTTCTGCTCCCAGCTGTCTTAGCTCCCATCATACTCAATTATAAATCTCTCTACATAAATATCTCTTCTTTAAAACCTGTGGCTTCTTTGAGGTCAGGGATGAAAGTTTGTTTATATATCCTGGATCTAGCCCAGTGCCTGATATATGCAGGCACTCAAGAAGTGTCTGTTTTAGGAATGAAAAAGACACAGTCTGTACTTCTTGATACTCTTATGACCCATACAGAATGATAAAGACTGTAACGGTCAGTGTACACAATGCTTTGGGAACTCTTATTAGGAGATATGGGGAAGTATTTGCAGAAATAATATTTGGGCTGGCTCTTAAGGATGAGCTAGTCAGGTGGAGAAAGCCATTTTAAGTAGAGTGAACAGGGTGTTTGTATGTTGTGGACATTTCCATGTTCCAGGTTATTCAGGCCCAACTACCCACTGAGGGCAACTAAAAATGATAGATGAAGTCTAATAAAACATCTTAAATGCACTGAAGACCTAACAAGATCATAAAGAATTAATACACTACAATTTATGAGATGAAAGGACTCAGAGGTGGTAAATACACTCTTTTAAAAAAAAAAAAAATTGAGGCCGGCCGAGTGGCTCAGTTGGTTAAGAGCTCGCTCAAGAGTGCGAGCTGAGCTCTGAGCAACAGCTGTTCGAGGCCAGCCCGAGCTGAGTTGCCGTTGAGCTTCTAACAGGTGGCAGGATGGCTCAGCTAAAAAAAAAAAAATTAAAAGAAAAAAAATTTGAGATGTAATTGACATAACCACATTATATTAGTTTCAGGTGTACAAAATAATGATTCAATATATATTGTGAAATGATCACCACACTAAGTCTAGTTAACATTCATCACTAAACAGTTACAATTTTTTTCTTGTGTTGAGAAGTTTTAAGATTTACTCTATAACAGCTTTCAAACATGCAGTACAGTATAACTATAATCGCCATGCTGTGCATTACACCCCAGAGCTTACTTATTTTATAATTGGAAGTTTATACTTTTTGATTACCTTCACCCATTTCATCCACCCCCCCCACCTCTGTTAACCACTGATCTGTTCTCTCTATCTATGGGTTTATTTATTTTTTTATATTCCTCATATAAGTGAGATCATACAGTATTTGTCTTTCTCTGTCTGACTTATTTCACTTAGCAGAATTCCCTCGAGGTCCATCAATGTTGTCACAAATGGTAGGATTTCCTTCTTTTTATGGCTGAATAATTACACACACACACACACACACACACACACACACACACACATACACACACAGTGTGCCAAAAAAATTATATACATTTTAAGAAAGGAAAAACGGTATTAAAATTGTAATACTCAATATATACCAATAATGAAAGATGAATGCAAGTCACATTTGATTTCTGCAATTACAAGAGGTGCTCAAAATGGTTACCATCAGTGTAATTTTTTTTTTTTTTTGAGGGCAGTGTCACTGGCCCTCATATGTGGGACCGAACCGAGGCCGCTGTCTTCCGAAGCCAGCGCTTAACCGCTGTGCCACTCAGCCGGCCCACCATCAGTGTAATTTTAATATAGTTTTTTCCTTTCTTAAAATATGTATTCATTTTTTTGGCACCTCCAAAAAAGCCTGATGGCCATTACAGAAAAAGAGTTGCTTTGAAGGGTGGACTAGGAGCTGGCATCAGTGCATAGCTTCCCAAGGGTAGTACTTCGAAGGTGACCATAGTGATATTCAGCAATGAGGTATGTAGCATTTTTTTCTAGGATGAGTTCGCGAACTTAATTGTCAGACCGCGCGCGCGCGCGTGTGTGTGTGTGTGTGTGTGTGTGTGTGTGTGTATGTGTGTGTGTCTCACATTTTCTTTATCCATTTATCTATTGCTGTACACACTTAGGTTGTTTCCGTTCCTTGGCTATTGTAAATAATGCTGCAATAAACATGGGGTTACAGATAACTTTTCAAGTTAGTGTTTTCATTCCTTTGAATAAATATCCGGGAGTGGAATTGCTGGATCATATGGTAGTTCTCTTTTTAATTGTTTGAAGACACTCTATACTGTTTTCCATTGTGGCTGCACCAATTTACATTCCCACCAATAGTGCACAAGGGCTGCCTTTTCTTCTAATTTTTGCCAACACTAGTTATCTCTTGTTTTTTTGAGAATAACCATTGTAACAGGAGTGAGGTGATACCTAATTGTGGTTTTGATTTGCATTTCCCTGATGATTAGTGACGTTGAGCACCTTCTCATATACCTGTTAGTCATCTGTATGTGTTCTTTGGAAAAACATCTATTCAGGTCTTGACCGTTTTTTAATTATATTACTTGTTTTTTTGCTATTGAGTTGTATGAGTTCTTTATATATCTTCAGTGTTAACCCCTTATCAGGTATATAATTTGTAAATATTTTCTCCATTTCTATAGGTTGCCTTTTCATTTTGTTAATGGTTTTTCTTTGCAGTGCAGAAGCCTTTTAGTTCTATTTGTTTATTTTGTTGCCTCTGTTTTTGGTGTGTAAACAAACTCTTAAAATTGCTTTAGCCCTGAGGGCATTCATTTACCAGTTCAGGAAACTTAGGAAACTGAGTTGCAGTTTTGCTCACTTGCGTCAAGTTTTGAGAAATACAAAAGTGAAAGTCCAAGGGGCAACTAAGGTGAGAGGTCAGAAAAAGCCAACTCCTTCCTCCTTGCCTCCTCCCGCCTCATCCATTCAAAATACACACACAGGGTAAGGTTAGACCCGATGTAAATCTATGTTCTTTTTGTGCAAGGGAAAGGATTCCTGTGAGATAGTAAACCAAACCCAGGCTTTCTGACGAATAGTAAATTTGCATCTCAGAAGTGGTACAAAAAAACTCAAGCAGGGAGGGCCAGCCTAGTGGTGTGGAGGTTAAGCGGCTGGCGGCCTCAGTTCTGTCCCACATATGAGGGCCAGTGACGCTGCCCTCAAAAAGAAAAAAACAACAACAAAAATCTCAAGCAGGGAATTTAGCTGAAAGTCATCCTGTTTTTGATAGTGCCTCAGACATTTTGGCAAAAGTGCATGTCCCATTGAAAGTGTATGGGAGGGCCGACCAAGTGGTACAGTGGTTAAGCGCTGGCTTAGGAAGCCAGCAGCCCTGGTTCGGGTCCCACATATGAGGGCCAGTGACACTGCCCTCAAAAAAAAAAAAAAAAAAAGTGTATGCGAGATCCAAGTTCTCTGCATTCTTGCCAGTACTCTCTAGTATCAGTATTTCTCATTTTAGCTATTCTAAGAGATGTTTAGTGATACCTCTTTAATTTGCATTTCTCTAAAGACTAAAAATGTTGAGCGCTTTATATCCTCTTTGGTGAAATGCCTGTTCATGTACTTTGTTCACATGCTAATGAATTATTTGAGGTTTTTTTTTGTTTGTTTGTTTGTTTGTTTTTTTACCAATGAGTTCTTCATATATTCTACAAATTCTTTGTCAGGTGTGTGGTTTACAAATATTTTGTCCTAGTCTGTAGCAAAAATTTAATTTTAATGAAGTTAAACTTATCAACTTTTTTCTTTTATGGATCATGCTTTTTTTTTTTTTTTTAAGGTTTTATTGAGGAATTGTGGAAGGGGAAAAGCCAAGTTGTTGTCCTTCAATCTTAGTTGTGGAGGGCACAACACGCTCAGCTCCAAGTCCAGTTGCCATCCGGCCCACCTTCGGAAGCTTGTGGTAACTCAGCTCAGGGTGCCATGTTCAATCTTAGTTGAGGGTGGGTATAGCCCACCATCCCATGCGGGAGTCAAACCGGAAACCTTGTTGCTAAGAGCGCAGCTCTCACCAGCTGAACTATCCTGCCACCTGTTGACAGCTCAGCAGCAGCTCAGCTCAGGCCAGCTCACTGGCCTTTGTGGGAATTGAACAGGCGACCCTGTTGCTCAGAGCTCGAGCTCTTAACCAACTAAGCCATTCGGCTGGCCTGTATCACGTTTTTGTTTTGTTTTTTTTAAGATTTTATTGGGGAATTGGGGGAGGGAACAGCGTTGGGGAATCGGGGAAGGGGAACAGACAAGTTCTTTTGTTTTTCAGTCTAGTTGTGGAGGACTTCGTTTCACTAGCCCATGTTGGTATTGTGATCATTGCACTCTTCCCAGGTGAGGCAAGATCGATCACCGGCCATTGGACGGCTGCTCACAGCGGTTCACGGCAGCTCACACAGGCTGCCGGCCACTCACACTAGCTGCCAGCCACTCATGGTAGCTCACGACAGCCCACTGCAGCCCCACTGCAGCCTACGCCATCGCCCGCAACTCACCACAGCCTAGCTCCAGGTGGAGCTGTTGTTCACCATCTTAGCTGTAGAGGGCACAGTGTTACTGGCCCGTGTGGGATCCAAACCAGTGACCCTGCTGCTCAGAGCTGGCGCTCCCAAGCCAACTCTTAACCAACAAGCCACTCTGCCGGCCCCTGGATCATGCTTTTGATGTCACATCTCAGAACTTTTTGCCTAGACCAGAGTTCCCAATCTTGGTACTATTGACATTTTAGATGGATAATTCTCTGTTCTGGGGGACTGTCCTGTGTATTATAGGATGTTTGTCATCATCCTGAGCCTTGTCTCCACTAGTAGCCAGCAGTGCCCCCATCCCTAGGTCATGAAAATAAAAAAATGTCACCAAACATTGACAAATGTCCTCTGGGGGGCAAAATCACCCTTGGTTGAAAGCTGCTAGCCTAGCCCTAGGCCTTGAAGATTTTCTCTTGTTTTCTTCTAAAAGTTTTATAGTTTTACACTTTACATAAAGTTTATGATCCAGTTTGAATTTTTGTATAAGGTGTGAGGTTTAGGCTGAGGTTCTTTTTTTGGCCTGTGGATGTTGAAATGCTCCTGTACCATTTGTAAAAAGACTATCTTTCCTCTATCAAATTGTTTTTGTACCTTTGTCAAAAATCAGTTGGGTATATTTGTCTGGGTCTATTTCTCAGTTCTCTATTCAGTTCTATTGAGCTCTAATTGCTTCTTGGCCTTTTGGCTAAGATCGGGTACGAGCTATGTGTCTCTCCTTCTGCTGATACCACATTGTCTTGATTACTATAGCTATCTAGTAAGCCTTGAAATCAGATAGAGTTATACCTCCCACATGAATCTTTCTCAAGGTCATTTTGGCTATTCTAGTTCACTTGCCTTTCCATATATATATTTTAGAATATGCTTGTCAATATCATCAAAAATTCTTGCAAAGATTTTGATAGGAGTTGCATCAGACCTATAGATTAATTTGGGAAAAATTGACATCTTTACTATGTTAAATCTTTCAATACATGAGGCATGATATGTCTCTCCATTTATTTAGATCTTTTTTATTACAATATTGTAGTTTCTAGTATACAAATCCTGTTAAATTTATACCTAAGTGTTTGATTTTTTGAGTGATTATAAATTTTATGTTTTAAATTTCAGTTTTCACATGTTCATTGTTAGTATGTGAAATACAATTAATTTTTGTGTGCTGGTTTTATATCCTGAGACCTTGCTGAACTCATTTATTAGTTCTAGCAGGTTTATTATTATTATTATTATTATTATTATTGCTTAATTTTTGAGGTTTGTTTGTAAACAATCATGTCATCTGAAAATATGGATGGTTTTACTTCTTCCTTTCCAGTCTCTATGCTTTGTATTTCCTTTCCTTATTGTGGCTGATTAGGACTTCCAGTACTATAATGAATAGAGTGATGAGAGCAGAAATCTTTGCCTTGTTGTCAGTCTTAGGGGGAAAGCACTTAGCCTTTCACCATTAAGTAAAATATTAGCTGTAGGTTATTTTGTTTATTTTTTTGAGATTTTTATTGGGGAATTGGGGGAGGGGAACAGCTTTGGGGAATGGAGAAGGGGAACAGACAAGTCTGTTTGTTTTTCAGTCTAGTTGTGGAGGATGTTGCTTCACTGGCCCATGTTGGTTTTGTGATCATTGTGCTCTTCCCGACTGAGGCAGTTGCTCGCTGGCCATTGGACGGCCACTCACGGTGGCTCACAGCAGCTCACGCTGGTTGCTGACCACTCACGTTGGCTGCCAGCCACTCACAGTAGCTGATGGCAGCCCACTGCAGCCCCACTGCAGCCTACACTGTCACTGGCAACTCAGGGCCACCTAGCTCCAGGTCTAGCTGTTGTTCACCATCTTAGCTGTAGAGGGCGCAGAGTCACTGGCCCTCATGTGGGATCTGAACTGGGGCCCTGCTGCTCAGAGCTGGCACTCCCAAGCCAACTCTTAACCAACGTGCCACTCACAGGCCCAGCTGTTTGTTTTTTTTTTTTTTGTTTTTTTTTTTTTTTAAAGATTTTATTGGGGAATTGGTGGAGGGGAACAGCGTTGGGGAATCGGGGAAGGGGAACAGACAAGTTGCCGTCTTCTTGTTCTTCAGTTTTAGTTGCGGAGGATGTCGCTTCACTGTTGGTATCGTCATTGCTCTTCCCGGATGAGGCAGATCGGTCGCTGGCCCCTGCATGTCGCTCATCGCGGCCATTGGCAGCTCACGCTGGCTGCCAGCCGCTCACGCTGGCCGCGGGCCACTCACTGCAGCCTATGGCAGCCCACCGCAGCAGGGGCTGCAGCCCACACCATCACCGGGGCTCGCACAGCCCAGCTCCAGGTGGAGCTGTTGTTAGCTGTAGAGGGCAGTGTCACTGGCCCCCAAGTGGGATCCGAACCGGGGCCGCTGGCATCCCAAAACCAGCGCTCAACCAATGCACCACTCGGCCGGCCCTGTAGGTTTTTTTGTTGATGCTCTTTATTGGGTTGAAGAAGTTCCCTTCTATTCCAAGTTTGCCAAGAGTTTTTATAATGAATGGGTGTTGAATTTTGTCACATGCTTTTCTATGTCAATTTATCTGATCATGTGGTTTTTCGTTTATAGTCTGTTAATAAGGTGGATTACACTGTTTGATTTTGAATATGGAACCACCTTGAATTTTTAGAATTAACCCTACTTGGTTGTAGTGTAACATTGTTTTTATGTAGTGTTGGATTCAATTGGGTAATATTTTATTGAGGATTTTGCATCCGTATTTATGAGGAATACTGGTCTCTAGTCTTGCCTGGTTTTGATGTCATGGTCATACTGGCCTTATAATATATAGTAGGAAGTGCTCCCTCTTCTATTTTCTGAAGGTTGTATATAATTGGTGTTAGTATTTCCTTAAGTACGGGTAAAATTCTCTAGTGAAACTACCTGGGTTTAGAGATTTCTTTTTTGAGAGTACAAGGTAAGAGTGAACATAGCAGGTCAGTTTCACTCATTTCTCACTTATCTCTGTATCCATGGCAATGACCCTTGGTCAAACTCTGAAAACTAAACTCCAGGAATATTCACATAGCAACGGGTAAGATGTTATTCTCTAGGCCCAAGCAGTGGGTCAAGACAAACCAGGTTGCCAGCATGTTTAAAGTAAACAATAAAGATTCATGATGTGCACCCCGGTGCCTGGTTTGGAGCCAGGCTTAGTCACCAGCTGGTATGTGACCAGCTGGTATGTGGCCAGCTCCCTTTCAAAACTTTGGACTCCAACATTCAAGTAGGATTTCCTAGAAAAGGACATCTCACATCTGTCCCTGCAGGTTGCATGTGAAGACGTGTCTGTGCTACCCCCAAAGAGAGATAAGAAAGTGTGCATTTCACCCCTCCCATCCTTGCCCGTGAAGGTCTTTTTCCTGCTGTTCCTGCACTGTATCTTTGCTGTCACAAAACTTGAGTATAACTTTATGAGGAGTCCTGTGAGTCCTTCCAGTGGATCACCCAACTAGCTGTGACCCACTGAGACAGGAAGTTGTTTTTAAAAAAAACTATGAATTCAATTTTTAAAATTGTTACAAGACTTTTATAATTATTTTATATTGAGTGAGTTTTGGTAGTTGGTGGTTTTCAAGAAATTGGTTCATTTCATCAAGTTGTGAATTTATGTGGGTAGGGCTGTTTATAGTACTCCCTTCAGACTCTGTAATGGTGGCCAATATTTTATTCTTTTGTTGTTTTGTTTTCAAAGCACCTTTATGGAAATTATCTGACTTGATTCTAACTGTAACCCCACATAGCAGGCAGAGCAGGTGGGGTTCACATTTAGTTGACAAACAAACTTACTTGCTCAGTAGTGACTTTTTCAAGACTACAGGGAGAGTGAATTGCAGAGCTGATATTAGAGCCCAGGGCTCCTGACTCCAAGCTTCTCTGTTGGTAATGGTCCCAGCTATCACTCCTATGTAGTTCTGTTTCCTTCCATACCTACCTCTTGGATCTTTTTTTTTTTTTTTTAAGATTTTTTATTGGGGAATTGGGGGAGAACAGCGTTGGGGAATCGGGGAAGGGGAACAGACAAGTTGTTGTCCTTTTGTTCTTCAGTCTAGTTGCGGAGGACGTTGCTTCACTGGCCCATGTTGGTATCGTCATTGCGTTCTTCCCGGATGAGGCAGATCGGTCGCCGGCCTCTGGATGTCGCTCACCACGGCTTTTGGCAGCTCATGCTGGCTGCCAGCCGCTCACTCTGGCTGCCGTCCGCTCACGCTGGCTGCCGGTCGCTCACTGTAGCCTATGGCAGCCCACTGCAGCAGGGGCTGCAACCTACACCGTCGCACAGCCCAGCTCTAGGTGGAGCTGTTGTTAGCTGTGGAGGGCAGTGTCACTGTCCCTCATATGTGGGATCCGAGCCGGGGCTGCTGGCATCCCAAAACCAGCTCTTAACCAATGGGCCACTCGGCTGCCCCTCTTGATCTTTTTTTTAACTGATCCCTTCACTCTCTATCTAACCTTCCCTCTTGCGCTTTTTCTTTAGCAAGTCCTGTCTTAGAGATCTTTTCCTTAGTCTACTCCAGACATTCTTAAACCTGGCCTCTCTCCTTTCTCTAGGTATCAACCCCGTCAAATCATACTTGCTCTTTTGGAGACCCTTAAGGTCTAACCCAGGTGGTTCTCAACAGGGGGCAATTCTGTCCCCCATGGAACATTTGGCAATGTCTAATGACATTTTTTTTAAAGAAATTTTATTGCAGAACAGTGTGTGTTTCCAGGATCCATCAGTTCCAAGTCAAGTAGTTGTCTTCAATCTAGTTGTGGAGGGCACAGCTCAGTGGCCCATGTGGGAATCGAACTGGCAACCTTGTTGTTATGAGTACTGCTCTCTAACCACCTGAGCTAACTGGCTGCCCCTGTCTGGAGACATTTTTGACTGTCACAACTGGGGGTAGCCCCTGGCATTTAGTGAGAAGAGGCCCAGGATGCTGCTAAGTATCCTACTGTGCACAACACAAGACAGCCCCTTCCACGAAGAATTATCCAGCCGACAGTGTCAGTAGTGCCAAGTAGTGCCTGCTCTAACCCTAAGTCTGGGGAGACCATGTCTGACTCTTGACTGGCTCCTTGTAGGTGGAGGAGCGGTACCAGTCTATCAAGTCTGTACTGCTTTGAATGTGGTGAGTGACTTAAAAATCTGTGGCTTTGTGGGCTACATGGAGAAGAGTGGCTGCTAGCTACCCTGCCATAAGATAGGGCTCTGGACCCCTTGGACTTCCACGTAGGGTTCCAGGGAGATCAAATTATATTTGCCAATGTCTCATTGTACGACATCAAGCTGCACAGCCTGGAGAAGTTACAGCCTGACCCACATTTTCGGCATGCACTTGTCTGAGACCTCAGTGGAGTGTTGGAGTGACAGGCGTCATGGTGACGATGGTGGTGGTTCCTTTCCCCAAACACTGGCAATCTATTGGTTGTCCATCATCAACTCCATAGTGCTTATGTTTCTACTGGTGGGTTTTGTGGCTATGATTCTCATACCGGATTTGGTACAACTCGGATGACACAATGACCTCTGGAGTTTCTGGTGATGACTGGCCAGGGTGACAATGGCTGGAAAATTATGCACACAGATGTATTCTGCTTCCCTCCATACTATGATCTGCTCTGTGCTGTGCTTGACGTGGGTGCCCAGGGATGCTGGACATTGATTTGTTGGCCCGTTGGCACTGGTGAGGTGATAAGAATTAACCAGGGGTTTCTCCCAAGGGGTAGAAGTAAGTAGGTAGTTTGTTCAAAAATGGTTTGTGGATCTTCTGTCTAAGGTGAGGGGCAGACTTAAGGGGAGAGGTGGCTCTAATGGGGATGAGTATATTTTATTGTGGGTTTTCTGAACAATAGAATTGGAGGAGATTGTTTTACTGGAGGCCCTGGGTCTGGGAGAAATGGGGCTGATTCCTCTGAAATTGTTAGAAGGTGGATAGGAGAGACCTAACACAGGCTTTTCTCTACGACCTCACAGTCATTATTATCATGGCGCCAAGCATTGGGCGTGGGACAGAATTCTCACCACCACAGAGTGAGGCTTCCTGACAGACCTGCTTCCTTGTCCTAGATCCACCAGTTCATGGCTGTCCAATCTTTTATTCTTTTTTTTTTTGATTAGTTTCAGGTGTACAACACAATGCAATAGTTATACTCTTTACCCTCCAAAGTGACAACCCCCCCTCCCCCAGTTAGCCACCCCTTTCCCGCCCATATCATACATATCTATTACAATTCCTTTGACTCCCTTCTACAGTATACAACACATCCCGTGACTATCTATATATTCAGTTACAGTTGGCATACAATATTATACATCAGCTTCAGGTGTACAGGGCAGTGATCAAGCCTCTACTCCATCCATGAAGTGGTCTCCCTAACAAGACAAGTGACTATCTGACACACCACAAAATTTTTACAACATTATTATATTCCCCGAACTGTGTTTCATATCCCTGTGGCAATATTGTAGTTGTCTATTTATGCTGTCTAATCCCTTCCCATTCCCCTTTACCCCCACCCTCCTCCCAACTAGCAACCCTCAGTTTTTCCTCTATATCTATGAGTCTGTTTACTTTGATCATTCATTCAGTTTTTCAGATTCCACATATAAGTGAGATCATATGGTACTTGTCTTTCTCCAACTGACATATTTCACTTAACATAATAGTCTCTTCACAACATTATCAATTACGTTCCCGGAACTACCCCCATATCCCTGCGGCAACATTGTAGTCACCCACCTACGCTGTCCAAAACCTTCCCCCTCTCCCTCATCCCCACTCCCTCCCAGCCAGCAACCATCAGTTTTTCCTTTATATCTGCTTGATATGATTTCAATCTTCTTAAATTTACTGAGACTTGTTTTGTGGCCTAACGTGGTCTATCTTGGAAAATGTCCCATGTGTACTTGAGAAGAATGTATATTCTGTTTTTTCAGGGTGAAATGCTCTAAAACTATCAATGAAGTCCAGCTGGTCTAAAGTGTCATTTAAGGCCCCTCTTTCTGTGTTGATTTTCTGTCTAAAGGGTCTGTCCATTGGTGACAATGGGGTGTTGAAGTCCCCTACTATGATAGTGTTACTGTTGATCTCTGTCTTTATGTCTGTCAAAATCTGTTATATGTAATTAGGAGTTCCTATGTTGGGTGCACAGATGTTTATTAGGGTTATAGTGCCCTTCTTTGTCTTTTATTGTAGTCATTTTAAAGTCTATTTTGTCCAAAATAAGTATTGGTACTCCAGCTTTCTTTTTCTCATTTTCATTTGCATGAAATCTTATTCCATCTGTAAAAAGCATATACATGTGTCCTATTTTCTTATCCACTCAGCCACTCTCTGTCTTTTGATTGGAGCATTTAGCCCATTATTGATAGGTACATAAGTATTGCCATTTTGTTATTAGTATTCCTGGTCTTCCTGGGTTAGCTTGTTTACCCCTTTCTTTTGTTTAAAGAAGCCCTTTTAACATTTCTTGCAATGCTGGCTTGGTGGTTATGAATTCCTTAAGCTTATTCTTTTCTGAGAAGCTCTTTTTTTTTTTCTTTAAAGATTTTATTGGGGAATTGGTAGAGGGGAACAGCTTTGGGGAATCGGGGAAGGGGAACAGACAAGTTGCTGTCTTTTTGTTCTTCAGTTTTTTTAGTTGCGGAGGATGCTGCTTCACTGTTGGTATCGTCATTGCGCTCTTCCCGGATGAGGCAGATCGGTCGCTGGCCTCTGGATGTAGCTCACCACTGCTATTGGCAGCTCACGCTTGGCTGCCTGCTGCTCACGCTGGCTGCCGGCCACTCACTGTAGCCTATGGCAGCCCACTGCAACAGGGGCTGCAGCCCACACCATTACCGGGGCTTGCACAGCCCAGCTCCAGGTGGAGCTGTTGTTAGCTGTAGAGGGCAGTGTCACTGGCCCTCATGTGGGATCCGAACCGGGGCCGCTGGCATCCCAAAACCAGCGCTTAACCAATGCACCACTCGGCCGGCCCTCTGAGAAGCTCTTTATTTCTCCTTTAATTTTAAGTGATATCCGTGCTGGGTAGAGCAACCTTGGTTGTAGGCCTTTATTTTGTGTCACTTTGAATATCTCCTGCCATTCCCTTCTGGCCTGCAGAGTTTCTGTAGACAAGTCAGCTGTTAGTCTAACAGGAGTTCCTTTGTATATTACCTGCTGTCTTTCTCTTGCTGCCTCTAGGATTCTGTCTCTGTCTTTAACCTTTGCCATTTTAACTATGATGTGTCTTGATGTGGACCTGTTTGGGTTCAGCTTGTTTGGAACCCTCTGCACTTCCTGGGCATGTACGTTGATTTCCTTCACCAGGGTAGGGAAGTTTTCAGTCATTATTTTTTCAAATACATTCTCAACCCCTTGTTTCTTTTCTCCTTCTGGTATTCCTATGAGTCTAAGGTGGTTGCGTTTCATCTTGTCCCATAGGGCTCTTAAACTATTTTCATTGTTTTTTATTCTTTGGTCTTTTTGTTGTGCCAACTGGGTGATTTCTGCTATTTTGTCTTCCAAATCGCTGATCCACTCTTCTGCTTCATCTACTCTGCTGGTGATTCCTTCCAGTGTGTTCTTCATTTCAGTTATTGTATTCTTTAGTTCTAACTGGTTGTTTTTTATGATTTCTCTATCCTTCCTTATGTCCTCACTAAGTTTGTTAAACATTCTTATCATCAGTGTTCTAAACTCTGTTTCTGAAAGGTTGGATCCCTCTATTTCATTTGGTTCCATTTCTAGAGGTTTCTTCTGATCTTTTACTTGTGACATGTTTCTTTGTTTCCCAGGCTGTTGCTCTGGGATTGCTTTGATGTATTAGATAGGTCACCAGGAGAGCCCTGGCTGGATCACTCAGGCACACAGTTCACGGCCCAACACTCCCAGGAAAACTCCCAGTCTCAGCCTGTCCCAATCAGGTGCTCACAGATCAGGCCGAGCAGCCTGACAACCAATCACCAGCCTGGCAACTCTGCAAGTGCAGTGCGGAGAGCAGGGACCTGAGTCGGCTCGCGTATTCCCGTGTCTCAGTGAGCAGCCTGTTGGAGCCGGAGCACGCCCACCAGGCGTTTCCCTGGCAACGCAGCACGAGCCATGCGGAGGGTGGGGATCCAATGCAGCTCTCGCACTCCTGGGTCTCAGTGAGCAACCTGTTGGAGCTGGAGAGCACACGCCCAGTGTTTCCCTGGCAACGCAGTATAAGTCGGGCGGAGGGTGGGGATCCAAGGTGGCATAAGCGTGCACACGCGCGCACACACACGCACTTCTGTGCCAATTCCACCAGACCAATGAGGTCCCAGATCTGATCCTCCGTGGGAGGGCCCAACCCTGGCAAAATGGCACCCTCCTTACACCACTCGCGTGCAGGCTCCACATCAGGGGAACAATAGTCCAAAAACCTCCAGCCTTTGCACCAAAGGTGCTCAGCTCAGTCCGTCCTCGCAGGCTCCTGGGCATGGCTCACACAGCTACTCCCTCCACCAGTAACCAAGTAAGTGCTCACCGGCGAGCCACACTGATTCTCTTGCCGCTCTTAGCCTCACCGAGCTGAGCAAAGAAAGTCCTCACTAATTTACTGCCAGCTATCTTGGAACTTCTCTTCCTGGCAAAGGAACTCTGGGCTGGTGAGTTTAGTGTCTGGTCTCTCCCCCAACCGGAGAAACCTCCACAGCTGGTGCTTCCCTCACAGGGTACACTCGCTCTCGTCTCTGCCCGTCCTACCAGACCTGACATGGCCTCCTCTTTAAGTTCTTCGTTTAGTGGTTCTGTTCATCTAGTGTTCCGGGGACCTCCAGGGTTGAATGCTGTATAATTTGTTTATAATTTCGGTGTAATCCTGGGAAGTAGTTAGCACAGCGTCTGTCTATTCTGCCATTTTACCGGAAGTCCCCAATCTTTTATTCTTGATATTGGTAATTTGTGTCTTCCTCCCTTTTCATTTTCTTTTTTTTTAAGGTTTTATTGGGGAATTGGGGGAGGGGAATAGCATTGGGGAATTGGGGAAGGGGAACAGACAAGTTGCTGTCTTTTTGTTCTTCAGTCTAGTTGCGGAGGACATTGCTTCACTGGCCCATGTTGGTGTCATCATTGCGTTCTTCCCGGATGAGGCAGACGGGTCGCCTGCCTCTGGATGGTCACTCACCGTGGCTATTGGCAGCTCATGCTGGCTGCCAGCCACTCACGCTGGCTGCTGGCCACTCACTGTCGCCTATGGCAGCCCACTGCAGTAGGAGCTGCACCCTACACCATCGCAGGGGCTCACACAGCCCAGCTCCAGGTGGAGCTGTTGTTAGCTGTAGAGTGCAGTGTCACTGGCCCTCATATGTGGGATCCAAACCAGGGCTGCTGGCGTCCTAAGCCAGCTCTTAACCAGTGTATCACTCAGCCAGCCCAAGATGTCACCATTTTAAAATAAGAAATAATTCTTGTCATCTAGAACTATTTTGGCACCTCCATATTCTAGAAGAACCTTATCTTCAACTTTCATGCTAACTGGTTGAATCTCTCCACCCTTTCCTTTACTACTGTTGCTTACAATACTTTTCCTTGAGACTTTTCTGGAAGCATAATGCCTCCTTTGGTTACAATTTCCACAGCAATCCTTTCAATTAATCCTCGGTCAAAGAGGGGAAGAAACTTTCTAAATGCCTGTCCTGCCACGACTCTGGCAGCAGCAGTTCCTACTCTGGTCTTGCGGTGCAGTCGCAAAGAGACCTGCAATCTGGTCCTCTGGACATGTGAACTTTGGAATTATTTTGCTTTTCTTTTTCTAGTTTCTTGTGGTAGCTTCAATAATTGATTTGAGATCATTTTGTATGCATTTAATGCTATGAATTTCCCTCTCAGACTGCTTTAGCTGTGTCCCACAAATTTTGATACCTGTAGACAATGAATTGTTTTTTTGGGGTTTTTTTTTTAAGGGCAGTGTCACTGGCCCTCATATGTGGGACCTGAACTGGGACCGCTGGCTTCCCAAGTCAGTGCTTAACCACTGCGCCACTCGGCTGGCCCTGAATTGTTTCTTCCAAGAGGCACCATAGCTGTTTTCAAGACCTTTTTTTTTTCTCTAAGATTTTATTGGGGAATTGGGGGAGGGAAACAGCGTTAGGGAATTGGGGAAGGGGAACAGACAAGTTGCTTGTCTTTTTGTTCTTCAGTCTAGTTGCAGAGGACGTTGCTTCACTGGCTCATATTGGTATCGTCATTGCGCTCTTCCTGGATGAGGTAGATTGGTCGCCGGCCTCCGGATGGTCACTCACCACGGCTATTGGCAGCTCGCGCTGGCTGCTGGCCACTCACTGTAGCATATGGCAGCCCACTGCAGCAGGGGCTGCAGCTACACTGTTGCCTGGGCTCACAGCCCAGCTCCAGGTGGAGCTGTTGTTAGCTGTAGAGGGCAGTGCCACTGGCCCTCATATGTGGGATCCGAACTGGGGCCACTGGCGTCCCAAGCCAGCTCTTAACCAATGTGCCACTCGGCCGGCCCAAGACTTTTTGTCTTTAGTTTTCAGAAGCTTGATTGTGTCTTAGTGTGGAATTCTTTGCATTTATTGAATCTGTAGGTTTCTGCCTTTGCCAACTTCAGGGACATTTCAACCATTATTTCTTCCAATATTTTTTCAGACTCACTCTCTCTCTTTTCCTTCTGGGACTCCAATGACATGAATGCTAGGGCTTTTGTTATTGTCCCACAGGTCCCCATGACTCTGTTTCAGTCAATTTTCTCTCTGTTGTTTAGTTTGGGTACGTTCTATTGATCAATCTTTATGTACTGTTTCTTTGCCACCTCCATCCTGTCATTGAACCCATTCAGCGAGTTTTAAAGTTTGGTTATTGCATTTCTCAGCTCTAAAATTTCCGTTTGATTGCTCCTTATATATCTTTTTTTGTTTTTTTTTTTAAAGATTTTATTGGGGAATTGGGGGAGGGGAACAGACAACTTGCTGTCCTTTTGTTCTTCAGTCTGGTTGTGGAGGACGTTGCTTCACTGGCCCATGTTGGTATTATTACTGCACTCTTCTCGGGTGAGGCAGATCACTCACTGGCCATTGGATGGCCGCTCACGGCGGCTCATGGCCTCTCATGCTGGCTACCAGCCACTCATGGTAGCTTATGGCAGCCCACTGCAGCAGGGGCTGCAGCCTACACTGTCACAGGCGATTCACGGCAGCCCAGCTCCAGGTCAAGCTGTTGTTCACCATCTTAGCTGTAGAGAGCGCAGCATCACTGGCCCCTTTGTGGGATCCCAACTGGGGCCCTGCTGCTCAGAGCTGGCATCCCAAGCCAACTCTTAACCAACGAGGCACTGGCCAGCCCATGATTGCTCCTTATATCTTTTACTTCTTTTCTAAGACTATTTTTTCATTTGTTCTAAAACTGTTCATAATTGCTTATTGAAACATTTGGCTGCTTTAAAATCCTTTCAGATAATTCCAACATCTATTTCATTTCAGTATTGCTGGCTGTTGCTTGCCTTTTCTCATTCCAGTTTTGATTCTTTTTGATTTTTGGTATTATAAGTGATTTTCTATTGTATCTTGGACATTTGGGGTATTATGAGACACTGAATCTTATTTAAATCTATTTTAGCAGGTCTTTGCTGACACCACACTGGTGGGGCAGAGTGGATGTTGCCTCATTATCACAGGGCAGGGATGAAAGTCTAGGCTCCCCTCTTGCTCTCTGATGACACAGTACAGAGGGGAGGCATGCCACATCACTACCAGGTACCAGTCAAAGTCTAGTCTCACACTCCGTCTCCACTGACTGTGGGATGGCAAGGGAGGTGAGATGTGTTTGTTTGTTTTTTAAGCTGAGCCATCCTGCCACCTGTTGGCAGCTTAGCGGCAGCTCAGCTTGGGCTGATATCCACTGCTGTTGCTCAGAGCTCAGCTCACACCCTTGAGCGAGCTCTTAACCAACTGAGCCACTCGGCCGGCCCCCCTTTTTTTTTCTTCTTTTTTTTTTTTTTATCAGTTTCAGGTGTACAACACAATGCAATAGTTATACTCTTTACCCCCAAAGTGAAAACCCCCTCCCCCAGTTTGCCACCCCACTCCCCCGCCCATATCATACATATCCATCACAACTCCCTTGACTCCCCTCCACAGTATACTCCACATCCCGTTACCATCCACATATTCAGTTGTAGTTGGCATACAATACTATACAACATCAGCTTCAGGTGTACAGAGCAGTGATCAAGCCTCTACTCCAACCATGAAGTGGTCTCCCTAACGAGACATGTGACTATCTGACACGCCACAAAATTTTTATAACATTATTATATTCCCCGAACTGTGTTTCATATCCCTGTGGCAATATTGTAGTTGTCTATTTATGCTGTCTAATCCCTTCCCCTGCCCCCCCATTCCCACCCTCCTCCCAACTAGCAACCCTCAGTTTTTCCTCTACATCTACGACTCTGTTTACTTTGATCGTTCACTCAGCTCTTCAGACTCCACACACAAGTGAGATCACATGGTACCTGTCCTTCTCCGACTGACTTATTTCTCGCAACATAATAGTCTCTTCACAACATTATCGATTACATTCCCAGAATTTCCCCCATATCCCTGCAGCAACATTGTAGTCCCACATACACTGTCCAAAACCTTCCCCCCTCCCTCTTTCCCACTCCCTCCCAGCCAGCAACCATCAGTTTTTCCTTTATATCTGCTTAATACGACTTCAATCTTCTTAAATTGTCTCTCTGGGTTAGCTTGTTTACCCCTTTCTTTTGTTTAAAAAAGCCCTTTTAACATTTCTTGCAGTGCTGGCTTGGTGGTAATGAATTCCTTAAGCTTATTCTTTTCTGAGAAGCTCTTTATTTCTCCTTCAATTGTGATAGCTGTGCTGGGTAGAGCAATCTTGGTTGTAGGCCATTATTTTGTGTCACTTTGAAAATCTCCTGCCACTTCCTTCTGGCCTGCAGAGTTTCTGTAGACAAGTCAGCTGTTAGTCTAACAGGAGTTCCTTTGTATGTAACCTGTTGTCTTTCTCTTGCTGCCTCTAGGATTCTGTCTCTGTCTTTAACCTTTGCCATTTTAACTATGATGTGTCTTGGTGTGGACCTGTTTGGGTTCAGCTTGTTTGCAACCCTCTGCACTTCCTGGGCATGTACGTTGATTTCCTTCACCAGGGTAGGGAAGTTTTCAGTCATTATTTTTTCAAATACATTTTCAACCCCTTGCTTCTTCTCTTCTCCTTCTGGTATCCCTATGATTCGAAGGTGGTTGTGCTTCACCTTGTCCCATAGGGCTCTTAAACTATTTCCATTGTTTTTTATTCTTTGGTCTTTTTGCTGTGCCAACTGGGTGATTTCTGCTATTTTATCTTCCAAATCGCTGATCCGCTCCTCTGCTTCATCTACTCTACTGGTGATTCCTTCGAGTGTGTTCTTCATTTCAGTTATTGTATTCTTTAGTTCTAACTGGTTGTTTTTTATGGTTTCCCTATCCTTCTTTATGTCCTCGCTAAGTTCCTTAAACATTCTTATCATCAGTGTTCTAAACTCTGTCTCTGAAAGGTTGGATCCCTCTGTTTCACTTGGTTCCATTTCTGGAGGTTTCTTCTGATCTTTTACTTGTGACATGTTTCTTTGTTTCCCCATTCTGGCTGTCGCTCTGGGATTGCTTTGATGTATTAGATAGATCACCAGGAGAGCCCTGGCTGGATCATGCAGGCACATAGCTGACGGCCCAACACTCCCAGGAAAACTCCCAGTCTCAGCCTGTCCCAATCAGCCGCTTGCAGATCAGGCCGAGTAGCCTGACAACCAATCACCAGCCTGGCAACTCTGCAAGCGGAGTGCGGAGAGCGGGGACTTGAGGCGCCTTGCGCACTCCTGGGTCTCGGTGAGCAGCCTGTTGGAGCCGGATCACTCCCACTAGGCGTTTCCCTGGCAACACAGCACAAGCCAAGTGGAGGGTGGGGATCCGAGGTGGCTTGCGCACTCCCAGGTCTCAGTGAGCAGCCTGTTGGAGCCAGAGGGCATCCGCCCTGCGTTTCCCTGGCAACGCAGTATAAGCCGGGCAGAGGGTGGGGATCCAAGGCCGCAGGCGTGCGCGCACGCACTCACTTCTGCGCCAATTCCACCAGACCAATTAGGTCTCGGACCTGATCCTTCGTGGGAGGGCCCAACCCCGACAAAATGGCGCCCTCCCTACACCACTCACGCAGGCTTCGCACCATGGGAACAACAGTTCAAAAACCTCCATCCTCTGAACCAAAGGTGCTCAGTTCAGTCCGTCCCCCGCAGGCTCCCGGGCCCGGCTCACACAGCCACTCCCTCCACCAGGAACCAGATAAGTGCTCACGGGCGAGTAAGCCCGGGCGCCGGCCCCACTGACTCTCCAGCCGCTCTTAGCCTCACTGAGCTTGGCAAAGAGAGTCTTTACTAATATACTGCCAGCTATCTTAGAACTTCTCTTCCCGGCAAAGGAGCTCTGGGCTGGTGAGCTTGGTGTGCAGCCGAACAGTCTCTCCCCCAACTGGAGAAGCCTCCCCAAGGCTGGGGCTTCCCTCACGGGGCTCGCCCTCTCTCGTTTCCGCCCGTCCTACCAGACCCGACGCGGCTTCCTCTTTAAGTTCTTCGTTTAGTGGTTCTGTTCATCTAATGTTCCGGGGACCTCCAGGGTTGAATGCTGTATAATTTGCTTGTAATTTTGGTGTGATCCTGGGAGGCAGTTAGCACAGCGTCTGTCTACTGTGCCATTTTACCGGAAGTCCCTTTTTTTTTTTTTTTGAAGGCAGTGTCACTGGCCCTCATATGTGGGACCCAAACCGGGGCCGCTGGCTTCCCAAGCCAGCCCTTAACCATCGTGCCACTCGGCTGGTCCAGAGTTGTGTTTTTTTCCCAAGGTATTTGTCTGTAGTAGGGCAGACATTGTCAAAATTTATCCTAATAGACTGCAGCTGCCCCTTGCCTGGTCCTTTGGCTACAGAGAGGTTTTTATTGGGGCTTTTTTGGGGTCTGCAGATATTGGCTCTCCTGGGTTGCAGGCTTCCTCTGTGCGAGTCCAGGATATACAGAAATTTGTGAAAATCCAGGGAACTCACTACTGTGTCATATCCTTGAGTCCCAATGCCCCTAGATAGTTCCCCTTCTTCTTTCCACCTTTCAGAGTCTTCTTTTATTTGTGTTGTGCTTTATATCCAGGGTTTTAGCTGTACTTAGTGGGAGGAATAGAGATAACAGTGTCTATAACAGAGGTACCTTGTCTGTAACCATCATAGACCTCTTCTAATACTTTTATATTTTTTAGCATTTATTTATTTCACTTTTTAAATTTATTTGAGCAAAAATCCATTTGAATTGAGTAGTGCCAAGCCAGAAGTAGTCAGGAGTGTCACTTTAGCTTATTTTTATTTTTAAAAAAATTTTTCATTTATTTTTATTTTCTTAAAGATTTTATTGGGGAATTGGGTGAGGGGAACAGCATTGGGGATCTGGGATAGGGGGACAGACAAGTTGCTGTCCTTTTGTTCTTCAGCCTAGTTGTGGAGGACATTGCTTCACTGGCCCATGTTGGTATCATCATTGCGCTCTTCTCGGGCTAGGCAGATTTGTCGCCGGCTTCTGGACGGCTGCTCACAGTGGCTCTTGGCGGCTCACACTGGCTGCCGGCCACTCACTGTAGCCTATGGCAGTCCACTGTAGCAGAGGCTGCAGCTATGCCATCCCAGGGACTCACAGCAGCCCAGCTCCAGGTGGAGCTGTTGTTCACCATCTTAACTGCAGAGGGCAGTGTCACTGGCCCTCCTATGTGGGATCCGAACAGGGGCCGCTGGCGTCCCAACCCAGCTGTTAACCAACGCGCCACTTGGCCAGCCCCTTTTAGCTTATTGTTAAATAAAAATTTTAATTTGAAATAGTTTTAGGTTTACCGAAAAGTTGCAAAGATAGTATACAAAATATCCGTATACTGTATACCTAGTTTCCTCTTATTAACATTTATGGTACATATGTCACAATATTAAGATATTATTCAGGGCCAGCCGAGTAGCGTGGTGGTTAAGCGCTGGCTTTGGAAGCCAGTGGCCCCGGTTCAGGTCCCACATATGAGGGCCAGTGACACTGCCCTCAAAAAAAAAAAAAAAATATATATATTATTCAATAGAGTTCATACTTTACCTAAATTTCCTTAGTTTTTACCTAATGTCCTTTTCTGTTCTAAGATCCCATCCAGAATACATTGCATTTTGTTGTCATGTCTTCTCAGGCTCTCTTGGATATGACAGTTTCTCAGATTTTCCTTGTTTTTGATGACCTTGACAATGTTGAGGAGTCAGATATTTTGTAGAAGGTCCCTCAGTTGGGATTTGTCTGATGTTGTCCTTATGATTAGACTGGGGTTATGGGTTTTGGGGACAAAGACCACAGAGGTAAAGTGCCTTTGTCATCATATCATATCAAGGTTAAATACTATCAATATATCTAATCACTGTTGATGTTGACCTTTATCAACTGTCTGAGGCAGGTGTTTTTCAGGCTTCTCCACTGTCAAGTTCCTCTCCCCCATCCCACCCCACCCCCACCTTCATACTGTAGTCTTTGGAAGTCATTATACGCAGTCAATACAAGTTTTCCTCTTACAAATTTTGACTTATTTGACTCATTCATTTTTACTGGGTCCATGTTTTCCCAAACATTTCATTTTAATGCTCATTACACCAATATTAAACATTTATACAGCAAAGAAAAGATTAATAAAAAGACATGATTTGCGAGAATAATTCTCTTAATACTTTCATGCACTCAAAACTAATGTCCTAATAAGGCCTTTAAATACTATAATAGTCATTTTTAGGAAAAACCAAAATCATATGCCGCTATAAGATCAATGAAATTATCCTGAATGCTTCTGTTTGTTTCAAAGAAATTTATCAGAAGAAATAAAGTCGTTTCAGGTTTTTTGGTAAAGCTTGTTTTTTTTTTTTTTTTTGAGGACAGTGTTGCTGGCCTCACATGTGGGACCTGCACTGGGGCAGCTGGCTTCTCAAGCCAGCGCTTAACCACCATGCCACTTGGCCACCCAAGTAAAGCTTGTTTTAAAAAGAGACTTGGATCTTACACATAGTATCTTCATGACTCCTAAATTCTAAAAGGGGAAGCACAATTGTTAATGTTGTATTTGTCTTCTCATCATAGCCAGGGCTATTTTCAGACTAGAAAGAATGGCAGAATGGTTTGTGCTCTGTGTAGACTTCACAGGACATCGAGGCCTGTAAAATAATCATCTTGAGTACACATATGTCTGTGTAATAGGACTTGAAGCATAATGTTACCATTTTATATTACTAAAAATCATTAGATGTTTTATGTTTTTGCCTTTATGACATATTTAGTAGAACTATAACTTGTTTTATGCTGAGTTTCTGGATATGAGCAATTATTAAGAGAAAATGTCTTTTTTTTTTTTTAACAAAATGGTTCCAGGAATACATTGTAGAAAGGATGACTACTTAAAATAAATTGCTAAAATTCCATCTATATTAAGGAACCTTTGTGCAATCCCTGACATCATGATAAACAATGTTTTGTGATAATGTTACATTATTCTTTCATCCTTTTTCATTTTATTGAATGTATTGGTCATACTCGTATATACAACTAATCACATTAACCTAACACCTCCCGAGGACATTGTTTGATCTCTGAGCGACTCTTAACTAACTTCAACTTATGCATTAGGAGCCTTTTGAAAAACAAGAGTAATGAGGGGATTAACCTTATCAGATATTAAAACAACTTATAAAGAAAAATAGTTAAAGTAATTATGTACTTACTGGAGAAGCTACAGAAAAATGACATAGAGATTCAAGAAGAAGACCCAAATTCAAAAATGGGAATTTAACACATGATAAAGGTAGCATTTCAAAAAAGCTGGAAAAAGTTACTCACTAGATAGTGGTAAGATGTGATGGGAGAGGGGAGGCTGGATCTTTACTTCATTCCTTACATCATATTAAATTCCACTTGGATCAAAAAATTTTTTTTTTTTTTTTAAGATTTTATTGGGGAATTGGCGGAGGGGAACAGCGTTGGGGAATCGGGGAAGGGGAACAGACAAGTTGCCGTCTTCTTGTTCTTCAGTTTAGTTGCGGAGGATGTTGCTTCACTGTTGGTATCGTCATTGCGCTCTTCCCGGATGAGGCAGATCGGTCGCTGGCCTCTGGATGTCGCTCACCGCGGCTATTGGCAGTTCACGCTTGGCTGCCAGCCGCTCACGCTGGCTGCGGGCCACTCACTGTAGCCTATGGCAGCCCACTGCAGCAGGAGCTGCAGCCCACACCATCACCGGGGCTCGCACAGCCCAGCTCCAGGTGGAGCTGTTGTTAGCTGTAGAGGGCAGTGTCACTGGCCCTCATGTGGGATCCGAACCGGGGCCGCTGGCATCCCAAAACCAGCGCTTAACCAATGCGCCACTCGGCCGGCCCTGGATCAAAAATTTTAAATGAAAACAATGAAACTATGAAAGTGCTGTTAAAAAGGATTAACATTTTAACAATTCTGGAGTGGGGAAAGTATATTATACAAAATTCAGAAGCCATAAAATAAAACGCGTAGTAACCTCTGTTTGTTTTAGAAAATACACTCACCAAAATAAATAAACCACAGAGAAGTTAACACGTATCTACTAAAAAAATAAATAAAAATAAAAAACACAAACTCAAAAGAGAAATGACAATTTGGAAGGCTGTCTGCAACACATTTGACCTACAAAGGACTAATATTTTCAATGAATACAGAAGTTTTATGAAGGGAGAAGGGCGAAGACAAACACAAAATCAAATAAAGCAATGAAGTAATGAAGCAATAAACATAGCGAGAGATGCCTAACCTCACAATAAAATGTAAATCATTTGTCACCCACTAGACTAAAAAAAGTGAAAAATCCAGAGGTGAGATGTTCAAGGCCACCAGGGTCCGGGTACCTACCTTTCTTAGGCTTACTGCACCTTCTTTTGCCGGTGGCCCTCTTCCACATGCTCCCAGGATGGCTGTACTTTCAGGCATCACCTCTAGGATCTGCAGGAAGAAGAGGTACAGGCAGGGAAAAGGCAAAAGTTTTCAGCTGCAGAGTCCACACTCTTTAGCAAATTTTCTTGGAAGTCCAATTCTGCTTTTATCTCATTTGCCAGAACTGAACTGTCCCATGGCTGCATGGCAGGATGGAGAAGTGATTTACTTTTAACATTTCATCATATAAAGTGCATAAATCATAAGTACACCGCTTATGGATTTTCACAAAGTGAACACACCCATCTGGCCAGCGTCCCTATCAAGAAATGGATGCGGGAACAGACTTCTTGCAACTCCCCACGTGTTCCCCTCCCAGTCACTACAGAGGTTTTTTTTTTTTTTTTTTTAATTTTTATTGGATAACAGTGTGTTTTTTCCAGGACTGAGCAGCTCCAAGTCGAGTCATTGCCCTTCAATCTACTTGTGGAGGGTGCACCGCAGGTCCAAGTTCAGTCACCATTTTCAATCTGGTTGCAGGGGTCCAGCCCACCATCCCATGCGGGAATCGAACCAGCAGTCTCGTTAAGAGAACGTTCTCTAGCCAACTGAGCCATCCGGCCACCCACCAGCAGCTCAGAGGCAGCTCAGCTCAAGTCATTGTCTTCAATCTTGTTGTGGAGGGTGCAGCTCACTGGTCCATGTGGGACTCAAACCGGCAACCTTGTTGTTCAGAGCACGTGCTCTAACCAACTGAGCCAACCAGCTGCCCTACAGAGGGTTTTTTTTTTTTGAGGGCAGTGTCATTGGCCCTCATATGTGGGACCCAAACTGGGGCTGCTGGCTGCCCAAGACCAGCACCTAACCACCGCGCCACTTGGCCGACCCTACGGAGGGTATTTTTAATGGGTACATTTAATGGGTACATTGTGGTAAAAAAAAATTGGGTTCCTTAAGAAAACAGCAATGTAAGCAACCAGCAGTCTGTCACACCCTTCATTTTATATATTTGCCCAAAGTCCTCTTAAATTTTTTCTCCAAATCTTGCATTCTCAGTCTAAGAAATTTTCTTGTTCTTTAAAAGAGAATGGCTGATATTTACATTGTCTGTGTTCTATTTACATTTTTGTAATGTGAGACTAGGACCAAGAACAAGCTGACCCTGAGCAGGAACTTTCAGCAGCGGTAGACTCCTAAAGTGGATGCAATAAGGTGCCTGTGGAATGCTTACCAGGTCCCTGGGTTTGGAGAGTTCTGTGAAGATGGAGTCTAGATTCTACAGAATCATCAGGGACCCCACCCATGAATGTGATGAATATGGAAAAACCTTGCAATTCTATCTACATTTTTTAGAAGTGAGAAAGCCCCCAAACAAGATACATGTGACCAAATCTTAGACAGTACTCAAAATTTATTCAGTATTACAATATTCATATTGGAGAGAACATCTTTGTTATGGAACAGGCAACTTCCCTTGGGGCTCCCATCCTACTGGACGTCCTACCGTCCACCTTGGAGAGAATCCGTTTGGGTGAGGCACACGCCAGCATCCCAGCACCACACAGCATCCTCTGACTCACATGTGGTGGACACTCTACAAGTGCAATAAACATGAACGCTTTCATGAGAGTAAAGCTCATTCAACATCAGAGAATTCACACTGGAGAAAAACCATATGTACGTAATGCATGTAAAAATGCTTTTAGACAGTGCTCAGAGCTAGACATCTGGGATTTCACAGCAGAGTGGAGCCCTGGGAGCATAATCTATGTGGAAGAACCTTCCATAGAGTTCCATCCTTCGACAATGTCAGCTAATTCCCTCAGGACTTAACCTGGTCAGATGTGATGAATATGGAAAACTATCCAGGGGAGGTGTGGAGCATATTGAACATTAGATCATTCACCCTCAGGGGAAATCTGTGAGCATAATCAATGTGGAAAGTCATGTGGGATAGTGTAGCCCTTTCTCATCATTGACGAATTCACAGGAAAGACGCTCTCGTGTTGGAAAGATTGTGGGAGAGTGTTTAGTCAGTAATCAGGCTAATTCATACAGGAGAAAAACCTTGATTATGGAGAACGAGGAAAGGCCTTTAGTTCTTTCCCTTATTGAGTTTCAGAGAACTTAGTGATAAATGGGGAAACTTTACAAGCAATTTGGGGTTTATTAAGTGTCACATGAAAGGATTTATTGAGTATCACATTACGTAGGGGTTTAAACTTTTTGCTTCCTCTACCCAAACCAAAGCTTTCATTCCTTTCTCTGATGAAATCAGAGATCACAGGATTAAAAAAAAAAATGACTTATCTTCCTAATATTATCATTGCTTTTATAAGCTTAACTTCCAATTCAGTTACATTTCTTCTGAATGAATGAAGTCATACAAAAGGCAAACATAGGGTTGTTTGGCTGGTTTTGGCCTTTGGGGACAGGACTCCAAAAGATATGCAGGGTGCATAGACAAGGGAGCACCGAGAGGGCAGAATCTGGCGGTTGCAAATTCTATTACCAACTTCTTTGGGCCACATCTGTCCACTGCTGAGGATTATTTTGAGATGGGAAATGGGTGGGTGAGATTTCTCAAGTTCTGAATGTAATGGAATCACTTGTATTTGTAGGGTACATGAAGAGGATGCCAGTTTATGTTTTAGATTTAAAACTAGAAGTTCAAAGAGAAAGGGCTAGAGTTGGAGTTCAACTTCTCATTTAATAAGGGAAGGACCAGGCACTTTTTCTTGTGTTGAAGACACACAACAACACACTGCTTGGTAAAAGCTGGATAAGAACAAAGCTTAATCTTGTCCTTATCAATCGACTACTTTCTCTCCTTATCCCCAGATTAGGACTCTAAGTCTTCCAAAAGACATCCTTGTCGCCCACTATATTCACTCTCTCATTGTGGCAGAAGAAAGAGATTCAGGTCTTGTGTGTTTCTGGCTCTGACAGGAAGTAAAGGCAGAGAAAAAAGGAAGAAATGGAGGGCATGGGGAGTGTCCATACACAGGGAGTGGATACAATTCAGAGTGCCTTATTCCTAGGAGGCTCTAAAATGTCATTAAGACTGGCTGGAGAGTAACTGAAAGGCCTAGTTTTCCGACAATTGAGTTCCAGCTATCATAAACTACTTGGAGCTCATAAATCCTGCTATGGACACCAGCTTCCTTCTCCAGAAGTCCTTTAACCTACCCACCATTAGCCCATACCAGCTTGCTGCTGCTTGTGGGTGCTTCCCCTGGCTTTCTGGCCTGTGCTTAGGCTCTGCATCTCAGGCCTTACCACCCCTGCCCCCCAACACACCCATCCCACTCCCGCTGAACTCGGTCTTTCTAAAGTTCAGTATTGAGCCCCATTTTAGAAGACTCACGCTCATGCATCTAGAACTTCCCTGAATCTATTTATCTTTCCTCGCCTGTGTTCTGTAGGCCCAGGGAATCGGGGCCAAGAGCTGAAGTTGCTCTGTAGGCTGTGAGAAAGCTTGACTTTTATTTCCTATCACAGAAGTAAGATTTTCAGTGTGTAAGCTTGGGTTGACTTTCCATTTGGAGCTGTATAAAGAGGCTCTAAGGAGTTGAAGACATGTTCGGAGGAGTGCTATACTGGTTAAAAACGCCTAAGCCTTCAAATAACAGAAATCTGCTTATAAGTAAAGACATTTGACTAATATATCAGTAAGACCGGAAACAGGTGGTTCTAGGATAGGTATAGTGGCTCAACTATTGGGTTGTCGGAAAAGTCATGATGCATTTTTGCAATGGAAAAACAGAAAAAATACATCATGACTTTTCCAACAACCCAATATATCATCAAGGACCGAAGCTCTTTTTGTCTGTCTAGTAGGCTAACCTCAATATGTTGGCTTTTTCCCTTGGTCTTGTTACCTCATGGTCTCAAGATGGCTGCAACAGCTCTAAGTCTCATGTCCACAAACATTCATGTTCAAAGTAGGAAGAAGGGACAGGCCTCTTCACTATTTCTTGAATCTAAAAGCAAAATTCTTCCCAGGTCCCCCAGCCATTTCCTGATACGCTTATGCAGAGCTAAGTCACATGCCCATTTCTAAGCCAACTGACAGCAAAGGAAGTAACCAGCCTGCAGCAATGACACTTGGGTGAGTCAGGGCCTGGTGAGCCCAAGGGCACTGGGCACCCCTGAGGCTGGCTCCTCTCTCTGCCTTCTGTGGAGTGCCAGCTCTGCTCTGGTCATTCCCTCCTTTATCCTCTTGCCAAAACCAGGCTCACTATTGCCTCCATTATAATTGCATTTGCTCCAAGTAATACCTTTTTTCCCCCCAGTCTCTAGGTTTCTTCTTTAATTCTGGCTTGCACATCGGTCCATCCAGGCCCTACTTGCTCACATAACATCGCGTCACATACCGCCTATACTGTCTGATTTTTGGTTCAAATTTCCCAAAAGGGGAATCTGATTGGTCTGACTGGCTTTCCTTGTTTTGAGCCGGGTGACTTCAAAAGTCATTGGCCAGCCTATAATGGATCCTGTGCGTGGGGAGGGGCAAAGAGGTAGGGTCACGGGATATAACACAGCCTCCTGGCAGCGAGGGCTGAGGGAGGCAGTTCCCTACAGGAGGGTGTGGGGTAGAGTGGAGCAACAGTGTAAGATTAGGCTGCATGGAAGAAGACCAAGGCATGTGTCTATGTGAATGAAAAAGCCATTTTGGACATTGCAGCCCCATTTCAGCAGATGCCACATGGAGAAGAGGGGAGGAATCCAGCTGGCAGACAGAACCAAGGCCCCTGACCTACGGCCATAGTCCGACCATCCCAGGCAAATCCAGACATTTGGGCCCTTCCAGTTGAGCCCCAGACAAGATGGAGCAGAAAGAAATTGTTCCTGCTTTGTTCTGCCTGAGTACCTTACAAACTCACAGAATAAGCAGATGTTGGAGTCTGCCATGACTCAAGAATCTCCCTGAATTCCCATAGCAGCAATTCCATTGACAGCTTGGACAAAGCCGGGTGTCTCTCAGGAATGTGGCTTTAATAGGGATCAGAAGCGGTCAGTGCCTACTGAACTTGACCCCTTAGAAACCGTTTTGTGGCTCTGACAGGCCAAAGAAGGGATTGTAGAAGCAGGACTCCTTCAAGATGGCCATATAACAGAAACAGGAAATGGACTGGTTATTCCAGAAAATGGAATCAGAAATCCCACAATGGAAAAACTCAACTTTCAAAAGCATAGGTAATAGGCAAACCTGGATTTGAATCCTTGCTCCTCTACTTATTAGCTGGATGACCCTGGGTAAGTTATTTAACCTCTCTCAGTCTTAGTTTCTTCATTTGTAACATGAGGATAGAAACATCCTATTTCATAGGGTTGTTGGAGAATTAAATGAGATACTGCACATGAAGCCCTTGGCACAGCTGGCACTGAGTGTGCGTTAGTTACTGCTAGTGTTTGAGACTTACAGACTCGGTGAGTGGGGTCAGAGCCACAGCCAGGACAGTGCACTTGCCAATGAACATCTACAGAGGCGGTCTGTTGTTCCGGATGGGGAACTCCTGGTGTCCTCCAGGCTGGGGAGGCGGAAGTGGGGGTGTCTTTACATACCACAAAGCACTTTACAGCTGTCCTTCTAGACCTAGTTTCTTGAGCAATTTCCTAGAAGCCTTTGGAACAGCTCCGGCCAACTCCCTAGGAGTGCTGAGCTTAGAGTCACCTGTTCTGTTAGTCCCTGCCTCCCCCAAACAGCCTTCACTTGATTATCCATTTCAGTCCCTTCTACCTGTTTCAGTAATTTCTTACTCAGTGTGGCCTTGGAATCGTCATTAGAGGAGTTATTTGAGAGGCTATTCTGGATATTCTGTATAAATGACAGCCTAGCGATAAATTTCCAAGACTGGAGCACAAAACCCTGGGGACCAACTGTCCTGTTTAGAGATAAAGCATGAGCTCGTAAGCCTCTGGTAAGCAGATGGAAAGGCAGCTGGCCAGGGTCCTCCCTTTCTTTCTCTGCTGAATGCTCAATGGCAGGCTCACATTTTCACCAGGCTCGAGGTTCAGCTGCTTAGCAGTAGCCTTGGGTCCCTAAGAAATGCAGCTCTTATGGGTAATGTGGGCACTAGGAACTAGCTAGCCCTTCCTATTCCACCAAAAACATTCTAACTTATTAGCTGTTCAAGAAAGGTAGAAGAAAGTCCAATGTGTCCTCCATTTTTTGGGAGGGGAGAAATTCTGCAACTAACAAAAGACAAAAGGCAGTTTCTGTGTTATGTGGTTGGGACCCAGAACTTCATCATGCACCAAAGGGATGCCATACTCTCATTGGGGACATTCAGTACAGTCATTAACATGTGTTCTCCTCATTGCCTCCATGAACTCCTTGGTTGCTGGTAACTATAGAAGCATCCACCTACTCTGTGCCAGGTGAGTACCTACTATGTGCTAGGGGCTATGCTAGGCACAGTGAATATGGAGATGCTTGAAACCTTGCCTTCAAGGAGCTCAAGTTCACGCTGAAGGTGGTCCCTGAACCAGGACACTCTGATGGACAGCTCTGCAATGATACTGATTTCTTGCTTGTTCCCTGCCTCCCCCTCCCAAGGTCATTCCCAGGATGAGCGCAATGCATGGTGGCTAGCAACAGCTCTCAGGCAGAGCTGAGGCAATGGGAACAAAGCTTCTGCCACCTTATGGTTATTGGGGCTCATCTGGCTGGCCTGCCAGCCAGAGGCTGGGTGTTGGGGGGAAGAGGTGTGATGGGGATGAGATCACCTTCCTCCTGTGTGACCCGGAAGAGAATGACCGAGGACCATCCCAGAGAAGGCAGGCTCCGACTCCAATCAGAGGGAAGTGCACCTGCACCCACGGCTGCCCTGAGCTTGTGACACTCCCATTTCACCAGCTTCAACTGCAGTGTGCACAGCCATACACAGTGGCAAGTCAACAAATCGTCTCAAGTCTCTCGGTGTTCAGAGGTGCCATGGAGAACACAAAGGACAAGATGTTCTTTCTCAAAGAGCTTTAAATCTTTCTGAAAAGAAAAAAAATGCATAAAAAGGTCATGAAGAACTACAGCATTATGTGAGTGCTAAATGGGCAGTGACCTCTCATAGACGTGCAGAGTGGACGCCCAACTGTAGGCTCGCCAAGTGCCAGGAAGACCTCGGGGAAGGCTTCAAGCCTTTGGTCAGGCTTGGAGGATGGACAGAAATTTGGTGGGGGGCTGCATCTGGGGAGGTGCGACATGAGCAATGACCACGGGTGCTCAGAACATACTCGTAGGTCCCTCTTCATTCCCTTGTGAAGGAAAGGGTTCATTCAGCCAGTGCTTTCTCTGCTCCTGCTGTAATCACAAGAGGAAAAAGCCAAAGGCTGCTGTTTCCTTGCACAGAGGTTTCTCAGAAATGGGGGCTTGTGACACTCTATTTCCTATGGTGTCATCACTGTGTGAAGCCAGGGCTGAGGATGTGCTGTCAACACACTCAGCCTTCCTGCCCTCGCAGAACCGTGGGGTCATCCTGGGAGGACCGCTTCTCTTCAGAGGCCAGGATCTGGGGACTTCATGCTGATAAAGATATCACTTTAGGAAACCAGACTCCAAGCACAAGCCTCGCTCCACTGGCAGGAGACACGTGGCCAAACATTTGGACAGAATTTTGGCAGCATATGAAAGAATTCATAGAGCAGAGGAAATCTTTGAATATTTTGAATAGGGGAAAATTTCCATTCATCTCCTAATTCATATTAGAGAGACACCCTATGAATAGCACCAACGTAGGAAAATCCTCAGGAGACAAGCAGCTATCAGAGATGAGAAAATCACAGGGCAGGGCTACAGCACTGATGAAGCAGAACCCACGTCAGAGCTCAACCTTTAGTGTCTCATGCAGAAGACTTACATTGTCAATGAGCGGAATGATGCTCCGAGAAAGCACAAAGCTCGCCTAGCAGCCGATTAGCCATTCTGGAGCGAAATCTTTCAAATGTAAAGAACTGGGGGTGGTGATCATTTGAGGAGAAATCAGCCCTTATTCATCACTGAGAAATTCTGATTGGAGAGAGAGCCTCTGCTCATCATGAATGAGGGAGCTCTTGGGGGTGCTCTGACCTCGCGAAATATGGGCGACCACTCAGGGCCCCGGAGGGGCCTCGGGGTGCACGTGATATAAATGTTCCCATAAGAGGAAAACACAATGAAAAGGCGGATGTAGAAAATGATTTTGTTGAAACTTGTACTTTCAGACCAGTCACAGACAGACAGACTTAGGCTGTAGGGAATGGTGGCATCCTGTGGGGGAGAGTTTGCTCAGACGACACAGTCACAGACGACACAGTCACACACGTAATCCTTAAGGTCCGCTTGCAGGGGTGCCTGCTGTGCAGGAGAGGGATCCAGGCTCTGGGGCTTTCCTTTTCCACCCAGCTCCTGTGTTTCTTCAGTGTCCTCTTCTGTCCTCTTCTTTCCTCAGTACAGTCTTCGTCTCGTGTCGTCACATGTGCCTGACCCGTTACTGGTGTGGTTCAGTGGGCAGGGGCCTTTCTACAGGCTACTATTACATGTTTGACAACTGGTGAACATCGCCCAGGGGACGCTACTGTGACCTGTTTGTGTGTTCTTTCACTCATTCAAGTGTCTTTTTAGCACCTGCGCTACTCTCTACCAGGTACTATTATCTGTGCTGGAAATAAAGGACAAGGAAGACGGAGGTGTTGGCAACAAGTGGCATGGGCAACTTTCGGGAGAAGAGGGGAATCAGGGAAACAGTAGCACCTTTGAGCCTGCAGGGGTGTCCGTGTCCCAAGGTTTCAGGTTGGTGTGGACAGAGGGAGGAAGAACCCTGATCTCATGGCTGTCTACCACGTGTCAGGTTAGAACACGATTTCTCAGAGCAATCCTGCAAGCCTGGCACCTATTATCTCCACTTTGTAAATAAAGAAAATAAGGTACGTGCATAGCTAGCCAGTTAGTGGCAGAGCCTTGCTTGGAGTTAGGTCTGACTCCAAATCTCACTGTCTCCCAACCATCAAAAGGGGGAGTGGTCCTTTCGCACCACTGTAACTTGGGTATGTTCCCAGAGACTTAGGGGACAATGAGAGGTACCTGGTGAACTGGGAGGACGGAAAAAGAGAAGTGGATTGGCTTCTGAACTCCACTTCAGGGAATAGGGAAAGGCACACTCATTAATTCCTTCATCTATTTAATAAATCCTTATCAAGCTCCAGCTCTGGTGCTGGGGATGTGAGTGAGGAAGACTGACATGCCATGAACCTGCCATTCTAGGAGGCAGACAACCCAGCATGCTATGCCTGTTGAAAGAGCCCTACAAAAGCACAGAGGAGAATCATGTAACCCAGACTTGCAGGGTTGAGAGTGACTTCTGGGAAGAATTAATATTGATCAGTTAAGACCTGAGTACTAGCCTGGTATGTGCTAGGAAGCGCCTTCCAGAGAGAACATACTAGGTGTGTTGGTGACGAAGCCAAGTGAAAGGAGCTGAAAGACGGCCAGTATAATGTATGTGACGGACACAGAATACAGGGTGGAAGGAGGTACAGAGGGACTGGGTCATCTGGGGCCCTTAGGAGTTCAGATTGGACCCTAAGAACAATGGGAAACCGTGAAGAATGTTAAGTTTGGGGGATGACCTGATCAGGTGTGTAGTTTATCTCTTCACTCAGAAGCCCAAGGCTGCAACAGTGAGGAGACAGCTGTCCAAGAATTCATCAAATTCAGGCAGACATGGTGACTGTGCGAGCATGAGTTCTCTCTTTTTCCCTCATGAACCAAGGTCTCCAAGAGATGCAGTGAGTAGAATGAGCAATAAAGCGAGGGCTAACTACAGGTAGCCTCGATGAGGGCTGCTAGTTCTGGACCCAAGGAAAGACAGACCTGATGGTTCCACAGGAGGCTTCGGGACAGATGTCATGAGCAAACACCCCCATCTTGTGGCCGAAAGCGGTATTGCTACTGTGTTCACAAACAGGCCTGTGGGGATCTTCTTGGTTCTTCTGAAAGCCAGGTGAAGGGCAGTGGGCGCTGCATGTAGCTGTGGACCCCAGAAGGTTCCCCACCTTTTTAGAAAACCTGAATAATGGAGAATATATATGCTAGAAACACAATGTTACCAGTGACTCTGGAAGAAGTAACATTTTTTTTATTTAAAATGTTTCTATTATGGACATATATTACTTTTGTTAAAAAAGAGAAAAAAATGTACCAAGTTATAAACCTGGTTGGTTGCAAAGCCATGCAGAGCAAGTCTGTTTCGGGGGATGAGGCTTCCTGAAGGACGCCTTCCCGGCTCCCTCTCTAGCCCTATCCTTCATGCTCCTTCAGTTCGCCCATACCCTGGCTTCCCTGCCCATGGCCTTCAGAGTCCCTGTCCCTCAGTCTTCTCTCATCAAAGTAACACCCTCCTGACATGGTCACATAGGTGGGCCTGACCACCAGGTTCTAGGAGACCTGGAAGTCTGTTCCGCACACTCACACGTGAGGGTTCTGTTTCTTGTGGGCTCTGAAGCTGAATGGGGGCTGCGTCTCCCACACGTTACATCCATGGGGTCTTTGTCTGGACAACTTTTCTGATGTGGAACAAAGAGCTCATCACCTGGCCTGCAGGTTTGGTCACTCTTGTCACCTTCACAGCTTCTGTCTCTCCTGCTTGAAACTCTTCTCATGGGCAGGGAAGCTGCTTGGCCCCCTCTCTGGGAGGCTCCCTGTGCTGGTCTAAAGGACTGGAACATTCTGAGGTGTCTCCCAGCTCAGGTGCCTGCCGAGCTTCCCCGGGGTCTGCCTGAGTCACCCGTGGGGTCTTCTTTCAGCAAGTTCCTGAGCTGAGCTGAACTCCTTGTCCTCGGCCCTGTGGTCATGACCTGAAATCATACATGGAAAATCCAAATTTACCTATTTGCTGTGCAAAAAAAGCAACTGAAATAAAATCCATGTGTACCATAAGGAATCGGTTATACAAACCATGGCATGTGATACAGCAATGAAAAATGAGGTTGTAGAATACTGAATCATACATTTCCAAAGAAAGGTTATAAACTACTATCTATGTAATGAGGTTATGAGCTAATTTTCTTTTTAGGCATATTTTTATTTTCCAAGTATTCTATAATGAACGTGTATTACTTTTATAATAAGAAAACCCCCTCAAATTATTTTATGAATCGGGGAGTGGATGAGGAAAAAGCAGGGGATCAAAGTGGTAGTGGGGTGGCAGGATGAGAATTCTGAGAAGTTCATGAAGAACAACTTGAGCTCTTCTGGCCACACAGGAAGACTGTGCTGCACAGGTGGCTGAGGAAGCTGCCCCAAGGAGTCAAGATTAGTGACCTGCAAGGAGTGGAGTCCCGGGGCATCCCTTGAAGGGCGGTAGGGGATGAAGGCTTGAGGTAACTGCAGAAAGGGTAAAAGGAAGGGGACCAGGCAGAGGGAAGAAAACAGAGTTTGAGGGTATAGTCCTGTGTTTGACAAAGAATTGATACACATCATAATTTAAAAATAACTTTTATATGTAAGCACTTTGTAGTTTACGTTTCTCTTTTACTTTCTCCTCTATTATTTTATTTGACGCTTGCAGATGAGGTTACAGAGGCTCAGCAAAGTTAAAGGACTCGCCCAAGACACAGCTAGTATACAGTGGAGCCAGGACTTGATTCCAGTTGGTTCCAGTGTTCAGTTCGCTGGGCTACGTTGCTCAGCTGTCCTTCCTAAGCGCGGGCAGTGCAGGTGCACGAAGGCTTGAGGCCAAAGGGGATACTACAAATTCTTACCAACTGGGAAGGCCCAAACACTGACTGGTTAGAACAGATGTGGTCTCATCTGGAGACTCAGAGGTCTGTTGTAGGACCCAGTGATAACATTAGATGTTGGACCCTGAGAAGGTCCTGAGGGTCGGGGGGAGTTGCTGGGGTGGCTAAGGTAGCTGTCAGGGCACTTGGGAACACAGCAGCAGCTGCTTACCCACCAGTCTAGAAGCATTTCAATACTTAACAACCCATCCGTCCATCCTGGTGGGCACCAAATGAATGTCATCCCTACCTCTGGCCTCTCCTGCTTCTGTGTCCCAGAGATCCCAACAGTGACAGGAGACTCTAGAGTTGCCCAATGTGTCACTTATCTCAGTGTGGGAGCTTTTCAGTCAAAGCACACTCCATCATCAAGAGATCTGATGTGCCACGATGTATGTGAACCATGGACGTGTTCAAACCTGTTAAGTCAACTCTTGGTTCCTTGTGCTCAAGCGAAGATCCATGGGCACTGCTGCTCTAGAGCAGCACCCCCCCCTAGTGGTGGTACTTGGCTTTGCGATGAGCGTGTACTGGTACCAAGGTGGGAAAGAGTTCTGAGAATTTACAGCGAACAGGAACAGTGATGTACTGACTGCTTTCTGGAGGGGGAAATAGGGGTGTGCCCAGCCCCTCCCCCTTGCCTGTTCCCCGCTTGGGTTGGAGTGGATATCTCATCTGATCTGTTCTCTTGATTCCCAACCCCCGTGCCTTTCCCTGGAGCAGGGCCCCCACCTCCCTTGCCCCCAGAAAGGTGGCTTGATCTCCTCGGTTCCTTTCAAATGCCGAGTACAGGCTACATGAAGAGAAGATGATGTTATTGTCAATAGAGGTCTCTGAAAGCCACACCATTGAGTGTGATTTGGCTAAAAACCTACCACACTATAATTCAAAACAGACAAACACTGTGCACTGTGTACCTCTTCAGGGAATGAAAGACACTCACCTGTGGCACCAGTGGGTGACTGAGATGACGGTTTTTGTGCTCTCTGCTGTCCTCTAATGTGGTCTCATGCTAGTCTGATGATCATATCGGCTCTCAGCACAGATCGTAAGCTGTGATGTTCTGTCCCTCTTTGCAACACAGGAGGGCCCAGGAAAAGGGAGAAAGACCCTGATTTCCTCCTCAGGGGATGCTGCCTCTTACCACTGGCTTGGAGAGGGTAGAGCTCCTATGACCCACATGTGAACTGGGGCTCAATTGGCTGAAACTGGTGATGCATGGGGATTTTTGAGCTGGTAGTGGAGGTGCCATCATCCCCCAGAAAATGTCCTGTCCTGGAGACAATTAGGATAATTGGGAGCTTTGAAGGAAATAAAGGTAACTACTTGCTCTTATTAGACTCCCCCCACCCCCAGTAATAATTTCTTTAAAAATTATTCTTTTCTGATTACAAAGCAACATGTGTTCCTTGCAAAAATTAAATGTTACATATTTAATAAAAATGTTCAAAGAGAAAAGTCCTTCATAATCCTACTTTCCAGAGATCGTGTAAATTTTTAAAAATTAAAAAATAATTTTCCTAGCTTTATTGAGGTATAGGAATCGCCCGTATGTACCCACGGCGACGTCCTCCAATGATCAGGGCGGCAGGCCAATCTCCTTTCATCTGCTCCCCTCTCCCTCCACCACACCAGGCATTTTCCAAGCAAATCTGCATCATTTCACCCATCAAGTCTGCAGTATGTTTCTCTAAAACTACTTTTCTTTTTAAAGCACAACCCCAATAGCATTATCACAACTAAAAATTTAAAACAATTCCTTAATATCATCAATGTTCACATTTTTAGGATTTAAAAAAATTTCATAATTGGTGAATCCTGATCCAAATAAGGTCTACACGTTGCATATAAGTCTTTGTCTACAGGTCCGCTATCCTCTTAAATTTTTTTAAATCTTGTAACTTAAGTATTTCAGCTGTTTGTCCTTAGAAAGTGCCTGTTCTGTGCCAGGCATTGTGATTTGTGCTTGAAATAAAGGCGTGAGCAGGTAGCCATGAACCCAAGCCTCGCTTTGGGACAAATCCTTGAGCCTCTCTGGGCCCGGGTCCACGCCCCCCACCCCCGTCTCTAACAGAAGGGGACGGGGCTGGATGTTTTCTAAAGGCTCCACTGTGATTCGCTTGGACCCCATCTAATCACTATGATCTACGATGTTGAGTCTACGCAAAACGCCAGCCAAGTATATTCCCAGGGAACCTTTGCCATGACCCAGCCAAGCGGGTTCAGCTCGGGGCCGGAGCGGACGGGTCGGGACCGACATCCTGCCTTTCCGGGCGGCCGCCCACCTGCCTGGTGCGAGGAAGCCGAGTGAACGCCGGGAAACCCTCACCACCGGAAAGGCTAGTTGGCTGCGGTTCGCTCTGGCCGTGTTGGTGGAGCGGTAACGGCTGCAGCTCTGACCTCCGGATGCAGACCCAGCCCCGCCCAACTACAATTACCAGAGTGCTCGGGGCTTAGCGGGTTACCAAGGAGACGGGCCGGGCGCGACAGCTCTACCAACGAGCGCGACCTGGGCCTGCAGGTGGCCCTGCACAGAATAGCCCCCACCCCACGGCTTCCAAACGGGCGAGTCACGCGACCCCGTCACGCAGCCCTTGATTCCCGGGCTCGAGAAGGCAGAAATATTCGGCAGGGAGGGGCCCCTGAGCGGCCGAACCACACTTCCCAGGAGGCTCCGGGCACACTCCACTTCCGGTCGCGCCTCACCAAAATGGTTACGTCTGGTTGTTGTCAAGGAGACAAGTCCCAGGTATTTGGGCTTCTGAAGCCGGTGAACAGAGGGGCAGAGACAAAGAAGAGGAATAGAGGAGGGTAGGATAATGGGAAATTTCGTTAAAGAGCACACAACCCCTTCTGTTTACCTTTCCACGGGCGTTCAGGGCCCGCGGAGCAGCGCACAGCCCTCTGGGAAATGCAGGTGACGCTGCCTTAAGTACTATGGGAAATGTAGTCGTTGATTAACTGGCACTGTGAGCACCCGCGTTAAGTTAGGCACAGTACGAAAAGGGGATAGAACCTCCTTTTGGTCCAATCAAACACAAATTTTACTTCCCAGATACTTACGGAATCTGTCCTTTTCTCTTCATGCCAACCCTCGGAGCTGTATTTCAAATAGTCCACATTTCCTAGTCAACCTGCCCCCAGTCTTGTCTTGTTCCCCTTAAGTCTATTCTCTACGTGGCCAACAAAATAATTGTCCCTTTTCTGCTTAAGGCTCTGAAGTAGCGAATAGACTCAATTCCTTGGCTGGCCTGTATATTTCACCTCATCTGCTATCTCCCACTAGGCTCCCCATACATAAAAAACATCCTCTAGATCAGGGGTTGGCAAACTTTTGAGACGGAAGAGCTAATCCTGCCCCTCACAACAATTTAAAAATTATTCGAGAGCTATAAAACAAATGAAATTACCATTATGTGAATAATATCCTTTAAAATTTTTATAAATGAAACTATGATACTTTTGTTTTCATTTTCAATTTTACTTCAGAGCCACATGTACTTGCGAGCTACAGATTGCCAACCCCTGCTCTAGATGGATCTTCATCTCATTTGTGATTAATGCTCTAAACCTATTGTCACTTTCTTTTTTTTAAAACAGAGCACAACTCCCTACTTTTAACAGTTGCACCCAAAGAAAGGGTGATAAATTCCAAGTGTTGTTGGATTTGTAAAATATTCTTGAAAAGTACCTGAAATAGGTTTCTATAAGTAGAAACCAAGTTTGTCATACTCTGATAAAATTCGAATTTTATTCTTCTGAACAAAATATTTTATTACATGGTATGCTTTACTTACACTTAGGTGTTTTCCGGGCCTTGTAAAAGTCACACAAAAGATTTAAAAAACGATGGTTCTTGTATCAAGTACTTATCACAAAACTCCAGTAAGACTATAAATGTAAAATGGATATTTTCATTTTACACAACATTTTGAATGTCTACGATCTATAATTATGCCTGATCCAAAGAGCAGTAAGTGTGGAGTGAAGGCTTTAGAGAAAGGAGGCATACTTTTAAAGGCTATCAAAAAGCCTAGATAGGAATTAACTGTAGAATACGAAAAGATAGATGAGGTGTCGCTCACATCAAAGCACTAAGAACTTTCCTTTTGAAGTGAGTATACTTGGCAAACACACCATTTCCATTGGCTTTTAACTTTGGTAGGAAGAATGGCCTGTATCATAAAAGTAGAACTATTATTTAACTGATAAAGCGGCTTAGAAGTCACATCAAAAATATGTAATCTATTCTTAACATTCAAAAGCAGAGTTTCCTCCCTCCTCATTTATTTTCTTTGGTTTTGGTTTTTAAAAAGTGGAATCGTTCATTTCTTGCCTAAGGAGAGAGTGCATTTGTTGAGAAATCATCAGCCAGGGCCAGTATATTCATGTATGAGGTTGGACAATTAAGTTCGAGGACTCATTCTAGAAAAAGTGCTATACCTCATTGCCAAATATCACTACCGTCACCTTCGAAGTATTCCCCTTGGGAAGCTATGCACTGACGCCAGCACCTAGTCCACCCTTCAAAGCAATTTTGGAATTCTTTTTCTGAAATGGCCATCAGAGCTGTCGTCGTATTATCCTCAATGTCCTAAATGTCATCAAAATGTCTTCCTTTCAATATTCCCTTTATCTTTGGGTAAAGAAAGAAGTCAGTGGGGGCCAGATCAGGTGAGTAGGGAGGATGTTCCAATACAGTTATTTGTTTACTGGCCAAAAACTCCCTCACAGTCTGTGCCATGTGAGCTGGTGCATTGTCGTGATGCAAGAGCCATGAATTGTTGGCGAAAAGTTCAGGTCATCCAACTTTTTCACGCAGCCTTTTCAGCACTTCCAAATAGTAAAATTGGTTAACTGTCCAGATGGTACAAATTCATAATGAATAATCCCTCTGATATTAAAAAAGATGAGCAACATTGGTGCAACAAGTTTGCGAACTTAATTGTCAGACCTCATAATAACAATCAGGTAGGGGAGGCTGAAGTGGAGATCAACAAGAGCCATAGTTCAGAGTGATTTTCTTTTCTGTTTTTAAAAAAGATTTTATTGGGGAATTGGGGGAGGGTTACAGACAAGTTGCTGTCCTTTTGTTCTTCAGTCTAGTTGGGGAGGACATTGCTTCACTGGCCCATGTTGGCACTATCATTGTGCTCTTCCTGGATGAGGCAGATCGGTCGCCGGCCTCTGGACGGCCACTTACTGCAGCCATTGGCAGCTCACTCTGGCTGCCGGGCACTCACGCTGGCTGCCAGCTACTCACTGTAGCCTACGGCAGTCCACTGCAGCAGGGACTGCAGCTATGCCATCCCAGGGGACTCACAGCAGCTCTGCTCCAGGTGGAGCCGCTGTTCACCATCTTAGCTGTAGAGGGCAGTGTCACTGGCCCTCGTATGTGGGACCCGAACTGGGGCCGCTGGCATCCCAAGTCAGCTCTCAACCAATGCGCCACTCAGCCCATCCTGTAGTTAACTTTTCAATGGGTGTCAATAATATGCTTGTGTGTGTATTTATGTATTTATAATTAACTCACATATATTCTCAGTTATCAGCAATGCTCTACTGTTTGTTATAGCAATTTAGCCTACCCTACGGACATAAGGGTCTTCTGGTGTTCCACAAAAAGTATAATGATTTCCAAAAGCTTTCCTGAACAATTTTGAGAGATGGGCATTCAACTTACAATGTAAGTGCATAAGTCATGGTTGTCTTTATACAGATAGAGCTTCAGAATACTACTTGGTCATTTGATTGGTTTCAAGAAACATGCTAGTTCTATCTGCAACATACTTGCAAACCATTTTCAACTTCAAAAATGGTTATTTGCCCTGCTGTTGTCACTGTGGTTGTGTGCTTTACTAGGTTTAGTCTCAGAGGGTGACACTCTTAGCCATGTCCACTTGTGGACTCATTTGCCCAGTTACAAGACAGTAGAAAGACCTGGGGTCCAGTTCTGTCCCTGTCCCTAACTTGCTGGGTCATCTAGGACTAGTCATTTGTCATCATCTTCCACCAAACCTACTGTTCCTTTTCCATTAATGCCTCTGTGAATGGCATCGATGGTAGGCTGAGTAATGGACCCCAAAGATGGCCCTAATTCCTGGAAACTGTAAATGTTACTTTTCTTGGAAAATGCATCATTGCAGATGTGATTAAGGATCTTTAGATGGGGAGGTTATCCTGGATTATTTGAGTGGGCCTAGATGCAATTGTAAGGGTCCTTATAAGATGGTGAAACAGGGAGATTTGTATCAGATACACAGAGAGAAGGCCATGTGAAGATGGCACAAAGAGAGGTTTGAAGATTCTGGCCTTGAAGATTGTAGTGATACTACCACAAAACACAGAGTGACAGCAGCCACCTCCATACTTGTCCTTTCAATTCATCTCTCATTTTCTAAAATGTTGATCTGATCGCATAACTCAGCATTGAAAATCTTTCAATGGTACCTTAATGCCTGTAGGATGAAACCCTAAATCCTTGGCCTGACCTGAGCGGCCTATCACCATCTGACCCGTTTTCTCCCACCACTTCCATCCCCTGCATGCTCATACCTACTCATATCCACTCCCCTCATCCACATACTCACTCTCCCCACGCACATCTCACTTGCTCACACATTCCTCCGTATTTACTTGAGTCATGCTGAACTGAGTTTCCCAGGCTGTTTTAGGCATCTGTGGCTTTCATGTGCATTGTTATATCTGTGATACAAAGAAAGAAATCTCATCTCAACCATAACCATATGCTAACACATGTATGGCAAAAATCATTGTTCTGTTAGAAAATAGTTCTGTGAAATCATAAATCAAAACTAGGATGCCAAGACCAGCAATCTTATTTTATCCTTTCCTCGAAAAGTCTGATGGTTGAAAATGCCTCCTAAAATTCCACATTTAAACATGTATACCCCAAATCATATTTTTCAATACCATTAAAAATGTCCATCAGGGCTAGCCGAGTGGTGCATTGGTTAAGAGCTGGTTTTGGGATGCCAGCGGCCCCGGTTCAGATCCCACGTATGAGGGCCAGTGACACTGCCCTCTACAGCTAACAACAGCTCCACCTGGAGTTGGGCTGTGCGAGACCCGGTGATAGTGTGGGCTGCAGCCCCTGCTGCAGTGGGCTACCATGGGCTGCAGTGAGTGGCCGGCAGCCAGCATGAACGGCTGGCAGCCAGCATGAGCTGCCAATAGCCGCGGTGAGCGACACCCAGAGGCCGGCGACCGATCTGCCTCATCCGGGAAGAGCGCAATGATGACACCAACATGGGCCAGTGAAGCAACATCCTCCGCAACTAGACTGAAGATCAAAAGGACAGCAACTAGTCTGTTCCCCTTCCCCGATTCCCCAACGCTGTTCTCCTCCCCCAATTCCCCAATAAAATCTTTGAAAAAAAAAGTCCATCAATAAAATATACTTCAATATAAATGGTTATTTAAAATATCTAATATACTCCACACAACTACTATACTTTCCCATATGGAATAAAGACTATTAATAGGAAAAAACAAAAAGAATAAAATATCTAATATAAAATGTGAACATAAATGGTTATGTGGAATATTATGCAGCTGTAAAAAATAAAAAAGGCAACTCTATATGTATTTATACAAATCGTCAAGATACAAAAGTGAAAAAAGCAAGTTGTAGAAAAGTGTGAATAGTTTGCCACTGTTTCCATTAATAAACCACATTGTAAGAGCACAGACTGCCTCTGACAGAATACGGAAGATAAGGGTGGGGGCTTCTGGAAGGGGGAACGGGGGACAGGGAAAACAGGGAGGCTTCTTCATTGAACGTCCTTTTGTAACTTGTGTATGCGTGGCCTATTAAAATTGAAAACGTTTTTCTCAATTCAAAGACTTACAAGGGTTATATACTCTGGCCATTAACATAAATGAAAATGGCTGGGTTAATTTTTCTATGAAGCTCTGGGATAATCATCAAAAATCAGATTAAAATAATTTGGTTTTCTTTTTGAGCTTGTGTTTGGCAAGCTCCATTATTATTACTATAGCTATCATGTAAAGATGATTTGCTTCAGTTTACATTAATGTTATTTTGTGTTCCTTGTACGTGTCCCAACTGAGAGCTGGTTGTACAGCAGGAGAAAATTAACCTGGGCTTGAAATGTGCTCATGGATAATCCAGGCAGTTTACTAAGAGCTGACTGTAGTTTAATCTAAATTTACCAGGAGACACTCAACATGAGTCTCTCAGATTACTCACATAACTACATTTCAGCTCTCCTCACCATAAAAGTGAAATGCACCGAAGCATGTTTATTCCTCTCAAGTGCCTCTACTTTTCAACCACTCTCAGTTGAAAAGACTCACATCTTTTAATCTACCTAATGCATTTTTAGGTTGGCTATATTAAAAAATTACAAAAAAAATTATTCCTAAGATTATTATTAAACTTGTCTATACAAAAAGCTATAAACTCACCATATTTGATTATTCTGAGCATTAAATCTTTTGAGCAATTTTCACAAATTAGGTGTTATTACAACATAACATTGCTTTTATGTGTATTATGGAGCAATATTTAAGAATTATGACCTCTCCTGAGGTCACAAAAAGCCTTTTAGAAGATATATATGTATTCCACCTTCCACTTTGTGTGGTGTCCAGATATCAAGGATATCTAAATGAAAGTGAAATCTTGGAGAGTTTAAATGCTAATATTCTTCAAAAATATCATACACCAGTGTTCTAGCAAATTACTCACAATAGCCAAAAGGTGGGAACACCCCAAATGGAGTCCATTAACAGGTGAATAAACAAAATGTGGTCTATCCATACAATGGAGTATTACTGAGCCTTAAAAAGGAAGGGCAATTTGACCTGCTACAACATGGATGAACCTTGAGGACATTATGCTAAGTGAGTAAGCCAGTTACGAGAGGACAAATACTGTATAGTTCCACTAATATGAGTGCCCAGAATAGTCACATTCATAGAGACAGAGGGGAGGATGGTGATCACAAGGGGGTGGAGGAGGGGGAATGAAGAATTAATGTTAGTACAGAGTTTCAGCTTGAGATGATGAGAAAGTTCTAGAGATGGATGGTAGTGACGGTTACACAACAACGTGAATGTACTTAATGTCACAGAATGTACACTTAAAAATGGCTAAAATGGTAAATTTTATGTTATGTGTATTTCACAATTAAAAAAGGGTAACAGTATTGTTAAAAATTTTTAAATATCCTAATTGATAAGGTAAACCTTTTTGTAGGTTTACAATGAAAATATTGCATTTCTTACAGTTATAAAGGGGCTATTCTGAAAATATTACCTGCCATATTCTCAATTCCTCCCCAAATCATGTTTTTCTCCTAGGAAGCAGAGCATGGAGAATGAATTGGACAGGCCAGCTGTGGCAAGGGATAAAGTGATCGTGCCATGCAGATACAAAGAAACTTGGGATGGATGGAGGACACAGATGGCTCTGAGCTGTGCCAGGCCAGCCCCAGCCAGGGAGGGGCTGAGTCAGCCTGGGGACTACTGGTTTCATGGGAAGAGCCCACATGACAAGTCTTACCAGTCTTGCACTTGGTGGGAGATGAACAGTAGGGTGGCCACTGACATCCTGACAGAGGTCAAGGAGGGGACCAGAGGACTTGCCCTTGGAACAGCTGCCCCTCCCCAATGAGGGAACTCTGACACCATGTTGGGGAGCATATAGAGGAAGTGGATTGTAATCTTGAATTAATTAAATGTTTATTAGAGACTGAAGTAACCTGAAACCTTTAAATTGCAGGATGGCGATACACTGGATTCTCACCATTCATGGTCATTCTGTTCTGTAAAGTCACCACAAACACTGGGTTAGTGTGAATACCAAAGCATGGCTCCCGGGGAAATCCAGGGTTAGGTTCCTGTGTGCTTTGGATCACAGGATTTTCATCAACCATTAATACATAACTTTATTTTATGTATGCTTCTGTTGAAAGACACCTTATTTAATATACGTAATTGATGAACATTGCACTCGTAGCCAACAGCACTCTAGCCCATGCTGGAATGAGGCTGATCTAACATGTGTATTTTCTCTATAGGCATGTCACAGCCTTTCTGTGCTTAGGAACCACTTCCGCACTATGTTTGGGGGCCATTTAACAATAACCAATGAAAAGCACAAAAATACAAAAATGTGGCACAAAACAGACCACGAGAAGGACACTTGTTTACAGTATGGCAGCTGAAAGAAGGCAGAGCGCTGCCTCAGTTGGGGACGTGTGTATCCAGTGATTCAAATTTTTTGCCACTCTGAGTAACTGTCAAAGCACTGTGAGTATTGATTTGGAGGTTGCAAATACATTTTTGCAAGTAGGCAAATTTGCAAATCCAGAATCCATAAATGAGATCGATGTACCTTCATTTGGCATCTTAAGTACTCCAAGTCCGCTCATTCTGTAGGATGGGTGCATGAGATTTAGATCAATTATTGAAAATGAAGAATCTACAATTTTTTTTGCATATCCAAGGTGTACTACTTCAGTGTTTGACTTTACCTCACTGTTATTTAGAAGAACAGAATGGAAGCTCCCTGAAGGCAAGAATTTTTATGTTTTGTTCATGCTGTATACCATCTGCAGCTAAAACAGTATGGCACATAGTAGATGCTTAACAAGTCGTTATTTGTTGAGTGAATGAAGGAATGAAAATCACATTCCAACCAATACATATGGATTAAACTACTGTTGTATCATTGGGCTATGACAGTTACAATTCCACAAGTTTCATAACGACATATGTGAAAGGGAAAATAAAACACCTCAGTTTTCCAGCTCTGTGGAGAGGCCTGGGGCAAAGGAATCAAAATTCAGTAACAGGATTTTCTCAGCTGAAGTAAGGATAGAGCATAGATAGTATGATTCAACTCCCTGGGTGACTGGTACCTTCGAGCAGATAAGGAAAATTTCTTCTAGAGCCACAGGGAGAAGAAAACATCAGCAGTTGGGTAAGATTTCAGATCTGTGCTGGGAAAAATGCTGACCTCACTTGGGATGTGGCAGGGTCATGATAAAGGCTGGTTAGGTAATGATTGACATCTCCTCCCGGTCTCTGCTCTCAGATACTGAGTTGATTATGCTTTTTAAATACTTTATGAATTCCATCCGGATCTCTTCAGGGTCATCCTCAAGATTTGAGTGCACCAGCTTCAGCTTGTTCAAGGGTGGCGCTTAAAAAGGAAAATAATGTAATTAGACACAAATTTTTAATGAGGGCCGTTTCTAGTTCCAAATGATCTGAGTCTTACAGAAGCCAACTCATTTAACTTTCTAAAGTCCAAGAATAAAGTTGTATCTTGCTTCACATAACTTAACACAGGAAGGTCTCACCACACTGCCACATGGCACTAGGGTAACAACTCTCTAAGCCACAGCCAGGTCTTCTTTGTTCTTACAACAAAAATGAAGAGATTTCTGAATATTGTGAGCCATTTTCTTTGATCACATTGTCACCTCTGTAATGGTGTGTGCCACATGCAAATTGGAGTTTTTCCTGAGAAAAGGCTAGTCAGGAAAGAGTGTCCCTATACTAGTCCCGATGAGTGGCTAAAACCCGGTGTTTTTCCCCTCTTGGTATCTACCTGCTTTTAAAGTGCCTATATCTTGGCCTGGATGGTATGGCAGATCTTCCAATTTGGCAATTCTGATTCCCCAGGTGAGAAAAACAAATGCCTAGGACACAGCAGGACACAGCAGGTGCTCACTAACTGTACATAGCTGCTGCGTTCACAGGCTCAGAGCAACAGACAAATACCTGGAACACTCAAGACAAAAGCAGAACAGAGAATTTCAGTCTCCTTACACAAAGACAGGTTGCCTTTATCGCTTCCAGAGCCTGGTTTGTGGTGTGCGATTAATAGACACTGGGTATCCTGTAGGAACTGCTGCTGGACGAAGCAGGAATACCACATCTCGATTTCCTTCAGGTGGCTTGGGATGTCAGCATTAAAGATGATCACCACACCGTGAGAGTCCTTCATCAGGGCTGGCCAGCAGGACTCAAACCTGCAAGACAGCCAAGAGCTCCGAGTAAATGCCAGATGGTTCTGCTTTCTAACTGTACACTTCAAAAATAGTAGTTTAGTATTGGTAATTGAACTTCTCATTGTATCAAAACCCGGTCACTAAAGTTTCAAGAGCAATGCATGTCACCAAACAATTGATCAGGCCTCTAATACATGCTAGGAAATGTGTTAGGCCAAGATGCCTGGTGGACAACTGATTTTTTTTTTTTTAGCTGAGTCATCCTGCTACCTGTTGGCAGCTGTTGGTAGCTCAGCTCGGGCCGGGAATCGAACCGGTGACCCATTGCTCAGAGCTCTTGAACGAGCTCTTAACCCACTGAGCCACTCGGCTGGTCCGGCAGCTGATTTTTTAATCATCTAATGATGCAACACCTTCTGAAAGGAGACGTACTTTGGATCGCCGCCACAGTCCCATAGCTCAAATTCACATCCTGCGCCTTTGTTGTTGCTGGTAACATGTGGGTTCTCAAACTCCAGGATCCTAAAAACAAAAACAGCAGCAGCATCTCTACTTTGGAAACATGATACTTTGAATGCCACCAGCACTCAAAGCAGGGGATGGGTGATGGATGGGGACTGGGACCCAGATTTGTCTGGGCTCACCTCACTCCTTGGGTTGGGTTGTATTCAGTGATATCAGAAGATTCTGTCAGGAAGTTGGCCAAAACAGTCTTTCCACTCTGAAAATGAAGATAATAAGAGATCTTTGCTGGAGAGCAGAAAAGTAAAGTAAATCATAAATGAGCCCTCTAATAGCTGGCTTGGGACCAGGTGTGATGGGTATAGGCCACAGCTTCCCCGAGATCACCAGGGCATCTCTGGTTAGGTGGGCCTCGCTGACTTGCTCTGCATGGTGCACAGTCTTTTCTGGGACCCAGGGAGCAGGACTCCCAGCACTGGCTCAGCTGCTGGGGGTCTTTACCCACATGGATTTCCCGGCTGGATCTCAGTCACCTCAACTAAGTACAGAAAGAAATCATTAGTGTGAGCTTTTCCTCACTTGCTTCTCTCCACAGCTTCAAGAAAAACTACATTCTGTCACAGACATGAAGCCACTGAGCCCAGAAAGAGGAAAGAAGTTCCACAAGGTCACGAGAAGTTCAAAGTCAGAGCTGGGTCCCGGGTCTGGGGACTGCTGGCTGGCTGTGCCACACTCTCATGCAGGGTTCTTTCTCCTTCTAGATAAGAAAAGTACCCATGATACACATTCTTATTAATAAAATGAACAAAACAGCCCTCTTGGTCCCTTCCTGCACTCGCCAAAGTTAACAACTGTGCTCTGTTTTTTCAGATCTTTTTTATACACTTGCATCATTCAACAAACATTGTATATGCCTGATTATAAAACAAGGTTTTTTTTTTTCTTCCCCCAAATTATTCCCCTGAAGAAGGGGAATCTCTTACACTTGGGTCCTTATACATATCTCTCTTGGAGACAACCAAGATGGTGCAGTAGGTAAACGCTGTGTTTACCTTTCTCACAACCACATCAAAATTACAACTAATCTACAAAACAACTATTATTGAGAATCACCTAAAATCAAGCTGAACTGAAGCATATCAACTAAGGACGTGCAGAAGAAGCCATCTCCAGACTGGTAGGGAGGTCAGAGACGTGGAATAGGCTGGTCCCACACCCGCATGTGGCCATTAAAGATTGGGGGGGATCTTTGGCTGTGGGGGATCTCCTCCCCATCCCCTAGAAGAGAGAGATCCCAACCCATGGGATCTCCAGTGCCAGGGAGAGAAGTCCCCATAATTTCTGGTTGTGAAAACCAGCAGAGATTGTGACTGAGTGAGACTGAGTGTGGCTGCACTTAGAGGCGATCCTCTTAAAGGGACGGCGCATGCACTAACCCACCAATGGAATCATTCGCTCTGGGCTCCAGTGCTGTGGCAAGCAGCTGGAAAGGCGGCAGGGAAACATGGTGGGGAACTGAGTTGTTTGGCTTGGGAGGAGGGCTGGAGAGGCAGCTTTCTCCAGGATGGAGGAGCTGGCAGAGGCCATTGTTTCTTTGCTGAGCCCTCTCCCTTCCCTGTGTGAAGGTGAAGGCAGCAGCCATTTCTGAGTCTCCCCAGTTTATTTGCCATGCCCTGGCAATTTGAGATCTGGCCCTGCCCAACTTTCAGGCACACCTAAGCTCCATTCAGTGGCTTTTTCATATGGACCATCTGCTTTGGCTCAAGATGCACACTTTCCCAGGATCTCTCAGAGGTTAGTGGAACCCAGACAAGCAGCATCTGGTTTGCGCATGTCCTGTACCTTTGGCTGAGCAGTCCTAAGCTGGCACTAGAGGCAGCCGGCCTAGGGTCACGGCTTGGCCTCTCAAGGAGTTTCCAAGCAGAGCACGTGGTGATGGTGTGGCAGCCATCAGAGGATTTCTTTCTGGCTCCAGCTGGGTGGCTCTGGGGGTGGGGGACACGGGCTGTGGCTGAAGTAGACCTACAGCAGATCTCCTTGCAGTTAGTCTTGGAGCTAGGCCCCCAGTGGCCAGCTTCAAAATGCGCTGGAGCATCAACCAGCCACCTCAAAGTATGACACACCCAAGGGGCAGATTGGACAGGGACCAGAGTCCTGCTGAGGCAGATCCTGCTCCATAGGGTCAGCCCTTGCACAACAACTCTTCCACTGTGGTCAAGGCCAGTCCTCGCAACCAGTGAGCCTAAGGATCAGTCCCTCACACTGAAGTGTAATTATCAACCAAGGCTCAATTACAAGAGGAGGGTGCACACACAACCCACACAAGGGACACACCTGGAGCGTGTGGCTCAGGGGACCAGAAAGACTGAGCCACTGAACCCCACAGCACACCTACTACATAAGGCCACTCTACTAAGACCAGAAGACAGCCGCCATACCTAATAAATAGAAACAAACACAGGGAGGCAGCCAAAATGGGGAGACAAAGAAACATGTCCCAAATAAAAGAACAGAACAAAGCTCCAGAAAAAGAATTAAGTGAAACTGAGATAAGCAATCTATCAGATGCAGCGTTCCAAACACTGGTTATGAAAATGCTGAATTATCTCAGGGAGAACAACAGAGAGATAGGAAACACAAAAATGGAGATGGAAACCATAGAAAAGAACCAATCAGAAATAAAGGCTACAATAACAGAAACAAAGAATATATTACAGGGAATCAACAGATTAGATAAAGCAGAGGATCCAACTAGTGATGTAGAAGATAAGGTAGCAGAAAACACCCAACCAGAACAGCAAAAAGAAAAAAAGAATCCAAAAAATTAAGGAGAGTTTAAGGGGCCTCCGGGACAACATCAAGCATACCAACATTCATATTATAGAGGTACTAGAAAGAGAAGAGAGAGAGCAAGAAATTGAAAACCCATTTGAAGAAATGACAGAAAACTTCCCTAACCTGTTAAAGGAAATGGACATACAAGCCCAGACAGTACAGAGAGTCCCAAACAACATAAACCCAAAGAGACCAACACCAAGACACATCATAATTAAAATGCCAAAGGTTAAATACAAAGAGAGAATCTTAAAAGCAGCAAGAGAAAAGTGGTTAATTACCTACAAGGGAGCCTGCATAAGACTGGCAGCTGATTTCTCAACAGAAACTTTGCAGGCAAGAAGGGAGTGGCAGGAAATATTCCAAGTGATGAAAAGCAACAACATACTACCAAGATTGCTCTACCTAGCAAGGCTGTCATTTAGAATTGAAGGACAGATAAGGAGCTTCCCAGACAAGAAAAAGCTGAAGGAGTTCTTCACCACCAAACCAGTATTACAAGGCATCTTAGAGGGACTCCTTTAAGATGGGAGGAGGGTTAAGGATGGGTGAAAGGGGAAGGGATTAAGAAGTACAAATTGGGGCCGGCCGAGTGGCGCAGTGGTGAAGAGCTGGTTTTGGGACGCCAGCGGCCCCGGTTCGGATCCCACATACGAGGGCCAGTGACACTGCCCTCTACAGCTAACAACAGCTCCACCAGGAGCTGCTGAGCTGTGCGAGCCCCAGCGATGGTGTAGGCTGCAGCCCCTGCTGCAGTGGGCTGCCATAGGCTACCGTGAGTGGCCGGCAGCCAGCATGAGCTGCCAATAGCTGTGGTGAGCGACCATCCAGAGGTCAGCGATCAATCTGCTTCATCCGGGAAGAGCGCAATGATGATACCAACATGGGCCAGTGAAGCAACATCCTCCGCAACTAGACTGAAGAACAAAAAGACAGCAACTTGTCTGTTCCCCTTCCCCGATTCCCCAGCGCTGTTCTCCTCCCCCAATTCCCCAATAAAATCTTAAAACAAAAATAAAGTACAAATTGGTTGTTACACAGCAGTCATGGTATAGCATAGTAGAGTATAGCATAAGGAATATAGTTAATAATATTGTAATAACTAGGTATGGTACCAGATAGATACTAGATCCATCAGGGTGATAGATGGGAATGGGGTTGGGGGCAGGGTGAAAAAGGTGAAGGCATTCATAAATACAAATTGGTAGTTAATACAGTATGGGGAATATAATTAACAATGTTGTAAAGATCATGTAAGGTGCCAGATGGGTACTGGACTTATCAGAGGGATCACGTCATAGACTGTAGATGCCTGACCAATGAGCTATACATCTGAAGCTGAAGTAGAATAATATTGAATGTCAACTATAACTAAATATATAGGTATACATAGTTATAGGATGTGGAGTACAACATAGGAAAGATGGTCAATGGAATTGTAACAGCTATAGAAGATGTCAGAGGGTAGTAGCTTGGAGGGTGAGTTATCACTTTATGAGGGGTTTAAATGTATAACTATTACATTGCTTTGTACACCTGAAACTAATAAAAAAATTAATTTAAAAAAATCCCCCAAATTATGCTGCTCTGCTCTTGCAATTATTTTATTTTGAATGACAACTGTTTGACTAGAAAGACCTCAATCAATGCCAGTTTGGAAGGCTTGTAGAAGTCACTGGACTGAATCAGGAAAAATAAATAAATAAATAAATAAGCAAGCAAACAAACAAATAAATAGAAGGGGGAGGGGCTTAACAATGCTTTAGTAATTTTCCCTGAGGATGTGGCCTCCCAAATTAAATATTACTTAACTATAACATAGTAAGTAGTTATGTTGTGGAGATCATGACTATTTATCCACAGGATGAATGAATAAAGCAAATGGTCTGATGTTACAGGAATGGTTTTTCAAGCTGGAATATATTTCCAGGGACAGAGTCATACACAGATTCCAAAAGTGCTGTATCCTAAACCACTTAGGTAGAGTGCTCTGTTAGGTGATTCAAAAAGCGGCGTTAGTCATCAAGAAAACTCGGGTGTCAAAGGTGCAGGTGAGGGGCTTGAATAAAACTGTATCATGAAATGCAAGAATGGAATAAAACAGCATTTCCAAATTAACATATAGGCTAGAGGGCAGGAATGGACACAGCATGTTAAAGAAGAAAGTAAATTTGAACAGTAGCAAGGGAGAGAGATGTATATGCAGAAATACATTTCGTTGTTAAAGCTGGATGATGGTACTAGGAGTTCATAGTTCTTTTTCCCTTGTATATGTTGAAGAATTTCCATTAAAAAAAGAAGATATCTCCACTTGTTTTGCTTCTCATAATTCTGTGTATAGTGTTATTACTTATTTATTTTACTTAATAACTTATGTCTTGGAGTGTTCTCCATGTCAGTACACACAGACTTGTCTCATTTCGTTTAACTGCTGCACAGTCTTCCAGAGTAAGAATGTACCTCAGTTTATTTAGACATCTTATTGGTGGGAACCTAGGATGTTTCCAATCATTCAATATTGTAAGACTCATGGGGAACATGAACAAGTATTCAGCTACAGTAGATTCTGAGAAACGTAATTGCAGCACTAAAAGGTATGCATATTTTAAATTTTAATAATTTGACTGACAAAAAAAAGCTGTTATCAGTTGATAGCCCCATCCATAGAATCCTAGAGTTCTCAATCCCTTACAAGCATCTGAACACTGGGTGGTATCAATCTTCTAAATTTATCCAATCTGATGGTCAAATAAATGTCATCTTTTTGTTTTAATTTGTGTTCTTGTGACTGTGAAGCTGGGCATCTTCTCATACTTATTAGTTAGTTGTATTTCTTGTGTGCAGAGCCTTTGCTAGATTTTCTACTGAGTTGTTTCTTTTTCTTTATTGATTTTAAAACTTTCCTTGTATTCTACCTATTAATCCTCTTTGTAACGTACTTTGCAAATACTTTCCCCAGCCTTTAACTTTGCTGTCATTTCTTTTAAAGCGTCTTCATTTTTGTGTTGTGCTTAAGAAGACCTTCTCTATCTGAAGATTAAAAATGTATCTTTTCACATGTTCTCTACTATAGTGGTTCTCAACATGTGGTTCCTGGGTGAAGAGCATCAGCAAAATTCAAATTCCCATTCATTTACTACTTTTACAGTTCTTTTTATACGTTTAGTCTTAGTCCATCTGAATTTTATTTTTGTGTATGGTGTGAAGCACATATCCCCACTGCCACCACCACACATAACATTAATAGCTAATTGTTCCAAGGTCAGGTAATAAGTAGTTCAGTCTTTTTCTCCTGGTTTTCTTGTTCGACAGACATATTTATCAGGGACAACCTTAGATGCAAAGTGAGACCTAGGTTCTGGTTCCATAACGCCACTCACTACCTTAGGCCTGTGGGTCTCAGTAAAACCGGGTGAAGGTCTGGAGGCTCTGAGTTCCCGGTGAGACCAGCAGCGCACACGCAGTTGGGAGCAGTGGGACTGGGTTCCCGCCTCCTGGGCATTCCCGGCGCAGGGCACAGCCCCGGGAGCGCGCCCGCTCCCCGCCCGCGAAGCTGAGCCCGGCCCCGGCCTCACCTCGCAGGGTCCCACGAAGAGGATCTTGACCTTCAGCATCTCGGTCCGCCGCCAGGCCCACCGGAATATACCCCTACGTAAGCAGAGACCGCACTGTTGTCAGGCCGGAGAGGGAGCATCCTCGCTGATTGGCTGCCTCTGTTTCCAAGGAGACGGAGCGACTCGCGGGGGCCGACGGGAGTGGGCGGGTTCCAGGCTTGGAGGCCGGGGCGCTAGAATCCTGTTGGGTGGGCGCCGTGTTCCCGTGGCGTGGGCTTTAGGCTGCAATTCGGCGTGCAAGGCAAAGGGTGTAGGTAGGAGGGAAACAAAAACTCTGATCCAGACTCGCTTCTGAGTGGGGAGGGTCGTAGAGCTCGCGAGCCCGGCCTCCCTCTTTGTAGGGAGGGGCCGGATTGCGGACCCCAGATATCCTTTATTCTTCCCTATAACCCCAAGAGCTCTAACAAGCCCTGTAGCTGGTGCGCTGGGGTTGAAACCATGCTTCTGACGCTTCTATCTCTCTGGCAGGATATTGGCTACATTGAGAACGGATTCATCATTTCCTTGGCCCAGTCTAGAAGAAGTCAAGGAAAGCACGATTCTGTGGTCTCTGTAAAGGGATTCATTCATCACTGACCCTCATTCGAGTGATCACAAAAGAAACCAAAAGTATAATGCCCTGGCGTTGTTCAGTGGCAGTGCAGGTGCCTGGACTCATTGCTGCTAAATTCAGCCATTAGGTCTGTCTTAAGTTACAGACCCAGTCTAGAATTTTGGGTAAGGATGTGAAATTAAGTTTCTATGTGCCAAGAGTGCAGTTAAGGAATATGCTAGTCCCAAAAGGTGCTGATGTGACTAAAAATACCAAAATAATCCCAATACCAAATCCTTACCTTTTGGTAGGCTAGTTCTATAATCTTTGTACTACAAAGAACTGCTGAGCGAACTGTAAGGAAGAGTCCACTTCAATTTCAAGATGTCAGGAATTGATTGGTTAAATAAATATCTTTTGAATGCCTACTTTATATCAGGCACTCTTCTAGGTACTAGGGATGTTCCTGTACTTCTTGGATCTGTCATTCCAGTGGAATAGATGGATATTAAGTAAACAAGTAAATAAATAACACACTCTGAGGTAGAGACAATTTGACCTAGCGGTAAATGCTATGAATAAACAAATCACTGAAGAGTTAAAGAGTTTGAAGGAGCCAATTTTGGATGGAGTGGTCAAGGCAAAACCTAGGTGCGGAGGTGACATTGAAGCAGAAAGCTGAGTGAAGACAGGGCTCAGACAAACCATATGAAAGATCTGGATGAAGAGCTTCCAGGCAGAACAGCAACAGCAAAAATGCTGAGGCAAATAAACTTGGCATTGTTCCAAGAACATCCCAGGGTGCCCATGAGGTGGGTGCAGGAAGAATAAGGGAGCGCGTGGTAGGGGATGCTGTTGGAGAGGTCATGTGAGACTTGGGAATTGATTCTAAGGGTGATGGAAGCCTGTGCCAGGATTGTATTTGGCTACATGTAATAGAAACTCCACCACAGTGTCAGTGCAGATGTCTGGACAATTTAAGTGAAGGATTTCCTTTTTTCTCACATAACAAGGAATCAAAGAATAGGTGTACAAGAGCTGATGCAGTTGCTCAAGGAACAAGATCCCTTCTCCCTCCCTGTCCTGACATCTTTGGAATGGCTGCTCTACCTTTGGGTTTTTGCTTTTTAGGCAGGTACAAAGGAGAACAAATGTCAAAGGATATATGGCACTATAGTCTCCTCTTTTCTCAGGAAAACAGTGACTTTCTTAGAATCCTGTGATTTCTCCTTATGTCTTATTGGTTAGAACTGGATCACATGGCCTCTCTAACTGCAAGGGAATCTGGGAAATGTAGATTATAGTTTTGCACATAACTTTTCCCAAGAAGCAGGAGGTGTGGGAGAAGAGTTGACATTGTCTAAGAAACTGGCTAGTCAAAAAGTCATGGAGGGTTTTGAGCAAAAGATTGACATGATCTGATTTACGTTTTAAAAGTGATCCCTGGGGCTGGCAGAGTGGCACATTGGTTAAGAGCTGGTTTTGGGATGCCAGCGGCCCGGGTTCGGATCCCACATGTGAGGGCCAGTGACACTGCTCTCCACAGCCAACAACAGCTCCACCTGGAGCTGGGCTGTGTGAGCCCCAGCAATGGTGTGGGCTACAGCCCCTGCTGCAGTGGGCTGCCATAGGCTACAGTGAGTGGCCAGCAGACAGCGTGAGCGGCTGGCAGCCAGCGCGAGCTGCCAATAGCCGCGGTGAGCGACCATCCAGAGGCTGGGGACTGATCTGCCTCATCCAGGAAGAGCGCAATGATGATACCAACATGGGCCAGTGAAGCAATGTCCTCCACAACTAGACTGAAGAACAAAAGTACAGCAACTTGTCTGTTCCCCTCCCCCAATTCCCCAATAAATCTTAAAAAAAAAAAAAAAGTGATCCCTGGTTGCTGTGTGGAGCAAAGTGGGGACAACAGTGGGCATATAGATGCCAATGTGTAGGGTGTTCACGTAGTTTAAGAGAGAGATGATGTAACAGTGGAGGTTGGATTGGGGACACATTTTCAAGGTAGAACCAGCAGGATTTGCTGATGGATTAGATGTCCAGTGTGAGGGAAGGAGGAGTTAGGGATGACTCCCAAGACATTGGCTCATATGGTTATGTGAATGAGTTTTCTATTTCAAGACCCGGGAAGGTTAGGGGAGGAGCAGGATTAGGAGGTGGGACATTAAGAGTTCTGTTTTCATTATGTCAATTTTCAGATGCCTGTTGGTTGTTGAATGAGAAATGGGTTATAAGATTCTGTACCAGATGGGAGAGGTCAGGACTAGAGTTATAAATATGGAAGAGATATAAATCAGCATATGTAGTGCCATTAACGCCATGGACTAGATAGAACAAGGAGGGAGTAAGTGTAGGCAGAGAAGATAAGTGTAGACAGAGAGTACCCCAGGATACTCTGCATTTAGAGGAGAATCCGGCGCAAAAGGCTGAAAAGGATGTCCAGAGAGTAGGAGGAAAACTAGGAACAATAACATCATACAAGTCAAGTGAGGACGACGTCCCAAGAGAGGGAGTGACCCCTTTTGTCAAACGCTTCCAAGAGATCCATTGAGCTCGAGGAAGATGAAGACAGAATCGACCATAGGATGTGGCAACGTGGAGGTCATGGATCACTTTTTAATGATACTTTTCACTCAATATCCTTAAATCTATGTGCATACATATATGGAGTTCTATAAAAGTGACTAAACATAACCACACACTTGCTTTCTTTTGGTTCAATCTCTTTTTTCTTTTATGTTTGGCTCCCTTCCTGCACCCTTGACCTCTCTCCTTCCCTCCTTATCACTTGAAGTTTTCATCCCAGTGAAGAGACAATGAGTAAACCCCCAACAGGGAGTCGGTGATAACAAGCTGGGATGCGTCTTTCAATATTTTCCTTCATATATCTTATATATCCCCATTCTACACAGCTCTATATACATATACATCTGTAATGGATGCCAAAACATGACTCTCCCAATTTTGGCTGAGGCTTTAGAGGCTGACAATTGGTGTTAAGTGTCTTCCAGATTCTAGTCCATTTCTATAGAACTTAGCACATCACCTGGAAGTTATCTAACAGTCATGAGGTTGAAGAGGGAGAATTTCATTGGAAAATGTGCTGTTTGTTCACCTTGGGTCAAGTGAAAGATGGGGCTTCAGAGAACCTTTGTCTCCTGGAATTTGGGCAGCATGAGGATGGGTATAAGAAGCTGTAGGGTGACCTGGTCCAAAGCAAGAGGGTCAGAAAAGAAAGAGAGTGCACTGGGAATTGATTTTCCTAGGGACTGGAGGTGGAAGGGAGTAGGCTTTGAGTCATTTTGGAGTTTGCCTATGGAGGAGGGGACTTCCCAGAGAAGGTAGACTACTGGATGCTCAGGCTTAGGAAGGACGTTGCAGACCTTTATCTGTAGGGGAGGCGCTATAAGGAAGCAGTAGTCAGAGCTTGCCTCATGTAAGTCCCAGGAACCCATAAAAGCTCCCTAATGAGATACAAATCAGCATGAGGCATCTGCTACCTTCAGAGGATACCTCTTAATTAAGACCTTTTCTCTCCCTTCTCTCTCTTTCCCGTACCTTTCCCCAAACTCAACTGTGGAAGAGCCTGAGTAGCCCAGAGTGAGACTTGGGGGAGCAGGAGTAGAACAAGGCTAGCAAAGAGGAAAGAAGATGGCCATGTCCCCTTTTCCTTCAGTCCTACCAGCCTGAAGCCAGCCTGGGGCTTAGGGGAGGGTGGGGGTGGAAAGGTGGTGGTAACTTTAATTTTTGAATAAAACACAGAGTTTGGGGATTAATACAGTGGATAGGACATTTTCATTAAAAGAGATGATTCTTGATTCTTGGAGCTGAAGGTACTAGGGGGACTTATTGTTACCTGGGATTGACTGAAAAGTTATGCGAAGTGCCTGAGATTTCATCTAAGGGGTGGGAAAGGGAAGGTTTGAAGGAAACAGTTGGGAGAAAGAATAAAATTGTTTGAATAAATAAGTCTATCAAGTTCAGTTTAATACACTGGTTCAGCACACACAAACATACACACAATTTTTTTGGTCATTGTTTTACAAAAATGTTCTAAGTATTATTTTATATATGTATTTTAAGATTTTATTGAGGGAATTGGGTAAGGGGAACAGCATTGGGGAATTGGGGAAGGGGAATAGACAAGTTGCTGTCCTTTTGTTCTTCAGTCTAGTTGTGGAAGATGTTGCTTCACTGGCCCATGTTGGTATTCTGATCATTGCACTCTTCCTGGCTGAGGCAACCGGTCGCTGGCCATTGGACAGTCACTCACGGCGGCTCTCAGCAGCTCACAAAAGCTCACGCCAGCTGCTGGCCAGCCCCGCTGCAGCATACACAGTTGCTGGTGACTCATGGCAGCCCAGTTCCAGGTCAAGCTGTTGTTCACCATCTTAGCTGTAGAGGGCACAGTGTCACTGGCCCTAATATGGGATCCGAACTAGGGCACTGCTGTTCAGAGCTGGCGACCCAAGCCAACTCTTAACCAACGAGCCACTTGGCTGGTCCTATATTTTGTTTTCTTTATTTAACAATACCTTGGTCCAAGTAATTTGTTGTAGTTTTATTACATTTTTAAAAGTTGTATGCTATTTATCATCTGAATATACCACAGTTATTTAGACATTTTCTTTTATTTATTTATTTTTTGAGGGCAGTGTCACTGGCCCTCATATGTGGGACCAAACCGGGGCCGCTGGCTTCCCAAGCCAGCGCTTAACCACCGCGCCCCTTGGCCGGCCGGCCCTTATTTAGACATTTTCTTAATGATGGACATTCAGTATGTCTCCTGTTTAGGGTCACCAAAACCCATGATGCAGGAATGATTTTGAATGCATGGCTTTACATACTGGTGCCTTTACTTTTATGGAATCTATGGAACAAGAATAGGATTGCAGGGTCAAGGAATAGGTGTATTTTAAATATTAAAAGCTATTGCCAGATTATTTTGCCACTTGGCTGTTTTAACAATATTCCACCAGCCTTAATTTTTGTCACTAATATATCTTTTCATGATAGCTGGTGATCTTGACAAATGATCTCAGTGGAGTGATGAGGAAGAAAAATCTGACTATATTAAAAAGAGAATGGTAAGTGTAATAGTTATTTGTTATGTAACAAATCACTCCAAAACTGTGGCTTAAAACAATAGGCATTTATAGCTCACAATTTCTGTGGGTTAGAAACCTGGGCATGACCTAATAGTGTCCCTGGCTTAGAATTTCTTACAGGCTTCATCAAGGTGTCATGTAGTGCTGCAGCCCCCTCAAGGCTTGACCGGGGGAAGATCCACTTCCAAGACCACTCATTTGGCTGTTGACAGGATCCAGTTCCAGAGGGTCTCAGTTCCTTGCTGGCTATTGGCCAGAGACCTCCCTCACTTCCTTGCTATGTGGGCTCCTCCAAAGGGTGGCTTGTAATATGGCAGCTGGCTTCTATCAGAGTGAGCAAGTGAGAGAACAAGAGGGGTTGAGCGAGATGGATGCCACAGTCTCTTTGTATCCTAAGTTTAGAATTGACATTCCAGGGCCGGCTGATTGGTGCCGTGGTTAAGAGCTGGCTTTGAACGCCAGAGGCCCCAGTTCAGGTCCCACATATGAGGGCCAGTGACACTGCCCTCAAAAAAAAACAGAAAAACTAGAATTGACATTCCATCACATTTGCTGTCTTATGTTCCTTAGAGGCAAGTCACTAGGTCTAGCGCATAATGAAGTGGAGGGGATTACATACGGACATAAATACCAGGATGTGTGTATCATTTGGGGCCATCTTAGAGGCTGCCTAAGATAGGAAGCGCTTGTAAGTTGCCGATTCTAAAACACCATCAGTTTAATAATAGCTTTTCATGTAGAAAACAAATCAAACCAAACCAAAACCAAAACAATACTGTCATTTGAAATGTATTTATTGGTTTCAAAGAGGAGTTTGTGCTCCCTGTAAGAGCAGTCTAGATAATTCGGAGCATCCCTTCTATTGTGTAACAAAAGAAAAGCTAAAAATATGTAAAAATTATTTGCCTGGAGGCACCAGAGAAAGAACAGAATAGTGAAGATTTACCTGATCAGGATTAGAGGAAGATGAAGGCCCAAGCAGGGGAGCCCCATGTTTGGGGTTGGATTTTCCTTGCATATGTTTGCCTGTTTTAGAGGCGACAGCCAAGAGGCTGAAAGACTGAGCAATAGAACTTCTTGGGACTTGAGGCCATGGAATTGGAGGCTAAAGTCTGTCGAGTGGGAGGGGCACTGATGAACCTCCTCTCCTTTGGGGTTAAGATCCTGAAGGGCTGCACCCCAGGATCAAACTCACATGGAAGTAGACAAGTCCTGAATGGGAGGGACTGTGGCTCAGCTTCAGGTCTTCCTAATTCTTGTATCTGTGTAAAGGTGGTCCAAGATTGCTAGTGTCCCAGGTACCTGGGAGAAGGAAACATAGATCCTTTCTGGAGGAAGATACATCATCTTGAACCATAAATTATTTATACAATTTTGTAGTTACTATGTCCAGCATATAATAAAAATAATCAGACACATGAAAGGCAAAGTGACATGGAAAGAAAATACATAAACAACAATGAAGGATCCCAGGTTATTGAATTATCAGATACAGGCTTAAAAATAAATGTACCTTGGGCCAGCCGAGTGGCTCAGTTGGTTAAGAGCTCGCTCAAGAGTGCAAGCTGAGCTCTGAGCAATAGCAGTTCGATGCCCATCCTGAGCTGAGCTGCTGCTGAGCTGCCAACATGTGCCAGAATGGCTCAGCTAAGAAAAATAAAAATTAAAAAGTAAATGTACCTTCTATGTTTTGCACATGAGATAGAAAGTAAGGATTCTTAAAATAAAAATAAGGAATTTGCATAGGAAGATGAAAAATCAGATTAAGAATTTTAGCAGAAAACCCAAAAGGATATAAATATAGTTTATATTTATTAATTGTCTGAGGTCAGACCATTAAGTTTGCAAACTCATGCTAGGAAAAGTGCTACATACCTCATTGCTGAATATCACTACAGTCACCTTTGAAGTACTCCCCTTGGGAAGCTATGCACTAATGCCAGCAAAGCAATTCTGGAATTCTTTTTCTGGAATGGCCATCAGAGCTGTCATCATATTACCCTTGATGCCCTGAATGTCATCAAAATGTCTTTCTTTCAATATTTCCTTTATCTTCGGGTAAAGAAAGAAGTCATTGTGTGAGTAGGGAGGGTGTTCCAATAGTTACTTGTTTACTAGTTAAAAACTCCCTCACAGACAGTGCCGGGTGAGCTGGTGCATTGTCGTGATGCCAGAGCCATGCATTGTTGGTGAAAAGTTCAGGTCATCTAACTTTTCCACGCAGCCTTTTCAGCACTTCCAAGTAGTAAACTTGGTTAATTTTGTCCAATTGGTACAAATTCATAATGAATGATCCCTCTGATATCAAAAAAGGTTAGCAACATCGTTGTAACAAGTTTGTAAACTTAATTTTCTAACCTCATACATTTAAATTTATATATATGTTCATAAATAAAAGAGACCAAACAGAAATTCTGTAACTGAAAAAATAGAAAAACCAAGGTTAACAACTAAATAAATGAGTTTAACAAAAAATTGGAAAGGCTGAAGAGTGAACTAAAGACAAGGAAGATAGAGCAGAAGAAAATATCCAGACTGAAACACAGAGACAGAAAAAAGATGGAAAAACCAGAAGAGAGGATAAAAGGTATAGAGGATATATTGAAAAGCTGTAACATGTGTTTAGTTGGTGTCCCAGAAAGAGAGGAGAGAGAGAATGTTGCACAGTAATGTTTGAAGAGCTCGTGGCCAAGGTTTTGCCAAAACTGATGAAAGATCTAAAGCCACAGATTAAAGAAGCCCAATAAAGCCCAAGCTGGATGAATAACAAGAAAGCTATATTTTGGCATAAACAGAGTAAAGCTAGTGAAAACCAAATTTGGAGAGGATTTTAAAACCCAGAGAAAAGAGACACACTGTCTTCAAAAGTGCAAACATCAGGGCCGCCCGAGTGGCGCGCGGTGGTTAGGTGCTGGCTTGGGATGCCAGCGACCCCGGTTCGGGTCCCACATGTGAGGGCCAGTAACACTGCCCTCAAAAAAAAAAGAAAAAAAAAAGTGCAAACATCAGACTTCGAGCTACTCAACAGAAACGGTGGAAGCCAGAAGACAATCGAATATCTCTAAGGCACTGAAAGAAAATAAGATACAGATTAGAGTTTTATATGCAGCATAAATATCCTTCAAGAGGGACGGCCTGTTGGCTCAAGTGGTTAGAGCGCAGGGCACGGTGCTCATAGCACCAGGGTTGTTGGTTTAATTCCCACATGGGTCACTGAGGTGCACCCTCCACAACTAGAATGAAACAACTACTTGACTTGGAGCTGATCAGTTCTGGAAAGAGATTATAATGAATTATAAAACACAATAATATTTAATTAAATAATTCTAGCCTTTAAAAAAAATTTATCAAGGGCCAGCTGAGTGGCGCGTTGGTTAGGAGTTGGCTTGGGATGCTAGCTCTGAGCAGCAGGACCCTGATTCGGATCCCACATGAGGGCAGCGACACTGTGCCCTCTACAGCTAAGATGGTGACCATCAGCTCAATCTGGAGCTGGACTCTTGTGAGTTGCCGGCGACGGTGTAGGCTGCAGCCCCTGCTGCAGTGAGCTGCCATGAGCTACCGTGAGTGGCTGGCAGCCAGTGTGAGCGGCCGGCAGCCAGTGTGAGCTGCCTTGAGCTGCTGTGAGCGGCTGTCCAATGGCCAGTGAACGACTGCCTCACCCGGGAAGAGTGCAATGATAATACCAACATGGGCCAGTTGCAACATCCTCCACAACTAGACTGAAGAACAAAAGGACAGCAACTTGTCTGTTCTCCTTCCCTGATTCCCCAATGCTGTTCCCCTTCTCCAATTCCCCAATAAAATCTTTAAAAAAATAATAATAAAATAAAAAATCCTTCAAGAATGAAGTGAAATAAATACAGTTGCAAGTAAACAAAGTAAGAGAATTGGTAACCAGCATCCCTGCTCTAAAGGAAGTAATAAACAACATCTTTGAGGCAGAAGAAAAATGACCCAGGTAGGAGCTTGGATATAAATGAAGAGCACTGAAAATGGTAAATAGCTGGATAAATTTAATAAATATTAATTGTATATTATATGTATTATTATGATTACTAATATGTGTTCAAAAACACATTTTATTTTATGTCGATTTGTATTAATGATGCAACTAGAAAAATAGTGTATATACGAGGTCTGACAATTAAGTTTGCGAACTTGTTACAAAGATGTTGCTCATCTTTTTTGATATCAGAAGGATTATTCACTATGAATTTGTACTAACTGGACAAACAGTTAACCAAGTTTACTATTTGGAAGTACTGAGAAGGCTGTGTGAAAGAATTAGACCACCTGAACTTTTTGCCAACAATTCATGGCTCTTGCATCACGACAATGCACCAGCTCACCCGGCACTGGAGTTTTTAGCCAGTAAGCAAATAACTGTATTGGAACATCCTCCTACTCACCTGATCTGGCCCCCAATGACTTCTTTCTTTACCTGAAGATAAAGGAAATATTGAAAGGAAGACATTTTGATGACATCCAGGACATCAAGGGTAATATGATGACATCTCTGATGACCATTCCAGAAAAAGAGTTCCAAAATTGCTTTGAAGGGCGGACTAGGTGCTGGTGTCAATGCATAGCTTCCCAAGGGAAGTGCTTTGAAGGTGACCATAGTGATATTCAGCAATGAGGTGTGTAGCACTTTTTCTAAGATGAGTTCACAGACTTAATTGTCTGAACTCATATTACATATAAGCTATAAAACAAATAGACTATATATACTATAATGTAATATATAGAATTAAATGTAAGTCAAAAGCTGGGAAAATGGAGTTAAAGTGTGTTAATTTCTTTGCAGTGTTCAGGAAAAGAGGAAAAATCCCAATTACTACTATGCTTTGGTAAGTCAAGAATGCATGCTTCAATATTTAGGGTAACTACTTAAAGAATTGTAAAAGACTGTATAATTTATATAACATGATAGAATTGAAAATATAGCATATTTTAAAAATAGTTTAGAACCAGAATATGACATAGCTTGTTTAAAATATTAATGTTTCACTAATCAGTTATGCTAGCTGATATATCAGGTATAGATCTATTTGGCCTGTGGCACTGAATAAATATAATGCTTGAAAGTCCTACATGAATTGGCTACTACCTACCTGTGCAGTCGCATTCCCATCCATATCTACTGTGGATTCTTCCCTCCCATCTTCTCGTCATCTCTCAAGACTTCTATGCGGCTTCTCAGGCTGTTCTTTTAACTCCTCTTGGTCCTTTTGAATACTCCATAATGACATTTTGGCTAAGACAGTTCTAGTCATCTTGAGGTTCATCACTTAGACCCCATTTTCAAAATGCACCTTTGAACCTTATATGCTTCTTAGTCCTTGGTCTGGGGTTCTGGAGAAGGGAGAGGGATGCATTCTTAGTTGATGGAAAAATGAAGATAGAGTAAAAATAATCTGGATGGAGGGTTTTTTTTGTTTTTTTTAAAGATTTTATTGAGGAATGGAGGGAGGGGAACAGCATTGGGGAAGCAGGGAAAGGGAACAGACAAGTTGTCCTTTTGTTCTTCAGTCTAGTTGTGGAGGACTTTGCTTCACTGGCCCATGTTGGTATCGTCATTGCGCTCTTCTCCGGTGAGGCAGATTGGTCACCGGCCTCTGGATGGCCACTCACAGTGGCTCTGGGCAGCTCACACCAGCTGCCAGCCACTCACTCTGGCTGCCGGCCACTCACTGTAGCCTATGGCAGCCCACTGCAGCAGGGGCTGCAGCCTACACCATCCAGGTAGAGCTGTTGTTCACCATCTTAGCTGCAGAGGGCAGTGTCAACGGCCCTCATATGGGATCCGAACCGGGGCTGCTGGTGTCCCAAGCCAGCTAGCAATCAACGTATGGGCACTGGATGGAGGGGTTTTGTATTTTGGCTGGGAATTAATTTCACTGAAATAACAATACTCTTTAACAGTAGCAATAAGGAGGTCAGGAGGTTGGTATAGCAGTTCAAAAATGGCCTAGGGCACCAGGGGGTGGCAAATGGCTCCTTCCACCTTTTCCTCTCTGCTGTTCTTAGGTTTAGTCTTTGTGCTCATGCTTGTTACCTCATAGTCACAAGGTAGCTACTCTGCCTCCAGGCATCATGCCTGCAATTACAGAAAAACAAACACGTTGCCAGTAGAGCCTGTCCTTTTTTTTTTTTTAAATCAACATTATTAAGCTGTAAATAACTAAATTTAAATGTAAACATATTAAAGTATACCCATTTTAAGTGTTCTTTGCGTTTTGAAAAATTATACGTATAGACTTATATAATTACTATTTTATTTATGATACCAAGTATTTCCATCACTGAATAAGTTCCCTCACTTTCCTTTGTAGTCAACTACCTCCTGCCCCTGGTCCTAGGAAACTTCTGCTATATTTTTTGTTATAGATTAGTTGTGATTGTTCTAGAATTTCATATAAATGGAATCATACAATATGTACTCTTTTGTGTCTGGCTTCTTTAGCTCAGGATAATATTTTTTATATTTATCCATGTTGTGTGTATCAATAGTTCATTCCTTTTTATTGCTGAGTAGTATTCCACATATAAATATATCATCATTTGTTCATCCATTCGCCTGTTGATTGACATTTGGGTTGGGCTGTTTCTAGTTTTTGGCTATTATAAACACAGCTGCTAGAAATAAAGCTTTGTGTGGACATATGTTTTCATTTCTCTTGGGTAAATGCATACTTAGGAGTTAAATTGCTGTATCATATATTCTCTCTCTCTCTCTCTGTTTTTCTCTCCCCTGGTTCCTGCTTTCTTATTTTATTCACTTGGTTATACTGTTGTCACTTGAACAACACAGGTTTTAATTGTGTGGATCCACTTATATGCAGATTCTTTTTTCTAATAAATATCTATACTCTTTTCAATCAGTGGTTGGAGTCCACGAATGTGGAGGGCTGACGGTATGCATTCATTGATCTAACCATATTATACAGGGGACTTGAGCATGTGTGGATTTTGGTATTACTGGGGGGTTCCTGGATCCAATCCTCTGCAGATACTAAGGATGTTAGGTTTTGGGGGAGTCAAAACTTATATGTAGGGCCAGCCGAGTGGCTAAGTTGGTTAAGAGCTCGCTCAAGAGTGCGAGCTCAGAGGAACAAGGCTGCTGGTTGGATTCCCGGCCCGAGCTGAGCAGCCTCTGAGCTGCCAACAGGTGACAGGATGGCTCAGCTAAAACAAAACAAAAAAAAACAAAAAAAAAATTATATGGAGATTTTCAACTGCATGGGGGTGGGTACTCCTAATCCCTGCCTTATTCAAGGGTCAATGTAATGTTACCATCATTGTTTATTTTGATGCCCAAATTGTCCTTGATTTGGCTGGTTTCTGTGACCTTTAGAAATCTCTCTGTCCTTCTGTGAACTCTTTCTTACTTTTTGGCACCAATACATGTTCCCAGGTGGTTATTTTATTAATACTACTTCATAACCATCAAATATTATACACATTCTTTTGTATGTATTTAACAAATTAAAAGTTTCAAAAGTCCAAGGAACTCAAAAAAGTTGCTCCTTTTCACACCTGGAAAAATTGGGGGGGATTTCAGCTCCCCCCGCCCTTTGATATGAAACACGTACTTAGATCTCTGGCTGAGACTTTGGGAGACCCAGAGCTGGGTGCTTGGGTAGGCGCTGGGTTCCAGGGTGGATCTGCACAGTTGCTGCCCCCAGGGAGCTCTTCATATGGACGGGCAGAGCAACCTGTATAGTGCTTTTCACCCAGTCAGGTGCCTTCCCATATTTAACTTTATTTGAATTCATGATTGGAGTGATTATTAAAAGGCAAGTGATGTGTACCAGTCCTGAACTGATGTCAGAGAGGAAGCAGGAACCATGAGGGTTTGCAACAGCTCTAGTTGTCCTTTCTATGTGAAAAGATGCCATGTCTCCTTTGAGCACAGAGATTGCTTTGCCTCTCTTAGTCTGCCCCAACTGTTGGGCCCAGGGGCAGGGCTTCCTAGCCCCTGTGTTTACTTTATTGCACTGAGAGGTGCTACATCCTTAACAACCTGTGATTTCTTGGAATGTCTCATTCATGTTTGTGTCCACTGGACCTAGTTCAAAGCCTTGTATACAGTAGGTGCTCAATAAATATCAGTTCCTCCTCCCTCTCTCTAAGCACACACACACAGACACACAGACACATTCACTTGCTCTATAAATATTTAATTTAATGACTGTTCCCTTAGACTTGCCTTTAGCTTTTGTTTCCAGGTGAGAGAAATAAAAAAATGTGAACTACTTTACATTTCTTGGATATATGTACTGTATAAATTTGGGATTATTATTATTGTAGATTGTTGAAATAGTTTGCTTTATTACTTTAATTTTAATTAGAAGAGGTTGACTTCAGACAGCTTAATACCCAGGCTTTGGTTCTGAAGGGAGCAATATGACATTGGCAGGGTCCAGGACTGGATGACCTAAGAGTAATTTTTCTTCTGATTATGTGACTTGATGCAATAAAATCTCTCACTTGAAAAAACTTAAAGAAATATGTTTGACATATTTCAAATCCTTTCTATAAATTGTTGGAAAGATTTAATATTACCGCCAGTCATAAAATCTTTAATTTGAGTTGACCTTCCATGGTCTCAATTCTTACACATGCAGTTTTTATTACTAAAGAATAAATGGTGGATTTCCTGTTATTCAAGAGAATAAAAATGCCCTTCAATCACCTCCTCATGCAACACAGAGATTTGAACGTATTCAGTTCAATTCTCAAAGATAGGAATGATCACAAAATGATTTGCAACCTGGAACCATTTTGTCCTCTATTGATACAGGCATCCCTCTTTTTTTAAAGCTTTAGCCAGGGATGAAGTCAGTAAGTTTGGTTTAGGGCAAAATCAATAAAGTAAAATTATTTTCCATCAATTTCCATTAGAAAGCCTGAGCTATGCTCTCAATATAAAAAAATATTTCCCAGTGGATTGAAGATAAAACTTTTGGCAAAAACAATGAAACAGGGATGTGGCTTAACCAGGACCTTTTGTCTTCATTTGGCAGTATCCTGCTGCAGGCTTTGGGGAGGCCGTTGTGCAGCAGAAAGAGTGCTGATTTGGAGTAAAGCAGGATTTGAAATTAGCTGAGTGATCTTTAAAAAGCTACTTAATCTCTCGGGCTCAGTGGAAGCCAGCATCCAAGATGGCCTCAATGATTTTTACCTCTTGCTATTCATGTTCTTGTGCAGTCCCCTGTCATACTGAGTAGGGCTGACCTGTGTGACCAATAGAAAATTGAAGGATGTGTGACTTTTGAGGCTGGGTCATAAAAAGACCTTGTAGCTTCTGCCTTCCACTCTCTTCAATCAGTCACTCTGAGGCACTCCAGCTCCATGTGGCGAGAAACTGAAGCCTCCTGCCTACCAACTGGCATCAACCCACCAGCCGTGTGAGAGAGCCAGCCTGGAGGTGGTCCTCCAGCCCCAGTCAAGCCTTCAGATGATCACAACCTCAGCCAACATCTTGACAACAACCTCATGAGACCTTGAGCCAGAGACTTCCAGCTGAACTGTTCCCAAATTCCTGACCCATAGAAACTGTATGAGATAATAAATGTTTATTGTTGCTTTAAGTTGCTAAGTTTTGGAGGAATTTGTTATGTAGCAACAGATAACTAACACAGAGCCTTAGTTTCTCCTGAAATGGGGCTTCTAAACCATCCTATAAGGTTGCTCGGAGCATTGAGTGAGATGAGACATACAAGTAATTTAGCCCAATTACCAGCATATCTGGTAGCTGTCATCACTCATAACATTCTTGAGCATTTATAACATTTTTGTGATGCTTTTGACTCATTCTGTTCATGGCTTTGATCACAAGACTTTTCCTATTGCACTGATTGTACCTTCTGAGCACTATAACGTTATAGTCTTCCTTTGCCTCTCTCCACTCCCCTTTCCTTTTTTCCCCTCTCCTCCCCTTCCCTCTCTTTTGGATGGTGCATTTATATGTTTAACCTATTGCAAATAAGTTAATGCCTTTGACTAGCATGATGTATTCCTGTTAAAATTTCTTTATATATAGCTATTTCACTCTTGCTAAAGTTAGCTAATGTCCTGCTTTTTCAACTTAGTGTGCTCCAAATTCTGTATATTTGCTTAAAATGAAGGCTACATTAAATTACATTAAATGGGCAGCTGCAAATTCCAATTGCATTCATTACTTTTATTTTTATTTCTTTTCATTGCTTTTAGAAATCTTCTTTCATACGCTTTCCACTCTGTGTTTATATTCAAGAGCAAATTAGATCATGTAGGCAAGTGAAACTGTTGTTAACAACGCCTAGGAATGACTGTGATACATCTGTGATTGCTTGGAAATTCTGCTTTATGTAGTGTGCTATCTTTACGCATCCATGGAAAGACTTACTTTCCTAATGCAGTTTCAGATTTGGTACATTGTCTCTTCCTGGGCCAGGCTTTAACCTGAAATTTAACCAGGATGATTCTAGAGCCTTCTTTTCTGAATACATGCCGCCTTCATATAAAGCTGTTTTAAAATGTAGGCTTTATTCTTATTCAGGTATGGTGAGGCCAACAGATCAGGAGATGGCTGCCATTGAAAAGATAGTTTGTTACTCGGTTCCCAGGAAGAGGTACACATCAGCCTCTGCGGGGGTGGGGTGGTAAATAGGGAAGCACCAGGGTGGGTCACAAGGCAGAGGGATCAAGGGGAAAATGTGGGCAAGAGCCTTTATTGTGGTTCCCTCAGGAAGAAATGGGAAAGGCAGAGTAAGCAGCTTTAGGGTTGGCTAGTTTGAATAATTTCAGCAGGTTGTGGAGCCTAGGGGCTGTCTCTGATTGTTAGGAACTTGGAGTGATTAGGGCAGAGGGATGGTGGTCCAGAGTTTGAGAGCCTGATAAAGGAGATGATTGGGATAGAGGCTCACGACTGGTTTATTTGCATATGAAAGGTGTTTCAGCAGGCTATGGGTTCTGCAGGAATTAACTAGGCCTGGGAGGGGCAGTCTCTCCAGAGTCAGCAAAACCCCAGGTATCAAAGCATCAGAAACACACGGTTAGTACAAAAGCCCACCACTTGATATTAGTTAACATATTAGAAAAACACGTACCTTTTGAGTTTCAAAAAAAGTGATTATTTTTATAAACTTAGTTTTTACCACTTGGTATGGATCGGAGGTTGTGTTGTTTTAATGCCATATATTTAAACCTTTTGCTAGTACGCTGTATTTGGAGGTGTAATTGTGCAATGGAGTGCAAGAAAACTCTTTCAGCTCCTCTTTCACAGGTCAGAGAGCTGGGGTCAGGAAGACCCTGGTTGGAGGGGCTCGCCTGGTTCCCTGTAGGGGAAGAGGAGCCGCGTGTGTGTGTGTGTGTGTGTGTGTGTGTGTGTGTGTGTGTGTGTGTGTGTGAGATAGCTGTTTGCTTGTGGTGGCGCTATACTATAGGCCAGGCTCAGAGAAGCATAAAAGTGCCGTGGCAGAATAATGTCAGGGTTATCGTTTCCTGAGACAAGAGGACCATTTTTAAAAATAATTAATTAATTAATTTTAGCTGAGCCATCCTGCTACCTGTTGGCAGCTCAGCGGCTGCTCAGCTTGGGCTGGGCATCAAACTGCTGTTGCTCAGAGCTCAGCTCACACTCTTGAGTGAGCTCTTAACCAACTGAGCCACTCGGCCAGCCCAAGAGGAGCTTTTTTAATTCCTATGAAGCCAGATTGTGTTGTCTCTGGAAACAATTATTTGACTTGGAGAGATGTGCTTGCTTCTAAATAATTAGGAAGGAAATTTAGCTGCAACCCTGGGTGGTAGAGAAACTGGAGTGGAACCCCCCCCAGGGCCTTTGTCAGCCTGGAGACCAAAGCCCAGCACTCTCCTCAGAGTAGTGAGTGCTTCAGTAACCTGTGGACAAAGCCTGAGGTTCTGGAGACTGCAAGACCCAAGAAGGGAGAGAAAAGATGGTCTCCTCTCCCTGTGGGGAGGGATGGAAAATTCCATAGCAGGGGTGGATCTCTGACCTGAAATACTGAATGATGGAGAGGCATCAAGGAATGTGCTCAGAAGACCTTGGGACAAGTACCATACTCTGATATCTGCTCACTAACTTTCATCCATAAAACTCAAGACTAAATTTTGGGGTCAGCCGAGTGGCACGTTGGTTAGGAGTTGGCTTAGGATGCCAGCTCTGAGCAGCAGGGCCCCGGTTTGGATCCCACATGAGAGCCAATGACACATCCTCTACAGCTAAGATGGTGAACAACAGCTCCACCTGGAGCTGGGCTGCATGAGTCCCGGCGACGGTGTGGGCAGCAGCCCCCACTGCAGCGGGCTGCCATAGGCTACTGTGAGTGGCCGGCAGCGGGAGTGAGCTGCCAATAGCCGCTGTGAATGGCTGTCCAGAGGCTGGAGACGGATCTGCCTAACCTGGGAAGAGTGCAATGATAATGCCAACATGGGCCAGTGAAACAACGTCCTCCACAACTAGACTGAAGAACAAAAGGACAGCAACTTATCTGTTCCCCTCCCCCAATTCCCCAATTAAAAATCTTTAAAAATAAAACTAATATTTTATCTTGTTTGTGTGTTTTAAAACAGGTAACAAATTCAAATGGTTTAAAATAAAAATGTTAGAAAAAGACCAACCCCAAAGAAATCTTTCTTTCTATTGCATTCCCACCTCTTCCCCCAGATAGATTACCATTTTTATTAGTTTCTCATGTGTCTTGCATTGTTTTCTCATATAGGCAAATATTAATATATGATCTTACTTTTCCCTTTATTACACAAAAATCACCACACTCTATATATCCTGTTCAACATCTTCCTCTTCTTCACTTAGCAATATAGCCTGGAGATCTTTCCATATCAGTGCAGGGAGAGCTTTTGTCTCCTTTTTAACTGCTGCATAGTATTCCACCATTTGGATGTAACATGCTGTAATTAATCAGATCCATTTTCATGTACACTTGGTGGTTTCCTGCTTGATCTGTTGCAAACCATACTGCAATGAATAACACTATATGCATCTCATTTCTGATGTGTGCTGGTGTATATGTAGGATAAATTCCCAGAAATGGGATTGCTGGGTCAAAGGAATATTCACTTTTGAATAAATAGAGCCAAGTTGTCCTCTGTCTAGGCTGTCCATTTTGTACTTCCACCTGCAATGAATGATAGTCCCTCCAGTGTCGTCAACAGAGTTTGTTATGAAATTATCTTCAAAGTTCCCAAACTAATGATGCCTATGGCTTGAGATAGGGATATTTATGTTGAAAACATCAGCGAACTTCTGTGATCTGTTTCTTCTCTTACTTATCAGGTAATTCATATATGGCCTGCCCCAAGGGGTTATAGATGTGCAGACACAGGCTGGTGACCACTTGGCCTCAGCAGGAAAGTAGTCTGGGAGGAGAAGAATAGACTTGACCATAGATGGGGTTGGATTAAATGTTCTGGAATGTTCCTTCCACCCTGATTGTCTGGTTTGATGACATGTCTCATCTATTAATCTCATTTTCTTCTTTCCTCCTGATAAAACTTACATATTGGAGTCATGTTCTAAAATGTTTGGTAATTGTTTTTCAGACACACGTTGATGTCTAAGTCCATGTCCATGTCTCATGGACCAGTCTGTGGTTGAATTGACCATGTTAGCTTCCTTTCCGTTGTGTGACAGCCAAGCTGAAGGGAGATGTGCTTGGGTGTGGAGCAGAGCTGGGTGATTTTGGCAGCCCCTATAGGAGACTTGTTCTGGGAAACAATTCCTTTCTCACACAAAGCAGCCCAGCAATCTGAGCAGACCCATTCATTGGCCTTAGCCTTGTCTGAAGTCCTCTGGGAGTCAATCCAAATACAAACACAGGGTGTTTCCTCCATCACTTCTCTTCAAAGCACTTTGCTACCATTATCTAATCAATCTCATAGCAGGTTGTGGAAGGGAAGAGGGGTTTCCTCATGTCACAGAGCCTGCAAATCAGGACAGCACAAGGCAATGTGACAAGAAGCAGAAGGCAGATTTCCTGTGGCTTTTCTTCTGTTGGTTGCCTCCTGGAGAGCCCTGTTCTGGTGTGGCCCCAGCCTTCTCCCTTTGGATTTCTTGGTGGACATTTGGGGCTGTTAGTTTATGAGCTGAAGGCCCTTGCCTGTAGCTATTGGCAACTCAGGCTTTCTGGACTCTGTCTAGACACTAGCAATGTGCCTTTGGGTAAGCATTAGTCTCGTTCGAGTCTCTGTAAAATAGGGATAATAATCTGTACATCATGGGATTATTGGGAAGATAATATGAGGTGATGGACATGAAGATGCTTGACACATATCAGGTATAACAACCAACCAACCGCCCAACCGACCAACCAACCAAACAACAGCATCAGCATCAGTATCATCATCATCATCATCATCATCATCATCATCATCAACAACAACAAAATATTTTGATCCAATCAGTTTGGTGGCCATCCAAGAAACATCACAACCAATCAGACTGGAGCTGTCCCTGGCCGTCAATGGGTGGGAGTAGCTGTGCAAGGCAATGGTGTTTGTGCAAGGAATTTGTGGTCTGCAGCTGGATAGCCTGAGTTCAAAGCTTGGCTCCACCACTTCCCAGGTGGGTGACTTTGAACTACTTACTTAACTGCTTTGTGCTTCAGTTTTCTTGCCTGTGAAATGGCCATAATCAATGCACTTGCTTGTATGATTGTTATAAAAGCCAATGTACTAACCCAAGGAACTCAGCTTAGTTCCTGGCACCTGGGCAGGGCTCCATCACTGTCAGCTTTTATAACTACACACTTCTGGCCCTAAGCCAGCAGAATGCTGTTTCAGGAGCCCATATTTCTCCACAGGCATGGAAAATTGCAAAGACAGGCACTTCAGATCACTACAAATTAGGAGCCATGGAGTGGCTTGTTTGTGCCATGTAGTGCCATTAAATGTACACCGACTAGTTAAATACCTGCTCCGCAAAGAGCATGTGTGAGGATTAATATTTCAGGAAAAGATTCCTTTAAATGTTCCTCACAAGCTTTTGGCCCATGGCACAGCTGTAGTGCTGAGGCTGGATGGGACACTGGGCTGCAGAATGGCAGAGCAGATCATAAATCAAAGGCATGCTTTTACATGGGTGGCAGGAGAAGCTGCCCAGCACCACAGGATGGATAGACATGAGTTCCCTGCAGCAACAAAGCATCGAGAACCAACATCACATCGCTTCTGTCATCAACCAGTTATAAGGAAAGGCTGGAGAATCTTGGCAAGTTCTTATTTGAAAAGAGGTCCCTTTGACCCAACTGAAGTCTCTCAAAATGGTGAAGGGGATTAATCAAATTGTTTGTGACAAAGACCATGAAAACAAGAGAATTTAATTTGAAAATTAGGAGCATGTGAAAACTAAAAGGCACAGTTCTGGCCAAATAACTTGAGGCGATTCTTAACATTCATAAGGGATATGTTACAAAGCCAAGGAGAGGCTGGAAAGCAGGAGACGAATGCTTTGGCCACCAAGTTATAGTACATGGGGAACTCAAGACATCGTGGGTGTGTGGGGGGAACCATCTGATTGATGGTGATGAAATCAGCTGACATTTGTTGAGTCCTTGCTTGGTGCCATACCCAGCTTCAAGCACTTTGCACGTACCAACTCACTTAAAATCCTCAACAACCTAGTAGGTAGGTACTATTATTACCTTCATTTCTATTAGAAATGAAGGACCAAGGCACAGGGACGAATCTGTTTGAGGACATCCAGGATTTGAACAAAGGCTGCGTGAGGCCAGGACCCAAATCCCTGGTACTACCCTGTACTTCTTTCTACCTTGGTGGTGCCAGCACCATGGTGGAAAGTATGACACCTGGTGGCCTGACAGTGAGTCTTGATCAGGGAAACAAAGCAAGCTGGTGACCAGACTGTTCCTTCTCCCAGGGAAGCCTCTAAGCCCCTTAATAGGGGAGGGTGCAAGCCAACTTCCTTCTCCTTCTCTTCCTTCCTCTTCCTCTTCGTCTTCTCCCTCTCCTCCTCCCCCGTTCTTTCTTCTTCTTAACTTGTTAATACAGACAATTTAAAATATATACCCATCATCTGTTTCAAGAATTATAATACATTTTAAGTCTCATTTTATCTTCACCATCATTTTTTCTTTTTTTTGGAGTATTTTAAAGCTCCCAGACATCATGTCATTTCACCAGTACACACATGGGTTTAACAGACAGGGACTTTTAAAAAAGCATAACCATGTCATTATCACACCTAATACAGTGAACAACAATTGCTAAATATCATCCAATATCCAGTCCACATTCAAATTTCCCTGATTGTTTTTAAGATGTTTTTACAATTGATTTGTTCAAGCCAGGGTCCAAACAAAGGCCACCCTTTGTATCTGGCTGTTATACTTTTAAAATCTCTCTTTTTTAAAAAAGTTATCTTTTCATTTTGTAATAATTTTAGATTTACAGAAAAGTTACAAAGCGAATGCAGAGTTCCCCATATATCCTTCATTCCATTTTTCCTAATGTTACTGTCTTACACACGATGGAGCATTCATCAAAAGTAAGACATTAACATCGGTACACTACTATTAACTAAATTTCAGAGTTCATTTGGATTTCATCAGTTTTTCCACCAGTGTCCTTTTCTGTTCCAGGATCTGATACAGAATACCAACCACAATGCGTTTGGTAAGTCTTTTTTTTTTTGAGGGCAGTGTCACTGGCCCTCATATGTGGGACCGAACTGGGGCCGCTGGCTTCCCAAGCCAGCTCTTAACCACCGCGCCACTTGGCCGGCCCTGGTAAGTCTCTTTTAATCTATAACAGTTCACCTTCTTTTTTTCCTTCATGTCATTGATGTTTGGAGAAACCAAGTCACCTGGCCTGGAGAATGTCCTGTGTTCAGACTTGGCTGATTGCGCCCTTCTGATGTTGTTTAACTTGTTCCTCTGTCTTCCGTGTTTCCTACCCATTCGTGGTTAGATGTGGAGGCTCCATTAGACTGAGGTTCCATTTCTTTCTTAGACACGGCTTCCTCTTGGGCAGTGTTGTGTACTTCCTATTACATCACATTATGAGGCATGTAATGCCTGTATGTCTCACTTGTAGTGATTTGGGGAGGATCTTTTTTTTTTTTTTTTTTTTTAGGGCAGGGTCACTGGCCCTCATATGTGGGACCCGAACCGGGGACGCTGGCTTCCCAAGCCAGCGCTTAACCACCGTGCCACTCGGCTGGCCCTGGAGAGGATCTCTTTGAACCCACATTAAATATTTGTGCTATCATTGCACTTTTTCAAAACGCAAGTTTTCTTTCGTTGGGTTAGTATTATTTTTGCATCAGAAAGAGTTTTTTTGGTGGGGAGATATCTTGTGAAGATGTTTTTCTAATCAACGCTTACCAGGGGCAAAGTATCAATGCTAATCATTCTACCCTTAAAATAAACACACTCGAAGTTCTCATCATTATCAATGGTAAGAAGTTTGCAAAACAGAAACTAAGTTGGGCTATCTCTGTCCTGTTCTTCTGAGAGACACTGCAGATAGAAGTGTGAGAGGTTGAGCTGTGCCTGGAATGAGAGAGGTGAAATGGACTTTGAGGCTTCACTCAATTCATCTCTTGGGAGGTATGACAGAGTGGAGAGCCGGCTTAGGGTGGTGCAACATTCATGGGACATGGATCAGGACCTTGCCTCGAGTGCCATGAGCTGGTCGGCCTTGGGTGAATTCAGGGCCATTGAGTTCAGCTATGTAGAATGCGTGCTGCATAAAGCCAGGGTGAAGCACCCCCATACATTACAAAGTGAATGGCAGCCCCTGCAGTTGTGCAGTCTACAACCTACACAAACGTATGTGGCCACCCTGGGAAGTTACACAGTGCTCAGTGGGTCCCAGTTTTATTTTCTATGAACTAGCTGCATCAGTCAGCGTCCTGGCAGGAAATAGAGAGGACCCCACATGATTCAAATGAAAAGGCTTCAATGAAGGAGCCCTCATAGGGGTATGGGCAGGGTCAAGGGAGCAAACAAAGGATGGGAAAGCACTTTGAGACTAATGCTGTTGGGACCAACTGAGAGCTGGAGCATGGAAGGGGCCCCTGGCAGCAGCTGGAGCCATGGAAGGACACAGTTATTGTCAGAGATGCCAGAGACTCTGGGTGCTAAAGCTGGGAGGGGGCAGGGAAGAAATACCCTAATCTTGCTCTTACTCTCCTCCTCGCCTCCTCTCTTTGGCCGATTCTTCCCATTGTCTGGACCAAAGACAGCCAGATGGCGCAGTGCATAGGTTCAGGCTCCAGGCTCAGAGCAGGGCAGAAAAGCGGGGTGGGGGTGGGGGTTGGGGGGTGGGGGTGTGTGCCAAATGGAGAAAAACCAGCACTTCAGGGGATCCAGGATTGTATATTAGTCTAAGACCCCTTACAATTCATCATTCTTTCTTTCCATCACAACTCTTTAAAAATGCCAGACCCTTTTTCCCCCCCAAACCCATGTTGGACCCTCATGAGGACAGGGTAGGTGTGTAAAGGGCGTGGAGGTAGCCAACAGTGTCAGGATGTGGGTCAGGACCTTGGGAAGACTTCCCTTGGTCCACAGGTACCCATTTAGAAGGAACCCTGTGGACCTAGAGAGGGATACTGTGGCCCAAGGCTATGCCACCAGCTTCCTTCTGTGGCATCACTCCCCACCGTCCCCCATGCTGGTTTCCAGCTTCTACTGTTGTCCCTCCTCTGGCTTCCCATGACCCTGACCCTTAGAATGATCTGGACCTCCTCCTCCTTCCCCCTTGTTTGCTGCATTCCAGCCACACCAGCCTCCTTGCTCTTGGAACATGTCACGTTCCAGCACTTTCTGTTCCCTCCGCCTGGAGAGAATATCTGCTCTCCTTTTCACATGCACTCCTTCACATCATTAAAGTCTCTGCTTCAGTATCACCTCTTCAGTGTCACCCCAGAGGCCAGCCCCCGCCTCTCCATCTAAAGCAGCGTCCTCCATCCCTCATAACACTTGAAATTTAAAAATGGAATTCCTACTGTTCTATTGTTTATTGCCAGAACCCCTGAGCAGAATATAAATGTCCCGATGTCAGGGCCTTGGTCTGCCTTGTTACTAAATACGCGGTAGATTCCTTTCCAACAGTTTTATATGAAGCAGAGAACTCTCTTTCTCTCCTAACTTATTCTGTTAGTTTTGTTAGGGATTTTCTTTCAAACGATTCTCCTGCTGCAATGAAAAGATTCTTACAGATAAGTGCCTGGCATGTCCTAGGCACTCAATAAATATTTGTCAAATGAATCAGTGCATTGATGATCCTATATATATTGGGGCTGGGGCACCACAGGTGAGGGGGGTGGGAAGGAGTGAGGGCAGGCTGAATGGGGTGTAGTCCCTCTGGATTCCCTCCTGGGCACCTCAAGATCTGCTCCATGACATCACAGTTTCTATCTCCAGCAAGGATTTGCCTCCTGAGCCCCAGGTCTGTCCCTTCAGTGACCTCCCCGAGAAATCTCCTTGGATATCCTAGATGTGCCCCATAGTTAACGCATCCCCAAATGTATTCCTTTCTTCTGTAACCCCTGGCCGGCCTGCTATCCCATTCCCAGGCTCAGTTCATGACAATTCTAGAAGTGGGCAGTATATGTAGTGACTAAGGGCCTGACCCTGGAGTCAGGCTGCCTGGATCTGAATCCTAGCTCTGCCCATGACCTCTCTGTGCTCTAGTTTTCCCATCTGCAAAACGGAGATAATGATGGCATCTACCTCATTAGGTTGTTGTGAGGAATAAAAGAGTATGTAGTTAAGGTGCTTGGGACAGTATCTGTATCCAGTAAGCTAGGGCTGTGTGTGCCACCCATATCACCATTATCATGGCTCTGCCTCCTGGGCAGGGACCCAGAGTCATCCTAGATACCCCTCCCCACTTCATGGTCCTGCTATTCTAGCACTGCCCAATAGAAATATAATGTAAGCTTTAGATGTGATTTTGAATTTTTTAATAGCCATATTTAAACACTTAAGATAATTAAGGAAAATTAATTTTAAGAATTTTATTTGGCCCAATATTCAAAATAAGATAATTTCAACATAGAACCAACATAAAAGTTATTAGTGAGAAATTTTACATTCTTTTTAAAATTTGGAATACCATTTCAAAACCCAGTATGTGTGCTATACTGACAGCACATCTCACTTTGGACAGGCCACATCTCAAGAGCTCGATGGCCACATGTGCTGATGGCTATGGTATGGGACAGTGCAGGTCCAACTGGCCAGCATGTTCTGGGGATTCTCTCTAATCTGTTCCCTCATCACCTAATCTTTTAGTCTCACTTATAACATTCCTCTGCAAGGGCATCTGAACTGACTTTCCCAGCATGTCAACCATCCCTGCTCCTGTTTGCTGTACTTTCTGCACCCAGAGAAATGTTCTTAAAATGATTTATTTATTTATTTATTTATTTATTTATTTATTTATTTATTTATTTTTAGCTGAGCCATCCTGCCACCTGTTGGCAGCTCAGCGACAGCTCAGCTTGGGCCGGGCATCGAACTGCTGTTGCTCAGAGCTTGCACCCTTGAGTGAGCTTTTAGCCAACTGAGCCCCTCGGCCGGCCCAACCTGATGATTTCTTGTTGAGCAAACTCTTGTTGAAACCCCTTCAGGGGTGTTCCATCCCCTGTGAACGAGACACCGTGGGCCTTGATGATGTAGCCCAGCCCTGTGGCCTCATTTCTTGTCCTTGCCCATGTCCTCTCTGCTCAGCCGCCTTCTGTTTCACTCCCTGATCAGCTGTTTCCCCTCCTGACGCCCTCCTCACTTCCTTCCCCGTGAACTCCTACTCACCCACAGGACTCAGCTCACATAGGTCTTTTCTAAGACACCTGTAACGCCAGCTGGTTCCTCTCCTGGCACTTCCTAACCACCCTGTTCAGGTTTCTGTCTCAGCAGGTGTCACATGGCTTATACCTGTAGGTTCACTTATCAATCTCCCCAAATCGTTAGGACAGGAACTGCAACTTTCTTCGCCTCTGGATCCTGGGTGCTGAGCCATGTACAATCTCAACTTACCTCCTGCAATTTCCCAACTCTGTGGCTATTGCTTGCTCTGGGATTTATAATATGTAAAAGGAAGTGGTGAGAGATGATTTTAGAAAGGTTGTTTGGGGCCAGGTAGTGAAGGGCTTTGAATTCCAGGCCAGGGAGAGTTCAGACTTGTAGGCAGCAGGGAGCCACTGCAGGTGTTTGAGGGAGAGCAGCTGGGGCAAGAGATGAGGCCAAGAGAGCATTTTAGCCTGAGTGTCAGGCTCAAAGTGAGGTCAAATCCAAATCCTTGGCACCCTCTGCAAAGGCCTGGAGGGGAATGACATGATCTGCATTCTAGAACCATCTTTTCTGAAAGCTGCTTAGGGATGGGTTGGAGAGAGGAGCTAACACACCCTGAGCTTCTGCAGGCCAGGCCCTTTTTTAACATTATATGTAGGAATGTATGTAGAGATGAATTTTCTTTGTGACCCTTGGGGAAAACATTCTTTCCACCACACAGAGAAAGAAGGAAACTAAAGTTCAGGGAGGTTAAGAAGTTGCCCAGAGCAACTAAACTGGGGTCCTGTTGGGGCTTACTGGAGGGCCTGGCAGGGGCAGAGGGAAGCCAAGGAGAGATTAGGGCAGGACCAGGCTGGCACCATACCCCGAGCACGACACCCACACCAGATGGGTAGCAGTCTCTCGGTGGCACCAAGAGGTGTGCACTGGATTGTAGGGCTGCTTCCCCATGGCCCAGTCTCTCCGGGTGGCCCTGTGAGGGCACACAGGCCAGACTGAAAGTACCTTCAGACAGAATCAAACAGCTGCATGGGGCTTTGAAACAAAAAGAGTTTCTTACTTTGTCCCCCTCCTCCCCATAAGATTTTGATTAAATCGACAGGGTCCTCTGGTCACAATCAACGCCTTAGCTTTAATAATGTCTTGATTTTAAAATCCTTGAAATAATTTTTGGCTCTTTTAGCATGAAAAGATTTCCCCCCAAAGCCTTTAATTCTGCAGGCTTCTATTTTTCCAATCAAAGGAAACTCCACAGGATTTTCATGGTCTTAATTAATGACTCTCTAATCAGAGTTCCTCTCTGACTGCTTTATCTCCCCCCTCTCCTTTTTTTTTTTCCTGGTTTTTCAATGAAGGGCTTATCTAGAACTTGTTTCAACTTCAAACAGACACTTCATAATAGTAAATTGCAATAAGGTTTTATCAAGTGGAACAACCTTTTCATTCTCTTTCTTCTTAGTCTTACTATCAAAGCTATCCCTTAGGGAATATGGCTTGCCTTCCTGTCTGGTTTTCAGCAAAACATGCCTTCTGAGAAGCAAGGGGAAGGTGTTTTAGATTATGTACAACAAAGACCTCCATGGTAAGTCCTTATAAGATGACGGGGGGCTGATAGTTATAAGGCTATTCAGAGCCTTTTGATTTGAAGATCACACCTGACAATTCTTTCTTAAGTGCTAAACTCAATAATTTTGGATAGAGATGTGAGCAGGGCAGGCACCAGTCCCTCTCGGAATAAATGACAAGTTCCTTCTTTGGTTTGGTCATCTAAGGGACTCACCTGACATTTTCATTTGTAGTTCTCTCTTTTTCTTTGTCACATACCAAGAAATACAGTACAACTTGTTTCTCAGGGGCCCAAAATGTTAATGGGTGTCCTCCAGAGGCCACCCCTCAGAAGGCAGCTTGGCCCTGGCTCCCCTCTTCCTGGGGATTTGGGAGAATGAGTCACTGATTTACTCAGATATCCAGCTAACGTTTATTAAGCTTTGTGAGCTTGAGGCCCTGGGAGACAGAGATGAGTGGGGAAATACCTTTGGTCTTGGGGTGTGCAATGTGTTGTGGGGGAGATGGCAAACGTGTTAAGAAATAAGCATGGCAAGAGGAAGTGGGCATAGCCATAGAAGGTTGTGGAAAGATCTCTGGTAGCACAGAGTGGGCATCAATTCTGTTGGAGGGGTTGGTGAAGAGCTGGACCCTGAAGCAGCCTCTCTAAGAGGAGACAGAGTGAGGGTGGAGGAATGAGTATCTTAGTCTGTTCTGGCTGCTGTAACAGAATGCCACAGATCAGAGGGCTTATAAATAACAGACATTTATCTCTCACAGTTCTGGAGGCTGCGAAGTCCAAGCTCAAGTGCCTGTCAGATTTGGTGTCTGGTGAGCACCTGCTTCCTGCTTCCTAGTTCATTGACTACCATCTCCTTGTTGTACCCTTATGGTGGAAGGGGCAGGGAGCTCCCATTTGAGGGCTCCACCTCCATGCTCTAATCACCTCCCATAGGCCCCACCTCCAAATACCATCACAGTGGGGATTAGGATGCCCACATAGGTATTTGCGGGTTGGACAGAAACATTCAGTCTTTAGCAAAGGGCACTCCAGATAGAGGGCGAAGTCTGTACAGCCACGATCATGGGAAAGATCTCAGCCTGTTGAAGAAATGCAAGTGTTGCTCTGTGTCTGGACACAGGAAGTGTGTGTGTGGAAGGGGGGTGATGATAGAGGAATGGGAGGGGCATGATTGGTAGGGAATGCAGACGGGAAACAGGTGGTAGAGGACTTAAATGTCCAGTCAAGGAGGTGAGGATGGGGAGCCAGCAAAGGTCTGTTTCTAAAAGCAAAGGGATCACACAGTTTTGGAAGGAGCTTTCTGGCAGTCATGCAGAAGAAAGGGCAGAGAGGGGAGACAGGAGGCCAGGGCACCTCTCAAGAAGTTATTCTGAAATACTGCAGAGGACCTGATGAGGACCAGGTGGAATAAGGGCTTTGGCAGAGGCTGTGAGAGCTGGTAGGGCTGGGAGCATGCAGGGAGAGGATCTAAGAGCTAGCTAGAATGGAATGGACCTGCAGACCCCAACAGATATGGGGCAGCGCGGCTGGATTTCAGTCTGGGTGGTGGGTGTATGGTGGAGTGACCCAGGGGGGCGTGGAAGTTGGCCCACAAGGCTGTAGATGTCGTGCTTGTCTCTGCAGGGGGCTAACGGATGCTGACATCCAGCCTGGATTCTGTGGGTAGAGCCTGATGGGGGCTGTGTCCACTCACAAAACAGGGGACACTCCCTGATTTGCACAAGTGTGGGCTGGCAGAGACCCTAGAGTGGAGTTCAGTTCCTTACCTGCTGAGTTTGAAGGCTTCTGGAAGATGAGGATGCAAATGTCCAAGGGTGGTCCATGGCAGCATTCTAGGGCACTTAGAGGACGGGGACATTCAGAGCAACCGGACCAGCAGCAGCAGCATGATCCTGAGGAGATAGCTCAGGCCTGGGACTGGCCCCCTGTGGTGTCTGGCTTTTGCACACACCTTTGATTTTGCTCCCTGAATCTGTAATCCCCACCCAATTCAGCCCTCCGACCTTGGCTTCCTGATGCCACCTCAGCCTGAGCCTGGTCCCCAAAGTTCCACAAATAACTACTCTTCATAGTTTTCTCATGAGCCCTGGACTTTCAGGGCCAGAGGTGAGGATGAAATCCTGCAGTCTGGTGGGAGGAGAAAGAAGGTGTTCAAGGACAGACTGCATCACCACACAGAGCCCCCACCCAGCTGGCGCTGCCTTTGGGAAAGGGCCTCTCTCCAGCTGTGATTTGTGCCTGAAGGTACATGCATGTACATGCATGCACAGGTGTGATGGGCTGGGCATGCACCTTCGGCTCCATCACAACCCCTCTACTCCCCAGTCTTTTCAGCACATGATCCTGCCTTTGCCCCTTTGTCCCTCTCCTGCTGGGAGCATCACCAGGCCCTCAGCCTCCACTCACCCGTCTGAGCTGCTAATGTTGGCATTGAGGACTAACTATGGCACTGAGGACAGTATCTATTTATTTGCACACTTCATAAAGGTCCTGTAAGTCTAACTGAAGATAGAAATGATGTCTAACTTGGCTGGGCACCACCAGGACCTAGCACAGAGCCTCGCCTGTGCAGTTTGGTTTTCATGGATAAGGGTTTGCTCAGTGAGAATGAAGGACACAGCTGGGAAAGTGAAAGAGAGGAATGAGATGTAGGTCCTGCAAAAATGCAAATGGACAAGCATCAAAAGGTCACACCTTGGCCTCATGAGGTCATTTTCTAACAGCTTCTGTACAGCGAAAGTCCCCTTTGCACCAAGCCACCAAACCATATCTGTATCCATAGTGTATTAGTCAGGAAAGGCTAGGGGATGCTGCAAGGGCAACTAACATCTCAATGGCTGAACAAAATGAAGGATGCCCAATGCTAGTTAGAGGGTGGGGTGTGTGGGGGGAGTGTCCTTTGCACTCAGGGATCCAGGCTGACAAGGGCCAAGCCCAGAGAATATTCACTGTGACAGGGACAGAGTGGGCTTGAGGAACCCATGCTCCCTCTTCTCTCTTTGACCCGATCCCTTCAGCTCATAGCCCATTGGCCAGAGCTAGTCACATGGCCCTGCCTAGCTGCAAGGGAGGCTGCCAAGGGAGATCTGTGTGCCTGAGAGAGGACGGGGAATCCAGATGTTGGTGAGCACTAGTAAAACCTACCATACTTATTCATGCCTGTTGGGGGAAATTGTACAGTTGCTTAGATCCCTTTCTTGCCTTTAGGGTCTAGAACCATAGTCTCAGGGCCATAGGTAGTGCATTCGGTTTAATTTGATTGTTTCTACAAGGTGTTACCCCATTCTCTGCCTGGATCCCTCTTGTGATGGGAAACTCAAATCTTGTCCCCACCCCCTGCCCCCCAAAACCAGCTAAATCCAACTGTGGACAACCTATTACAAAGTTTGTCCTTATATTCAGCTGATACCTTTCATCCATTGGCCCCCAATTCATCCTTGGGGCTCGGACAACAAATTTAATTCCTTTTTCCTGCATGGCTTGAAAAATCTGTATCACTTCCCTCCAGTCCGTCCTCCTCTAAGTCCAACACCTGCCCCAGTGGCTCTCCTTTTCATTTACTGTCAGCTTTCATGGTAGGAGCCCCAAGTGCTGAACTGCAGAACCGGGCTGTGGAGGGGTGTGGAGAGCTGGGCAGGGGGAGACCTGGGCAGATTCCCCCACCACAGACCCTCAGCTTGGGACACTTTTGGATGAGATGTCACGATGTGGATTCATTGTGTCTGAACCTCCTACCACCTTCATGCCCATGCCAAAGTAAAGCTTTAGTCCCCTGCAATGGACTGAATGTTTGTGTCTCCCCAAATGTATATGTTGAGATCCTAACCCCCACTGTGATATTAAGAGGTAGGTCCTTTGGGAAGTGTTTAGGTTCTGAGGTGAAACCCTCCTGAATGTGACTAGTGTCATTATGAAAAGGACTCCTGAGAGCTCTCTCACCCTTCCTCCCTGTGAGGACCCAGTGAGAAAACTGCGGTCTATGAAGTAGGAAGTGGGCTCTCACCTGACACTGAATTTGCCAGCACCTTGATCTTGGACTTCCAGTTTCCAGAGTTGTGAGAAATACATATCTGTTGTTTATAAGGTCCCTTCACCACAGTGTATGGTATGTTATAGCAGCCTGAACAGATCAAGACATCTCCTTTTTTTATGTATCACCAAGTAATCTCATTAAACTCCTAGGGAGGCATTTGTTTAGCTGTGGCTACATGAGCCAGCAGTCAAACTTCTTATCACTACATTTGAGGTGGGCTTTCAGCATTGGCAATTGGGCAGACTCCATATTTTTTAATGTTCTTTTATGTTTTGCTTTCAATAGTTTTTTTTTTTTTTCCCTTCAAACTTCTGTTTAAGATCATGGACTGTTTCGTGGTAGCCATCTATTTTGCTGTCTTCTGAATGCCTGTTCCACTGCCAATGTTTGGGCAAACAAGGTAGGCTTGCACTTGTAAGGTATGCTGAGCAAAGAAGCGTTCCTTTTATAGGGCGTGGGTGGAATTTGGGGGGTGTCCAGGTAAAGAAGAAAATTCAGGATGGGCATCTTCCAAAATACCCATGTTCTGCTCATATTTTGCCCTGGCCAAGCACAGAATGTTTGGAGCAAAACAAAGAAGCCCTTCTGTTGTGACCGTCCTGCTACTTTGAGTCAACTCCAGCCCAGTTCTGTGCAGTCCTGGGATTGGAACAGCTGGGAACATAGAGCAATCAGCATGAAAACTACTCTGTTCCTACATTGCCTCCCTGAACTTCTGGGAGAACTGCACAATCCATGTCCTATAGGGCAATTGGGGGAAGGGGTTTCTGTTTTAGATTAACAGGAGGATTTATCATGCCAGAAGGTCAATATTTACCTTGGCTCCAGCTTGATGAGTATTTACTTCTCCGTTCGGTGGCTCTCTCTGCTGACTTCAGCAGAAGTGAAGATCTGCTTTTTGTCTGCCGAGGAGGATGCTGACTGATATTTTCTTATCAGAAAGGCCTGGAAACATAGTTGCGGGGGAGCCCACTTCTCTGGTGGTGGTGGGGGGTGGGTTTGTCTTCTTCCACCAAGAAACCTGATCCCTCTTTGTACTGACAAGCCCATTTCTAAGGTGCTTCTGAATTTACAGAATAGGAAGAGCACAGGATTCCAGACAAATCATTTCTCTCATCTCTTCCTCTGAAAAATCAGGATTACGAGGGTGCCTGCCTGTCCATGTCGGTGTTGTGGTGAACGGTTGAGGAAATAAGGGCTCAGTGAAGCCTCCCGATCCTTACTTGTCCAGCTTCCATCTTATAGAGGTTCTGGGGGTTATGGGATCACCAAAAGTTGCCAAGGAAGTGAGGAGGAAGGTGCCAGCTCTACAACTGGGGCCTTAACTCCAAATCTTTAACCCTTGATTTTTCTGGCTCCTAGGAACAGTGGCTTATGCATCTACTGATATTTTAACATGTATTTAAGGAGTGCGGCGGGCACAATTCTGAAAAATAGAGACAAGCACTCTGTGTGGAGAGCTGATTAGAGGCCAACCAGGGATTCTAACGTTTGAAAATGCACCAGATTTTCCGAGGACACTGCTGCATCCTTTATTTCAAATTTTCTCACCTTTGCCACCCATGAGTGTGTTTTATATTGAAAAGTAACATGAATTGCACATTCTATTCAATAATATTCCCATTTAGTATTTGTTTTAAAATGAAGTTTTGTTTTAAATTGTTGACTTTGAAGTAAAATGTATCAGGTTAATCCCAGGGCTCCAAGTCTTCTGAGAAAGCTCTGAGCACTTCCAGGTATGAACCTGCTGGCCTGCCTCACCCTGGGGGCTTGAAAGGGTGGTCTTCAATTTTATCCCTCACCAAAGCCTTGCAAATAATAACAATTAAGCTTATTGAGCATTATATTATGTCAGGTGCACCATTCCAAGTTATATGAATAATTCATTGCATTCTTTTAGAAAACCCATACATTAGGTGCTGTTATTATGATGATTTTACAGATGAGGATGCTCAGAGAGGTTAGGTAACTTATCCAAGGTCACACAGTTGGTACTTGTTAGAGTTGGACTCTACTAACTGGTGTTCTCTGGGGGGATGCCACCGAATCCTTCTCCAATCTTCTTGGCTCCCACGGCCCCGTTGAGGGGTGCTGCAGCTGAAAATCTTGCCTACAGGAGTGGCGGCTTAATAAGATTGGGTATAACCACAGTTGCCTTGGAGAGAGGAAGGAGGATGAAGGGAAAAGTGAATTACATATGGCCGGAACTGGAAAGGTCTTCAGAGACAAGCGAATCCATTCTTCATTGTTTAATCCAGGTCACACAGCGAGTTAGTGGGCGAAGCAGGAGCTGACCTGGGGCTTCTGGGTCTGAGTGGTGTGGATGATATCACATTTCTTGATTTTATGCATCTTTTTCCTTTTATCCTTCACCGTCTAAATGGAACCTCCTCTTGTTTGCAGATGATTTGTCCATACCGCCTGCTATCTTTTCAAGAAAAAAGGCCATTTTAATGCCTTCCAAAAGAATAGTGTAAGCACTTCGTGGATTAAAATATTGTTATTTGCTTCTCTAATCGCCTTTGCTGTACCCAGCACAATGCTGGACACACAGAAATTTCCGGTACACGTCCATGGGACCAGAATGAATTTACTGTCCTTGTGTGAAGAGGAGGACCAAACTGGACAACTGCTTCAGTCCTGACGTTTCTGGGATATATTCATTCTTTTCCTAAAGCTTTTTGTCCTAAAAGAACCCTGTGGTATATTGAGTAGTATTATTCCTTCCTCTCCTTGGTCCCTCTAGCTTGGGTGCAGCCCATGGCACTCGGGAAATGAGTTTACGATAAAAATGAAATTCTTGTTCCCTTACTGTAATGCCTGCAGCATGAAGCCAATTCACAGCAACTTGAAATTTTCTGGTCTTTAAGATCTCATTACGCAAGGAGGGAAAGGAGGAAGACAGAATACTTACAAATTCCTGGGGGTGTGTGTGACCTCATCATTTATTGTATGTTGGCCAACTGCCCAAGGAGCACAGTTCAGATTCCTTTTGGGGGAGGCACTGAAAATCCCCTGATAACCCAAATTCTCCAAATCTTTTAGGCCTTGAGAGAGGGATGGAGGACCAGATGAAGGAAGTGGTCCTAGGTCTAAGTTATGTTTCCCATTAGGGAAACCCTGAGATGGACTCTATTTGTCCTGATTCCTAGATGGTCTTGGGAAGTGTGGAAGTTCCATTTAACTGGCCCCAGAAGGATTTAAAGGAATTGAGTGGATAAGGATGGGTAGTTTGGGGAGAGGATGAAGTGGGTTGGAGATGATATCTTGGGATGTGTACTCCAAAGGTACATATGGGATATGTACATATGGGTACATATTAGGATGTGCAAACAAGAGGGCAAAGGCCACAGGCAAAGGCTGTAGCCCATCAAGCTCTTCCATATTTAATGGCCTTTCCAGTCCTATAGGCATTTTACAGACCAGGAGCTCCCCACTATTAGCAAGGGCAGAGCCACCCTCCCAGGGCTTCTGCTGGCCCCTAGGATGCTTTTGGGAGAATTTGAAAAAGACTCCCAACTTGGGGAGTGAGGCACATGATGGATTTCAGGTCACACCTGTCCCTTGGGTGCGGCACAGTGCTGTGGGGATCCAGCAGCCCAAAAAAGACCTGTTTGGGGGCAGGCTGCTCATGGACTCATATACGATCTGGGATTCAGCCTTTTCATCTGTAAAAGGTGAAACTGTATTACATCTCCCCCAGCTCCTTTCGGGATCCGATGCCTCATGCATCTGTGATTCCAGGGACAACTTCTCACCCAAATTGAGAGCTTCCCTCATTTCCAGCTACTTCTCACCTTGGAGACACAGCTGGAGAGAGGTGAAAGGGGGAAAGCGTTCTGGGGAACCCTGGGTGTACAATGGTTTGGTCCAAAGAGCCCGGGACAAGGAGTGCGTTATTTTTCTGGTGTAACTTTTTTGAGCCTCAGTTTCCATCTCTGAAAAATGGGAATGATATATAGCCTAATAAGAGAGAGCAATGTTGGGATTAAACAATTTTGCCAAGTGAAATTGCTAGGCGCAGAGTGGGTGCTCCATAAGCATTTGCGGATCCGAAGAGGGGATGGTTGGGAAGGTTCTAAAGATTGTGTGTGCGGGAACGCAGGCTCAAGAGCTGACTCGCAGGGCATGCAACTTCTGGGACCCCCAGCGGAACTCAAACCCCAGCTCTGCGGCCGCTGCCGCCTCCTCCTCCCCGGACCGCCGAGGGTTAATGAGAAAGCCCCACGCCCCCTTTGACGGCGCAGAGCCCACCTCGCCGAATTTGAAAAGGCAGCCCCGGAGAGGCGTGGGCGCCCCCGAGACACTTCTAGCTCGGACCCGGGCTCTGCTCGCTCGCCGGCTCGCTTGCTCTGCTCCGGGCGGGGCCGCGGGTTCGGTCCGGCCGCCGGTGTGCTCCCGACTGTCCTCCCGCCCGGGACTCCGGGCCCCCGAGGGCGGCCGCGCAAGATGAAGCTGGCTCTCCTCTTGCCCTGGGCGTGCTGCTGCCTCTGCGGGTCGGCGCTGGCCACCGGCTTCCTCTACCCCTTCCCGGCCGCAGCGCTGCAGCAGCACGGATACCCCGAGCCGGGCGCCGGCTCCCCCGGCAGCAGCTACGGGGGCCGCCGGTGAGTAGCAAGCGGCGGTGGGGCCTGGGGAAGCCGGGCGGCAGAGGACTGGGGGCTGGGGACGCAGGGTGGTCGGGGGCTGGAGACAAGGACAGTGGGGGCTGGGGGCGCAGGGCAACGGGCCCGGGGGTGCTGGGCGGCCGGTGCTGGGGGCGCCGGGCCGTCGAGAACTGGGGGCTGGGGACGCGGGGTGGTCGGGGGGCTGAGGGCAGGGGGGGGGTCTGGGGGACTGGGCCGGGGCGGAGGGACTGAAGGTGTGGGGCCCAGCCTTTCTCCTCTTTTCCTTGCTCTCACAACCTTCGCCCGTTCAGCTCCCGGCTCCGAGGGGAGGTGGCAGAAACCTGCGGTAGGGGCGCGGAGGAGGCAACCGTGGCTGGCTGGGGCTGGGTGGCTCAATCTCTGGACGTTCACCGGCTCACATGGCTCCGACGCGCTTACCTGCGCGGCCGCGGCTTTGTGTTGGGCAGCAGGTTCCTGGGTTGCCAAGGCCGTGCGTCCAGGTCCCCCGCCTCTCCTGCCCGCTGCCCAGGGACACTGGAAGGGCAATTCTGTCCGGTCTTTGGGGCTGGGACCCTCGGAGCCTCCGCTGCGGCTCCCCAGCCTCCTGGGGACGTAGAACCGGCTCTGATCGGATGGATCGGTGGTGGGTTTGGGAAGAAGTCGGGTTCCTGAGCCCGTGGTCCCTGGACCCACCGCTGCCTCCTTCTCCGCCGGCAGGTGGCGCCCTGGTCACCGCTGCGACGGTTAGGGCCGCGTCTCCTCACCCCGCTGTTGAATTCCCCCAGAAAACGCGTAAGCACGCAAGGAAAAGTTGCCAGATACCTTATTTGCGCAACTCACTCGAATTTAGTTTCCCCCCATTTAATAAACATTACGATTCACACGGCTGTAACAGCTCTCTAGAACACACAACATGCATTCATACCGTCCGTCTCTTTTGATCCTAAAACCACTCCAGGGTTAGAGACTGTATCACTCCTTTAACTGAGGAAACAGGCCTAGAGAGACAGAGAGGTCCTCAATTCGGTGGCAACTTAGGACTCGACCTCCTGTATTCATTCTCCAAATCCTGTGCTTTCTACCGCTTATGGAGGAAGGCAAGAGACAGACCCCAATTCTTTTCTCCTCCTATTTACGAAAGCCGGGAGTGCGACCAAGATGAATTCTGGCAATGTCTTAGAGGAAGGAGACAGGGATATTTTGTGCTGGGAAGAACATACACTTAATGGCTGGATAAGGCGAGACTCAGAAAAGCTTATAAAAGTGCTCTGGAAAACTTTGCATGCAATTTTATGTCCCTCATTCTGTTTGGAAATACTTACCCAAAGCTTCTATTAGTATTATTCTCCAAGCACCCACAGTAGTGTGGCCTCTGCACACTTCCATATGAGAATAGTCTGAAAAATAAGCTTTTCAAGTTGCAGAATGATATGTGTAGCATGATCTCATTTATGAAAAAAAATTCTGATCTATGCCTAGGTATATAAGTGCCTGAAAAAAACCCCAAAAAACTTGTGTAGGAAACCATTTCTCACCGCTACCTATATGGAGAGACCTTGGACGGAGGTGGGGGGGGGGAAGGGGAGGGGAGAGAATGAAAGAGAACTGTCCATTTTTTATCTCTGTCTGCTTGTGTCTTGTTTTCATGTTTTACAAGGAGCATATATATTCACGCATTACTTTTGTAATTAAAAAGTGTGGGAGGGAAAAAAAAGAAAGGCTCCTGCAGCCTGGAATAGTCACTCTGAGAGGAGTAAGAGGTGAAACCCATGAAGGGAGTGAGTGAATGGGGATGGGGGTTCTGGTGTTTGGTGGGCTGGAACTTGGGGACCTCTGCAGAAACTTGGAAGGGATCCTTTTAGCACAAATAAAAAGAGGCACAAACAAATGTGGTAATCTTCCAGAACTCTTTTCATCAAGATGGGAGCAGAGAGAAGGTATAATTAGGTTCAGGAAGGATCTGGATGAATCTGTGGAAAATGGATTCCCAAATCGGATACCGGGAGGTGTTAAGGAGGCATGGGGGCAGGTTCCAGATGCTTGAGATTGACGCTCCAGAGTGAAACTGAACCCTTCCACGCAAAGCCCAGTGTGGGACTGCAGGCTTGAGCTGGCCTGGTTGCACATGTTCCTGTGTCTTAGGAGCTGTCAGTCACAGGTGGCCTGCATCCTTGAAATTCAAGAGCCAGAAGCAGAGGGCTTGGGGACAGCGTTTGGCATGGTGCCCTTCACAGCTTGGGTTCTGTACTGGTGTTTACAGTGGCTTGGTTTCAGTTGACGGGCAAAGCGACAGAGCTGTTTTTGACAAAGAGTCTTCCTTTATTTCATGGTATTGTTCCTGTTGGCATCTGATTTTTGGATGTGGTTTGTATTCTCTCTTCTGTGTGTGTGTGTGTGTGTGTGTGTGTGTGTGTGTGTGTGTGTATGTGTGCGCGCTTGTCCCCACCTTCCTGGGCCAGGCAGCACGTGCTGGGGGCATCTTGCCTTCTCCAGGGGTGCTCAGCCCTGGTCACCTCTGTCAGAAGCCCAGGGTGGACCCTTTTGTTTAAGCTATTTTGGCAAAAAGAAGACAACCCCAACACCTTAGAGTGCTGTTTCCTGTAGAATCTTGCAGCCCTGCATATGGGCTGCTAATAATTTTTTCCCAGCCACATGGCTGTTCAGATGCCAAGTAAAAGCTGAAGGGAAATACAACATTAATTGACTGAAGGCCTGTGCTAAGGACCCAACACCCCAACTTCCCACCCAATTCTTCTATTCTGCCCTAGTAAGGATCATGCATTTGGGACACTGTAAAGTATGCAAATCTCACTCACTTCCCTCCCTCCCTCCCTCCTTTCCTCCCTCCCTTCCACAGATGTTATCAGGGGTCTTGTCTGTTGTCTCCTTTTTACTTCTGTATCCAACCCAAAAGAGGCCAAAACAGCAGCTGGTGATCAGAGCTCAGGGTACCAGGAATGAGACTGGAGAAGGGCCTGTAACCATCCTTAGCTGGAGCAGGGAGAAGTTTTAATTTGGATAAAAGATAAAGTTTTGAGCCGGCCGAGTGGCGTGGTGGTTAAGAGCTGGCTTGGGATGCCAGTGGCCCTGGTTCGGATCCCACATATGAGGGCCAGTGACACTGCCCTCAAAAAAAAAAAAAAAAAAAAAAAAGATAAAGTTTTAATATTAGTTACTGGGGTAAGAGTGTTCTCCTGACAAAGAGAAACCAGAAGACCTGTGGGACCTGCTGGGCTTCAGCAGAGGAAGGAATGACCTTCTCTCCCAGTTGCCTAGAAAGCCTCCCCCACCCCTGACCCCCCCAGGGACCCTCCAGCTTTTTGTGGAGGGACAGGAGTGCCGTCAGTCTGTTTTAGCAAAGCCATTGCTCATTAGCAGTGCCAACCTAGATGCTGTCTAATGGGACCTGTTTTAGTTTTATAATTATCTGTCTTCCTCCTCCACGCTGCTGCCCGATGGGCCTTTCTCAGCTGCCATAGAAGCCTCTCTCCCCTGGTTAAAACCCTCTGGTGGTCCACCGTCTCCTACAGCAACTTGGCAGAGAGGTTTCAACTTTTAGGTCAACTCTCAGTGATTGACAGGAGCTGCCTGAGGTAGAGCCTGGGCTAAGTAAGGAGTGCCTGGACAACTGAGTGATGACACCGTGAGTGGGGGACAGTAAAGTGGAGGCAAGTGTGAGTGTGATATATTTGCAGCTCCAGCCTTTATGATAAAAATCAATGCTTCCTAGCACTATCTATGAAGGCTGCCTTTTTTTTTCTTTTTAACATTTTTATTGGGGAATTGGGGAAGGGGAACAACCAACTTGTTGTCCTTCAATCTTAGTTGTGGAGGGTGCAGCTAGCTCAGCTCCAGGTCCAGTTGCCATCTGGCAAGGCTGCCTTTTTAAAGCCCTATCCTCTGCCTCTACACCAGCTATGAGGTATTAGTTATTTATCTCATGCCTCTGTTTCTTTGCATATTCAATTTCATTTTTGTGGAATGTTTTCCCATGCTGAGTTAGATGCCTTCCTGTGAACACCTGAAACAGTCTGGTTACCTCTGTCTCAAGGTTTCTCAACCTTGGTGCCCTTGACATGGTAGACTGGACAGTACTTTCTTGTAGGGCCGTCCTGTGCATTGCAGCTGCCCTGGCCTCTACCCACTAAATGCCAGTAGCACACCGCTCACCTCTCAACTGTGACAACCAGAAATGTCCCTAGATACTGCCAGATGGCTCCTGAAAGGCAAAATTGCATCCAGTGAAGAACCACTGTTCTCTCTGAAGCTGAACATTTTAATTTGTGGGACATTTAAAAATATTGTATTTAAATTATTTTCAACAGAAACTTTCAAGCCTACACACAAGTGGAGGGTAAAACGAACCCTGATGGACCCTCACTGAGATTTGCCAACCATTAATTACGTTTTGCCACACTTACTCCACCCTCCCTCCCTAAATACTTTTTATATGTGTATGTGCTTGTGTGTGTGTAGTATTTTAAAGTAAATCCCAGACTCCTCTTCATTCCACTGGTAATATTCAGTATACATCTGATTCCTTACCACCAGACCATTACCACATCTAACAAACTCACAGTCATTCCCTACTACAGCTATACCCCTCCTCCTCCTCCTTGTTATTATTTATTCCTTATTATTGGATCTAAAATCCAATCCACAGTCAGATTTCTCCAACTGTCCAAAAAACATTTCTTTATTGTTTGTTCAAATCTGGATCTAAATAAAGCCCACTTACTGGTTTTGTGTCTCTTTAGCCTCTTTCAATGTAGAAGAATCCTCTGTCTTTAACAAGAATATTTCCGTTCTCGCCACACCCCCCACCCACACCCACACCATGACATTGACTTGTTGAAGAAGGCCAGTTGTCCCATAGAATGCCCATATTCTAGATTTGGCTGATTGCTTCCAAGTGGTGTAATTAGATCTTCTACTCCCTGTACCTCTTCTGTATTGGTAATGAGATGTAAAGATTTGATTAGATTTAATGTATATTTTTTTGGAGGGGCAAGAATGCTTCATAGTAGGTCTAATTTATCATATCGTATCACAATGTATTGTGAACTAAATGTTGTACTCCCCCCAGATTCATATATTGAAGACTTACCCCCAATGTGATGGCATTTGGAAGTGGCATCTTTGGGAAAAAAAAAAAGAAGAGGGAGAAAGACCAGAGGTCCTCCCTCCTTTTTCTCTCTCTGCCATGTGAAGATACAGAGAGAAGGCAGCTGTCTCCAAGCCAGGAAGAGGGTCCTTACCAGGAACCGAATCTGCCAGCTCTTTGACCGTGGATTCCCCAGCCTCCAGATCTGAGAAATAAATGTCTGTTGCTTAAGCCACCCAGTCTGTGGTATTTTGTTATGGCAGCCCAAGGTGACTAGTATGGGAGGACATGATGTCTTTTCCTAGTGGACTAGGTGTTTTCACCAGAGCACCACTGTCTACAGGTTTCCCCTCTATCTCTCTTTTCCTTGCAATTTATTGGTTGAGGAAACTAGGCCTGATAGGGCTTTCCTTGTTCAGGAGTTTCCCCCCACACACACATAATTTTTTTGTATTAGTTTCAGAAGTACAGCACAGTACGATAGTTATACTTTTTTTTTTTTAAGATTTTATTGGGGAATTGGGGGAGGGGAACAGTGTTGGAGAATCGGGAAAGGGGAACAAACAAGTTGCTGTCCTTTTGTTCTTCAGTCTAGTTACGGAGGATGTTGCTTCAGTGGCCCATATTGGTATCGTCATTGCGTTCTTCCCGGATGAGGCAGATCAGTCACCGGCCTCTGGATGGCTGCTCACAGCGGCTCTTGGCAGTTCACACTGGCTGCCGGCCACTCACGCTGGCTGCCGGCCACTCACTGTAGCCTATGGCAGCCCACTGCAGCAGGGACTGCAGCCTATACTGTTGCTGGTGACTCACAGCAGCCCAGCTCCAGGTGGAGCTGTTGTTCACCATCTTAGCTGTAGAGGGCAGTGTCACTGGCCCTCATATGTGGGATCTGAACCGGGGCCGCTGGCGTCCCAAGCCAGCTCTTAACTAATGCGCCACTTGGCTGGCCCAATAGTTATATTTTTTACCCCTCGCAAAGTGACACCCCCCTCCCCCAATCCGCTGCCCCATTCCCCATCCCCCATATCATACATACCTATTACAATTCCATTGACTCCACTCCCACACTATACTCCACATCCCGTGACTATATATATATATATATATATATATATATATATATATTCAATTATAGTTGACATACAATATTATACAACATCAGCTTCGGGTGTACAGTGCAGTGCTCAGACATCTACACCATCCATGAAGTGGTCTCCCTAACAAGACTGTGACCACCTGACACCCTACAAATATTTACAACATTATGGAGTTTGTTGGTTATATCCTCATGGTGTCTATTAACATGTTTCTCTTTCTTTGCTATTTCCAGAAAACTAAAAATTGGATAGAGAGGCTTGATTGGATTTTGGTTCTTCTTCTTCTTCTTCTTCTTCTTCTTCTTCTTCTTCTTCTTCTTCTTCTTCTTCTTCTTCTTCTTCTTCTTCTTCTTCTTCTTCTTCTTCTTCTTCTTCTTCTTCTTCTTCTTCTTCTTCTTCTTCTTCTTCTTCTTCTTCTTCTTCTTCTTCTTCTTCTTCTTCTTCTTCTTCTTCTTCTTCTTCTCCTTCTCCTTCTCCTTCTCCTTCTCCTTCTCCTTCTCCTTCTCCTTCTCCTTCTCCTTCTCCTTCTCCTTCTCCTTCTCCTTCTCCTTCTCCTTCTCCTTCTCCTTCTCCTTCTCCTTCTCCTTCTCCTTCTCCTTCTCCTTCTCCTTCTCCTTCTCCTTCTCCTTCTCCTTCTCCTTCTCCTTCTCCTTCTCCTTCTCCTTCTCCTTCTCCTTCTCCTTCTTCTTCTTCGTAGTATTTTGTCAAACTCTTTGGTTGTGTAGTAGTCAGTCTTCCATCAAGAATCACCTCATGGGCCGGCCGAGTGGCCCAGTGGTTAAGTGCTGGCTTGGGAAGCCAGAGGCCCCGGTTCGGGTTCCACGTATGAGGGCCAGTGACACTGCCCTTAAAAAAAAAGAATCACCTCACAATGTCTGGTCATCCCCCTGCCTTGTGATATGTTCATGATCTTTCTCTACATCATTATTTCATTAAAGGTTGCAAAATGGTCCTATTCTAATTTTGGCATTTCTTTTTCATTTAATTACTGGCAAAGTTGTATAAGTACTTTTCCCATTGTCTACTATTTGTAGGTAGCCATGTTTTGAATTATTTTTTAATTTATCTTTCCATTGTTTCTTTTTGCATATATAAGTGTGTGTGTGTGAATCTGCTTCCTCCTTTTTTTTTTTTTTTTTAGCTGAGCCATCCTGCTACCTGTTGGCAGCTTAGCGGCAGCTCAGCTCGGGCTGGGCATCGAACTGCTGTTACTCAGAGCTCAGCTCACACTCTTGAGCGAGCTCTTAACCGACTGCGCCACTCGGCCGGCCCTCTTCCTCCTTTTCTTATACAGAAGTGGTGTACTAGTTATACTGCCCTGTGCATGGCTTCCTTTTTTTCTTTACAATGTGCTAAGGAGACTGCTTTATATCAGGGCATAGATACCTTCTGCATTCATATTTTTTTATCCACAATTTTTAAAATTGTGGTTCAAGTACATGTGACAAAATTTACCATCTTAGCCATCTTTACGTATACAGTTCAGTGGTGTCAAATACATTCATAGTGTTGTGCAACCATCAGCACCACTCATGTCCAGAACTTTTCATGCCTCCTGCACTCATTCTCACAGTTCCATACAATTTATTCAGCTCGTCCCCTGCTGAGAGACATTGTGTTTTTCTAACCTTTTGTGTCACATATAATGCCATATTATGTTATTGTGCATTATTGGTTTCATATTTTTGCTAATGAATATTTAGGATATTTTTTTAAAAGTGGGTTTTCTGAGTGAAAATGTAAAGGCATATGCAATTTTACTAGGTAGTGTCAAATTACCTGCCAGAGGGGTTACATCTTTTGCATTCCCATCAGCAGTTTTTCCTTGGGATACATTTTGAAGAAGCTTCTTCAATGATGCTGGGTCAAAATGGCCTTGCGGGATGAGGGTAGAGCCTATCCCACCTGCAAGCTCTGGCCACCTCTAACATTTGTGGGGCCTGGGGCTAGGTAGGGTACAGATGACTGCCCACATACCATATGTCTAAATACTTAAAAGCTATTAATTAAGCTTACAAACTGTTAAATAAAATATATTCTGTCATTGACCTTGACAAACACACCCTCCTAATGACCCAGGGGCCGGGCTCATGTTTAGAACTCCTGACTTCCTTGAATTTTGTGCTGGACCCAGTGGTGCAGGGAGAGTCACCCTTCACTTTCCTTCTTGTCCCACCTGACACCTTGCCCCTGGGGCATACACATTGTGGACACTCTAGCCCCAATCCAGACCTCTCCCCTCACCCTAACATCTGCCACGTGGCCATACCATGTGCTCAGCTGTTTGGGGAAGGAATTCCAGGCCCCTGGGTACCTGTGCTTAGTGTACAAGTGGGCTGTGGGCTCTGGGGGTCATGTGCCCTTGGCCCCAAAGTCTCCTTGCCCTGTGGGGAAGGGTGTAGCTGGAAGTGGGGCCCTTGAAAGCACAGCGCAGAGGGTGAGGCTCTTCTTGCCCAGGCTTAAGGCAGTTCTGTGTAAATGTCGCCTCTGGGGAGATGTGGAGTTAGTCTCGGGAGGTAGTGAGGACATGTGTATTCCAAATCCTTGAAAGTTGAATGACCTTTCTCCAAATGTCCCCAGTCATAAAAGCTGCGTCACAGTGCCCGACTTAAGTTGTCTGTGTTTCCTTCTTATATCTTTCCTGCCTTAACTGCTCTTCATCCATAGGTAAGCTGTGTGTGCCACGGGGGACATCACCCATCTGTTTGGGACCCAGCCTGGGACTCAAAATAGAGTTCGGCTCTGCTGATTGTGTTGAGTGAACCGAAGTGCATCCACCAAGGACCCACCAAGACCATGACTATGGAGTGGGGATGGGTCCTACCCAGGGTCACTCTCAGTCCCCACGGCATCAGTCACACAATGGTCATGGACGTACAGACCCTTTTCAGAAATGACAAGGTGCATCAGGAGGGAAGACTGCTCACAGGGACTCGTTTCTGCTCTTTTTTGAAATATGACTATATTCTGGTCAGGGATTTTGCCTATTTCAGTCTATTCTAAGAAGTCATGGGATGGAATTCAGAACTTGCGACCGCTGTTTATTTTCCATTTAGAAACTCTCTAGGAAGTCAGTTTTGGAAAGGATCTGATCCCTGATATGACACTGCTGCCCCTGGGCTTGTCCCTCTCCCCACTTCTCCCTCGTCCCTTTCCCTCCTACCCTCCCAGTCTCCCTCCTCCACTCATGTCTCCCCAGGCAGGACCCTTTGACCAGTGCGAAATCCAGGGTCTGACATTAAGCAGGGTCCCATGCTTGGAGTTTAATGCTTTGTGCTCACCATCTTGAAATTCTCAATACTCTATTTATTTATTTAAAGATTTTATTGGGGAATTGGGGGAGGGGAGCAGCATTGGGGAATCAGGGAAGGGGAACAGACAAGTTGCTCTCCTTTTGTTCTTCAGTCTAGTTGTGGAAGATGTCGCTTCACTGGCCCGTGTTGCTATTATGATTGCGCTCTTCCCCAGGGGAGGCAGTCACTTGCTGGCCATTGGACAGTCGCTTACGGCGGCTCATGGCGGCTGATGAAAGCCCCACTGCAGCCATGGCTACTCATGGCAGCCCAGATCCAGGTCAAGCTGTTGTTCACCATCTTAGCTGTAGAGGGCGCAGTGTCACTGGCCCTCATATGTGGGATCCAAACCGGGGCACTGCTGCTCAGAGCTGGTGTCTCAAGCCAACTCTTAACCAATGCGCCACTCTGCTGGCCCTCAATACTCTTATTTTTAAATGTGTGCTTTGTAAGTGAAGTCTGATGGGACAATGGAGCATACTCTGGGACTTGATCCTCAGCTTGTGTCATGTCCTACCTCACACCGCCTCCTACACCCTCCCTGGGTTCTCAGCTGCTTTCTTCCCACCCTCTGGCACCCCAGGTCCATCTGGCCTCCACCTCTCTACCCTTGCTCAATAATTGCTGCCACCTCTGCCTCTGGCTGCTAGGTTAGAACTTTTTTGTTGTTGTTATTGTTTTAGCTGAGCTATCCTGCCACCTGTTGGCAGCTCAGTGGCAGCTCAGCTCCCGCTGGGCATTGAACTACTGTTGCTCAGAGCTCAGCTCGCACTCTTGAGTGAGCTCTTAACCAACTGAGCCACTTGGCCGGCCCGGTTAGAACTTTCTTTTTCTTTTCTTTCTTTTTTTTTTTTTTTGAGGGCAGTGTCACTGGCCCTCATATGTGGGACCCGAACTGGGGCCGCTGGCTTCCCAAGCCAGCGCTTAACCACCGTGCCACTCTGCCGGCCCTTCTCCAGCGTCTTAAATGAGGGGCCCCGCATTTTCATTTTGCACTGTGTCGCACAAATTATTTAGTCGGTTTTGTTCCCATGCTTTAGGAACAGCAACCCCTAAGTAGCGGAGTGTTGATGGGCTCATCAGGACGAACTGGGGAGATAAAAGAATTGGATATCCAGCCTTATCCATGACTCAGGAAATGTAGAACTGGATGTGTGTTTTAATGGCCTCCCAGGTGCTTTTTTGGTGCAGCCAGGTTTAGGAAGCACTGCATGGAGAACAGAGTTTTTTGAGATTCTTTCATCATGACCCATAATAAGAAATACCTTTTATATGGTGACTGAGTATGCCTGCCCGCGCACGCACACATACACATCTGAAACAAGTTTCACAAAATAATGCTTACTGTTACCATATGTGATACTCTCTTTTTTATTGTATTCTATCTAGTTCATAAAAAAGTGCTTGCCAAGACTCAGAAAATTGATTCCACAGCCCCTCCTCCCGGTTAAGACCTGCTGTGGGAGCAGTGTGTTCCCCACTTTCTGGGGGAACGTAGGGGACCCTTTGCTTCCTTCGCCCCTCAGTTCCCGCGCCTGGCCCTCCAGACCATCTCTGCCTCTGAAGTCTCTTATTGCGTCAGCTAAGCTGAGGTGCTGAGGTGTCTCCGCCTCACTCCAAACGCCTCTCCCCCACCTCAGCCCCGCCCCCGCCCCGCCCCAGCCCCGCCCTCTCTTCGCCTCAGCCCCACCCTCTTCTGGGGCAGTCACAAACACCCTTCCTTCCCAGGCTGACCCCCTGCTCTGCTCACCTCTCTGGGGGCAGCTAGTTCCCTGTGCCTCTTGTATCTATGATTGATAGTGGTTTGGGTACTGAGAACTCACTTCCCACTTCCCTTCCCGGCAGATGGAATCATTTCTCCCACCTGTTTATGCTGTAGTGTGGCCCTGACTGGCTCGCCTGGGACATGAGTGCATGAGCCTGCGCTGCCCACCACCCACCCCTTCCTCTTGGGAAGGTGAGCTTAACCACATTAGGCAGGCTAGAGCCGGGGACTCAAACGGGAGGGCAGGGGCACTGCCCCGAGGCCTGCACGGGTACCCTAGTACCTTACTTTCAAGAAGTTGCTATTAAGCACCTACTGTGTACACGGTGCTGAGGGTAGTGAGATGAGTAATGAATTAGACCCAGCCTCTGCCCTTGATGAGCTCAGAGGCTGGCTGGGGAAAGCAGACCCATGACCAAGGGTGGGATTTGCTGTGACACAAGTGTGTGCAAAGTGGGGTGGGCAGGCAGGGGGCATGTGAGCAATGACCTGTCTAGGGGAGTTAGGGTGTGGGGGAGTTTGGGCGTCTTTGTACCTCAGTTTTGTCCACTGTAAAATGGGGATGATCATAGAATTTACTTCATAAGGTTGTTCTGGGCATAAGGGAGTTAATAAAGCGCTTAGGAAAACATGTAGTAAATCCTATCAGGGTTTGTGACGTAGTATGCTAATGTGCCTTGCAAATGCTGGGCGGATGGGAGGTTTCACAGCATAGGAAGCCTTGGAATCCTTTGTTAGGATGGTGTTCCAGACTCCATACTTTGGGAAACACTGGCCTAGTGGATCAGGCTATATGCAAGGACTTCCCAGAGGAGTCACTTTTTAAATGGGTCTTATAGGATGAGCAGGGTGTTCTCAGCAGTGACTGGGGAGTACATTTTGGGTGAACAGAACGTCCATGTAAGGGCTGGGAGGCGCGATGGTGCCTGACATGGGGTTAGTGCCATTGAGTTCAGAATGGAGAATGGCTGGACTGTGGGCTGCAGGCAGGCAGGGGGCAGGCTGAGCCTTTGGAGCCTTCGTGCAAAGCTGCTTTTCTGCCACCCTAAGGAGTTTGGGCTTTATGTCAAGTCAGGATCATAGTGGGTCTGGTGCCAGCTTTGCTGGTGGGGGGAGATGAGGCAGAGGAAGAAGAGCCAGAGGAGGGAGGCTAACAGTGTCAGGAAACCTGAAGTTGGGCAGAGGTGATGAGGATGGAGCAGGGGGAGAGGAGCGCTCAGAGTCTGTGCAGCTGGCAGCACCTGGCCACTTTGTGGACTGGGGAGAGACAGGGACAGGTTGCAAAGTGGGGCTCCTGGCCCTCCCAGTGCTTGGGGGATGCTGGGGGCTGGCTGCTTGCTTCTGAGAACATGGCAAAGACTCTGCAGTGCTTTCTCAGCTTTGACACAGCAAGGCGGTTATGCACCCTGCGTTTTTGTAAAATACTTATATTTTTCCTCCATGGGGTTTTGTAGCCGAATTTCAGCATCTAACACCTGGCTTGCATATATCAGGTATTCCATGGTTGCTTGTTGAGTGAATGAATGAACAAATGCCTTGACTTCTCTCCTCCGGGAAACCGAGACCGTGGCCTCTGCCCCCATGCAGTTCTGTCATTCTGAAAGGTCCTGGAGAGAGGCCCTTGTCTTCCCTTTGTCCCCACCAGGCCAGTTCTGGAAACCACGTTTAGAGGAGCCACGAAGGCCACCCGCTTTAGGGGTTCCTGCTTCTTCCTTTGAAGTAGGAGTGGGTGAAAAAGGGGGAGTTTCCCTGAAAAACCACACCGAATGGCTTTTTCCTAGGCCCCAGGGTTTTCTGAATCTCCTCTCCCTTCATCTCACTCTCCTCTTCCCCAACTCAGCTTGTCTGTTATTTTAAAATCCATTCCCAGAGAAACAATTCCTATGGCAATAAGAACACCACTCCAGGCTTCTCTTGGCTTGAACTGGTCCGACACTTCATTGCCGCTTCGAGAGTGTGTGAGCTGGACCCCAACCAACTCTGCCTGGGGCAGGGGAATAGAGTAACAATAACTAACTGTTAGAGGATTTTCGGGAATCCTGCAGCCGATCCTATGGAAATAGACACACTGCATACTGTTCTCCTCTCTGAGGAGTCAGAGGTCCCAGCTTTTCTTGCCTGGTCTTCCTTTTCTTGTCTCCCGAAACGAGGGTCTAGATGTTTCTCTTTGGTGGCCTGTATGAGACCACCTTGAAAGGAGCTGGACAGAGTCCAGGTTAATTCTGTAACACTCTGGGAGAGAGGTGGGGGCTCCCACCGGCTCACGCGCCTTGCTGTCTGCCCCACCCCCAGCTGCCTCCAGAATGATCTGCAAAAGGTCAGAGCTGGCCGGGCTGCCTGCTGACCTTTGCCAGCTCCCCCGCCTGGATGTTTCCGGAGCTTGTTCTGTCAGGTGTTAATGGGAGTTATGAGAAGAAGCTTGGAAGTGCTTGTGAAACAAACTCAAGAGTTTCCTTAATAAAGAGAGGGTGTGAAGGGCAGGCTCTGGAGCCAGGTTGCCTGGGTCTGAATCCCTGCTCTGGGTGGCCCTGCTTGAGCCACCTGACCTCGCTCTGCCTCCGTGCCCCATCTGTAAAATGGGGATCATCATAATATTTACTTCATTAGGTTTTTCTGGGGCCTAAATTGAGTTACTATTATTAAAGTGCTTAGAACAATATATTGTCAATACTATGCAGCCTTGTAAAATGATAAACGCTTTCCCAGAGCGGGCAGTGTGCTGATGGGCCTTGTAAAACTTGGGAAATGGGGAGTTTTCAGACATCTGAGGCCACTAGAACCTTTTCCAGGAAGTGTTTCATTAAGATGGTGTTTCTGGTGGGGAAACTATGGCCTAGTGGGTCAAGGTTAAATGCCTCAGCAGTTTATAGTGCCCTTCACACTTTGGGAACTGGTCCTAAGTTCTCTCACCAGGGTCATTTCCAACCTCAGCCTGCAGCCACCTACCCTGGTGCTTCAGAAGAGCCGGAGAAATACAGAATCGAAGGTCCGTTGGGCCTCCTGCTCAGGTTTTCAAGACTTCGAGTGAGGAGTAGGGGCTGGCCTTACTCCCAGTGGAAGCACAGTCACTGAAGGATGAACACAGAGGGTGAGCTCACCCCCAGAATGAGGCCAGGGAGCAGGCTAGAGGGTCCGGGAGCCCTGAGATACCTATGGTGAAGTCAGGGGCCAAGGAGTTCTAACGAACTTCATGTCCCAAGGGGTGTGACAGCCAAGGGAACCCCAAGTGCTTTTTCTGGCCAGTCTTCTGCAGCAGGCCTGTCATGACTCGCCAGGGGACCCACAGTCAAGCCGGCACTTCCCTCGTTGACTCGGTGCCTCACAAGTAACATGAAACTAATAGGATTGGGCTGAGATCAAATGAGGAAATGGGTTAAATATGCAGACTAATTATTACTCAGCGGTTCCTGCTCACTGGATGCGGCCCGCTTTACAGCTTTACAGCTCCCTTGCTGTATTTCTACAAAATTAGGGAGACCAGCACTTGCTGGAGGGTGTGTGTGTGTGTGTGTGTGTGTGTGTGTGTGTGTGTGTGTGTTTGAAAAGTTGTTTGCGCCCATGAATGGCTGCGGTTTGCAGCTCAAATATTTTATGTCTTTGTTTGAAAGTTTCTGGCTCCCCACCCCTTCTTACTTCTGGAAGGACAGGGACGGAGTGGCCTTTGCTGAGAAATCCCCAGTTCCTACCACTAGGAGGCCCAGCAGAGTCTTCCCTGATTGGAGCCATTGTGAAAGGCTCAGGCTTCTCTCTTTTTCCGAGGAATCAGGTCTTACTGCAGGCTGCCTGCCGACCCTGCCATCCTGCTGGCCCCTGGAGGCGCCAGGGCCTGCCACACACCCAGTCTCATTTGGGAAGCCTTTGTGAGAAGGTGGCAGTTTCCTTCTGATTTGGCTCCGACTGTCTGTGCCCCGGCCAGTTGCCTCTGGCATCTGACATTTTTGTCATTCCTGCTCCCCTGGAAGGGCTTATCTAGGAAATCAGCACTTCCCTCTTCCTGCCCCTCTGTGATTGACTTGGTCACAAGGTTCTCAGGCTCTCAGAGGTCTCATCCTGACTGGGCATTCTGCCCCGCCCCCACCCCCATTTCTGGGGTTATAAAATCCTGGATCTCTACAGGGCTTGCCAGGTCCTTCCTCTCTTTTGTTCTGCAGCTGATGATGACAATTAAATAAGACCCTGAAACTCTTCATGCTAGAGCACTGAACATGTGGGCCTCCTTGGAGAGGCAACTGAGCAGGGGGGAGAGACCCCCACACCAGCGGCCTAGAGGGATCTCTGTCTTGACCCCTTGTCTCTGGGTGCCGTGCTCACCACCAAGGTTGCCTTTTAACCCCGAGCCGCTTCCTGCCTCAGGGCCTTTGCACCGTCTTGATCAGTCTTTGTTTTCTCTTGGCCTAGCTAACTTCTCAGAGATCACAGCTCAGAGATCAGCTTAAAACATCACATCTTCAGGGAAACTTTTGCTGGCCCCCAAGATGAGGTCAGGCCCCTTTATTAAATGCTTTCAGAGCTTGTTCTCTGACTTAGAGGCTCATGATAACTGTAAGTTAATCCTATACTTAACACATTTTTTGCGGGAAACGAGTGTGCGTCATATAGCTCAAATGCCCGCTTACAAAGTGTTAATTGATTAATAGTTAATAGCTGTCTACCCTAAGGCTGTAAGTTCTCTGAGGGCAGGGATCCCATTTGTCGTATTTGGCATTGTATCTCTTAAGTTCTCATAGAGTGCCTGATTACAGAGAATACCCAGAAAGAACTAACCAGTTTGCAAGCTGTATTAGTTTCCTATTGCTGCTGTTAACAAATGACCATAAACTTTGTGGCTTAAAACAACACAACTTGATTTCTTAGTTTTCAGGGTCAGAAGTCCGACCTAATAGGTCTCACCAGGCTGAAAGATATTCCAAGGACTGATCCTTCTGGAGGCTCTAGGGAAGAGGCTATTTCCTTGCTCTTTCCAGCTTCTAAAAGCTGCTGGCATTGCGTGGCTTATATAGCTCCTTCCTCCCTCTTTAAAGGGCATCCTCCAAGCTCTCTTTCCAACCTTTCCTTTCTCTTTGACTCTGATCCTTCTGCCTTCCATCTTATAAGGACCCTTGTGATTAGGTTGGGCCCACCCAGATAACCCAGGATTACATTCCTCCCTCAAAATCCTTAATCACATCTGCAAAATCCTTTTTCCCATCTAAGAAAACATATTCACAGGTTCGGGGGATTAGGAGGAAGACATCTTTGGAGGCCATTATGTAGCCTACCACACAAGCAGAAATGACAAGGGAAAGATACATCAGACGTTTAGGGCCTTGGAGCATTAGATTGATCCTAGATTTCAAACAGTATTAAGACTGAAAGTGGCTTTCAGCATCAAAAGCCTGTTAAGATTCAGCCTTGTGTGAAGAATCATGGTAAAGGCATGGCCGTCCCATCCAAGTATTTGCATAAGCTGTGAGGTAGTATTTAACTTTAGTTCCTCTCCCTCCACAAACACAGTTCTATTAAATAATCCATTCTTTCCCAATAATTTGAAATGCCACTTTAATCATATACTCAATTTTCTTATATACGTGGATGGTCCTTTTTCTGAACTTTTAATCTGATCTGGTGCCAAAACCACACTATTTAAATGACTATATCTTTTTTTTTCTTCTTAAGATTTTTTTTTGGGGGAATTGGGGAAGGGGAACATTGTGTTTTTCCAGGACTCATCAGCTCCAAGTCAAGTTGTTGTCCTTCAATCTTAGTTGTGGAGGGCGCAAGCTCAGCTGCAAGTCCAGTCACAGCTTTCAATCTAGTTGCGGGTAGGGGGAGGAGGGGTGGCGCACAGCCCGCCATCCCATATGAGAATAGAACTGGCAACCTTGTTGTTAAGAGCACGCGCTCTAACCAACTGAGCCATCTGGCCTCCTGATGGCGGCTCGCAGCTGTTCAGCTCAAGGTGCCATGTTCAATCTTAATTGTGGGGTGGGGGTGGGGGGCAGGGGAGGTGCAGCCTACCATCTCATGCGGGAGTCCAACCGGCAACCTTGTTAGGAGTACGCTCTCAGCTGAGCCATCTGGCTGCCCTTTGGCAGCTCAGCTCAGGTACAGCTCACTGACCCATGTGGGAATCAAACTGGCAGCCCTGTTGCTCAGTTTCATGCTCTAACCAACTAAGCCACCTGGCCAGCCCGACTATATCTTTATTGTATGTTTTATTAGCTGATAGAGCGATTCTTCCTTTGCTGCTCCTCTTTATCAAAATCATCTTAGCTGTTCTTGTACATTTTTCCTTTGGGATGAATTTTAGAATCATCTCTTCTAGTTTTGTCAAACACGCTGTTGGGGTTTTGGTCCAGGCTGTGTTGACTTGTGGATTAATAGAATTCAGTGTTTATAATATTGTGTTTTTCAGGAACAAGGTGTCCTACTCTGTTTGTCTAGATCTTGTTAGATTTTCTTAGGCATTTTATAGTTTTTATTGCTATCATGAATGAGTTCCTTTTGCTCCTTGACATTTGTAAATGTTATGTCTGGCGAATAGGAAAACTGTTCACTTTATATCCAGCTACCTTCATGCATTTAAAAAAATATTTTAATGGTTTTTCAGGTGATTCTTGAGGATTTTTGAGGTTGAGAATCCTATAGTCTCCTAATGGGTGTGTGTGTTGGTTATTGTGTAAGTTAAAACCTTGGTTGAGCTGGAAGGAAGGAGCTTTGTGTTTCTTACAAAAGATGACAGAGGTAAAGGAGAGAGAAAGGGGGTCTGGCACGTGGGTGGTGCTTTGGTCCCACTCATGGTCATCTCTTCGGCTCTCTCTTCCCTCCTCCTCCTTGTTCACCCTGAAGAGAGGCAGATGGTGGGTGGGTCCAGGACATGGTTAAAAGATGCGAACACCTTTGCCTTGCTTCTTGGTTTATAGAAAGGACGTTTTATGGTGTCAGGGGAACCTGGATTCAGCTACCTTTCTCTCCCCCTCCCTCCCCCATTTATTAAATAAAGAGCCTAGTAATGGCCTGTGGTTTCCACACTCCTTGTAGGGCCAGTCATCCTGATTTCAGGCTAAATTGTTTCTGCCATTATCACCCATGTGTCCCTCTCCCCTCCTACCTTCAGAAACAACTTATTCTTCCAGAAAACAGTGCTGGACTAGACCACAAGCTGTTAGCTACTGTTTGGTTTTTCTCTTTCTCCCCAGCATCTGTTTGAGGGGGCCCAAATGTTGAGCTGGGGGTAGGGAGTCCTTGTCCTGTGCTGGGAGATATGGTTAAAATGAAAACCAAGGGCCATCTTGATGAGCAGAGCCAAACACATGGACCTGTGTCCGTCCACACAGGTGTCCCAGGTAGGTGGGGTCCCCCCAAACTGCAGTTGGCCCAAAGTATCCCTAAGAGGGAGAGGGCAGTGTTTCAGACTGGCTTGGGACACTTTTATAGGCTGATGCTAGCTGTGTCTTAGTCTAGGGGTTAGCTGTCCAGGTTCCTCAGGTGGGTTGGGGCTGGCCGTGTAGTCTGCCTCTGGTTCCTCTACCTGTTGATATGCATATGGGAGAATCACAGGGACAGCTAGAACTGAGTCACAGCTGTGCTCTAGAGAAAGAACACAGAGGTCCAAAATCCTGAATACATAGACTCTTGGGACACGCTACCAGGGAAGCTTCTGGGGGTCAGGGATTACCTGCTTTGGTCATCACCGTATCCCTGGCACTGCCAGAATTAAGAGCCAGAATTAAGTTCACGCTGGCAGGGATGGGGGTGGGGGCATCTGCTAGCTGTGCAGAGCAGGGTGGGTCAGTGTATAAAGTCTCAGTCAAATTGAGCTGTGGTGGGTGGGCCTGGTAGCACAGACCTTACTTTGGTTGGAATCAGGCAAATTTATGTCAGAAGCTTGGCTCCCCCTCTAGCTGTGGGCAAGTTACTGTTAACTTGCCTCAGTTTATTCATCTGTGAGCTGGGACTAATCGAAGCCAGTTCTTATGGGAGCATGAGGTGCGCCATTTGAATCAGGAATGTGTGTGTTGCACTTGGAATCCAATGTGAGCAGTGTCCTCTGCAGTCGGTTGAACTGTGTTTCGGGCTGTGTAGCACCTGGCCAAGTGTCTGCCGTGAGCAGCTTCCCCTAGGTTCTGGCCCGGCTTCCTTTATCTTTGTTTCATGCGCCTGTTCTGCACCTTGGCTGTGTGCTCCCCGGGGTCAGGAGCCCTGTCCTAGATGGTATTGTCTGCCATGGCAGGTAACCTAGGGCTGAGCATGGAGTGTGGGTTAAAACAATCCCTTATTGATTCAACCACAACAGGACCAACTGGGACACCGCTGTGATTACTTTCTAGGCCAAGAAGTCCAAGTTGCTCAGGAGTTCAGTTGGCCTGGAGTTGCATTCTAACCTGGAATGGACCAGAGAGTGAATAAGGAGCCCAGTGGACCCTGATACGGTGTGAGGGCCCAGGCAGTTGCATGAGCAAGGGATTTGGCAGGAAAGTCCAGTTTTCTGCCTGGTCATTGGCAGGGAGGTGGTAACACTGGAAGTCGTCTGCTTGCTGGCCTGGAGCAGCTGCACGTGGGGACAGCTGTCTGAGCTTCGGACACAGGATCTGCCCTGAGATTAATAACAGAGCCCGGGAGGAGCAGAGAGAGGCTTGGGTTACCGCATCAGGAAATTCGCCTGCCCTGCTGACAGTGGGTGGGTAGCCTGCAGGATGGATGGGCTCCGGGACCTGGGGGAGTCTGGGCAAGGCAGCTCACCACTGGTCCAGCCAAATCTACCCTCTTGGGATGTAAGCTGACCCTCCCAAGAGCTACTTTCTTTCCGCTGGACTCGAAACCAGCAGGAGCTGATCTCTAAGACTTATGTGAAGAGTTGGGAATGGAAACCAAATGTTGGTGTCAGGTAGAGCAAGCTGATGAAGCCTGTGGCCCAGCAGGCCCAGGACTGGCAGAGGCTTGGGCTCTGGTGGCCAGCCCAGATGTTTAGGTGAAGGGGCCTGACACATTTCCTTGAAAGAAAAAGTTTATTTTTTTTCCGATTATATATATTAGAGGTCCTTTGGGAAATGTGGAAAAGTGAAAAGAAAGAAATCATTTATAATTTCATTTTTTAAATGTAAGAATTTTATTCTTTTTATTGTGGTAAAATATACATAGCATTAAATTTACCATCTTAAGCACTTTTAAGTGTACAGTTTAGTGGTATTAAATACATCAATCACATTGTTGTGCAACCATCACCACCATTCATCTCTAGACTCTTTTCATCTTGCAAAACAGAAACTCTAGACCCAAAGACACCAACTCTCCCTGCCCCTCCCCCAGCCCCTGGCAATCATCTTGCTACTCTATGTCTATATATGTGACTACTCTAGGTACCTCATATAAGCTATCATACAGTATTTTTCCTTTTGTGAATGACTTATTTCATTTAGCATAATGTCCTCAAGGTTCATCCACGTTGTAGTATATGTCAGAATTTCCTCCATTTAAAAAAAAATTATTAGTTTCAAGTGTACAAAACAACATAATGATTAAAGATTTATAACCCTCACAAATTGATCACCCCAACAAATCTACTACCCATCTGACACCGTACATAGCTGTTACAATACCATTAACTATATTCCCTATGCTATACTTTACATCCCATGACTATATATAGATATGTATATTTAATTATAGTTGACATTCAATATTATTTTGTATTAGTTTCATGTGTATAGTGCAGTGGTTAGGCATTTATATAATTTAAGAAGTGAACCCCCCCATAACTCTAGTACCCATTAATGCCATACATAGGTTTCGCAACATTATTGACTATATTCCTCATACTGTATTTCACATCCCCGTGAGTGTTTTGTGACTACCAATTTGTACTTCCTCACCCATCCCTGAAAACCCCCTCCCATCTAGCAATCATCAGTTTGTTCTCTGTATCTATGAGTCTATTTGTTTGTTTATTCTGTTCTTTAGATTCCACATATAAGTGAGACCATATGGTATTTGTCTTTCTCTGTCTGAGTTATTCCACCTAGCATAATACCCTTTATGTCCATCCATGTTGTTGCAAATGGTATGATTTCACATTTTTTTATGGCAGAGTAATACTCCATTGTAAAAATGTATCACAATTTCTTTATCCAATTGTCTATTGATGGATATTTCGGTTGTTTCCATATCTTGGCTATTGTGAGTAGCACTGCAGTGAACAGAAGGGTGCATATATTTTCTTGGAATTAGTGTTTTGAATTTCTTTGGATAGATACCCAGGAATGGAATTGTTGGGTCATAAGATAGTTCAATTTTTAATTTTTTTGAGGACCCTCCATACTGTTTTCCATAGTGGCTGCACCAATTTGCAATTCCACCAGCAGTGCACAAGGGTTCTCTTTTCTCCACATCTTCGCCAACACTTGATTTATTGATGACAGCCATTCTGACAGGAGTGAGGTGGTATCTCATTGTGGTTTTTATTTGCTTTTTTCTAATGATTAGTGATGTTGAGCATCTTTCCATATGTCTATTGGCCATATGTATGTCCTCTTTGGAGAAATGTTCAGGTTCTCTGCTTATTTTTTTTTTTTTTTAAAGACTTTTTTTTATTGGGAAATTGGCGGAGGGGAACAGCGTTGGGGAATCGGGGAAGGGGAACAGACAAGTTGCTGTCTTCTTGTTCTTCAGTTTAGTTGCGGAGGATGTTGCTTCACTGTTGGTATTGTCATTGCGCTCTTCCCGGATGAGGCAGATCGGTCGCTGGCCTCTGGATGTCGCTCACCGCGGCTATTGGCAGCTCACTCTGACTGCCAGCCGCTCATGCTGGCTGCGGGCCACTCACTGTAGCCTATGGCAGCCCACTGCAGGAGGGGCTGCAGCCCACACCATCACCGGGGCTCGCACAGCCCAGCTCCAGGTGGAGCTGTTGTTAGCTGTAGAGGGCAGTGTCACTGGCCCTCATGTGGGATCCGAACCGGGGCCGCTGGCATCCCCAAACCAGCGCTTAACCAATGCGCCACTCGGCCGGCCCTCTGCTTATTTTTTAATTGGATTGTTTGGTTTTTCTGGGGTTGAGTTGTATGAGTTTTTGTTTTTGTTTTTTAAATAAAATTTGGATATTAATCCCTTATCAGATGTATAATTAGCAAATATCTTCTCCCATTCAGTAGACTGTCGTTTTGTTGATGGTTTTCTTTGCTGTGAAAAAACTTTTTAGTTTGATGTAGCATCATTTGTTTCTTTTTTCTTTTGCTACCCTTGCCCAAGGAGATAGATCAGTAAAAATATTACTGAGGGGTAAGTCTGAGAGTTTACTTCCTATATTTTCTTCTAGGACTTTTATGGTTTCAGGTCTTACATTTAAGTTTTTAATCCATTTTGAGCTTATTCTTGTATATGGTGTAAGAAGATGGTCCAGTTTCATTTTTTTGCATGTATCTGTCAGTTTTCTCAGTACCATTTATTAAATAGACTGTCTTTACCCCAATGTAAATTTTTGCTTCCTTTGTCATGGATTAAATTACCACATAAGCATGGATTTATTTCTGGGCTCTTTATTCTGTTCATTGTGTCTATTATTGACCAATGTGTCTGTTTTTATGCCAATGCCATGCTGTTTTGATTACTATAGACTTATAGTATAGTTTGATATCAGGTAGTGTGATACCTCCAGCTTTGTTCGTCTTTCTCAGAGTTGCCATGGCTATTCAGGGTAATTTATGGTTCCATATAAATTTTAGGATTATTTGTTTTAGTTCTGTGAAAAATGTCATTAGTATTTTGATAGGAATTGTGTTGAATCTATATATTGCTTTGGGTAGTATGGAAATTTTAACTACAGTAATCCTTGCTATCCATGAGCATGGCATACGTTTTCATTTATTTGTACCTTCTTTAATTTCTCTCTTGAATGTCTTATAGTTTCTGAGTACAGATGTTTTACTTCCTTGGTGAAATTTATTCCTAAGTATTTTATTTACCTATTTTTTTGATGCAATTGTAAATGGGGTTGTTTTCTTAATTCTCTTCCTTCTGGTTTGTCATTGGTGTATAAAAATGCAACTGATTTCTGAATATTAACTTTGTATCCTGCTACCTTACTAAATTAATTTATCAGTTCTAATAGTTTGTTGGTGCAATCTTTGGGGTTCTTTCTCTATAGTATCATATCATCTGCAAATAATGACAGTTTTACTTCTTCCTTTCCCATTTGGATGCCTTTTATTTCTTTTTCTTGGCTGATTGCTGTGGCTAGAACTTCCAGAACTATGTTGAATAAAAGCAATGAAAGTGGGCACCCTTGTTTTGTTCCTGATCTTAAGGAGAATGTTTTTAGCTTTTCCTCATTGAATATGATATTAGCTGTGGGTTTGTCATATATGGCCTTTATTATATTGAGGTATGTTCCCTCTATTCCCACTGTGCTGAGAGTTTGTATCATAAGTAGGGGCTGGGTTTTGCCAAATGCTTTTTCTGCATCTATTGATATGACCATATGATTTTATTTTTCATTTTGTTTATGCAGTATATAATGTTAATTGATTTGTGGATATTGAACCAAACTTGCATACCAGGAATGAATCCCACTTGATCATGGTGGATGATCTTTTTTATGTATTGCTGAATTTGGTTTGCTAACATTTTGTTGAGGATTTTTGCATCTATGTTCATTAGGTATGTTGGCCTATAGTTTTCATTTTTTGTAATGTCTTTGTCTGGTTTTGAATCAGGGTAATGGTGGCCTTGTAGAATGAGTTTGGGAGCCTTCCCTCTTCTCGAATTTTTTGGAATAGTTTGAGAAGAATAGATGTTAATTCTTTTTTGAGTGTTTGGTAAAATTGGCCATCTGGTCCAAGACTTTTGTTTGTTGGGAGCTTATTGATTACTGATTCAATTTCATTAGTAGTAATTGGTCTGTTCAGATTTTCTGTTTCTTCTTGATTCAACCTTGGAACATTGTATGCTTCTAGGAATTTATCCATTTCTCCAAGACTGTAAAATTTGTTGGTATGTAGTTGCTCGTAGTATTTTCTTAAATTTTTTTTTTTTGTGTGTGTGTGTTTCTGTGGTATCTGTTGTCAACTCTCATTTCTGATTTTATTTATTTGGGTCCTCTCTTTTATCTTGATGAGTCTGGTTAAAGGTATATCAATTTTATTTAACTTTTCAAAACACTAGCTCTTGGTTTCATTGATCTTTTGTAATTTTTTTAGCCTCTATATCATTTATTTCTGCCTTTATCTTTATTATTTCCTTCTTTGTACTCTGGGTTTTGTTTGCTGTTCTTTTTCAGTTCTCTTAGACGTGAAGTTAGACTGTTGATTTGAGATTTGTGTATTTCTTTAGGTAGGCCTGCATTGCTATGAATTTACCTCTCAGGACTGCTTTCACTGTGTCCCACAGAGTTTGGGTTGTTTTGTTTTCATTTTTGTTTGTCTCAGGGTATCTTTAGATTTCTTCCTTGATCTCATTGTTGACCCATTCATTATTTAGTAGCATGTTGCTTAGCTTCCATGTATTTGTGAATTTTTCAGTATTTTTTTTCTTGTAATTGATTTCTAGTTTTGTACCATTGTGGTTAGAGAAGACGCTTGATATTTCAATCTTCTTAAATTTACTGAGACTTATTTTATGGCCTAACATGTGGTCTATCTTGGAAAATGTTCCATGAGCACTTGAAAAGAATGTATATGCTGCTGTTTTGGGGTGAAATGCTCTAAAAATATCAATGAAATCCATCTGGTCTAGTATGTCATTTAAGGCTGCTGTTAAAGTGTTGGTTTTCTGTCTGGAAGATCTGTCCATTGGTGTGAGTGGGGTGTTAAAGTCCCCTATTATGATTGTACTATTGTTGATCTCTGCCTTTATGTCAGTCAATATTTGTTTTATATATTTAGGTGCTCCTATGTTGGGTACATAGATGTTTACTAGGGTTGTGTCTTCTTGTTGGAGTGATCCCTTTATTATTATGTAAAGTCCTTCTTTGTCTCTTTTTTTTTTTTTTTTTGAGGGCAGTGTCACTGGCCCTTATATGTGGGACCTGAACCGGGGCCGCTGGATTCCCAAGACCAGCGCTCAACCACCGCGCCACTCGGCCGGCCCCTCTTTGTCTCTTAATATAGTCTTCGTTTTAAAGTCTATTTTGTACAATATAAGTATTGCTACTCCAGCTTTTTTCTTGTCCCCATTTGCATGGGATATCTTTTTTCATTTCTTTACTTTCAGTCCATGTGTGTCTTTCGATCTGAGGTGGTTTTCAAGCATGGGTCTTGTTTTTTTCTTTTTTTTTGAGGGCAGTGTCACTGGCCCTCATATGTGGGACCCGAACCAGGCTGCTGGCTTCCTAAGCCAGCGCTTAACCACCGCGCCACTCAGCTGGCCCCTACCCTTGTCTTTTGATTGGAACATTTAATCGATTTACATCTGAAGTGATTATTGATAGGTACATAGCTATTGCTATTTTATTATTCATATTTTTTATCTTCTTTTGTTTGTTTTCTCTTTTCCTCTGCTTAGAAAGGTCTTTTTTTAAAAGATTTTATTGGGGAATTGGGGGAGGGGAACAGTGTTGGGGAATTGGGGGAGGGGACCAGCCAAGTTGTCGTTCTACAAACTTCGTTGTGAAGGGTGCCAGTCACCATCTGGCTTCCCGTTGGCAGCTCAAGGTCTCTAAGCTCAAGGTGCTGCGTTCAATCTTAGTTGCGGGTGGGTGTAGCCAACATCCCATGCAGGAGTGGAACCAGCAGCAAGACTTGTTGTTAAGAGCGCATGCTCTATCCTCTGAACCATCCGGGTGGCAGCTCAGCTCAGTGTGCTGAGTTCAGTCTTAGTTGTGGGTGGGTATCAACTCCCATGTGAGAGTCAAACCCGGAAGCCTTGTTGTTAAGAGCACATGCCCTATCTACTGAGCCATCGGGGGCAGCTCAATTCAAGGTGCTGAGTTCAAGCTTTAGTTTCGAGTGGGAATAGGCAATCTTGTTGTTACACCAGCTGAGCCATCCTGCCACCTGTTGTCAGCTCAGCAACAGCTCAGCTAGGGCACAGTGTTCACTGGCCCATGTGGGAATCAAACAGGCAGCCCTGTTGCTCAGAGCACTTGCTCTAAGCCAACTCAACTAACTGAGCCACTCGGCTGGCCCTAAAAAAGTCTTTTTAACGTTTCTTGTAATACTGGCTTGGTGGTAATAAATTCCTTTACCTTTTTTTTTTGGTCTAGGAAGCTCTTTATCTCTCCTTCAATTTTCAATGATAGCCTTGCTAGGTAGAGTAGCCTTGGTTGTAGTTCCCTTCTTTTCACCACTTTGAATATTTACTGCCACTCCCTTCTGGCCGGCAAAGTTGAGAAATGAGCTGATAGTCTTATGGGAGCTCCCTTGTAAGTAACTGGTTGTCTTTCTCTTTCTCTTGCTGCTTTTAGGATTCTCTCTTTGTCTTTAACCTTTGCCATTTTAATTTTGATGTGGCTTGGTGTGGGCCTGTTTGGGTTCATCTTGTTTGGGACTCTGCACTTCCTGGGCTTGTATTCTGTTTACTTCACTAGGTTAGGGAAATTTTCAGTCATTATTTCTTCAAATAGGTCCTCCATCCCTTACTCCCTCTCTTCTTCCTGTACTCCTATGATGTGATTGTTGTTATGCTTGTTGTTGTCCCAAAGTTCCCTTAAACTATGTTTGTTTTTTTAAAATTTTAATTCTTTTTTTCTTTTTGTTGTTCCAGTTGGGTATTTTCTGCGACCTTGTCTTTTCATTTGGTTATTTATTAACATTTATTGAGGTGACAATGGTTAGTAAAATTACATGGGTTTCAAATGTACAATTCTGTAATATGTCATCTATATCACATTGTGTGTTCACCACCCAGAGTCAGTTCTCCTTCCATCGCCATTTATTTGACCCTGTTTACCCTCTTCTACTACCCCACTTCCCCCTACCTTGTGTTTTATTATTTATTTATTTATTTTTTTAGAAAGATTTTATTGGGGAATCGGGGAAGGGGAACAGACAAAAAGGCAACTACCTTGTCTTTTAAATTGCTGATTCAACCCTCTGCTTCATCTAAGCTGCTATTGATTTCTTCTTCATTTCAGTTAGTGTATCTTTTTTTATGACTGGTTCTTTTTTATGGTTTCTATGTTCTTCTTTATGCTTACTATCTCTTTGTTGAAATTCTTGCTAAGTTCCTTAAGCATTCTTATAACCAGTGTTTTAAACTGTCTCTGGTAGGTTAGTTGCCTGCATTTCATAATTCTATTTCTGGAGGTTTCTTCTGTTCTTTTATTTGGGACATGTTTCTTTTTTTCCTCATTCTGGCTGCCTCTCTGTGTTTGCTTCTATGTATTCGGTAGATCTTCTACATCCCTCAATCTTTGTTGGGTGGCTTTATGTAGTAGGTGTCCTGTGTGGTCCAGCAGCACAATCTCTCTGATCACCTGTGCATGTGTTCCAGGAGTGTCCCTTATGTGTGTTGTGTGTATTCTGTTGTACCTGAGTCTTGATTGCTTTTGGCACATGAGTGGGTGGGATTGATTCCCAGACTGACTGACTGTGAGGATTGGCTATGCCCACGATGTATGAGCTTCTGTGTGTGTGTGGTGACTCCTCAGAGGGGGATCCAACCCCATGGGCTCTTGTGTTTGTTGAGATTACCCTTTGGGTGTGCCACTTGTGGGGCTAACTAGGTAGTGATCTGGTGTCTGAGGCTGGCCTCTGGGTGTGTTGTTTCTGGTGTCTCTTTGGAGAGGCTCCTGTGTAAGCTAATTTCAGTCTTGCTTGTTACCAACCTGGGGCTACCTGGTAGGAGCTACAAAGCTATATGTGGTTGGTTGCTGCCTGTGCTGGATCTGGATGCATGTGGGGGTGGCCTCACTGTGAACTGAGGTTGGCTGCTACCAGTATTGGGCCTGGGAAAGCTTAGCAAAAGAGCCAGGTCCCCCTAAGCCTGTTGCCACCTGCCAGCTGCTCCTAAGGCCCATCTGTTGAAAGAGCCTCCTTAGGTGCATGGGCCAGGCTGGTCGAGTTGGTGTTGAGCGTACCTCTAGTGATGCAGCCCTTGCTGGGTGGAGCATGGTCCCAGGGAGACATGATGTGTAGCCGGTGGTTTTTGCAAAGTTAATGGAGTTTCAGGTTTTTCACCAGTACCGGGCCCATGACCGCTTCACAAAATTGCCCTGAGAACACTGCCGCCAGCCACCACTTGCCTCAGGCCCACAGATCCCCGAGAGCTGCCCAAGAGCAATTGTGGCATAGGTACTGCGCATTCCCCCAAAGTTCTCTAGGCTACCTGGGGCTGTCTGCTATTGTAAAAGGCATCTGCAGTTTGTGGGCCGGGGCCTGCACCCAGGAGGTGGGAGTGCCCCCAGCAATATAGTACTAGCAGTGTGGGGCGGGGACCCAGGGAATCACCAAGGTGGTGCACATGCACAGATTTTACCAGATCAATGTGGTCTCAGATTTGGCCCTTTGGGGGAGTGTTCAACATAGAAAATATGGTGCCTTCCTATAGGCTACATGTGACACAGAGACAATGGCTCCTGTTCCTCTGGCCCTTGGCCCATTCGTCTTTCCTGGTATGTCTCTGGTGTCACTTGAGTTGCCACCCCTCCATTGGAGACCAGGTGAGTGTTTGTAAGAGAGTAAGTCTCTGTGTGGGTTTCCAGCCACTTTCCATCTCACTGGAGTGGACTGACAGATTCCTATCTGTGGGGTCTCCTCTTACTGGAACAGGACCCCTGGGCTAGGGAGACCAGTGTGAGGCTGGGACCCCTCCCTCTTCTGGGGGACCTCTGTCACCAAGGTGTCCCTGCTGGCATTCAACCACTATCTGGATTTGAGGTCAGCCTGTTTTGTGTCTCAGCTCCTCCTACCAGTCTTGATGTGGCCTCTTCTTTGTATCCTTATTTATAGGGGTTGTATTCAGCTTGTCATCAGATGATTTGTGAGGTTGATTGTTCTATAATTTATTTGTAATTCTTGTGTGATCCTGGGAGGCAGTAGGCATAGTGTTTACCTAATCTACTATCTTGGATCTTCTCTGAATTTCCTCCATGTTTAAGGTTGAATAATATTCCATTGTATGGATATTACACATTTTGTTTATCCACTCATCTGTTGATAGGCACTTAGGTTTCTTTTACCTTCTGGCTAATGTGTGTGCTGCTATGAACATGGGTGTACAAATATTTCTTTGAGTTCCTGCTTTCAATTCTTTTGAGTATATATACCCTGAAGTAGAATTGCTAGATCAAATGGTAATTTTATTTATAGTTTTTTGAGGAATTGCCAGACTGTTTTTCATAGTGACTGCATTATTTTACATTCTCATGAATAGTGCAAAAGGGTTCCAATTTCTCCACATCCTTTCTAACACTTTTTACTTTCTGATTTTTTTTTTAATTTATTTTATTTTTTTTTGAGGGCAGTGTCACTGGCCCTCATAAGTGGGACCCGAACCGGGGCCGCTGGCTTCCTAAGCCAGCGCTTAACCGCCATGCCACTCGGCTGACCCAGATTTTTTTTTTTTTTTTTTTGATAGTAGCCATCCTAATGAGTGTGAAGTGGTATCTCACTGTGGTTTTGATTTTATTTCTCTAATAGTTCTTGATGTTGAGCATCTTTTCATGTGTTTATTGACCATTTATATATCATCTTTAGAGAAATGTTTATTCAAGCATTTTGCCCATTTTTTAATCAGTTTTTTTGTTTTTATTGAGTTGAGTTTGTTATATATCCTGCATATTAACTCCTTATCAGATGTGTGATTTGCAAATATATTCTCCCATTGTGTAGGCTGACTTTTAACTCTCTTGGTCGTGTCCTTTGATGCACAAAACTTTTAAATTTTATCTGTATTTTCTTTTGTTGCCCATGCTTTTGGTGTCATATCCAAGAAATTCAATGTTATTAAGCTTTTGTTTTCTTCTGTGTTTTGCCCTAAGAGTTTATTCTTTTGGGACTTATGTTTAGGTCTTTGATCCATCTTGAGGTAATTTTTTATAGGGTGTAAGGTAAGGGTTCAATTTTATTCTTTTACATGTGGATATCCAGTTTTCCCAACACCATTTACACCTTTCCCTGTAATTCCATTTTTGAGAGTCATATTTCCTTTTGCTCTTTGCTCTGTGCTTGCCTATCAGCTATCTATCTATCTATCTATCTATCTATCTATCTATCTATCTATCTATCTATCATTATTTTGCAGAGTTGCATTCACTCTGTTAAGGAAGACGGTTAGTATATGTAGTTTTGGGTCCTGTCTTTTCTTTTTACACATTATCTGAGAAGCCTCAATGAAGTGGTCTTTATTCATTCTGTAGATATTCCAGATGCCCACAGTTTACCAGGGACTGTATCAGTTGTTGAGTATGCAAAAATAATTCAGGAGGGGTTACTGCCTTCAAAGCCCAATAGAGGAGAGTAAATGAACAATTATCACAGAAGGCCTGGAGTCACATAGGTCTGGACAAAGGGATATGAAAAAATAGAGGCAGAAGCAGTGTGTACCCAGGAGAACTGGGGAGGCTTCCCAAAGTGGGTAACATTTGAGGGGGCTCTCAAAGAAGAGGTAGAGAAGGGGAAGGCTGAGAACAGGGAGTCAGCAAAGTCTCAGCAAGGGGATGGGAGAGGGACCTGTCATGGTGTGGCCCAGGGTTCTGAAAACAAGAGGTAGGAAGCAAGGATGGAGGTAAGCATGGGCCACCTGATGGAGGGCCTGACCTGCCATGTGGTGCATCCTGGGGACCATGAGAAACCTCCAGAAGCCTGGAGGAGGAGAGGGACAAGGGCCACCAGATGAGATGCCAGGTCACAGGTGCAAACAACTAAGGACAAAAGCAAGGGACAAATGCGTGAACACATGAGAGAGCACCTGACCCACTCTTCTCTGGGAAACTGAGGCACTGTCTTTTTCCTTCAGAACAGGTCTGTAATTTCCAGGGGGCCTGGGGTGAGGTCCTTGTCTGTGCTTTGTTCCCACCAGGCTAGCTTTCCAGAAGCCACTTTAAAGAAGGCACGGAGGCCACCAGCTTTAGGGGTCTTGCTTTTCTCTTTGAAGTGGGAATGGGTGGAGAAAAGGGAGTTTTCCAGAAAATTCCTTGAGACAGCCTCAATGTAAATATCTGGGGCGGTCTCACGGATTGGGAACCACTTCTCTGGGGCTGGGGAGCTGCAGGGGGCTGTACTGCAGGCCATGCTATGCAGGGAGGAGACCTTGCCTCTCACAGACCTCCGGGGTTCTGCGCCCCTCTCTCCTCTCTATGTGGTTTCAAGGGCTCCCTCAGGAGAGCCTTTCCCCTCCCCAGGTCTCCCCTTTGGCCTGTGCCCTTTGCCCCTGCCCTGCATAACGAAAGCCTTCTGTGTGGAGGTCAGCGCTGCCTAGTTGTGGTAACAGAGGCCTTACAGGGGGCAGGGCAGCGGAAGGAAAGGGGGGTGGGGTTGGCCCCAGCCCTCAGAGCAGGAGCAGATGGTGGAGAAAAACACAGGCTTGTTTGCCTCTCTGGGGGTCCGATTCTAGTACAAGATGGAAGTTTCTCTGGTTTCTGGAGTTTGCTTACACACAAGCGCATATGGGAGTGTATGTGTGGGGGTGGGGGTCACCCCCTTTTTGCTGGAAGTCCTGAGGTCTGATGGGGATTCTGGTTGTTTACCTTCCCAAGGGCCTGCCTTTGTGTTGTGAATTCATCGGGTCAGAGCCATGGCCCATCTTTGGGCCCTGCATATCCTGGGTGTATGTCAATGAAGGGTCTTGGAGAGTGATAATTGGACCCAGGAGATTTCAGGAGAAAACAAGAGTCTTCATCTTCCTCGTCAGTCCTCCTAAGTCTTCTCCATGACTTTCTGGGGTGGGGAGTTAAGGGGAGTGATCTCTGCATTTGGGCCCAATTTTGGAGGCTTTTCATACTCTGCAGGGTTTAGGTTGTGGATAAATGACAACCTTGGTAGTTTTAGGCTGATGACATATGCCTGCCTGGGTTTGTTCCTGATTTCAGGGGCAGGTCTTGTTCTTACCCCTCCCCCACCACCCGGCTCATGAGGAAATGGGCTCGGAGACAAAAAGGGACTTGTCCAAGGTCATGCAGCGGGGTGCATGGCTGAGCCAGGGCTGGAATCTGGGTTTTCTGGTCACATCCTACATCACCCACGTCATGCAGCTTAGGGTATGCATTTGGGTTGATGGGTGGCAGGGTGTAATACAACAGATGCAGTGTATTAATAGGAACTGTGGGGCACAGACATTTATTACTCACAGTTCCCAAGAGGAGGGGTCATGCAAAGCCACACAGGGCCACATGGGGAGGCACCAGGGGACTGAGTGGGGGCGGGGAACAAGAGCCTTTGTTGTCGTTTCTGAAGGAACAGGTGAGGGAGGGTAAGCAGGTTTAGGATCCACTAGTTTGGATAATGTCAGTGGGCTCTGGGGTGGAAGGGCTGTCCCCAGTGTTCTGGTAGCTGGTCCTGGGTGATTAGGGCAGGTGGGTAGTTCTGAGTGTGAGAGGCCATAAAGGAGGTAGCTGCGGTGTGGACTCCGGATTGATTGGTTTGTGTTTGAAGAGCATGCCCCCGGAGACAGGACTTCAGTGATGAGGGAGCTGGAGTCCAAGGCAAGGTGACTCCGGCATGTCCCCGGGTTGTCTGGAACAAGGCGTGTCCAGCATATGCATGCAAAGGGATGTTAAAGCATCAAGTTTATAGAAACTAGAAACATGGCTAATACAGGATCCTGTGTGTGCCCCTGTTTGAGTGGTGCCAGCTCAGAAGCAAGTGTAGACATGGCTGTAGGGGGGTTGGAGGAGCCACTGTTTTTAGCTGACGTGGCCCCAGGATCCAGGGGCACGTGTTACTGCTGCACTCTGCTTTAACTCAATAATTAATTATTTAACAAATTATTTGTTTAATATCTGTGTTCTCTGTTAGACTATAAAATTCCTGAGCCGAGAGATCAGGTCTGGAATATCCTAGATGCCTAATTATAATGGCACACACTTAATTAGTGGTTATTGTGTGCCAGGTGGTATTCTAAGTGTTAGGTACATTAACTCATTTATTCCTCACAATGAACCCACATTTTAGATACTATTATTATCTCCACTTTATAGGGAAACGGAGGCGTAGGGAAATTAAATAGCTTCTGAGTCATGCTTTTAATCACCATGCTACCTTACCTTTCAGTGCTTGAGAATGGAAGATGAATGATGAAGGAAACAAAGATGAGGGTGACATGGTACGTCTGGTTGGGGGAGGGCCATGTATACATGTGTCTGCACCTATACTGCGTATACATGTGTCTGCACCTATACTGCGCTGTGGGGGTATATTCTAGAAGTAAAGTAGAGAAGCGTGGGAGCACAGGGGGAGGGCTGGGGGATGTGCCTGAGAGACAGGAGGATGTAAGTGGCTGGGGAAGGAGGTTATTCTAGGCAGAGGAGTGAGAAGTTGCTGTGGGTTTCATGGCAGAGCTAGTGGGACCAGGAGGTGGGTATAGGGGTGGGAAGGGCTTTCCAGTTTGGTGGAAATGGCAGAAGCAGAGGTGCCCTGAGGGCAGTGGGTCTGGCACTTTTGAGCCATGTGCACCCGCCTCCTGCATCCTACCAATAGGTAGGATGGCACAGTTCTTTTTTGCATTACTTTTTAAAAAAAATTTGTTTTTTATTGGGTAACTGTGGTTTTTCCAGGATCCATCAGCTCCAAATCAAGTTGTGGTCCTTCAATCTAGTTGTGGAGGGCGCAAGCTCAGCTCCAAGTCTAATCACCCTTTTTAATCTAGTTGGGGGGGGGCGGTGCAGCCCACCATCTTAGGCAGGAATCAAACCAGCAACCTTGTTAAGAGGAAGTGCTCTAACCAACTGAGCCATCTGGCTGTCCACCAGCAGTTCAGCCCAAGTCATCTTCAATCTAGCTGCGGAGGGCGCAGCTCACTGGCCAATGTGGGAATTGAACTGGCACCCTTGTTCAGAGCTCGTGCCCTAACCAACTGAGCCACCCAGCTGCCCCTGGGTTGTTTTGAACAACATGCCCTCTATATTAACTGGGGACCAAGTTTCCAAAACCAGGCTTATGGTGAACTCTGGGAATCCCAAAAGGGTGATGAAGGTTTCTGACCCAGTTTCTACTTGTCTGAACTGTGCCTCCCTCCACAGGCCCAGTGTAACCACCTCCTGGCTCTTTGGCCTGGTGAGCTATGTGTGGGAGGCAGAATAGTGGCCCCAAAGATGTCCATGTCCTAATCCCGAGAGCCTGACTATGTTATACCTTACATGATAAAATCATTTTGCAGATGTGATTAAATAAAGATGTTGAGATTAGAGATTATACTGGATTATCCCAGTGGGCAACTAATCACAGGATCCTTATGAGAGGGAGGCAGGAAGGTCAGAGTAAACAGATGTGAAAACTGACGCAAGAGGTTGGAGTGATGTGAGGAAGGGTCCTCCAGCCAAGGAACGCAGGCAGCCTCCTGAAGCTGGAAAAGACAAGGAGCAGTTTCTTCCCTAGTGCCTCTGAAGGAGCCGGTCCTGCCAACACTGTGACTTTGGCCCAGAGAGCCTTCTGGCCTCCAGAACTGTAAGATAATAAATTTGTGTCGTTTTATATCACTAAGTTGTAGGTACTTTGTTACAGCAGCAGTTGCTGTTGCTGTAACTTTCTGTCACTATAAAGTAGGTTTCTGCCCATCAATGGATGACGGGATAAAGAAAATGTGGTATTTACATGCAATGGAATCTTATTCAGTCTTAAAAAAAAACAGAAGGAAATTCTGCCATTTGTGACAACATAGTGAACCTAGAGAACAATATACTAAGTAAAATGAGCCAGACACAGAAGGACAAATACTATATGATCCCAGTTACGTGAGGAATCTAAAATAATCAAACTCATAGAAGCAGAGAGTGGAATGGTGGTTACCAGGGGTGGAGGGAGGGAGAAATAAGGAAGTATAATATTAGTCAAAGGGTACAGAGTTTCAGTTATGCAGGATCAATGTTCTGTACAGCTAGCGGCCTATAGTGAATACTGTATTGTATACTTAAGAATCTGCTAAGCGGGAGATCTTATGTTAAGTGTTGTCATCACCAAAAATTAACAAATAAGAGGGCAGGAGGAAACTTTTGGAAGTGATGTATGTGTTTATGGCATAGATTTTGGTGATGGGTTCATGAGTGTATACTTAGCTCCAAACTCATCAAGTCGTATCCACTAAATACATACAGCTTTGTGTATGTCAAACACCCCTCAATAAATTGGTTTAGGGAAAAAAAAAAAAAAAAGCAGGTTTCCAAGCCTCACTGTCACATGATCCCAACTGTCCTTTTGTGAGGTCTCTTCTGGAGGGGAGAAAACCTTATCCTGAGGAATTCTAACCAAAAGCTCAGCCATCCCACCACAGGACTGATTAAAAGAAACCTTCCTAGCAGGAAAACTGCAAGTCATTAGCTTTCAGCTTTTTCATGTGTGACCATTGGGTAGCCTGGTTCAGAGCATTCTGCAGCTTGTGATGGATTTAATTTTGTTTTGATCCCATGGTGAAACCACAAACAAATATTGGGTTGTTGGGAAAGTCATGATGCATTTTTGCAATGAAAAACATAGAAAAAATACGTCATGACTTTTCCGACAACCCAATAGAAATGCCCTGGCTGTCCCCCATCTCCTGAGCAGCTGAGCTCCAGGGACCCTGTGAGGTGCAGAAGCCCCTCTTTGCTCCTTGGAGTTGCCCTGTCTGCAGGGTTTCCCAGGGAGGAAAGTTCCTTAGTCAGCAGGGCTGCGGGGAAATGGCTCTACAGAAACAAACCAAGAACTTGAAATGGATCTCCCCCGGTTACTGGTGGAGAGTTGCAATTCTTCAGTGATTTTGTGCTTTTTTTGTGTCCAGATGAGATGGAAAGGTGAGGGGTAGGTGGGCTGTCCAGCCAGAGGGACATCTGCCTTCAATCACAGCAGAGAACAAAGCGGGTAGAGGAATGGCATGCAATGAGGATAACAGGTTCTCTAGAGGTTGCTGCCTTCCAGAGAGGTCTCAGCCCCTGGGGTCATGTGCTCAGGGGCTGCTGGAGAAAACCTTCTGGAGCTTAGCTCTGTTCACATCCTGCCTTTGCTTAAAAACTGCTCTGGGGCCGGCCGAGTGGCATGGTGGTTAAGCGCTGGCTTGGGAAGCCAGCGGCCCCTGTTCGGGTCCCACATATGAAGGCCAGTGACACTGCACTCAAAAAAAAAAAAAAAAATTTGTAAAAAAAAACAAAAAACCACACACACAAAAAAACACCTGCTCTGATGGCTCCCCAGGCAGCATGCCAAGGCTCGAACCCCTGCGGCATGGCATTCAAGGCCTTTTGTGGCCTGGCTCTTCCCAGCCTGTTTTCCATCCTTAGTCTCCCTCCAGCCTCAGGGCTGCTCCTCTGGCAACTCCAGAGCTTTTAGGCCTCTGTGAATGCCTGTCCTCCTCATGAACATTCCTCAGCCCCAACCTGGAGTCAGGCTGATGCTGGGTCCTGGGAGTACAAACAGTTGAGCAGGGTCTGGTCCTTTGCATCCCTGCCCTCAGCCAGCGTGGGGGGCCTGGAGGAAGCAGAATTTCGTGTGTCCTGGGAGGGATCTGTGAAGCTCAGACCCACATGGCAGGAGTGAGCGGGATAGGAAGTGGCCAAGTGGCAGCTAAGGAGATGGTACGAATCTGTGACGTGGGCGAAGGGGCCGAGAGGAGGTGACCGGACAACGGTACTATTTGCCGAGAGAAGGGTTGTGGGAACGGAAGCGGTTTTGGTGCGTGGGATGCTGAGTTTGCGCTTGAGCCTGGGGATGGTGCAGTGCCGGGATGTCCTGGTGAAGGTGTCCGGGGGCCTGCCTTCTCGGTAGAGGTCTGGAGTGGATGAGGTCCCTCAAGGTGGGGACAGAGGAGGAGAAGGAGGAAGGCCTCATGGGACCTGAGGACCCCAGCATCCAGATGAGGCTCGGTGTGGGAGGAGGAAAAGCAAAGATGGTGGAACTCAGAGAATCATGAGGGAAGACTTAGGGGGCAGGGATTCAGAAGTGTTATGTCACCAGGGGGCTGGGGAGAGAAGGACAGAGAAGAGATCCTGGCTGGAAGATGCAGGTATACTTGGTGGATGGGAGGGGACTGAAGGCCAGCAGGCAGAGGGGCAAGTCTAGGGAGGAAGCTGAACCTGAAGTGTGAACTCCTCTTTTGAGAAGCATGGCCCCGAAGAAGAGCAGGGGAGAGAAGGACAGTAATTTCCTGGCAGTTGTGGAGACCAGGGTTTGGGGTTTGATGCGAGAGCCTGGAGCATTCTGATCGTTGGAGCAAGAGCTAGTGGGGAACATGGGGTTGGGACATCCCGGGTGAACTTGGAGGGGCTGGGGAAAAGTCAGGGAGTGCTCTCCTGTGGGCTGAGTTCCCAGTGGGCTGGGAGGTGGTGCTGTCTGCAGGTAGAGGGGAGAAGAGGAGGGGCCGGGGTCCAGGGAAGACCAAGCTGCCACCAGCATGGAGGGCCTTGCCTAGGCGAGGCTGCAGCTCTGAGGAGGCTCCACCCTGTGTGGTTGGGGGGTGTTCCTTCCTCAGCCCAGGCCGGGGGCATTGCTGGTGGAGAGGGCTGAGGGGAGGGGAGCAAGGAGTGAAGATAGAAGGGAGCCCATAGGTGCCTGGGGTGAGGCTTTAGTGGGGTCAGAGTCCCTGTGCTGTCACCTTCCCGACCCTCCCAGGCAGAGCCGGACACCTCCTTCTCAGGGCTCCCTCAGCACCCCAAGTCCTTGCCTGCTCTTGTCACCTGCCTCATATGTCTTTGGTTCTTTGTGTCATCTGGGCTCCCCAGATTGCAGGTCGCCTTTTGTCAGTGTTGTCAGTCAGTGAGGCATCATGTTCTGGTGCCTAGCCAGGGCTTAATAAATGTTAATGGACCAAATGGCTTAGAATTGCCCTGTTTTATTTATTTATTTTTTTAAAACTTTTTTTCTTCGAAGCATCACTTAGATACAGTGAGAAGCACCATCTTAAGCAGACATCTTGATGAGTTTCTCTGTGTGGGCACTCTCACATAATCACCATTCAGATGTAGACAGAGAGCATTTCTAGTGCCTGAAGGCTCCTGCATGCCCCTGCCCAGGTAGCACCCACACCCCCAAGGTGACCACTGTTCTGGTTTCTGCACCATAGAATAGCTCTGCCTGTTCTTGAACTTCATGTAAACAGAATCATACATAGTAGACTGTTTTGTCTTCTTTCATCAATACTATGCCTGTGAAGTTCATTTATGTTGTTGCAGGCATCAGTTTCTTCTTTTTCTGCTGCGTAGTGTTCCATTGTGTGAATTCAGTACTTTATTTATTCATTCTCCTCTTGATGGACATTTGGGTTGTTTCCTGCCTTACCCATTTTACATTTATTGGTGAATAAGAGCTGAAGAGCCTTGGCTTGAACCTGCCATTTTCAAATGAGATGGAGGCTCGGAAATGAGGGGTCATCCCAGTCACCTGCAGAGTCACAGGCAGAGCCAGAATGAGACCCCCGTTTTCTGACTCACAGGCCACAGCTTTTTCCCCAAAGAGGGCAGAAATATGGACTACAGAGCTTCCTAGGTGGTGCTGCTTCCAGGGTTCAGGGCGGCTAAATCCACATGTCACCGATGCTTGATGATCTAGGGCTCTGTGGAAGGCAGCAGGTCACAGAGGCCTGGGCAGTCTCCAGGGTGTCCAAGTTCTCACCTCCTGACCAGCAATAACAGTGATAATCAGCAGTAGCAGCTGTCTTTCTTCTTGCGTTCACTGTGAGCCAGACCCAGTGTAAGGTCTTATCTGCACTGTTTATCCTCATTCCTGCTTCCTTGTCGGTGGTACCAGGGAAGTGGGTTCCCAGTTCCCTCCCTAGTTGTGGTCCCTCCCCAAAGAAGGGGCAGAGTCCTCAGAGGGACTCTGCAGGGGAGGGGTGTGAACTTTGCTGATGTGAGGTCCTTTATCATTAGATCATAATTGGGTACCGATCTGATTAGATCAATTGCCTGGCTGGAGTGGAATGGGAGGAGGGGCCATCAGCCATTGGGAAGGTGGGCGAGGTCTGTTCGCCCATGGGTGGAGTGCGGCCCCCGGGTATGGGCAGGGCTCTAACATGCTCAGCATGGGTCAGAATCTTCTAGATTAGAGATGACAATGTGTGCGTAGAGCTAACAGAATACAATGGACATTGAGATGAGTCATCCATCCAATGCCAAATTACAATCCTGGGAGGGGGATAAATGAGTGTGACTAAAACTAGCTGCCATTTCCTGAGAGCTTATCAAGTGCCCCACTATTCTGGTACCCCACAGGATTTAATCATTTAATCCTCACAACAACCCTTTTGGTATTGTTATTATCCTAATTTTGTACTCAGGGAATGAAGCATAGAGAGGTTAGATCACCTGTCCAAGGTGCTCAGGTTATACCTGTTTTACAGGTGAGGAGAGCTGAGTGAAGAGGGAGAGAGGGACCTCTGATCCTTGTCCCATGTCCCATGTCTCATTCATTGTGCCTTGGTTGCTGAGGGTGCCCGCGGGAAAGGGTGACCCCTCCTTGTGCGCCTGGCCAGTCACAGCCATGGTTCCTTCCCAAACACATCTGTATGTATTGCACTCTGCAGCACTTCTTCTCTTGTATATTATAGATGGTCTCTAAAAGTGAGCAAACATTTGTATAGAGAATCCTATTTCTAGTGGGCTTTCATTCTAATTTTAAAGATGCTTTCTTATGGGAAATAATTTGGTGATAAAATATGTCAGAATTTGAAAGTAAGAATCCTGAAGTTGCTTCTTTCAATACGCAGTTTATATACATTCATTTCTTTCACTGAACTCATCAGTCACAAACATTTCACTTATCACCTACTTGATGCCAGACACTGCCGCGAAGATACAAGCTGAGTGGGTTTCTGCTCTCAGGGACCAGAGACTAGAAATGGTGGTATGAACCCACACGTGCCGTGTGGCTATGAGTGTGTGGGCAGAGTTGGGGGTACCAAAAGGAAACCCCAAAAGGAGACCCCAAAAGGGTCAAGCTTGTCCAAAGGGACAACAAAGATTTGAGAAAGGAGAAACCGGGTGGGAAGGGCGATAAGGGATTCCTGGAAGAGACTACTGGAGAGCTAGAGGCCCTGATGGGGGAGGGGATCAGCTCAGCCTGGGTAGGGGGTGGCAGGGCCCACATTCCAGGGGGAGCCCGGAGAGGGCCCATCAGAGTGCCAGACCGGGCTCAATTATGGGGACCATTTCAAGGGATAGTGGCCGGAAATGGATTTTGTACCTTGCAGACCTTAGTCCACACCATCTTGGCATCTTCTTTCTTCATTCATTTGTTCATTCAACACATAGTCACTGATGTGGACCCTGTGCTGTGTTTGGGCCAGGGGCCAGGGAGATAGGAGCTCAGGGTGTCTGCCTCTGGAAGCTGGCAGTTATTAATAGACAGGGCAGGTGGATAGCAGCACACACCTGCATGTGACATGCCCCACACATGTGGCTCGGCTTTGCTAGAAATTCTTACTGAGCCAGGGTTTAGGGACAATTTTACAGACCTAGCTGTTTGCAGACTGCCTGCCTGGAGAGGTTGTAGGGCTAAGGCATTCCCTGATACCTCCAGCTCCTTGGGCAATAGAAACCGGGTCCAGGCTGGCTGCAGGACAAGAAGAGGCCGTTTGCTCAGCCAGTCTGGTTTGCCAACTGCCTGACTTCTGGGTGAGACGCAGTGTTGCTCTGGCCCTTCTGTCTATTGCTGCCTTTCCTGCATTCCTGTTCCATCTGCTGCGGAGGAGGCAGAGGCCCAGAGAGGGAGGGACCCAGTGCTAGGTCACACAGCCACTTTCACAGCTGGACCCTCACCTAGGGCTCTGGAAGAACTTGTGAGGGAGAGCTCTAGAACCCACTGGCTTACCTTGGAGGGAAAATGTAGGTTCTAGTGGTGTCTAACTCACCTTTCCTCCACCTGCTAAGGGGTTGGATGAGATGCCAAGGATTAGTGCTAGTAGCAAGGTGCCTCTGAAGGGTAGGAAGAAATGGCAGGTTTGAGAAGTGGTGATCCCAAAGAAAACAGGAACTTTGTAAACAGCAGGATTGAATGCACAATGCCATGTTCATTCCCCAGAATCAGAGTTGCTTCAAGTTCTCTGGGGCCTGCTCTTCACTGGGGAATTGAAGAATTCCTTAGAGACTCAGACAGCTGTGGGTTGCAGGGGTGCCACTGTTCTTTTGGAAATGGATGCAGGTCCAGAAGGTGTCCTGCTCATGAGAGACTGGCTAAGTTATAATTGTGTGTGATCCTTTGGCGGGTATCAAATGCCAAATTCCACAGCCAGTCCCTTTCAGCAGTCACATTCCTCAGATTCTTATCAGTTTTTCTTTCCCCCTCAAATGAACACTGGGAACCAGTCATCCCGCTGATTGCAGGAGGATGGGAGAAAATTAAAAACAGAGGAGTCTTGGCTTTCCTCCTGATTCTGCCACCAGCTTGACTCTGTCACCAGCTTGCTTGTGCCATCTCGAGTCCTTTCCTTCTTGGAGCCTCATTTTCTCACCTATAAAGAGGGGCTTGGGACAAGATGCGCTTTGAAAGGTCCCATGCCGTGCAAAGCTTTCATAATTCTCCATTTATGTCTGCAGCGAGATGCTTTCTGGAAAATATACCTAAATGAAAATCTGTGTGCCTCACCGACTGGGAGTCTGGCTCTTCAGGCACACTTGCGGCAGTGGCAACTTAGGAGTGGTGGCCCTTCCATGTGTCCCTTCCTCAATGGGAAATGTTATACCCCCTGAAATGTTGCAGCTGAGACTTTCAGGGACTGGCATTTCGAACTCCAATGGGGTGGGCCCTCAGTGAGTTTGTACCTCCCTGCCCAGCAGTCCACTATGTGGCCTTTGGCTCTACCTAATTTCAATAATAATCACGGCAGTAACTACCGCTGATATTCCTTTACAAATGACAAACTGCTTACCCATTCATTGATTTTTGTTGATGTTACGTTGCATGTTATTATTCTCATTTTATAGATGAGGCAACTGAGGCTCAAGCACGGGGAAGCCTGTTCAGCTAGGCAGAGTAGAACTGGAGGGCTGGCTCTCTTGCTTTGCCCAATTCCTGGGCCTCATGCAGTGGCCATGCAGCTAGTCCAGGGCCTTGCTTGAGGCAGGGGCACCATTGTGGAAATGGTGACTGATGCTGCCTTGGGCCACACCACCCAGAGCCAGTACCCTGGCTGGCAGTCAGCAGTGGGAGTCTCGAGGTACATGCTATTATACGATGAAGTTTATGGAAATGAAACATCTACTTCCCAAGGAGCCTAAAACTCCAAACCCAGGGGTTTGGTCAAGCCAGAATAGTCTGACCCTCACTGACCCAGATATAGGCTTTGAGATAGACTATCCATGAAGATGATCTAGTGGAGAAACAAATGCAGATACCCTATGGGTGAAGAATATAGTCTCCTTTAGTTTTAGAAGAGAGGAGGTTGAGCTAGTTCAGGATTGTGATTATATTTCCATTATGAAGTAATGGAAAATAATTTATACTTCAGTAGTAACTCCTACTATCTGCCAAGAGCTGTACAGTCCACAGATTATGTTTATATAGTTATTATTGCTCTTGAGACTTCTGGCAGCCCTTGGAAGGTGAGCTCCCATTTTGCAGACTAGGAAACTGAGGCTCTGCAGTTGAGACTTGTCCAAAGCCACGCAGCTGGTAATTGGTACAACCAGGACACAAACTAGGCCTCCTGCTCTCACATTCTTGTGCTTTGATTGTTCTGTTTGACAGTAGGTTGTTTTGATTAGGATGCTTTCAGATGTGAGTCATGAAAACCCTACTGACTGTGGGCTTAAACAACAAAGTGATTTAATATTTCACATATTAAGAAATGAGTGGCTCTAGGATTGGCTAATCTGATTGCATCAAATGCTCCAGGACCCTACTTTTTGCTCTGTGTTCACCAGGCTGTCTTCCCTCATGGCTCTAAGATGGCAGCCATAGCTCCAGGCATCACGTCTTCACACAGCTGTGTACAGAAAGAAGGATGAGTTTCTCTTCTTGCAACCTCCCCTCCCCCATAGGGGATAATGTTTTTCCAGAGGCCTCTGTGCTTTTTCTTACTAGTCATTGACCAGAACTGAGTGAACATGCACAAACCTCAACTAATGAGATTATGATTTTGCCCACATTTCTTGAACTTATTGATGCCCAGAGTCTGAAGAAAACTGGGGGTCTGTTAGCAAGGAAGGAGGAGGAGGAGATGACTGTTGGGAACACGTGTCCTATATGAGAGGTTGGTTAGGCATACCTGTCTCTCTCACAGTCAGTTCTAAAAGGTACAGAGTGCCTGCTGCAGGGGGCCCAGGGCCCCCTGTTTTGTACCATGTGACTTCCCTCACAGCTGATTGGACCAGGGGTGAGCATGTGACCCAACCAGGCTTGCTGGGGCCTGGCATGGACGGAGGTGCTGGGCCAGTCAGAGCCGTTCTGTGTCTCAGGAAATAGAAGTGGGAGAGAATGAGGTCACTCACAGTGTGGTGTACAAAGAAATAAAAAGCTTGCACTAGCATGTTAACCAACTTTGTCACTAAGTACACATTTTTCCTTTTTGGGAAAGTTATTTAGCCTGTCTGGCGTCTTCTGCAACACGGGCATGGTGCTAGGTCTTACTTATAGGTTTTTATAAGGATTGCAGAAGGGAGATGTGTCAGAGGCTTGCCACAGTGCCTGGCACCTCCTAAGTGCTCAGTAAACGTTAGTTACTCTTATTTCTGTTTTAGTTTCTGACTTCCATCAGGTGAATAGGGTCACTTTCCTCCCTCAGCATCACTGGGAAGCCTGTCATACACACCTATCACTGGGTTCGTCCCCACAGAATCTGAGACAGTGGTGGTTTTGAGAAATGGTCCATTGGAGAAGGACCAACGAGGACACAATTGCTGGGTCCGGTCCTGTCCTGATCTTGGATACACTGAAAATTCTGGTTTCTGCAGAGGTCAGTCTCAGGCCAAGTGCATCGTGGCCCATGGTAGACACTGACGGCTGTTGGGGGGTCTAGCACAAACGCGTAGCACCTTAAAAGTGCTAGTCGGCTCCAGTTCTAGTAGTGGGTTCTGCATAGCCAGAGCATTTCTCAGTACGTGGTATCCCTAAATGTATGCAGGAACGATGATCCCATGGAAGGCATCTGGCATCATCCTCTCACAGCTTGTCGACTCTGGCACACCTATTAATGGGAGTAGCTGTGGATCACTATTGAAATGCTCAAAACCACAGGGCCTGTTCAGCCAAATCATATACTCCCTCAGCTGCCCCTATGCGAATGGGAAATTCAATCCATAAGTGGCTGATGTTCCATGTGGGGTTCTTTCCAGCCTTCTCTCAGGTGGGGGAAGCCTCAGGAATTCCCCGCTATGGAAGGTGCTAGAGAATGAGTGCAGATGATAATGCAGTGAAAGGAAGCTGAGAGGCTGCATGCGGCACAGCTGTATGCTTGCTGGCTCTCATGGAATCCACACACCTCTTTTGCCCATCAGGGCTTCAGCGCTGGACCCTGGAGTCCATGTTATCACTCTCCTGTTTTTTCAGGAGATTGGGTCAGTGGCCATGCCCTTTTCAGATCAGCATCCTTTCCCTGTGAAAGTCAGCAACCTTAAATTTACTTAAACTCCCCTCAGTATTGCCTCAAAACAGACCGTTCTAGAAAAAACAATTGTGAAGAAATGCAGGCAAATCTACCTGCTTATGCAAACACACTTATTGTGTTTTGCGCCCTAAAAATTGAGTGAGACTTAGTGTAACATACAGTCATTGACCCTGACATAAACAAAATCATAACTCTGGGTAGTGGTTTAGGTGGGTGAGCGCTGGAGAGAAACCTCAGCCACAGAGACACTTTGTTGGGAGAGATTGTGTGGCAGTCCAGGTGTTGGCCCGATTCAGGTCCACTTGACCCGAATGGGGGACAGATGATGGAGAAGACCAGGTAGGGCGCTGCAGCCATGAGTACCTTTATGGACTGTGTTCATTTCTCCCAACTGAGCTTAGCCTCCAGCCTCTACCCACCTTTCCCTACTCCCCATCCTCACCACCAAAGGGTCCTCTTGGAATCCCATTAACTGGGTTCCCCTCTAGTTAAAAAAACCTCCCATGTATTCACTTCCTCTTTTCCAATAAGGTGCGTCTCCAAGTTCCTCACAGGTTTACCGTGTCTCTCCACCTTTCACCCACTGATTGGGTGTCCTGCCTCTGTCACCCATCCCAGGACAGGGCACCCACTACAACCATTGTGGGTAGCTCACTGTACTCGTGGCTGGCTCTCCTGGGAGCAGGCCTCTCAGCTTTCAGGTTCTGACCTGACTCCGGGCCCCCTGGGGCCACAATGAGCGGGTTTCATCTGGTTCCCCTGCAGATATCTGGGGTGGAGAGCTGGACTCCCAGAGCTGCCCTCTCCTACCACAGCCCTCAGCTTGTTTCTGCTCAGTATAGCTGAAGGACCCATTGCCAAGTGTCCTCACCTGCTGGAGACCGCAGATATGCAGCCGAGGGTATGAGGCCTGCATACCCTCCACGATCTTGGGCTTCTGACCTGCCCTCTTCCCATGGACACTCACTGCTCTGCAGGTCAGCCTCCCCTTCCTCCCATGGAGCTCTGTCATCTGCTCGTAGGACAGTGGCCACAACCCTCTTCTCCCAGTACACTGGATGTCAATTTGTCTTTCTTCCTGTTGAGGCTCACAGGAAGCAGACTCCACTATGGGCTCCAATATGGAGTATGTGCATTTGGGATGGCTCTTAGGAGTGATGCCTGTGGAAAGGAGGGGCTGGAAAAACGAGGGTGCAGCTGAGCCGTTGAGCTGTGATGCAGGCCCAGTGACAGCTACTGATAACCTCCTGGGGAGCTCTGCAGCTGGAATGGCCCTTCAGAGTTGTCCTGACAACCAGGCAATGGATGGGGACTGCCCTGGGAAGAGCTGAGCCTTGGCTGAGGCAACACCGGAAAGGGTGGCTGCTGATAGATGGCAGCTGGGGCTGAAGGCCTTTCATCGAAGAGGATCTGGGTGGCGCCGCCTAGGATCCACCACACGTGGCTGCCCGGCAGGGAGCGGGGAGCAGGGGTGTTCTCAACATTATTCTATTAAGATGGCCTGAGATTGCTTTTGTGCTTTGGAGGCTGAAGCACACACCGCTGACTCACACTGAACTTATTGTTGGTAAAAACCTTTATGCCCCATTTGAGGCTTGTTCGCTGGGTTTCTGGGGCTGCAGCACTGGACTCCACATTCACCCAGTCATGTTTCATTTGTTAGATTTAGCTGGGGAGATCTAGCTTGGATCCTGACTCTCTGCTGAGGCCCAGCCCGTGTCTTCCTGGGTCTGCCAGATCCTGGTCTTCTGTAGTTTCCGTCAGCAAGGCTGTCTCCATCAAAGTCTGCTGCATGGCCCTCTCCTGGTGGCATGGCCCCAAGTGTAGACCCAGAAACTCTGGGGTGGACTCCAAATCAATCCGGCAGTGTAGCTAAGTGGCTAAGGGCTGGGCTTGAATCTTGGTTGCCCGTTGACTTCTTGGGCAGCCTTGGACATGTTATGTAGCCTTGTCCCATGCCTCAGTTTCCTTTTCTGTAAAAGTGGAATAATAACAGTCCTTACTGCCCAGGGTTGTGCAAGAATGAATGGAGGTCTGACTTAGGTAGCTGCAGTGAGGAGGAGGCAGGGAGAAGGACCAGCTCTGAGCCCCTCTCATGAGCCCTGTGGGGGCCTGAACTGCCCTCAGCTCTGTCTCAGTGGTCCCCCACCAGGGTGGGGGCAGTGCCTCCTACTTGCTGTTTGGCATGTGAGATGGTCCCCTGAGGGATTCGGCTGATGAGGGCCTGCCAGGGGACATTGTATTTGCTCTCTGACTCTTGCTGTCTTCACTGGCAAGGTGGATGCAGCATAGGGTTTGGAATTAGAAGTCTGGGCTTCAAGACCTAAATGGACCACTTACTGTATGACCCTGAGGCTCCTCTAGAGTCTCAGGTTCCTTCTCTATAAAATTCCTACCTGAGAACTGTTGAGAAGATTAAATGAGGTCACATATGTGTGTTAGTTTACTAGGGCTGCAATCACAAAGCTCCATAAAAGAGGCAGCTTAAACAACAGAAATTAATTTCCTCGTAGCCCTGGAGGCTGGAAGTCCAAGATCAAGGTGTCAGCAGGTTTGGTTTCTCCTGAGGCCTCTTTTCTTGGCTTGCAGATGGCCTCTTTCCCCTGTATCTTCACATCTTCCCTCTGTACATATTTGCATCCAAATTCCCTCTTTTTATGACACTGGTCATAATGGATTAGACACCCTCCCCATGACCTCATTTTAACTTAATTATCTCTTTAAAGACCCTATCTCCAAACACAGTCTCAATCTGAAGTACTTGGGGTTAGGGCATCAACATATGACTTTGGGGGCACAGAATACAGCCCATAACAGTATGTGAAACTGTTTTGCCAACCATGAAACAGGTCTTGGGGTGCTGAGTTTGGCTGCCTATAGGAAAGGATCTTTGTATGGCCAAGAGCTAGCCAGCTGTTTGTGCCAGAGTTGCTATCTCTCTCTGGTAGGGGCTGGGAGCTGGCTTCTCTGCCTGCATCTCCCTGGGGACCAGCCAAGGCCCCATGGGCTCTGCTTCATGGGTGTGGCCTCAGTCATCTCTGGCTTGCCCATTATTTGGCCAATGCCTTCAGGCTGAAAACTTTGGTTCTCACAGAGCTTTTTGAACTCAGCTGGAAGGCAAATCCCCTGGAACTGGCCTTTCTGGGGATCAGGCAGGATGTGGTCAGGTAATTAGAATGAGGGCCAGGTGGAAAGGGGCCTGAAACTGAATTCCCCCAACCTGGAGGTGGGGTGCTACAGCCATGGGAGCAGAATTTGCTGGGGCTCCAGGCCTGGCACAGCAGAACCTGAACAGCAGTTTTTGGTGAGTGAGTGTAGATGGGAGAAGGTCCTTCTGGGACATAGGACTTGGTGTCAGATGAGCACACCTTCAGGAGATTTGCTCTGAACCTGCTGTCCTCAGGAGCCGTCTGTAGTCTTCTGGTATGAAAAGGGGCTAGGAGAGAGGTGTGCAAGGGCCCCGTGGAGCATGAGGTGGGAGTGCTTTCCTGGCCAGCGTGTCTTCCAGGAGGGGTTGGAGCCTAAGGGAGACTGGTAGGGTAAGAGTTGGCTGAATGAAAGAAGGTGGGATGGCATGCCAGGAAGGACAGAGTGACAAGATAGCACAATGACAAGATGTAGCATGGTGGGAGGTGGAACCTGGGAGGTGGGTGGGAGCCATGGGGGGTGTGGAGCTAAGAAAAGAGTTTCAAGAGGAAGGTGACAGGGCCAGATTTGTGTTTGAAGGAGTGCCCTCTGGTGGCAGATAGAGGAGACTGCAGGAAGACCAGCGGGGTCTAAGGCTGTGAGTGAAAGATGAGCATGCCTGAATCAGGAAGATGGGAGGAAGACCCAGAGGGGTGAAGAAGGTTGACTTGCCTGGCATGGGGGCTAATTGGCCATGGGGAGTGAAGGAGGAAGAAGGTGCAGTCTGGGGGGATTTGCTCCTGGGAGTTCTGGGTAAGGAGACTTGGAGCTTAGTGGCGCTGGTTATCAAGATGGCATGAGTTGGGGTTGGATGGTGATGAGCTCAGTACTGGGCAGACTGAAATGGTATGTCTTGCGGTGTTCCATGGGCGATGGTAATATGTGACCACTGTCCAGCAAGTGGGACACATATGTTGGGGTTTGAGAGGAAACACTGAGGCGACTCCACATAGGGATGGAGTAGTGCCGGACAGGGAGCTAGGGGCAGACAGGGTGGTCCTCGTGGAGAGGGAAGACATTGCCAAAGCCCTGGGGCTTGTTTTAGGCTCAGAGCTCAGAGTCCTGGGGATGGAGGGTAAGTATAAGATTGGTCCCAAAGGGAAGTTCAGATAGGAAAATGAGCCCAGGGCTGATACTGGGGAGGGGGACTAAGTCTTTGGGGAGGAGGGTTGCTGCAGTGGCATCTCCCTGGTGGCAGGCAGCATCGAGACATGTTGGTTAGTTATGTTCAGAGGTGGGCATGAGCCAGGGGTGTCCGGAAGGCCCCTCAATTCCATTGTGACATAATTTCCTGAAGCCACTTAGCACTTGTTTTCCCAAAGGACCCTAAATTAAGGATTTTACTGCTCAGCCAAGCCACGGAGCCAAACACTTAGTGAAAACTGCTGTGGGAGCAGCCCATGAGCCCAGTGGAGCAAGGCCAAGTCAGTCACTCCTCCCCATCAGGGAGTGGGGCTCCTCTCATAAGGAAGGGACCTGGAAGGGAGAAGGTTGGTCCCCAAGGCTGTGAGTTTCCCATCCTGGACCCTCCATGAGAGCTCAGCTGGAGAGCAGATAGGAGAAGATGTGAAATGATGCCCAAATATAACTCCAGTCCCCTCCCATCCTGATGAAGGCTGCTGAGGGCATCCTCACTTCCCAGGCAGTCGAAGACTAGCTCAGCCACTCCCAAATTCTGTGCCCCTGGACCATTCCTTCCAGGAGGGTCATAAAAGGGGTGGACATCTCCTGTCAGGCTAGTCTCTGGGTGGAGTTATCTGTAGCCCATACCACCCTGTTCATCAACTGCTATGCACCCACCATGGACAAGGGTGGAAGGTGAGGGTGGGTGGTGGTGTGGGTGGGTGGTGGCGTGATGTCACCTGCCACACAGAAGACATAAACATATATGCTCAGGACGCAGGGGTTCCTAGGAGGTAGCAGAAGCTCGGGTGCCTTCAGATGAGTAGTGTTTTGAATTCCATCTGAAAAGCCCCGGAGCCCTCTCTCCTTGTCTCTGCCTGCCTTCTGAGTTGTTTTTGGCCAAGTTCTGATTTGGGAAGCCATTTACAGCCCATTAAAAGATCAAATGTCTAGAGATGATGAATTGAGGCATTTGAAAATGATGAATTGAGGCATCCGAAAATGTTTTCCAATTCACAGCTCATTTCCCTATAGAAATCCCTGACCTAGTGTGACTCAGAGGTGGCTGGAGAGCCTGTCTGTTAGGGACCGCCAGGGGCAGATCTCAGGGTGGAGCACTGTCCTTGGATGGGACAGTAGTTCATCCTGAAGATGAATTGCACTGAGAATTGCACTGAGATGGTGTTGATGCTCCCTGGTAGAGATGAAAGAAAGGCTAAAAAGGGCTGCTGCTGTCTCACACAAGCTCCAGACCCAGTTTCCCCTAGTAACTGGCAGAGGCGGGAGTCTTGGTTTGTAGGTGGGGTTCTATTGGTTGCCTGGCAGAAAGGCTGGACTCCCTTCCCAGCTCAGGTTTCAGCTAATGGCAATGAGGTTTCACCTCCCAGTACTTCTTTTCCCATCTGTAAAATAGGAATGACAACCCTTAGGCTCTTATGAACATCATGGGGTTTCTAGTAGCCAGCTAATCAATAATGATATTGTAGGGTATACAGTGACGCACTGTTTATACCATTAACCTGGATGTGCTCATTTAGTCTTCACAATAACCTTGAGAGGTAGAGTTTTTCATTTAACTGAGGCTCAGAGAGGGGACATCTCTTTGCTCAGGTCACACAGCAGGTTGGTGGCAGAACCAGGTTTTGAACTAGGCCTCCTTTGTGGAGAGGGATGGACTTTTGACTACTTTCTTGTTTTCTTCTATAGTATTTTTGACTGTGCCTATTAATAATATATATTTTCCTAGAAAACTGTCAAGATTTTGAAACATTTTGATGTGAGATCATATATATGTACTTTGTCTTACTTTTTTCTTTTGTGCTTGGTCAGTTTTGTGTCCCCTTTCTATCCTTGATGGTATCTATCCTCAAATTCAAAAATATATTTAATTGTGTACTTTTTTACTACACCTAAAGTTGCACAGCTTCTATATCCTTTCCTTAAACAAGACAAAAATTTCAGCAACTTTTAGTTCCTTCTGTCCCCCATACAACTTCCCCTCTTTGCCGTCTTCCATATTGCAATCATCTGGATTTGAGATCTAGGCTGTCATTAAGTCTTATTATTGTTTCTTTGTTCATGCCTGCTTCTCACATTTAATATATTCCCCCTATGGCCTTTATCTTATTTTGTTGGAATACATCGTCTAGTAATTCTTTCAGAAAAGGAAACTGATGAATTTTCTAATTCCTTGTGCATCTGACAATTGCTTTATCTCATCTTTGCCTTTGAAGGAGGTTTGCCTGTGCATAGAGTTCTGGGTTCTAAATATTTCCCTTAGCAACTTTGAAGTAATTGTGTCACTATATTCTTGATCCTGATGTTGCTGATAAGAAATCTAATTTCAAGTGATTGTAGATAATGTTTTTCTTTTCTTTCTACAGCACTTAGTAGTTTATCTTCTTCCTGAGTATTCTGAAATTTCACCACAATCTGTCTGTTTTTGTTCATCTTGCTTTGCACACAGTGGTCCCTTTCAAATTAAGAATGCATGTCTTTCTTTAGCTCTTGGAAATTTTATGATTTCTTCAGCTACATATTCCCTTTGCTCTCTCTGATCTCCCCTTCCAGAGCTACTAATAGATATATATTGATTATATCTTGATTGATTATATATATATATATATATTGATTATATATATATAGATATACATATATACATACATATATATGTATATCTATATGTACATGTGTGTATCTATATGTGGATAGATAGATAGATAGATAGATAGATAGATAGATAGATAGATAGGATCTTGGTCTGCCTTCTAGGTTCCTCACCTTTTCTTCCACATTTTCCATTTCTTTTCTTCTTTGCAGTGCATTCTTTGCAGTGCTCAGATTTGCAACTCATCAGCTCACTCTTTAGCTGTGTCCATTCGGTTTTTCAGACCATCTGTTGAGTTTTATTTTCACAGCCATACATTTCATTTCTAAGATATCTAATTTTTTATTTCATAATATTTGTATGAGTGAAAAATTCTCTTATTATGATTTAAAAATTATCTCCATCTATTTGCTTTATTGTTTTCCCCTGAGGTGTGATTTAGTCTCTGTCGAGTTGGTGGCTTTTCATGGTGTTGGCATTTTTTCTCAAAAAAATTGGAAATTTCTTGTACTTGAGGTTTTCCGTTAGCTTGTCTCTGTATCTCTGTTTATTGCCACTTTGCCTCCTGGAAGGCTAATGGTGTAAGTGAAGGGTAGAGCATGTGCAAGAATTCAGTTGTCTGACCTTTCGAGGGTCCCAGTTTCTCCCGGAGGTCATCAGCTTGTTAGGCACTCTGACCACATCTGCCTCAGAACAGATGTGTCCCAAGCCTGATTCTTGACACCAGTAGTGATGGGGATCTGGGTCCTACCTGTCTGGCTCCTTCCACTGTGGTCCTCTGACAGTCACCTCAGACCCACCCAAGTCAGAGAGAGTCCTTTGGTGGCTTCCCATTGACTTCATGATAAGACCCACATCCAGCCTGGCAGGCACCATGCCTGTTTCTTTCTCCTGGCTCCTCCCCTACCTCCAGGCTTTGGGCCATGTCTACCTGCACGCAGTTCCCTGTGAGGTAGATGCATACCATGGGTATCTCACCTCCATACCTCTGCTCCCTCCTCTGCTAGTGCTACCCCCTCTCATTGCCCCCACACTTGTGGTCAACCAACTCTTATCTTTCAGGTGGTTGGCTTTCTGAGGACCTGGGTGGGTGCCTGCTCTGTTCCCAGAGCTCCCTTGCTCAGGATGTGGCTGTACCTCTGATCCTGTGTTCCTATAGGTTGTAATCATCTCTTCATCTGTCTTCCCCACCAGAGTGGGATTTCCTGGCAGGCTGGGGTACAGTGTTCTTCACTGATTCCACATGGAGTGTTTGATGACTGTAATGATGCCAGGGTTTTGTGGCCAAGGCGGGGAGGTACTCTCCCTTCCCCTTAGACATGGACAGAAGGTCTCCGTTGCCCCCTTATCCAAGAGGACAACCCCCTAGCTTGTAGGGGCACCTTTTGACCCACAGTGGGCACCTCAAGAACAAGCAGTGCTGATGTGACTGTTGTTCTCCCCACAGGCACTGGTGCCATCACACGGTGACACGGACGGTGTCCTGCCAGGTGCAGAACGGCTCGGAGACAGTGGTCCAGCGTGTGTACCAGAGCTGCCGGTGGCCCGGGCCCTGTGCCAACCTCGTGAGGTAAAGGCTGCCGGGCTGGGCGGCTCTGCCCTTCCTTTCTGTTCCCTTGGATGAATCCAACCCCAGCATAGCTGCCGGGGAGGCGTGGCAGGTTGATCCTCAGAAACAAATGTTGAACATGCATTTATGAAGCTCCTTTTGTATACAGGGCATGGAGTGGGGGGTGTATGTGTGTGTAAAGATGAAAGGGACTTGCTTCCCATCCTGACAGAATCTTACGATGAGTAGGGTGAGGGGATGGGGCGGGGGGTTGTGAGGAAAGGGCCAAGTGAGGCTGAAGAGGGAACCAACCTGCCTTGGGGCTCCAGACGAGAATGTGGACCTATGATGCCCTTGGAAGTCCAGCCTGCCTCCAGCCCTGACTGTCTTACCTACCGCGTCCCTCTCATAATTCTACCTTCTCACCACCCCTGCACCCTCACCTGCTTCGCCCTGGACCAAAGCTTTTGGTGATTCTCAGCATTCACAGGGAGAAATTTCTTCTCTTTCTTTTTCTCTAATTAAATTTTTTTAAAAATTTTTAAATTACACTTCACATACAATATTATATTTGTTTCAAGTGTACAACATAGTGATTAGACATTTATATAACTTATGAAGTGATCACCGTTAAGTCTAGTACCCAGCTGACTCCATACACAGCTATTACAATATTATTGACTATATTCCTATGCTATACTTTATATCCCTGTGACTATTTTTATAACTGGCAATTTGTATCCTTTATGTTTTTCACCTATGTCCCCAACCCCCCTCCCATCTGGCAACCATCAATTTGTTCTCTGTATCTATGAGTTTGTATCTGTTTTGTTTATTTGTTTTCTTTTTTACATTCCACATAGGAGTTAGATTATATAGTGTTTGTTTTTCTATGACTTATTTCACTTAGCATAATACCCCCTAGGTCCATCAATGTTGTCACAAATGGCAAGATTTCATTTTTTTTTTTTATGGCTGAGTAATATTCCATTGTGTATACACCACCTCATCTTTAGCCAATTGTCTGTTGGTGGGCACTTGGGTTACTTCCATATTGTGATTAGTGCTGCAGTGAACATTGCGGGTGCATATATCTTTTTCAGCTTAGTGTTTTGGATTTATTTGGGTAAATACCCAGAAGTGGAATTGCTGGGTTACAAGGTAGCTCTGTTTTTAGGTTTCTGAGGAACCTCCAAGCCATTTTCCATAATGGCTGTACTAATTTGCAGTCCCATCAATCTCCGCTTCCCTGCCAGCACTTGTTTGTTGATTTATTGATAATAGCCACTCTGACAGGTGTGAGGTGACATCTCATTGTGGTTTTTATTTGCATTTCCCTGATGATTAGTGATGTTGAGCATCTTTTCATATGTCTGTTGGCCATGTGTATATCCTCTTGGGAGAAATGTCTATTCAGGTCTTTTGCCTATTTCTTAATCGGATTTTTTTTTTCTTTCCTCTTAAGTTGTATGAGTTCCTTATATATTTTGAATATTAACCCTTTATCAGATGTATTATTGGTGAATATCTTCTCCCATTCAGCAGGTTGTCTTTTTGTTTTGTTGAAAATATCCTTCTCTGTGCAAAAACTCTTAGTTTGATGTGGTCTCATTTGTTTATTTTTTCTTTTGTTTCCCTCACCCAAGGAGACATATCCAAAAACGGTATTACTAAGAGCAATGTCAAAGAGTTTACTGTGTACATTTTCTTACAAGACTTTTATGGTTTCAGGTCTTACATTTAAGTCATTACTCCATTTTGATTTTATTCTTGTATATGATATACAAAGTGATCCAGTTTCACTCTTTTGTATATACCTTTCCAGTTTTCCCAACACCATTTATTGAAGAGACTTTCTTTACCCAATTTTGTAGTCTTCTCTTCTTTGTTATAGATTAAATGACCATATAGGCATTGATTTCTGGGCTCTCTATTCTGTTCCATCAATCTTTGTGTCTGTTTTTATACCAGTACCATGCTGTTTTGATTATTATAGCCTTGTGTATAGTTTGGGTTTTTTTTTTTTTTTTTTTTTTTTTTGAGGGCAGTGTCACTGGCCCTCATATGTGGGACCGAACCGGGGCCGCTGGCTTCCCAAGCCAGCGCTTAACCACTGCACCACTCGGCCGGCCACCTTGTGTATAGTTTGATATCAGGTAGCATGATACTCCAACTTCGTTCTTTTTCTCAAAATTGCTTTGGCTATTTTGGGTCTTTAATGGTCTGTATAAATTCCAGGATTATTTGTTCTAATTCTGTGAAAGATGCCATTGGTATTTTGATAAGGATTACATTGAATCTGTAGATTGCTTTGAGTAGTATGGATTTTTTTTAGCTGAGCCATCCTGCCACCTGTTGGCAGCTCAACGACATCTCAGCTCGGGCTGGCCTCAAACAGCTGTTGCTCAGAGCTCAGCTCACACTCTTGAGCGAGCTCTTAACCAACTGAGCCACTCGGCCGGCCTGGATATTTTAACAATGTTAATTCTTTCTATCTGTGAGCACGGTATAGTCTTCCATAAATTTGTATCTTTTCCCATTTCTTTCTTCAACGTCTTATAGTTTTCCCAGTACAGGTCTTTTAACTCCTTGGTTATATTTATTCCTAGATACTTTTTTTTTTTTTTTTTGCTGAGCCATCCTGCCACCTGTTGGCAGCTCAATGGCAGCTCTGTTTAGGCTGGGCATCGAACTGCTGTTATTTAGAGCTCAGCTCGTACTTTTGAGCGAGCTCTTAACCAACTGAGCCACTCGGCCAGCCCCTAGATACTTTTTAATGCAATTGTAAATGGGGTTGTTTTCTTAATTTCTCTTTCTGATAGGTCGTTATTGTTGTATAAAAATATAACCGATTCCTGAATATTAATTTTATGTCCTTTTTTCATCATTTTTTAATAGTAAAAGTTGTTAAGTTGGGAATCCCCATTGTACGCAGTGTTTTTGTAAAGCTCATTTTACAAGGGGAATAGCTAACTAAATGGATATGTGCATCCATTTCAAATTTTTAGACAAAGGACTGCTTTTATTTATGTATTTTTTAATTTTATTTTATTTTTTAAGATTTTATTGGGGAATTGGGGGAGGGGAACAGTGCTGGAGAATTGGGGAAGGGGAACAGACAAGTTGCTGTCTTTTTGTTCTTCGGTCTAGTTGTGGAGGATGTTGCTTCACTGGCCCATGTTGGTGTCATCACTGGGCTCTTCCAGGATGAGGCAGATCGGTCGCCAGCCTCTGGGTGTCTCTCACCGCAGCTATTGGCAGCTCACACTGGCTGCCAGCCACTCACGCTGGCTGCCGGCCACTCACTGTAGCCTATGGCAGCCCACTGCAGCAGGGGCTGCAGCCCACAACATCGCCGGGGCTGGCACAGCCCAGCTCCAGGTGGAGCTGTTGTTAGCTGTAGAGGGCAGTGTCACTGGCCCTCACATGTGGGATCTGAACTGGGGTCGCTGGCATCCCAAAACCAGCTCTTAACCAATGCGCCACTCGGCCGGCCCAAGGACTGCTTTTAAATGCTGTACTACAGGGATGTCCACTGGATCCATAATGATGAAAAAGATGCTGACCCCCCTTCCTTTTCAACAGAGAGCAAAGACCCCAGAGACCCTCTCTACTACCCCAGAAACTGAATTCCGAGGCCCTCCTGCCTTTCTCATCATTAGGAGGCTTCAGATGACCAGATGGCCACCCCTTGATCCTGGGAACATCTTCTGAGAAGGGTCTTTGGAGTCTGGTCTGTAAGTGACCCTAACAGGGTGGACTTTGGCTCTCAGCTCCATTTGAGGAGTGGCTGCTCTGCTCTTTAAACAGGGGAGCTGGCTGGCCCTGGAATGCATGCCACCGAGAAGCGAGGCTACGCTTCTGTGTCAGAATTCTGACTCCTGCCAGCCTCTCTCTTTTCAACACATAGAATTTGACTTTGGCAAACTAATATTGTATTCGGAGTAGAGACGTAAACATGAAGAGTTGTGTGTTGCTATTTTTCTTTCTATAGATTTTAGCCACACTGGACGTTAGTTACAATCCCATGTGTTTGCTGCACCCCCCCATAGTCAGCTATCAGGGTGGAAGCAAAATGTGCATGTGCACACATACACGCGGTGTACACACACATGTGCATGCCATTGTATTGCATTTGAGTTCAAAAAATGAACTTTAGGATTTCCTTTACTGAAAACCCTTAGAAGGAAGGAAACAGGGGGCTGGCTTCCTTAATGTCAAAATTACAAGTTGAGGTTTTTATACTTTCTAAATATAGTAATGCACCTTTAAGAAAAGCTGAACAAGCTAAGTACTGAATCGCTGACATCGGCTTAAAAAATTTCCAATGATCTTTAATTTTCACAGCTGCCCTTTGCTTTATGACTTAAGCAATTATCTGAACACTGTTTCAGAAGCCTCAGGGTCTGGTGTCTTCATTGTTTACAAGCCTTTCAGGGGGTCCTCTCCCTCTCCTTGGAGTCGGACACTGAGAACAGGATGTTCCATCAGCACAGACATGCATTTGTCATGAGCCTTCTCTTTGCCCTCAAAACTTAGCAGGAACTTTGTTAAGTAGGACTAAATGTCCATTCTTTTAGAGGAATTCCATACTTCTGGTCTTAATTATCATTGTTACTTTTGTTACTATCATTTGTTAAGGGAGGAGGGGTTAATACGTTTTTCTTTCTTGCCAGTAACTCATATTTAAGTTAGCATTGGGGTGCACCCATTCTGTGGTCTTGGGACCACTGGCTGGGCAGGTAGAGGAAGGGCGGCAGGTTGCAGCACTGTCAAAAATGCAGAGTGACTTGTCCAAGGTCACAAGCACAGTCATAGCAGATTGGATTGGGTTTGACTCTGGTCCATCAAACAGGCCCCATCGGGATGCACCTGAGGTTTCAAGGCCCAGCACCCTTCCTCCTGCAAATGAACATTTGTTGACTTCCACCTCACAGAGGCCACAGAGAGAGCATGGTGTGAAGCCACAGACCAGTCCTTGACTCAGGGAGCTGACAGTCCAGTGTGGGGAGGGTTGGGCATTAGTCAAAATGCCACAGAAACAGGTGCGTAGGTGTGTCTGTCATTGCTGCTGTGTGGAACAAGGTGCCCTGAGAGTGGAGATGGGGTGGGGTTTCCAACCTGTGGGGAGGGCCTTCCTGAGCAGGGGCCATTCTGTGGAGGGGGCATTTACTGAGATAAGAAAAAGCTCAGGATTGCCTAGCCCTATCCCAGTACAGTTATTATGCTTCTTAGTGTAATTTTTTCTTAGGTATATGTTTTCTGGAGTCTGCCTGCTGCAAGAGGGTGTGTGCTGGGCTGATGTCCCTGAGTAGAGCACCAGTGTAGGAGGAGCTTGGGGGGTGGTTCCCAGGACCATGTCTTTGTGCCCGTTTTCCCGTCTGTCACTGTGTATCACTGTACTTTGGGCTGAAAGCAATGGACAGCATTACCAAAAGAAGCTTCGATAATGGGAGCCTATTAATCTTGAAATAAATCTGGGAGAGGTGCTTTGTAAGAAGTGCTCTGAGAATTTCAGCTGAGGCTGCACCTTGGCTGAGCTATGAGGCAGCTCCCAGTGGGCATTCGGGCCTGGGCAACTCTGAGCTTGCATTTCTCACTCTGATGTTAGGATGGCAAACACCAGCAGAGTCCAGTGGCTGCCTTGTGCCATTTATGTTGCTTGTAATCCTTGCCACCTCAGCAGTTACATAGGTTTTTTTTTTCTCCCTGCCGCCCCCACCATTTTCTGAAACTGTGTGGGACCCAATTCTTGTTTCCTTTACCCTTTGAAACATTTTGGATGTTTTTATTTGTGTTCACACAGAACTTTTGCAGGGAAAACAGTATGGAGTATGATGATGGCATGGATTGATTGTAATTTGTCTCTCCCTGTTCTCCACTTCTTTGGCCCATTTCTTCCTCTAGTTTAACCATCACTGCAATCTCTAGATCATGGATATATCCTAGATTTCTTTCCTTCTTATTTAAAATTGAGATATAATTGACATATGACATTGTATAAGTTTGAGGTATATAACCCGTTGGTTTGATTCATTTATACAGAAGGTACCAAAAAAATGTATACACATTTTAAGAAAGGAAATACAATTTATTTTATTTAAAATTGTAATACTCAATATATAAAATTAAAATTGTAATACTCAATATACACCGATAATAGATGATGAATACAAGTCACGTTTGACTTCTGCAGTTATAAGAGGTACTCAAAGTGGTTACCCAGTGTCCAGACACTTCTGATTACAGTGAACTACTGCTTGAGCAACGTTGTATACATTTTTTTTGGCAACTCAGGTATACTGCAATACCATGGCTACAATAGCATTAGCTAACACCTTTGTCACATAATATCTCAATTTCTTGTCATGACAGCACAAGAAAGAGATTGAGGAACGATGACTCATTCTCATGAGAGCTGGTGCAAATTTGTCAGGATCCTTGTGATAGGTGTTGGTTGGGGCTGTTGTAGTTTAGCTTGTGCACAAGAGTCCATCAAATATGTCATCTGAGATGAAGATACGGTTGTATTTGCATGGATATTAGTCAATATCTCACTGGGAAAGGGAGAGGCTGTTCTCATCATCATATATTAAAGACACTCAGGCTCCCCTTTGCACCTTTTATGCCTCTCCTATTTCCTTTTTTGTTTCTGACTCTAGAGGAAGGAATTTTCCTCTTGGGCTTGGAAATAATTCATCTATTCTGTCTTTCTGTGGTATTTTGTTCATGTTTGTTCTATGAATGCCATGTTTCCTTGCTGCCCTTACTGTTTTTCCAGCCTGTTATGAAATTGGGGGGATGTACAGTAAGGTGGGCTTTGGAGTTGTCAATAAATAAGGCTGGCTGACTTGCTCAGTTGGTTAAGAGCTGGCTTGGGAGTGTGAGCTCTGAGCAGCAGAGCCGCTGGTTCAATTCCCACATGGGCCAGTGATGCTGTGCCCTCTACAGCTAAGATGGTGAACAACAGCTCCACCTGGGGCTGGGCTGCCGAGAGTTGCTGGCGACGGCGTAGGCTGCAGTGGGGCGCAGTGGGCTGCCGTGAGCGACTGTGAGTGGCCGGCAGCCGGTGTGAGCTGCTGTGAGTGTCCGTGAGCCATCGTGAGTGGCCATCCAATGGCTGGCGATTGACTGTCTCAGCCAGGAAGAGCGCAATGATCACAATACCACATGGGCTAGTGAAGCGACGTCCTCCACAACTAGGCTGAAGAACAAAAAGAAGACAGCAACTTGTCTGTTTCCCTTCCATGATTCCCCAATGCTGTCCCCTCCCCCAATTCCCCAATAAAATCTTTAAAAAATACAATAAATAAATAAATAAATAAATAAATAAATAAAACAGAACCATTTTAAAATGGCGCCAGACCTGCCATTCCAGAGGAACTGCCTTGCATGTTTTTTTGTTTTTTTTCCCCCAGAGAGCAGTGTCATTGGCCCTCATATGTGGGATCGGAACCGGGGCTGCTGGCATCCCAAGCCAGCTCTTAACCACCGTGCTACTCGGCCGGCCCGCCTTGCATGTTTTATGTCTCAAATCTTTGGAATGTTAGGACAAAGCAAAAAAAAAAACTTTGCAAAGATAACAAGAAAGCAGTTATTATGACTACTGGGCTAAAAATTGAAAACATTGTTTAGAATTAACACCACATAGTGTGTGTAATCTGCACCAGTAGACATGCCTTTTTTCATTGATGTAATTGTTCCCCATCCCTTTTTCATAAACACCTGTTGCCTTTGTCTCCTAATCAGGACACTATTAGGGCTTCTGCCTGAATCAGTGCGTCCCGGATACCTACTCTTACTGATCTCAATAAATGCTTGTTGCCTCTCTCTTTGAAAGACCTTTTATTTTTAGATTAGCAGAGTCAAAAATTCCAGCTGTGTGACTTTGAGCAAATTACTTACACTCTCTGAGCCTTAACTCTGAAACAGAGACAACACCTGTTTCATAGTTCAGCTGTGAGGATTCCAGAAGAGAAAGTGCTATTAGTGTGTTCCTGGTGTGTTTTGGGACATGCAAATGACTGTCCTTTATTAACCGTTCTTTCCCCTTGGCCAGTGAATTGCCTCTTCACCTCGGAGGTCCAGCTGCAGCCTCCCCTTTGCAAAGTTGTAGGCTGCACCCTCCCAAGCAGAATTGTTAAGTCCTTTAGTTATATTCTCCCAGACTCTTCTTTGGCCCCTCACAGACCACAACGGGGTTTGTTTTAGTTAATTGTCTGTCTGTCCACCTTTCCTGCTGGAGTCTGTCCCTTGAGGGCAGAGGATGTCTGTTGTTCATCCTAAGATCCCAGTAGTGCTTTCTGAATGCCTGGAGATTATCACAAACTTGATAAAGTTTAGCCCCCTCTTTTCTTCCTCCCACTTCCACTCCCCTACTGCCTGGGGTGCTCACACCCCATACAGAGGCCTTCCCTCAGCTGGGTCCCTTAGCCAGAGGTGAGCCATGCCTCAAGGGAATTCTTATTTAACTGAGGGCTCCTGGATCGGGCCTCCCCCAGTCAGGTGCAGAACTATGGGCATTCCAATCAGAAAAGAGTGAACATGACAAGGAAGCTGGGAGAATCCTAAAAGACATTTCTATCTTTCTTCCTCTGCCATGTTTGGGAATAGGCTTAAGGGTTAGGGTGGCTTCATCTCAATTCCCTTGTGTGTCCGTGACACTGTGACCAGAAAGGAGGACAGGGGGCCTCAGCGTAGTTGTCAGGACAGAGTGGCTGAGTCTGGGTTGAGGAGGGCTGGAAGAGTTTCAGGAATGAAGAATAAATGGCTGTTGAAGACAAGTCGGAGTGGTCGTGATAATGGACTTGACCCCAAAACCGGCGCAGCTGTTGGGTGTGAACCTGTGGAGGTAGCCCCTGGAAGGAGGTGTCCGCTGGCTGGTCCTGGTTTATGGCTGTGCCCAGGGCAGAGAGCCTGCTGGTGGGGAAGGGCTGGTCAGTGGGTGAGGACAGGAAGTGAAAGCCAAGGGGCTCTGGGTGACAGGTAGTGGATGCTGCGTGGGGAGGGGCTGCTCTCTGACCCATGTGTCCGTGTGTCTGAGCCCTGGACTTGCCTGGGTCTGTGGCTGGCTGCTGGCTGACCTCCTCCTACCTTCTTCCCATTTTGGGTGTCTGAGTCTAGGCTCAGACCCCAATCCCTCCCTTCCCCCGAGTCACTCACTCATCACAAGCTGCACTAGGGAAGTGGCCTGGTGTGGAGTCAAGCTTAATAAATGGTTGCTGATGGACCAGCCTACTCATCTACACATGGGTGGTCACCTCCTTGAAGTGGTAGGGGTGTCAGGTACTTCTTCTGGGGCACAGGGCTCTGCCATGTTCCCACCACTCAGAAAGAACGATGGCTGCATCACACCTCTTTCTCCTAGAAATGAGCTTAGCTTTGTCTAAAAATAGGTGACGTGATTTTGAGATGCTAGGAAAACCCCCATCCCCAGATAGCCCAGCCCAGGGTGCAAGGAATGCACTCACTCACTCACTCACTCACTCACTCACTCATTCATTTGTTCATTCATTCATGTTTCCTTGGAGGCTGGTTGCATGACAGGTCCTGGCCAAATGAGGGTGTCCTGCTATCTGTATGTCCTTGAAGAGATGACACGTCAGGGGCAAATAAAGGATGGGTTCTAAATGGTGGCTGGGGTCTAGGTTACGCCAGTCTGCTGAGGGAGGGTGACCTCATCTTAATGGGGGCTCTGGGAAGGGTCCTGTGAGGAGACGACATCTGAGCTGAGAGAGGCCTCACAGCAAAGGGCGGGAACAGCTGGAGCCCCAGCACAGAGATGGCCTCAGTGGGAGGGAGCCCCAGACCCCTGAATGAGGCTAGGAGATGACAGACGGTAGGGGCATGTGAATCGGGAGGGGCCACAGTGACTGTCTCACAGCATTCGACTGCACTCAGCCGAGGAGTTGGGGCTTAGCTGGTCATTCGTTTGAATTCTCTAGTATCTAGTCCGGGAGCTTCCAGTTGAATAGAATTATCTTCCCACCCTTCCTACTGCCTGACGGACTCCCTTCTCCCCATGATGGAAACACCTTGGGTAGTGAGGGCCCAAGGAGTAGGAGGGTGAGGTGGGGGAGAGCTCCCCGACCCATCACACTTGTGCCTGGAGGGTCCTGCATGCTCAGAGCTCTGGGTTTTTTGAGAAGGAGCAGGATCTCTGCACTTTGTCACCTGTGGAGCAATGAAAGAGAATGATACTTGGGCGTGACCGGCAGCCTGCTGTCCCTCAGGCCACAGGGCACATGGCCTTTTCACCCAGGAAAGAACTCTTATTCCCCTTCAGGGAGGCCACTCTGACCCTCTTCCAGCCATGCCCCCATCCTCAAGGGGCAAGGAGTCTATGAGGCCAGGGTTGTGTGGCCATCTGGAGCCTGTGCCCCTCTCCTAGAGTGTCCTCTGGGTACCTGGCTAAACAGCCCTGAATGGCTTCCAGGCCTGCACTGGCCTGCACTGGATCCGAGGGACTGTGTCTGTTATGGGCATACCCAGAGCCCCAAAAGGGAGGTGAGGGGTGGCTATTTGCTGGAATGGAGGGTGCTGTGACATGTGAGCTGGGTCCACACACAGTGTGTGGGTCAGAGCTGGGGGCAGGAAGAAGAGAGGTGGGGTGAGGTCTCACTTGTTTCGATCGTAAAATGATGACAGGGTCCGTCCGCCTCGATACGCTGTGTCCAGACCAGTGTCCGGCTTGTGATTAGCCCTCAGTAAGTTGGTTATGAGAAGTACAAATGTCAAGTGAGCAAGCAGTGGCTGGTGAGGGAACGCAGGAGCAAGTTTGTTGCCTGAGAGCTTCGGACACCTGCGTCAGTGTCTCTCTGCTGCCCACCCCCACTCTTTGCAGAGTCTGGGCTAGGGCAGGAAGAAGGGGTTTCTGCATTTCTGAATAGTTAGATTTGGGCATCACATGGCCAAAATCCTTGGTGGGGCCTCTCTTTGCAGAGGGCTATGAAGTCAGCACATTATTTCATTACATCCTGATGACATTTTTATGACAAAGTATGCAGGTGGGGGAAGGGAGGGCGTGGTTGGAAAACGTGAGTGTAACAGGATCTGGCACATTGAAGCCTATTTGGAATGCACTGGGGGACTGGCATGTGCCCCAAATTCCTCCCTGTGCCCCCACTCTCTCTCCCAGGAGCCCCATGTATATACTTTCCTTGCATTTGTTCATTCACTCAACCTTATCAACAAGTATTTATTAAGATTGTACTATATGCTGGGGGTGAGGGGAATAGCATGGGGAATAAGACCAAATCCTCTCTCTCATGGAGTTTATATTCACCAAATATGAAAACAGAAGAAATAACCCCTCATAATGGGTACAGAAAATTGAAACAGGGTGATGTGATGGTGCTTGAATTGAAGCTACTTTAGAGAGGAGGTGGGAGAGAGACTCTTTGAAGAGATGACATCGATGCTGAGCAATGAGTGTTGAGAAAGAGCCTCCATGTGAAGACTGGGTGAAGATAACTGGTGCAAAGGCCCTGAGGCAGGGAGGATGAGGGAACAGAGAGGAGGTCATTGTCCAGAAGCAGAGCAGGAGAGGGGGAGAGTATAAACAGAGCTTAAGTTTGAATTTTATTGTAAGCCAATTGGGAAGTCATTGATGGTTTTAAGTAGAGATGAGGAATGACCTGATTTAGGTGTTTGGTTTTTTTTAATTAAACTTTTTATTTTGAGATAATTGTAAATTCACATATAGTTGTAAGAAATAATACAGAGAGATACCATAAACTTTTTACCCTGTTTCTTTCAACGGTAAAGTCTTGCAGAACTATAGTACAATGTCACAACCAGAATTGACATTGATACAATCAAGACATAGAGCAAAATTTCCTTCACAAGGACCCCTCATGTTGCCCTTTTGTAGCCTCGCCTGCTTTCCACCTGCTCTTACCTCCTTCTTCACCTCTAGCAACCAGTAATCTGCTCTCCATTTCTATAATTTTGCCATTTCACGGGTGGAGTCAGACAGTATGTAACCTTTTGGAAATGGGTCTGTTCACCTATAATTTTCTGGGGATTCACCCAAGCTGTTGGGTGTATCCATAATTATTCCTTTGTATTGCTGAGTAGCATTCCGTGGTATGGATGTACCACAGTTAGTTTAACCATTCATCTGTTGAAAGACTTTTGGGCTTTTTCCAGTTTGGGGCTCTTGTGAATAAAGCTGCTGTAAACATTTGTGTACATCCAGGATTTTGTGTGAACATAAGTTTTCATTTCTCTGGGTAAATGCCCAGGGGTGCAATTGTTGGGTCATCTGGTAGTTGTATGTTTAGTTTCGGTAAGAAACTGCCAAACTGATTCCAGAGTGGCAGTATCATTTTACATTCCCACCAGCAATGTCTAAATACTGTAGCCCTGTAGCCCTGCCAGCATTTGGTGTTGTCATTGTATTCGTTTGCATTTGTATTGTATTTTATCTTAGCCATTTTGTAGAGTCTATTTTATTGTGGTTTAATTTGCGTTTCCCTAATAAATAATAATGTTGAACATCTTTTCATGTGTTTATTTGCCTGTTGTATATCTTCTTCGATGAAATGTCTCTTCATGTCTCTTACTCATTATATGGGCCATCGTTTGAGCATTTAACTGGATTATTTGTTTTTTTACTGTTGAGTTTTGAGATTTCTTTATATATTCTAGATACTAGCTCATTGTTAGTTATGTGGTTTGCAAATATTTTCTGCTACTCTGTGGCTTGTCTTTTCATCAGCTTCACAACCTCTTTTGCACAGCAAAAGTTTTTCATTTTAATGAAAACCAATTTATCCATTTTTCCTTTTCTGGATTGTGCTTTTTGTGTCAAGTCTAAGAACTCTTTGCCTGGCCTTAGATCCTGAAGATTTTCTCCTATGTTTTTTTCTAAAAGTTTTACAGTTTTTATGCTTGATATTTATGGCCACGGTACATTTTGAGTTAATTTTTGCATAAGGTGTGATGTTTAGGGTGAAATTTTTTTTTTTTTTTTTTGTCTACGGATGGCCCAGTTAGTTACTCCAGCATCATTTGCTGAAAAGGCCATCCTTCCTCTGTTGAATTGCTTATGCATGTTTGTCAAAACTCATTTGGGCATATCTGGTCAATCTATTTCTACATTATCTTTTCAGTTCCCTTGATATGTGTGTCGACAGTTCTGCTGGTACCATTGCAGTCTCTATTGCTGTAGCTATATATATAGTAAATCTTAAAATCGGGTAGACTGATTTTTCCCACTTCATTCTTCATTTCCAAAATTGTTTTAGCTACTATCATTCCTTTGCCTTTTTGTATCAACTTTAGAGTAATTTTGTCTATATCTACCAAAATCTTGATAAGATTTTTACAAGAATTGCATTAAATCTGTATACCCACTTGAGGAGAATTGATATCTTTATCATGTTGAGTCTCCCAAATCAGGAATATTGTATGTCTCTCCACTTATTTCAAAATATTTTTTGACTTCTTTTATCTTTCTTTATTGATTTCTTATAGTTTGGAGCATGCAAGTACCTTTCATTTTTAAAAATAATTGTAGGGCTGACCAGGTGGTTCAGTTGTTAGAGCACAAGCTCTGAGCAACAGGGTCGCTGGTTCGATTCCTACATGGACCAATGAGCTGAGCCCAAGCTGACCTGTTGCAGGATGGCTCAGCTGGTTAGAGTGCGTGCTCTTAACAACAAGGTTGCCCGTTTGACTCCTGCATGGGATGGTGGGCTGCGCCTGGCCCCACAACTAGATTGAAAGTAGCAACTGGATTTGGAGCTGAGCTTGCGCCCTCCACAACTCAGATTGAAAGACAACAACTTGAGTTGGAGCTGATGGGTCCTGGAAAAACACAATGTTCCCCTTTCCCCAATTCCTCAATAAAAATCTAAAAAAAAGAAAAAAAAATATAGTTTTTTTGATAAAATTGTATTTTTAATTTTGATGTCCATATGTTCATTGCTAATATATAGAAATACATTTTTTTTGTATATTTATCTTGTATTCTCTGACCTTGCTAAACTGTTATATTAGCTCTGGGATTTTTTTTTGTAGATTCCTTGAGATTTTCTACGAACATAATCATGTCATCTATAAATAGAGATAGTCTTGTTTTTTCCTATCTGAGCCATATATCTGTCACTTGGTTTTCTTGCCTTTTACTGGCTAGAAGTTCCAGCACTCATTGAATAAGAGCGGAGAGAGTGGAGAGGAGGTTTTGTTCCCAATTGTAGGGGGAAAACATTTCACCATTAAGTGTAATGTTAACTGTAAGATTTTTGTAGATGTTCTTTAGCAAGTTGAGGAAGTTCCCTTTATTACTATCTTTCTGAGAGTTTTTATCATGGGTATGGAAGTTGTTCAAATTTTTTCTTTTGCATTGATTAATATGGTCATGTGATTTTCTTTAGTCTGTTAATAAGGGGATTACATTAATTGATTTTAGAATAGTGAACCAGCATTGCATCCCTGGCATAAACTCCATTTGGTCATGGCCTATAATCTTTTTCTATATTCCTGAATTCTATTTGTGTGTGTGTGTGTGTGTGTTTTTATATATATATATATATATATATATATATATATATATATAGAGAGAGAGAGAGAGAGAGAGAGAGAGAGAGAGAGATTTTATTGGGGAATTGGGGGAGGGGAACAGTGCTGGAGAATTGGGGGAGGGGAACAGACAAGTTGCTGTCTTTTTGTTCTTCAGTCTAGTTGCGGAGGACGTTGCTTCACTGGCCTAAGTTGGTATTGTCAGTGTGCTATTCCTGGATGAAGCAGATTGGTCGCCGGCCTCTGGATGATCGCTCACTGTGGCTCTTGGCTGTTCATGCTGGCTGCCAGCCGCTCACGCTGGCTGCCGGCCACTCACTGTAGCCTATGGCAGCCCACTGCAGCAGGGGCTGCAGCCCACACCATCGCCAGGGCTTGCACAGCCCAGCTCCAGGTGGAGCTGTTGTTAGCTGTAGAGGGCAGTGTCACTGGCCCTCATATGTGGGATCCGAACCGGGGCCGCTGGCATTGCAAAACCAGCTCTTAACCAATGCGCCACTTGGCCGGCCCTATTTGTTAATATTTCGTTAAGAGTTTTTGTGTCTATATTCATGATGGATATTGGTCTGTAGTTTTGTTGTTTTGTACTGCCTTTACCTGATTTTGATATCAAGGTGTCATAAAATGAGTTAAGTGCTCCCCCTTCTATTTTGTGGAAGAGATTGTGTAGAATTGGTATTATTAGTTCTTCTTACAGAATTAATTCAGCAGAATTTCCAGTGAAACCATATGGATCTGGAGACTTTTTTGGGGGAGTTTTTAAGCTACAGATTCAGTTTCCTTAATAGTTATAGAGCTATTCAAATGAACTATTTCATATTGAGTGAGTTGTGGTCATTTGTTTATCGATGAATTGGTCCTTTTCCTCTAAGTGGTTAAATTTGTATGTATAATGCCATTCTCTATTTCATTCCTGATGTTGATAATGTGTGTTTTCTCTCCTTTTTTCTTTGTCAATCTTGCTAGCGGTTTCATTGCTTTTTCTCTATTGTTTTTCTGTTTTCAATTTCATTGATTTCTACTGTTATATATACTGTGTCCTTCCTTCTGCTTGTTTGGGGTCTCTTTCCCCTTTTAGGAGGTGCCTGAGATGAGCTGATTTAGGTTTTGGAAAGATCGTTGTTTGCTTTGGGGAAAATACCCATAAGCGAGATGATAGTGTCCCACGCTAGGACAATAGTGAGGAAAGTGGAGAGAAGTGGGTGGCGCCATGAGGTGTTCTGGAAGCTGAGATGACAGGAGTGTCTGATTGCTTAAAGGCCGAGAGCAATCAGGATAACCCTAAATTTTTGGTTTGAGTGGCTGGCTGGGCATGCCATGTCACTGAGTTGGGGACACTGGCAGGTCATCTCTAGGAGGTGGAAACCAACAGCTCAGCTTTGGCCAAATGAAGTTTGGAATGCCTATGGGGCATCCATTGGGGGAGGGGTGCAGGTAGGAGGTTGGGTAAGAAAGCCTGGAGTACCAATACAGTATGGCCATAGCCGTACTTCATGGACTCTAAGATGCCATTGGTAGGAAGAAGTGCCTTATCTTATGATCACTAAGAATGCTGCTAATTAAACTATAGCACACCCCAATGTCGAGACGTTAAAATGTAACTGTATGTGCATGTTAGGATTCAGAAAATGTGGTATGATTGAGAATCATGAGCATGTAGACAGTATTTAAAGCTGTGGGACTGGAGGTAAACATGGGGCTGAATAGATGGAGAAGGGGTGCTGATCCTGAAACAGTCCTGGTACCCTAATCTTAGACATGGGGCTAAGGAGAGGGGCCAGCTAAGGAGGTGAGGAACAGCCACGGCAGGAACATCAGGAGAACCTGGAGTTTGGGGGAGTTTTGGGAGAGAGAGAGGGAGAGCCTGAGTCTTGCAATGCTCCTGGGAGGGTGCAGGATGACGGCCAAGGATTGACCATTGGATTTGACAATGTGGGACCACTGGGGAGCCTGGCAAGTACAGTTTGGGGAAATGGAGGAGATGGAGGCCTCGATGGCTTGGGCGGAGAAGAAAAGTGAGAGGTGAGGAAATGGAGATGGGGAGACTAGAAAACTCAAGAAGTTTTGCTGTGAAGGAAGCATGAAATGAGATGGGGCTTGGAAGCTGAGGGCAGCATGTGGTCAATGGAAGTTTTTGTTTGATTGGGTGTTTGTAAGATGTTTTTAAACTGCCAGGAGTGATCTGGAAGAGGAGGGAGAAGAGATGGCACAGCTGGGCAGAGGCTGGCTGTAGGATTCAAGTGTGGAGAAGCCCAGAAGGGGTGGTCTTGGAGTGGGAGGCGGAGGGAGCCTTGTCAGAGTAGCAAAAGGAGGGAAAGCCAAGATCGGGAGCACCCATGGCCCATGCGTGTCCACCCACGTGGCACTGAGATGGTCTGATTTGGGGGCTGATTCTTTCCATAACCCATGAGTGCCTGAGAGGCAGGACTGCAATGTCCTCATCCCATTACTCCCAAGGCCCACTGCAGGGTGCGGCACATTCAGGTGCTAACTATGTTTATTAAAGGAATGCATCCATCTTGTTAAATGAAAAAAAAAAATTGTTATGTAACTGTGTCCCATGTGGATTTTCCCTTTCTGTGATTTTTGAAAAAATTTTTAAAAGATTTTATTGGGGAATTGGGGGAGGGGAACAGCGTTGGGGAACCGGGGAAGGGAAACAGACAAGTTGCTGTCCTTTTGTTCTTCAGTCTAGTTGCAGAGGACATCACTTCACTGGCCCATGTTGGTATCGTCATTGAGCTCTTCCCGGATGAGGCAGATCGGTTGCCTGCCTCTGGATGGTCGCTCACTGTGGCTATTGGCAGCTCATGCTGGCTGCTGGCCACTCACTGCAGCCTATGGCAGCCCACTGCAGCAGGGGCTGCAGCCCACACTGTCACCGGGGCTCGCACAGCCCAGCTCCAGGTGGAGCTGTTGTTAGCTGTAGAGGGCAGTGTCACTCACTGGCCCTCATATGTGGAATCCGAACCGGGGCTGCTGGCGTCCCAAACCAGCTCTTAACCAATGCGCCACTCGGCCGGCCCAGTGATTTTGTTTTTACTGGATTTTTGTACTGTTTGTTCTCATGTGTGGGTGCTCACGCGTGCGTATTGGAGGTAGTGATGAGGATGGCACCTAAAACTGATGTTTAAGGACAAACATGAGGCCCAGAGGATCGTGCCGGATGCCCAGTCGGTCTACAGATGGTGTAGAGAGAGGGTGAGGGGCCCTGTTAGGCTTGGTCTGCCTCTGGGAACTCTGGCCTTGACTCAGGTTCCTCAGGTCATGTGTTTGGTCTGATCAATGTGTTCAGTCCTTATTGAGCACCACGTGCTGAGCACTAGTGTGCAAAAAGAACATGAGCTGGGGAGCCTGCCAATCAAGGATTCACAGCAGTGGGGAGTGTGTCCCTGCTGTGAGATCTGGTGCTGATTTCCCTGGGGGAGCAGCATTAGAACAGAGACCTGGGTGATGAAGGGGTTTCATGAGGGAAGGGAGTGTGGGTAGGGGAAAGGAAACAACCTGTAGCACCAGGCAGGGGACCCTAGAGGGAGCCCAGGCTTGGAGTGGGTACCCTGGGCCAGTCCGCTCCCTGTTGGCTTCTCCAGCCAGCTCCTTAGTGAGGAGCATGGACCTGGAGACTTCCCTGTGAAGAGCTCTCAGACCCAGCTTAGTACTGAAGGAAGGCAGCAAGGACAAGCTGTGCTTCCCCTTTCTGTGCTTTAGTTTCCCTTCCTGGGAAATGGGGATAAACCCCCTGCCTTGCTCTGGAGTGGAAATCAAACAGCTACTGCATCTTGTTTGCTGTAGAGGGATGTCAGGAGTTATTGACATGCCTTCCTTGCCCCTTCTGAGGCCCGGTTCTGCTATAAGAAGGGGTGGGCCAGGCAGGAAGGACCAGCTCCAAGGCTGGCTGGGTTGTTTCCCTCGCCCACTTCCCCTGCCCTCTGCTGTCTTCTGCCGCCTCTGAGCTCTTTGATGGTGTTAGAGCCAACCTTTTCCAGATGTGCTGAGCAGAGGGGTTTGCCCTAACTCTCTGGGGCTTAAGCTGCCTCCTTCATTCCCCTCCACCAGACGGCCCCCTGCCAGCTGACCTCCCCACTCTGGTTGGGTTGCCTGCTGCCCCAAAGGCCACGTGATATCTTGGATTTAGTACTTTCTCAAAACATGGCCTTCTTTCCTGCCCTTCCTCCTAGCTGGCCTGTGTGGATCCAGAAGCTTCTCAAGGCTGCCTGCCCCAGAAGTGGGTGCTTGTCTGGGCTGAGGCCACCTCCTTTGACCTGGTCCCCCAATGGACTGTGGTCCTGGGCCTGAGTGGCGGGGGGAGGCCTGGGCAGAAGACACTGTCCACTCGGCTGTTGTACTTTCTACCTGGCATCTAGGGATGACTACCTTGGATTCTGGGGAGGCCAGAGGCTGGAGACTCCCCGCCTCCTGCCTCAGAACTGCAGTGGGACAGGCCCTTCCCCTCCCACTGGCCCGCTGCTATTAATCACGAGATTAATAATCTACTGACTCTCTCTCTCTGAAACCCCCACTCCCGTTTCCTGTTGAGTCTCCAGTCTGTCTCGGTACCTCCCAGTCTGGTCCTCCTAGTGGTGGTCCCTGGTGAGGAAATGGGGCCAGGGTAGGAGCAGAGGCCTACGCGTTGAAATGCCCAGGGAGGGAGGGGGCTCCTGCTTCCCCAGGCAAAATCTCTGGGATGGAAGTTGTCCCTGCCCTGGAACCCATGAAAGCACCTTATGATGCTTTGGGCACATTACCTTTGGAGGCCAAAGAGCCATGGCCTCTGCTTACAGGCCTCCAGTGATGGGCACCTCACCCCTCCTGGGATCCCTTTTTTCAAATGCCCTATCATGTGACTCTGTGAGCCCAGGGGCACCTTTGGGGGCACACAGGACACATCTGCACACTTTCTAAGAGAGTTATTGAGAACTCTCAGCTGGGCCCCTTGGAAGACCTCACGACCCCATAGAGGGTCCGAGGAGCCTGCAGAGGGCAAGGCTGTCCTCCAGCTGCTTGGGGTGAGGGGGCAGCTTCTGTGCGTTGTTGAGCAGATGAGAACACGCTGGCCCCATAAGGAGGCCTGGTTCCATCAAACATCTGCCACTTTATAACTTGGAGTCTGACCCCGAGCCCCTCCTTGGCCTCAGTTTACCCCCTGCAAAGTGAGGCCATTCATCCCTGCCCCGCCCTCCTTTTTTTGACCGATTCACTTCCCTGATTTCCTTCTCTCCCTTTCCATCCAGCTGCCACACAGCCACAGGTGGGATCTTTCTTTTTTTTTTTTAAAGAAATTTTATTGGGGAACAGAGTGGTTCCTCCAGGACCCATTAGCTCCAAGTCAAGCAGTTGTTTCAATCTAGTTGTGGAGGGTGCAGCTCAGCTCCAAGTCCAGTTGCCATTTTCAGTCTAGTTGTTGGGTGGTACAGCCCACCATCCCATGCGGGAATCAAACCGGAAACTTTGCTATTAAGAGCATGCGCTCCAAACAACTGAGCCATCTGGCCGCCCAGGTCGGGTCTTTCATGAAAGCTGATCTGAGCAAGACACTCGCATGTGCCATAGTCCCTGAGTTGCCTCACAATGGCCAGGAGGGGTGACACCATAGTGGGTCCACAAGGCTGTCTGTGGAGGGGTGGAAAAACCACATCAAATCTTGTTTATTATTTAATCTACAGGATAAGAGTGAAATTAAGCTCACTGATTTTAATGTATGCAAAGATAGCACATAATACATGTACGAGTATATACACGTGTATAAATTAATATACATATATTGTGAACTTCAAAATGGTGTACTGATCCAGAGTATGTTCTGGAAAGCCTGGAGAAAACTGGCCAGTGCGGTGTCCACAGACCCAGTCCACGCTCTGCCTGCATTCGAGGCTTTCACAGCCCAGCCCTCGTCCTTGGCCAGGTTGCCTGTCAAAGCACTCTGCTCCCCAAATGCACCAAACTTCATCCCAAATGACTGTTAGGGTCTCCTGGTGCTGGCTGCATTCTCGCCCCAGGGTCCTTCCGAGGGGGGAGGCTTTTTCTGGCCCCTCCGGGTAGAAGTGGCCAAGCCCTGCCTCCCATCTTTGCAGCCATCTGTTTCCGTGATGTCCCCCAGCCAGACATCCTGAGCTCCTCCAGGGAGCCACTGTAGTTTGGTCAGCAGTGCGGTTCCCAGCCTGGGACTCCCCTCTGGCACACACTAGTCATTGATTGTTTCACTCATTCCTCCAATCTTTATTGAGTGCATATGATGTGCCCCACCCTGAGCTGGGCCTGGGGTGCAGCCAGAAGCTTAGTGAAGGAGACAGACGTCAGACAAATGATTGCCTGATGGGTGATAAACATTTGGAAGAGAAGTCACAGTTCTATGACAGTGTAAATCGAGGAGACCAGCCGATTGTGGGGTATAGAACTGAGAGTAGGCTGGTCAAGCAGTGCCTCTCAGAGGAGGTGGTACTTCTGGAGAGCCCCCAGGGCTGTGTTGGAGTTAGTGGGAACCTCAGGCAGAGGGGAGAGCAGGTGACAATCCCAGATATGGGAAGGAGCTCTGCTAGAGTTCTGTGTGAGGTTGGCGGAAGGACGAGCAGGGCGGCAGCCAAGGGGGATAGTGGTGGGATCTTAGAAGTCCATATGGCTGTACTAAGGATTTGGGTTTTGTCATAAGATTGAAGAGAAGCTCAGCAGGGTTATGGGGGAAATCTATGCTTTGTAAAAACCACTGGAGCTTCTGTGTGGAGTTTTAGATACTGAAGGGGGTGGTGAAAGCGCGGTGCCACTTAAGAGCCATTGAGAGGAAGGGTCAAGATTTCTGTAGCTATTTATTGAGTGAATGAGAGCCCCCAAGGGAATATATGTTCTTGAAGTTGCCAAGTGACAGTGAAAGAAGCCCCAGGTTCCATCAGCCAGAGGGAACAAAAATGCAGAGAGATCAGAAGTCCCTAGAATTGGGCTGTCTTGGAGAAAAACCCAGGGCTGGTGAGGTGGGAAACATAAGATGGAAATGCCAAATTGCATTTGAAGAATTTCAGGGTAGGAAGGCACCTTTAGGTTGTTGCACCCCAGCCCAGACTTTACAGGGGGCTCACAGAGGGGAGACTTGCTCAGCGGTCACAATAGGCAGAGATGCCTTGGAATCAGCTAGAAACAAAGCAACTGGGAAACCCTTGCTGCCTGCATCGCTCCTCCCATGCCCTGAGTTGGCCTAGGCTGTCCTGGGGGAGCGGGGGGCGCGGTGGTGGTCACCCTGCTCACGCTCCCCAATAAGACACTGTGCTCCCATTTTAGCTGGGCCAACGGAACCAGAGAGGCCTTATCTGACCTCTCAGACGTGTCCAGGGTTGGAGGCAGGTGGGGGCCTGAGGAGGTACAGTTGAGGGTTGGAAGCGGGTCATGGCTGGTTGCTTTACTTCCTGGTGGTGCAGACCTAGTTGGCGCTCCACTGCCCACCAGCTGCACAGCTCAGGAGAGGGCTCAGTATCTTCATTCATAAAGTGGCACAATAACACAGTATGAGTGGACCAAGCACCCAGGTGCTCAGTGGGTATAACTCCCTTACATTCCCTTTCCTTTTCTGAGTTGATTTTTCCATTTGTAAAATGGACATATATAGCACTTTTCGTGGACCAGTGAGGGGCTCCCCCACTTTCAGCCCATTCCCACGATCGTGTGGCCTTGTATGCTTGTGGGCCTGCAGGTCCCAGGAGAACCACCATGTCACAGGAGTCAGGTCCCCCCGATCAGTCAGTGGATCCATAGTGTTGCCCACCTACTATGTGCCAGGCACAAACAAGGTCCCAGTCCTCCTAGAACTTGTGGTGTGGTAGAGATACAGGCATCAATTAATAGTCGAATGTGGGAATACAGTTTGCAACGTGGAGTAAGTGCTATGAAGGCAGGGCACAGGAAGCCAGCTGGGAATGCTGATCTGGTCAGAGCCTCAGGAGGGCTTCCTGGAGGAGGGGGAGAGGGCCTCTGAGGTCAGGATGGACGTGGCTGGACCTTCAATGGGGTGGGGTGGAGGAGAGAGAGAGAGAAAGAGAATGAGAGAACCTTAAGGGGTCAAGAGTGTGGTACACTGGATATCTTCTCAACGGCCAGTGTGGCTGGAAAATGCAAGTGGTGGGCACAAAGGGCACGGGGGAGGCCTGGTGGGTGCGGGCCAGAGCTCATGGCCATGGTGTGGAGTTTTCTCTCCATCCCACACGGACCCCACAGCACCCCGGAATCAGGAGGAAGTCGGGATGGTGGGACACATATTGGGAGAACTCAGGCCTCAGGACAGTCTTGTTTCTCTCCCTATTATCTGGAGGTCATTAAAGACTTGGGGGGGGGGGCGCTCTCAGTTCTATGTGGCTTCGGCCCTTGATGGCTGCTGCCAAGGAGCAAGGCTGACATCACCATATCAATGGTGGGATGAGCCCTGTGCAGGGGTGCGACCTCTCTGGGGAGCCTTCCGCAAGCTGGGTTCTTCCTGTATGTAGTTCAGTGTCCTCAGCTGCGAACAGCCTCAAGACCATCAGAGATTAAATGAAGTCTGTAGACCCTGGGATTGCTGCTGTTTGTCTTATTGTGGGGGTGGTCTGGGGTGCTGTTCTGACCTGAAAGGGGTTGTTCCCTGGGGTGAGGGGTGAGAGTGGGGCGAAGGCTTCTCTGCCCCTGGGGAACAGCCTTGACCTCTTATCTCACATAGGCCCTTGGGACTCTGTGTGTGTGAGTGCGTGTGTGTACTTTTGTTTATTTTATTTTTGGATGAATAAAAATTGTGTATATTTAAGGTATACAACATGGTGTTTTGGTATTGCATATACACACTGTGGAATGATTACCACAATCAAGCGCATTAACGTATCATTAACGTATCCATCACCTCCCAGAGTTACCATTTTTTTGTGTGTGGTGAGAACACTTGGGATCTACTATCTTAGCAAATTTCAAGTATATGATACATTATTATTATTAACTACGTTGGCCATGCTGTATATTAGGTTTCCAGAACTTACTCGCTTTATAACTGAAAATTTGTACCATTTGACCAATATCCGCCCCAATCCCCCACCTCCTAGCCTCTGGTAACCACCCTTCTACTCTTTGTTACTATGAGCTTTATCTTTTTTTTTTTTTTTTTTTTTGAGGGCAGTGTCACTGGCCCTCATATGTGGGACCGAACCAGGGCCGCTGGCTTCCCAAGCCAGCGCTTAACCACCGGCCCGAGCTTTATCTTTTTTTGTTTGTTTGTTTGGTTCTTTATATGAGATCATGAGATTTTTTTTTTTTTTAAGGATTTTATTGGGGAATTGGGGGAGGGGAACAGTGTTAGGGAATCGGGGAAGGGGACCAGCCAAGTTGTTGTTCTTCAGTCTTCGTTGTGGAGGGCACCAGTTGCCATTTGGCTTCCCATTGGTAGCTCGTAGCCTCTAAGCTCAAGGTGCTGTGTTCAGTCTTAGTTGTGAGTGGGCATAGCCATCATCCCATGCGGGAGTCGAACCAGCAGCCTTGTTGTTAAGAGCGCACGCCCTATCCACTGAGCCATCCGGGCGGCAGCTCAGCTCAAGGTGCCGAGTTCAGTCTTAGTTGTGGGTGGACATAGCCCACCATCAAACAGGCAATCTTGTTGTTACACCAGCTGAGCCATCCTGCCATGTTGGCAGCTCAGCAACAGCTCAGCTGGGGTGCAGCATTCACTGGCCCACGTGGGAATCGAACTGGGGCCGTGTCACTCAGAGATCGCACTCTAAGCCAACTCTTAACCAACTGAGCCACTTGGCAGGCCCGAGATCATGATATATTTGTGTTTCAGTGTTTGGCTTATTTCACTTAGTATACTGTCTACCAGTTTTATCCACATTGTCTCAAATGGCAAGATTTCCTTCTTTTTATGGCTGAATAATATTTCATTGTGTATGTAGATCACATGTTTTTTCTTTATGAAATTTTAAAATTTCATTTATTGTTGAACACTTAAATTGTTTCCATATCTTGACCATTATGAATGATATTGCAAGGAACATGGGGTGCAGATCTCTTCGAGACACTGATTTGGTTTCCTTTGGATATACACCCAGAAGTGAGATTGCTGTATCATATAATAATTCTATTTTTAATTTTTTTAGGAACCCTCCATACTATTTTCCATAGTAGCTGTACCAATTTACATTTCCACTAACAGTAACCATCTGTACTCAGTCCACTAATTGCAAATACTAATCTCTTCTAGAAACACCCTCACAGACACACCCAAAAATAATGTTTTACCAGATTTCTGGGCATCCCTGAGTACAGACAAGTTGACACATAAAAGGGACCAGCTAACATCTATTAGCATTTGTATCTTCTACCTGGAGATTGTGTTAAACATTTAATGTAAATCTGTATCAGTCCACCTGGGCTGCTGTAACAAAATGTAATGGACAGGGTGGCTGAAGCAACAGACATTTATTTTTCATAGTTCTTGAGTCTGGGAAGTCTAAGGTCAAGGTGCTGGTGGGTTTGGTTCCTGTGATGTCCCTCTTCCTGGCTTACAGACAGCTGCTTTCTGTGTCCTTACATGAAGAAGGAGGAGGAGGAGGAGGAGAGAGAGGAGAAAGAGGAGGAGGAGGAGGAGGAGGAGGAGGAGGAGGAGGAGGAGGAGAGAGATAGCGTTCTGATCTCTCTTTTTTTTATTATAAGGACATTAATCCCACCACAGGGGCCCCACCCTTATGACCTCATCTAAACCTAATACCTCCCAACGGCCCCACCTCTAAATACCAACATTTTGAGGGTTAGGGTTTCAACATATGAATTGGTGAGGGGACAGACATAAACATTCAATCTATAATAGCATCATCTGTTTTTTATTTAACATTTACATTTTATTCCTTTTTGAGTGATTTAAAAGGCATAAAATTCAAAATCCAAAAAGAAGAAAAGAGTATAAAGTGAAAAACTCGGGACCCCGCCCACTCTGGAGGTGATCCCTGTTATCAGTTTCCTGTGGTTTTTCAAGAGATAAAGAATTCCAACTATGTCCCCAGTGAATATAGATATAAAAATTCAAAATGAAATATTAGAAAATAGAATTCAGTGAGATATAAAAAGGTTAATCCATTGTGACCAAGTGGGACTTATCCTAGGAATGCTAGGTTGGTTTAACATTTGAATGTTAACTAATGTGATTCATTAAAATAGCAGAATAAAGGAGAAAAACCATATGATCATCTCAATAGATGTAGAAAAATCATTTGATAAAGTTCAGTACCCATTCATGATTTAAAAAAAAATCTCTCAGCAAATAAGGTATAGAAAGGAATGTCCTCAATCTAATAAAGAGTATCTACAATAAAACCTACAACTAACCTCATACTTAATTGATGAAATATTGTACACATTCCCCTTTAGTATGGGAACAAGAAAAGGATCACCATTATCATCATTTCTATTCAACATTATACTGTAGGCAATAGCAGAAGGAGAAGAAATAAAAGGCACACAGGTCAGAAACAAAAAGAATATAAAGAACCCTTTATCCACAGATGACATTATTGTGTACCTAGAAATTCCAAAGGAAAAGGCAGATAATAGTACTTGAACTAATAAATGAACTTATCAAGGTCACTGGAAACAAGTGTCCCCCACTCCTCTCAAATTCATGTTGAAAAAAAAAAAATCCATGTTGAAATCCTAATCCTAAAGTGATTAGGTCATGAAAGTGGAGCCCTCATGAATGGGATTAGTACCCTTATAAAAGAGGCCCCAGAGAGCTCCCTCACCTCTTTCCACATGTGAAGACAGCGGGAAGATGGTTGTCTACGAACCAGGGAGTGGTCCTCACTCATTATCAAATCTGCCAGCGCCTTGATCTTGGGCTTCCCAGCTTCCAGAACTTTGAAAAATAAATTCCTGTTACCTATGAGCCACCTAGTCTATGGTATTCTGTTATAGCAGCCTGGATGGACAAAAACACAAGATTAATATACAAATAAAAGAATAACTACATATTAGCAGAAGCAAGTGGAAAATGAAATGTAAAAAAAACTCATGTACAATAAAAAAACCCAAAAAACAATCAAGCCATTAAATATTGCTATGGAATGAACGTTTGTATCCCCCAAATTCATATGTTGAAACCCTAACACCCAATGTGACTGTATTTGAAGATGGGGTCCCTAAGGAAGTAATTAAGGTAAAATGAAGTTACAAAGGTGGAGCCCTGATCCAATAGGATTGGTGTCCTTATAAGAAGAGACACCAGAATGCATGTGTCCTCTCTCTCTCTCTTTCTCATTCTCTACACACACACACACACACACACACACACACACACACACACACACACACACAGAAAAGGCCATGTGAGCATGCAATGAGTGTCTGTCTGCTAGCCAGGAAGAGTCCTCACCAGAAACTGAATTGGCTGGAATTTTGATCTCGAACTTCCCAGCCTTCAGAACTGTGAGAAAATACATTTCTGTTGTGTAAGCCATCCAATCTATGATATTTTGTAATGGCAGTCTATGAAGACTAAGACAAATATTTAGGAGTAAATTTAACAAAAGATATGCACCTTGCTGAGAAAAATTAAAGATCTAAATAAAATGGAAAGTTCTGCCATATTCATGGATAGGAAGACAATATTATCAAGATGTCAATTCTCTAGAAATTGATCTATAGATTCCATGTAATCTTTATCAAAATCATAGTTGGGTTTTTTTTTTTTTGCAGAAATTGATTAGTCAATTTAAAAATTTTGGGGAATGCAAAAGACCTAGATACCTAAGACAATCTTGAAGGAGAATAAAATTGGAAGATTTATGTTACCACCAGGTTTTAAGACTTACTATAAAGTTACATTATTAAGACAGTGTGGTTTTGGTGCAAGGATAGAAAAATAGATCAATGGAACAGAACAGAGTCCAGAAACAGACCCACATTTAAACAATTATTTGGTTGTCAACAAGGCGCTAAAATAATTCAATGGGGGAAAAGAAGGCCTTGTCAATAAATGATGCTGGAACAAGTGGATAGCCACATGAAGAACAATGAACCTTGACTCCTACCCAGCAAATACTAAAATTTAAAAATTTGTAAATTGGAGGACCGGTTGAGTGGCGCAGTGGTTAAGCGCTGGCCTGGGAAGCCAGTGGCCCTGGTTCGGGTTCCATATATGAGGGCCAGTGACACTGCCCTCAAAAAAAAATAAATAAATAAAATAAAAATTTGTAAATTGGACTTCATCAAAATTAAAAACTGATTATCATAAATATACCTTTAAGAAAACGAAAAGGCAAGCCACAGATTGGGAGAAAACATTTGCAGTACATACATGTGACAAAGGTCTACTGTAAAGAAAAAAACAAAACAAGGGCCAGCCGAGTGGCACAGTGGTTAAGCGTTGGCTTGGGATGCCAGCGGCCCTGGTTCGGGTCCCACATATGAGAGCCAGTAACTGCCCTTAAAAACAAAACAAAACAAAACAAAACAAAACAAAACAAAACAAAACAAAACAAAACAAAACAAAAATATATAATCAATAAGGAAAAGACACCAATCCCAATGTAAAAGTGGGCAAAAGCATTGAACAGGCACTTCACAAAAAAGATGTTCAAATGACAAGCATAAAAAGAGGTTACTTTATTTAGTCAACAGGAATTGCAAATTCAAATCATAATGAAAGAGTACTACATACACCCTGGAATGACTAAAATGAAAATGACTCACAACATCAAATGCTGGAAAGGTTATGGAACAACTGGAGCTCACATAACACCTGCCAGGTCCATCCAAGTAGGTCATGGAAATAAGACCCTGCCTACCTTGTTAGATGCTACCCTGTTTGTAGCATCTACTTAAGTTAACATGTATCCATCCTGTGTCCCATCACTTCTGTTTCAAGGCACATATAATCTAGAGAAATGGAAACATCTATTTATAAAGACTTATATGAGCACCGTCATAGCATCTTTTTTTTTTTTTTTATGTGGGACCCGAACCGGGGCAGCTGGCTTCCCAAGCCAGCGCTTAATCACCACACCACTCAGGCGGCCCCCTCATAGCATCTTTTTCCATCATAGCTCAAGACTGGAAACAATCCAAATGTCCAGGAGAATGGATAAATTGTGATATATTTATATAATGGAATATTACTTAGCAATAAAAAGGAACAAAATACTTCTATAGTTAAATTAACATGGATGAACCTCACGGACATAATGCATGAGTGAAAGAAGGCAAGCACACATGATTGCATGCTGTAAGATTCCATTTATATGAAATTTTAGAGCAGACAAAACTAATCTCTGGTGAGAGAAGTCAGAAGAGTGGCTATGTCCGGGGTGGGGCACAAGGGGACGTTTGAGTGATGGACATGTTGGTGTACCCACAGGGGTAAATCCACTGAGCTAAACATTAGATTTATCTATCTAATTGTATGTAAATTACATTTTAATCACGTAAGAAAAAAATTCCATTACAATGTGAAGCGTGAACTCAGTGCTATTCCCTTCATAGAACTTATCACAGTATGTGGTCATATTCACATGTGACATATGACTCGTAGTGTGCCTGCCTTCTTCATTCTTGTATCCCCAGTGCCTGGCACACAGCAGGCTCTTGGTATGTACCTGCTGAGTGCATGGATGAGTGTTGGGTTAAAACCAAGCTCTGTATCAAGTGTTGGGGGCGGGGGCGGGTGCTGAGAAGGGAGCCTGTGAACTCTGGCCAGGGGGCTGGGGTGCTTCACAGAGGAGGAGGGGGCATTTGAATCACACCCTCAAAGCTCCTGGGGATTTTTCTCAGGCAGAGTAATGGAGAAGGGCAGGTAGGCAGAGGGGCCTTCACATGTAAAGGCCCAGGGGCAGGAAGAATGGCTTGTATGCTGGAGGTAGGAGCCTGGCTGGTGGTAACAAGGTAGGCAGGGTCTTATTTACCGGCCTCAAAAGTTTGCTTTTTAGTCTATGGGAACCATGGATGGTGTTGAGAGAGGGTAGTCATAAAACTGGATCTGCATTTTAGAAAGATCACTGGGTTTGCAGACTGGACCCTAACAGAGAGTTGAGCTCCTTAGGCCCTTGCCCAGAGGGAGGACAGGCCACAAACCCTGAGCCTGCCTTTAGCATTCAGGTGAGACTGGAGGGGTCAGATACGTTGAGCCCTAGCCCTCTGGGTTGATGAAGCAGTGCCACCTACTGGTGTGCCCTGCTCTAGGACTTCACAGGCCATCTGGTTCCTTCTGGTCCCAGACTGGGACAGGCCCGCCCATGGCCTCAGAATTTTAGGCAGAAAGACCTTCTCTAGAGGATGAGCTCTTGCTTTGGTTCAGGGGCCCAAGGTTGGTACCCTGTGCAGGTGGAGGGAGGAAAAATGTTCCTCCATACCAAATGGACACAAACAAGTATTACTAGGCTCTGCCAGTTTTGCCTGCATTTGGATCTTATTATTACCACTTTATAGCGGTGTGACTTTGAGGAAGATACTTAACCTTTCTGTGCCTCAGTTTTCTCATCTGTAAATTAGGAATAGTAATAGTGTCTACTTGTTAGGGTTGTTATGAGTCAGCAAATGTAAAACACTCAGAGCGGTGCCTGGTATCTGCTGAGCATTCAATAAAAACTCTTATTATGTCCAACTATATTATTATTATTATTATTATTATTATTATTATTATTATCTTCATCATCATTCAAGGCATGGACTGAAGAATGCCTGGTGCTTTTGGGGGACTCACGGGCTGGAGGCCAAGGGTGGCCTGAAGCACAGAGGGCTGTGTCAGCTGGAGAAGGGCCTGCACATGTGGCTACGCAGCTTGGACTCATATAATCACAGTGGGGATGCTGGAGGGGACAGCCCCAGAGGCATGAGCTCAGATCTACGTTTTGCAAACCTAGCCCCTGTGCACCCTTTTCTGCTTTCACTGCCTTGCACACATGCCCTTCCAGTAAGCCTCATACCCCACATCCTGGTCTCCCTCATGCAGACCAGGAAACAGGTTCAGGGAGGCTAAGAAATGTGTGCAAGTCCAAGTGGTGAACTAGGGGCAGAGCCCAAAGCCTGAGGCTTGTGCCTTGCCGCCTAGGGCTCCATCTTCCCTTTGTGTTGAGGTAATGGGGGAGGACCCGTTCATGGCTTCGGATTCGCTTGGCAAGATACAAGCAACAAGCTACTTGACCCTTTCGTGCCCTGCATGTCAGCCCTGGATGTATTCCGAAACTTTTCAGGTTCTCTCAGCTGGAGCAACAATCTTATTCCAGGAATGAATTTTAGAACTGGTGTCTGTTTTTTTTCTTTCCCCTAGATAATTCATTTTTGTTTTTGTTGTTTTTTCCGTTTTATTGAGAAAGAATTGATGTACCTCATTGTATAAGTTTAAGGTATACAGCATGATGGCTTGATCTATATGCATCATGAAATGATGGTCACAATAAAAATGGAATTTTTAATCTAAATTAAAGCTTCTCCCTTATCCCAGCGAGGCCTGTTTCAGACTGGGAGATCTGCATCAGGAAGGGGGTGTGAGGATGTGAGCCTGTGAATGAGAGCATGTGAGCATGTGTGTGGGTGTGTGAAAGCATGTGAGTATGTGTATGCATGTGAGTGTGCATGCATGTGCCTGGATGTGTGAGTGCGTGTGTGAGTGAATGTGTGTGAAAGTGTGTGTGTGTTTGTTATGCAGTCAGTCTATTTGTACTCCTGGATGTACTCCTTGGACCCAGGCTCATCAACCTGCTATGTCCCACCGGGCTACCTGCTGCTCTGCCATGCCCAACCCCCATGGCCTACACCAGCTGCTTCCTGTGGGGGTATTTGAGGGTACAAAAGCCTGGCTTTGCTCTCCAGGTCCCAGCTGTGGGCACCTCTCCATGCAGACTTCGGGCCCTCACTCGAAGTTTCCTGCTCCTGGCTGCACACAGCCACACTCTTCTTAGACATCCAGAAGGAAGCCGATTTACTGGAATGCTTATGAAACATGAATGAGAGGATTTTTTTTTTAAAGAAAAATTAGTGTAACAGAATTTTTCAGATTCAGTGCAGTATTTCTGAAATTCAAGATGTGATGAGCGTTTTCCTGTCAACAGTCAGTCTCGAAACAGCATGCCGGCTACTACCAATTAATTCATAATTTTTCCATTCACTGATAAAGTTGTTTGGTGTCAGCAGATTCGGATTTTGTGAAGTCATGCAGTGTTGCTTTCAAGGGGAAGTTGTGCTAACTTGATTAAGCAGCAAAGTGATAATGATGCACGTTAACAGGAAACAATAATTAGGCTGAGTTTGCCCTCCTTGTGAAATTGGTCATACATGTTATATTCATTATTCTTGGAGCTTCACAAAATTCCAAGATAAATTTGAAACAAAATAAGCATCAAACTTATTTTTAAGAAAAAATTGAAAACTGTAGGGCTATGAAATATGACTGTGGAATCCACAGCAGTTTGCAGAACGTTTTACTGCTTTAAGGGTCCCACTATTGAATTGTAAGTTTGCATTGAAGTCTCTCTCATGTATCAGGCTGTGATTTTCTTGAGGACGAGGACTCAGTTTTATCAATCTGCGACCACAGTATAGCATGTAGTTTGTGTTCAATAAGTGTTCATTGGATGAATCAACAAGAAGAAATAATTGGGAAAAAGATCGGAATTCAGTGGCTCGTGGGTAGTTGGAAGTTGTGCAGTTTTCTTTTCTTTATTCATTATCTTGGTCAATGTCTTAGTTTGGCCTGTCATAACAAAATATCATAGTCTGGGTGGCTTAAACAACAGAAATTTATTTTCTCAGGTGGCTGTCTTCTGCTTTGTCCCCACATGGCCTTGCCTCAGTGTGTATGTGCAAGTGACTCTCTTTTCCTTTGCTTTTAAAGCCACCAGTCCTACTGGATCAGGGTCCCACCCTTACAAACTCATTTCATCTTAGATATGTCTTAAAGGTCCTATGTCCAAATATAGTCACCTTGGGGCTCATGGCTTCAACATATGAATTCCAGGGGACACAATTCAGTCCATAGCAGTCAGAGTGCAGGATGTTTCCCTATCACAGGTGGTCACCTCTGGAGACTTTCAGGAAGATAGAGCTGGAAGAGACTTTAGAACACACTTGGCATAGCGAGCAGTGGTCACTTGCCCAGGACCACACAGCCAGTGGCAGAGAGCTGGGGCGATGGGTTGGATTGGCTGGGCGGCTCCGAGAGCCCTGGGCTGGGCCACCTCGGCAGGGGTGGGCAGTTGGGTGCCCACACTGTCCTGATGTTGACCTTGTGTTAGTTACAGGACTCTGATCAGACCCACATACAGAGTGTCCTACCGAACGGTGACGGCGCTGGAGTGGAGGTGCTGCCCTGGCTTTACCGGGAGCAACTGTGATGAGGGTGAGTCCATTGGGGCATGGAGGGCAGGGGCCGGGACACCAGCTGGGCTGGGTGGGCTTCAGAGTCCTGGGTGCTTCTTCCTCTGCCCTCCTGTGAGCAGGTCTTCATTCCTCCATTCCTCCACATTTCTTCCTTCCTTTTCCCAATCACCTCAGAACCAAATGCTCTGGACTGGCCAAACTGGGGTGAGTCTGCCCCTCTGCCTATGGCACTGAGGTGGGGTCCTTGTGTGCATAATTTGGGTAGGGGATGGAGGAGACCCAGGTGCCCTGGCCTGGGGGAAGGGATTCGGCTTACAGCCTAGTTTTTCCTCCCTGGCTCTGACTCACCCTGCAGGCAGAGCAGGAAGTTTGGGCTCTGAGCAAATGCAGACGAGGGTCCACCAGCCTTGGAGTCACATGTGTTGTAGAATGAGGCAGATGAACCTGGTGGGCAGCAGCAGAAGGCAGGCCTTTCCTGGCTGCCCCTGCTGTTCTGCCCGGCCGGTGCCCAGAGGGAGGACAGGGCCCGGAGCTGAGCCTTCCTTTCGAGGCCTGGGCTGGGCTCAGCGTGGCCCTGGAGCCTGATGGAGCTGGACAGCTGCACTTGGGTGGAAGTCAGAGATGGCCAACGGCAAATCTCTGCCATGCTCACAGCCAGGGAAAGCAGGTCCAGCCTAAATATCACATTGTTATCATAGATTGGCATGTCCCTAGGCTCCCAGGTCAACGAAGCCACTTTTATCAGGAGGGTCATTCCAAGGGTTTAGAAATCAACTCCCAGGAGCCATGTGCAAATGCCAGACCTCTCTTTGGGTAAGGTTAATCCATTACCAATATATCCATTACATTTTATAACCCATTATATTTTATATTTGATTATTTATATTATATATCATTATATCTACATTTTATATGTATATTATATATAATGTTACTATATACACACATGTATAATGTAAAATATATTATATATGTGGAATAAATATAATAATATATATTACACATGTATAATGTAAAATATATTTTATATATATATATATATATATATATATATATATATATGGAATAAGAACCTGAAATAATAATATCACTATAGGACAATAAAAAACAAAACTTTTAGGGCTATCCTCTCTACTGAGCAGAAAGCACTTGCATCTTACCAGTTCTGTACAAGTTAACACCCAACGTTGCAGAACCTGGCCTGTAATCCGTAGTACATGGCAAATAAACAAAGGGACATTTTCCCAGGGAATCGGTGGCTCTTAGGCTGGCTCATTAGAGGGTGCTCTAACATGACATGAAAAGGTTAGGCCATCACCTTTTTGCCCTATTTTCATTTTGGATAAGACTTCTTGTCAGATGAGTGGAAGCCCAGAGGACGCAAGTCGGGACAAGGCGTGCCTCCTTCAGAGAGCTTCAAGGTCAAGTGGCCCCTTACTAGCTGTGAGCATGAGGGTGCTGAGTGGTTGAGGATTCCAGGCTGAGTTTGGGACTGGCTTCTGAAAGCCTTTGTAAAGATTCTACATTCCCGGAAAACGAAACAATAAAGACAAAAGGGCAAATCAAGGTGATGCCTGTGACTTTAAGCACATTCCTGAGATGACTGTGGAGGTGGATCCTGGGCCATTTATGCCCACTCAGCCCTATTGCTGCCTCTCTGGAAAGCCTGCAGGTCAGAAGTGTGTTTTGCTCTGGCTCAGATGAGATTTGCCAGGAAAAGCATCTTTTTCTTTGGCCGTGTCTGGTCTTCCTTCCAAGTGCTCAGGTCTCTGGACTTATGACTCGGGACTTGGGACTGCCTAGAGGTAGGTGGCTCCCGCCTCCCAGGTGGCCTCTCTCTGGGCCTGCTTCCTCCTTTCTGTGTCTCCCCAGGTCCCCCTTCCTACTCGCCTGTTTTCCTCCCTCCCCGGACACCCCAGGAGTGCAGGCCAAAGGTTTGGGGATACTATCCTTCACAGATATGTCTATATATAGTTGACCCTAATTATTTGCAGATTCTGTATTTATGAATTGGCCTACTTGCTGAAATTTACTTGTAACCGCCCCCCCCCCCGCCACCCCCCTCCCCCGAAATCAATAAACACTTGCAGCACTTTGGTGGTCTTTCTCAGATATGCAGAATGCCAAAAGATTTGAGTCGCCCAGCTCCCATCCCCCCAGCTAAGGTCACCATGGCGCTGCCTTCTTGTTTCAACTATTATACTGCAAACAATTGTCCTTTTCACGATTTGTTTAATGCCATGTTTTTCACATTTTTATGCTTTTTTGGGTGATTCCATTATTTAAAATGTTCCCAAGCGTAGGGCTGCCTAGTGTTCTTAAGTGCAAAAAGGCTATGATGTGTCTTATGGAGAAAATACGTGAGTGATATGAGATTTGTTCAGGCATTGGTACTGTTGGCTGTGAGCTCAATGTTAATGAAGCAACCATATATATTTAATTAGGTATTTTTAAATATAAGTACACATGAAACTATATTACATATTGATCAGCTAATGAAAACATTATGACCGGACCCTTGTAGGCAGGAGCCTAACCCTGTGTTTACCTTACGAGCAATGGTTTAGTATTTATTAATTCAGTTCCCGGTGTCTTTATAGAACATAACTACCATAAATAATGAAAATTAACTGTATCCATAACTATATTTATGTATAACTTTATCTATAACTATATTTATATATCTAGAAATATTTTTTTCTTATTACAAAAGCAAGTACATGTTCAGTGTAGAAAAAGTGAAAACATCCCCTTAAGATGTTTTTAAGATGTGAGACTTCAAGTCTCACTTCTGTGAAATGCCACCAGCCCCTTTTCTGCGTTTACATGTTAGTTGTAATGTTGTTTGATAACTTCCTTTTTTTAAAAAAAAAAAAGATTTTACTGGGGAATTGGGGGCAGGCAACAGTGTTTGGGAATTGGGGAAGGGGACCAGCCAAGTTGTTGTTCTTCAGTCTTTGTTGTGGAGGGCGCCAGTCGCCACCTGGCTTCCCATTGGCAGCTCGTGGCTTCTAAGCTCAAGGTGCTGTGTTCAATCTTAGTTGCCGGTGGGCGTAGCCACCATCCCATGTAGGAGTCGAACCAGCAGACTTGTTAAGGGCGCACGCTCTATCCTCTGAGCCATCCGGGCAGCAGCTCAGCTCAAGGTGCTGAGTTCAGTCTTAGTTGCGGGTGGGCATAGCCACCGAACCTATGTGGGAGTCGAACCCAGCAGCCTTGTTGTTAAGAGAGCATGCCCTATCCACTGAGCCATCTGGGCGGTAGTTCAGCTCAAGTTCAACCTTTAGTTGTGGATGGGTGTAGCCCACCAATGAACAGTCAATCTTGTTGTTACATCAGCTAAGCCATCCTGCTACCTGTTGGCAGATCAGTGACAGTTCAGCTAAGGCAATGTGGGAATCAAACCGGTGGCCCTGTTGCTCAGAGCATGCGCTCTAAGCCAACTCTTAACCAACTGAGCTACTTGGCTGGCCCGATAACTTTCTTTTTCACAAATGTTGTAATGAAGACCTCTCCTTGCCAATACATAGCTTTCTATAGTATCATTTTTAGTGGCTGTGGAATTTGGTTACACACTTTATTAACTACACCACGATTACAAGCTATTTAAGTTGCTTCCAATTATTAAATTATTAATAACATTGTTGTAAACATCTTTTTTTTTAACTGAGGTAAAATTAACATACACTGAAATACACTAATCTTAAATGTACAATTTGATGAGTTTGATAAGTGTATAAACATTTCCATCACCTTCCGGATAGTTCCCACCCCTGAGCAACCACTGTTCTAATTTCTATCATCATAGATCAGTTTTACCTATTCTTGAACGTCATATAAATGGAATCATATAATATGATTCCGTGTATAGTTTCTTTTGCTTAACATAATTTTTCAGATGTGTTCATGCTGTTACACATCTGTGTATCAATAGTTTATTCGTTTTCGTTACTGGGTATGATTCCCTTGTATAATCAACCACAATTTTATTCATTCATTCTCCTGTGGATAGTTATTTAGGATGTTTCTAGGTTTTGGCTTTATGAAGAAAACTTCTGTGAACATTCTTGTATATGTCTTTCTGTGGACATATGTTTTTATTTTCCTTGGATAAATCCCTAGGAGTGGAATTGCTAGGTTATGGTGTATGTTTCACTTTATAAGAAAGAGCCAAACTATTTTTCAAAGTGGTTTTACCATTTTACACTTCCACCAGGAAAGTATGTTCCAATTGCTCTATGTCCTTGCCAACATTTGGTGTTGTCAGTCTTTTTTATTTTAGCCATTGCAGTGGTGTGAAATGCTCTCTCACTGTGATTTTAATTTTCATTTCCCTGCTGACTAATGATGTTGAGCATCTATTTGTATGCCTACCTGATATACTTACTAGCCATTCTTCTATCCTTTGTGTGTGTGTGAATTGCCTGACTAAGACTTTTGCCCATTTTAAATTGAGTTTAATTTTATAAGAAACAGCCAAACTTTTTCCCAAAGAGGTTTTAACAGTTTACATTCTCACAAACAAAGTATGTTCCAATTGCTCCACATTCTTGCCAACATTTGGTATTAGTCTTTTTAATTTTAGCTGTGCTAATGGGAATGAAATAGAATGTAATTGTAGTTTCTTTTTTTTTAAGACTGTTTTGACCACCCTAGTTCCTTTGCATTTTCATAAAAATGTTACAGTCAATTTATTAATGTCTACAAAAAGATGTCTGTTGGGATTGGGATTAGGGTTGTCATAATTTATAGACCATTTGGGGAGACTGGGTATCTTAACAGTGAGCTTGCTGATTCATGAACATGGTATAGCTCTCCATTTATTTAGGCCTTTAAAAATTTTTCTCAGCCATGTTTTGTAGTTTTCAGCATAGAGAGCTTGCTTATCTTTTATTAAATTTATTTCTAAATATTTTGTATTTCTGGTGCTTTTAAAAAAATAAAATTGCTTTTTAAATTTTCATTTTCTAATTTTTTTGCTGCTGGTATATAGAAATATATTTGATTTAAAAATATTTATGTTGTATACGAAAACCCTAATGAATTTATTTATTAGTTTTAGTAGCTTATTTATTGATTCCTTTGGATTTTCTACAAAAATTATCATGTTCTCTGTGAATAAAGACATTTCTGCTTCTTCCTTTAAAATCTTTATGACTTTTATTTCTTCTTATTGCCTTATTGGGCTGGCTAGAACTTCTAGTAAAATGTTTAATAGAAGTGGTGAGAACAGACATATTTGCCCTGTTTCTGGTCATAGTGGGGAAGTTCTCAATATTTCATTATTATGTTGTTAGCAGTGGATATTTCACATATGCTATTTATCAGATGAAGATAATCACTTCTCTTGTTAGTTTGTTGAGAGTATAGGTACTGAATCTTGTCAAATATTGTTTCTGCATCTATATTAAGGTGGTCATATATGTATTTTTTTCCTGCGGGAGTCGAACCGGCAACCTTCCTGTTAAGAGCGCAAGCTCTATCCCCTGAGCCAACAGGGTGGCAACTCAGCTCAAGGTGCCAAGTTCAGTCTTAGTTGTGGGCAGGCATAGCCCACCATTGAACAGGCAATCTTGTTGTTAAGAGCACGTGCTCTCACCAGCTGAGCCATCCTGTCACCTGTTGGCAGCTCAGCGGCAGCTCAGTTTGGGCGCTGCTCATTGGGCCATATGGGAATCGAACAGCGTTGCTGGTGCTCAGAGCTCGTGCTCTTAACCAACTGAGCCACTCAGCCGGCCCATGGTCATATTTTTTTGTTCCTTATTTGTTAATGAGACAAATTTCATTGATTTAGAATACTAAGCCAACCTTTTTTTCCTGGGAATAACTTATTATTACTGAGATAAACCTCATTTGTATATATTATTCTTTTTTTTATTTCCATATTTGATATTTATCTGTAATTTTCTAAATAATTTCTGTCAGTTTTTACTTACGAGGGTTATACTGTTTTCATAAAAAGAATTAGGGATATTTCCTTCCTCCTCTATTTTCTGAAAGCATTTTTTTAAAAAAATAAAGTTGGTATTATTTTTTCCTTAAATGTTTAATAGAAATCACAGTGAAACCACCTGGACCTGTAGTTTTCTTTGTGGAGGAATTTAAAAAAAAAAAGATTTTATTGGGGGGCCGGCCGAGTGGCTCAGTTGGTTAAAAATTGGTTTAGAGCGCGAGCTCTGAGCAACAGGACCTCCAGTTTGATTCCCACATGGGCCAGTGACGCTGAGCCTGAGCTGAGCTGCCAACAGGTGGCAGAATGGCGCAGGTGGTGAGAGCACGTGCTTCTAACAACAAGACTGCCTGTTTGATGGTGGGCTATGCCTGCCCGCATCTAAGACCAAACTTGGCACCTTGAGCTGAGCTGCCGCCTGGATGGCTCAGTGGATAGAGCGTGTGCTCTTAACAACAAGGCTGCTGGTTCGACTCCTGCATGGGATGGTGGCTACACCCACCTGCAACTAAGATTGTAACACAGTACCTTGAGCTTAGAGGCCATGAGCTGCCTACAGGCAGCCAGATGGCGACTGGTGTCCTCCACAGCTAAGATTGAAGAACAACAACTTGGCTGGTCCCCTCCCTCAATTCCCCAACACTGTTTCCCTCCCCTAATTCCCCAATTAAAAAAAAAAAAGATTTTATTGGGGAATTGGGGGAGGGGAACAGTGTTGGGGAATTGGGGAAGGGAACAAGCCATGTTGTTGTCCTTGAATCTTATTGTGGAGGGCGCAGCAAGCTCAGCTCCACGTCCAGTTGGCTGCTCAGTTCAAGGTTCCGTGTTCAATTAGTTGCGGGTGAGCATGGACTCCTTGCGGAGTCCAACCCGCAGCCTTGTTGTTAAGAGCACGAGCTCTATCTCCTGAGCCACCCGGATGGCCTTGTGGGGAAATTTTAGATAGCATATTCATTGTTACCTGATAACATATGGGACTATACATAGATACAGGGCTAGACATGTTCTCTAATTTTTTAATAATTACTTATGCATTTTACAAATTAAATTTATTGAGGTATAATTTACATATAACTTATTACATCTGTATTATTTATGCACACCAGAAGTATACAGTTCAATAAGTTTGACCCCGTGAATAATTTTCTACACAGTTCTCTTCTGTCTGGTATTCTGTCCACGAATTTGCTTTAGCCTCCTTGAACTTGGATTTCTTTCTTTTCAATTCAGAGAAATTGCCATGTTCTACTTCGTCACCTCCCCATGTGCTCTGGTCCAGAAGGTAACTCCAGGAATCACTCTGTTTGTTTTTCTTCTCTTAGGAATCATTGTTCCATGTTGTTTGATGTTTGTGAACATTTGTTTCATAAATTTTGTCCAATTTTTGAATTGTTTATGGTGGGAGAGCAAGTTAGTATGACTGGAAGCAGAAATTGTGTATTTTTCTTTATTGAATTTTTAGTTATACTTCTCTGTACTATAATATTTCTCAGTTGTTCTGAGGATTACAGTCTGTTACCTTAACTTTTCTTACTAAACAGGGTAAATATGGGGCTATTCCATGTAAATTGGAAGACACTGTTAATAGTACAATTCCATTTACCCACCCCACCATCTTTTGTGCTACTGTTATATGTCTTAACTCTAAATATGTTATACAGTTCACAATTCACTATTACAATTTTTGCACTAACCAGTCAAATAATCTTTTTAAAAAGTGGAAGGAGGAAAAAAGTAGTCTTCTATTTATCCCATAGTTAGCATTTCCAGTGATCTTTAATTTCTTTCTGGAGCTCTGAGCCTCTATCTGGTATCCTTTGTCCTCACCCCCAAGAAGTTATTTCAGCATTTCTTGTAGTGCAGATCTGCATGCAATAATTCTCTCAACTAAAAAAAAGTTCATTTAGTCTTTACTTTGCCTTAATTTTAGTTAATTAATTAATGAAATTGTGGTAAAATACATGTACATAAAATTGATCGTTTTAACCATTTTAAAGTGTATAATTCAGTGGTATTAAATACATTCACAATGTTTTGCAATCATCACCTCTATCTAGTTCCAGAACTTTTTTTTATCACCCCAAAGGGAAACCTTATACCCATTAAACAGTCATTCCTCATTCTCCCTTCCCTTAGCCCTTGGCAACCACAAATCTGCTTTCTGTCTCTCTTGATTTGCCTATTCTGGATACTTCATATAAATAGAACCATACATTTTGTGTCTGGCTTCTTTTACTTAGCATAATGTTTTAAAGCTTCATCCAAGTTGTGGCATGTATCTGAATAATGAATAAAATTCCATTATATAGATGTACCACATTTTGTTTTTTCATTCATCCATTGATGGACATTTGGGTTGTTTCCACCTTTTGGCTATTGTGGATAGTGCTGCTATGAACACTCACATATAAGTTTTTGTTTGAACACCTGTTTTCGATTTCTCTTTTGATATGTACTTAGGATGGGGTTTCTGCATCATATGGTAATTCTTGGTTTAACTTGCTGAGGAACTGAAAAACTGTTTTCTTAGTGGCTGCACCATTTTGCATTTCTACCGGCAAGGTACAAGGGTTCCATTTTCTCCCATCATCATCTCCAATACTTTATTTTCCATTGTTTTCAATAATATTTTGATTGAGTTCATAATTCTGGATTGATGATTTTTTCTTTCAGTGCTTATACAGATTGGTTGTTCCATTGTCTTTTGGCATTTATTGTTTCTGGTGAAAAGTCTGCTGTACTCATATGTTGTTTTCCCCTCCATGAATGGGGCCCCTGTCACATTCAAGATTGTTATTTTCAAGACTTTTCTTTATCTTTGCCTTTCAGCAGTTTGACTATGATGTTACCAGCTAAGATTTTCTTAATCTGCTTAGGGTTCTTTGTGCATTTGGATATATAAGTCAATTTTTAAAAACCAAATTAGAAAAATTTTGTTCATTATTTTTTCAAACATTTTCCCACCCTATTCTCTCCTCTCCTCTCAAGGTTCCATTTGCACACATGTTAGATTTCTTGATATTGTCATTAGGTTATGTTCTTTCCCTCTCTGTTCTTCAGACTGAATAATTTCTATTGATCTGTCTTCAAGTTCATTGACTCTTTCTTTTGACATCTACAATCTTCTCTTAAGCACATCCAGTGAAATTTTCATTTTAGATATTGTACTTTTCAGTTCTAGAATTTCCGATTTATTTTTTTCTATATTTCCCTGATAAGATTTTCTCATCTGTTCACTCATCATGACCATAATTTATTTAATATCCTAAAACTTATATAAAATAGCTACTTTCAGTTCTCATCTTCTATTTCCAACATTTGGGTCATCTTAGGGTTTTGTTTGTATTGACACTTCTATTGATTTTGGTGACAACTGCTTCTCTTCCCTCCCTCCATCCCCTTCTTCCTTCCTTCCTTTCTTTCTTTTCATTAATAATTTTGGTTATATACTGAACATTTTGGTTTATTGTAGAGATTCTGGTTTCCTTGAAGATTGTTGATTTTTGTTCTAGCAATCAGCTAAGTTACTGTAAATTTCTTAAGGCTTGGTTTTTATATTTTATTGGGGTGGTTAATCCCTTAGACCTGGGATATAGTTTTTACTCCAAAAGCATAGCCTTTCTGTGGTTTCAAAGGCAAGCCCTAGGTGTTAACTAAATCCCCTAACTTGGAGAGATTCAAGCTCTAAATCATCTTCCTTCTGTTGGGTAGCAGCTGATAGCTCAGCTCAGCTTTTGTAGCTTTCCCGTTGTTGTTTTCTACTGAGCTCATTGGAATCTCCCCTACACATGCATAGTTCAGGGATCAGCCAAGGATTTCAGGGAGAGTTTTCCATAGAGTTTGGGGCTCTCAGCTCTGTGTGCCTACTCCCTTATTAGATTTCTTCCCTCAGTTTCCATGTCCTCTGGCAGCCTTAAACCTAAACAAATGCAGTTTTTGACTTCAGTTTTGACCATCCTGCACTGTCTAAACTGAGGCGTGCACCCAGGGGAAAAATTCTGTAATGTAGAATTCACTCAGTGCAATTCCCTTTTTGCAAAGGTTGAGTTCCCTCCAGTTTCTGCTGGCTTTATGTTAGTCTCCAGTGTCTTCAAATAGTTGTTTATTATTATTTTTTTATTCCAGAGTTTATAGTTTTCATCTGAAGTAGAGTTAGTCTGATACAAGCTACTCTATTATTACTGGAACTGGAACTTTGTGGACACCTTTTTAGCTAAATCTTTGTCCATACCTTTAATAATTTCTTTAGGATAAATTCCTATGAAGAATTATTGGGTAAAGGTTTTTGAATCATATTGCCAGATTAGCTCCTAGGAAAGTTGCTAATTACAGTAGTGTGCAGACTGAGAGACTCTGGAGGCCAGAGGGTGTTGTCATCACCTGTTTTCCTTTGTGGTGCCCCAAAGGGTTCCTGACACTTAGGGTTCTGTCAGGGCTGCACCTGGAACATTTCTGCCAGTGTTGATCAAAGGAGTCAGCATTAAGCATGGGGTACACTACTGTTACTTCTCCACTAGATTTAATTTTAAAAGTAGTTTATTAAGCCACATTCCACCAGTGGATGTCCTCCAGTTAGTTCAATTGGCCAGCAGCAGAGGTAACATCATCACCTTTATCAACATTTATATCGTCATGTCATTATTTCTTACCTTTGAAATAGTACTTTGGGCTTTCAGTCACATTATTCTATATTTCCATGGTATAGATGCTGCTATAGGCTGAATGCTTGCATGCTTCCCCTCCCCCATTCCTATGTGGAAACCTATTCCCCAATTGAATGATGTTAGGAGGAGAAGCCTTTGAAAGGTGAGTAGCTCATGAGGGTGGAGCCTTTATGAATGGGATTAGGGCCCTTATAAAAGAGATTCCAGAGAGCTCCTTCCCCACCTTCTGCCATGTGAGAACCCATGAAGAAAGCAGGTGCCTATGAACCAGGAACTTGGCCAAGGTCATCCAGCTGAGAAGTGGCTTAAGCAGAACTGGAACCTGGGTCTTTTGTTCCTGATTGAGTACTTTTTTACTCTAAGCCACCTGGAACCTTTGAGGTCTTCAGAAATCCCACCTAAGTTGTCCCAACACAAGGGACAGGTCAGCTGGCCCCTGGGCTGGCCCCTTCCTGCTAAGATGGCCTGGTCCATAGTTTTAGAGGCCACATCTCATGTTGCATTGGTGTTGTGGAGAAGATCTGCCACAAATTAAGCAGGAGATGATAAGTTTAACTTAAGTAGGGGATTTTCTCTCTCTCTCTCTCTCTCTCTCTCTCTCTCTCTCTCTCTCTCTCTCTCTCTCTCTCTCCCTCTCTCCCTCTCTCCCTCTCTCCCTCTCTCTCTCATTTTCAGCTGGAGTTCTGGCCAGGACAAGAACTGAACCCCCTGGGCCCCCATATAGGCAAGGGCAGGCCCGGGGCGAGGTGGCTTAGCTAGTGCATCCAAGCATTGAGCTGATTGATTTGAGTCCAAGACGATGTTGACGTTTCACCCCTGGCTCAAGCTCTGTGTATGAGTATGTTTGTGTTTTGAATGGCTGAGGGTTCAAAGCCAGAAGTTCTCCTGGGAGGAGGCTGCAGTGTCCTGGCCAATCTGCAGAGCTCAGCATTTTAGGGAAATGATTCTCAGTGAATCTGATGATGTTTCTGAGACTTGTCTACCATGGCTGTCATTAAAGGGGGGGACAAGCAAGTAGCACCATTTATTCAAAGTAACTGAGTGCCTGGGAGATTCTAATCACTGTGCTAGATGCTTGGGTTACACTGATGAAAAGAAGACCTAGGAGCTCCCAGGCAGGGTATGTGTGTGGGGTAAAGAGATTCAGGGACCAGAGCAGTGAGCAAATAATCCTAATACTGTGAAATAAGGGCATTGCTAAAGGTATGTTTGAGGTGTTGTGGGACCTACAGGAGGTTAGGACTCAGGGTAGCGGGGGAGTGGGGGCTTGTCTTCCTCCAGCTCAAGGCCTGGCCCTTTGGACCCAGCTTAGCTCATTTACTCAGGACTCCACTCCACTGGGCATCCCCTCTCTCCTGTGGTTTCCATCTTTTTCACTCACTGGTTCTTTCCTATCAGCACATGAGCACATAAAGCATATCTCAACTTTAAGAAGACAATCTTATTGACTTTGCATCGCCCTTAAGCCACTATCCTGACTTGAGCTTCCATTCTCAGCCAAGCTTCTTGGAAGAACTGCCCACCTTCCCCGACTCAGCTTCCTTGTTTCCAGGGTCTTCTCCAATCTCTGAGGCTGGGTCTCTGCCCGACTTACCACACAGAGAGTCTTCATTGACTGACCTCTGTGCAGGTTATGTTCTTGTCATATTTATTTCTATCTTCCCAGCCACTGGCAAAGAACTGGAACCTGGAGTGTTTCTTGAATGAATGAATGAATGAATGAATGATTGCAAAGGCAATTTTCATGTGTGTGAGATAAGAGATTCAGCTTCTATCCTCATTGTATAGATGAGGAACTGAGGTATAGAGAAATATTGCTATTATTATGTGAGGCCCTGTAGGGTCAATGCGTGAGGTGGAGGCTGAGTATGGTGAGAGGAAAATGTCATAGTTGCTGCTGGCTGTCTGGCTGACTGAGCTGGAGAGGACATTTTATTGGGCCTGACCACTCAGTCACTTCTAACACCTGCTTTTTTGTGGCATCTTCTGTAAATGCTGAGCCCTGGTAGGGAGGACGAGCTGAGGGCCTGTTCCATTCGGCATCTGCTCTTGCTCTCAGCTTCAGCAAACAGCGTGGCCTCGCTGATGAGATTCTGGCCCTTTGATACTCCATCGCCGCAGCCTGGAGTGGTTCCAGTTGGGATGGGTATTGTTGTCAGACAAGCATCTTTCGGCACCTCCTGTCATGCTGTGTGGGGCTGTAAATATCCACAGATGTCACCTGCCTTTTCTTTTTCTGGAAAGAGGTTGCACAGGGGCTGGCCTGTGTGGCAGGCACATCGCTGGGCTGCTGGGCTGTCTGCACATCCAGGGGCTCTCAGCACTCCCCAGGGTGTCTTATTCCCCCATGGGCATTTCACAGGGTATGGCAGGGCCCGAGTGATGCCACGGGAGATGATTGCCAAGCTTTTGAATTATCTGAGATTCTTCTGTGCCAGAATGAGACCACCTGGGGCAACCTGGGCATCTCGCCATTGACCAGAGGGACGCTGAACCTCTCCAGGGCAGAGGCCAGGTGTAAGACCAGGCTCTCCCATCACTTACTCTGCAGGGAGGTAGATGAGGTGTGGGAGAGGGCTGAGCAGAGCCTGGGAAGTCAGTCTCTCCTGCTGTATTCAACCACCTCTTTGAGAGGGGAGTAGAGGCTAGCTTGGACACAGGGAGCCTGACCCTATGAACTCTGGAATGGTGGAAACACTTTGGGGATGATGATGGAGGGGGCTATGGATGGCAGAGAAATGGGGGCCAGGCAAGGGACAGCAGATGTATATTTCACCTGGTCGAGTGGCTGGACCAAGGCAGCCCTTGAGAAGGCTGGGGTCCCCTGATTAACTCTGGGGAGAATATGTCTGTCCTCCAGTTGGCCTGTTAAATACCAGTAGGCTTCTCTCAGACACTCAGGAAGGGAATGGGGGAACTCTTTAGAGGATGGTCTGCACGTTGTGGGGGAGAAGTAGGGGGGTTACATTAAGAAAACAGGAGAAAACATAAAGAAAGGGGCAGTTATATTATTCATCAGATCAGGGAGTTGGTTTTCTTCCTTCTTCCCATTATGACCCTCTCAGAGAAATGCAAATTAAAATCACAATGAGATACCAACTCACACCTGTCAGAATGGCTATCATCAATATGTTAACAAACACGGCCACATGCTGGGGGTCAAGGTCATATACTTGGGCTTCGGTTGGCCAGAACACTCAACCTGTAGTTCACAGAAGCATTTTCAGAACCTTCTGGCTGGGGCTGGGGTCCCAGGTAGTGAGCACATCTCACCCACACTGGCCAGGAAAGTGGAGGGGCCTTGGCCAGTGTCATCAGCCACAAGCTCATCTGTTTATGCTGTCCCAGGCTGGGCAGATCCAGTGGCCAGCAGAGGCCATTGGTCCACCTCAGCCCCGCCCTTGAGGTCTATGGGGTTGATTGTTTGGGGCCTGTCCTTGCTTAGCAGAACCCTTGGCCTGTTATGGCAGATGGTGATGGACCTGCACCGCCCAGGGGGCACTTGTAACTCAACAACTCCTTCTTCTAGTATTTTTGCTTCTCCTGGGGCCCCCAGGACAGCCGTATCACCAACAGCTCCCCACACTGCTTACCTGGGACATCCATGCCCCTGGCCCCCAGTGACATGTGGAGGGGTGGAGGGAGAGCTCGGCAGCGGGCAGGGTTGGACAGATCATAAGAGTCCTAGAACTGGGACATACTGATGAGCGGAGAGCACAGGCATCCATAGGATGAGTCTGAGCAAAGCAAACCAGGAGCCCCTGCCTGAGTGGAGGAGGGGATTGTAGGGAGGGCTTCTACAGTGATCCACGATCTTAAGAAGTGATTCAGCTGGCAACCACCCTCCTTCCTGTTCCCAGAAGAAATGTCCACACCTCCTAGAGGGCAAGGACACACCACAATTGACAAGCAGAAGTGGGCTCATTGGACTAGACAGTCTTTGTTAAAGTCTGTTGCTATCTTAAAGCCCTAAGCTCAGTTTTTTCTAGAAAGAGGAGGAAGGTGGGTTGGGGTCCAGCCCTCCTAAATTCTGGACTGGACATTTGTGTCTCTCTTTTTTAAATAAAATTATTTATTTCTTTTTTTCAGTTACAGTTGACATTTGATATTATTTTATATTAGTTTCAGATGTACAGCATAGTGGTTAGACATTTATATAGTTTATGCAGTGATCCCCCCGATGAGTCTAGGACCCACCTGGCACCATACACTGTTGTTGGAACATTACTGACTATATTTTCTATGCTGTACTTTACATCCCTATGGCTATTTTTTAACTACCAATTTGTATTTCTTAATCCCTTCACCTTTTTCACCCAGCTGCCCAACCTACCTCCACTCTGGCAACCATCAGTTTGTTCTCTGTATGAGTCTGTTTCGGTTTGTTTTTTCATTTATTTTGTTTAGATTCCACATATAAGTGAGACCATATGGTATTTGTCATTCTCAGTCTGAGTTATTCCACTGAGCATGGTATCCGTTAGGTCCATCCATGTTGTTGCAAATGATAAGATTTCATTCTTTTTCATGGATGAGTGATATTCCATTTTGTGTGTGTGTGTGTGTGTGTGTGTGTGTGTGTGTGTGTGTGTGTTGGGCACTTGGGTTGCTTCCATATCTTGGCTATTGCAAATGCAAATGCTGCAGTGAACATAGGTACCCAGAAGTGAAATTGCTGGGTCCTGTCCTTGCTTAGCAGAACCCTTGGCCTGTTATGGCAGATGGTGATGGACCTGCAATTGTAATTTTTGTAATATCTATTGTAATTTTTTGAGGAACCTCCAGATCATTTCCATAATGGCTGCACCAATTTGTGGTCCCCCCAACAGTGCACGAGGGTCCCCTTTTCTCCACATCCTTGCCAACACTCATTGTTTGCTGATTTATTGATGATAGCCATTCTGATGGAGTGAGGTGGTATCTCATTGTAGTTTTAATTTGCATTTCTCTAATGATTAGTGACATTGAGCATCTTTTCATAGGTGTATTGGACATCTCCATGACCTCTTTGGAGAAATGTTTATGAGTATACAGGTCCTCTACCAATTTTTTAATTGAATTTTTTTTTTTTTGGTGTTGAATTGTATGAGTTCTTTCTAAATTTTGGATATTAACTCCTTATCAGATTTCTCATTGGTGAATATCTTCCCCCATTCAGTAGACTGTCTTTTTATTTTGTTGATGGTTTTCTTTGCTGTGAAAAAACTTTAGTTTGATGTATTTCCATTTGCTTTTTTTTTCTTTTGTTTCCCTTGCCAGAAGAGATAGATCAGAAAAGATATTACTAAGAGCAATATCAGAGAGCTTACTGCCTATGTTTTTTCCTAGGAGTTTCATGGTTTCAGGTCTTACATTTAAGTCTTTAATCCATTTTGAGTTTATTCTTGTATATGGCGTCAGAAGGTGGTAAAAAGTTTCATCTTTTTGCATGTATCTGTCCAGTTTTCCTAGCACCTTTTATTGAATAAACTATCTTAACCCCAATGTGAATCCTTGCTTCCATTGTCATAGAATAAATGATCATCTAGGCATGGATTTATTTTTGGGCTCTCTATTCTGTTCCATTGATCTATGTGTCTGTTTTTATGCCAGTACCATGCTGTTTTGATTACTATGGCCTTGTAGTATAGTTTAATATCAGGTAGGGTTATACCTCTAATTTTGTTCTTAAGATTGCTGTGGCTATTTGGGGTCTTTCTGTGATTCCATATAAATTTTAAGATTAGTATCGTGTCATCTGCAAACTGGACAGGACATTTTCTTACAGTTGATCCCAGTGTGGGGCAGAGAGAGGCCACCCACTCTCAGGACTTGGAGTTGAGAACTTCAAGTGGAAAGCAGGGCCTGGGCCGTCCTGGTGAGGAGAGGGCGAGTAGGAACTGACATCTCCTGGAACTGCAGAATCAGCTGCCCTTTGCAAAGCCCAGAGCTCTGGCTGGGCGAACCTTCACTCTTGTGTCTGAACATGATCCTCACCAGCCACGCTGGAGCTGGGAGATGTCAGGCTGCAGCAGGGAGGCAGTTTGTGCAATGCCTGGCAGCACGAGGTGATGGGGTTGCTGGAGCCCTGCCTGGATCTCACCAAGCTCCGTCTTCCCACCTCTCAAGGCTGTGTCTGCGGGCCCCGAGGAGGCAATGCGCAGCCCCATCAGGCTCTGTTTTGTGAGCGGTGGTGGAGCATCCTCCCCCGAGAAAGGAGAGCTGCCCTCTGGGCTGCACAAGTGCCCTGTGGGGAAGCTTGACCCAATTTATTTTTATGAGATTATGGCACAGTCTGGATTCACATGTCTTCAATGATGCGCTGTCTTCCAATCCACTTGTCAGGCTGTTATAACAGAATACCATAGATGAGGCAGCTTAAACAACAGACAATTCTGGAAGCTGCAATGTTGAAGATCAAGATAGGGGCAGATTCAGTTCCTGGTGAGAGCTCTCTTCCTGGCCACCTTCTCACTGTGTCCTCATGTGGCCACCTTCTCACTGTGTCCTCATGTGGCGGGAGAGGGAGAGAGCTCTCTCTGGTGTCTTTTCTTGTAAGGACACTATTCTCATAATGAGGCCCCACCCTCATGACCTCATCTAAACCTAATCACCTCCTCAGGACTCCATCTCCAAATACCATCACATTGGGAGTAGGGCTTCAACATGAATTTTGGGGGGATGCAGTTCAGTCCATAGCACCCCTTTTCCTCTGAATCCTTTACAGCTGGGGGCAGGAGGAGGACGCTTGGCCACTTGGCATGCCTCTTTGCTCGTGTGTGGATGTGGCCTGTCCCTGGTATTCCGACGGATACCAAGGGAGCCCTGCAATGTAGAATTTCTGTCTACCCAAGGTTTACTGGGGGCCTGGTCCCTAGTTGACAGCCACTATCTGGCTCCCTGAGTCCTCAGGGAGCCCCGTGATCTAAGCAAGCACTCTGGTGAGAATCTGGGTTTCAGCAGCCCTCTGAGATCCTGCCTCAGACCTGGTCCTCAAATCCACCCTCACAGACTCCCTAAAGGGCAGATCAGAACTTGCTGCTGCCCTGCTGACAACCCTCCATCGCTCTCTTTCCTCCGCAGGAAGATGTCCAGATTCCCTAAGCCTATGTCTGGCTGTGGCCTCAGCTCCACATATTTAAGCTCCAGCAAAACTGAGCAGCTTTTCATAGTCTAAATCAGGGGTCGGCAAACTTTTGAGATGAAAGAGCTGCCAGGGTTCAGCAAACTGCGGCTTGTGAGCCACATGCAGCTCTTTGGGTACGTACATGTGGCTCTGAAGTAAAATTGAAAATGAAAATAAAACTATCATAGTTTCATTTATAAAATTGTTAAAGGATATTATTCACATAAAGGTGATTATGTAAAAATATATTTATGGCTCTTGAATAATTTTTAAATTGTGAGGGACAGGATTGGCTCTTCCAGGGGTTGGCAAACTTTTGAGATCATATCCAAAGAGCCGCATGTGGCTTGCAAGCCGCAGTTTGCTGACCCCTGGTTTAAATACATCAGGCTGGTTCCTGCCTCTGTGCCTTTGCACTGGCTATTCCCAGGCCATTGATGGTCTTCCCCATGTTGCCTTTTGTGGAACTCTTCTGTGAAAGCTGCCTTTTCCTTCTGTTAGACTTCCCCATCCCATCACTGTTGAGAGAGGTGTGATCAGCGTCTATGCTGCCTCTGTACCCTGAACATGCACTCAAGGCAGGTAGAACATTGGGTGCTGAGCTATTGAACAACTTGGTAGACCCCCCTCCCCACCAACTAGCTCCCAGATGACAGGGCATGAATCTGACTTCTCTGTATTCTTGTGCCCAGCAGAGGGCCCAGCACGTAAGAGGTGCTCAATGAATGTTTATTAAATCATGAAGGTTTGGCTTCTGGGGTTCTGTGCAGGGAGAGGACTCCTGCTCAGAAGACCCAGACTTGGCTCTGAAAATGCTGTTTCCGCACAGCTGTGTATGTGTCCATCTGAACTTGAGCCAGGCCCTCGCTCCATGTCCTTATCTGTAAAATGGGGGCTGATCAGACTCAGCCTGGTCTAAGGCGTCTCTGACCTAGCTTTCTCCAGGTGGAGGATTCTGGGCAAGGAATGTCCTGGACCAAACAGCTGACACTGAGCTTGGGCCTTTTCCTTCCTCCAACTTTTAAAAAAATGTGGTGAAACAAGCAAACACAAACAAACAAACATAAAACTCAGCATCTTAACCATTTTTAAGTGTACAGTTCAGTAGTGTTAATTATACTCTCTCTGTTGTGCAACCAATTTCCAACCTTTTTTTATCTTGTAAAACTAAACTCGATGCCCAATAAACCACATCTCTCCATTTCCCACTCCTGCCATTCTGCTTTCTGTTTCTATGAATTTGACTACTTTAGATAACTCATGTAAGTGGAATCATACACTATTTGTCTTTCTGTGACTGGCTTATTTTACTTAGCACTCAAGTTCATCTGTGTTGTATCGACAGAATTTCCTCCCTTTTTAAGACTGAATAATATTCCATTGTATGTATGTATACATCACTTTGTTTACCCAGTCATCATTGATGGCCATTGGGTTGCTCTCTTCTCTTGGCTATAGTGAATAGCGTTGTTATGAACATGAGTGTGCAAATATTTCCTCAAGATCCTACTTTCATTTTAAAAATATATATATACCCAGAAGTAGAATTGATGGGTCATGCGGTAGTTATAGTTTTAATTTTTTTGAGGAACTGTCACACTGTTTTCCATAGCAGCTGTACCTTCTATATTCCTACCACCAATGCCCAAGGGTTCCAATTTCTCCACATCCTTATCCTCACCAACACTTGCTATTTTCCTTTTCTTTCTTTTTCTTTCTTTCTTTCTTTCTTTCTTTCTTTCTTTCTTTCTTTCTTTCTTTCTTTCTTTCTTTCTTTCTTTCTTTCTTTCTTTCTTTCCTTCCTTCCTTCCTTCCTTCCTTTCTCTCTCTCTCTCTCTCTCTCTCTCTCTCTCTCTCTCTCTCTCTCTCTCTCTCTTTCTTTTCTTCCTTTCTTTCATAGTAGCTATCCTAACAGGCGTGAGGTGGTATCTCATTGTGGTTTTGATTTGCATTTCCCTAATGATTAGTAATGTTGAGCATCTTTACGTATGTTTGTTGGCCATTTGTGTGATCATCTTTAAAGAAATGTCTATTCAAATCCTTTGTCCATTTTTGAATCAGGTAGTTTATTTTTTTGCTCTTGAGTTATAGGAGTTCTTTATATATTCTGGATAGTAACCCTTTATCAGATACACGATTTGTGAATGTTTTATCTTATTCCCTTGGTTGCCTTTTCACTCCGTTTGTGTCCTTTGATGCACAGAAACTTTTAAGCTTGATATAATACCATTTGTCTAGTTCTTTTTGTTGTTGCCTGTGCTTTTGGTGTCATATTGAAGAAATCATTGTCAAATCCAATGTCACGAAGTTTTTTCCCGTGTTTTCTTCTAGGAGTTTTATAGTTTCAGGTCTTATGTTTAGGTCTTTAATCTGATTTGTGTTACCTTTTATATATAATGTTAGGTAAGGGTCCAACTTCAGTCTGTTGCATGTGGATATCTATCCAGTTTTCAAAATATCATTTGTTGAAAAGATTGTCCTTCCCCTTCCCCCAACTTTTTAAATGAAAAATTTCAAACATATAGAGAAGTTAAAAGTACTTTACAGTGAACACCCCACCCCACGGCCACTATCTAGATTTTACCATTTTACTATATTTGCTTTGTGAGATATCTCTCCATCTCTCCATCCTCTTCTCCATTTTATTTTTGGCGCGTTTCAAAGTAAAATTGCAAATATAAGCCCACCTCTCACCTAGGCCTCTTACATACATTTGTATCCAGCAGGTGTTTAATGCTGAGGGTCCTGGGCTTTCATGGGACGTGAGCCATGTAGCCTTAGGACTATCCAGTGAGGAAGACATGGGCCAACCTTTTCATCCCTGAGTCCCCTCTGTCCAGCCAGGACTCAAACAATGATTGTGAGATGAATGAGGATCAAGTGACCCAGCTGGGAGGAGGGCAGCAGAGCTGTGACATGATCCCCACTTGCTCACTGAACCCCAAACCCTGCACTCTCCGCTCCATCACAGTGCCTCTCTGCTTTTCCTATAAATGGTTTACCTGACCACAGCACATCCACCCGCCATGCTGCCTCCCAACCTCTCTGATTTGGAGATTTCCAGGCCCCACCCTGCTCTGCCCAAATTAGGTCTCCTCGTCAGAGCTGCAAGCTTTTCTTTCCTCAAGGGAATCTCTTGTGCACTTGGCTTGGTCTGCACCTGGGAAGGTTGTACATCGCAGCCATCCTCACATTGCTGGGGAGTTAAAGAACAAAGTGGGGGGGGAGGGAGGGAGGGAAAGAGAGAGAGAGAGAGAGAGAGAGAGAGAGAACGAAAGAGAGAGCGCTTAGCTGCCAGGGCTGGGATGAGAGCCCTCTGAGAGTCCTGTACTTGTGGGCTCAGGGCTCCAGCGTTTGCAACTGAAGGAGGGAGAATGGCTTGAAAGAGAAGGGAGGATCCTTTGCACATCCTTGCGTCAGCTTGCCAGCTGTCCTTAGCTAGGATGGCCGTTGGTAACTTAGGTACAGCCAACAGTACATTGGCTGCAAATGTGGGGGCCGGGGGCCAGGAAAGGGCCGCTTCAGCTTTCTCCTCAGTGAGAAAAGCACCAGTAAGAGTCAAATGTGCATTTTTACATGATTTTTACTTTGGAGACAGGCGCTGAAGTGTGGGGGGAATAACTGGGGTTCATTTAGGTTTTAGGTTTGGTGTTGTAGGATCAAATCCATACCTGTTTCCTCACCCACAAAAATGCAGGTAGTCCTGAACTTTTTGGGGGTTGTTTAGAAAAATTTATGAGGCAATATATATAAAAAAAAAAACCTTTGTAGAGTAAAACTGAGGGCAAGTGTTATTTACTGTTATCAGTGACTTTGATTCTTATTAAAAGAAACAAATAGCATAGAGTCTTTTAATAGTGGAATTTCATTAGATGTTACTAACCAAGTTGTAATGGGCACAGCTCTGTTTTGGACATTTGAGGCCATTTGGACTTTACTGGACACTTGTTTTCAGGTAAAGAGCTGGCAGTGCCCACCTGAAGCTTGGATAATACTAATTTTCATTTCCTCATTGTGGGGCTGGAGGCTTAGCTACTGATGAGGAGGCTGGAGGGTGCCTCATGGCCACTGGCTCCCTGGCCTACCTGGGGAACAGGTTAAACATGGATATCTCTGGGCCTTCCCAGACCTCTGGAATAAGAACCTCTAGGGGGAGACCAAGGTGTCTGTGTGTTTGACAGCCTGTCCAGGTAAGGTCTCTGCAGGTGGTCCAGATCAGCAATGTGGGCCCCAGTCAGGGGTATGAGAATCGCTACTGCAGCCCTGTTCAGTGGCCTAAACTGTCCCCTCTGGGGCCACTGATAATTGATCTGAAGAGAAAGCCCTCGGGCATTTTGCTGTTTTAAAAGAAAAAAGAAGTTGTATTTTTTTTTTTTCTGCCAATATATTAGTCAGTGTTCTCCAGAGGAGCAGAACCAATAGGATATATACAGATACACAGAAAAAGGTTTATTATAAGGAAATGACTCACATGATTACGGAAGCTGAGGAGTCCCACAGTCTGCCGTCTGCAAGCAGGAGACCAGGAAAGCCAGTGGTGGGGGATCCAGTCCAAACTGGAAGGCCAAGAACAGAAACACTGGTGTCTGAGGGCAGGAGAAGATGGATATTTCAGCTCTAACAGAGAGGGCAAATTCATCCTTTCTCCACCTTTCTGTTCTATTCAGGCCCTCAAAGGATTCGATGAGGCTCACCTGCATTGTCACCTGCGAAGGTGACCTTCTGTACTCAGTTCACTGATTCAAATGCTCATCTCTTCTGGCAACACCCTCACAGACACTCCCAGAAATAATGTCTTACCAGCTATCCGGGCATTCCTTAGCCCAGCCATGTTGACACAGAAAATTAATCATCACGGCCTCTGAGGAAGGGCCCCCACTCCTACTCACTGTGGCCCGAGAAGGCCAAGTTGGTTCACAGGGCAAAAGACGCGTGAATTGAAACAGTGGGGAGACCAGAGCCGTCACAGGTTGGGTTCCCCAGGACACAGACTCGGGGAGGGAGATTGGTTCAGGAAGTTTATTGGCGGGCGCTCTGAGGATCACCACCTGTTACGGGAAGGGAAGCAGGGTGGATGGAGCAGTGTGAGAAGCTGGGCTGCAATGCAGCCTCAGTGAAAGTCTCAGCCTACCCCAGGAGAGCTCTGACATGGAAAGGCTCTTCAGGACTGCCCTGAGCTGGGGGCCAAGTGTTTGCGCCCCTATTCTCTCAAGCAGGTTGTAGTTGGATGTGGCCATCTGTCTTCTGCTGAGGCAATTCCTGAAGGGGCAGACCGAGGTGAGCTGCCAGCCCACAACCTTCCCAACAGCTGGGGAGTGAACCCTACATCCTGAAGGGGGATCCAGGTGGTGCAGCATCCCTGAAGAGGACCTCAGCTGCTGTTTGAGGTCCATCCAAATGTGCCGGTTCCCAAATAGATGCCACAGCTGGACCATGTGTTGTTCTCCATACAAAAGGTCACAGATTTCATGATCAAGGACATGGGCAGCACTGATTTCAAATCCTGGTTCTTTTGCTTTCTTTTGGGCTCAGGTGACCCTTGGAAAGTTGAATGAACCTTGAACTTTAGCTTTCACACCTATAAAACAGGCCTAAGCCTGCTGCTTCACAAGGATGCTCTGAAAACAAACAGAGCACGCCTTTCCTATTGTCATCCAATGTACCAATGCGGAGATGCGGTTAAGGACATGAGGATGGAAGTTTCAGCTGAAGCACAGAGACAGTTTATCCAAAATGAGCAAAAAGCCTGGGAGGGCCTCTTGGAAACAGTCTGAGAGCTGTGGGTCCCTCACCCCGCCCTGTGCTCCCTTCACTGTGAGTTATGAGAGAAGGGACTTCACATTCCCAGTGCATCCTACAGCTCCGCCCACCTGGTGGCCTATGTCTGCCTCCCACCTGGAGATTTGGAGGCTGGGCTGGTAGCAGCTGGGATGGAAGGGCAGGGTGGGTGGCCTGGAGGGAGGCCTGCACCCGTGTGGGGAGGGCAAAGGGGACTGGTGGGGGGTGGGGGGCCTGTGGACCAGAGGTGATTGCAGCAGAGCAAGCCAGAACAGGGTGGTCCTAGATCTTCCGCAGTTTGGCTCTCTCCACTGTGCTGGGAGCCTCTTTCGGATTAGATACACACAGAGGGGTGTTTCTACCTGCAGAGAGCCTGACCCTACAGAGCAGATGGAGTGCCTGTTGGGAGGTGGGGCGGTATTTCGGAGGGGGTGCAGCCCAGGAACCTCTTGGTCCATGACTTCAGGTGCTTTCCCAGCCCCGAACTCCCTGGCAGGTGGTAGAGGGATAGCTGGGTCCCTGCCCCCAGCCCTCGACAACCAAAGTGACATCACAAGTCTGACAGTGGCATCTAGGGAAGGCCTCGGGGGCCTGGGGCATCTGCTGGGGGCCTGGCCCCCACACAGATACCTGGGTCCTCCCGTACTGGGTGGAAGGGCTCTTGCTTTGAGAGAGGCTGCTTCTTTTATACCTCATTTGAGTCCCACGCCCTGGTCTTGTGTGTGGGTGTGAGCCCTGCTGCATATTTGTAGTCCTCCATCGTGTGGTGTCTCTTCTTCTCTCTTGCTGAATGGACTTAGTTTCCCCAGTCCTTTTCCAGACCAGTCAGGGTGCTATGGCTTCCATCCTTGCTGCCCTGCCTGGTTCTCCCCCTGTGGGGTGCGTGGTCGATGAACTGTGCCTTCCAAGCTCCATTTTAACATTTTTCTTCCGATGACACATGATTGACTAAGGCCAGTTTGATATCCACTGTGAACTCAGAATGTTCTCTCTGCACGGTCTTAACAGAGTTGCAGCCCCTGAGCCCTGGGCTGGGGGAGGGGCGAGGAAGTTCCAGCTTTGCTGCCCAGCCAGAGCACTGACCCTCTTACACCCTGTGCAAGACATCCGGGTGGTGGTGAGATGAGGCACCAGGCCCCTTCCCATGTAACCAGAAACCCATGGACAAAGTGTGGGGGTTTTACAAACAGGACAAGCAGTCCCCGGCGCCCCCTCCCCCCCACGCCCACCCCTGAGCACAGAGAATGATCCAGGCCAGCTGGCTGGGGCGAGGGTGCCCTATAGCATGAGGTGGGGGTGGGGTGGCTTTCCACCTAGCCTGGAGGAAAGACATGGCAGGCCACCTCCCCCTTCCTATTGTCTCTCGACTGGCTAACTGCTTTGCTCCTAGTGGCTCATTTTCCCAGCTAGAGCTCCCAGATGGGGATCTATGCTGGGCTGGTGTATCATCCATACTCCCAGCACAGTGTGTCCCTGCAAGGGATTCTGTATCCCTCACCTGCCTGGACAGTGGAAAGACCACAGGCTTCAACCCAGACCAAGGGCTGAAATCCTGGCTCCACACACTTGCTCTGTGGACAAGTTACTTCCTCTCTCTGAACCTCAGTTTCCTTATCTGTAAAGTGGGCACAATGATGGCCACCTTGCAGAATCATTAATTCTATTATATATCAAATGAGGTGAATAAAAAAGTACCTGATATGGCACAGAGTGGCACATAGTAGGCCCGTAATAAATGGTTCTTGTTACTATTGTTATCCTCCCAACTTGCCCAGTGTTAGGCACAATGGCATTAGAAATACACATTGGCTGATTTGGGTGTCTTCCCCTTCAGGATACTGTTGCTTAGAACTGAAACGGACCTGAAAATGATTGTTATGTCTGTGTGTGTGTGTGTGTGTGTGTGTGTGAGAGAGAGAGAGAGAGAGAGAGAGAGAGAGAGAGAGAGAGAGAGAGAGTGAGTTTCAGGCTGTGCTTTTTTTTAAAAATGACAGGGATCTGAGCACAACATGGGTTTAGGCCCACAGATGCCCAGGGCACCAGTGGCCACAGAAGTGGGGTTTACTCAGCTGCCAGTAACCCTGAGCAGTCTGACAGGTGGAGGGCATTAGGAGTCCCCGGTCCTGCTGCCAGTGATGGAAGCCTGGGGCTGAGGGCCAGGTGAGTGACCTCAGCTGCAAAGGTACTGTTTAGGGATCAGAAATTTGCAGCTGGGGCCTGGGGTCCAACCAAACTCCCCTTGAAGGCAGTGGATGCTGTGACTGGAACTTGGGAGGGAGCAGGTGGTATGGACAGAACTTGGGGTTTGAGGTCTGGAAGTTGTGACTGTTCCCGGCCGCGTGACCTTTGTAAGTCACCTGCTGTCGGTTTCTCCTCTGGAAATGAGTTCCTAATAAGCCATTCTGCTGGGGAGGAAGTACCTTTGAGGTCTGTGAGTCTAAGGCTCTATGGTTCCCTTGGTGGGGCTCCCCGCTGCCACAGAGCAAGGCCGCTGAGCTCTGGCTATTGTAAACTTCCCGCAGAATGCAGAACGAGGCATACCTTACCATGATGTCATGTCTAGACACCCAGGTCAGGTATAAATTATGGAGACAAAGTAACATGTTCAGTGGTTAAACTGTAAAACTTTAACGAGAGATTTCTGTGACTTGAACATGTGCTGGGGAAGACTGTTGTGGGAGGGAGGCGGAGAGGGGCTCACTTCCCTTTTCACTTCCTCTCCGGCCATCTGTAGGCGCAGACACCTCCTTTGAGGCAAGGCCTTTAGGACTCAGCGGAGACTCTGGTCCCAGATGGCTGCTTTCTCCACAGCTGGAAATGCCCAGCGCTGGTTTCCGTAGACCTGAGTGCTAGAGGTCCGCCTTGATGAGCTGGGTGGACATCAAGCAAGTCACAGCCTCGAAGGGCCTCAGTTTCCTTATCTGTAAAATGGGGGTGGGAGAGAGACTCTACTGGCACAAATGTTTCCGTCTCCTGATCCTCTACAGCCTGGCGGAGAGTAAATAGACATGCATGTTGAGCAGAAGGAATGCCTTCTTGAGTTTAAGACCTACCTCCTGGGGCTATGGTGATGAGAAATTTGGCAAGACAGAGCAACGACTTTGTAGGCTGTAAAGTGCCGTGCAGACATGAGGAGGGGCCTGTCTTGGAAATCCGGGGTCTCCTCTGAAAAGGGCTGACAACTATGCTGGTAGCAATTTAGGGGATATTTTTGTGGAAAAGATGGACACTGTTGGGTGGTGTTTTTTGTTTTTTTTTCTGACACCAAATTTGTCCTTCCAACACCAATTCTCAAATTCTCCTACACCTAAACTGGGTGTTTAACACTTCAGTTCAGTTCTGACACTAACTTCCTGGAGTTAGTGCAGACCCCACACGTTAAGGGCTCAGCCTCACAAGGCTGCCCCCCACTTTAGATGCCAGCTGCAAATGATATCCCTAGGCTCCCTGCACTTCTGCCACCCTGCTGACTACAAACTCATGGGGTCTCTAAGCACCCCCTTCAAGTTTGATAATTCTCTGGACTTCCTCCCAGAACTCAGGGGATATATTCTGGGAAATGCGTTGTTAGGTGATTTTTGTCGTGGTGCAAACATCATAGAGTGCCTTTACACAAATCTAGGTGGTGTGGTATACCACACATCTAGGCTGTATGGTATAGCCTATAGTGCTCCTTCAAGCCTGTACAGCGCGTTACTGTATGAGCCAACATGAGGTTAAATCAAGCACAAGAGAAAATGATGCAATCAGGGGATGCAGCAAACACGAGATGTCTGAGGCTGCTGCCAGCATAACATGGCATATTGCTTTAGAGCAAACTTATTTTTTTATAAGTAGAAACAGTACACTTAACATGATGATAAAAAGTATAATAAATACATAAACCAGTAACATAGTCATTTATTATCATTAGCAAGTATTATGTACTGTACATAATGGTAGGTTTGTTTACACCAGCATCTTCACAAACACGTGAGTCATGCGTTACACTATAACCTTATGCAGGCTACTGGGTTATGATGTCACTAGGTGAGAGACATTTTTCAGCTCCATTGTAATCTTATTGGGTCACCGCCATATATGCGGGCCATCGTTGGCTGAAATGTCATTATGCAGTGCATGGCTGTACTTATGATTACAGTTTTATTCTAAAGGATACAACTCAGGAACAGCCAAATAGGACAAATGCATAGGGCAAGACATGGGAGAAGGAGCATAGAGTTTCTGTGCTCTCTCCATGGGCACCACCCTCCCAGTATCTTGATGTGTTCACTAACCTGGAAGCTCTCTGAGCCCCACTGTTTAGGGTTTTTATATGGAGTTCCATTACATAGGCATGATTGATTAAATCATTTGGCTATCAGTGATTGAACTCAATCCAGCACCTCTCCCTGTCTCCCCAGAGGGTGGAGGTGGGAAGAGCCGTCTAATCACAGGGTTGGTTCCTCTGGCCCCAGCCCTTAACCTAAAGCTATCTAGGGGGTCCACTGAGAGTCACCTCATTAGCATGAACTCAGATATGGTGGAAAGGGGCTTGATATGAATAACAAAAGATGCTCCTATCACTCAGGAAATTCTAAGCGTTTTAGGAACTCTGTGCCAGACACTGGAAACCAAACCTAAATATATATTTTTTATTATACCACAGGCACGAAGGCCTTCCTAGCTGGGATTGCTACTAAGTGTGCTGAAAACGCCCTCCTTGGGGCCTTGGTGTCTGGCAATGACATTCCATGGGGCCAGCAGCCATGAGGCATAACTCAGGGGCCTGCTCCCAGACATCATGGCCATCATAGCACGAGGTCACACAAATTGGGTGACCAAACTTCAGTTGGATGACTGGTGCTTCATGATGCTCATGCCTTTGCTGTGTAGGTGGACCCATTCAATCACGAATGGCATTGGGGCCACATGATAGTAAGCCACATGGGCTGAGGACATGAAGCTCTGGATCCTAGTAGGTGTGGACCAGGGTCATGTTCAGCATACCACAGGAAATTGCCCCCCCAGAGACCACAGAGCAGCTGGGATGAGGACAACCCTTCCCTCAGCCAACTGTTCCACCATCAAATCACATTTATGAAATGCCCACGTTCTCTTAGAAGCCCATAAACACTGGAATCTGTGGTGCAAACCCTCACTTCTTCCAGCTGAAGTGTTGCGGGGACCCAGGGGACTGTCAGGCTCTGTGGAAGGAGTGCATTTGGCCCTGGGTTCCCTGTTCCCACAAGAAGCTCTTAAATATTCTTTGTGGCCAAGCATTGCCTGGAGTTTCCCTCAGGAAGGGCTGTGTTTCCTGACGTGGGGTTGGAATGTTCCAGGATCCCCATGCCTCACTGCTTTGAACTGTTATTTATTGCCTGGGCCTCTCATTCAGCGCTTCTCACATACTTGGTTTTTTTCTTCTTCTTTTTCTCTCAATCACCTACACATTTATCTTCCTAACTAGTGTGTGAGCTGCCAGAGGGTTGGATCTTTCTTGGCTGCTTTTTGGTTTGTGAGGACCCTCCCTACCCAGAGGAGAGAAAAAAAAAAAAGAGAGGGTATTTGGAACCTCCAGGCCTACCGTCAAATCTGGCCCCACCACCTCCTAGTTATGAAATTTTGGACAAGTGAAGGATGTCCCTGAGTCTCACTTTCCCCATCAATGAAATGGGAAAATTAAGGCGTACCCTGCGGGGGTGCTAGGAGGTCTAGAGGTTCTGGAAGGTGCCCCGCTCAGTGCGCAGCCCCTGGTGAGCCACCAGGGAACGGGCCTGGTGGCTGGCACGCGGAAAGCAGATGCTGCCTCACAGCTGCCAGAGCACTGACTTTCCAGCGTTATTTCCTTTTACCTTCCCAGGAATGCCCAGAGCAGGCAGGCGTCACCATGTTCCCATTTTACAGGTGAAACAGATGGGGTTAGGTGGTTAAGTGAGTGGATGAAGGCCACATGGATGGTACATGATTCATCCTGGACTAGAAACCAGGTCTCACCTTTGTGCTGCATTGCACTCACTGAGGAGGAAACAAAATAAATAAATGATTGAAATACAGCCTTGTGCTGTTGTTGCAGCTGGCACTGGGCTTCAGGGCTGTGAGGAGAAGGCCCGGGCATGACGAAGAGAAGCAGGTGGTCAGTTGGTTGGTTTGGCAACAGGCTAAGTCCTCAGAGGCCTTATTCAGAGACCAAGGGAAAGGGTGAGTGATAGGGCCCCTCGGTCACAGGGTGAACTCATGGGACAAGGGTGGGTTTGCATACATGGTCTGACAACTAAGTTCACGAACTTATTGCAATGATGTTGCTAACCTTTTTTAATACCAGATGGATTATTCATTATGAATTTGTACCAATTGGACAGTTAACCAAGTTCACTGTTTGGAAGTGCTAAGAAGGCTGCATGAAAAAGTTAGAAGACCAGAACTTTTCGCCAACAATTCATGGCTCTTGCATCATGACAATGTACCAGCTCACGTGGCACTGTCTGTGAGGGAGCTTTTAGCCAGTAAACAAATAACTGTATTGGAACACCCTCCCAACTCACCTGATCTGGCCCCCAATGACTTCTTTTTTTACCTGGAGATAAAGGAAATACTGAAGACATTTTGATGACATTCAGGACATCAAAGGTAATATGACGACAGCTCTGATGGCCATTTCAGAAAAAGAGTTCCAAAATTGCTTTGAAGGGTGAACTAGGCACTGTCGTTCACAAGGGGAGTACTTCGAAGGTGACCATAGTGATATTCAGCAGTGAGGTATGTAGCACTTTTCCTAGGATAATTCATGAACTTAATTGTCCGACCTCATATATTGTGTGCGTTGTGAGTGTCCGTGTTGTGTTTAGGATGTGTGCTTGCACCTAGGTGTATAGGATGTGTGTGGTGACTATGCATATTGCCCATGTACACATAACGTTAGTGCCAGTGCATGCATGTGTGAGGGTGGGTGTACTGTCTGTGCCTGGTTGGCTGTGTGTGAGCGTGTTTGGGGGGGAGTATATGTAAGGTGTTGTGTGTCCATGTGGCATATGTGTGCTGTGGGTGTGTAGGAAGCGTGAATTAGGTGTGTAATTTTGTACATGTGTGTGCATTAGTGTGCAGTGTGTGTGGTGTGTACAGTAAGCCCTCAGTGATATTCTCTTGGACGAGTTAGATTCCCCTGAGAAAATATGTCTAATCTCTTACTTGGAGGATGTTTGGCCACCTGCGTTCTGGAAGTTGAGTTGGGAAGACGGGCTTGGTGGAGATTGTCTCCACATTCAGTGTATGAACTTGCACTTAACCTGCTGGTGTTCAGTATGGCTCTCTCACGCTCAGTCATTCCTGGTGTCCTTCAATTGTGAGATCCTCTTGTTTTCTCTCCAGAAAAAGTCTCCAAGTTTCTACGTGAGTGGACGTGAGGACCTACAGGCTTCCTCCTCCTTATAAATTTTGAATCTATCCTGTTTTTAGCACCTCCGTATATCTTCACTCAGCTGAGTACCTGATATGCTGTCATTTAGGGGAGGCGTGTTCTGCAGTGTAAATGAGCTTTGCTCAGCTCTCCCCTCTGCTGGCTTAGAACTTCACATTCTTGGGTAAGCTGCATCAGCTACCATTTGCCCATGTGCTTTGCAGTTTCCACATTTCTGCTGCTGTTGAGTCCTCCCCTATTTTCTTTATCTTTGTCTGTTTATATCTTTTTACAAAAGGAAGTCTTTTTGTCACTTTAGCTGTGAGGGGAGGGTATTTCAGGAGAGTGTGATGGTAAATGTGCCGAAAACAGGTGAGCAGAAGAACATGGCACATCCCTTTGAGGTAGGCCACAGCACAGGGCAATTTGGCTCAGCAACCTGTATTATCTCTTGCCACCCTAATGGTAAAGTGAAACTCTGAATTTTTAAAAGTTACATAGGAGGGCCGGCCGAGTGGCGCATTGGTTAAGAGCTGGTTTTGGGATGCCAGTGGCCCCGGTTCGGATCCCACATATGAGGTCCAGTGATACTGCCCTCTACAGCTAACAATAGCTCCACCTGGAGCTGGGCTGTGCGAGCCCCGGCGATGGTGTAGGCTGCAGCCCCTGCTGCAGTGGGCTGCCATAGGCTACAGTGAGTGGCCGGCAGCCAGCGTGAGTTGCCAATAGCCGTGGTGAATGACCATCCAGAGGCCGGCGACCGATCTGCCTCATCCGGGAAGAGCGCAATGACGATACCAACATGAGCCAGTGAAGCAACATCCTCCGCAACTACACTGAAGAACAAAAAGGCAGCAACTTGTCTGTTCCCCTCCCCCAATTCCCCAATAAAATCTTTAAGAAAAAAAAAAAATCTGCAGTCCTTAGGGATAAATTTGACCAAAATAAAATGCATTACTTTAAAAAAAAAAAAAGTTACGTAGGAAATATGTAAAAAACTAAATTGTACATAAAACACCCAAAGGATATTTATGTACCCACCATTGAGAATAAACAATTTTTAACATGCCCTATCTACTTCAGAATGGTATTTTCTTTTTAACTATTTATTTATTTATTTATTTATTTTTTGAGGGCAGTGTCACTGGCCCGCATATGTGGGACTGAACCGGGGCTGCTGGCTTCCCAAGCCAGCGCTTAACCACCGCGCCACTGGGCCGGCCCTAACTTTTTATTTTAAAATAGTTCAGAACAGTGTATTTTAAAGACAAAATGTTACAGGTATGGCAAAAGTCAGGTGCAGCTAAAGCCCCACCTTCCATGCCTCTTCTCTTTTTTTTCCTCACATATAACACTAACCTCAAGTTGGTGTGTGTCATTTTCAGGCAAATTTCTCTCTCTCTCTCTCTCTCTCTCTCTCTCTCTCTCTCTCTCTCTCTCTCTCTCCCTCTCTAGTATATGACTATGTGTTTTAAAATGTTCATAGATGATGTTCTGCTGATTTCATCCTTTTGCAGCTTGCTTTCTCACTTAAGATATTTGTGAGATCTATTCATATTGACCTTTTAACCTTCTAGTTCATCTATTTTAACTGCTTTATTGTATTCCCCTGCATGAATGTAGTACAGCTTATTTTTCATTCCTGTACTAAAAGATATTTGCTTTCACTTTTTCACAATTGCAAGCAAGACTATAGATAATATCTATATCTTTAGGTCCTTGTGCATACAAACAAGAGCTTGACCAGACTGAAAATGCTTATCTTTAACTCTTCTAGATAGTGTCAAATTGCTGTCCAAATTCATTGTTCCAATTTCCACTCCACCAGCAGTATATAAAAGTTCCCCATTGCTCCATATTTTAGCCAATATTTGATGTTACCAGACATGATATTTTTGAACTCTGATGGATGAGAAATTATTTTTGAAATATTTGCATTCCCCTAATACATCTGAGTTTTAGCTTCTTTCAGTTTTTGTTTGTCCAAAAATTATTGTATTCAGCCATTACTCTTGAATGATACTTTAGTTGGGCATAAAATTCTAGGTTGACAGTTAGTTTTCCTCTGTGCTTTGAAAATATTATACCATTTATCCTCTGGCCTCTTTTGTTGCTGTTGAGAGGCCTACTGAAGTTGTCTTTGGAAATAATTCAATTTTTTTTCTTTGGTGGATTTTTAGATTTTTATGTCTTTGGTGTTCTGCAGATTCACTCTGATTTGTCTAGATATCGATCAGTTTAGTTATCTGTTTGGGATTCATTGAAATCCTTGAATTCTTGATATATGAAGATATATATATATATATATATATATATATATATATATATATATATATATTTTATTGGGGAATTGGGGGAGGGGAACAGCGTTGGGAAATCAGGGAAGGGGGACAGACAAGTTGCTGTCCTTTTGTTCTTCAGTCTAGTTGCGGAGGACGTCGCTTCACTGGCCCATGTTGGTATCGTCATTGCGCTCTTCCCAGGTGAGGCAGATCAGTCACCGGCCTCTGGATGGTCGCTCACTGCGGCTATTGGCAGCTCATGCTGGCTGCCAGTTGCTCACGCTGGCTGCTGGCCACTCACTGTAGCCTATGGCAGCCCACTGCAGCAGGACTGCAGCCTACACCGTCGACAGGGCTCGCACAGCGCAGCTCCAGGTGGAGCTGTTGTTAGCTGTAGAAGGCAGTGTCACTGGCCCTCATATGTGGGATCCGAACCGGGGCTGCTGGCATCCCAAACCAGCGCTTAACCAATGCGCCACTCGGCTGGCACTTTTTTTTGTTTTGTTTTTTTGTTTTTTGTTTTTCTTAGCTGAGCCATCCTGCTATCTGTTGGCAGCTCAGCGGCTGCTCAGCTCGGGCTGGGCATCGAACTGCTATTGTTCAGAGCTCAGCTCGTACTCTTGAGCGAGCTCTTAACCAACTGAGCCACTCGGCCGACCCAATATATTTTTAAATCAACTCCAGAAAACCCTAAGGCATTATCTCTTTAGATTTTGTCTTTACCATTTTCTCTTTTCTTTGCTTCTGGAATTCCTTTTAGACAGAGAGAATCCTCCGTGTCTCTTCACCACTCATTCTTTCTATTTCTTTGTTTCATCTTTGCATTTTGGGCAATTTCCTCATATCTAGCTTTCATTTTATTAATCTTATCCTCAGCAGTGTCTATTATGCCTTTTTACCTGTCCATTTAATTTTTTTTTAAAAAATTTTATTGGGGAACAGCCACAGTCGTTGGTTATACATTGCTTTCATGCCATAGTTGACTCTTTTAGGGAGGGTGCAGTTCACGATGACCCATGTGGGGATCAAGCCGGCAATCTTGGTGTTATCAGCACCATGCTCTAAGCATCTGAGCTAACTGGTCACCCCCATTCATTTAATTTTTATCTTTAATTACTGTATCTTTAATTTCTATAAATTATATTTACTTCTTTTTTTATTTCTGTCCTATTATTAACTCTTTCTTATATCTCTAACATTTTAAAACATCCTTATTTTATATATATTTCACATTTTCTTTCATATTGGAATTATATTTTCTCATGTGAAGTTTAATCTTCCTGATTGTCTTATTTTGCTCATGGTTCTCACTCGTAGTAGCTTCTTACCTTATTTGTTTTGTAATTTTTTTACGGTGAACTCATCTTTGTCTCAGCCTGTTTTTCCTGTGAGAATCTCTTGTAGCCTGGATTGTAGAGCAGTTCTTCCACAAAGTTTTCACAAAGCATTCCAGAGTATCACTGGGCAGGAATAGATTTTTATGTTAATTTCTTGGTTTGTGGGTTCCTGGATAAATACTTGTGAGTTTCTAAGATTAATTCAAACTCCAGATCCACACGAGGCACACGTCTGAAGTTTGGATGTATCAAGCGAGAATTTCTGTTTAAACTTAGGTGAAAGGGAGAAGCTTCATTATCGCCTTCCTGTGACTGGCGGACAGGCCTCTAGCAAACCTTTCATGGAAGGTGCTACCCTTCCTAATTCCGTGGACCCTCAAAGCACATGCGTGTGAAAACCACACTCTGAAGCAGCTGGGCTACTGTGGCAATACCTACTCCCCACCCCCACCCCAAAGCCAGTTATTGCATCTGCTCATATAATATCTACTTTATTGGGTTGTTGGAAAAGTCATGACGTATTTTTCCTATGTTTTTCGTTGCAAAAATGTGTCATGACTTTTCTGACAACCCAATACAATAATTTCTTAGTGTTTGTAGCAAGAGGTTTCTCTGATTTTCTTATGCACTGTCATGTTAGAGCCAGAGGGCTCTACTTAACCTCCTTGATCTCAATTTTTTTCATTTATAGAGTGGGGATAATGTTGCTTCTTACAAAGTGTTATCAGGATTAGGTAAGGATTTACATAAGCAATCTAATCACATGGTAAGTGCTTGATAAATGCAAACAATAATGATTATTACATTGATATCATATGTATTTTTTCTCTTTATTCATAGAGTCATGTGCTGATTAATGATGGGGATATGTTCTGAGAAATGTATCATTAGGCAATGTCATTGTTGTATGAACATCAATAAGTGTACTTACACAAACCTAGGTGGTGTGGTCTACCATACAACTAGCCTATACAGTATAGCCTATTGCTCCTACAAACCTATACAGCCTATACAGTGTGTTACTGTACAAAACAACAAAAGATTGAATTAAACACAAGAGAAAATGATGCAATCAAGAGGCAGGGCATACTGTTTTACAGCAAACTTTTTTTAATAAGTAGAAACAGTACACTTTAAAATAATGATAAAAAGTATAATATAGTAAATACATAAACCAGTAACATAGTCATTTATTTTCAAGTCTTATGTACTGTACATGACTGTATGTGCTATCCTTTTCTACAACTGACAATACAGTAAGTTTGTTTACACCAGCATCTCCACAAACAGTTGTGTGTTGCTCTAGGATGTTATGATGGCTATGATGTCACTAGGTGATAGGGATTTTTCAGCTCCATTATAATCTTATGGGACCACTGTTTCATATGCAGTCTTTGGCTGACTAAAACGTCATTATGCAGCACATGACTGTATTTTTGTGTGGTCTAGATGGAGGCCTTTGAAAATAAAATAGCTAATTTTCTGCCAATGCAAGTTATGATCTTTGTGCCAAATTTATCCTGAGAAGAAGTTGGGGGAGAAAGCAATGAAACTAAAAGTTAGTGCTCACATGTTATGCTTGTTATATTAATATATTATAACCTCATATCATCTGTACAATAACCCCATGATGTAGGATGTTGTAACAGTCAGGATGGACCAGGTTATACTTTGGTAACAAACAGCCCCAAGGTTTCAGGAGGTTAACCCAACAAAAGTATTTTTTTTTTTTTTTTTTTTTTTTTGCTCAAGCTACATGGCCAGTGCAGGTCAGGGGAGGGCTCAGCATTACAAGTTCCTTAGGGCTCCAGGTTACCAGAAATGTCATCAATTTGCAGCTGCACTCTCTGAAACAGGTGGGAGATTGGCATGTTACACTTGAACTTTTCACTGCCTGAATTTCTTTTTTCTTTTAAAAGATTTTATTGGGGAATTGGGGGAGGGGAACAGTGTTGGGGAATCGGGGAAGGGGAACAGACAAGTTGCTGCCCTTTTGTTCTTCAGTCTAGTTGTGGAGGACGTTGCTTCACTGGCCCATGCTGGTATCATCATTGCATTCTTCCCGATCGCCAGCGTCTGGATGGTCACTCACCACAGCTATTGGCAGCTCACGCTGGCTGCCAGCTGCTCAAGCTGGCTGCCGGCCACTCACTGTAGCTTATGGCAGCCCACTGCAACAGGGGCTGCAGCCTACACCATTGCTGGGGCTCACACAGCCCAGCTCCAGGTGGAGCGGTTGTAAGCTGTAGAGGGCAGTGTCACTGGCCCTCATGTGGGATCCGAACTGGGGCTGCTGTTCTTAACCAATGCGCCACTCGGCCGACCCCTGAATTTCTTATATCTTATTGGCCCAAACTAGTCATGCAGCCCTGGTCAACTCTAAGGGGTTGAGAAAATGTAGGGAAGACAGTGGGATCTTGGGTGACTACATCTGTCTCTGCCACAGGCAGAACAGAAAGAAGTGAGCTTTTCTCAAACACCTTCTAAGCATCCAGCACTGTGCTAGGAACACATCCTGTCTCAACTCTCAGCAGTAGCACAAGGTTGCTTTGCATATGAAGAAATCAAATGAAACTCAGAGTGATTAAGGAACTCATACAAGATGCCACATTTTAATTAATGGCAGAGCCAAAATTTGGCTTCTATCCTCTGATTCTATCATATATTTTAACTGGGTCAGAGAAAGAGCCAGAGAGAGAGGGACAAGCAGAAATGCAGGGAGAGGACAGCAGTCCAGAGGTCAGCTCTAGACATGTCTGCACCAAGAGGCGATGCTGCCTCCCCATGGAGCCCAGGAGTGGGGGTGCCTGATCGGCCTTTCAGCTCACCCATGTGAGGTGTTCACCCCATGGCCTCAGAGGTAACGCCTGCCATGCCAGACACGTGTGCAGTTGGAGACACATTCCATAGTAGGACATGAATGCCATGTGATAGAGTGAGTTTGGGTCCTTTGTGACATAGGTTGTTGTATTCCAGGGGCCACCAAGGCTCCTATGGGTCATACATTTTAGGAGCTAAATGTTCCTGAAAGGATGTGGTCCTCATGGTCACTTCCTTCTCTGTGCTGCTCGGTAGGTTGCTTCTGCCTCTGTGCTTGGACCGTGGCCGCCTTTGGGCAAGATGCTGAGGTCTTCACCTGATTCATCTCTGTGTCCCCAGTGTCTGGGACAGGGCCTGGCCCTGAGAGGCCTCAAGAGGCTCTTTGTGGGATATAATGGACTTGTCTGGCATTCCTAGGAGCAGGTTGCCACAAACCTGTAGGTGCTTGAGCTGTGGGGGAGGGGACTGAGAAGGCTTGGAGTGGGTCCAGGCCTGGCCGCAGCATCTGGCTAACTTTGGGATGGGTACCTCCTCTCTCTCAGCCTCCAACTCTCATCCCAGATGGTGGTGTGTGTGTGGGGGGGGATTAAGTGATCTCAGTGGGTCTGAGATTCTCTGGGATTAGGGGATCTTTCTTCACCTTTTGGGCATAATTGAACCTTGGGAAATGGATGGTCAGGGGCTGTCAGCTTCTCAGAGAAACCAGCTGAATTCTTGATGCCATGTCCTCTCCAGAGCCCGAGGCTCTGCGTCCTGCCCCATGAGTGCTCTTCAAGCTGAGTCTTGGGGTTCACAGACCAGGCTCAGCAAAGAACTTGAGGAGGGAAGGGGCTGGGGCTCTGGGACCCCCGAGTTGGGGGTCTCCCACAGGCAGCTCTGTGGGGGCAGGCTGGAGACAGCCCCCATCAGCCTGCTGCTGCCTCTGCCACCAGCAGCTGCGGGGAACAGGACGGGGCTGCATTGATAGAATTCCTGTCTGCAAAGGCCACGCAGTTGTTTTAAATTAGCATACAAATCGACATTAGTGTAGTACATCTGTTGTTAATCCGCGGCCCGGTGGAAGGGGGATGCCAACACGTCGTTTATTAGGCACGTCGATCCCATAATGTCCTTTTTTGCTGCCTTTGTCTTCTATCGAGTCCATAATGGGTTCCAGGATGTCTTTTATTTTGCTACAGACCACGTTTCCTCCTGCCTAACAGATCAGAACGTAATGGATTCCAGGATGTAATTTATGCTATTTTGGAATCAGACTGTACTATTAATTCTGAAGCCTTTGGGCAATCTCCAGGGAGGCCAGAGCCCTACATTTGCCCCCATGGTCATCAGACAGGCACCGGGAACCCAAGCACAGTCCTGGGCCGGAGGGGGAGGAAGGGAGCCCAGCCCACAGCTCCCAATTAAGGGAATTCCAGGCAGCCGTGGGAGAAGAGGCCAGGGGTGCTGGGGAGTATGTGTGGGAGTGGGGGTGGGTGGGGGGAAGATGGACAAAGGAATCTGAGAGGGTGTGGGGCTAGTGGGGGGAGCACAGGTGTTCTAACAACCCAGCCATGTACAAACCTTGCTGGGCTTGTCCTGGACCATGGTTGTCGAGCCCCTGGAGCAACAAAGCCCCAGGGAGGTGCCCCCTGGAGGAGGGCAAGGCCATGTGAGTAAGGACACTGTTCTTGGAGCTACCAGGCCTGACTCTGGGCTGGTCACTGCCCCTCGCTGAGGCTGACGTTCTCTGCCCAGAGCCATCATCTAGCTGAGAGAGATAGATGAAGCGTTGTGGACATGTGCAAGTTCAGGAAAAGTCTGCAGGTTGTGTTCCCGGGGGCGGAGCTGTGTCCAATGCACAGCCTAGCAACACACACACACACACACCGCCCCCGCCGGGCGAGTTCCTTACACCTGTTTTGTTAAGCAGGTGAGCAGGGCTGTTGCCAGCCCACAGGGCACCTTCATGTGAGAAAGGCACCCAGGCCTCTGGGAGCCCTCTTTGATCAGGCCCTGAGGGTGGGGGACACACTAAGGCGCCGTCTGTGCCCTGTGCCTTGGGCCACAGACCTAACACACACCTCAGGCTCTGAGCCCATGGGTGCATTACCCAGGCAGATCTCAGGGGGGCCTCCTGTCCCCAGCCAGGGCAGTTGACGCTGGGGAGCCTGGAGAGGACGTGTGAGTTTCTGGGTGGCCTCCACTCTGTGAACCATCCGTCTGTGGCCACTTACTGCTGCTCTGCTTGGGCTTCCTCCCTCCCTGCTGAGGCAGCCTCTTCCTCACCAGACAGCCTGAGCTGTAGCCTAGCCTGAACCCCTCAAGGGCTCCCCAGGCATGCCGGTACCCTCTGCCTGCTGCCAGGTTGAGAGCTGGGGGCTGACTTGGTCCCTGGGGGGATTTACCTTCATCCCTCAGCCCTTTCCCTTTTAATGAGCATTGCTCTCTCCCCACCAGCCTGGACACCCCTGGAGAGCGGAACTCAGGACCAGCCCCTCTTTTGGGGGTGTGTTTTGAGGACTCTGAGGAGGATGGAGTCCAGGCCTCGCCTCTCTCCAATGAGATGGCATGCTCAAGTGCAGACCTGAGGCCTTCAGTTACTTCAGCCACCACTTTGTCCCCAGGGCCTCTGGCCTGCTTTGCTGCTCTCCATGTGAGGGAAGTCCATCCCCTAAAGCTGGGTCCGGAGGGGTTCTGGGCAGAAAAGACCCACTTCCTGGGTGGTCACAGTCCTTCACAGCACAGGTCTTTGAGACCACAAAATAAATCCACAGTGTCACTGTTGGGGCTATTGCAGGATCTTTTGCATTGCAGACTCTTTTAAAAAAATTGTGGTAAAATACACATAAGATAAAATTTACCATTAGAACCAGTTTAAGTACACAACACAATGATATTAAATACAGCCACATGGTTATGCAGCCATCACCACCATCCATATCCAGATCTTTTTCATCATCCCAATTAAATTGCAGACATTAAATGGGGAATAAAATGTTGATTGTACATGCATCCTGTTCAGCACAGGGTTCTCTCCACCTTTCATGGGCTTTGAGTTTACAACTCCGTAAAGTTGTACAAAACCATGGAGAATGTGAACGATTCTTGTCCATATTAATGTAAATGAATGGAGTCCAGGGGAAGGCAGATGGTTATTGCCCTGGGATGGGCCCTGTTTGCATTCATGTACAAGTTCATGGCAGCATTTCTTATTTGCTACACGGTCTTGTGGTTCTGAGTTTTTTTTGAATTGCTTGTAGCATCTTACTGGTTTGTTCCCTCTTTAATGCGTTCAACAAAATCTTTGACACATGTTCATTTGATATTTGTACGAGAGCCATGGTTTTCCCTTTGGTTAGAATTGGTCTTTTAACAACAAGATTTTTCGTCTGCAGAGTTGGAGGAGCTGTGGTTTAACCCCTGAAAGTCCTCAGGCAAAGTCACGTTCCCACGTGGGGTCAGACGGACTATGTGGACACTTGGCTGGGCTGGGGATGCCCTGTGCATTCCTCATGGGGTCACCCTCATGTCTCACAGGAACCTGTGGGTGTGTAAATCTGACAGATGAGAAAGTCACACGGAGGCAGCAGGGAGCTGGGGTCTGAGTGGGGGCTGAGGTTTGGGCCTTTACCCAGCTGTAAGAAGGGCAAGATCTTGGGTCTTTTCAGCTATTAGAGCCCAGCTGGGGAAAGAGGTGCCAAATATATTCCATTCTTTGTCACCCTGGGAGCAAAGGTCCGTCAGCCAGAGCTGGAGGGGACCCTGAGACCTTCTTGCTAAGTCACTCATGTTACAGTTGCGGCCCCGAGGCCAGGTTTGCACCAGCAGGCACTTCCTGTATGCCAGGGCCCACACTGAACTAATCATGTCTGTCCACTCTGGTTGGCCCTTGAATATCCCTGTGAGGTGTGGGTGTGGGTGTGGGCACTGCCTCCCATTCAGAGATGAGCATTCAGGAAGGTCAAGTGGCCAGCCCAAGGTCACACTGCAGCCAGGTGGGCAGCAGTGAAGGAGGTCAAGAGGGAGAGAGAACCAACTGGTCCCCAGTGGAACAAACAACATTCCTGGGCGCCTGGAACTGCTCAGACAATAAGCTTTTGTTTGGTTCAGAAGAAAGGGAGTGTTAAAGGAAAAAAACAAAACAATAAAAAGCATTTGCAGGGGAAATGTAAATACTGCCTGCTGGGTGGCTGTGCATTTGGTTGGAAGAATGCATCTGTGGGGGGGGGGGATTGCAGTCCCAGTTTCCTTCCGCAGCTGTCTCTGAGTAGGCAGGTCACCTTGGGCCCAAGGCTGCAGGGGGCTGGGCCCCTTCCAGGGCTCTGTGGACGGTGTAGCTCCCCCTGCAGCTGGCTCTCAGCAATCATAGCATCCCCCACATCCCTCTGTCCATCTGTCTTTCTGCCAGATCCCCGGGACCATTCTGAAAACAGTACACTTTTATGGGACATAAAAGCCAAGAGACATAGATTCAGAGTCTCTAGGTATATGGACTTAAGCCCTCTGAGCTGCATTTTCCTCACCTGTAAAATGGGGACGTTCTTGCTCTTCCCTGCAGGGTGCAGTCAGCTCTGCACGAGAGCCGCCTCCTACATGTTCACGAGGGCCGATTTTGTACAGAGGATGTGTTCGGTGACGTCATGTTGGTAGCTGTAAATTGGCCACGATGGGAGTATTTATGCCATAGAAACCAGCAAGCACTACAGGTGAAGGGTTGTCCCCAGGGAGAGCAGGTTGTTAGCCATTGGCCAGCACACCACTGGTGGTCATGCGGATGCGTAGCAAGTGGCTATTGCAGCACTTGGGATGCTTGTCCCTCTGGGTATGAGGACTGTGTTGCAACAGGTCAGCGCAGATACTGAATTTAAGAGGATAAGAATTGGCATCTTGTGGAAATACCATTTCCTACTTTGTTCTCTTGTCAGACAGCAGCTCTTCTGGGAAAGTCTTCTGTGTTTTATCTTAAGGGGGAAAAAAAGCAGTAGGTAGAAGTACAGTTGACCCCTGAACAACTTGGGTTTGAACTGTGCAGGCCCACTTATAGTTGTGTGCCAAATAATGACATTTTGGTCAGCAACGGAGCACTTATATGATGATGACCCCATAAGATTATAATGGTGCTGGGAAATTACTATCGCCTACTGACATTGTAGCTTTCGTAACATAGTAGCACAATTAATTACTCCCGTGTTTGTGGAGATGCTGGTGTAAACAAACGCATTGCACTACCAGTCATATAAAAAGAAAACACGTACAATTATGTACAGTACATAATACTTGATAATGATATTTATCGACTGTGTTATTATCATGGTTTGTGTACTTATTATATTATATTTCTTATCTTTTTACTTATAAAAAACTTCTCTTTTTTTAAATAATTTTTTTAGTTTTACACTTGACACATAATATTATATTAGTTTTAGATGTACAACATAGTGTGATTAGGCATTTATATAACTGATGAAGTAATCACTCTGATAAGTCTAGTACCCATGTGACACCATACAGTTATTACTATATTATTGACCATATATTCCTTATGCTGTACTTTACATCCCTGTGACTGTAACAAAACAAGTTTTCTGTAAGAGCATGCCGTGTTATGCAGGGAGCAGCCTCATACATCTGTGTTTACTGCATCTCTTGATTGCATAATTTTCTCTTGTGCTTGATTTAATCTCATGTTGTTTTGTACAGTAATGTGCTGTGCAGGCTTGTAGGAGCACTCGGCTATACCATATAGCGTAAGTGTGTAGTAAGCTACACCTTTTAGGTTTGTGTAAATGCCTCTATGATGTTTGTAAAATGATGAAATTACCTAATGATGCATTTCTCAGTATGTATCCCTATTGTTAAATGGCGCATGACTATATATGTGGATTTTTTTCAATAAATACAGTTGGCCCTGTATTTATTTTGAATCCACAGTTTTCACATCCACAGAGTCAACCAACCTTGGATCGAAAACAGTATTTTCATATTCCCAACTGTGGTTTCCCAACCACCGATTGAAAATATTGTTTTCGATTCATGGTTGGTTGAATCTGTGGATTCAAAGGGCCTGTTGTACTTGAGTTTTGGGAGAGTCAAAAGTTATATGGGGGTTTTTGACTGCTCGGGGGTCAGCCCTAACCTCTGAGTTCTTCTAAGGTCAACTGTCGAGGTAAAAATAATATGGATAATGGTGATGATGATTTGTCGCTATTTCTTGAGCCGTCTCCAGGTACCAGGTGTGGTTAGCAAACTACAACCCTTGTTGCATTTAATCCTCAAACAAGGCAGTTGTTAAGGTTCCCTCCTTTCATGAAGGAGAAAGTAAGACTCAGAGGAGTGTTCGCTTTGCACAGGGCGACCCAGTGGGTAGATGCCACAGTTGGGATGGACCAAGATGTGTCTGAGCATGAAGCATGTCCTTTCCCATTCTCACTAACTAGGGAGCGAGAAGCTGGGATGGACCAGGCTGCCCCTCACCCTCACCCTGGCTGCCCCAGAACAGCCTGCCTCCCCTTTTCAGCCCTTGGCACTGCACCCTACCAATCTGGCCACTCTTCTTCCCACCTTCATCCAAGCTTAGGGAGAAGTTCTACCATGTCATCCCTTCCCTGTTTGTCTCGCAGGCTCTACTTGTCTGCAAAGGCCCAGCTCAGAAGTCATCTCCTCTGTGAATGCCCCCGACTCCCCAGGAGTCCTGCAGTGGTGACTTTGCTCCATTGGTCAGAGTCCTCACCAGGCTGTGTGAAAACCACTGTGCGTCTTGGCCAGCAGTTCTCTGCTTTGGGTGCCACAAACCCCTTTGGCTGTGTGCAGAAGGCTGAAGGTCCTTTCTCAGAAGTGTTTCAACATACATCAAATAAACGGTCGGGATTACAAGTTACTGCAAAATACAGTTATTAAAATTTAAAAAAAGTTATGTATAGAATAGTGTGTGTGCTTCTTTACTAACCCACAAACTGCAAGATCTAACAGCTGGCTTGCTGACTCCCAGAATTTCAAGGTCATGATGAGTGTAAAGGATATTTTGAGATCGCTGCAACAGTTATGACATGAAAGCCATGAATTCTATAGGGAACGAAACTATAGCTACTTCTACTTCTGCATTGTTGTTCATGTGGCCCTTAGTGCGCTCATATGGGAAGAAAGGTGAAATGGTAGCTAGAAGCTGGTGAAAATAAAGATGTCACCCGGTTTCCCATCCCAGTTCACACACTCCTGATTGCTGTCCTTGGGTCCCGGCTAGAAACCTCTGCTCTGGAGTCAGAGTTCCTTTGGGCCAGGGTTGGGCTCTGTCCGCCAGTATTTCCAGTACTTCAAGTCATATCTGGTTTGGACCAGGCAGACAAGCTGAATATAGTAAATAGCCAATTTGTTGAATGAGTTGAGTGAGTAAATTAAGTGAAGGGAGGCGCAGCCGGCCAGGCCTCACTCCTTTCCAGGATCTCATCCTCCAGCTGCTCTGCTCTAAGGGCGAGAATGTGACTCAGCTTGGCCTGGTACCGGGGATAGGGGGCACATGCTGCCCGGAGCACTGCAGGTGGAAACCCCCTCTCTGAATCATCAGTGCTTGTCACATGCTGCCTGGATTGCCTGTGATTCATCTCATCTCTCGGGGAGTGGGGCTGTGCTTGCGCCTCACGCCCAGGCTTCCCCACTGCTTCCAAACCTTCTCCCTGGCAGATGCGGCCTGAAGGAGCTGCTGCGGTTTGAGAAATTAATTGACCTGATACTATTCTGGCCCAGAGAAAAAAGATATTGAGTGTTGTCTTCAAGGGGCATTACACTATCCGCTGAGAATGTCAGGCTATCAGGGAGCCGCCCGGGAAGAGGAGCCATCAGCCCAGCTGTCACCGGCACGCACTGCTGTAATGTTATCTGCTCAACACAGACCAATGTCAGTCAGAACCAGTGCTGGAGGCTCTGGTAGTCGGGGCATTGCAAAGCATGTGGCCTTGATTTCTCTTGCTTCCTAAGAGAAGCTGTCTAGCTCCCTGAGTTCCCAGGGGAACTCCTACAGTGGGATTTGGTGCAAGGGCCCAGGCAGACACTATGGGCAGCCTGGGGTGCTGTGCCACCAAATCCGGATACTCTGTGTCCTACAAAGGCCTTCCACAGAACTAGGAAGTAGGTACTCGGTGTGGCCTGGCCCCCAGCAGCTCCACGTCTCATGGCACACTAAACATTACACTTTCCAAGACCAGTTGTCACCATCTGGAATGGAGCACTCCCACTGGGCAGGGTCTTAAGCCAGCTGACGCTTGGACCAGTGGGCTGTGGACAGGGTCACGGAGCTGATGGCAGACTACACCCAGCAGGAAACATCAGGGTTCAGGAGTGAAAAGTGGTTTGGGCCCCTGGTCCCCAGGGCCGGGAGGATAGTGTACCTCCCAGGCACCAGAGGCCCTGTGGCCTCATCAGAGTGAGACCTAGCGAAAGGGCCCCCTTGGTGCTTTAGCTCCCAAGGGATGGACATTTATGTCTCAATGGACATGCATGCCTGGCAGGCATGAAACCTTGCCTCATTCTGAGCCTTCGTTTCTGTCTTCCTCTGGGTGTAGTTTGTTACTAAACTGGGTCTGCAGCATTTGGGAAGCAAAGTAAGGGCTTGGCCAGTGTGGTCGCTGGTAGGAAAGGCAGGTGATCACTGCTCCCAGTGTTTGGAGCCATGACGTGCAGTTTGCAGAGCAGGAGGTTCATCCTATTTTGTATTTCCCTTATTTTGGCTAACCTATGCTGAGCACCTTGAATGCCAGGCACTGACCGGAACCCTTGAAAAGCATTGAGCCTCATTTCTTCCCTACAACAATCGTGAGAGACTGGGATAATTTTTGTAGATGAGGAAACTCATCTTCAAGGCCGAGAGAAGTTGAATAGTTTGCCTGAGCTCACTCAGCTTGTAAGTACCAGTGCCAGGACTTGACCTTGAACCTGTAATGATCTATGCCCTGAACCACTAAGCTGTGTAGCCAAAACGCTTCATCAGACCCTGTGCTAAGTGCTCGAGAGTCTAAGCATAATAAGACCCAGTCTTTGTCTCTGAGGAGCTCACACCAGTCAGTGAGGGGACAGACACAGAGGCAGATAAAAGATATGGCCTAGTGTGTACTGTAATAGAGGAGAACATGAGGCAGGGTGGGGTCAGGGAGTGCTTCTCAGAGGAGGCGGACCTGGAAAGCTGAGGAGGAATTGGCCTGATCAAATGAGTTAGAAAGGTCCTCTTGATGGCGGGGAACAACAAGTTTAAAAACACACAGGCAGGTTCCAGGAGAACCTATTGGTTCTTTGTATGCCCTGGATTGGGGTGGAAGGAGGGGACTTGTGGATGGACACGGTGATGCTGCCTTCCCAGGCTGATTTGAGCTGAGTCCTGTGGGCAATGGGGAGCCATTCAAATTTAGCAGGAAAGTGAGCACAGCTCAGACACTTGTCCTTATACAAAAATTAAACCCAATGCTGCCTCCTGTGCTGGCTTCGTTGGTACTTCCTTGGGCATCCTGCCTCAGGGGCCATCAGAGTCACCTCAGAGTTATTGAGAGGGGAGATCCAAGTGTGGGCATAGTGGCCTGGGGTTGTGGTGTGAGCACTGGGCATGGGGTTGGGAGCCCTAAACTCTCCTCAGCTCTGAGCAGCCTGGCCAGCCTGGCATCTCCTTCCTCTAAGCCCGTTTCCCTATCTGGAACACATGTGGCGTGCTCCCGACACTGCGTGCCCCCGTGTAATTCGTGACGGTGATTTGAGTTCAGAGTGGGCTTTTGGTAACAAGCACGCAGTAGTGTGTTTTCCTTGACGAGCTGGTCGCCGTTGTTGGTGAAATCCGAGTAGGCGTGTTCCCAGGACAAAGGCTATTGTCTTTTGGAGACAGATTCTTTGGGGTTTGCAAACTCAAGGGAGGCAGAAAGGCCGGCACTGGCCCCCCAGTGCACCCGGCACCCCCGAGAATCTGGTCTCCATTGAGCGCTTGCAGGCATGGGTGTAAGCCGATCCCTGCACAGCAACGGCGCATTAATGAAAGTTTTGACAGAGAGATTTCATTTTGGAACTCACATTCCCTGAAGGGTTTGTAATAATTGCGCTTGAAATGGAGCCATTCGGCCTCAATGCTTTCCAGATTGGGGGAACAGAGGTATGCTCCTTCCCCCGAAGGTCGGGCTGTGGAGGGGGCTGCCGCTGGAGGTGCTGCACGGTGGGAAGCCCCCGGCTCTCTGAGTGGACACAGGGCCCCTGGCTGACCCTGAGACCCCGTGTTCACGGCTGTGATCTCTGTGTCCTCCCAGCCTATCTGGGCATTAGGACTCTCAGTTTAGAGCTTAACGTGGTGATGAGAGGACTTCCTGCGGTCTGAGTCACAGACCAAGCAGAGACAGATTGGGGCTTCTGACTCCTCCCCAGCCCCCTTCTTCCTTGCCCCAGAAATGCACTGGGGAAATGTCTGTCTCCTACAGGCAAACCCTTCTGTGATCTGTTCTGAGGTGTATGGGGCTTTGCTCCAACTTGGTTTCTGCCCCAAATGGGGCAATTTAGGGCCTGTGCACTTACTGTTTCCTTCAGCTGGGACCCTCTCCCATCCTGCACACTCCAACTCAACCTGTGTTTTTACTCTGCTTTCTTTCTCCCCCTGGCACTTATCAGCCCCTACATTCCAGTACTATATAATTGACTTAATATTATGCTAATTATCTTCACCACTGGAATGTAGATCCCTCTAGGGCTTTGTCTACTGTGTTTCCTGCTGTATCCTGTTGCTCCAAAAATACTTGGGGAATGAATGAATGAGTGAGTGAATGAGTGAATGAACACAACAGGACCAGGCATCTTGAAAGTTGACCTTCTGCCACATGTGCCTAAGGGGTTGGTGGAGGGGGCAGTGGAGAGGCTTTCAAGGTGGCCCCACCCAGATTCAAGGAAGCTTGTTTCACATGTCAGTTTGGGCCAGTTTTAGGTGAAGTTTGTTCCTCACTGGAGTAGACATATGGGCTCTGTGTGTCTCTATTATCCTGCCCCCAAAGATGCAGGGACAGAAGCCGGGCCCACAGCCCTCCATGTGCCTGCATGTGCTCCCCTTGGCCTGGGAGGAGGTAAGGCCAGATTCTCACCCCCTTTGCAGATGGGAAAACTGAGGTTCAGAGATTAAGGAAGATCTGACCCCACAAGGATTGGCACTTGGGGGACCATAGAGATCACTGAGTCTACCCTCCCTTATTGCCCCTGACCTGACCCCAGGACTGGAGGAAGGGTACCCACCAACGCAGCTTTGGAGGATGAGGGTGCCAGAGATCCAGGCAGATCTGGGTTCAAGTCCCGGTGACAATTCTCAGTGGTAATATGTGGGCAAATCATTTCACCTTCTCATTTGTAAAATGGAGATAATCATGCTTTGCTCACAGGGAATTGAAAGAATAAAGTGACATCATATTTAGGAAAGAGCTATATAAGCTGATGAACCCTACACCAAATGGGAGTTTGATGAGGATCATTGGCACGGGTGTGATTGTCATGGTGGGGAGGTGACCTTGGCTCCCACCAGCAGGGAGGGCTCTGTAGACAGCCAGGCCCCTGTAGGAGGGAGGCCCCTCCCTGCATCCCCATCTGGGGATGGCTGGATTCATCTGCATGCCTTCTGTAAGAGATAGGAGCCTAACACACACCAGGGGAGTCCCAAACCAAACTGCATGTGGGTGTCTTGGAGCTGGCGTCAGGATGGATGGGAACTATGGAGTCACCCCTCTTGTCCCCACTTCCCACTCTCCTGCCAGATCTCGTTCTCTGTCTCTCATCTTTGGGTCTTTCCCTGGAGTGTGTTCCCTTTATTCCTTCAGAGGAGCCTCTTCCCCCAGCACAGGGCATGGGCATGAGTGATCCAAACTCACGGCGTTATTGCTCAAAGTCCAAGAGGAAAGGTGGCTCTTCCTGATGCTGGAGAAGGAAAGACTCCCAGGGAAGGATTCTGATTGGTCCAGCCAGGCCACATGCCCACATGACCTCTCTGCTGAACCAGGATGGCGGGGGTATTTAAAAAGATGGCAACTCAAGATTTTAGAGTCAGGAGAATGAAGGACTGTCCCTGAAATAAGGGGGACTGTTACCTGAAGATGGGGAAATGGGGCTGGAAAGCAACGAATGTGCCCTTTCCAGGGATAGATGCCAGGGTGGTACATGAAAAGTGGGACTTGCGGATGTGGTCAGGAAGCACCTTTATTATTGTCTCCCATGCTCCCTTTAAACTTTATTCAAGGAGGAAGTTCTACCCCCCACTCTTCAGCAGAAACTGGGTTCCCCATGACTTTTCTGGTCCCTTAGTAGATTATATAACATTTGACAGTCAGTGTAAGTCACAAACTCAGTCTCAATTAATTAACCAGAAATGTCTGGTTTCATGTCATAATCAAAACTCCAAACTTGATTTAAAATGAAACTGGCCTCCTTCCCCAGTTGGGGCTGCCATGGACTGGCTACTTGTAGTGAGGTGGGCATTCTCACCTTCTCCATCTCATTGTCACTCCAACCTCTTCCCTCCTCCCACCCCCAATCTCTCCAGGATTGGAGCAGGGGTGTGGGGCTTACTCGTAAGAGAGAGTTGCTATTTGTCCGACACTCATTAACGGCTTCTCCTCTCAGGGCTGCTATGCTTAGAGTTGCCATTCTCTTGGCTGGGGGGCACTTCCCCATCCCAATCAGCTGGGCAAATGTACTTTTTTTTCTGGCAGCTTATGCCTTTTTCAATGTCCAGGAATTCCAAGGCCACCTCCAATTTCTGCTGAGTCCTGTTCATCTAGATGAAGAGGAGCTGAGACAATGCCCTGGTCAGCCCCCTGTGTGCACGACCAGTATCTGATCCAGGGGACCAGCCCCACAGTTTCTGCTCAGAGAAGCTGAGAGTGCAGGCCGATCCTGCAATTCTTGTTGGTCCTGCCACCAAAGCAGCCAGCCAGCCAGCCTCTCACCTTCTAGGTTTCCAGGCCAAAGACCACCTCAGTGTCCTGTAACTGCAGGGAACTCCTGTTAAGCTCTATGAGTGGCCTGGCCAACCGTTCCATTGAGACCTGCTCACCAGGCTTGAAGTGACAGGCAGGCTCTCTGAATTATACAACACACCCCACCCTCTCCAAATGAAGCTTCAAAAACCATTTTAACCCTTTTATGTGGTGATGGGGGCGAGTTGTCTAACAGGTTCTTGGTCACTGGCTTTGAACTTTCTGCATGATGGTTTGTTTCTAAATTCACCTCGGAATTTAATAGCTGGATGCTTCCGTGGAAACTTCCGGTTGAACATCCTGATTCATAATGGAAACAATACCACAATTAATGAACACTTTTTCCCTGCCAGGCCCTGTGCAAAGCGCTCTGCAAGTGCTCTCTCATGGAATCCTCCCAACGCCATGAATCAGACCTTATCATTACATCATATTATATTATATTATATTATATTATATTATACATGTTATATTATGACATTATATTATATTACATTACATTATATTTCACAATATAATAAGTAGTTATATAACATATAACATAATTATGTATAACGTTACATAATATTATTACTATTGTTATCCTCATTTACAGATGACAAAACGGAGACTCAGAGAGATTGCATAACTCAATAAAGGCTGCACAGCTAGCAAGTGGCCAGTTGTAATCAGGCCCCTGTTTACCTCCCAAGATTTTTTGCCTTGACCCTAGTGGGAGAGTGAGAACAAGATGTGCCTCTTTCCAAAGTTCCTTTTGCAGGAAGCGCTCCACCTGAGGGGCGGAGGCAGCCTCGAGACCTTAGCACAGCTGAACTGCTGATCTGCAGCTTGCTGGAAGGAGTGGAATTATTCTCGCAAACCACCCCTTTCCCTCCTGAGTCCCCTCCGATCTCAGGGCTCCATTGGGAGTTGGCATGTTTGAGGAGGGGTGTGCAAAAGTACCCAGTGCCTGGTGGGCTGGCAGCAGCCCTTCCAGGTCATGATGAAGCCCAAGACCCCTGATCTGGGGAGGAAGGGGGTCTTTTGACAGCAAACCTTATGATCACAGACTTCCAGGGTGTTTCTGTTAGGTGTTCATCTTTGGTCATTCTCTAAATTGCTCTCACCTTTAATCCTTGTGTAAGCTAACCACCTACCCACATTGGTCCAGGAGCACTGGCTACAGGACGGAGACAGGCCTCTTGGGCAGGGCCGTCAGCTTCATTAGAACCAGATTCTTAGTGCAGGGCTCGGGAATTGGACCTCATATCCATTTTATTTTTATTCTTATTAAAAAGAAAATTGCCCTGATTATCTAAACGAGGCTGTTAAATATCACTTAAGAATCTGCCAACTGAAATAAGCCTGCGGGATTAGGGAGGAAATGGGTTGGTGGCCATGAGGGCTGTTGGCTGGGAAACCCGCACACATCCCGACGCCCACCCTGCTCCAGCTCCCGCTGCTGCTCTGTTGGGTCTGCAGGGCTCCCTGGCTCTGGGGCCGCGGTGGGGTGAGGCCAGGAGGGGCTGTGAACTCAGAGGTGATGCCCCTGGGAGATGGCCCATCTTCTCAGGTCCAAAATATCCACCCTTTTTTCCAGACTCATGGGGCACCTCCTCCAGGATGCCTTCCTGGGTCTGCCTAGAAGGAAGCCAGGCTCTCTAGGAGCTGCCCCTCTTTTTGGCCCTTGTTTCTCCTGCCTGTTTTTTCTGCCCCAGGCCTAGATTCCCTGCCCAGCCACATACTCCACTGGGCATGATGGGCCTTGGGTTCATCCCCACAGTGCCCAGCACAGGGCCTTGTCCACAGTGGTGCTCAGACTCTTGGTGTCTTATGTTCAGGGAGTGTGTACATGTGTGTGTCAGTGTGTGCATGGGCCAGGTCTGTACATGTGCCTTGTATGCAAGCATGCATAGTGAGTGTGCTTGAGATGTGTGTGTACATGAGCTGTGCAAACAAGGGCTGTGTGTGCACATAGTATGTGTGTTTGGTGTGTGTGAACATAGGATATGTGTACACGGTGGGCCATGTGTGTACGTGGGCTGTGTGCGTGTGGGCATAGGCTTTGTGTACATGGGTCTGCAATTTCAGTTCAAAGTGGCTCTCTAGAAAAATACACACAGGATATACCACCCCTGCCAAAGCCTTAGCAGTCATTGGCTCAACTCTCTTATTTTTTCAAGTGGAGAAACTGAGGTTCAGAGAGTGGATTGGGCATTCCATACCAACTGGCCCTGACTCAGAAACTCCCTCAAAACTGGAGGCTGAGTCTTGTAAGGGACTGACAACTCCCAGGGAGGAGATGGCTTGGGAGGCAGTTGGGCTGGAGCCCTGCTATCCCCAGGGATCCATGAATGGGAACAAACAGCTGTAGGCTGGGGCGGGGGCAGAGGTGGCAGCTTGACCAGGAGTCCCCTTCCCAGGCCCAATGTGGGTGGGTGGCTCAGCCCTTGGGAGCCTCATCCCATGTATTCTTGGGGGACTAGCCCTCCCCTTAGCATGCCCAGCAAGTGGCTCTCCACCCTCTTCTTGAGTATTTCTAGGGAGGGCACACCCTTCTCCCCACTCCGTCCTGGAGCACTCCAACCTCTCTGCAGGGAGCTCTCCTTTGAGGGGGCTGGGACCCTGTATGGTGTCTGCACACCGGCTGTGTTTGTCCCCACTGGAGCCCACCTGCTCGCTCTACCCTTTATCCCCTATGGCCCCTGCCACCTCCTCCTACCCAGGGTGAACTGCCCCAATGCAATGGCTGGAAAATAAGCGAATCAGGGCTTCTCAAACTGTCCTGTGCACACGAATCCCCTAGGGTCCTGTTAAAATGCAGATCCGGATTGAGTGGGTCTGGAGCCAGGCCTTGGAGTCTGCATTTCTAACAAGCTTGCAGGAGATTTCGAGGCTGCTGATCTGTGGACCCCACTTGGAGTAGCAAAGATACTATTGAAATAAAGAAGGGAGCCTCAAGGCCAGATGTGGGGACCCTTGTCTTTCTGCCAGAAACTGTAGGTTCTGCTCATGTTTAAAGGCAGTGAGGGTGCCACCTGTTCATGGAGCTGGGCTGAGGGGCTGAGTGAGCAGGGGCCCTTCTTTTCCTAAGAGAGCCTGTTGCTGCAACCCTCTTTTGGGTTAATGAATACAGCTCCAAAGCTGTTGTAGCAACCTGTTTGGGCTGCTATGGGTCTGCCACTTCCTGCTTTACAGTTGCTCAACATTTATGGTGATTTCCAGGGAGGGGGCCGTGTGTAAGGCCCTAGCTGACCCTTTCTGCAGGGGGGGGGGAGGGGGCCCAGGATGTGGGGAGGCAGCCTCACACTGAACCTCTGTGTCTGTCTCCTGCTAACCCCAACTTCCCAGACCCCCTGGGCTCACAGCCCCTGTGTGAGCCGGCACCCCCTCTTGGCCTTGAGCTGACCCCTTCTCACACTTTAGGATTTAGGGATCAAGGCTCTGCGCCCTCCCCCATGATTTGGGGGTTTCCACCGCCCTCCTCTCCATGCGAGATGCTCCAGCCTCTCTGTCTGTCAGAGTGACTCCAGGGCTGCTGCTGGAAACCGACAGGCATGCTGGGGTCTGTGATTCACAAACATCTGCCTCTGTTGCCTTGTCGGTCCTTCTCCAGCACCCCAGACACCAGTGGGGCAGAGAGGGTTTTTATAATTTTTTAACTTACTCATTACAAACATGAGTCCCCTGAGCTCAGAGAAGTTCAGCCACCAAGCTCCAGAGCCTGGGTTCTCGATTGTCTAGATTCTCTGACTCCAGGGGGAACTCGAGCCACTGTCAGCCCTGCCCACGATCTGTGTGTGTGCACGCACGCATGTGTATACATACCTAGGTGTGCCTGTGTGTCCAGCCATGTGTGGTGGATGGGCCTGAATGGGGCTGGATGTGCTCGTGTGTGTGAGCAGTGTGTGCGTGCATGAGTGTTTGTACACGTGTGTGTGCTTGTCATTCCCCTGCCATTTAGAAACGGCCTGAGACTGTGATGATTATAGGAAACTACATACTGCAATATTTGCTTTTCATTATATTTGTGTCCCACCCTGAAACCTTTTTGGCAGCTATGGCAAGTGGTACTCCCTTGCAACCAGGCCCCAGAAAGTTGTGGTAAGCTGGGGCAGAGCATCCCATAGAATGAAAGAAAGATGAATGGGAAGGAAGGGCAGGGTCTGTGATTGGGGCTCACACCCCCAGGCCTGAACCTCTCCGTGAGCTGTGTGAGGCCATGCTGAAAGCTCCTGGGAGCAGGGGCCCCGCCTTTGGTCCTTGGTGAAGTCTTCTAGAGGCACAGGGTTCCATCATCTCTCAAAGAGCAAATGTGACCTTTGACTTCCCTCCTAAAAGAGGTCCCCACACCCTGGTAGAGTCCGATGGAGCCAGGTTACGTGGTGCTCCAGCACTGAACTATGACACTGTGTGCCTCACTGTGCCAGGTGCTTTAGATGAGATGAATGCCACCACCGCCCAAGGAAGTGGGTGCCATTATTATCATTTCCATTTTACATATGAGGAAGCTGAGGCTTGGAGCAGTTAAGTGACTTGCCCGGGGTCACACAGCTGAATAGAGGCTGGACTTGGACCCAGGTGCTAACCGCTGGGCTCACTGCTTCCCAATACTTCTGAGTGCTACGTGCAACTTTGGGCAAGCGAGCCGACTATAAAATGGGTCCCGAAGAGGAAAGAATGACAGAACTTATAAGAGAAGCATGCCTGGCACATCATAGGTGCTCAAGAAATGTTCCTCTTCTGCCTTTTCTCCTCTTTCCTGCCCATTAGTGGGGTGGTTAGTAGAGCTAGCTCTCATCCACTTGAGCCTGCCCAAGATAGCCAGGCCTGGGCACCAGGACCTGCAGGTGGAGACTGCTGAGAGGGGAGACTTGTCTGTGCTCCCGCAGACATCTAAAGAGCTATCATGGGTAGGGAAGGAGGCCAGGGTCTTTTGGGGAGGATCAGTGGGCACACCTGTAACCAAGGGACTAAGCTGGAGGCAGAGGTCCCCGGGAGGCAAAGGCCTTCTTGTTGGTGGGGAGATGTTGAAATGAAGAGTCAAACAGCACAGTGAGTGGACTTGATAATGTTTAAGGTGCCCTCTGACTGTGTGTAATTGCAAGGACCCCACAAGATCCAGTTGGGGCTCAGCCCACTCCAGCAGCCCTGCTGCATTGTCCCCACCCAGAGAAACCAGACACGGTTGGAGATGGAAGTCACCTTTTGAGGTCTAGGCCAAACACCATCACTTATAGGTGGGGAGCCTGAGGCCCAGCGACCCAGAGACGAACAGGCACTTACAGAAGGTGACACAGAATGTTGTTCTAGGCCAAACCCTCAGTCTCCTGACAGCCTGCTGGAGAGCTCTTTCCTCCCCTCCTGCTTTACTTCCGAGAATGCTAAGACAAGAGAAACCATACCCTAGACTGTCCCCCGCCCTCCCACCATGCTACAGCCTTTGAATTCTCCCAGGCTATCCTTCTCCCTCCCCTTGGCCAGGCTGGAGAAAGCCTTGGTTTTTATAGAGGGAAAGAACAAGGTAAAATCAGACCCATTCAGAGCCTTTAGGACAGATATTTGAGAGTCGCCAATTACCTGATCCTCAAAGACATGCCTTTAACTTCCTTCCTGCTCGTCTTGATTGCCGAAGCCGGGCGGCCTCCTGGAATCCCGACTGTGACAGGCATATTGCAAGCACATGTTTTCTGTGTGCAGGGCTGCTCACAATAAACCAATGCTGAAAACCACATTAAAATGAGCTGGAGGAGAGGGAATCACTTTGTAACATGCTTTATTTTATTTTATTTTTGACTTGGAAAGAAGCATGTCTTGGCTGCTAATCAAAGAGCTGGTGGGGGCCTCTCAGCAGAAACCAAACCAGTCCGCGGCCAGACCTGCCCGCCTGGCCCCCTCGGACAGCAGCTCCAGCTCGAGGGAGCTAAGAAGAGGCCCCCAGACCATGGGTGGGCCATGTGGCTGGTCTAGAAGCTGGAGGTGGGTCCTCAGTGCCAGCCTAGGGCCACTGCATCCAGGCTGTGGGACCCTGGACCTCTTGCAAATCCCTTTGCCCAGCTGCAGGGTTCCTGGGTATCAGACCTCCATTTGTTCCCAGAAACATGAACTCCTTCGCATTAGTGGCTGGGATCTGTAGCCCATGGAGAGCTTATATTTAAGGATCTTTTTGGCACAGGAAGGGACAGTGACTCAGGGTCCCACCGTGGTGGGATAGAAACACACCCTGGCTTCACCTCAACTTGCTCTGAGACCACAGGAAGATCCTGCTCCTTCTAGATAACTCTGCAAGATGGTTTGAGCCATTGTGAGGTTCCCAGTCAGAGTGCTTAGCATCTTGAATCAATGGCCTATACTCTCAGATTCATTTTTTTTTTTTTTTCACTTCCAGCCATCCTTGGGATGTCCCTCTTAGATTCCCGTGGTCCTCTTACCCCTACATGTCCAAAAGCCAACTCATCACCATTTCCTAGAACCACTTCTGATTGTCCTTGCTCAGTGACAAGCACCACTCCAGCTATGGGCTGTTGAATCCGGAAACCTCAAAGCTCCAGCTGTTTCCTGTCCTTGTGGCCCCAGTTCCAGGGATCCCCAAGTCCTGTGGATTCCTCTGTCTGCGTTTGCAGCCCATCCCCTCTCTCTGGCCCCTGTCCATTTCTTAGGTTAGACTTTGCCTACCTATCACCTGGACTGCTCCAGCTGCTTCCAGTCTAAGATGGAAATTAAACATCCCCCTTCCCTGTTTGAGACCCTTCTGGATATAAGCCAAATAGCACCGCCACTAGTGCTCACCATGCCTTTGTGCAGACTAAGAAAATGCGCCCCTTCCTCAAGGCGCTTGACTGCCACCTGCTGGAAAGTGGTTGTAATAACTATACAAATCAATGATGTGCAGTCACGGCGCCTCCTAGGGTTGTGCATACTCAGTGCTCTGAACTCAAACATCTTGTGGCTTGTGACAGATCCTGAGGGCCCTCATAGCTCCCGCCCCTTTTATCCACTCACATCTTACCCTCCAATGATATCGAGCTGTTTGAGGCTCTAAACACACCCTACCATAGTGGTTAAGAGTGTAGACTCGGGAGACAGAATCCCAACTCTACCACATTACCTGCTGTAAAATCCCTTAACCTCTGCGTCCAATCAGTTTCTTCATCTATAAAATGGGGATAATAGTAAGAACTTCCCCATTGGGTTGTTTTGAGATTTAAATGAGTTAGTTTTTGCAACATGTTAAAATAGGGCTTGATACATTGAAAATGCTCTATTAGTATTTTTCTTTTGTTCTTCTTCATCTCTCTCCCCTCTGTCCTTTTGCATGTGTTCTTTCTGTTGAGAATTCTTCTCTGTTCACACCTCAAGGCTTAGAAAGCCTTTCCTGACCAGGGCCAAGCAGGTCTTCTCCCCTCCCCCTCTAGGCTGCCCTAGTCCCTGGGTGACCCTCAGGCACAGCTCTAGCAAAAGCTTAGATGTCCCTGGATTGTCAACTTCTTACCAGCAGTAATGAGGCGGTTTTGGGGTCTTTATCTTCAGGCCTCAGCCTAATGCTGGCCTCAGAGCAGGAACTTCCCAAAGCTTGTCCTGAAAAGGACCTCCACTCATTTTGAGCATTTTGCTTTTTAAAGCTGACCGTAAGCAAGGTAGCCATTATATAAGGGATCTCAGTACAAATGGTAAAATAAATTAAATATTCCTTAGTAAATGTCATTGATTTAGTAGGTAAGCCCTTTTACAAAAGGAAGCTAAAGGGGAAAAGTGAATGATAACACCTAATATTGATTGACCACTATGGTGAGTTTCTTATGTGTCTTCTCACGTGACCAGCGACAATCCTATTCATAGTTCCATTTTACAGAAGAGGACACTGAGGCCCTAGCAGTTAAGGAACTTTCTCAAGGCCTCTAAACCAGAAGGGGTGGATCTAGGATTGGAGGCCGCCTGATTGCAGGGGTGGATTCTGACCCCTGAGGGATGAGGTGGGGAAGCATGCTGGTCTGAGGGTGGCTGGCTCTCACCTTGAAGTTCTAGGACTGGGAAGACTGGGATATGGGTGGGGCCTGGAACCCCAGGGTCATGGAAAGGAAAGGGTAAAGCAGATGCAGTGGGAAGGATGGTGCCCAGGGTTTTGCCCTCTGAGTCTGTGTTTTGGGATTATGGCCATTCCTTTGGGAGCAGTGAGATTGTATCCTGGGTGGTGGGAAGTGAAATGGGCCCTGAGCATCATGCAGCATGGGGATCAGAAGCCTGGGCTGAAGTCCCAACTACTGTGTGGCCCTGGAAGAGTTGCTACCTTCTCTGAGCCCCAGCTTCATCATGCTAATATCACATCGGCTTCAGGCTTGCAGGCCGCTGGTGAGGTGAGGAAGGCGGTATAAATCGACCCTAAGAAGAAGCAGTGCCTGTGGGAAAGGAAGTCTCTAGTGAGGCTGGCAGTTACCTTATTGAAAGGAGACTGAAACCAAGGACTGGGGATTTACATTTCAAACTGGAAGTGGTGCCATTTCTGACCAAGGCCCTTTCTTATTGGGACATAACTTTGTCTATCATTCCTGAGGCGAGGCCCATGCATTAGAGCAAAGCCCAAGATGTCTGATTGGACATGTCCTTCTATGGCTCAGCTTGGGGAAAGGCTGGCATGAGCTCTCTATGGGCAGATGGGAAAGACATATTGGTTCAGGGGCCCAAGAAAGAATGGGGTGAGGGGCTCATGCAACCTAGGGAAGCCTATTCTGTGGTTTGTAGTACATTTTCTGGTTATTTACTTATTTATTAAATAACTTACTGAGGTAAAATTCATGTTTCATAAAATTAACCATTTAAAAATAAACAATTCATGGCATTTATTACATTCACAATGTTGTGCAACCAAAACCACCTCTCTGATTCCAAAATATTTCCATCACTTTAAAGTAAAACCCCATAACCAATTAAGCAGTTTCCTCCATTCTGCCCTCCCTTCAGCCTCTGGCAACCACCAATCTACAATTGTTTCTATGGATTTATCTATTCTGATATGTCATATAAATAGAATCACAATATGTAACTGTTTGTGTCTGTCTTATTTCACTTAGCATAATGTTTTGGAGGTTTGTCCACGTTGTAGCATGGATCAGCACTTCGTTGCTTTTTATGGCTGAATAATATCCTACAGTTTGTTTATCCATTCACCTTTTGATGGGCATTTGGGCCGTTTCCACCTTTTGGCTATTGTGAAGAGTGCTGCTATGACCAGTGAGCATATGTGTATATGTAGTTGTTTGAGAACCTGTTTTCAATTCTTTTGGGTATATATCTAAGAGTGGAATTGCTAGGTCATATGGTAATTCTATACTTAACTTTTAAAATAACCACCATTGCAACTGAAACGTTTTTCAATGCTACCAGCAATGTACAAGGGTTCTAATTTCTCCACATCCTCACCAACGTTTGTTATTTTCTGTTTAAAAAATTTTTAAGTTATTAACCCTCCTAATGGGTGTCAAGTGGTATCTTATTGTGGTTTTGATTTACATTTCCCTAATAACTAATGATGTTGAGCATCTTTTCATATACTTTTTGGCTATTTGTATACCTTCTTAGGACAAATGTCTATTTAAGTCCTTTGCTCCATTTTAAATTGGGTTGTTTGTCTTTTTGTTGTTGAATTGTAACTGTCCTGTATATATTCATTAGATCCATTTCAGATATATGATTTGAAAATAATTTCTCCCATTCTGTAAGTTGTCTTTTCACTTTCTTGAATATCCTCTGATGCACAAACATTTTAAATTTTGATTCAGTGTCATTTATCATTTTTTTTCTTTTGTTACTTGTTCTTTTGGTGTCCTATCTAAGAATACATCACCAAATCTAAAGCCATGAAGACACCCTGTGTTCTCTTCCAGTAATTTTATGGTTTTAGCTGTTATATTTAGATCATCGATCCATTTCAAGCTAATTTTTGTGTATAGTGTGAGGTAGGTTCTAACGTCATTCTTTCACATGTGGATATCCAGAGTTCCCAGGATCATTTGTTAAAGACTTTTTTCCCTCTTTAGTGATTGTGACACCCTTGTTGAAAATCAGTCAGCCATAGATATATGGCTCTGGTTTATTTTTAAAGCCTGGATCTTGCCCTGGCTCTGCCACTTCTCAGCGTGTGCTGAGGGCTTTACTCTCTCTGAGCCTCTATTTATTTGTTTGTGAAATGAAGACCGTGGGTTAACTCACCATTGAGGCTGTGTAGCCTCAAAAGCCCCAAGTTCTGAGTTGTAATGGCCTTGGGTGGGCCAGTTATGAGTCGGCTTTGCTAGTGTGGGGTGAGGATTGCCCCTGCCTTGCCCCTACATCTTGCTGATCCCTCTGGCTTCTGCAGAGAGCACATTTCTGAAAACCTTAAGGTTCTGCACAACCTCAGGCAGCTAATTCTCCCACAGACCTTGTGATGAAGTTGGATTTTGAACCTGCTGTTTTGGGGGGCCTGCTAGTCTTCCTACCCACCTCCCTGTTTATTCTGCAATTCTGAAAGAATTTTCCCAATAAGTTGGAAATGGAATCCTAAAATCAGACCCAAGTCTCTGTTGTGTTGCCAGGATTACACTTCTGTTTGGGGTCGGGGGAGGGGGGGAGTGCTGGGAATACTGCAGTCCTGACGATGTCAGAAAATTCAAGCTCTAACCGATGCCCACCTTCCACCTCCCTCCTTCTCAACAGCGCTTGATGGTGATCTGTCCTGTTCCTTTCTTTCAAGGAAGAAAACTTACATCTGTATAGAGCACCTGCTAACTCCGCCTGACTCAGTGTTGGGGGTGGGGCTGGGATTCTTGCCCCCTCACTCCTGTAATTCTCACCATAGCCATGTGAGGGCAGTAGAATGGCCCACAGGGTGGGTAAGGGTACTGCCTTACCCTGACTTGCCCTGGGAGGCCCTGAGAAGCCCTGGGACAAGTTCCTTAAATGCTGATTGGATCTCTGCCAGGCAGGCTTGGGGAGATCACTGCCTCCCCACTTGCCCTCCTTTTGTGGAGGCCCCAGAAGGAACTCCTCAGATTGTTGCCAGAAGTGCAAGCTTAGTTTACTCCAGCAGCTGGCGGGTTCTGTCTTAGAGACGTGATTCTTTGCTTTACTATCTATAAAGCCTAAAGCCCCATTTGTACCTGATGGTTGACGATTGTGGCAGTTCTCCCAGTTCCATGTATTATACCCTCACTTCCCCCTGGCTTCATTTGACTTTTCTGCCCTGCCATTTCCTCCCCCGCATTTTCCCACCTGTCCTTGACCTGTTGCCCCGCATGTGTGTATCAGCAACTCTAACCATTCACCCTTCATTTCTTCACCCGTAAATGGAGGGATTGAACTGGACAATCAGGGCAATGGTTTTCACATACAGAAGGCTATGGATCTTCTACTCTGAGACTTGGACAAAGCTTTGAACAGGTTGTTCTAAAACATGCCCGGAAACAGATAACCATGCGTATAGGTATTTCCAAGCGTTCAGAGACTAGGAACACCTGGGGGTAGCTTGTTCTTTCAGTAGGAAGCCAGCATCTAAGGGCTTTTAGCTCCAGGGATAGAACAAGGAAAGACCCCAAATCCTTGCTGAGCCTCATTTCCCATGGAGGAGGGGTCACCTTTCAAATCCTGAGGCACCTGACCACCCACCAGAGTGGCCCAGACCTTTTTCAGCTGGTCCTCAGGGATAAAAACACTTAATTCTGTTGGAGCATCAGGCCCTTCAGGACCACCTCACCCCTCATAAGTAGGGAAGACACCAAATGTTCTTGGGGAGCAGAGCAATGTATGGAGGAGGTGAGCCTCAGCCAGCTTCCAGCTGACCTTGGACAAGGCCTGGCATCTCTTTGTTATGTCCGTGCAATGGGGCTGACCCGGGAAACCCCTAGTGGGAGCTGGATTTCTCTCTCTTTGCAGTGAGGGGATAGAAGATTCCTCGGCCTCTTCTCATGAGTGGAGCTCATGCCTGTTTTCCCTAGCTGGGTCTGAGTCACAAAAATTCTTTTATGATCCGTTTTCTGGCCCTCACCCCTGTTTTTTTTGGAACTCTGAAGCAACATCCTAAATTTTCTCTGCCTAATTTTAGTCTCTAGGAATTGGAGCCAGATGATGTCAGACTGAATATTGGATGCCATTGGTCTTCCCAGGCTGGACTCTGTCACCAGCTCCCTGCAGCTGCCCCATCCCCTGGGGTCAGGTGTGGGCCTGGGAGATGGCACGGTCATCAGCCAAGAGCTGTTCTGAGGCTGGGAGTGCTGGGAACCTTTCTTCACTGTAGGAAATGCCCTCAGTATTCGGTGTCCCCCTCAGTGTGGGGCTGGGAAAGCTTCTCCCAAAGGGAAGGGGCAGTTCTCCCTCCATCAGCAAGCCTTTCCAGAACACCCAGTGCAGGTCAAAAACCTACTGTGTGTCGGAAGAAGTGGGCAAGACCTTCCTCTCTGAAAGTGGACCCCATTCACCTCCTCGCTGAGCCCTGGAGCCCCTTCCAACTGCAAATTTTTTGACTATTTTTGAGGGCAGTTTAGGTTCACAACAAAATTGAGCAGAAGGTACAGAGATTCCCCTGCCCCCACCCATTATACCCTCCCCCATAATCAACTTCCCCCACCAGAGTGGTGCATTGGTTACAACTGATGAGCCTACATGGACACACCATAATCACCCGAAGTCCATGGTTTACATTAGGGTTCTTTCTTGGTGCTGTACATCCTATGCTTGGAGCACCTTCTAACAACCAAATCAGATCTCATCATCTGGAGGCAGATCCAGGTTGTGGGCCCCGAAACTCACACAATTTGAAGGGCTTTTAAGTAAAAAGAATACATAGAAAACATTTGTTTGTCGAATTTTAGAAAATCATGTGAGCATGCAAATACATTGCCTGAGGTTCTCTTGGGGCCTTGAAGGAGCCCTTGTAAGTGAAATTTCCAGAAGTGTAAGCTTCATGGTAACGATGCCCCGCCCCCAATTCTCATTCTCTTTAAAATTGTTCATCAGCTTCTGTCTCTGTAAGGATAAATGCCAAACCTCTCAGCTAGCTCGCAGGGCCCTGTATGGGGGAGACCGGAGCCCGTGCTCTTGTTACCCCGGCCTGGACCATGCTGAGCTCTTACTCTGTTCAGGGCCCCTCTCCCTGAGCCGCTTCCCTGCCGTCTTCACTCATTCGCTCCTGCTCTGGGAACCTCTGCCGACAAATCATGTTTGAATTTGAGGCTCTTCTCCCTGTTCTCCACATGGCCCGTCACTACTGCCACCACAGCACAGGCGACCCTGCAGTAGCTGTCTGGTGTCCCCGCGTCTCTTAGAGCAGATTCGGAGTTCCCTGAGGGCGAGCTGCATGTTGGACCCGTTGGCCACTGTGCGCGCCGTCGCCCTGATCTACAGCAGGGCGCAGGAAAGCATCTGTGAATCAGTGGCTGATGGAAGGCTGACCGTGGAAAAAGTAGAAGCAGAAGCATCTGAGCTGTCTTCCTGTCCTGTCTCGAGCCCTCCATGAGCCTTAACAGAGCTGCCAGGCCTCTTCCAAGTCAGGCCTGTTTGGACTTAGCATCCCTGTGCCTGCTGGGTATGGCTGGGTGATACATTTGGGGGAATTATCTTCTGCCTTTCTATTAATATTATTATTTTATTGTTTAGAAATTATTTATTTTTAATTATAGTGTTTGTATGAGTTTCGGGTGTATGGCATAGTGGTTAGACACTTATACAGTTTATGCAGCAATCTCCTGAATCAGTCCGGCCCCCACCTGGCACTATACGTAGTTGTTGCAGCGTTATTGACTCTATTCCCTACGCCGCACTCCCCTGCCTTTCCAAGGAGATGTGTTCTCCTGAGCACTCCTCCGTTCATGGCCTCAGCGTGTGGTCCCTTCCTCCCCCAGCCCCCAATAACTTTATTGACCCAATACCCTCGGCCCCCGGTTAGAGGGAGAGATTTCGGATGTGGACTCCCCTGACCTCTGTTCCTTCCTTGCCTGCTCCCTGCCAGCCCCAGACACTCCAGGTTCATGGCCATGGAAGCTGTGATGTTGGCCTGCTTCCCAGCGTTTTGTGCCTCCCAGGATGGACCAGACCAACGCCCCCTCCCCCAAAGGTTCCTGCCACTGAGCTTCCACATCTCTTTGACCCACCTAGAGTCCCAGCTGGGCTCAGGCTGCTGGGCCTTCTAGACCACCAAGCTGGAGTTCTCTCACTTGGAGATACTTCCTGAGGCTTTCCCTATCATCGGATCATAAAGCTTGGGGGTACCTTCCCCCTCAGGCTTGTGGAGGTCCTGCATCCTGTTCCGAGATGGCTGGTCCAGGGCAGCGATGCTGACTCTCCATCTGAGGACCCATCCCAAGTTCCCTGGCCTGGGGAGGCATGTGGGTGGAGGAAGGAGCACTGGGCTGGAAGTCAGGCAGATCAGGTTCATGGGGAGCAGGGGCCTATCTTGGGTAGTAATCTTGGCTAATGCCCATCTCCTTAGTCTCTATTTCTTTATCTTCAATCAAGGTAAACAGCCCCTCTCACCTGTTCACACAGAAAATGAAGGATGCCTTGGTCCCTCCTTGCATTTGCACTTGACCTGGATTCTGAAGCCTGTGATCAAGCCCACAGTCCCCATGTCCTGTCCCAGGGGTGGGGCTACAGGTCTGCTTATAGACCGGTGGTGCTACATATGGGCAGAAGCAGCCCTGCCTGGTGTATTGAAGGGTGTATCGAAGGGTGGTGGCTTCCTGGAAGCCTGCCGGGACCCCCAGCCTCCCTGCATGGGTCCCCATGCTTCCGTGTCTCTGCTCAGCTGTGACTGAGGTATGTGGGAGGAGGGCGCACACACAGCAGCATTGTCCCTTCCCCTCACATGCAGGCTCACACGATATGATCCCCACCCCTGCCTATGAGACAGACTCGGACAAAACACACATGTAAACACACACAGACTTGCACAAACGCAGCTGCTGGGAACTCATGCACACATGCATGTGCACGCATGGCCCAACAGGAATGTGTTGCATTTACACACACATGCACAAGCACACACACTCACCAACATGCTCACACACAGGCGCAGATGCCGTGGGCTTCTGTATTCTCCCACTTAAGGCTTCTGGCAGCTTCTGTTCGTGTGGAAGCCAGGAGTCAGGGAAGGGCGAGGTCTGTTGGGAGCTGCAGGGAGAATGTGAGGAGGGTGAGATGAGCTGGGGAGGCCACAGAAGGGCAAGCTGAGGAGTTTGCACTTGATACTACAGGTGACGGAGAGCCTATTGTCTGCAGGGTTCGAGACTTTCCCTAAGAGCTGGTAACAGCCTGGGGAACCCCAGCAGGACTGAGACGGCTGCAGGTTTGAGAAACTGCAGAAGCCTGAGTCCTGCTGGAACTGGCATGTGGGCTCTGGGCTCTGGTCCAGCTTTGTCCCTGACAGGCTGGGTGTTCTTGGGCGGATGCCTACCCACTCTGGGACATTGTCCCCATCTGGATAAGATGGGTTTGGCCTCAACATTTGCTGAGCACCCACCTGCTGGGCCTCCGGGGAATGCTGGGTCTATCAGACCAGCCCGAGTTGTTGGGAAAGGGGTCTCATGGTTGGGAACAGGTCCTGCTGCTTCAGACCACAGGACAACTGGCAGAGCCATGGGCAGACCTGAGCTGGAGCCTCGGACTTCCAGCATCAATCTGGGGAATTATCAACCAAATTAGGTTTGGAAACTACGTAAGTACCACTTTCCCTTTCCAATAATTTCGAATTGTTCTTTATATTCTGGTGACGCCACCCTCAGGAAGCCCTCCCTTCATACCCTGTCCCAGTGCCTTGAGTTCCTTGGCTCCCTGTTATAATGGTCTGGTGGGCTCTCTCCCAGGACATAGAGCTCTCAAGGGCTGGGTCTGTGGTCTCATAACCTGAATCCCGAATACCCAAGACAGTGCTTACTGACCAGGGTGTTGGGCAGTGTTTGTCAAACATCTGTGAGGTCATTTCATATCTATTGCTGTAAATGTTAGGCAGTGGTAAGTGCTTATTCTCCTTAGAGAGGACTCTGTGATCCAGAACTTTCCAGGGTTATTTCTATCTGAGAAATACTCCAGGAGCTGATGCTGAAAGTCTGCCCTCCCCTTCATATACAGCCTCAAGCCTGCCTCCTGGGGCTGGCTGCTGTTCCTGCCTTGCCTTCTTAGACCCTCCTTTCCACAGGCATTGGGGACTGAGGAGGGAAGTCTCACCTCTTGGCTTTTGAGTCAAGTCTCAGCTTGGAATGACCTGTAAGGAAGGCTTAAGAGACCCCCATGATGTGTATGTGTATTTGTGTGCACCTGTGCACATGTTCAGAGAGAGAGAGAGAGAGAGAGAGAGAGAGAGAGAGAGACTGTGTGTGTGTGTGTGTGTGTGTGTGTGTGTGTGTGTGTGTGATCCCAGCATAAGAGTCCTCATGCCCATACAGAGCTCAGACATCAGAGCTAGAAAGGTCCTAGGGGATACACACACACACACACACACACACACACACACACACACATCATATTTTTGTGAATATATGTATGTATTTATGTATATGTATACATATATATTTATATATGTATATGCATATGTATTTTTATATATGCATGTGTATATATGTATGCTATGTAAAGAACTTTGGACCCAAGGGATTTGGCTATGGTCTAGGAGCAGAAGTGCTTGTTCACACTCAGCAAAGGTGTGAATGCAGAGCCGAGCATCACACACTGAGAATCTCTTCATATTTAGGCACAGATCGTCTCTTAACACTGGGGCACTGTGACATGCTACCAGCACTTAAGTACTGTATATTACCCTGAGCTTGGTAGGCTGGCGGACTGGTAGGAAGAGAGCACTGTATTCTTTTGCTTTACTCATCAGCATTTTCAAGAACCATTTCTTTTACATTTTAAATAAAGATTTAGCTTAGAAAGAAAAGCCGAATGAGGTTGCCGGCTCCTTCTCTGACTCCTCTCCATGGCAAGGGGCAAGGGGCAAGGGTGGGGCCTGAGGACCCATCCAGGCACTTCGGCCCCCTCAGGCTCTAGGTGCCCAGGTAATAAAAGGACAGAGGGTTCTGCGGCTGGTGCTGTGGTTACCTGCGGTGGGTGGTGGTGGGGTGAGGATGTGGGTCTTGGGAACTTGGGACCAAGCTTTACCTGAGCCAGAACGAGGGATGAGTGTGGGAGGGCTCCAGTGTTGCACGGAGTGAGACATGAGACTTAGTTAGAAAGGCAGCAGGAAAAGTCCACTCCTGGCTCACAGAGGCAATGAGGAAGCTTGTCCAGCTGGACTCTGGATGGGAGAAATAAGCCTGAGAAATCAAAGCCTTGGGCCTCTATCTCCCACAGGTTCAGGACACGAATTTACCCTATCTCTGTGGTCACAAAGTTGGTTCCACATTGGAGCTATCAATGATTCAAGTGAAAAATCTAAAAGAAAATATAAACAACAAAAAATAAATAATCCAATTAAAAATGGGCAGAGGACATGAATAGACACTTTTCCAAGGAAGACATGCAGATGGCCAACAGATATATGAAAAGATGCTCAAAATCACTAGTTATAAGGGAAATACAAATCCAAACCACAATGAGATACCACCTCATACTTGTTAGAATGTCTATTATCAATAAGACAAGTAATAACAAGTGTTGGAGAGGATTAGAGATAAGGGTATCCTTGTACACTGCTGGTGGGAATGTACATTGGCGCAGCCACTATGGAAAACAGTATGGAGGTTCCTCAAAAAATTAAGAATGGAGCTACCATATGACCGAGCAATCCCTCTTCTGGGTATCTACCCCCAAAATTTGAAGACACTTATTCGTAAAGCTATATGAACCCCTATGTTCATTGCAGCATTATTCACAATAGTCAAGACATGGAAGCAACATAAGTGTCCATTAATGGATGATTTGATCAAGAAGATGTGGTATGTATATACAATAGAGTGCTACTCAGCCATGAAAAAAATGAAATATTGCCATTTGCAAAAACATGGATGGATCTTGAAAGTATCATGCTAAGTGAAATAAGTCAGACAGAACAGGACATATGATTTCACTCATATGTGGGATATAAAACTGAAAACAACCAACCAACTAACCAACAAAACAAAACAAATGAACTCATAGACACAGACAACAGAAGGGTGGTTACCAGAGGGGAAGTGGGGTGGGGAGAAGATGAAGAGCATAAAGGGGAGTCAAATATGTGGCAACGGAAAGAGACTAGACTATAATATGACACTGGAGTGTCATATTATAAAGTTGTACACCTGAAATTTATATAATGTTATTAACCAATGTTACCCCAACAAATTTAATTTAAATATTATCTATTCAAATCCAGCAGTACACAAAAAAAGTAATAGATCATGACCAAGCAGAGTTTAGAAAACCTATTCATGTAAATTCAGCTCATTTCCAGTTTAAGAGATAAAATTCCATACCTATTCATGATGAAAACTGCAAACCAGGCAGAGAAAGGAACTTCTGACCACACAGATCCCAGCTACCAATCTCACAGCCATCATCTCACTAGCCTGCGTGGGTAGTTAGAAGTGCCCCCTTTAAATTCATGAATGGATTCAGAGGTTGTTGTCATGACTTCATGAAATACCTCAAGTTAAAGGAATAAAAGGTAAATAGATTGGAGAACTTCTATAATGACAAAAGACAGTGTTAGCAAGCCAAAGACACAAGCCACAGACTGGAAGGAGATATTTACAATGTGTAAAATTGACATTGGGTTGGTATCAGAAATACAGAAAGAACTCCTGTGAATCCAAATAAAAAAGAACAATTCAACAGAAAAATGGGTGAAGAGCAGGCATTGCATGGTGGGGGGAGAGGGAAGAAATGGCTCAAAAACCTAGGAGAAGATGTTCAGCCTCATTAGCAATGTGGAAAATGCAGATTCAAACCACAATGAGATAGCATTTCACACCCACCAGATTGGCAGACTTTTACAGTCTTGGTTGGCTGCCTCTGGGCCTCTAGGGAGCTCCCAGGTATGAGGGCAAGGGGTGTTGGTGTTGGAAGAGGCAGGGGCCTGGATGCCTCCCCATTAGGGAGGCTCCTTCCTGACTCGCGTTGTCTTTCAGGACTTGGCCGCAGCTGGGACAGTGAGCAGTCCCAAAGTGGTGGTGTTTGGGTCCTATCCCAGCCCCTCTCTTCCCCAGTCCCTCCCCACCCTACCCTGTGCCCCACCCCAGGCCTTTGGGGTCTGCCAGAGACTGCTTCCTTGGAATCTGCTGGTGTCAGCCTTCCCTGCTCCGCCCCACCAGGCAGCCAGATGTGCCTCTGGCTGCAGTGCTTGGTTCTGGTCTGCAGAGCTGGGGGGCAGGAGAGAACGGAGGGTAACTGGATCAGACTGCCCTTCCCGTACACTTGGACAGATCTCTTCCCCATGAGAATCTACCCCCTCCCCGTCCCGCATATCCCTAAAGCTCAGATAGACTGAAAGGAGGAGATTGGGGCTCTCCACTCCCCCCGACGCTCCAACCCAGCTGTGACCAGGAAGCAGGCATCAGACGCTGAGGCCAGCCTTTGGCTGTCTTCCCACCTCACTTGCAAGGGCTTTACGTCTGGCCTGAGCTTTCTCCCATCTTCCACTCAGTGAGTCCAGCTGGGAGAGGACCACTGTGGATGCCAGCTCGGTTCATCGAGCAGAAGCTTCTCCTGCTCTAGCCCAGCGTTTGGGTGCCGGAAAATATGGCCAGTAGGAACACCAGCCCAGGAACAGTACTCAGTGCCTGAGCAGAGAGCTCCCTGCCCCCTTCCTTCCTCAAGCCTGCACACAGACAGAGCTGCTGACCGAGGAGGATTGGCATTTCTGGGGCCCAGGCCACCTTTCCCCTTTTTGGGCTGGATTATCTCTTGCCCTTCCTTAATTGTGGGGATAATAATATCTTCTTAGGCTCTCCTGGCAGGAGAGGGAGATGAGAGAATGCTTTGTAAAGGCTCTGCCTTCGGTGATATTGTATAGACCCATTCTCACTGTGTGTAGATGACTGAGGGGCAGTAATGAGGTGCCCACCCCAGGAAAGTGAAAAGGCTGCTGGATGCATGCCCAGAACCGGGTTTTAGCTCTGGCTCGGCCACCTCTTCAAATGTGGGACTGTGGCCACGAGCCACTTACCATCCCAGAACTGTTTTCTAATCTGTAGAAAGAAAGGGCCAATGAGAGAACTCTAAGAGTCTTCTGGGTTTTACAATTGTACGGGAGATTCGCTTTCTAATATGAGCACAAGGAACAGCTGCCCTTTCTCGGACATACACTCTGTTAACCCTGCTTTCTCTCTAACTAGTTCAGGGCCCGAGGAGGTGGCCTTGATAGATTATCCCTGTCTTCTGGGCAAAGCAACTGAAGTTCAGAAAGTTAAGTAACTTCCCCAAGGTCACACAGCTTGTCGGGAGGCAGGGCCCAGAGAGGTGACTAAGCCTGAAGCTATTAGGCAACTACCCTAAATCCTGCACAAATACCTTCGTGTTGTTCAAAAGTGTTTTAAACTATTCCGGGGGTGGGGGAAGGTATCCAAGAAAGAGCCGGATTGTGTCTGAGTGATCCTCAAGGTTGGAAAATACAGGCAATTAGCAGAAAGAGCCATCCTTAGTGCGGGTCTGTGCCTGGTAAGAGGAAGGGCCCCATCAAGTGGTCCTTTAGTTACCATGGTAATCTTCTGCTGGGAAACGTGAGGTAGATGTTTGAACCCAAGAGTCAGGGGTCTCATCACTTGCCCACCCTTCCTCCCTGGCCTCCCACAGGTGACCAGGTGAGCCTGGGCTCCAGCAAGACTCGCTCTGGCTAGGAGGGGTGGAGGGGACAGCTGACCAGTGGATGGTGGCCCCTGAGGGGAAACTATGCAGGAAGGGGCCAGGCCAGACTGTGAAGTATGTAAGCACCAGATGCTGCCTGAGGGAGCTGAGCCCAGACTGCCGATGCCACGAAGGAGGTAGGTTCTGTGTGGGCACTACACCCCTGCTAGATGTGGGTATCTGCTGCTCCCTTGTGTATCTGAGAACCAGGGGTGGGGGCCCCAAGACCTGCCCACCTCTTGCCCACCTTGAGCCCAGGGGGCAAGAGGTAGCTGATTGGGACCTCTGGGCTTCTACCGTCTGCTGCCAGAGCGGAGCAGCTTCTCTTTGATCTGTTATTGACTGAGTCCCAGAAGTAATTGTGCGTAGGAAAAAGACTTCTTCCTGGAAAAAAACAAAACAAAAAACAGACCAAAACCAAACATTTGAGAACTGCTGCTCTGAGCCCTTCTCCAACATGTCGCCTGGGATGTGTTCTCTGATTCAGAACTTGGGAGGCCCAGTGTCAGAGGAAGGCCCCTGCTCACCTCCCAGCTCCCCTAAAAAACCATCACAAGGAAGATGGCCCCACGAGGAGACCAAAGCCTTCCCTGGGGCCCAGCTGAAGCCACCTTGGGCCTTCACCTGGCCTTTGGAGGAGTAGGGGCCTGCCCAGGTGCATGCAGGGAAAGGTGGAGAGCTGCTCCCCAGCCTCCTTCCTCTTCTCCCAGGGCCCCTCCTCTGCTGCCCCGTCCAGTCCTACCGCTGAAGAAGGGGCCAGTGACTTTGTCTTTAGTTCTTAAAACTGCTACCATTTCTTTCCGAAAGCCCTAGTGACCAATGAGACACCACCCCCGCTTGCTCTTTTTGGGCACCTTGTCAGTTTCTCGGAGAGAGCTCATCACTCCCTCCTGAGCCTTGACCAGTGCTTAGAGGTCCAAAGCTGTGGATGCTCCTCACAGCTTCCTGGGGTCCCGAAGGCCCCAGCAGAGCCGGGCAGCCCCCATCCATGATCTGGAGGCCCCTAGTCAGCCAGCTTTGCTTTATGGCCCCTGAACCTTGACCTTGGGCTTGGAATCCTATTAAAAGGGATTCTTTCCCAGTGACACACAGCGATGGCAGCACCGACTCCACATGTCCAAGTGGGTCAAGAATCACAGCGCTCATCTCCCTTGGCTGGGCTTGGTGTCATCTTTCAGGCCCAGGCGAGGCTGCCTGCCAGCTTGTAGGACCCGAGAGATATTTATAATTTCTTTCTGGATGAGGAAAAAAGAGTAAGAGCGCTTCATGCAATAACTTCAGATTAACAACATGAACCTTAGCAATCTACCAAAGAGAAGTAGCTGAATTACTGTACCCTAAAAGATAAAACGTCCTCGGAGACGATAACCCCAGTTTCTCTCTCTCCCAAATGGCTGCAGAGACTGGATCTCCTATTTTTGTTGGGATAAAATCCCCTTCAAGTACTGAGGGAACATTCAGAAGACTTGAAATCCTCCACTGAGCAAATTGCAGCACAGCTGCCTGTATCCAAGTACCCCCAGCCGCGGGGACCCCACGTCCCCAACTGAGGACCCAGAAGTACTTTATCCTGCAGGATTCTCATGCCTCCATACTCATGCTATTGGTTTCCGGGGACTTCTCTCAGCCATGCCAGTCTGAAGGAAAGCAAGCCACTCCACAGACCATTTGGAACAGAGCTGATGAGAAATATATTAATTGAGTCAAACTCACGTGCCATAACCTACTATAACTTGCCTGTCCAGAGGAGAGTAATACTTACCTCTGGGCAAACTGATGAACAGGTGATGCAGCCAATGACAGGGTCAAGCCAGCCTTCAGGGGCCTCAGGGGCCAGGCACTAAAGCTCACGCCCCTTTCCCGGGTGCGCTCACCCGTAGGAGGGTTCTAACTCTCTTGCTTGTGAGGTCTCCAAAGTGACCAAAGCAATAGGAAGCCAGCAGTCATTCAGGAAAGAACACAGACTTGGGAGTGTCTCTGATGCAGGTCCTGCCCCTGCCTGTGGGGCCTGGGGCAGCTTTGTTACTTGCCCATTTCTCATTTGTAACGGAGGAATCAGAACACCTATTGTGAGAATGGGTGATGCACAGCTGTGACGCCCAGGGAGTGAGGCTCTCATTACATCATTACAAACAGCCAGTGGGAACTGAAAAGAAAGTACCTGCTAAAGGCAATTAGTATTAATAGGCAGGAGGACTCAGGCCCCCATAAATCGAGACCCAGAATCCAGGGCTCAGAAAGTCCAGCAGTTGGTGAGGGCAGAGGGAGGAGTGCAGTGAAGATGGGCATGTAGTTTAGGGGCAAGCTGCCCTCCACCCTTTGGTGCCCCTATGAGTAGTCAGCACAATGTGTGCTTGTAAACCTCTCCTTAGACAGGCTTCTCGCCAGAATGGCCCGAACACAAAAGGCTCTCCTGGAACAAGGACCAGCCCTTTGCTGCCTAGAGCCTTGGAGAACCGTGATGGCCCTGTGTTCCCCCTACCTGTACATGCCCCGTACAGGTGTTTTTGGTGGGGGTGAGCTTGCCCCAGAAGCATGGCCTGAGACCCTCAGACCCCCACCTGCAGCCCCAAGATGCTCCTGAGGGTTTCTGGATGCGGAGGCAGCTGCCCCGCCCAGCACGGAGGCGTGGAGAACTCGTCCCTTCCCTGCACGGTCCCCCTGGGCAAAAAGCGAGGCCTGAAGGCCAGGGCACTTTTCAAAGGCCAGTGGTAAAGGTCTGGACTGGGCTTCCCGGCTGAACAGGGCAGCGACTACTTTTCCATTTTATCATGGATGGAGGCCGAGAGTCCACTGATAGAGAGCAGAGTAGCCAAGATGGAAGTGGGGGTCTGTGCTCCCCACCTGGACGCCGCCAGCAGGGCAAGCAGCCTCTACAGGCCACGGGGTGCTTCACAGCGCATCTCACATTTCACCACAGAAGCCTGAGAATAATCTGCCACGACATGATCCATCTGCTCACAGGAAACAAAGGCCTGTTCCTTTTCCCACAGGAGAGAGAAAGGGAGGTGGACGCCCAGCTGATGCGCCTTCTGGCTTCACTTATGACTGCTGACTCAGAGAATGACAGGCTGACAGGGCCATGAGACAGCATCGAGTCCATCCCTGCATCCAACCCATGGGAAGCTAAGGCCCAGACAGGGCTGCACCCTGCCCGAGGACACACAGCACAGCTCCTGATGTCCAACTCCACCCTTTGTCCATCAGAAGGCAGGTGTTCGCAGAACAGGGGACCAGTCAGTCCCCTGGCCTCACAGCTGGTGGGCCATAAATAGGGGCTGGCAGCCCCCCACCCCACCCCGCTTGTGGCTCATTTGGGTTCCTTTTGATGGAAAGGCCATGGGAGGGGTGGGGTAGGTGGCGTGGGAGGACCCCTGGCCTTCCCCAGAGGAAGACAATGAATGGGGTTTTTGTCAAAGCTCTGTGTGACCTGGGAAATTCCCCTCCCCTGTGAGAGCTGCCCTTTGAACAGTTATAAATTGGGACCATGGATTGTGGGATTTCACCAGCCACACGGGTACCAAATGAGGTCAGAGGTGTAAAAGGGCTTTGTAAAACCATGGGTCCTGTGTAAATGGAGAATGTTTCTGAGCTTCCGTCCATGTGTTGGGACAAGGACCAGAAACACACACACACGTGCGTGCCCACACGCATGTTCTTGCATGTCTGCATTCTGGTGCGTGGACGTGTGGACTGCCCCCGCACCTCCACCCCCGCCACACCCCCTATGCCTCAGTGGTGCCCTTTATCTCTCGGAGCCACTTATGCTGCTCTGAGGACCCTCCCCAGCTGCCAGCCCCCCGTCCCTGCAGCCCCTACCCCATGCCACTGCCCATTTGGGTCTCTTTTATTTGGGCCCAGCTGCCTTCTGGGGGAGAGGGACAAGGGGAATATGTCAGCCCCATATCTCATTTCCTAAAGAGATGCATTTATTTAATTCCTGCTATTTCCCCACAGAAGTCAAGGGCCTTATGTTTCAGAAAGGAAATGCCATGGTGCCCTCAGCTGGTGCAAGGGGCCAGGATGGCATCTGGGGAAAGGCTGTGGAGCCCCCCTTCCCCCAGGGCCTGCTGTGTGGGGGTAGGAATTCCAGAGGACAGCAGGGTGGGGGCTGAAGCCGGAAGGAAGTCATCAGGGCAGCGCCCCAAGGGACTTCAGGCCTTTTTGGCAGACCAGCTCCTAAGGCCAGCCATGGGCTGGTTGAAAGCCAGGTGCCACCCACTGACTGCCTCAGTTTGAATCCAGGCTCTGTCACTTACTAGCTGTGTAACTTTGGGCTGCTACCTAACCTCTTTGATCCTCAGTTTCCTGTCTATAATGAGACAGTCACGGTCCCTACCACATCAGGTTATTGTAGGAATTAGGTGAATTTACATGAAAAGTAGGTCATCAGCACAGGTCTAGCCCAGCACATAGGAAGTCTCCAGGAATGTGAGTCGGAGTCCTCTTTTTTGGACCGTTATTATGACCTGCATGGCTCCACGTGGGCCAGACCCTCTGCTCTTGTGAAATCGGGGCGATCATTTCCTCCCTCTCCTCCCATGGTGACACAAGCCAGAATGTAATGAACTTCAGCATCAACATATCTTCCTTATCTCTACCTTAAGCCCTTTCCGCTTTTTCTGGCCTTGGTGGAAATGGAAAACAGCTGCTTGGGGGCTGTGGCACTTCAGTGAGGAAGTTCCTGGCACAGAGATGCCAGGGTGTGCAGGGAGAGATGCCCCAGGGGCACACACCTCCCCTGAGGTGGGGAGGTGGGGGAGAGCAGCCCCCTCCCTCCTTCCTGGTCCCTGAAGGTCCTCCAGGGCAGGCCTCCTGCACAGTGAGTTGGGGGTCTCCTTCTTGTTCTGCTTACCATCCCAAGGGCAGCTCTGCCACCTCCTGAGAGGACACATGAGCATCTTTGCAGCCCCATGTGATGGGAATTTGCCAGCTCTGATTTGTTTAGACTATAAGAATGAATGAGACATGGCCCCTGCCCTCAAGGGGTTCACAGCCCACAGGGCTGAGGTGTACCCAAAACATCATCCCATCTAGGGTGCTGAGTGCCGTAAGCAAGGTGCATGGTAATTGATGGGAAAGTGGGTGTCTAAGCCCTCCTGGAGTGTTCAAGGAAGGCTTCCTGGAGGAGGGGGTGCTTAAGAAGTTAGCTGATCAATGGGGTGGGCTGGGGGCCATTGCTAAATGAGATAAGATAAGCAAAGACCAGGAGAGTGAGGGATGCTCAGAGCATGGCAAATAGCCCTCGCTGATGGGGTTTGTCTTCAGGGTGACAGGGAACTTAGAAGGGTGACATGTCAGACTAGGGATCCGAATGAGCAGGAGAACAACTCAACATGTTTTCCACAAAGTGACTGCACATGGGTACCAGCACCCACATCATGCAAGAACATTTTCATCATCTTAGAAGCCCTCCTCTTGCCTCTTCCAGGAATTGTCCTCCCTGAGGTCACCACTATGAATCCCAACACCTTTGGGCTGGCCGAGTGGCGCAGTGGTTAAGTGCTGGCTTGGGAAGCCAGCGGCCCTGGTTCGGTCCCACATATGAGGGCCAGTGACACTGCCCTCAAAAAAAAAAAAAAAAAAAAAAAAAAGAACTGAGGCAAATTGACATTTCGCTCAGTCTTGTAGCTGAATCCCAACACCTTAGAGCTGTTTTGCCTGTGTTGGGACTTTCGATAAATGGAATCACACAGCATGTGCTCTTTCGGTCTGTCATCTTTCACCCGGCGTTTTCTCTGAGGATCATCCGTGAGGCTGTTTGGTTTGCACACACTTCTTACTGTGTAGTCTTTTATTTTGTGAATATTCAATTTATTTATCCAGTTGACCATCGATGGGAATTTGGGTTATTTCTAATTTTTGGTTATTCTGAGCAACGCTGCTTGAACGCTTTTGTATATAGTTTTTGATGAATGTATGTATTCATTTTTGTCAGGTTTATATCTGGGGATGGAATTGCTGGATCACAGAATGGCCTTGTAATCAGCTTTATTAGAAACTGCCAAGTGATTTCTTTAAGTGGCTGTACCACAGACTCAGCATCAACACTGTATGAGAGTTCAGTGGCTCCCATCCTCTGTGATACTTGGGGTTATTAGTCTTTTTAATTTTAGCCATTCTGGTGGATGTGTGGGGGTATCGCATTGTGGTTTAATCTGCTTTTCTTCGTAGGGCTGAGTTGCGCCCCTCTGCGGATGGCTGTTGGCATCTTATTTTGGATATCTTATTTTGAGGCTATATGTATTCCAAGGATCTTCTTCTACTTGGTAATAGGCCTCTTCTTTCTCTTAGTGGTATCTTCTGATGAAAATAAATTCTTAATTTTAAAGCAGTTCACTTTATCAAAGTTTTCTTTAATGTTAGTGCTTTTTGTGACCCGTTCAAGAAATATTATCTGTTCTGAGGTCATGAAGGTAGTCAGTCACCTATGTTTTCTTCTAAAAGCTGTATTATTTTACCCTTTACATTTAGATCTACAATCCATTTGGAATGAACTTTTTATGTGTGGTGTGAGTTGGGGATCTGATTGTTTTATTTTACTTTTCTATTTGGATATTCAATTGACCCAGCACCATATCCTTTCTCCACTGTACTGCATTTGTGCCTTTTTCTTATACCAGGTGACTGTAAGTATGGGTCTGTTTGTCTTTCCTTGTATCAACTATATAGTCTCTTATTTACTGTACTTTCATGATAGGTCTCAATTCTGGTAGTATAAGTCTTCTATATAGTTTTCTATTTCTTCTGGGTTGCTTTGGCTATGCTTAGACCTTTAGACCTTTGCATTTTTGTATACATTTCAGAATCAACCTGCCAATACACACACACACACACACACACACACACACACACACACACACACAGAGCCTTCTGAATTTCAAATGGGATTACATTCACTCTGTAGATCAACTGGGGGAGAATTAACAGCTTTATAATATTGGGTCTTCCAATCCATGAATATAGTATATCTTTTCCATTTATTTAGATCTTCTTTAATTTCTCTCAGTGATGTTTTATAGTTTCCAGTAGATTTATTCCTAGACAATGATGCTTTTGTAAATGGTATTGAAAATTTTCATTTTCTATTTGTTTATAACCAGTATATAGCAATATTGTTGATTTTTTTCTTTTTAGTAAATTATCTTTGTTTTTTTAGTGTCCTTGCTAAATTAATTTAATAATTCTAATAATTCCTCTTCATATTTTTTTTGGGGAAAGATGCTTTCGGGCATGGTCCAGCTAGGGTGCAAGACCTGTTGGACCTTGAACTCTGGTCTGGATATGGAGGTAGAGAGGGAGGAAGACAGACTCGGCCAGCCAAGTCAGCAGAGCCCCTGGAGCCATGGTAGGGTGCACAAGTCACAGACTTTGCCAATGTCCAGGCGTGGTCCAGGCACCTCTCTTCACATTGAAAATTGCTGCCTGGGCCAAGGCACCTAGCTCAGCCCACTATGGCCTCACGGGAAGGGAAACCTGGGCTCTGATTCTGGCCTTTAATTGACAAGCTGTGTGACCTTGAGTATGTTGCTGTACTGAATCTTATCCTGCTCACTTACAAGGAAGGGCAATATGCCAGGATATTTCTGTCTCTTATCCAGTAATTGCCTGATAAACACTAGCGAATTGAGTTCACTCACCAATGTTGCCCTTTTTCCCCATGGGGTGTTTCTGAACATTGCCAGAAAGTTCCACAGTCCAGGGGCTGCTGATGTGGGTGCCAGACATGGGAGTGGAGGTAGCCAGTTACTATCGTGTTCTGAGAAGCTTCGGTGTAGTCAGTCCTTCAGGGATTTGTGTTTCTACAGTGAAGACCCCCATGCGAGGCTTCCCCTCTCCAAGAAGGAACTCAAGTTACTCTTCAATAAAAGTCTTGGCAGAAGTTCCTGAAAAATCTTGCCTTCTCTGTGATCCCTAATATAGAAAAGGATGGAATTTAATTATTCTGTCCTGTCCATGAGCCCTACGGCTGGGCCTGGCAGGCAGCCACAGTTCTATCCGTCCAGCAGGCTCCCTGGTCCTCAATGGGGTTCATTGCTCTGGCATGTTTTGGGGAGCATAGGGGAGGCACAGGGTAGGGCCTCTACCTTCGGCCTGACCTTACCCCCTTCATCTTTCCTTTTGGGAGATGTGGCTTAGAGAAATCCCATCTGTCTGCAATTACCTGGGCAAGCAGCTCTCTGGAAGGTAACCGGACAGGTAGCTTCCCTGCCCAGTGCTTCTCTGCTACCCACGAGGCTAGACTTAGAGCACCAGAGGGCACCTTAGAACTGCAGGCTGACCTGGAGACACCGGACTGAAGAAATCTAGAATCATCACGCCACGGGTGCCCCAGGGGCCTGGAGACTCTGGGAACCCAGCCTGCACCTGGCTTGCTTTCCCCGCAACCATCCCCGATCCTCATAGCTAATTGGATTCCTACCTGTTATAGAAGCTTAAGTGGGGACCGGAGTGAGATCTGTTTAGGCAGGTGGCCAATGCAAGGTCAGGCAGAATCTTGTAAAGGTGAGGAGTGGGGGGCCGGGAACAGACACTCAGGCACATGTCCAAGCTGTGTGCTTTTGGCCTTGAACACCATCACCATTGGTCTGTGTCCTCCTCTGTAGGTGGGAGGGACAGCAGGGTCCCCCCTCACGGGCGGATGCAAGGATCTCAAGAACATGCAGAGCCCTAGTACTGGGCCTGAGTGGGGCTGGTGCGTGATAAACAGCAGTTGTGTCAGACCTTAAATAGTTCAGTGGTTAAGAGCAAAGAACTTGAGCTTCCAGGTCAGTTTCTGGTTGGGAGACTTTCGGACAATTTGCCTGAGCTCATTGTGCCTCCCTTTTCCCATCTGCAAAGTGAGGATAGCAATCTTGTGTCTGCTTCAGGGTTGCTAAGTGTCTTACACAGAAAGAATGGGTGTAAGGGGCTTAAGCCAGGGCCGGACCCAGAGCAAGGGCTCAGCTAATGTTTTACATTTGTCAAGGCTCAGGTCCCCCTCTTCAGGAAGCCCTCTTGATCTCTCCTGACTGGGGTTGGCCCCACCCTGCACAGGAGAGGCACACAGATGGGCGCTGCCCTTCGGCATGGTCACTTACATGTCCAGAGGCCCCTGAAGGTAAGGCCACTTGCCCCTGGTTCCCTATCACAGAGAAAGCATGCCTGTAGAAGGAATGAAATCCTAAGGGTTGCTAAAATTCTGTGTTTTTTTTTTTTTTTTTTTTTTGAGGGCAGTGTCACTGGCCCTCATATGTGGGATCCGAACCGGGGGGCTTCCCAAACCAGCACGTAACCACCGCGCCACTCGGCCGGCCCTAAAATTCTGTGTTTTCATTTGCTAAACCTGGCAGCACTATCTTTAAGGTAGCGGGCCTGAATCACAGAACCTTCCTAAGAATTCAGGAGACCCTGCCCTGGTTGATGAATCTGTGGTTAGGACCTGTTAGTGGGTAGGGCCTTGTATCAGTCAGGTTCCCCAGAGAAACAGAACCAATAAGGGGTGTGTGTGTGTGTCTATATATCTCTCTATATGTATATCTATCTATCTATCTATCTATCTATCTATCTATCTATCTAATCTTTTATAGATGTATAGTAAGGAATTGGTTTATGCAATTGTGGGGGCTGGCAAGTCTGAAATCTTTAGGTTAGGCCAGCAGGCTGGAGACTCAGGTAGGATTTGCTGTTGCAGTCTTTTTTTTTTTTTTTTTTTTTAACTGGGGAATTGGGGGAGGGGAACAGCATTGGGGAATCGGGGAAGGGGAACAGACAAGTTGCTGTCCTTTTGTTCTTCAGTCTAGTTGTGGAGGACATTGCTTCACTGGCCCATGTTGGTATCATCATTGTGCTCTTCGCGGGTGAGGCAGATCGGTCGCTGGACAGCCGCTCACAGTGGCTCTTGGCAGCTCACACCAGCTGCCAGCCACTCACACTGGCTGTCGCCCACTCACTGTAATCTATGGCAGCCCACTGCAGCAGGGGCTGCAGCTATGCCATCCTGGGGACTCACAGCAGCCCAGCTCCAGGTGGAGCTGTTGTTCACCATCTTAGCTGTAGAGGGCAGTGTCCCTGGCCCTCATATGTGGGATCCGAAATGGGACTGCTGGCGTCCCAAGCCAGCTTTTAACTAATGCGTCACTCGCCTGGCCACTGCTATTGCAGTCTTGAGGCAGAATTCCTACTTCTCTGGGAAACCTCAGATTTTGCTCCTAAGGCCTTCAACTAATTGGATGAGTCCCACCCACATTATCCATAGTAACTGCCTTTACTTCAAGTCAGCTAATTGTAGATATTAACCACATCTCAAAATACCTTCACAGCAACATCTAGACTAGTGTTTGACAAAACAACGGCACTAGAGCCTAGCTAGGTTGACATAAAATGAAGCTTCACAGGCCTCCAGCTTCCTTTCAGCCCAAGAGTCTCAAGGCTACAAGGATTCTAAGGGGCCACAGGTGTTGGGGGGACTGGTTCCTCTCACCACAGACTAGAAATGTGAGTGTCAGAGCCATTCCCCTGATGCACTTTGTGACATGTGTTCACATTGATCTCTTCTGAGACCCGTTACTGTTCTTAAGGGTGGGTTAGGGAGTATCAGGTCCATTTTACAGGTGAGGAAACTGAGGCTTATGTTCAATGACTTTTCAAAGGCGTTGGCCTGGCAGTGGAGATTCTTGTCTAGATTCTAGACAATTGAATTGGCCAAGCTTACGGCCTCATAGGAGATACACCACCCAATGTCTCTTACCTCAGGCCGTGGCCGAACTACCTACCACAGGCCATGAGGCCCATCCTCAGTTCACTAGGGGATGTCCAGATTCTTCTTCACATGTCTAGATCCTTCTTCACCTTCAGGACACAAACACAAATGTCTCTTCATAATGCAGGAAATCCCCTAGTGAACTGAGGATGGGCCTCATGGCCTGTGGTAGGTAGTTGGGCCCCGGCCTGAGGTAAGAGACATTGGGTGACGTATCTCCCATGAAGCCGTGAGCTTCGCCAATTCACTTGCCCTCTCTGGGCCTTGGTTTCCCTACCTGTAAATGATTTTCAAGGTCTTCTCCTGCTCTATTTAGAAGATTAAGAACTATGAACAAATGACCCTCAAGGAGTGGCTGTTTCATTCATTCATTCCATGGATATTCATTAAGAGCCTACTGTGTGCCTGCTAACATGTGAAACCAGAGCTGGGTTCATGCAGAGGGGAACAGAGGCCACCAGCCTCACAGGACCAGGGAGCTGCCCTCAATGTGGTAGTGGCCCTGAGAGGAGCAGTTACCAAGCCAGAAGCTCAGAGCTGGAGAAGGCAGAAAAGCCAGGGACCCAGGTTCTGGTCACTTCCTGGGAGCCACTGTTGGAAGCTGGGGCAGAAGGACCAGAGGAGGCAGACCCCACTCTCCCCGTTCCACCCCCCCCAAGTCTCCCACCCCACACAGCAACCCTAATGACGTAGGGATCATTGGCTCCATTTTTTAGATAGGGAAACTGAGCCAAAATAATAGAAATCACCCAGAAATTTTAGAAAAACAAGGGCAAAACACCCATAATCCTATCACTACAACTAGGTCTATTTTTCCTATTCCATTCCTTGACTAGCCATCTTTTTAAATTATAAACAGAATACAAATAAAATTTTGTATGTTTTTGATATAGTATCAAGAGCATGTTTCATGTTTTTACTCAGTTAAATCTTTATATTTATGTATATTAAATGTTTATTGTTTTAAAAAAGGAAACAGTCCTTCAAGGCATAGAATGAGAAAGAGCAGTCCCCTATACCCCTCTTTACTTCCAATTTTCATTCCTTTAGTCAAGCTTTATATATATATGTATTTCTATTTCCATTTCTCTTGGTTCTTAATCTTAGAGATTTTATGTGGACTTCCTCCTGTGCAAGGTTCTGGTGTTTTGTTTTTTTCACCCCAGAGCCATCTTCCATGTCGTCTCCTCTTCCCCTCCCCACAAATAATTGTATCACAATTTGAGTTAGATCAATAGACAATGAATAGAGTATTATAATAAAGAAAATACTGTACATAGCTGACTCAGGTAGTATACCAAGGTGCTTCTCTTTGCTTTAGACTTTTCATTTTTCTGGAAATGAATAATTCCTTTTTTTTTATTTGCTTAGTTTTCTATGCCGTATCATAGATATGCATTACTTGGCATGCCAATAATTCACTCCAGATTTCCCAAAAGAAAGTTTAATTCATAATTCCTTACATTCACACACATAAGGTCTCTCCTCTTTCTAGAACCCTCTGTCTTTTGTGATCATATCCCTTTGCCTCTCTACCAGGTTGAACTTCTTGTCTTCGTGTTTTCCTGTTTTGGGTCTTTCTTTCTCTAGTTTACTCTTTTGTTTTAGTGGAGTATATGCTTCAATATCTTCCTGAGAAGGGGTGCATGGAGTATAAATATTTTGAGACATAAATGTCTACAAATACCGTCATCGTACCCTCAAACCTTGAAGGATAGTTGAGCTGGGTACAGAATCTTAGCCAGAAAATCCACTTCCCTCAAAAGAATACCTCATCTTGAAGACTGAGGGGAGACTCTGGGCTTTGGGGAAAGCACAGATGGTGTGTCCTGGCAGGAGGGGGTTAGCCTGGCTAGATGGGCCTGACCTGGCTGCAGCCTGGTGGTGAAAGCAGAAGGCAAAAGATACCAGGGCAAACAGGCTAAGCCTTAACCAAGACAGGGACATTTTCCTGGGAGCCTTGAAAGCTGTTCAGCAATTCTGACAGAGGGTGAGATGGTCAAAGTCTCATTAGAGGAAAGTCTTAGGTGATATCTACAGGCCCAAGTGGGGGAGAAGGGAAGCACTAAAAGAGTGTGTGGCCCAAGACTGACCTGGTAGGAGCGGGACTGGCCCCATGCATTGTAAGATAGAAAGGTGCCAGACATATTTGTGCTGGGGCCAGCCCATCTCTCGTTCCTTTGAAGAAATTGAGGCAACGCATAACCTTCTTGTCCCTGTGGTCCCCTATAAGCATTCATTAACAACCTTCCTGGCCTGCCCCACTACCTGTCCCCACAGCATCTGACCCCAATGACTTCCTTGGAGCTTTTTTTCTCCTAACAGGGCCTAGGAATCTTGGCTAAGATTGAAGGTCTTGGGGTGGGTGTAGGGTTAGGGATCTCCTCCAGCTGGGCCCTGTTGGGTTGCCTTCTGGTGACATCTACCCTGAACATGCCCCCTGTCTGATCACCCATCTCCAAGACCTCTCACAGAGGGACCTGAATCTCTGGAGACAGGACTACCCATTTGGTTTCCCCTTTTGGGGTCTCATGGCCCATGCCTCACAATGGACTCACTCTGCCTCTTTAGATTCCTCTGCAATAGCCAACTCAGGGGCCAGGGCTTGGGAATCCAGCCTCATTCAGGTGCATCCTGAATTCTGGGTGCAGAGCTATCACCAGTTGCAGTGCTGGCCAAAGGCAAATGGATTGACAATTGCTGTCCTGCTGTGGCTGAATAGAGCCCAACAGTGAGAGCCTAAGGGTGAGGATGCAGGTGGCAAGAACAAAGGGTCCAGGACCCTGAGGCCCTTGGAGCTGATCCAATGTAAACCCCTTTTACAGATGGGAAAACTGAGATGCAGAGAGGTGAAATAAGGGCCTCTTAAGCCACGCAGTGAGTTAGTGGCCTTTACAGTTCTCTTTCCACTGACCACAATAGTCTCTCTCTCTCTCTCTCTCTCTCTCTCTCTCTCTCTCTCTCTCTCTCTCTCTCACACACACACACACACACACACACACGCACACACACACACTAGTTTGTCTGGCATATCTACACTTCTGATATACACATGTTGGCAAAGTTTTCCTGACACAGTTTCTGCATCTGTGTCCTAGACACTAGGAAGTGTGCTGTGGCCAGGCACTCGTGGGCCTGAGTGTGCTGGGGAGGAGGGCTAGGAACGTGGGAATCCCAGCATCTGCAGAATCCCAGAAAGTTAGAGTCCTCGTCTTAGGGAGGGAAGCCCGAAGCCCAGAACCGGATGGGCAGGGCCTTGTCCAGTCGCAGAGCCAATCAGTCTCATCAGCGCCATTTCCATGTTTCCATCGCTCCATGAATAATTAGAGAAAGTTAAACAAACATAATTTAATTGGCTGTTGATGACAGAATGCCAGGGGAACCATAAAACCTGCCTGGTCTCAGAGCGCCTGCCAGGGCAGGTGGCACGGGGAGGCCAGTTGGCGGCCTTGCCCCTGCCCACTGGCTGGGCCTCCCAGGTCCCTCCTCGGCTGGGGAGCTGGACCCCTGTGCTCACCGACAGCCAAGCCGCTCCTCACTTGCCAAACAGGGTGCCCAGTGCCAGAGCAAACTGGCCCGGACCCAGCACACTTTCCAGAAATAGGTTCCTGTGAGAACCCCAGGCTCCCACCTCCCTCTGCTGACCTTCCCCCCTGCAAGGAGCCCTATTCGTTGCTTCAGACCTGGAAAAACTGCTGTTCAAGGCCCCAAATGTGGCTAGAACGGTCCCTGGGTGGGGCTGGGACTCTAATGTACTACTCGCCCAGTACAGCCTCCTCCTGGTCTTCCTGCTACCCCAGGGTGGGGTGGCGCCCTCCTGTGGCGTGGAGCGGGGAGCTGGGGCTCAAGTCTGCCCGTCCTCCTCCAGAGGCTGTTCCCCATAAGAAACGGCTGCTCAGGTCAGTTCATGGGCCTCTGCTCCAAGGGCAGACACCCCCATTCACAGCCCTGCCGCCCACCCAGTCATTATTAGCACAGGGTCACCAAGGGGCTCATGACCAGTCACCTTGGCTCCAGGTGGATGAGGGGATGGTTGGGTGGGGAGGGAGGTAGATAGAAGGGTAACAGGGTGGATGGGTGGGTAGATGGGTGGGTGGATGCACAGACTGGACCCTGTTTGTTTGGATCTCTGTCTTTCCCATTAAAGACTTCTTTCAGAAGCCCAGGAACCCGGGAATACTGGACTGTCTATATTTCAGAAGGAGGCACTCAAGCCCCCTCAGGTCCTTACCCTTTGGCTAGGTCTTGTTGACTGGAGGCCTTTGAAGACCCAGTTATTTCATCAGGGGGCTTCCTCCAGCATCAGTGCCTGTGTGCCTTTACCCTTTGGGAGTCCCTGTGCCCAAGGAGGACCCTTCCCCTCTCCAGCCTGGGACTGTCCCAGCCTGAGGGAGAAAGCCTGAAACTCCGATCTCCTCCATTTTGAATCTGAAGAGTCTGGGCCTTTCATTTACTCTTCTGCTTCTCTTTGTTGTGTGGTTTATACCTTTTCCTTTCTTTACCATCCCGTTTCTGGGAGAAACTAGAGGGAACCGAGTGTGTTCACCCCCTACCCGCTGTTTAATCAGAAAACCACCCCCCTCTCTTGCTGGTCTTTGTGAAGTCCTACCCCAACCCAGAGTCAGACAACTGTATACATTCTTCTAGTTGTTTTAAAGTTTCAATGTTTATACCTCAGTCTTTAATCTGTTTTATGTATTGAGGTTACTGACAAGGTTATTGAGGCGGGGGAGTTCTGTTTCTAAAAACTGCTTATAAACCACTGACTGGGCCCAGCCCAGGGGAACAGGGAGGGAGGTGGGAGTGAACGGAGCCTCAGCCGCCCACGTAGTAGGCCTCGTAAACCGAGGTAGGGCCAGTGAGCAGAAAGCAGTGGGTATCGGCCTCCCTGGCTCTGAGGCTGGGCACCCCTGGAAAGGACACAGCCTGAACCACCTCTTGTCATGGCTCAGAGACCCCTGGCTGTCATCCCACATCTCTCACAGAGCCATCACCATTTTAGAACAGGGGCATTAGCAAGGGGATTTGCATTCAGTGACAAAGAGGGGGTACTTTTCCGAGGACAGGCGGGGCTGATGGTGTGGGGCCTATGGAACCTGCTGGTGGGCATGCAGGTCTCATTACAGCCAAAAGGGCCCCTGCACTCCAACTGGGACCTATTGAGTTACCCAAATACCTCTCAGGGGTTCTGTGTCTGTTTAACTAGAATGGGGTTCCTGTAGGGTCAGGTTTGAACTGAGTGAGGGATTTAGGCGTCCCTTGACTTCTAGAGCAATAAAAGTTCTTTAGAACAGCTTTGAACCATCTATTTCCTCATAAAAGAGCTCCGGTTCTCTGGGGGAGACAGACATAAACAAATAATTACAGCCCAGGGAGATGTGTGCCTGGGGGTTAACCATTACTGGTCTCCTAATTGGGCTTCCGGCTTCCAGTCCCTCCCACTCCCACCCACTGTACACTTTGCTGCCAGAGTGAGCTTTTAAAAATGCAAATCTGAGGGCCGGCCGAGTGGCACAGTGGTTAAGCGCTGGTTTGGGAAGCCAGCGGTCCCGGTTCGGTCCCACATATGAGGGCCAGTGACACTGCCCTCAAAAAAAAAAAAAAATGCAAATCTGACCTTGACTTTGCTGCCCATTGGCCACAGGATGCTGCAAAGCTCCTCTTGCCAGGACCTCTGTGTCAATGCCCAGCCCACCACTCCAGCATTGGTGACTCCCAGTTGGTGACTCCCAGGGGTGCTGTGATTTGGCCAGGCTGCGGGCAGACCCCTATTCTCTCCCCCTGCAGGCCTCAGCACTTGTTCTTCCCTCTGCTGAATCTGGCCTCTCTCCGCTTCCTCACTCAGCCAATCACTGTGTATCCCTCAGGCCTCACCTTAGATGCCATTGCCTCCAGGATTGCCCTCCCTGACCACCCCCCAGCCCAGACTGGCTTTGGTGTCCCCCATCATCCTCTCTTGCACATTCTGTTCTTACAGCTCTAGCATAGACCTTACCATCTTGTGTCTGTTTGCCCATCTCCTTCCCCAGGTTATAGTTCTTAGAGTCAGGGAGCACATTTCGTTTATCATCCATTTATCAGCTGTATTTCTGAGCCCCTACTTTGTGCCAGGTGCTGAGGTTCATGGGCAAACAAAATAGATAACAACTCCAGCCCTCATGACGCTCACAGGCTGACAAGGCATCCAAGTGCTGGCTCAGACACTTTGCCGAATAAACGGATGGTACAACGTGCTGTGGGTGCTCGGAAAGGAGGCGAGGAGGTCGGGCAGGCGGCATGGAGGGAATGCTGAGGATAAGGCCCTGAAGGATGAGTAGGAGTTTTCTAATAAAAGCTCTTGCAGGCATACCAATCAGATATTTCCCTGCCTGATACCCAGAGGCTGTCCTGGAAACTGGGTGGCTCTCTCCCTAGTGTCTATACTCCACTCTCATCTGGGCTCTTTTCTTTTAGAATGCATGAACTGTACCCGGCTCAGCGACATGAGTGAGCGACTGATCACGCTGGAGGCCAAGGTCAGACGGTTTGGGGAGCCTGGGCCTGGGGAGCTGGCTGGGGAGAGGGTGTAGCAGGTACCTGCAGAGTATGGCTGGGAAAACCCTAGCCCCAGGGAGCCCAGCAGGCCTGAGCAGCCTGGTCCCAGGCACTGGGTACTGCTGGGGCCTAGGTGGCTCTGGGTGGCCTTCTATAGGGTGGGTCAACCTCCTGGGGTTGGGAAGAGGAGTAGGGAAGACCAGAGATCTGATGGTCCCGGGCAGCAGGCTGATCTGAGCAGGGGGCTGGGAGGTGGATGCCCGGAAGTTGGCTCCTCAGTGGAAAGAGGAGCTGTCCTCCCAGGGCTGCTGTCTCCACCTCTGGCTCCTCCTCCCGCTGCCTGGCACAGGGAATAGGCACAGAGGAGCTGATGGAGGAAGAGCCTCCCTGCACCAGCCAGCCCTCAGCCTGTCTACATCAGGGGCAGGAGCAGGTCCCCCCAGAGGCAGAAGGACTTGATAAAGGATAAATATTAATTTATGAGTGGCCCCACGTGGGCATTGGGAGAAGAGAGAGGAAGTAAGTCAGGGAAGGGAAGGATGTTCAAGGTTCAGGTGTGTTGCCGGGGCAGGTTACCCAGGAGGCCCCTCCAGGAGCTGGTGTAGAGCGTGCTGCATAACGAGCGGGCCTTCAGGGTTGAGGACGCTCCCACCCCTCACTCGGCGAGGTATCTGCTGGGTGGTAGGTATTTCCTGTCACTCTTGCCTGCCCCAAGCTCACTCACCCTTGGCTGGTACAGGTATGGAGAAGGCAAAGTAGGGAGGGCAGGGGCTATGCCCTGGCTGGGCCTATTCTCCTTAGTACCTCATAGGGTCTGAGAGCAGATACCGAGTGGCTGGCTAGAGGGGCTGGGCCTAGGGGAAGACAGGCCTCCAATTCTCCATGGAGCCACTTGGGGCAGCGAAACTGCAGAGGGTGGGAGGTCGCCTGGCATGGGGAGGCTGCATTTATCCGAGCCTGAGGCAGAGCTCCCAGCTGGGGCAGGTAGTGCAGGCCAGGAGGGGGTGTTCTGGCCGTAGGAGGCAGTGCAAGTGTGGCCAGCTGGCAGGGAGGACAGAGTGAGGCCACAGCACCAGGTGGGCTGAGAGACCCCCCACAGCAAAAGCCCTGAGAGCAGGCCCAGAGGTCAAGTCCCCAGCCCAGGAGAGACCCCTGCAGACACACGCTCACGTGCGCATGCGCGCGCGCACACACACACAAATGGACGCAAATGGGCACCACAGATACACATGGACACACAGACACATACATAAACACCACACACACACACACGCACACACACACACACACAGGCTGGGAGTTGGAGGCCTGTGTCCTCCTGGGGGTCAATGACTCTGTGGGGCTGGGGGTGGAAGTCTTCAGGGAGCAGATGCTGCCATGTGGGCCAAGCCGGGGATGGGGCAGCCCCGGGAGGGGCTGGGGTGCTGGGGAAGATGCTAGGATGAACTTCTGGCACTCGGGATTTTAGAAAAGGTGGGGTCCCGGGCCAGCTGCCTGACGGACATTTTCCAGGCACCTGAAGCCTGTGCGTGGTTTGGCAGAGTAGCGGCCCACAGCCTGCCCTGGCCCCAGCCCAGGACCTCAGGGTGTTAAAAGTCACAGCTCTGGGGGAGGACTGGCACAGTGCCAGCGGTCCCCACCCACCTGGCCCTCACCCATGCCCTCCTGCCATGAGCAATTCCTTCCCCCATCTTCCTGGCCCTGACACCTCCCTCCGGCTTGGCCCCTGCTGCATGGTCTGAGGCAGCAAGCTGGAGGCCAGGCCTGCTGTCCAGTCCTGAGCGTGGACTGTGACTTCTCTACAAACCTTGGGGCATGGGGGAGGGACTGCAGGATGTGTTGAAGGAGGCAGGGCTAGGATTCCTGTCCTAGCGATAGCCCTGTCTTTGGCAGGTCCCTCCCTCTGAGCTCTGGGCCTCAGTCTGCTGCCCTGTGAAATGGAAACTGAAGAAGCCACTTATTTGCCCCTCACTGGCTCATTTTGAGGCTGGTATACGGGGGGCAGGTCAGGTGGCTCTTGCGTGGGGACTGGAAGAGGTAGCTTGAGTCTGGGGTGTGCAGAGAGGAGGCCGCACCACCCTCCTTGTGTGGAGCCCAGCTCAGAAGCCCATCTCCTTCGGGATTCCCGGGTAGGGGCTGAGAGACTCCTATCTCAGCTCCTGTGTCTTGTCTGGGTCTCATTCCAGCTGCTCATCTGCCCGCTCCATTTCTAAGTGTCTCCAAGAGAGACAGGGCCACTAGGAGCTTTGTTGGCCTGGGTCAGAGGGCCTTGAGAGGCAGTGGCCTGGAGAGGGAGAGGGACACAGTTTGGGTGAGTTGTCAGATCAGCCCAGCATCTCCAGGGGCCGTGACAAGGTCAGGTGAGCCTGCAGAGGTCAGAGAACATGGAGCTGGGGTCAGCCAGGCCAGAGGCTGGAGTCTGGTGGCTGATGACAGAGCCAGTCAAACCAAGTAGCTGACAGAGAGAGCAGCAACTCAGAGGCCTAGAAGCTGAGTTATGCTCCCTCAGACCAAGAAGCCGTTTTGGTGTGTCAGGTATAAGCAACAGAAACCTAGCCAATGGCAGCTTATTCCTTAAAGGCATTTATTGTTTGTTCAACCAAAGGCCCAGGAGTAGGTGGTTCTGGGATTGGTTTGGTGGCCCAAGAACCCATGCTCTTCACAGCCTTCCCCACCCTCTTTAGTGAATTATCTCTTGTCTTTATGGTCTGTGCCTCATGGTTATAAAGTGGCTGCTGCAGCACATGGCATCATATCCTAACACTGTGTTCAAAATCAGGAAGAAGGGGGTGAGACAAAGCACCCCAACAGCCTCATTATGTCTCATTGGCCAGCACTGGGCTATATACCCACACCCTAGTTGCAAGGAAGCTGGGAAAATGAGTACCTGGCCAATTATGATTCTTCCTGTGCGGCATACCCACAGGTACACAATAGGGAGTTCTGGAGTAAAGGAAGAGGGAATGATAGGGTCCAAGCAACCATCAAGGCCTGTCCCATCTTAACTTGCTATGGGGTGTCCATGTTACCAGAGGATCCAGACCTAGCAATTGATATGGGATTCCTGTCACCCTCTTTTCCTGGGACATCTGGAATGGCTGTTGGAAGAAGGAAAGGCAGAAAGCCAGCAGGAAAAAGCTTCCCACCTTCCTCCTTCTCCCCCCCCCCCCCTCAGTTTACACTCTGACTTCATGGACCACAAGGAGTGGGAGGGAGCCCGAGGGAACTTCCCTGCAATGAGGGTCCTAGCAGCCTTGGAGTTCGGCTGATGTCTGGTGCCAGTCAGCCAAGCCACAATGACATCATTAGGGCCACTGCCCTCATAGGCCGCGTCCCCACGCCTACTGCTGCCCGCCCTGGTGAGCTCATGTTCGGCAGGGGTGGGATCAGCTTCTCCAGGAGGATGGCCACGGCCAGGCCAGGAGGGCTTGGACTCCGGCCGGGGCTGATGCTGATTTGGCTGTGGTCAGCACTCCTCTGCCCGGGACCATGGGCTCTGTGGGCCCTGGTGTCTGTATGGGAGGTGGCCTAGGAAGCAGCGAGCCAGGCCTTTTATGTGGGGACAAGGCTGCATATGGCAGGTCCCCTAAAGAAGCCCAGAGGCCCGCCATGAAAGGAGACCACTGGGGCCAGCCACCAGGAGCCCAGAGCAGTCCCACCTTTAACCCCCCCGCCCCCAAGCTGCCCCTATCTCCTATTGCTCCTGACTGATCCCTGTTAAATATGTCCATAAGGAGGTCCCCTCGACACACTGCAACTCAACCCACACCCCCATACTGGTCTCTTTCACTCCCAATCTTACTTTCTTCCATGCCCCTGTTTGATGGGTGGCAATCCCACCATCCCCAGAGTCAGGCCAAAATTGGGGGAGTCACTCCCACCTTCACCCTCCCCTCTGTCCCAAGCTTCAGGAACCAGGTCCTACCAGTTCTCCTTACGCCCACTGTCCTGGGTCCCCCCATCACCTGTCATCGACAGCCGAGTCTCCCTGCCCCACTCCCCAGCTTCCCCACTGCCCCAGAGCCCCCAACTGTAACCAGACAGCCAGCCTACCAGTGAACACTGCAGTTGAGGCAGGAATCACAGCCCTCCCCTCCTCCCAGGATTTCTGGGGTCAGGAGACCGGGTTCCACCCTCAAGCTGCTGTGTGGGGTGATCCAGCTGCGCCCCCTCTGTGCCTCCGCAAAGCTCTGCCATGGCCAAGGCTCTGGCCACATTGTGGGGAGGTGGCCGAGGCACCACGTGGGGCTCTGGCCTTACTCTCTGCTTGATGGATGATCTTGGGCAAGTCACTTGTGGTCTCTGAACCTCTATGTCCACCTTGCCTGTGATGTGGCCACAGTCACCCTTCCTGCCTCATGGGCCCTTCTGAGGACCAGATAGGGAAGGGGCTCAAAGACGTCACCGGAGCCTCCTGAGGCAGGAGACCGCCTGCCCAACACAGATGGACACCTGGAGACTGTCACCCAGGCCCAGGACACTGCAGAACTGGTGGGGGTAGGGTGCTCGGGAGGACCCTTTGCTGCACACTTGGAAAACCTCAGCCCAGCCCAGGCCTGAGCCCTGTGAAGGCAGCTGTTTGTCCCCGTGCACCACCAGCATCTGCAGGAGTACCAGGCACCCTTGTGCTACTATTCCCATTCTCTCAGGGCCTTACAGGGTCAGTGTTATCACCCCATTTTGCTGATGGGAAAACTGAGGCTCAGAGAAGTCACGGTGCTCGCACATAGCGGCCGCCTGATGGGAAAGCTGGGATTCAAACCAGCCTGCATGGCAGCAGGGCCTGGGCTCCCGCATCGGGCAGCATTTCACCTGTGCTGGGCCCTGGGGGCAGAGAGCAGGAGGGCGCCTGATCCAGGTGGTTCTGTTTCCCTGGGCCTACCTGGTGGTATTGCTCCCACCACCCTGGCCATTGGTGCAAAGCAAGTGTACAGGGGCTGAGAGGAGAGCCCCCTTGTGCCCAGAGGATGAGACAGACAGTAGGGAGGAGAGGACCGCTCGCTGGAATCTCAGGATCTTCCTCAAGAGGGAAGGGCAGGGCTGGCAGAGGGCCCTGTCAGAGCAAGGGCCTGCAGGTGGGGAGTCTCGGGGCACGAGGGGCCCTGGGGGTTGTTCAGGGCTCCTGGAACAGAACAGACTGGAGGAGCCGAAGGTGAGGCCCAGGGTGGGTAGGGCAGGGCGAGAAGGGCACTTGTGTGGGGACACTGGCTATTCGAGGGAGGGGACTGGGCAGGGTTCGCTTGGCATGAGGTCCTCATCCCACTGCTGTGGTGGGGAAGCTCCAGGAGGAGAAGGGGTAGGGATGACAGGGGGCTGCTGTGGAGCGTGGGGCCCCAGCCAGGGCAGATATGGCTGTGGCCAAGGGCACAGGCAAGCCAGACCGAAGGGCACTGGGGAGGCCAAATGCACAGGCCCTGATCCCCTAGAAGTGAGAAGGCAGGGGTCAGTTTTGGAGAGGCCTTGGAACTCTGGTGTTGGGATGGGCCCAGGATGGGTTGGGATGGGGGTTCAGGCCTGGGGCTGGGGTTTGGATGCTTTTGGGTAGTAATGCCTGTGGAATTCGATATTGGTGATCATGAAAACTGTGGGTCCCCCAGACAGGCCCACTCTCAGCCCTGTCCTCAGACCCCCTTAATCACAGGGTAGGGGAGTATTTTTGTCTAGAACTCCAGCAGGATGCAGGGATGTGGCTCCAGAAATCGGGAGGGAACCTGAGACACCAGACTTCTTCTTCCCCATTGGTAGGTGGGAGCAGGAAACTGGACGCCATTTAATACAGCTCAGAGACCTCAGGCCCCCACCTCCCCCATGGCCGCGCCTAGGTTCTCTGCACCTGCAGCCGCCTGGTGCTGAGCCTGGGCATGCAGCACCCCCTGCTGGCCTCTTTGAGGGCAGCAGGCTTCACTGGGGCCACAGAGGTCTGGCTCCCAGTTCACTGGAATTAGGGAGTCTCTCTGCCTAGACCCTGAGTCCTTGTAGTCTTTGACCCCTGCTTCCCTCAGGGGAGAGCACAGCTTTCCTTCTTTCCTTCCTTCCTTCCTTCCTTCCTTCCTTCCTTCCTTCCTTCCTTCCTTCCTTCCTTCCTTCCTTCCTTCCTTCCTCTCTTCCTTCCTTCCTTCCCTTCTTCTCCCTTCCCTTCCCTTCCCCCACCTCTCTCTCTCCCTGCCTCCCTCCCTCTCTTTTGTCTTCTTTCTCTCCCTTTCAGTCTTTTTCTCTCTTTTTCCTTTCTTTATTTTCCTCCCTCCCTCCCTCCTTCCATTCATCCATAAACATCCCCTGACCGCATTGTTTGTGCCCTGAGCCAGGAAGTGTGGGGGACAGATATGCCCAGTCCCCTCCCTGGAGGAGCCAGTGAAGTGGGGGTGACCAGAGTCATGTCTCAGACAACAACAGGTCTCCAGTTCCGGTGATGGCTGCTCAAGAAGAAATGTGCAGGGACTCTGGAAGTGTCTGATGGGGACCTGCTTGAGCCTGAGGGTCCAGGAGGGCTGTCCTGAAGTGGGAAGGAGAGGGGGCAGGAGTGGGAGAACATTCTGGCAAGGGGTGTGGTGGCTCCACTGAGGAGGGTGACCGCCCAACCCAGCACTGGGCAGCCACAGGTCTCGTGAGGCATCGTCCCTGTCCACACGTGTCCCTGGCCTGGCCTGGGCCTGACCCTCTCCCTTCTCTGGCCCAGGTTCTCCTACTGGAAGCAGCGGAGCGACCCTCAAGCCCAGACAATGACCTGCCAGCCCCCCAGAGCACCCCACCACCTTGGAATGAAGACTTCCTCCCTGATGCTATCCCCCTGGCACACCCAGGGCCCCGAAGAAGGCCCACAGGCCCGGCTGGTGAGTGAGGCCCACCGGGGAGGGCTCAGATCAGCCACAGGCCCCGGGCATGGCCTCCCATGGCCATGTAGGTCAAACATGCCCATATGGCATTTTGAAAATTTGAGCTAACATTTAAAACCTGGAGGATTTCACATAAAAATCAGGACTTCTAGCTTCTCTTAGGAAAATAAAAGACCTTGTTACTGGGGCTAGCAGTCCTGCATGGAAGCAATTGGCTGCAGCTAAGTCATGTCTGCCCCCTCAGATCCTGCCCGGGCTCTGCAGTGTGCCCCAGTCCCCACCATTCCTTACTGTCTTACAGCCCAGCCACTGTCCTCATTAGCTGCCCTGCTGCCCCTTAGCATCTTCATTTAGGCCCCCAGCCAGCCTCCTCCTTGGTTGGCTCAATTTACAGCAACTCCTGCTTGCATACCCCCAGGGACAGGGAGCTCACTGCCCCCCACCACCTTCGGGGGTGCCTGGCTAAGCCCTCTGCCTGGAGTTGGGGGAATCTGCTGCCCTGTTATTTTCTCCCTCCCCTCCACGTTTTAAAGTCAGGGATAAAATTTTCTCCCTGCAGCTTTCGTTCACTGGCTGGGGCTCTGTCCTCTGGGCCTGCAAAGAGTAGTAATAACTGTAATTGCAGTAGCTTGAATTGTTGGATGCCTGCCTTGTGCTAGGCACTGTGCTGGGCCTTTACCTGGGTGGACATTTAACTGGCACCTGTCGGCATGGCTGAACTCAGGGGTTTAAGGCTGGTGTCTCTTCTGACAGGTCAGTATCCATGCTGTGCCAGTTAGTAAGTATTTTTATATCTCCCTGAGCTGGACAGATATCCTTTCTCATCATTCCAGTAAGCTCATAAAGCTTGGGGTTACACAAGGGTTCTAGGTGTTCTGGACCAGGGAAAGTGCAGTTCCAAGAAATGGCCACCAGGTGGGGCACAAACCTTACAAATGGTGACACCCGGGTTCTCCCTGGAATCCCAGAGAGCAGGTGAAGTCTCCCAAAAGCAGCAGACCCTGTGCGCCCTTCCTCCTGACCACAGTCAGGTGCGTTTGGAGCTGGAGAGACCCGAATAGCCAGCACAGACCCCTCCATCTGTCCAGCAAGCATTGCTGAGCACCCTCTCTAGCCATCCCAGAGGGAGAAGGGGCTGTCCCCAGGCCACACGGCGGGCTTCTTATGCTCTGTCTCCTCTAGCTCACCCTTGGGCCTGAAGACCTCCGAGCTGGGCAGGTATGTCCTTTGAGGCTTTCTGGGGCCTCCGAGGAGTCTTTATGGCAGAATTCCCAACCCTGAGCAGGGAGGCGGAAGGATGTGGAAAGAGGGTACTGACTCATCTACACCCTGGCTCTGGGACCTTGAGCAAGGGAACACACCTTTTTGAGCCTCAGTTTCCCCACATGTCAAATGGGAAGAAAAGCAGCCCTTGAGATGGTAGAGGTTAATAGGTACAAAAATGGTGTGTAAACTGTGATGACTGATTCGAGCTGACTGATCCCCTTGCCCAACTGGGGAAGCCATAGGTGGGTGGGGCTCCTGGGTGCGGGTTCTGACCAGACAGCACAGGTGGTCGGGCCTGAAGCCACCAGCTCAGCCCACAGTGTTCTCAGGCCTCTTCTCATTCTCTCTCCAGGGCCCCCAGGGCAGACAGGACCCCCAGGGCCTGCAGGCCCCCCAGGCTCCAAAGGTGACCGGGGCCAGGCTGGAGAGAAAGGCCCAGCAGGGCCTCCTGGTAAGGACACTGACTTTGTCCACTGGGGGTTGGGGGCTGGGGGTGGGGGTTTCCCCTATCCAAGCAGGTGAAGCATCCCATATACCTGCTTTCGCTGGGGCGAATGATTACCATCAGGGAGTGGGGGTGGGGCACACCAGGCTTGATGCTCCACCAGCACCCTAATGCTGCCCATCCCAGGCACTGGGCTGCAGGAAGGAGAGAGTGCTCCGGCAGCTGTGGGTGCCAGTGTTCGAGTGGGGCTGCCAAGAGCTGGGGGCTGTTCCCAGCCATTTAATCAACATCCCCGGAGAGCTTCAAACTCTTCCTGGGTCCTACAGGGGAGTGGCCCCTGGTCAGGCTGGCTGCCACCCTTGGTTGCTCGTGCCCCAGAGCTGAGGTTCCCTGGAGGGGGCAGAGGCTCTCAGGCCAGAGCTGTCCCTTCTTCCCTCTCCTGCCATCTGCTGTCCCAGGGTTCTCTCTGTGTGGGGCCAGGAAGGGGAAGCCATTTCATTTATATTTCAGGACAACCCTCCCGAAAGACTGAGGCCTAGAGGCCACCACTGACTCTTGCCGATCCTGTTTCCTGTCAGTAATGGTGGCTGCCGGGCCCAACCCTCATGTGACTCCTCTTCTCGCCATTGCAGGCCTCTTGGGGCCGCCAGGGCCCCGCGGGCTTCCTGGAGAGATGGGGCGCCCTGGCCCCCCTGGCCCTCCTGGCCCAGCAGGCAGCCCGGGCCTCCCTCCAAATGGCCCCCAAGGCGTCCTCTACTCCCTGCAGCCACCTACCGACAAGGACAGTGAGTGTCAACCTGACAGTGGGGGGCAGGCCTGAGCTGTGCTGTCTGCTGGGGGATCAGCCCTCCCCAGAGGACCCAGTGAGTGGGGCTTCAGCTTGGGAGTGGACTGCGCCTGGTCGGGTCCCTGGGAGACCAATACTGACTTCCCCAACACCACTTTGGCCCCAGCATGACCTGTTTCTGCCTTGGTGCTTAGCTCCTGTCCCTGGGGTCCTGACACCTCAAAGGTCACTCTGGTCGTTGGCCTGGCCTCGGTTCCGTACCTGGTGATGGCAGCACCGCCAAGGTCATCCATGATCACATCTCCCCGTCACAAATGCCCTCGCTGCAGGTCACCTGACAAGTGTTGATTGAGTACCTACTGTGTGTCATCACTGAGGATACAGCAGTGAGCAAAACAGACAGACTCCTGCCCTCAGGGGCCATGGGCTAGTGCATGAGGGCACATCTGAGCACCTAGAAACACCTGCCTGCAGGTGGAAGAGCCCATGTGTGGAGAGAGGCGCAGAGGTAGTCACCCGATCCCAGCCATTTCCTGGGTCTGGATGCTTTGGCCTGGCTCTGAGGATGGGGCAGGGAGAAGTCACATGGGGCTCGCCCTAGAGGGACCCGGGCCATGGGAGACACAGCATCAGACAGACCCACCCTGGCCCTGGGCACTGATGGAGGCAGCTCAGAGGGTGAGCAGGGAGGGCTCCCTGGAGGAGGCCGCGATGGAGTGAGCTAGCTGGGTACGTCAGGATGGGCATGTGAGGTGGAGCCTGGAAGACAGTGCCAGCTTAGGACCTTGAGGAGGTGAGTGGGATGCGGCCAGAGTCTAGGGGCCTGGAATGGTCAGGAAGGAGTTCATCTTTATATGAAGCCCACTGGACGTTTGCTGCCCTTTGACCTGGCCTCTGTGTGCTCTTCTGAGCATTGTCTTTGCCGGGGCTGCTGTGAGGCCCAGTAGGGTCTGGATGCCTATTCTGCCTTCAGGGCGACCTCAGGCTCAGCCTCGCAGCCATGCCGGCTCTGCCTTGCCAGGTCACAGGCCGCCTGCTCTTCCCGCAGATGGAGACTCACAGCTGGCCTCTGCCGTGGACACGGTGCTGGCAGGGGTGCCAGGGCCCCGGGGTCCCCCCGGGCCTCCAGGTAAGCGCAGAGAGCAACAGCATGGTGGGCCTGGGTGCCCGTCCTGGCTTGGCCCAGGCCAGGAGATCTTGAGGGGGCTATGTGGGTGCTCTGGTCTTGGCAGGGTGCTGGGAACTTGGTCTGCCCCAACCTGCTGTGTGGCCCTGCCTTCTGAGTGACACCTTGCCTGTGTGACTGCACACAGGAACCTCAGGTTCCTAATGTCCACATGGAGCAGTTCAGGGCTGCCCTCGTGTGGACCAGGGTGGAGGTGCCCTGGACTGCACAGAGTCCCAGGCCTGGGGGGAGTGGGGTCAGCCCTGGGGTGGCTCAGGTTGGGCAGGCACCTAGGAGAGGCAGCAGGCCCATGGCCCAGGGGGAAGGGATGGCCCTGGGGTTTGATGGGCGGAGCCTGGGTCTCTGGGTCTGGCCTGACCCCCACCCCCACACACCCTCACTGGAAGGGAGGAGAGTGCAGGGCAGGGGCCATTGAAGCCCCGCCCAGAGCAGTCACTCTCTGTCGTTTATTTACTTTCTTACACATTCAGCGAATATTCACTGGGCATGCTCTTACCTGCTGGGCGGTGTCTGGGTCCCTGGGACACTTTAATAAGCAAAACAAAGGTTGCTGTCCTGGTGTCACTTACATTCCAGTGGAGGAAGGCAAACTGTGTACAAACACCCTAAGGAAAGTCCATAAACCTGCGAGAGGGATGGATGGAAAGCAGGATGGATGGGGTGAGGGCCAGGCCAGAGCAGGCCTCGTTTCAGAGGCGAGGAATTGCTGGGAAGAGATGAGGGAGTGAGTCTGAGAGTACCTGGGACCTCAGGTGATTTGCTCTGACTGGAGAGAGAGGGTTTGTTTTGTAATTAGACTCAATCCAGCTGTGCGCCCCATCTGGGGTGCACTTTCCTGCACCGGTCCTCCTCACACATGGGGGCACAGTGGTACAGTCCAGCAGGGGGCTCCCTGCAGCCTGAGAGGCACAGGTCCTGTGCCTGCTGCCGGGGACATAAGCCTCACTTTTCCAAGCATGCTGGAAGTTCAGTCGTGAACACTGCTCCCCATGCTGGACACTTGTGGCCCAGTCTGCTCCTCCTGCTGGCATTCCCTGGCCTATGGGGGGAGACAGACATGAAAACTGACAGCAGCCAGGAGTGGTGGCTGGTCCATATCAAGGGTTTGCCTAGGGGAGAGGTGGGGGTAGGTGGTGGGGAGGCTTCCTGGAGGAGGTGATGCTCAGCCTGAGACTAGGAGGAAAGACCAGTAGGAAACAATTTGCGGGGATGGAGGGAATGGAGAAGCTCCAGGAGGAAGCAGAGGAACTTTCCGGGGGAGTATCTGGAGAATGGGGGTGGAGGGGCCAGGCTGAGAGGGGCCTTACTGAATGATTGTTCTGGGTGTCTGGATGGTCAGGAAGCGGTTGTAGTAACCTAAGCAAGCAGGATGACCTTGGGGGTCAGGTCCAAGGTCTGAGGAAAGGGCCCATACGAGAAAGATTCGCCAGGGGACTGGCGGCTAAATGCAATGCAGGGAGGCCCCATAGATGAGGCGCTGGGAGGAGGAGCAGGTCGGGGTGTAGGGGCTGCCTGGAGAGGTGGGTGGAGGTGGGCTGTCCTTTCTGAGGAAGGGGAAGGAAGGCCGGGGGAGTTTGTGCTCTCCCTTCCCCCACCATTCATTCACCGACCTGATGGGCCCAGGGCAGGGGCTGGGGTGGGAGAGTGGGAAAGCCCCTTTCCAGAGCTGATGGGGGGTGAGGGGCTTCTCTGGCCCCAGGTGACCATCTGTCACTCTGCTGACAGGTCCCCCCGGACCACATGGTCCCCCAGGACCCCCGGGTGCACCTGGATCCCAGGTAAGGCCTCTCCCATTTCTGTCGGGGGAGGGGACATTGGCTCCCTAGGAAAGGAAGAGCCAGGCTTTTGCCTGCAGAAAGGAATTAGCCCACCTGGCCCCACCCCACCTGGGCCCAGGTGGGACCCAGGGGCAGGTAGTCATGCGATTCTTGTTTTACTAACAGCAGCATCCTTTGCTGCACATTTCCTCTATGCCGGGGAGGTGTTAGCATCATTCCTGTTTCATAGATGTGCTGACTGATGTCCACCTCGGCTTGTTCCTCCTCCCCAAGAATCGCCTGTATGGGAGGGGGCACCCCAAACCCTGACTGGGTGTCTCCAACCCTAACTTGCTGTGCCTTTCCAGCTGTATAACCTTGGGCTAAAAGGCAGCCTTTCTGGCCCTGGCTTCCTTGACTGCTAAGATGGCGATACAGGGCTCCCTTGTAGATTGTTACTGGGAGCAAAAGAGAAGTAAAATGCTAGGTGGAAGCACCTCGTGTTGAAGGAACCCTGGAACCTGGGAGAAAAATCGCACCGAGGAGGGAGAAGGGCACAGGATGCCTGGTGGAGGTGGAAAGGGCAGTGTTTGGGAATGTCCTACCTCACAGAGCTCCCTGCAGCCCCGCTTCTGGACCTCACCCAGACCAAGGGCTCTGCTGCCCTGGAGCTGGGCGCTGGGGCAGAGGTGCTAAGAGGTGGCCCGCGCTATATGAGGTGTGGATCCAGGCCTTGGCCCTGTGGGCACTGGGACCTGGGGAGCCCCACACGTTCATTCATCCCTTTAGTCACCTGACAAATATTCCTCAGGCTCTGGGAGGGTACTAATCTCCCATCTGACCAGTCAGGACCAGGGCCCACAGCCCAGCCCCCTAAAGCTTACATCCTAGACATCAAGGAGCCAGTGGTTTGCTTCCTGGTGTCCCCACCGTGAGTTTCCACACAGGAGAATGCAGCATGTAGGAGAAGGGCTGGCTGGCGCACAGGCCATGGGGAGGGGTGGACAGCAGCTCTGACCAGGGCCATGCCGCACATAGCATAGGGCAGAGCAAAGGTAGATGTGGTACGGACCTGCTGGTGGGCAGGGCCCAGGCTGGGGCAGGGACTACAGAGAGGGTGGAAGGCCCCCAGGCCTGATCTGCTCCTGAGTCAGGTGGTGTGGGCCAGGTAAGCCCAAAGTCTAGGCTCCCCCAGGGTTACCTTCCTGTCCTCTCAAGCCCCCAGCCAGAGGCCATGGAGAGAATGACCGTGACCATGAGGACTGTGGTGAGGGACAAAGAGGCCCAGGAAACTGTAGGAAGCGGCTGGGGGAGAGACATCTGGCTGAACTAGGCGTGCCACAGAGGCTCTGTGCAGGGGTCCCCTCCAGCTGCCCCGCCCACAGTCACAGGCAAGATCAGGGCTGTTCCCAGCCCTTCCCCCACTGCTTTCAGGGATCCCATCATTCAATCCTAGCAGCAATGGAGAAGTGGAGGCTCAGAGAGTTTCTGCCACTTGCCAGAGTCACACAGCAGAGTAGCAGAGCTGAGGTCCTGGCTGGGCCAGGGTGACTCCAGGCGCCCTTCAGGCTTTTCCCAGCTGCCTTCGGCCCTTGCCAAGAATGCAAGGGGTGCTTTGGGGCAGCCTTATCCTGCCAGTCTATTTTCAGGGTCTTCCAGTCCCTCGTGGGCAGATCCTCAGGTGGCTGTTTAGACCATGTCCTTGTAGTGACCCTGGTCTGCAAGGTTCCAAGGAGGTTCAAGGGGTCCGAGTCTCGAAAGGGTGTGACCAGGTATCAGCGCGAAGGGTCTTTGGGCTGCTGGCTGCCGGCATCTTGACCCCTTACATCCTTACTGTGATCCTTCCCCAAGGCTGGGGACAAATGGCCAGGGCTGGGATTCCAGAGAGCACCAGGCCTGTGCCTAGCTCTCCAGGGCTCCTAGTGCACAAACCCCAAAGAGCCCTTCCCAGAACCCACTGCCAGGGCCTGTCCAGGACCCCACATGGCAGGGATGGAGATAGGTTCCAAAGTTAGCCCACTGACAATATCCAAATGGCCACCAGCCTCCTCTGCTCACCACAGAGGAGCCGGACTGTGGCCTTACTGTGGACGATGGGGCCAGCCTGTGACCCAGCCATTCTCTCCTTCCCTTGCCAAGGAGCCAAGGCCTCTGAGGATTGGGGGTTCCTCCCAGACATAGGTCAGATAGAAATGAGAAAGGCCAATGATGGAGGACCAGGTGGCCCCTACTCTCACCTCTGATCAGGATGGATAGACTGGGGTTTGAAGCCTAGCTCTGCCAGTTTCTAGCTGGTGACCCTGAGTAAGTCACTGACCCCTCTGGGCCTCAGTTTCCCCATCTGTGAAAATAGGATGAAAATCCTTCCTAGGCTGGTGAGGAATCAAAGGGATAATAGATAGAAAACGCCAGACCCCAAGCTGGCCGAGTGTCACGTTGTTTAAAAGTTGGCTTGGGAGTGCCAGCTCTGAGCAGCAGGGCCCTGGTTCAGATCCCACATATGAGGGCCAGTGACTCTGCCCTCTACAGCTAAGATGGTGAACAACAGCTCGATCTGGAGCTGGGCTGCTGTGAGTCGCCGGCGATGGCATAGGCTGTAGCGGGGCTGGCTGGTTCCTGGCGTGAGCTTTCGTGAGCTGCCGTGAGCCGTGGTGAGAGGCTGTCCAATGGCTGGCGAGTGACTGCTTCACCCGGGAAGAGCGCAATGATGATACCAACAGTGGGCCAGTGAAGCAATGTCCTCCACAACTAGACTGAAGAACAAAAAGGCTGCAACTTGTCTGTTCCCCTCCCTCAATTCCCCAATAAAAACTCTTAAAAAAAAAAGAAAGAAAATGCCAGACCCTGAGGAGACCCTTAATAAATGCTATTCATAAACCAGACACCTCCTGGGGCCTCAATTGTGACAGACATTGTACTGGACACAATAACAAGGATGTGGGGAGCCCTGCCCTCTGGTAGTTGATAGTCTAATGAGGGAGGCAGACGATGAAAAGGAAGTGTCATGAAAGAACTAAATGAGGCGATGTGACAGTAACTGGGAAAAGGCCTATTACCACAGGAAGGGAATAACAGACGGGAGGAGGTGACACTTTGGCTGAGACCCAAGGAATCAGAGGAGCAGCCATGAAAAATGCCGAGAAAGGGCAGTCCAGGTAGAAGAGTGAACACAAAAGCTGTGAGGCAGGGAGGAGGCTGGGACACACTGGGCAAAGATGAGTGGTCTGAGATGAGGCTGAGAGTGGGCAGGGCCTTATCTGCAGGGCCAAAGTGAGGGAGTTCTGAGTGTCAGGGAGGAGAATCCATAATCTGATTTATATCTTTGAAAGGCCGCTTGGCTATTGTGTGAGGAATGCAAGGCAGCTGGCGGCCTGGGGTGTGGGGCAGGGAGATCAGGGAGGGGCCACAGCAGTGCAGAGGGGGAGACTTGAAGGCAATTTGCATTAAGGTGGTAGCAGTGGCCAAGTGAATGGGCATATTTAGAAAGTGGACCTGACAGGTCTGGCTGATAGAATAAATTTGGTGAGTGAGGGAAAGGGAAGGTGAACTCCTAGGTGTATGCTGGAGCAGCTGGGAGGACCACGGAGACATTGTCCGAGAAGGGCGACTGTGAGGTGGGGGCAGGTATAAAAACCAGGAGTTCACTTTTGGGAGGTGGAGTCCGGCACCTCCTGGTCCGCCTGGTGGGGATGTGGGAGGACAGCTGAACAGCTGGGTCTGGGGCTCTCGGGAGCCTTCCCCTGGGCACCAGCTCTAATGGGGTTCCACATGTGGGACCCTTGCGGTCACCACTGCTGTCACTCAGCCTTATGTTGGGGGTGGGGGGTGGGATGCGTGCTTGTCCATCCATTTCCCTTCTCCCTGTGATGGGGCATTGCCCCATTTTGCAGGTGAAAAGACTGAGGGCTCAACTGAGGCTCGCTGAGAAGCCCTTGCAGGGCGGCTCTGAGGCCTGGGATACCCCCAAGTGTGGCCTTCTGGTTTCCTCCACACTATCGTCCTCTCTTTTATATTTTTCAGATCCAGAGCCCTGTGCAAGTGGGGGAGGGGAATATTGGGCGGCTGGCGAGGGCCAGCAGGGGGCTAATCTGCTTTGTTTGGTTTTCTACAGGGCCTGGCTGGAGAACGGGGCATGATGGGGCCATCTGTAAGTGTGGGGCTGTGTAGATGGGCCTCTCCTAGGGCCGTGGGCTCTGGTATGGGCCCAGGGTACTGGTGGGGGCGGGAGGCAGGGACGGGGGTCCGTTCCCAGCAGCCTTGCCTGAGCTCAGCCCCGCAGCCTGCCCAAACTATCCAACACTGCCGGGATGGGGCAGAGGAGAGAAGGGGCAATCAGTACAGTCCCAGCTTCCCGAGTTGAGAAGGGTTGAGCTTGGGAAGTGGGGAGCCCCCTCACCGGGAATATGAGCAAGGACTGAAAAAGCCTCCTGATAGGAGAGTCTTGAGGTGCCTCCCAGGGAATCTAGATCCTTGGTTAATGTGCTTTGTGACCTGGAGCACCCCTTACCTTATCTGACCTGCCAGAAATAGGAGGCTTAGTCCCCTGACCTCTAATTTCCCTTCTTGGAAACAAGAACCCCTGAGTCTGAACTCCCGCCTGTAGGGGTAGAAACTCCTTCGTCCTCAAGCCTTATGTGGGAGGTGGTGAGGGCGTGGTGATGGTGGTGATCTTTGCTGAGCACCTACTATGTGCTGGCCATAGTGGAGGCACTTTTTTTTGTTTTCTTTTCTTCTTTTTTTTGAGGGCAGTGTTACTGGCCCTCATATGTGGGACCGAACCGGGGCCGCTGGCTTCCCAAGCCAGCGCTTAATCACCATGCCACTCGGCCGGCCCTTTTTTCCTTTTTTCTTTTTCTTTTTTTTTTTTTTTTTTTTTTTTTAGTGGAGGCATTTTTATAGTGTATTTAAGCTTCACAGTGACCCAGCAAGACCATACTTTATTATCCCTGTTTGCCTGAACTGGCAGCTCAAAGAGGGTAAGTAACTTTACCAAGGCCACACAGCAAGGCAATGATAGAGCCAGGATTTAAACCCAGGAGAGTTGCCCCTAAAGCTGTGACTCCCCCTGGGCTTCTGTCTAGCAACGTAAAACAACTTTCACAGCACTTTTAGGCACCAGGCTCCAGTCTAAACTCTTTATCGATGTTGCTTTACTTAATCCTTCTAATAGTCCTATGAAGTAGGTACTATTATTACCCCCCTTTTAGAGATGAGAACACTGAGGCAAAGAGGTAAAGTACCTTGCTAAAGGTCACACAGGAGGAGTAAGTACCAGGTAGGCGTTATTGTGAGGCTGGTCCCATTTTAGAGACAGGGAAACAGTCCTGAGATCCCCAGAAAAACCAAGAAATGAACTTGTGGGGTCCCAAACCTGACTCCCCCACCCCAGAAGCAGGGTTAAGCCCCTAAAGCCAACTCTAGACACCTCCTATTCTAGGCTGTGCAGGGTGACCAGCGCCTCGGCCCTCCCCTCCCTTTCTGGCCCCAGCCCCCCACCACACCCCTCACTGATTGTTCACTGCATGACTCTCTTCCTAGGGTGAGCCTGGCGGGAAGGGGGAAGAAGAGGAGAAAGCTGCCGCAGAGGTAACTGTGCTGTCAGCCTGTGCGCCCCTCCTCCCCTTGGCTGTGTCTTGGTGGGAGAGAGGATACCCACCAGATCTGTCCTGACACCACTCAGTCCTGAACCTGGGCGAGTGGGGACCCCAGCCCAGCAGGTGGGACAGTTGAGTGAAGTCGTGATGGCAACACAATGTGAAGAGCCCGCGTTGGGGGTAGTACAGATGGGGTGACTGGCCCAGAGCTAGTGGCCGGAGAGACCCTACTGGAGAGTGCAGGAGGAGCATGGGCCTGCAGAAGAGGCATCAGGCTGTGGGGTCCCTCTACAGGGACAGGACTTCGCCCATGAACAATGCCTGGCACAGTGATGTGCCCACAAAGTCACAGGCTGGTGGAGTGAAGGATATGTGGACAGGTGGACAGACAGACAGATGGCTGATGAATGTGGGAGAGGACAGTAAGGGGGTGAGAATGGGGGCACGTGGGGCCCTGGGCAGGAGGCTGGGAGGGACACGGCCAGGGTGAGGCTGTGGCCATGTGGACCCACTGCCTTCTGGGGAGGAGGATGGGTGCTGCGGACTGGGATGATGGATAAAGGAGGCGAGAGCAGTGAGACCAGCAGAGGAGGCCTTGCAAGCTGAGAGTATGAATCCCCTGAGTGGGTTCATGTCTCCTTTTAAGTGAGTGAACTTGGGGAGCTTCCAAGCATGAGGGCATCTGGCAAGGCCCTTGTCTGACTGAAGACAGGGGAAGATGCTGGAACCAGAGCAACTGTGATGGGTGCAGGAGGCAGTGGGACGAAGATGAGGGTACGGGGGCATGGGCAGATTCACAGGGGCATGATGCCAGACTGAGGGGCTACCTGTGACTTCTGCCTACCCATTTCATCAGAGTGCAACCTGTGGCCCAGGCACATGGGGCTTAGCTGGGTCCCTGGCAGAGGGGCCTGGACCGCCTGCTTCTCACCTGGGACACCCCCATGCCAGATACTGCCCACAGCACAGCTTCCCTGGTGGGAAGTCCTCTGCCCTGTAACTCAGTAGGATGCTTTTTTCCCTGCTTTGTTCAGTTTTAAGCTAAATTAATCTCAATATCATGACAGCTGTCATGTTGTACAAGCAAAAGGCACCTGTTTTGCTGCTGACTCCAGAAGAGGCCTTGTCCCTCTACCATCACCTTTCTTTTCAAAGTGGCCTTGACACCTGTGTTCTCAATAAGCCAGCTCATTCACAGGTCTCGGCACACAGGGTCCTTTACCCATATGTAGGCCAGGTCTCAGAAATGCAGGCTCTGAGCATCTTGTCATCATGCCCTCCTGCCAGCACTCGGAAGTGGTGTCTCTCCCCCTTTTCTTGCTGAGGCAGCCACACCTGGAGGGCTCTCAGATGGGCAGTGCCAGGAAGGAAACCAGCAAAGCTCCCCCACCTGTGTGCCCATGCTAGGTACTCTGCCCGAAGCAGGCTGTTTTCTGGAAAGGGCACAAGGGAAGCAGTCAGGCAGCCGTGGAGCAGGAAGAGCCCAGGCTCGAGGGGACAGGACTAGGCTTGAAGCCCCAGTAAGCCGCTTCCAGGCTGTGTGGCCAGAGGATGCTGGTTGCCCTCTCTGTGCTTCAGGTTCCTTGTCTTTGAACAAGAATTTGAGCGCCACCCCTGGCACATAGTGGATGATAGCTATTGTATTAATGATGGTGACAGTGGGGCAGAGATGAGGGCAGGGCTGACAGGTACGGTGAAGCAGAAGGGCCCTGACTTTGGCCGGTTCCTCTGCACCAGGGCGAGGGGGTACAGCAGCTGCGGGAGGCCCTGAAGATCCTGGCTGAGAGAGTCCTCATCCTGGAGCACATGATTGGGGTCCACGGTGAGTAGTGACCAGGAGCTGGGGATGGGCGGGCCCACAGCTGGCCACCAAGTTGGAACTCTCCCTTTACTCTTACCTCCCCACTCCCTGGTAACTGGGGCTGTCTCTAGTCTCCTTGCCTCCATGACCCCTCCACTTGGCTGCCAGATGGTTTTCCCCAAACCATCAGGGTCAGAACGGCAGTTTGACCCTGCTCTTCCCCTGCTCAAAGACCCTCAGTGGCTCCCTGCTGCCCATGACTGACATCAGGTACATCAAGTCCTAAGCGCCTCCCCAGCAGAGTCTGGTGCCTAGTGACACAGAGCCACGACCCAGTCACCCCAGGCCCCCTCCCACCTCCGTGCCTTTGCTCAAGCCGCTCCTTCTGCCGGCTGCACACTAACTCCCACTTCAGGACCTGCTCCAATATCTATTCTTCTTTGAAGCAGATCTCCTTTCTCCTCGTAGTGCTCTGCGGAGCCTGCTGTTCCCTCATAGGGTGGGGTTTCCCTGCCTCTCCCTGGCACATTGGAAGGCCCTGGTAGCAAGGTGGTGACTGAAACCTCTGTGGGGCCTAGAGCGCAGCCCTGGGCTGTATTTGTTGAAGAATGAATGAATGACTGAGTGGGTGAATGAATGGATGAGTGCATGTGTGTGAATGCATCAAGAGTAGAAAGCCCTGTCCTCGCTGGGCCCAGAGCACCCTTTGCTGGCTGGGGACCAGAAGCGAAGATGCCTTTGAGTGCTCCCAAGGCCACCCTCCTGCTCTCCTTCCAGATCCCCTGGCCTCCCCCGAGGGGGGCTCTGGTCAGGACGCCGCCCTGAGAGCCAACCTCAAGATGAAGCGTGGCGGCGCTCCACCCGATGGCTCCCTCGCTGCCCTGCTTGGCCCCAGCCCTGTGCAGAAGAGCACTGGCCAGGCCAGTGGGGGGAAGTAAGGGCCCAGCTCTCCAGGACAAGCCAAGCCCCACCAGAGACCCAGCCAGCCCTGAAGCCTGTGCTGCCACTGGTTCCTGAAGGCACTCCAGTGGGACTGGGCTCCAGGCATAGACAATCACGAGCGACATTGGCTCCCAGGGCTTGGGGGCCTTGGGGACAAATGGCACCTTCAGGGGCAGGGTTCAGAGGGGCCCAGCACCCTTGGCAGAGCCCTACCCTTGTCCCTGCCCTTCCCTACCCCCACTCCCTGCAGGAGACAGTCTGAGTGGGCTGGGCAGGGTGTGAAAATAATCATAATACGCATCATTTACTGAGTCCCTGCAACGCCTGGGCCTGTCCAAGGAGTTCTCCCCACATTGTCTCATTTAACCCTTAGGAGGTAGGCTAGTTATCCCCACTTTACATGGGGAACAGAGGCTTAGAGAGAATAAATAACCTGCAAGACCACCGGACCGTGGAGAGCTGGGGCAGGATTTGAACCCAGTCCTCTCTTTACCCAGCCATCTTCCCTTCTTCATAGGAAACTCCGAATGGGTGGGCATGGGACTGCAGGGAGGCTGGATCAGCCAGCCGGAAGGAGGGCAGGGCCCTGGGACTTCTTCCTTGACCCCCCTCCCCTGGCTTGGGGCCAGGGAGACCCTGAGTAAATTTATGAGTCACATGGACCTGGGGACTGAGAGAGGAGCATTGGGGTGCGAAGGCCCTCGTACCAAACTGGCATAGCCTACCACTGCCTCCTCATGGGGGCTGAGTCCACCCACCCCCATGAGGGTCTTCCCTGGTGTGTGTACCCTCAAGGGCCCATCACTTGCAGCCCTGCCCTCTGTGGGAATCTGGGAGGCTGGCCACTTCTGCATTACATGGCAAATCTAATGTCTCCTTTGTGAAGTAGTCCCAGGCTCTGTTGGGGAGAGATGTGCTCTCAGGGCTGTGGGCCCAGGCAGCTCTACAACAGACCCCCGGCAGCTCAGACCACAGCCCTCAAGGCCACTCAAGACCTCTCAGGCCACGGGTCCCCTGTGACCCTGACCGCCTTGGTGCTCCCCTCTCGCTGGGCCAGAACCCGAACTCGGCGAGGACAACAAACTCAGAGATTCACAGGTGCTGGCACCACCCCGGGCATGTCGCCCATGGCAGCAGGAGCTATTCCCAGCACTCTTGTGGTCCTGGGAGATGGTGGCTGCTCCTGCTGTGCCCTGGTAACCTCTCCCTGCCCTCAAGGCCCTGCCTGACTGCCCCTCTGAAGCAGGGCAGTCCCCGGGCTAAGGGTGGCCTCCTGCAGGCCTGTCCTCATGGAGGGACAGTCAGAGGCGGGCAGGAAGTCTGTAATGCTCTGATAATAAAGGTGCTCTCCCAACGGGTTCTGGTGTTATGTGGCAGCAGCTTCGGGGAGGCCTGGTGAGCCCGGCACGGTGACCCCCAGGTGCTGAGGGAGGCTGCCCCCGGAAGGCCCAACACCTAGTGACAGTGTGGCTGGATGTGAGGACAGGCCAGTGTGACACACATGGCAGGGGGTGGCTGCAGGGCCACACCAACACAGCGGAGAGTGCAGCTAATCTCCTGGGGGCATGAGGAGGGGCCACGGAGGAGAAAGAGGCCTTCAGGATCAGTGGGAGTCAGTGGAACAGAAAAGGGCTCTGCAGCCAGGGCGGACAGCATCTATCTGCGAGGGCTTGGAGGGGAGCTCACTGGTGACCCCTGGGCAAGGTGTCCACAGAGTGTGCATGCAGGGGTGCAGGAGGGAGAGGATGGGCCAGACAGGTGTGAGTGCTTCTCCCAGACGGCTGAGCCCCTTTCTCTTTCTCAGCTCACTGGAGACTCCATGCTGTACCAAGCACCCCCTGGGAGACTGAATACTAACTGAAAAGCTAAGTCTTCTATGCTTTGCTGAAGCAGGTTAGGAGGCTCTTCATTCTCCCAGGCCCAGTAGCAGAATGGGGCCCTAAGAGAGACTGTTGTGCTTACCCAGGACACCAAATGTGCTGCCTCAGTGGCCCCCAGCCCAGGCTCTGCATGGGCCTCTCCCCTGAATATCTCAAGGGTAGACCACATCACCAGCGACATCTGCATCCTTAGACCAGGGGGCCGTTGCTTTGGGAGGGTGTGGACTAAGCACAGCCATGCACATAAAGCCTCTCAGTGCAGAACAGAGGCAAGCGGGGCGTGGGGAGATGGGGATTGAAAGGGCAGGGGGCTGGCTCTCTCCTGGCCATCCGCTTCCAGGGCAGCACTCTGCAAGGTCAAAATCTGCAGTTAACCTGGCCTTCCAGGTCCTTATAGAAGACACTTGTCAAAGCAGGCGCATAGAGCAATTTTATTTAAGCTGGTTGGCCCAGTGTGTAACTTAACAATATCTAGACATGTGGGAATCCTCCGTTTGTCTCCTGGACCTGGATCCTGCACCGTCCAGGGCAGGCCTGGGTGGGGGTCAGCAGGATCTGGAGTGAGCCCTCCCAGGACGGGAACAGGGTGTCCAGGTGCTCCCAGGCCCTCCTCAGAGCTGCTGGGGGCAAAAGGGGCACAGGAAGGAACCAACTTCCAAGGGGAGGTCCCTGCCAGCAGGGTGGACAGGCCAATTTGCAGAGTGTCGGACCTCGGAGGAGGCCCCAGTCACCAAAGCCTGGAGCTGTGGGACAGGGTTTCCCCGGGGGGGTGGTCATGAGCTGATCTTTCATAAGGATGAGGCCAGGCACTGTCCTAAGCACGTGGCTGCCTTCCCCATTTCATGGAGGGTTAACTCAGCCCCAGAGAGGCTCAGTGGCTCACCCAAGGTCACACAGCTTGTTGATGGTGAAGCTGAGTTTCTGAACAGATCTGTGGGACTCAGGGAGACTGCTCTCAGCTGCTGAGTTCTGGAAGGAAGAGGAGTTCACATCAACCAAGAGACCGAGGGATGGTCCTGTAGGGAGGGCATGCGTGAGCAGAGCAGGCTGGTGATGAGCAGAGCAGATTAGGGTGGGAGCAGAAGGAATTCTCACGGGGACTGAAGCAGCTGCCAGGTGCCAGAACTTGGAGGACCCTGAATGCCGGAGGTGGAGGGAATTGACCTGTGGGAGACGGGCAGCTGTGGCAGGTTCTCAGTCAGCCTGGCCTCTCCCCTCCACCTGGCTGCATCCATCTTTCTGAAATGCAAGCCTGATAGCACCCCCCACTTACTCGCGAATCTGCAGAGGCTCCCCGGTTCTGGGCTCAGCTGCAACCCAGTGACAGCAGCACCAGTAGGGTAGTCGGGCCAGAGCTCCTGTCATTGGCTGGGCTCACCTCTGTCCAGCCTATGGGTGCTGGTTGGAGGGGAGTTTGGCACTTACAGCCCCAGGGGTAGCAGGTCTAGGCTTATCCTCAGACTTTTCACCTGGGTTGGGCCTCTCTGGTCCTTGATTCTGCCCTGTGCCATCAGCATCTTTGTGCCCATGTATGGAAACCCGAACCTGCCCTTCAGGTCAGATGCTCAGCCTACAAGTCCCAGTGGTGGTGACTCAGAATGGTGAAGCAAGTCACCCAGTGCCCCTAGCTAGGATGCCATTAGGGGTCCTCCAGGGATCAACCACCCTTTGCTGCCCAAAGCCGCCCCTCTCCCCCTAGCACCTGGAGGCGGGACTCCTGAGAATCAGCCCAGGGTAGGGGGAGAGTGAGAGGAGGCTGCGAGACCTCCTGCTGCCTCTGGCATCTGTGAGCTCCCACCCCTGCATCTGCCTGCATGGGCCATCCAGAGGTTTGATGAGGGAGAATTAGCACAGACCCCCCCACCCCACCCTGTTTCCTCCCTGAGTCTGGTCTGCTTTCCATCCCCCCCGCCCCCATCAGAGTGCACCCCAGCGTCTCTCCAGGCACTGCTTCCTGCACACACTTCTCCCCTGTTCCCTAGTGTCCAGATTAAACCCGGCATTTCTTAAATGCTGATGGGCTCCAGCACCTGGTACATGTATGTGCATGCATGTGTATGTGTGCATGTGTGTGGTGCGACAGGGGCTGAAGGCACTTCACTAACACCTTCCCTTCCAGAGCCTCTCCTGTGGGGCCCAGAGTAGCTATAGTCCTTGCTGCCCCCAAGGCCCTAGCCTGTGACTGTGCTGTCCAGCTCTGTGTGACCCTCTACTCCTCACCTCTGCCTAGCTGAGCCTGGAGGAGCAAGGCACCGAAAGAGCGCAGGCTCGGGCTTCCCCTCTCTGTGAGCGCGGCCCCAGGGTCTCCTTGGCTCAACTGAAGGGACCCCTGCCTACCCTACTTGTTCCGTCAGAGGCCAAAGCAGAAATTCAGGGTCCCCTCAGCTAGATGGGGACTTCTGGCAAGTGCCCCAATATGTTGAGGGGCCACAGTGTGGAGGGGACTCAGTCTGGGCCGACCTTCAGTGGCTCTCACCAGGTCAGCTGAACCTGCTGTTAAGTTATTGAAACACCTATTAGATTGATGCTACTTCCTCCTGTGCTCCCATTGTCATCCCTCCTATAGACACTGCCCCCCCCCGCCCCCCATTCAGGACCCCTCTCCAGTGCCAGGAGCAAGTTCTGTTCTGAGTGATGGGTCCTGTGCTACACTGGTTCTAAAATATTTTTAATGTCACTGCCAACACAGGCAATGAGAAACCAATGGAAGGGCTGGGGTGAGGGGGTGTGCTTTGCCTCTGCCTGGGGACACACCATGGCCTCAGGCAGAAATTCGCAGCTGGTGCATTGCCTTGGGATGGGAGCTCTAATGGCAGGACTGAATGACCTTGGTCAAAAACTCAGAAGTGGGCCAGAAGCTCTGGTTATCCTGGGCTGGTTCCTCTTGGGCATTCCAACAGGACTACACATTTCCTGCTTACCTCCTTGGGACTGAACTCAAGAAAACATGGTGTGACCTGTTTTCAGGGACCAGGAGGGAATCAGGGTGTGGCTGGAAGTTAATCAGACACTCACCTGACCCCGAGGGGCTCGTGGGCCACCTCTGAGCATCTCCCTTCCCAGAATGCCCTGGGTGAGGTGAACCCACTCCAGGCTCAGCAGGAAGGGCGCTTGGGGGTGCATATTCTTACCCTGAGTTTAGCATATCCCAAAGATACACGAGGGACTATTCTGCATAAGTAGGTATTGCCTGACTCTGGCCCTGGGCCCCAGGCAGAAGCAGTCCAGGTGCCATGGGAAGTGCCCCAGGCCTCACCTCCCTGAATCAAAAAGGTGCCCTTACAGCTCTGTCCCACCCCCACTCCCCTACCGCCTCGCCACTAGGCTGTAATCTTCTTGTGGGCAGGGTCACGTCTGTGTTCCCAGCGCCCAGCAGTGATCACTGCAGTGAGTCCCAGGACATTCTTAGTAGGAGAGTGACTCCTTCCCAGACTCGAAGTGGCAGTGACTGAGGTGATGGGCAGCTGCAGGCGGGCATCCAAGACGGGTCTAGGTCAGAACAGAAGCCCCTCCCCACCCCAGCTACCCACACCTGCAATCCCAACTGCCCCTGAGGTTTCTGGAACACCTCTCTTCCAGATGTGTTTTATGGATTATAAAAAAGAGAATTTCACGAGATTTTCAATTACTTGAATTCCAGGGAGGTTTATTTCCAATGTTATTAATAAATTCTAATGCCACCTATAACTTTCAATTGCCAGTTAATGAACTTGCAATTGGTGCATTGTAAAAGGCAAATTAAATATTGCTTCAGGCAGGGGCTGGTAAATTTAATGAGCCAGTGTGGCCTGAGGAGACAGCCAGGCTTACGTCCCAGTCTGCCCCATTGATGGTATGACATGGGCAAGTGACAACAGGGCCTCAGTGTTCTTGCCTGGAAAAGAGGATCACTGAACCCAGCTCCAGGTCCTTATGGTATCTGGGGTTGGAGCTGTTTTTTATTCACAGGTCAATGCAGTGAAGGGTCCCAAGTGATCAGAGGAGCAAGAGTCCTGGCTCAGGCACTATGGGCTGAGTGACTGTACAAGTTTCCTGCAGCTGCTGTAACAACTGCTAGAAATATATCTTCTCACAGTTCTGGAGGCTAGAATCCAAAACCAAGGTGCTGGCAGGGCCATGCTCCCTCCAAGGGCTCCAGGGGAGAATCCTTTCCTGCCTTTTCCAGCTTCTGGTGGCTCCAGGCTTCCCTTTGGTTTGTGCCTGCGTCACTCCAACCTCTGTCTCCGTCTTCACTTGGCCTTCTCCCATATGTCTGTCTAGTCCTCTGTGTGTCTCTTACAAGGACATTTAGGTCCAGCTGAGTAATCCAGTATGAGCCCTTCGTCTCAAGAACCTTAATTTAGGGCCGGCCGAGTGGTGTAGTGGTTAAGCGCCGGCTTGGGAAGCCAGCGGCCCCGGTTCGGGTCCCACATATGAGGGCCAGTGACACTGCCCTCAAAAAAATAAAAAAATCGGTACCTCAAGAACCTTAACTTAATTGAGTCAGCAATGATTCTCTTTCCAAACAAGGTCACATGCAGAGGTTCTGGGATTAGGACTTGAACATGTACCTGGAGGGCTGTCCTCCAGCCCATAATAGTGACCTTGGGCAAGTCACTTTATCTCTTGGGGCTTCCATTTTCCACCTAAACCAAAGTTTGCTTCACTGAACTGCTAGGAGCAACTGCATGTGTGTCAGGCACTGTTCTGAGCCCGTCACGTGTATTGACTCATTTAATTCCTACACTAACCTGATGAAACAGGTGCTTTAGTGTCTTCATTTTGCAGGTGAGCAAATTTACGCACAAGGAAAGTGACTTGCCCAAGGTTGTCTATCTAGTAAGTGGTAAGGCCAGGGTTTGAACCCAGGTTTTGGACCCTGTAACCTATATCCTTTTTTGTGTGTGTGTAATTGAGCTTTTTTTATTGAGCTAAAATTTACATGCTGTTCAATTAATTCATTTCAAGTGTACAATTTAGTGAGTTTTAGTATATTCAGAGTTGTGCAATCAACACCACAATCAATTTTAGAACACTTTCATCACTCAGAAACAACCCCTGTATCACTTATTAATACCCATCCTCCAATCCTCCCATCCCCCCACTCCAAGGCAACCAGCAATTTGCTTTCTGTCTCTGTGGATTTACCTATTCTCGACTTTTCATACACATGGAATCATACATAGTGTTGCCTTTGTGTCTGGCCTCTTCCACTGAGCATTTCAAGACTCATCCATGTTGTGGCATATATCAATACTTCATTACTCTTCATGGCCGAGCAGGAGCCTGCCCTTTTAACCACTGTGATGACTTGTAAGGTCACGGCACCTTTGTAGGATCAGCATATTCCAGAAATCTCAGCCAAACCCTGAGGCTTGATCTGTGAGGATTCTGTAGGATGCGGGGGACAGAAGAATCTCTCACCCCTCTCTCCACAGCACTGTCCTCTCTACAAGATTCCTGGCACAGCAAGAACCCCAGCAGTGCCGGGTACCAGTGGGCAACCTAGAATGCCGGCCATAAGTCGTGGTCACCTCTGAAGTCGGGCTGTTCTTCCCTCAAGTGGCATGGAGCTTCCTGACTTTTCTTACATTATTGCTCACAGAGAACGGGATATTTGCACAGCATTTGGGGTAAATAACCAGGGTTGCACCCAGCAGATGTGCCCAGCCAGGGTCTATGGGTGTCCCAGTACCAACCACACTGGTAGCCTCTAAGGGCCAACACCTGAGCCCACCTGGAGTCCATCTGCAGCGTAGGGCTGTGAAGCTCTAATCTCAGGTATGGGGGCTTGTACCCAAAGGATACACCTGTTGGATGTGAGGAGGAAGGAGAACTGTAGGTTCTTTAGTGACCAGGCCTCAGATGGTTCTCTGTAATCAGTTGAACAGAGAGAAGGAGGGCATGAGAGGAAAGACAACTGGATCAGGGCTCTAGCAAGCCTTGGTACCTGAGTCTTCAGGGAGCAGTATGGAGGGGTGGATGGTTAAGGCTGGAGACCCAGGTCCAGCAGCACTGCCTGCAGACATGCCAAGTGGAAGGCCAAGGGTACCACCCTCAGACCCCTCATGCTGGCTGGGGTCAGGGCTACTTTGATCATAAGCAGGAGAAACCTATTCCAAGTGCCTTGAGTAATGGGGGCTTATGGCAAGGCTCCCTGGATCTCTAGGGACCCCAAGCATAGGGGTGGGAGTAGGCACAAGGGAAGAGTGCTGGCTGATTCAGCCCTGGGGTCTTGGCATCGGGAGGAGGGTGCTGATTACACGCAGCTTTGCTGTGTGTCCATCCACCTCCACTGAAACCTGTTGTTCTGCCTCTGACCTCAGAGCTTCAGCCTGCTCGTGACTTCTTGTGGCTCATCATGACCTACCTCTCACTTGCTCTCCCCTTGCAACAGGTGGCTTTTCAGCCACCCAGTGTTCAAAGTGGTTGTCAATCATCTTCATTGTTTCTCTCCATCCCAGCACTCAGGCTCCCTGAGACTTCCCTCAAAGTAGGAACTCTCCTTATTGGGCACAGGCCCAGGTCTTGTCCCGGTCCCCCACCCCAGGCTAGACACAGATACCCTATAAGGAAGGAGGACTCCAGGGACATAAGGCCAGAAGCTTCAGAGAGCAAGAAGTGTGGACTTCACTGCCTATTGGCTGCAGAGGTTGCCATCCCAGGAGGGGAAGGGGCTCCAAGCTGGGCTCTTGCTGGGCCAGCAGCACCGTCTCTGCTTTTACATTAGAGTTGCATTCTTAAACATGACCATCCTACCCCCCACCCTCCACTATCCAAGGCCCTTGATGACGTCCCTGTAGGTTCTCAGGACATAACAGGAGCAAATCGCTGTCCACATTCTCACCTCCCTGCCCATTTCCCTCCGTGTTCCAACCATCCTGGCAGGCCCAGCTGGTAACAGATGTGGTGTAAGACACCTTGGTCTTAGTTTTCCTTCTGCATCGTGGCTATAAAGGGGAAATTTTACAAAAAGACAAAACCAAAAGGTGTATCTCAATTAGGGATGCAATGAGGCCAGACTGAGCCCTGCTGGGCACCAGCCCTCCACTTTGTGAGAACAAATGCTTTTAACGCAGCCCCGTTACCATGGTGATCACCCAGTCTCAGCTTACTGAGATGGCATTGCAAATCTATGGGGAAAGAACAGATTATTCAATAAATGATGCCGGGACAGTTGCTTAGCTATTTGAAAGAAATAAAATTAGATCTTTCCTTCACACAATACTCCAATATAACTTCCAGAGGACTTAAAAAATTAAATGTAAAAAGAGAAATCATAAAAACTAGAAGAAACTAGACAAAAGTTTGATCTTGAGGTGAGTACTTTCTAAACATAAAAACAGTGGAAACAAATAACAAAGAATAAGACAGAATTTAACATAAAAATTTAAATCTCTGTATGTTTTAAAGAACCATTCAATTAAATTTATTGGGGAACTAGAAACAAGTCTAAAATATTTGCAAAAAATATGACAAGCATTTAATACCGCTAATATATTAGAAGCAATTACAAATCAATAAAAATTAACATTCCAATAGAAAAATGGTCAACAAGAAATGTATAAAAGAAATAAAAATATACAATAAACATTTTAAAATATTCATCTTTGGGCCCGGTCTGGTGGCGCAGTGGTTAAGCCCTGACTTGGGAAGCCAATGGCCCTGGTTCCGGTCCCACATATGAGGGCCAGTGACACTGCCCTCAAAAACAAAAACAAAAAACAAAAACTAAACTAAACTAAACTAAAATATTCAGCTTCACTGGTAATCAAAGAAATGCCCACTAAATACCAATCAGATTTTTTCCCTTTTGGGTTATCAAAGATTGTTTAAAATTACATTACTCAATCTTGTTGAATGGAGTGAAATTTAGCATTCTTACCTGTGAGGGTACAAATATAAGGATATAAATCACTATAAAATTTCTGGGAAAAAAATTGGCTTTATGCCACAAGAGCTTTTAAAATGTTCATACCATTAACTTGGTACCCTCATTCTTTTTTTTTTTTTTTTGTGAAAACTTATCTGTATTTTTTTTTTATTCTTTTATTGTGAAATAAACATTTTTTTTAAAAAATTAGCTTCAGGTGTACAACACAGTGCAATAGTTATACTTTTTACCCCTCAAAATGACAACCCCCTTCCCTCAATTCTCCACCCCACTCCTCCCCCCATATCATGCATATTTATTACAATTCCTTTGACTCCCTTCCACTGTATAATCCACATCCCGTGACTATCTATATATTCAATTACAGTTGGCATACAATATTATACAACATCAGTTTCAGGTATACAGTGCACTGATCAAGCCTCTACTCCATCCATGAAGTAGTCTCCCTAACAAAACATGTGACCATCTGACACCCCACAAAATTTTAACAACATTATATTCCCCAAACTGTCTTTCATATCCCTGTGACAATACTGTAGTTACCTATTTATGCTGTCTAATCCTTTCCCTTTCTTCCTCATCCCCACCCCCCTCCCAACTAGCAGCCCTGTTTTTCCTCCATATCTATGAGACTGTTTCTGTTTCTTTTGCTCATTCATTCAGTTTTTCAAATTCCACATATAAGTGAGATCATATGGTATTTGTCTTTCTCCGACTGACTTATTTCACTCAACATAATAGTCTCTAGGTCCATCCATATCGTTGCAAATGGTACAATTTCATTCTTCTTTATAGCGGAGTAATACTCCATTGTATAAATGTACCACAGTTTCTTAATCCAGTCATCTACCGATGGGCATTTCGGTTGTTTCCAAGTGTTGGCTATTGTAAATAGCGCTGCAATAAACATAGGGGTGCATATATTTTTTCGAATTAGCGTCTTGGATTCCTCTGGGTAGATTCCCAAGAGTGGAATTGCTGGGTCATATGGCAGTTCCATTTCCAGTTTTTTGAGATACCCCCACACTGATTTCCAAAATGGCTGCACCAATTTGCAGTCCCAGCAACAGTGCACCAGGGTTCCCTTTTCTCCACACCCTCGCCAGGACTTGTTGTTTGTTGATTTGTTGATGATAGATGTTATGACTGGAGTGAGGTGGTATCTCATCGTGGTTTTTATTTGCATTTGTCTGATGATTAGTGAGGTTGAAAATTTTTTCATATGCCTGTTGGCCATCTGTATGTCCTCTTTAGAGAAATGCCTCCTCATATCCTTTGCCCATTTTTTAATTGGGTTGTTTGGTTTTTTTTGGTGTTGAATTGTATGAGTGTTTTATAAATTTTGGATATTAACCCCTTATCAGATATATCGTTGGCAAATATCTTCTCCCATTCAGGCTGCCTTTTTGTTTTATTGATGATTTCCTTTGCTGTGAAAAAACTTTTAAGTTTGATGTAATCCCATATGTTCATTTTTTCTTTTATTTCCCTTGCCTGAGGGGATATATCAGTAAAAATATTACTCTGGGTAATGTCTGCAAACTTACTCCCTATATTTTCTTCTAGGAGTTTTATAGTTTCAAGTCTTACATTTAAGTCTTTAATCCATTTTGAGTTTGTTCTCGTATATGATGTAAGTAGGTGGTCCACTTTCATTTTTTTGCACGTGTCAGTCCAATTTTCCAAGCACCATTTATTAAATAGACTATCTTTACTCCAATGTAAATTCTTGCTTCCATTGTCATAGATTAAATGACCGTATATAGATGGGTTTATTCCTGGGATCTCTATTCTATTCCATTGATCTATGTGTCTGTTTTTATGCCAGTACTGTACTGTTTTGATTATTGTAGGCTTGTAGTATGTTTGACGTCAGGTAGTGTGATGCCTCCAACTTTGTTCTTATTTCTCAACATTGCCATAGCTATTTGGGGTCTTTTGCGGCTCCATATAAATTTTAGGGTTCTATGCTCTATTTCTGAGAAAAATGTCCTGGGTAGTTTGATTGGAATTGCATTGAATCTATATATTGCTTTAGGTAGTATTGACATTTTAACTATATTAATTCTTCCTATCCATGAGCATGGTATGTATTTCCATTTATTTGTATCTTCTTTGATTTCTCTCTTCAGTGTCTCATAATTTTGTGAGTACAGGTCTTTTACTTCTTTAGTTAAATTGATTTCTAGATATTTTATTGTTTCTGAAGCAATTGTAAAAGGGATTGATTTCCTGATTTCTTCTTCTGATAGTTTATTATTGGTGTATAGAAATGCAACTGATTTCTCAATATTAATTTTGTATCCTGCTACCTTACCAAATTCGTGTATCAGTTCTAGCAGTTTTTTGGTGGAGTCTTTGGGATTCTCTATATATAGTATCATGTCATCTGCATATAATGACAATTTTACTTCCTCTTTTCCAATTTGGATGCCTTTTATTTCATTTTCTTGTCTGATTGCTGTGGTTAGAACTTCCAGAACTATGTTAAATAGAAGTGGTGAAAGCGGGCAGCCTTGTCTTGTTCCTGATCTTAAGGGGAAAGCTTTCAGCCTTTTCCCATTGAGTATGATGTTTGCTGTGGGTTTATCATATATGGCCTTTATTATGTTGAGATATGATCCCACTATTCCCAGTTTGCTAAGAGTTTTTATCATAAATGGCTGCTGGATTTTGTCAAATGCTTTTTCTGCACCTATTGATATGATCATATGATTTTTATTTTTCATTTTGTTAATGTGATGTATTACGTTAATTGATTTGCGGATATTGAACCAACCTTGCATACCAGGAATGAATCCCACTTGATCGTGGTGTATGATCTTTTTAATGAGATGCTGAATTCGGTTTGCTAGTATTTTGTTGAGAATTTTTGCATCTGTGTACATTAGGGATATTGGCCTGTAGTTTTCCCTTTTTTTTGTAATATCTGTGTCTGACTTAGGAATCAGGGTAATAGTGGCTTCATAGAAAGAGTTTGGGAGCCTTCCCTCCTTCTGTATTTTTTGGAATAGTTTGAGGAAAATAAGTATTAATTCTTTTTTGAATGTTTGTAAAATTCACCTGTGAAGCCATCTGGTCCAGGGCTTTTGTTTGTTGGAAGATTGTTGATTACTGATTCAATTTCTTTGGCAGTAATCAGTCTGTTCAGACTTTCTGTTTCTTTTTGTTTCAGACTTGGTAGATTGTATGCTTCTAGAAATGTATCCATTTCTTCCAGATTGTCAAATTTGTTAGCATATAGTTGCTCATAGTATTTTCTTAAAATTTTCTGTATTTCTGTGGTATCTGTTGTCACTTCTCCTCTTTCATATCAGATTTTATTAATTTGGGTCCTCTCTCTCTTTTTCTTGGTTAGTCTGGCTAAGGGTTTGTTGATTTTGTATATCTTTTCAAAAAACCAACTCTTGGTTCATTGATCTTTTGTATTGTTTTTTTGTTCTCTATTTCATTTATTTCTGCTCTGGTCTTTATTATTTCCTTCCTTATACTCTCTTTAGGCTTGTTTTGCTGTTTTGTTTTGTTTTTTGAGTTACCTTAGGTGTAAAGATAGTCTGTTGATTTGAGATTTTTCTTCCTTCTTTAGGTAGGCCTGCACTCCTATGAACTTCCCTCTTAGGACTGCTTTTGCTGCATCCCAGAGATTTTGGGTCGTGGTGTTTTCATTTTCGTTTGTCTCGAGGTATCTTTTGATTTCCTCCTTGATCTCATTTTTGACCCACTCACTATTTAGTAGCATGTTATTTAGCCTCCATGTATTTGTAAGCTTTCCAGATTTGTTCTTATAATTGATTTCTAGTTTCATAGCATTGTGGTCGGAGAAGACACTTGATATGATTCCAATCTTCTTAAATTTGTTGAGATTTGTTTTGTAGCCTAACATGTGGTCTATCTTGGAAAATGTTCCATGTGCACTTGAAAAGAATGTATATTCTGTAGCTTTGGGGTGAAAAGTTCTAAAAATATCAATTAAATCCAGCTGGTCTAAAGTGTCATTTAAGGCTATTATGTCCGTGTTGGTTTTCTGTCTGGAGGATCTGTCCACTGGTGACAATGGGGTGTTGAAGTCCCCTACTATGATAGTGTTACTGTTGATCTCTGTCTTTATGTCTGTCAAAATCTGTTTTATATATTTAGGAGCTCCTATATTGGGTGCATAGATGTTTACTAGGGTTACGTCCTCTTGTTGAATTGATCCCTTTATTATTATGTAGTGCCCTTCTTTGTCTTTTATTGTAGTCTTCATTTTAAAGTCTATTTTGTCCGAAATAAGTATTGCTACTCCAGCTTTTTTCTCATTTCCATTTGTATGAAATATCTTATTCCATCCCTTTACTTTTAGTCTATGTGTGTCTTTTGATCTGAGATGAGTCTCTTGTAGACAGCATATGCATGGGTCCTGTTTTCTTATCCACTCAGCCACTCTGTGTCTTTTGATTGGAGCATTTAGCCCATTTACATTTAAAGTGATTACTGATAGGTTCCTTTTTTTTGCCATTTTGTTATTTGTATTTCTTGTCTTCCTGGGATAGCTTGTTTTCCCCTTTCTTTTGTTTAAAAAAAGCCCTTTTAACATTTCCTGCAATGCTGGCTTGGTGGTAATGAACTCTTTAAGCTTATTCTTTTCTGAGAAGCTCTTTATCTCTCCTTCAATTTTAAGTGATAGCCGTGCTGGGTAGAGCTGTCTTGGTTGTAGACCTTTATTTTGTGTCACTTTGAATATCTCCTGCCACTCCCTTCTGGCCTGCAGAGTTTCTGAAGAAAAGTTAGCTGTTAGTCTTATAGGAGTTTCTTTGTATGTAACCTGCTGTCTTTCTCTTGCTGCTTTTAGGATTCTGTCTTTGTCTTTAAGCTTTGCCATTTTAACTATCATGTGTCTTGGTGTGGGCCTGTTTGGATTCAGCCTGTTTGGAACTCTCTGCACATCCTGGGCTTGTATGTCGATTTACTTCAGGGTAGGGAAATTTTCAGTCATTATTTCTTCAAATACATTCTCAATCCCTTGCTTCTTCTCTTCTCCTTCTGGTATTCCTATGACATGATGGTTGCTGTGTATCATGTTGTCCCAGAGGTCTCTTAAACAATTTTCATTCTTTTTTATTCTTTTTTCTTTTTGTTGTTCCAGTTGGGTGATTTCTGCTATTTCATCTTCCAATTCGCTGATCCACTGCTCTGCTTCATCTATTCTACTGGTGATTCCTTTGAGTGTGTTCTTCATTTCAGTTATTGTATTCTTTAGTTCTAACTGGTTGTTTTTTTATGGTTTCCCTATCCTTCTTTATGTCCTCGCTAAGTTCCTTAAACATTCTTATCATCAGTGTTCTAAACTCTGTCTCTGAAAGTTTGGATACCTCTGTTTCATTTAGTTCCATTTCTAGAGTTTTCTTCTGATCTTTTACTTGAGACATGTTTCTTTGTTTCTTCATTCTGGCTGTCGTTCTGTGAGTGCTTCGATGTATTAGATAGATCACTTAGAAAGAAGAGAGAAGGCAAAAAAAAAAAAAAAAGAGGTGGGGAGCTCTCCGTCCTCTTTAATCTGCAGACCACTTGCTCAGCAATAGAGAGTCTCTGGGTGACTGAGCACCAGCTATTGAGGGGAAGAGCTTAACATGTTATGCGCCAGCCTCCCTCTCAGGCTTGCAGTGAGCTTTCTGCAATTAGCTGCTGTGTGCTCTGGAACCGTGCTCACTACCAAAAAAAAAATCTTCACAGGTTGTTGCAGGTTGTCCGCTACTGCAAAAAAACCCTCTGTGGCCTGCGGAGATGTGGGCCAGGCACCGGGAGCTCAGAGTGCCTCTGGCAACACAGCTCTAGGTGGGTGGGGCAGGCCCCCAAGACACCAATTGATGTGGTCAGTGGCCCCCACCAAGTCAGAGCAGCATGCACTCTGCACCAGCAATCAGTCCACACAAACTCGCCAGGAAAGCCTCGATTGGATCACGCAGGTGCACAGCTCCCTGCCCAACACTCTCCAGAAAACTCCCCATCTCAGCCTGTCCCAATCAACTGCCCGCAGATCAGGCTAAGCAGCCCAACAGCCAATCCCCAGCCTGGCAACTCTGCACAAACAGTGCGAAGAGTGGGGACCCAAGGCGGCTCGCGTACTTCTAAGTCTCAGTGAACAGACTGATGCAGCTGGAGAGCACCCGCCCTGCGTTTCCCTGGCAACGCAGCACAAGCAGGGCGGAGGGTGGGGATCCAAGGTGGCTTGCGCACTCCTGCATCTCAGTGAACAGCCTGATGGAGCCGGAGGGCACCCACTGGGCATTTCCCTGGAAACACAGCACAAGCATGGCGGAGGGTGGGGATCCAAGGAGGCTTGCGCACTCCTGCATCTCAGTGAACAGCCTGATGGAGCTGGAGGGCACCCACTGGGCGTTTCCCTGGAAACACAGCACAAGCAGGGCGGAGGGTGGGGATCCAAGGCCACATGCGCATGCACACACTCCTGCGCCAATCCCACCAGACTAGTGAGGTCCCGGACCTGACCCTCTGTGGGAGGGCCCAACCCTGAAAAAATGGCGCTCTCCTGTACACCACTCATGTGCAAGCTCCACAGCAGGGGAACAATAGTTCGAAAACCTCCAGCTTCTGCATCAAAGTCTCCTGGGCCCGGCTCACACAGCTACTCCCTCCAACAGGAACCGGGTGAGTGCTCACTGGTGAGTGAATCCATGCGCCGGCCCTACTGGTTCTCCAGCCACCCTCAGCCTTACCGAGCCAAACAAAGAGAGTCCTCACTAATTTCTACTGTCCGCTATCATAGAACTCCTCTTCCTGGCAAAGCAACTCTGGGCTAATGAGCTCGGTGTGGGGCCGGAGGGTCTCTCCCCCAACCGGAGAAGCCTCCCCACAGCTGGGGCATCTCTCACGAGGCTCACCCTTTCTCGTCTGCACCCCTCCTACCAGACTTGACGTGGCCTCCTCTTTAGGTCCTTCGTTTAGAGTTTCTGTTCATCTAATGTTCAGGGGACTTCCGAGGTTAAATGTATAAATTATTTGTAATTTTGATGTGATCCTGAGAGGCAGTTGGGAAAGTGTCAGTCTTTTCCACCATCTTACCGGAACCCCCCGGTACGCTCATTCTTGAGACATCCTAAGGAGATGGCCAGGATTGAAGCTAAAAATGTGAATACAATAATATCCATTGTAAGTATTTAACAGAAATTTATAATTTACTCAAACGCTAGGGCATGGCTAAGAAAATTTTGGTTCATAAATATAATGACGTATCGTGCAGCCATTAAAATGATATTTTGAATCATATTTAATGGCATGGAAATATGTCTGTGATATAATATGTATAAAATAGTATATCGCAGAGGTTCTTAGATTCTGGCATTCGAAACCCACTCTGATTGGCTGGGTGGAGCAGAAAAGGAGTCCAATGGGAGAATGTTGGAAGGCTCAGAATCAGCAGGAAAAGGGGAGAATGAGACTGAGAAAAGTCAACAAGACAACTGCAAACAGCCCAAATTAGGAACCTTCTTGGGAGGAAACTGCTTGGAGTACAAGCTGCTTTGCCCAGAATACTGCTTCCTGCCATTACCACAGTTGTGCCTGCAGGTCTGATTGGTCAGGTGGAAGGGAGGCGCCGCTTCCCTCAGAAACACAGAGAGGGGAATCAGCACAGCAAGAAGGGAGTTCAGTGATTCAAGTGCTGTTCACACAGAGCAAGCTCTGAGTCAGGTCAAATAAAGACATTCCTTGAGAACGGAGCTTTTCAGGTAGCTGCCAGACAAGTCAAAATAGTGGCAATTCTCTGGGAATGGGACTTTTGGGGAAGCTCCAAAACTATCCTTTCCTTTCTACTGGCTGCTGGACGTATGAGGTTGTCACTTCTCAAGACTACAACAGAGATGTGGAGAGAGAAATGGGAAAGCAAGTTAAAACTTCACAAAGCTTGCTATTTTCATTGTTTCAGCCATTTTTTTTAAAAATCATCACTTCTGCAAGCCTTTAGTTAACTTCCAAAGTCATGAAAAAGTTGATTTTGACAATGTTTGCCAACGTTGTCTTTGCTTTTATGGAGAAGGATATTGTTTGAAGTTCTTACTCTGACATCCCGGAAGTTCTTCCCCCCACCTGTTTGTATACAGAAAACTTTATTGGAACACAGCTCTGCCCATTCATTTATATGTTGTCTATACTGCTTTCATACTATGATTGATGAGCTGAGCAGTTGCAACAGACACCATATGGCCTGCAAAGCCTAAAATATATACTATCTTGTCTCTACAAAAAAGTTGGCCAACCTTTACAGTAAAACAAGAAAGTGATATAAAGATTGGAAAGGAGGAAGTACATTGCTGTTAACCCCAGATGAAATCATTTTGCATTTAGAAAATTTTTAAATCTGTGAACAACTAGTTAGAATTAATAAGTGAGTTTAACAAAATCAGGGGACAATACCCAATTATAGGATTTCTGGGGCCGGCTAAGACACTGTAAATACAGGCCACCTCAGCTCTCCCACTGATTACAGCTAAAAAGCTTAGGCAGAATACATAAAGAAACTATGAGGACTCTGAAAAGTAAATCATAGGAAGTAGGTTGGGGAGGGAAATCAAAACTCAAAGAATGATTGACATAGCTGTGAGCTCCCTGGTTTGTTGGTTGGTTGGTTTTTCTCCTCATTTCCAGATTAAACTCTAGCACAGCCCACATCCTGGAGCTCTGAAGTACATGGAAACAGGGTAAGCTCTAAGAAAAACCCTGTCTTTCTGGTCACAGAACCAGGAATGGGGTATCTTGCAGGACAGAAAGCAAGAGTGGAAATCCATACTTTTTTCTTTAGCTTTTGACTGTGCTTTTCTTGAGATAAGCCCCAGCCAGGAATCTGCAGTCCTGGGGTGGCAGCAATCTCACATGCACCTAAACCTCTGAGAGAAAATTTTTTTCTCTGATCACCTAGGCAAGTGGCCCCTGTGATTTAAAGAGGGTGAGGAATCCCAACATTTTTCTCTTTTCTCTTACCACTTCTCCCTGAGGTGGACCCAGTTGTAGGAAGTGCACGATAGCATAGAGAGATCAAAAACCTGGCTTTTTAGGAAGAGCACCAGGAAAAAGGACCTTGGGGAGTTGGAGTGTGTGGGCTAGGGTGGGGTGTGGAGCGGTGGAAATATCTTTTGGAGGAAAGAGCTAGAAAGAGAGATCCTTTAAATATGTGGGAAAAAGTCCCAAGGCTTAAGTTGTCCTGTATGGAACTGACCTGGAACAGCATAACGAAGGCTTTGAGAACTGAGGTCAGAAAACTCTCTGTAAGTAGCTGATTAGTAAACATTTTAGGCTTTGTGGGTAACATATGTTCTCTGTCATATATTCTGTCTCTCTCTCTCTCTCGCTCTCTCTCTCTCTCTCTCTTCCTCCTTCTTTTTCCACCCTCTTCTCTCTCATTTCTTTTTTTTCCTTTACAACCCATTACAAATATTAAAACCACTTTTATCTCATAGGTCTTTACATAACAACCCACAGGCTGAATTGGGTTTGTGGCCATAATTTATCTTTCCCTAGTGTAAAGCACTACCAATGTCACAAGCTGGCCTCTGAGGAGTGAACACATGAGATGGACCAGAATAACACTGCAAAGGTTTCTAAAATGTAGCTTGCATTGTAATCACAGCTCAAAGGAGGATCAAGACATGGGGTCTGAACCCAGCCACAATGATTTCCTTCTTTTAAAGAAAAGTCAGCATTTATCAGAAAATTTTAATAGGACTCAGAATTTCCTGATGTAATGTGTGCAAAATTCCAGGATAAAACCCAAAGTTACTCAACATACAAAGAGACAAGAAAATTTTAATAATTCTCAGGGGAAAGGATAATCAACAGATGCTATATAGTCAAGGTTCTCCAGGGAAACAGAAGCAATAGGATACACAGTATAAATATAGATAAGAGGAGATTTGTTATAGAAATTAGTTCAAGGAGCTATGGCAGCCAAGAAGTCCCACAATCTGCCATCTGCAAGCTGGAGAACCAGGAAAGCTGGGGGTTAATTCATTACGAGTCTGATGGCTTGAGAACCAGGGACGTGAATGCCCAGGGAGCAGGAGAAGAGAATGTCCATCTACTTCAGGTCTGAGTTTACCATCTCTACCTGAGTGCCTCTGCCAGCGTTATACATAGGCATATAAAGTGACTGATTTCCCAACCTGGAATCCCGCACAACCATGCCTTGGACCTAGAGGCCTATTTTTACTGCAAAGAAGGGACAATGGATGCATGACAATGGGATTCATGTTCCTACCAACTGTCACATCACCTGGAAGCAGCCAGCCTGTTGATCACTGCTTATTTAAGGCTCAGTTAAAGTGCTAGTTTGAGGAAAATTCCCTGCAGGATTGGGGACCTGTATTAAAATGCACTTGAAATTTGTTTTAATCAGGTATGGTGAGGCCAACAGATCAAGAGAAGACTGCCACAAAGAAAGAAGTTTTTACTCACAGTTCCCTAGAAACAGGAGCTATGGCACACCATGCAGAGCCACAGAGGGAAACACCTGGTTCCACCAGGAGGCAGAAAGATCAAGGGGAATGCATAGGCAAAAGGCTTTATTGTAGATTTCAAGAGAAGGAATGGATAAGGTAGAAGGAATAGGCTGACTAGGTTTGGGATTGGCTAGTTTGAATAGTTTTAACAGGCTCTAGGGTATAGGGACTGCCCCCATTTACCTGATGCCTGGCCCTGGGATGATTAGGGCATAGAAATAGTGCATCCTGGAGTTTAAAAGCCAGATAGAGGAGGTGGCTCACAGTATAGACTCTGGATTGTTTGATTTGCATATTGAAGGTATACATGAAGGCAAACTATTTACTATCTCTAGGAATTAGCTAGAGCTTTCCATATTTTCACCTTCAATCCATCTGTGTCTTTGGATCTAAAATTAGAGTCTCTTGTAGACAGTATATAGCTGGACCATGTGTTTTGATGCATTCTGCCAATCTCTATCATTTGGTTGGAGAGTTTAATTCATTTACATTTAAAGTAATTACTGATAAGGAAAGACTGACTTCTGTCATTTTCCTATTTGTTTTCTATATACCTTATTGCTTTTTTTGTCCCTCATTTCCCACATTATTTCTTTTGTGTTTAGTTGACTTTTGGTAGTAAAATGATTAAATTCTTTTCTAATTTCCTTTTGTGTTTATTCTATGTCTATTTTCTTTGTGTTTACCATGGGGATTGCATTTAACATTCTAAAGTTATAACACTCTAATTTGAATTTATACCAGCCTAACTTCGATAACATGCAAAAACTTCTCCTTTACACATCCATCCCCACCATTTTCAGTTGTTGATGTCAGAAAATTACACCTTGGGCCGGCCGAGTGGCGCATTGGTTAAGCGCTGGTTTTGGGATGCCAGCGGCCCCGGTTCGGATCCCACATGAGGGCCAGTGACACTGCCCTCTACAGCTAACAACAGCTCCACCTGGAGCTGGGCTGTGCAAGCCCCGGTGATGGTGTGGGCTGCAGCCCCTGCTGCAGTGGGCTGCCATAGGCTACAGTAAGTGGCCCGCAGCCAGCGTGAGCAGCTGGCAGCCAAGCGTGAGCGGCTGGCAGCCAAGCGTGAGCTGCCAATAGCCGCGATGAGCGACCTCCAGAGGCCAGCGACCGATCTGCCTCATCCGGGAAGAGCGCAATGACGATACCAACAGTGAAGCAACATCCTCCGCAACTAAACTGAAGAACAAGAAGACAGCAACTTGTCTGTTCCCCTTCCCCGATTCCCCAACGCTGTTCCCCTCCACCAATTCCCCAATAAAATCTTTAAAAAAAAAAAAAAAAAAAAAAAAAAGAAAATTACACCTTTACACCTGTGTTGCCCAAAACATAAACTTGTAATTCTTTTAAATGCATTAGCTCCTGAATTATGTAGAAAAGAAGATTTGGAGCGCAAACCAAAGTTACAGTAATACTAGCTTTTATACAAATAATTTTTAGAGTATTAGTCTCTTAAATGATGTAGAAAACAAACGAAAAGTACAGTTACAAACCATTGTTACAAGAATACTAGTTTTGCTAATTTCCCACCTATTTACCTTTATTGAGATCGTTAGTTTTCTGCATAGCTTAAAGTTACTGTCTAGCATCCTTTCATTTCACATCTCAGGACTTCCTTGAGTATTTCTTGCAGGGCAGGTTTAGTGGTCACAAACTCCCTCAACTTCTGTTTATCTGGGAAGTCTTAATTTCTCCCTCACTTTTTAATTTTATTTATTTTATTGGGGGACAGCGTGTTTTTCCAGGACTCATCAGCGCCACGTCAAGTAGTTGTTTCAGTCTAGCTGTGAAGGGCTCAGCTTGGTGGCCCATGTGGGGATTGAACCGGCAACCTTGGTGCTATGAGCACTGAGCTTTAACCACCTGAGCTAACCGGCTGCCCCCTCTCCCTCACTTTTGAAGGACAGTTTTGCTAGACTTAGGATCCTTGGTGACAGTCTTACCCTTTTAGTTCTTTGAATACATCAGCCGACTGTCTTCTGGCTTTCAAAGTTTCTGATGAGAAATCTGCTAATAATCTTTTTGAGGATCCCTTGTATGTGGTGATTTTCTTCTCTCATTGCTTTCTCTCTTTGTCTTTGAAAGTTTGATTACAATATGTCTTGATGTGGGTCTCTTTGAGTGCATCTTATTTGGAGTTCATTGAGTTAATTGAATGTTTATATTTATGTCTTTCATCAAATTTGGGAAGTTTTCAGCCATTATTTCTTCAAATAGTCTCTCTTCCCCTTTCTCTTCTCCTTCTAGGAGGGTGGCCAGGGCACCACAATGTGTATGTTGGTCTACTTAATGGTGTCCACAGGTCTCTTTGGCTCTGTTTAATTTTCTTCAATCTTTTTTCTTCCTGTTCCTCAGGCTCAATTCAAGTTCACTGATGCTTTCTGCTGTCTGTCCAAATCTGCCTTTGAATCCCTCTAGTGAAATTAAAAAACTTTTAAGTTATTATGATTTCTGGCTCTTGAATTTAATTTTGGTTTGTGTTTAGGTTTTCTCTCTCTTTATTGATGTTTCCAAATTTTGTTCATATGTTGTTTTCCTGACTTTCTCCACATCTTTCTTTCTTTAAGCATTTTTATGATAGTTGTTTTAAAGTATTTGTCTAGTATATCTGCCATCGGTCTTCTTCAGGGACAGTTCCTGTTGATTAATTTTTTTCCTTTGTATGGACCATATTTTTCCGTTTCTTTTTATGCTTTTTTTCATTTTTAAAAACATGTATTTATTTTCCAATTACATTTGGCATACAACATTATACTTTTATGCTTTTTCAGTAACACTTTTTTTTTGTTGAAAACTGGACATTTGAATCCAGTTGAATATCAAATTATGTGGTAACTCTGGAAATAAAATTCTCCTCTTCTTCAGGGTTTGCTGTTTTTTGTCATTCTTTAATGTTTTTTTGTTTGTTTGTTTGTTTGCTTGTTTATGGGATGTCTTTGTGCCAAGAATCAGCCTGAGATGTAAACATAATGTCTTCTCAGATCTTTACTGAGCCTTTCCTTGGGCATGCATGGTCAATTTCTAATTTTCCCCATGTATGTGGTTGGCTTTTTTTTTTTTTTAAGATTTTTTTTTTATTGGGGAATTGGGGGAGGGGAACAGCATTGGGGAATCCGGGAAGGGGAACAGACAAGCCGCTGTCCCTTTGTTCTTCAGTCTAGTTGTGGAGGACGTTGTTTCACTGGCCCATGTTGGTATCATCATTGCGCTCTTCCCAGATGAGGCAGATCAGTTGCCAGCCTCTGGCTGGTTGCTCACCACAGCTATTGGCAGCTCATGCTGGCTGCCAGCCGCTCACACTGGCTGCCGGCCGCTCACACTGGCTGCCGGCCACTCACTGTAGCCTTGGCAGCCCACTGCAGCAGGGGCTGCAGCCTACACCGTCTCCGGGGCTTGCAGCCCAGCTCCAGGTGGAGCTGTTGTTAGCTGTAGAGGGCAGTGTCACTGGCCCTCATGTGGGATCCAAACCGGGGCCGCTGGCATCCCAAAACCAGTTCTTAACCAATGCACCACTCGGCCGGCCCTTGGTTGGCTTTTAATGTCTTAGTCTTTAATGTCTATCTCAAAGAAAAAGCAAAAAAAATCAAGTGTGGAGATGAAATTCCCTGGAAGTCAGTCACTTCAGCTGAAAGGGGAGAGGCTTTAGAAATAAGGAATATGCAACAACAATGGCTGCCTGCCTCTTTTTTTTTAAACTCTGTGATCAAAAGCCATAATCAAGAATCAGAACACAGATCCTTAATCAAGAGGTCCTAGTGGAGGGTGGCCAAGGCAGCAGAAGAGGCACTTCCAGTGTCGAGGGTGGCTGCTATTTACTGACACGTATGGAAAAGATAGTCATACTGGTGTGTACTGGCAGACTACCAGCTCTTATTTCCAACTGTGACAAAGTTCAGAGCTTAGTAAGGTATCTAAGGTCTTAAACTTGAGCAGGTTAAGTCATTCACAACTAGTTCTTCCGTGTATTCATAAAGTTCACATAGAAACTCCCTTTTCTTTTTTCAAAGATTTTATCGGGGAATTGGGGGAGGGGAACAGCGTTGGGGAACCAGGGAAGGGGAACAGACAAGTTGCTGTCCTTTTGTTCTTGTCTAGTTGTGGAGGACATTGCTTCACTGGCCCATGTTGGTATCAACATTGCACTCTTTTCAGGTGAGGCAGATCAGTCGCAGGCCTCTGGACAGCCACTCACAGTGGCTCTTGGCAGCTCACACCGGCTGCTAGCTGCTCACACTGGCTGCCGGCCACTCACTGTAGCCTATGGCAGCCCACTGTAGCAGGGGCTGCAGCTGTGCCATCCCAGGGACTCACAGCAGCCCAGCTCCAGGTGGAGCTGTTGCTCACCATCTTAGCTGTAGAGGGCGGTGTCACTGGCCCTCATATGTGGGATCTGAACCGGGTCCTCTGGCATCCCAAGCCAGCTGTTAACAAATACGCCACTTGGCCAGCCCCAGAAACCCCCTTTTTTAAGGTTTTCTGACAGCCTAGGCCTGCCTCTCTGGTATCTAGCATGTGCAATGCAGGTAAATGATCATTCTTCTACTAAATGGGGCTTCAGCCAGACATTTGTCTTGTTTTGCTTAGTTTGATAATCAGGTTCTTCTAAACATTACATTATGATGCTTAGAGTAATAATCATGATGATAACAGAAAAATGACATTTATGAGCACTTACTGAATGCCAGACACTGGGGTAAGCACTTTACATGCAGTATTTGGTATGCCTCCTGTTACTCTCTGGGGTAACCATTATTGTTACTTTCATTTTCTTGATGAGGAAACTGAGGCTCAAAGAAGTTAAGTAGCTTGCCCAGGATCACTTAGCAGTTAAATGACAGAGCTAGTATCCAGCACCAAGTTCAGCACCAGACACAGTGGGGTGGAGTCAAGGCCCTTGAGATGGGCTCATCTCTGCACCCTGGCTCCAGTGCAGGGCCCAGCTCAGAGTATCCATTGGCTTGTGTCCGCTTCTCGAACCTGTGCACACACAAATGAGACCAGCCGCTGCTGTCCCTAGATCACTAAGAGAAGCCTTGAACTCTACTCTGGATCAGCCTGATGAACTGCTGTTGATGTTCTTTGGACATAATTTTCAGTGAGACAGGATCATTTGGAAAGCCATAAATACACATTCAGATGCACGTGATGGATAATAAACTTGGCTCCAACGAGTCACTTGAGCCCCTATAAATCTTGGCTGCATTTTTTTCCTGGTGCCTGTAAATCAGGCCCTATTTGTGCCTTCCTTTCCATCATCCTGGTGGCCCCTACCTGCCATTGTGCTGCAGGTAGAGTGTGTGACAGCCAACCCCACAAGCTGCCCTCTTCCCCTGCACACTTCCTGCACAGTCCTGGGGGGCCCAGACATTTGCCCTGTTTCAGCCCTCCTTTGTGATTTTTCTGAACAGCAGCTGCCCCACATATCATAGTTTACATGAACCTGATGGAGTTTTAACAACATACAAGTTTTTAAAAGCAGGCTATAGCTGCTCCTTGCCCCTCCCCTCTCCTGGGCCTGGTCCCTGTGGCTGTTTTCAACACACTGACAATGCAAGGGGCAGGGAAAATACCTCTTGGTGTCTGGAGTCAGATATAGTGGGATGAAGTGGTTCTGTAACTAGAGATTGCAGCCAAGTCCCTTCTTTGGGCCTCAGTGTGCTCCTTTGCAGGACAGAGATGTGAATCCTTATTTCCCAAGATTGTATTACTCAGTGTAATAATATTCAGGTAATCAAAACTAGAGAAAGCCTCAAACCTCAGTTGTTTAACCCAACATGAAGCTTTAATTTTTGCCCCTGTAAAGTTTGTTGTGGAAGTCTTCCTCCATCTTATAGCTTTGTTATCTGTGTCCCTCAAAGATTACTGCAGCAAGAAAAGAAAGAGATGAAGAGAGTACATTGGCTCCTAACCTCTTTAGCCCAGAAGTGACATGGGCCATCTCCACTTGCATCCCATTACCCAGAACTAGTCATTTGGCCCAGGTTAACTGCAAAGGACGCTGGGAAAAAGAGAAGTGAATGGCTGGTTGGGGAGCATTTACATTCCTGTCAGTATGATTGTGAGTGTTTAATTAAGAGCAACTTGCAAGAGAAGGCAAGGATGGACTCTAGCAGAACCTGAAGATATCATAGATGAATATAGATTGGCTGATGGAGGATTTACACCCAGCCCTCTTCCAAAATGGCATAAGGTGGTCCCTGCTCATGGGTAGAATGTTCACCAACATGCCTCCCTTGGGGCCTATTTATAAAGGGCCCAAAGCCAGGTTTCTAATAGGTGCTCAGGAAGTGGGGTTTGTCCAAGGCCTCACCATTTTCCATTGTACAATGCAAGCTCCCTGAGGCTTGAACTCTCTCTCCATCACATTCCCCACACACTGCTAGGTGCCTTGCGTTGGCACCTAGCAGCAGCCATGCCTTTCCCAACCCCTGGCTCCTCCCAGCCTCCCTTGTGTCTTCAGACTCCTATTACGTAAGAGGATGAGAGAAAGGCTGCCATCCACAGCTGGGCCGGCCCTGCCTGCAGGAAGCCCTCTGTGATTTCCCCAGCTCTTGTGAGTCTGGGGAGAGGGTAGGTTGCTCTGAACTGTGGCTGGATAAGGAGGAGGCAATTTGGCATATGAGGGTGTCCCTTGTCTCTGGGCCTTCCATCCATGGAACAGCCTCCCACAGCTGGGCCATGTGGTTTCACAGCTGGAACTTTTTATACGTGGTCTGCCTGCTTTCTTTAAGCATAGAAACAGTGGGTCATGTTCAGATGGCACTCTAGCAGGACCCTGAGATGTCAGGGATGAATACAGATTGGGCCTGGCCGATGAAGGATTGACTCCCAGCTCTTTTCCAAGCAGGAAGTCCAGAAGGACAGGGCCTAGTGTGGATGGAAGAAATGGACTGATTTGCTTCCCTCTGCTATCAGGGGGGAAGTTGCAGCCCCCCCACCCCCCCCACCCCTGGGGCCACCTCTCTCATGACTGAAGGCAACTAGCCTAGAATGAACCAGCCTAAACTGTGGGCAGATGCCCCAAGTCCTTGCCTGGATGCTAATTTAGCCTGTGACCTTAAGCCAATGCTTTCATGCCTAAGCCTCAGCTTGCTCATCTGTAAAGTGAGGACCATATTCATCCTACCCACCTTACAAGGTTAGCTACTAAGCACTGGAGAGGGGGTTCAAGGTGGGGCTGGGTGTGGGAGTGGAGGGTGGGTGAGACAGGAGGACCCTCTGCTGGGATCTAAACTCCTGCCTGTTGCTAACTCTGGCTCCTCTGGCGTCTAGGTGGGCGCAGAGGTCAGCACTGGACTAGAGGGGCTGTTCCTCCTCTCTCCTTCCTCCCTCTTCAAGGGTGAAGTCTGCTATTTGTCCCTGGTGGAACTCTCTTTTTCCATCTCTCATCCTCAAAAGTACCCCATAAAATACCAAAAATAAACACCATGCATGGCTTTCATTTGGGGAGGGTTTGTCTTTTCCCTTTTATTACTTCTTACCATGACATAGCAGCCTTTCATCTTGGTGCACCCGGGTCGGTGACCCCAGGAGGCAGACCAAAGGCAGTGTGTCCAGTCCTCTTTGGTCAAATGAGGACTCACTTGTTGGAATGTTGGGGTAAGCACAGAGGGCTTCCTGAGGGAGGCAGTAAATGCTGAAGAGAGGAGGAAACTTGGGTCTGTGTTTTGAAGGATGAGTAGAAGTTTCTCAGGTGGAAAAAGTAGAGGGAGAGCATTCTCAGCAGAGGAGCCATTATGTGCAAAGGGGTAGAGAGAGGAATGACTGGTGTGTTCTGGGAGCAAGCAGAAGTTCAGCAAGGCTGAATATTAGGGTGCCTGGAGGAGAGGATGGGGGCCTGGAGGGTGGGAGGGTTAGGCTGTGGAGGCTTTGAATGCCAGGCTAAGGAGCCCAGCCTTTATCCTGGGGGCCATGGAGAGTCAAGGAAAGTAAATGAGATGGGGACACCCTGGGACACCTGTCCATGAGGGACAGCCTTTGTGACAGTGCCGCTTCTCGCTGTGTCCATGAGAAGCTGTGGGTGGCAAGCTGGCCCTTCTCTCCAAACTCAACTTCCTGGGCAAAGGAAATCTTGAAAGAATCTAAAAGGAGGCTCCACATAAAATGACTCTTTTAAAAAGTCAACATTTCCGTGATTTTGTAGAAATTAATCGGGAACACATGCGTTCCATTTTTCATAAATTGCAAGGGATCAAAAGGGAAGGAAAAATCTCTCAGGGTAAAAGACAATGTGAGTTCCATCACCAGCTGCAGCACCCCACGCCACTGCGTTGGAGCACGGGCCTTCCTTCCATGTGGCATCCCCTGTGCACCCCAATGGATGTGGGCCCCAGGCTGGGCGTGGGACACAGAGGAGCCTCAGATGCAGCCCAGACCCTGAAGTGCTCCCAGGTGGGAGAGAGTGCCAGCCAGTGAGGGGCCCTGGCAGCGGGTGTGACCAGTGAGAGAAAGCAGAGCTGGAGGAACCAGAAGAGGCCTCCAGCCCAGCAGATGGAGGGAACAGGACAAGAGACAGTTAAAGAAGAGATCAGATGAGAGAGCTGGGGACAGATCAGGACTGTCTTGAATGCACTGCCAGAGAATCTGGATTTTCCTCTGCACTTTCCCCACAGCTGAGGGCCAGAGCTTGGGGACAGAAGCTCCATTCAGCCTGTCTCTTACAGTGGGACCTATCCTTTACTTCAAATCTCAATGCCCTTGTCTGAAAAATGGGGATAATAATGAAGCCTATTTCCCCTAGAGGAGCTGTGGGCAGGTGGGCACTTGCTTAGACTTCTGTCACCCTGGCCTTACCCTTGCTGCCCTTACCTAGCTCTGCCAACCCAGAGCCTGCAGTCAGAGGTGGGAGACTTGGGGACGCAGTCAGTCTCTGAGGCTTCTGCCTGCCAATACATTACGTGTGTGAAGGCCCAGTGGTTCCACGGCACAGAGGTGGGACTGGGGCCTCTAGAGTCCCTACCCTCCTGCGTCCATCCCACGGTGGTCAGGAGGCCTGCCCACTACACGGAGCTGCAAGGCCCCTTGTACTTTAGCCTCTGCACACCAGATCAAGGCTCTCTGTTCTCTCCCTCCTCATACCTGCCCTGAGCACCCCCAGCCTGAGCTGAGCAGCACCCAGCCTGCCCAGCCCGCCCCCAAGGTCGGCACCATGCCAGTCCTGCGGGCGGTGGTGAGATAATCCGGCTAGACGAGCTGCCATCTTGGCACGGCCCGAGGCGCCCCGGGCCGCGGGGAGCTTCAAAAGGAAAATTAATGTCTCTTACCAGCAATTAGAGGAAATTATTTAGATAGAAATCTTGTTTTATATCTCCTCATCCTTGTTTTTCAATCCCCAGCCTTTGATTTCTTTCTTCTTCAGGGATTCTCTGAAAGACACTGAAAGCCCAGCCACGTACCAGGGCCTAATGAGCCCAATGGCGCACCTGGCATTGGGGCCTCGCCTTTGGAGGCAGCTTCTGAGGTGCTGTGCCTGCTAAACCCAGCCCTGGGGTCTTCCAGAGTGGCGGGCAGCCCCTTGGCGGCGAGGGCTACTCTCCAGGGTGGGCAGTCGTGGGTGGGCCTTTGCCCTGGCTGGGTTTTTCTCTGCCCGAGGGAGTGGTACTTGGGCCCAGGCCTGGCTGAGGTGGCATGGTGCTGAGGGTGGGCCTGGGGGCGGACGAGGCCGAGAGAGAGCCTGGGTGAGGGCCAAGATTTTTCCTCACACCCCTGTCCTTCAGTATCTGCCCATTGCCTCAGATGAGGTCCCAACTCCACAGCCTGGAGCTCAAAGCTCTGTAGATCTCTCCCCACCACCTTCCCTGGCCTTACCCCTGCCCCCTCCACCACTCACCCCCGACTTCAGCTGCCTAGGATGCCTGATTTGTCCCAGAGTGGAGCTAGCTGCTATGATGGGGTCCTACCCAGACTTGGCCTGAAATCAATGGCTTTATCTTTCTCTATCTGGCCAACTCCTGCGTCTCCTTCCAGGACCAGCCCTGCCTCATCTCCTCAGAAATACTGACTTGGAGTCCATCTCTCAGAATGTTTGGTGCCCCAACACTTTGCCCAGGCCTCTGCCTCAATTCCATTCAGTCTATTCATAAACTTGCTCTCCTGGGAGCTCCTTGAAGCCAGGAGCAGGTCTGCTTCATCTCCAAGTCCCCAGCACTGGGTAGACCAAAACAGCTTCAGCAAGCTTCTGCTTGAATGAATAACTCCCAGTGACAATGACTGCCTGAGTAAATGAATGAATAAGGGAATCAATGGAGCGTATTGGAAAAGGCACCAGGAACAAAGTGTTAAGAGACTAATCTTGACATGCGCCTCAGTCACTTCCTTGCTGTGTGATACAGAGCAAGTTGCTTTATCAGTTTTTCGTTCAGTGTTCAGTTCTGTAGATGGGATTCTAACCCTGCCTTCAAAACAGAGTTGTGAGGATATAACAAAATAAATGAGCTGAGAATGCGTTGCAATTGTGTTAAGGAGCTATGTACTATCCCTCCTTCCCTTCCATCCTCTACCCATCCATGCATCTATCCATCCATCTATCCCATCATCCATCTATCCACTCACCCATCCATTTACCCATCCAATTATCCTCCATCCATCTTCCATCCATCCATCCATCCATCCATCCATCCATCCATCCATCCCATCATCCATCTATCCACTCACCCATCCATTTGCCCATCCAATTATCCTCCATCCATCATCCATCCATCCATCCATCCATCCATCCATCCATCCATCCATCTATCCATCCTCTTGTCCATTAACTTATCAACCACTCATTGAGGCCTCCTATGTGCCAGGCCTGTGTTGAGATCTGGGGGACAGAGAGGGGCCAGAAGCAGGCCCTGCCTCCAGGACCCCCTCCCAGGGACAGGGCATGAGTAGCAGCAGAAAGGCAGAGGCAGGAGCTGAGGGGAAGGCTGAGCACACAGCCTTAGAGTAACCCTAGAGCACTGCTGCTTCTTACCACCACCGATGCACCCGCTCCTCTCCGGCTCAGCTTGCTTTGGGAACCCTAGGAGGCCAGGAACATCTTTGCCAGGAGTCCAGTTAGGAGGGTAACTGGAGGGCATAGAGGTGGAGGTGGAAGTGAAGAATCAGGGAAACCCAGGCTCAGGGAGGTTAAGAAATTTGACTAGATGACTAAGAAGCTGCTGAACTAAGACATGGTCCCACAGCGACATTCTTTCTTTTTTTTGATTGGATAACTGTGTTTGTCCCAGGACCCATCAGCTCTAAGTCAAGTCGTTGTTTCAATCTAGTTGTGGAGGGTGCAGCTCAGGTTCAAGTCCAGTTGCCATTTTCAATCTAGTTGTGGGGGGTGTAACCCACTATCCTATGCAAGAATCAAACCAGCAACCTTGTTGTTCAGAGCACGCGCTTTCACCAACTGAGCCACCTGGCCACCCCCCAGAGCTACATTCTTAACCTCTGCCTTGTACTGACTGGTCAATAGCCTACACTATGGGACCTCAGTTCAAGTGCCCAGAAAGCCTCCAATCAGTGGGTGTCCAGCATTTGCTGACACACTGCCCCTGACACACTGCCCCTTCCTAGGCAGTGAGGATCCTCTATGAACAGCTCTGTGAACTGCTCTTCAATGGAGGTTCATATTGGCCCTGCTTCTGCCCTCTGGACCCTGTACATTGCTGCTGTCCCACAATGTCCCTGAAGAAACTTGAAGATAGTGGTGGTGTCCCTGAGCCTTCTCTTCCCAAACTTGGGACCCCTCTAGGCTCCCCCAAGCCCTCTCACTGCCGAGCTACCCATCTGGCAGAGAGGACCAAGTGCATCATTGAAGTTATAGAGGAGCAGAGGCAGCCCAGGAGGTCACAGGAAGGAAAGTGTCTTGTGGCATTAATTTGGGCTCTTAACTTTACCCCTGGCCTTGTTCTAGTGCCTCCAAACATTAGCTTATTAACTTTCATCAGCCAATAAATCCTTCTTTATTCATTCCATTGTATTGCATTGTCTTCATTGCTATAAAATGCCTTGAATTTACAATATTTTGGGGAGAGAGTAGAGATGAATAAATAAAGCAACTAGCCAACCCTCCTGAGTTTCAGGGGATGGCCATATCTGGGTCCCCTCTCCATGGACACTAGACCACTAGACCACTCCTCGCATTATACGCACCATGGATGTCCATGGGCACCCACCCCACCCTACTTTGCTCCATAGAGTGAGAGGATGGGAGTAAAAACTTACCCAGGGGTACCAGACCTGCTCATGCCAGCTCTGAGAACCGAGTGTTAATGTCTCAGTAGGTCGCAGGCCAGTTGATGTCATGATGATATCTTGAAATCAGCCATGGTGAGAGTATTTGTACCATGGGAATTGGCAATGCTACAAATTGGGGCTTTCCCCCACATTTTGCAGCACACAACTGAGCCTGCCCCTCATCATTCCTCTTCCCAGGAACTTCCAGCCATCAAGTGGAGAGAGCCCTGGGTTTATCTGACGCCAGAGACCCCAATCCTCCCAAGAGGCAGACAGGGTCCTCAGGGGACTTCCCATTGCCAGTCCATCCTCTGTGCACTGGCTGTCCTCCTCTGTGATTTCCTAGGGCCTATGGGAATTCAGGATTCATCCATTTATATATACATTCAATACTGGGGGTGCCAAAAAAATGTATACACATGACTTGTATTCATTTTTTGTATTGGTATATATTGAGTATTACAATTTTAATACAGTTTTTTCCTTTCTTAAAATGTGTATACATTGTTTTGGCACCCTCTGTATACATTGAGTGCTGTCATCTGTCAGGTACTTGGCTGGGGACCTAGCGATGGGACAGAGCTGCTGTCCTCTACCAGCTCAGGGGCTGCTCTGCGCTCCATGCATTATGCACATTATCTCAATCTCACAACACCTGGCTCCATTTCATAGATGAAAAAACCAGAGGCTGGAATGCCAAGTGAGTAGTTACCATCTGTCCAGCTCCAATGACCCAGACCTAACCCTCCAAACTCATGGTGATGGTGAGTTTTTTTCTTGTTTGACCTTCACCATAGCCCTGAGAGGAAGCCATTACTGACTCTATTTGCCAATGAGGAACCTGAAGCTCAGAGAGCTGACTGGCCCCCTTGCAAATTTTACTGAAAATGCAGAGCTCTCTCCGTGAGTCCAGGGAATGATGAAGATGAGCCCCTCCTGGAGAAAGGCCCTGAGTCAGGAGCACTGAGTTCTTGTCTCAGTTCTACTCATGATGCTGGAGTAACCTTGGACAAGTCATTTCTCACCATCTAAGCCATTCTGCCCACCTAGCCCTGATCTAGCCTCTGAGCCCCACACCCCAGCACCCACTGACACTTGGGCTTCATCATGGGATGTCCCATGGACACCGCAATTTACATGCCCCAGGTGGAACTCTCTAAGCCTCCATTTCTCACCTGTGAAACTAGAATAACAACAGTTGCTATTTCACAGGACTGAGATACAACATCATACTTTCAATGGGCCCACCGTAAGTTCTCAATAAACGTTAGCCACTAACTGGCTGGGAACAGGTCCCCACCATCCGGCTGGCCATGGTACCTGTGTGTAGTCCATGAACATTCAAACATCCAGCGATCACTTGAAAACTACACCAGTTCATCCGTCTACCTGTTGACTTTGACAGGTGATATTGTGGATTAAAGATGGCCATAGTCTATTTGTTATTCTCTTCAAGGAATCTATTTCCTTGCCACTTGAGTCTAGACCAGCCCTGTGACTGCTTACTCTGTAGAATGCCATGGAGGGGATGCAGTGCCTTTAAGAACTCTGGCAGCTTCTGCTCCTTCCTTCTGGAACACTCTCTCTTGGAATCCTTCCATCACGCTCCAAAACATGTGGAAAAGGCACATTCAGACGTTCATTCTGACAGTTCTAGCTAAGGACTCAGCCAATAATTCAACATCCATTGCCACTCACGTGTATGCGCCATCTGGGATGTTCCAGCCCGGTCCAGCCCCAGGCTGGCTGCAGCCCCTGCGAATATTACATGAAGCAGAAGAACCTCCCAGCTGAGCACAGTCAACTCATAGGATCACATGATTTAGTAAGGTGGCTATTGCTTTAAACCACTAAGTTCGGGAGCAGTTTGTTGCAGCAGTAGGTAACCAGGACATATGGTATAGCCACTTACGAAATGCATTTCTAAGTATTTATTTACTATTTTTTAAAAAGATGAACCATTCCACATTATAGGAGTCAGGAAACTATGGAAAACAGCTGGCTGCCTGTTTTTGTACAAGGTGATCATTCTGTAAGAATGATTTTTACATTTTTAAATGGCTGGGAAAAAAATCAGAAGAACATTATTTGGTAACCAGTGCATGAAAAGTATATGAAATTCAAATTTTGGTCTCCATAAATAAAGTGCGACTGGAACACAGGCAGTCTCATTCACCTAGGTCTAGTTCATGGCTGCTTCTGCACAAGGGACTTATGTGGTTGTGGCAGAGACTGTATGGCTGCAAGGCCGAAAAGATTTACTGTCTGGTGGCCCTTTACAGGGAGTTACCAACCCCTGCTGCAGAACATTAAATATGCATCACTATTTTGAACTTAAAACACTGCATAAAAGGATTTGTATGTGTTTCTGAGCATTTATTTACTTTCCACTAAGTGTAAAAAAAAAAACCCAAACAACCCACTGTGGTCATTTTTGCTGACTTATATGTTTGGTATTTAAAAGTTTCAAAGTTTTAAGAAGTACAAAAATGGCCAGTGTGCAAACATTGAACAAATTATGGGAGGAATGTTAAGAAAGCATGCGAGGAGAGATCAGAATGAAACTTTCCAATGATGGGGAGGGACTGAGGATTTTGAAGAATGAGAATAAGGGCTACAAAGTGGGTCCAGCGGGACAGGGACACTCCCTAGCCCATGCGGCATTCCTACAGCCTGCCTCCTTCTGCTCCCTGCTTCCCACCATCCCTATTGTCCTGCCCTGACTAGTGCTCCAGGTCTCATGCCTCTTGCTAGGGGGTTACAACAGCTGTCCCCCTCCTTGTCCCTTGCCTGCCTCTCTGCCTTCTCCCAGTGCCCCGCGGGCCTGTGAGTTGGCCAGCCCCCATCCTGCACAGATTCCTGCACATACCCACTCTCTGCCCTCTCACCTCCCTTTTCCTGCCTAGAAATCCAGGCCAAGCATGCAGCCCTCCTCCCACCCACGGACCAGCATTCAATCTGTCTCAGTGCTCATCCCTCTAAGATACCACCAGCCATGTCATATTATTCAGACCCACTGACTTGTACTTCTTCTCCCTGGGTTGGAAGCACCTTGAGAGAGTGGCTGGGCTCCAGAGGAGGCATCAGAGCCAAGCTGCTGAATGAAGGAACCCCAAAGCCCTTACTGAGCGGTTGGATATCAGAAACCTAAAGGATGCTGAGTGGGCCAGACAGTGCAGCACCGCCTCTGGATGGCCCACCTGCTGGGACCAGGGGTGTGGAGAGGTCCGGGGGCCCCTGACTGGGGGCATGTTCAGGGCCAAACCCTAGCTGCTCCCGCTCTTGCCGCCCTTGCTTGGCCTCTGGCAGGGCCACCCCCTGCTAAGCCGGGCATTGACAACTGGGCTCTAGAGAACAAGAGGCCCATTCAGGTCTCAAGGCCGGGCAGGCCCTGCTTTCAGGTGCATGATCTCACCTTGCGAAAACCCAGTGGGCCTGCCAGAGGACCTCGTAAAGCCTTTGATGACCCACTGTGGAGGACACCAATCACAGGCCCCCAGGCCTCCTGGGCCTGGCCAACACCCGCTTCATGGACAAACATTCAAATCCAGAAAGGGGTGCAGATGGGTGGGACTGCAGGGTATGCAGGCAGGTGGCAGGGCGTCCGCCCTGGACAGCAAGCCCAGGCCCGACTGGGGCCCAGACCTGCCAACTGTCCCGTGTACCTGATGGAGCAGTAGCAGCCCAGCCCTCTTAGGCCCTGCTCTTTGGGACACAGCAGCCTGTTTGCTCTGGTGAGTCGGCTTTGGCAGAGCTGACTGGTGACATCAGGCAGACAGACACCATTCCAGACTGGTGGCCCTGACACTGGGCCTGGCTGGGGGCTGGAGCTAAAGGGGCTTTTGTCTAGGCTTAGTCCACTGATGGCTGCCACCAGCTCCCTGCAGGGAAGGAACCAGCCTAGGGGAACAGCTGGCTCCATCTTCGATGTAATCTGCCAGAATTCCTTGGTCTGCAGCTCATGGGCAGCCCCACTTTACTGTGAGCTCACAGGGCATGACCCGGGAACCAAAGCTGACCCAGAGGAAATGGAATTCAGATGGCCAAAGAGTGCTGCCCTCTACCCTCCTGGCATGCCTGCTTGGCTCCACCTGCTAGGGCAGCAGCCTCTGGCTTCCCCAAGTACTCACAGGGCAGGAATCCTGGACGGGGTGCACGTGCCTCTCACTGGGCCCACCTGCTGTCCAGCAGGGCCTCCGCCATCACTTGTGGACAACAGCCTGGGCTTTCCATCCATTCTCCACAGGAAAAGCCGTGCCACGGTGCCCACGGCATCCAAATCCCAGAGCACAACTTCTAGTGCCCTCGAGACAAGCACCCAGACCTGGCTAGAGGCCCAGGACACTGCTGCCTGACCCTGAAGGCCTCTCCCAGCCTCCGGGCCTGTCTCTGGACCACCTACCAAGCTTGGCTGCCTCCAGAAGCTCCTCCTGCTCTGGCAAGCCCAGCTCACTGGTGCCCAGGCCTCCCCCTCCGCCCCTGGGCTTCTCCCTTCTCCAGGCCTCACAGGACCCCATGTAGCCCAAGCCATGCGCTGTTTACGGATGTACACACTGCTCTCTGAACACAGCTGCTCAAAAATGGAGCGGCCCTGACTCCTATTGCCCAGCATGAGACTGGCCAAAGGAGGGACCCACCAGTGGTTTGCAAAATGACTGATGCATTCAGGAAGTCTCCAGTGAGCAGAAGCCAGCCTGACCACAGCCCTCAGAGCAGAAAGATGGCAGGCTTTGAGGGCCAACAGCCCTGGTCATCCTTCGCTATTGCACAAGTGTCTTAGCTTCTCTGAGTCTCAGTTTCTTTATCTTCAGAAAGGGGATACCAGCACGCATCTTTTCCATTTTACCCATTCCAGTGAGAGTGCACCCTACTGAAGTTTTCATTTGCATTTTCCTAATGAGGCATGAGGTTGAGCAGATTCTCAGGTCTTTACTGGCCAATTGGATACCCTTTTTTGTCACCCACCTGAGGTTTTTGGTTTTTTTTATTTGTTTGTTTTGTTTTTTTGGTTGTTATCTTTCCATTATTAATATGTAGGATTTTTTTAAAGTATATTTTTAAAAGTATATTTGGATTATGAGGTCTTTGTCAACATCTATTGTTGCTAATATCACAGGGCTTCAGAGAGGCACAGGGCTCAATGTGCAGTGTTCCAAAAGCACCAGTCCTTTCTCCAGCTTCCAGGCGTCTCCCATTACCTGCCTCTCAGGGTCCCCCTCTTTGCTCTATCCCTAGTTCATCTGAAATTCTCCTTCCTCCTAGGTTTTCACTCTGTCCCATTGTTTGCCTCAGGGCCCAGGACCAGCCCACTTCCAAGCTGCAGCCGCCCAGCCTTTAGTGTCCTCCATGCTCAGCCTTCAGGAAGCAGACCAAAGCCAGGGGCTGGAGCCCCAGGGCAGGCAGTGGGGAGAGCTCTGGGCCCAGAGACCTCGGCCTTGGCTTCTGGCGTCCATTTTGCCACTTCTTGCCTGCATGTCCAAAAACAAGCTGCTTTTCATCTCTGTGCATCAGCTTTCTCATCTATAGAATGGGCTCCCCTGCCTGCCTGGCCCACCAGAAGTTGGCAGGCCTGAACTTTAGAATGGAGGTCCAAGTGCTATGAAGACTTTTAAGGGCTACATACCGGGTGGCCTGTCCCTCACCCCAGCACTCAGTGACAGGGAGCTCACCCCCTTCCCTGGTAGGTTTGCAGAGAGACAGCCCTTGTTCACGAGTGCCTCCCTGGGTGGTGGCCTGTGAGGGTCCTCAGCCCCAAGCCAGGGCTCCTCTGAGCCCAGCTGGATCCTGGTCCCATCCAAAAGTCTCCCAGTCTGAACAGTGGGTTTCTGGGGTGCCCATTCTCTTTCCATTTTATTTGGATGTACTCAAGCTGGCTCAGACCTCCAGCATTTACAGCAGACTCCTATCTGTTGGCAAAGACTTGGTGAAGCTTGGGGGCGGGACAGGAAGGAGAAGAACCAGTAATTACAGAGCTGAGGGGAGAATTTCCGGGAGGGGTTATTGCATCAAACAGGAGGCCCACATGGAAAGAGGGCAGGCTGGATCAGGATGGCTGTCCCCAGATCCTGAGCCTCTGGCCACATCCTTGGCCCTTTCATCCCCCACCATGGCTACTGGGAAGCGTGCTGCTCCCATTGGAGGGTCAAATGGCACAGCCAAGGCCCTCCCCAGTGGAGGTTTGTAGAGGCTTAGAACTAGTGTCCTTGGTTGATCCAACACCTGAGAGGCTTGCTGAGGGAGAAAGGAAAATGTCAGGGGAGTTTAGAGCTGGAAATGGCTAGAAGTATAAGGTAACCCTGTTTGCAGAGCAGGAAATAAAGTGTCGCAGAGAGGAGCACGCCGTGGATGGTGGCAGGCATTTCCTCCTCACTCCCAGCCCCCTATCATTGTCCTGGAAGGCCTCCCAGGTTCCCAAGTAGATGGTTGGGTTAGGCTACACAGGAGACCCTGGAGGCCCAAAAGGAGAGGGACCCTTTCTCCAGACAAATTTGGAAGAAGGTGTGAATTAGGCTCCAACATGTGAAATCCCCCCCCCCCCCGCTGTTTCTCCCTCCCCTCACGCGAGGTCCCAGGGCTTCCGCAGCCTCCATTCTCTCCCGAGGACAAAGGTACCTTCACTCTGAACATTCAGCCCCGTCCCGTATTGCCAGCCTTCTGGTGTCTTGGGGATGCAGGACTCTGGCAGCGTGAGGACTGCTTCAGGGACCATCCCTGGATGGGGACCAGCAGGGGCCCACCTACTCAGGACAAGGATATCGTTGATAGGTGAGAACAATAAAGCAATCATTGTTGCCAGGCACTGTCTGTCCCTTCCGTGCCTCATCTGTGACACTCTCTCAAAGCCATTGATGAGCACACCGAAGCACCAAGCATTGGGTGGCTTGCCCAGGGCCCACAGCTAGTGAGTAGTGGAGCCAGGACTTGAACCCAGAACAACTGCAAATCTGGCTCTAGAGTCGCCATAATGCACCACCAAGGGTTTCAGTTAAACTACCAGCAGTAACCTGCATCCCTGAAAGACAGTTATACCAGCTGTGTGTTAACCTAGTGGTAATAAGCAACGTCTGAGGAGCCAGATTGCTTGGGTTCAAATCCCAGTTCTGCCACTTACTGGCTGTGCAGCCTGGCGCCAGTGTCTAACCTTCAGTTCCCTCATCTATAAAGTGGGGATAGCAATAGGCGCTATTTCCTGTGGCAGTTGGGAGACATGTGGGATGCATATAAAGCCGAGGGCCTGATGCACGGTGGGTGCTAGGTGTCTGCTGTCATTTTCTACAGGAAGCTGAAACTCAAAGAGGTTAAAGAGCTTGCTCGTCATTCATCCAGAAATGTAGGCAGCCTGGACTCACATTCAGACCTGTCTGCCCCAAAATTGCACATTTAATCTGTGCCAGTAGCTGCCCAGAAGATACCCAACCTGGGAGGCCTTGGGGAAGCCAAAGCCGGCACGGTTGCTCAGCTGTCAGCAGGTGGTGCTGTGGGGCCACAAGGGCTGCCCTTGCCACAAAAGAGTGTGCTCAGACACCAGGCCCCACACAGATGGGGTTCCCCCAATCGAGGCCAGACCCTACACCAAGTGCTGCTCTGGGAGAGAGTTATCACTCATTCTGTTTCTCTGATCAGGAATACAAGGGCCCAGAGAGGTTGAGTCACAGGACCAAGGTCACACAGTTGTAAGGGGCTCCCATGTACCCCCACTGATATCCCCAGCCTTGCCTTCATGCCACTCACCCCATCCTCACAGCCTCCAAAAGGCCACAGTTACTCTCAGGAGCTTGATGGGAAGCAGGCGTCCCCCTCTCTGCCCCCACCATGGCTGGACATTCCAATGAAGCTGAAGTCGCCAGCTTTGAAGTCAGAGCTAAGCCCCAGATTACAGTGGCTCCAGGCTGGTCTGTTCCTTTCAGCCCCTTTGCCAGGCCCACACCCATAGCCTCAGCTCCACCCCCACCCCCAGGCCAGTGTCCTCGTGGCACAGAGAGGGAAGGACCTTCTCAGCAAGACACAGCCCCTCTTTTTATGTCCTCTCCTTGCTAACTAAGGAGCCCCAAGTCCCCCCATGACCTGCCACAGGCCTGAAATCCCACCTTACAGCCCCCCAACATTACCCAAGAGGCTGCATGTTAATGTGTTGTCCCCCTGCCCCATCACGCTAACACACACGCCTTGGCACCCATCACCCCAATAATGGGCGTTGGACAGGAATGTGATCCTGAGCATATTCAGGGGTGTCGGGCAAATAGAAAGGGGAGCAAATGGGGAGGCAGCTGGAAATGGCCAGCTCCCTCTGGGCCTCAGCTTCCTCATCTGTTCACAGAGCCCTCCGCACCTCAGCGACCCCCGAGGGTCCTTCTGGCTCAGCCTGTTGTGGGCTCTGATTCTGGTTGGGCCACACTGAAGCTGCTGGGCGGGGGAGGGACACCCACTGAATGCCAGGCAATGGACTAGGTGTTTTATGTACCATTATCTTTCTGCCCTGAGGAGGCACTCTGGTTCTAAAAGCCAGCCTGCTCCATCTCTGCCAGGTGGTTATCATCTCTGGCTTGCATACCTCCTGCCATGGGCAGTTCACTCTCTACCAAGGTACCTGTCTGGACAATGGCTCAGGCTGGCAGAAGGTTCTTCCTTAGAGCAGCCCAAAGTCTGGGTCCCTGTCACTCCCAGATACCTGACTGGCTCTGCCTTATGGGACCCCTGAGCCAGTCCTCAGGACAGGGATTTGAAGATAGGGTATCCCCACCCTGCTCACACAGCTTCACAGGACACTGTCCCCAGCTTCCCCTATCCCTATTCTGGCCTCTCCTCCTTCAGCTTGTCCCTGTCTGTCTTTGTTTCTCAGAAGTGGGGGCCCAGTCCTCCTGGGGTGAGCAGGACCATCCCCTCCTTTGTCTTGGCTGAGGCCACTCCATGAATACCCCTGCTAAGTGACATCAGATTCTGGTCAGCGAAGCCACTGACCTCAAAGTGCAGCACTGATGGCTTCTGTTTGCACCAAGCAAATTTAGCTGGACCGAGAAGGAAGATTTGACATCTCCTCAGCTCCACCCTCACCACATAGGCACTGGGCAAGCCTGAAAGCCCCACACCACACCAGCGGGGACAGGCTGGGGCAGAGGAGCAGTGGCGGTGGTAGGTGCCGCCTAGGACTGAACTGGCTCCTGAATCACCTCTGAAGTTTGGCTTCAAGACAATCAACTCCAAGCTTGTGTGCATGCCCAGCAACAAACTTACAGGGCTAGGAGCCTGTCTGTCTATCAGCAAGCAGCCATACTTCCTTGGCCTCACCCTACTGGTTTGGGGGCCAGGAAGGAGCCCATTTGTTCAAGGAGATTTGAACTCAAGACTGAAAGCTAACGCTTTCAGCATAGGGGTTCAGGACCCCATTTCCAGAGAGTTCTGAAATATTTGCTTTCAGATAGTCTCTTACAGCCTTTTTTCTAGAATTCATCTCATCCCAAACCTCAGTGATTTCCATCCCACATTCATGATTTTTCCCCTTAAATATTGTTTACATGAATTATTTTTCTTAAATCAACTCATGTATATACATTTATTTTAATGAAAGTTTTTCTAAAAAGCTCACTACCAAAAATGAAAAGTTAGTCCCACATACCATAAACAGAAAATGACCATAAAAATATATAGAATGAAACAAAGCCATGCAGTTCAGTTCTAGCTGGCTGCTGTGGCCGAAGGAAGGCTGTACCCTGTGGTCTGCTCCTTGCTTGTTAAGGAGGGCAATGGGCTGGCCAGAGACCTACCAGCACCGAACCAAGCCTCTCTTCTTCATGCAATCTTTCTGGAAGAACACTCCTTTTCTCCATCTTTCACCTGGAGGCCTGTCATCACCCCCTCTTTGTCTGCATTTCTCCCATCCATTCTTCAGGTTCCACCTTCTCCAGGAAGCCTTCCAGGCTGGATTGGGCATCTCTGTGATTCCTCAGTTCCACAGGAATTTTCGGACTTTGCACTTGTCACCTTGTGTTATTAAATTACATCTGTGATCATGTCATTCTTAATGAAATGGAAGTGTCCGTACTCCTGGAACAAAACTTTACCATGGTCTATATAAGTGACTTACTCCTTCCCCATCTACCCCTGACCCACTGTCCACCTCTCTACCATCTTGAGTCCTTCTTGCATCATGATGTCTTCACTAGTCATGGTGTCTGCCTCCCCCTGGATGAAGGCTCAGTGGGGGCCTGGATGATATCAACCGCCCATCATTGGATCCCTAAACCTGGCCTGCGTGAAAGAAGGAGCCAATCTGTGAGATTCGCCTATCATTCTCCAAATAGGGGAACTGAGTCACACAGAGATTAGTGACTTGCTGGGGGTAACCCGCCTAGAAGTGGCAGAGCAAGCTCAGGCCTTGAGCTCCAGAGCCCACACAGGTCCCCGCTGCCTTCGACTGTCTCGCTTGTAGGGCTTTTCTTCCCTTGTTAATGAGCCTTGAGGGCTTTATGGGTGAGACAGACAGGAAGACACAGACACAGACAGACACTTGGGGGTCCCTGGAGGCCCAGATTAACCCTCAGTCAGACTAAAGTCTTGGCCCAGCCCAAGGCTCAGCTCACATCAGGAATGGAGTAGAATTTTCCATCAAACAGACTGGCTATGGGGACGTCCCCTCGGAACCTCAGCGCATGCCTTCACCACCCCTGAGGCCTGAAATTCCACCAGGATGTTTCATTGCTCCAAGGTCTAGTGTTCCTTGCTGAGGACACCATCAGCACCGCCCCGTCCCGCCCCCTACACACACACACACACACACACACACACACACACACACACACACACACACACTGTCAGCTACTTCCTGGCTGTGAGAAAGGAAAGGTGCGGGATCACCCCCAGGGTTGCCATGGAGATACACAGTGATGGTGCAGCCTCATCAGACAGTCTCTCCAGCAGCCGCTCAGTCCTGGAGGGACTTGGCCCTCTCAGCGGTCAGCAGAGGCTCCCTAGGAGATTCCCGCCCAGCCGGCTCCAAGCCCCTGGGGTCCATCCTGGAAAGATCTTCAAAAGACCTTCAAAGGACTTAGCCATTCTTGAGTGAGCGCCAGGAAGGAATCTGCTCTCAGGGTCAATTTAGCCAGCCACATGGGTGGAAGGAATTTGCCGTTTCTCTTAACAGCTACCCCCTCATGATTTACATGGGGGCCACTGTCCGAAGGCCCCGGCTGACAGATCACAGCGGAAAATGAAATGCCAAGATCCAGGCGTCTCACTGAACTAATTACCCTCAATGAGACCCAGCTGTCTGGGGGAGCTGGCGGGGCCAGGGCAGGGCCAGATCCTTGCACCCAGCTCCCTGGGGGATACCAAGGCCTGCATGGCCATGCCTGGGCAGGCTGCCCATCACCTACCAGGTCTGGGTGGGGGCCACCAAGAATTCCAGAAGACCCAGTCTGGCCAGTTCATGAGACAGGTCACCTTCAGTTCAGAATAGCCAGGCAGGCCATTGAGGATGGCAGGTCCCTGAGGCCCCCAAGAGCCATGGGGTCCCATTCTGCTTGTGGCCAGACTAAGGCCCAGACAGACAGGGCAGGCCCCTTGGAACCCCAGGGGTGGCACTGGACTGGCTGCAGGCCCTGGGCTCTCCCTCTGGCCCGCAGTGTCTTCTTGGAGGTCCAGAGCCTGTACCGGCTAGTCATGGAAGCTGCCTCCAGGGGTCTCTGCAGTGCAGCATCAGCTCTCTGGGCCTCGTGGACTTGGGTAAATGTTTCCTAAGAGCCAAGCCCTGGGCAGGGTGCTGGGGATACAACGATGGACAAAACCCAACCTAACCCCAGGCTTACGGCCCTATGGGAAAGACAAACACCACTGCTTCTCCCCAGCAAAAGTACTTGGTGCCATGAAAGTGCACGGAAAGGGATTTGACCTATCCTAGGCATCAGGGTCTGGGGATATGATGCAAAGCTGAAAGCAGAAAGCTGAGTAAGGGGTAACTGGGCAAAGGAGTGGGTGGTGCCAAGTGGGATATTGTTCCAAGAGAAGGAACAGCATATGCAAAGGCCCTGTGGCAGGAGGAAATGTAGGGCACTCAAGGAACAGAATGAAGCTGCGCAGCTGGAGCCCAGAGCCAAGAGGACAGTGGGGTAGGGGGAGGTTAGGGAGACCACAGGAGTCCTTGTCCTTTTAAGAAGGTGATTCCAGGTATGACTCAGAAGAGATGACGTGTCCATCAACATGTATGATCCTCCCAGTTTTTCTCTGGCTTTCGGGAGCCTCAGCCCCAACTCCTGAAAGGGACAGCTCTGTAGACCACGCTAGCTGCCTGGATCAGAGGAGGACCTGGGGAGCCCTATCTAGGGGGGCCCTATCTGGGGGTCTTGTGGAGTCAATCCAGGTATCTCTTGAGACTAGTATAGGGAGTCATGGGGACCAAAGGCAGAGGGTAATGGGCCCAGGTCAGGGGCAGTCACTAATCCCATAGCTGGAGAGAGAGGGGCCATGAGCAAGCACTGCTGTGGAGATGACAAGAAAGACAGAGATCACGGCCCTGGAGCCACCAGCAGCCTCACAGCTGTCCTGCCACTGCCTCCTACCTTCTTTTCCCTAGACCACTGGAGCCAGGTCACAAGACAGAGCCTCTTGAAGACAGAGGTGGGCCCTGGAACAGAGAAGGTATAAGTGGATGGATGTCTAAAGGGTGGTGGAATGAGTTAGCGAAGGCATGGCTCCCAGTCTTCTCTTCTAGGCTGCATGCCCAGAGTCCTTCTGGCCTTCCCCACTGGAGCCAGGCCACTACAGGGCAGGCAGACTCCATGTCCAGGAGCAGCGCAGGCGGATGTTGCCAGGCAGGCGAGCAGGTGCCTGTGGGGCCCACTCCCTCCAGTTTGGCTCTAGCCTGGTTCCTTGGGATACAAACAGGTCTGACGAGTTCCTAGCAGCTGAATCCTTGATCTCCAGGAAAGCTGTACTCTTAGAAAGCAGAGGGAGCCCAGGAGCCAGGCAGGCCTGGGTGGAGGGAGGGCTCTTTTGGAATACCCGCCTTCCCCATCCTTGGGCCTCCCCTCCCCTGCTCACAGGCCTGTTCCCTTGTGTCCTGAGCTCCCCCGCCCCTGTCCCTCACTCCCCCAGAGGGAACAGGAGCTCAGGAGGGCCAGAGACAAGGAAAGGGACCTTCTTGTTGTGACCCCAAACACAGTCCCTGGACCTACATCCCGCTGCTTTGGGGGGCAGTGGCTCAGAGCCAGGCTCTGGGTTCCACTCCGAGCTCTGCTATTGACGTTGGGTAAACTCTGCCCTTGTTTCCTCCCCTGTCCTCATAAGGATAAGATGAATCCCATGTTGTCAGCATTTCTCCACCTCATGAAATCCTCCAGCCCCCAGTTCCCACCTCCCAGCCAGCCGACCACCATCTCTGCCTGGTCCTCTTCCTGCTCTAAGTGCTCCGAGTTACTCCATGGCCTCTTCCTGCCCCACTGCCTGCTCTCCCTGTACTGGCTCATACAGGCCCTGGCTCTCCATCCCACACTGGCCATGCTTCCCTTAACATTCACCTGCCTCCTGGACCTCACCACCTCATACTCGTCAGGTTCAAACTGAGCTCAGCCTCTCTCCCCAGAGCCATTTCTCCATAGTTCTCTGCCCTAGGGCATCATGCCATCAGTCACCAAAGCTGAGTCCCATCCATACCCGTCATCTCCACCCTACCTTCTGACCATGCCGTCTTTTCTCTTTTCCTTCCTTCCTTCCTTCCTTCCTTCCTTCCTTCCTTCCTTCCTTCCTTCCTTCCTTCCTTCCTTCCTTCCTTCTTCCCTCCCTCTCACTCTCCCTCCCTCTCACTCTCCCTCCCTCCCTCGTTTATTTCTTTCCTTCTATCTTTCCTTCCTTTTTTTCTCCCTCCCTATAAATATAGTAAAGGGCATTAATTGCACACATCTTATACAGCTTGATCATCTTTCATATGTTTACACCTAAGCACCCACCATACAGATAAGACATAGAGCATTTCCAGTTCCCATAAGCTTCTCTCATGCCCTTCACTCTGACCCCAGAAGTAACCATTATTCTCCCTTCTAATTCCATAAATTAGTTTTGCCTAGTTTTGAATTTCACATAAATGGAATCAAAAAGTATGTACTCTTAGACGTGGAGATCAATGGACTAGAAATGAGAGTCCAGAAATCAACCTATACATCTCTGATCAACTGATTTTTGACAAGGCTGTCAAGACCATTCTTTGGAAGAAAATAGTCTTATCAACAAATGGTGCTGGAAGAACTGGATAGCTACAGACAAAGAATTAAACATAAAAAATAAGATGGCCCAATGCCTTAAATTTAAAAGCTAATACTATAATACTTAAAAGAAAGAACAGGCATAAAGAATACTATCAAGAAAATGAAAAGGCAACCCCCAGAATGAGAGAAAATATTTGCAAGTCATATATCTAAAGAGTCTAGTCTCCAGAATATAAAAAGAACTCTTACAACTCAACACCAAAAAAGACAAATAACTCAATTTAAAAATCGGGCAAAGGACCTGAATAGACATTTCTCCAAAGAAGATATACAAATGGTCAATAAGAACATGATAAAATGCTCAGCATCATTAGTCATTAAGGAATACAAATCAAAACAAAATGAGATACCCATAAGGATGGCTATAATTTTTTAAAAGAGAGGAAAATAACAAGGGTTGGTGAGGACGGAAAGAAAGTGGAACCCTTGAACTTTGCTGGTGGAAATGTAAAATGGTGCAGTCACTTTGAAAAAGGTGCTTTGAAAAGCTATTTAGCAATTCCTGAGAAGTTAAACATAAGAGTTACTATACAACCTTGAAATTCACTCCTAAGTATATGCCCAAAGTAATTGAAAACATGTTTGCACATAAACTTGTACATGAATGTTCATAGCACTGTTACTCATAATAGCCAAAAAGTGGGTACATCCTAAATGTGCTTCAAGAGATGAACGAATAAACAAAATGTGGCATAACCATGCAATGGAATATTATTCAGCTATGAAAAGGAATAAAGTACTACAACACAGACAAACCATAAAACATTAAGCAAAGAAGCCAGATACAAAAGGTCATATATTGAAATTTATATGAAATGTCTAGAATGGCAAATCCATATGAAACAAAACGATCGGTGGTTGCCAGGGACTGGGTGCAGGGAGGGTGGGGAGTACCTGCTGATGGATTTCCTCTTGGGTGGATGAAAATGTTCTGGATATAGATAGCAGTCATGGTTTCTTAATGTTGTGAATGTGCTTAATTCATTCAATGCCACTGAATTAGATACTTTCAAATGGTGAATTTTATGGTATGTGAATTATATCTCAATAAAAAAAAAGTTTTTTAAGGATACTCATAAATTTTTATTTTTTAAAGATTTTATTAGGGAATTGGGGGAGGGGAACAGACAAGTTGCGGTCCTTTTTTTTTGTTCTTCAGTCTAGTTGTGGAGGACGTTACTTCACCGGCCCATGTTGGTATCATCATTGTGCTCTTCCTGGGTGAGGCGGATGAGTTGCCAGCCTCTGGACGGCCGCTCACAGCGGCTCTTGGCAGCTCATACCGGCTGCCAGCCACTCACGCTGGCTGCTGGCCACTCATTGTAGCCCATAGCAGCCCACTGCAACAGGGGCTGCAGCTACGCCATCACTGGCCATCTTAGTTATAGAGGCAACGTTCACCATCTTAGTGGAGCTGTTGTTCACCATCTTAGCTGTAGAGGGCAGTGTTACTGTCCCTCATATGTGGGATCCGAACCTAGGCCCTGCTGCTGAGCCAGCTCCTAACCAATGTGCCACTTGGCCGGCCCTTATAAATGTTTTTAAAATAAATAAAGTAAACTCTCTTTTGTGTGTGTCTTCTTCCACGCTATGTAATAGATGACAGCTTCACATGTTGTCGTGTGTATCAGTAGTTTGTTCTTTTTTTATTATTTTTACTTTTTTGTTTGTTTTTTTACTTTTTTGCTATTTTTATTTTTTTGTAGTAGCGTATTCTTATTGCTGTGTGACATTCCAATGCACGAACATATAATTTATTTATTAGTTCTCCTCTTGATGGACATTTGTCTTGTTTCCAATTTGGGACTCTTATAAATCTATAAATTTTTACACATGTTTTTTGAAGTATGTACGATGGACATTTTTGGTGGTATATACCTAAGGGTGGAACCGCTGGCTCAGGATATGCATATGTTGGCTTGTCAGAAAAGTCATGATGTAATTTTTCTGTTTTCCGTTGCAAAAATGCATCACGACTTTTCCAACAACCCAGTATTTTAACTTTAGCAGGTAATTCCTAAGTAGTTGGCCCACTTTACTCTCCTGTTACCAAAATTGAAGAGCTCTGTTTGTTTCACATCCTCACCAACACTTGGCATTGTCGATCTTTTTAATTTATTTTTTTCTTTTTTTTGAGGGCAGTGTCACTGGCCCCTTATATGTGGGACCCGAACTGAGGCTGCTGGCTTCCCAAGCCAGCACTTAACCACTGCGCCACTCAGCCAGCCCTGATCTTTTTAATTTTAACCATGGTAGGCGTGCACCAAATGGGATTTGCATTATCTTTATGAGGCATGAGGTTGAATATCTTTTCAGGTCTTTACTGGCCATGTGGATACCCTTTTTTGTTACCTACATGGTCTGTTTCGGTTGTTATCTTTCCGTTATTGATGTGATGAGGACTTTGTCAAGATCTATTCTTGTCAATATCTTCTCCAACCCTGCATCTTGCCTTTTTTTTTGTTTGTTAAGATTGCATTGGGGAATTGGGGGAGGGGAACAGCGTTGGGAATCGGGGACAGGGAACAGACAAGTTGCTGTCCTTTTTTGTTCTTCAGTCCAGTTGTGGAGGATGTCGCTTCACTGGCCCATGTTGGTATTGTCATTGCGCTCTTCCCGTATGAGGCAGATTGGTCATCGTCCTCTGAAAGGCCACTCACGGCGGCTCTTGGCAGCTCACACCGGCTGCCAGCCGCTCACGCTGGCTGCTGGCCACTCACTGTAGCCTATGGCAGCCCACTGCAGCAGGGATTGCAGCTAGTCTGACACCAGCAACTCACAGCAGCCCAGCTCCAGGTGGAGCTGTTGTTCATCACCTTAGCTGTAGAGGGCAGTGTCACTGGCCCTCATATGTGGGATCCGAACCAGGGCTCTGCTGCTCAGAGCCGGCGTCCCAAGCAAGCTCTTAACCAATGCGCCACTTGGCCAGCCCTGCATCTTGCCTTTTTCACGTTCTTCATGCTGTCTTTTGCTGAGTGGGAGTTTTTTATTTTGATGAAGTGCAATTTACACACATTCATTTCCTGGTCGGTGCTATGTGCATCCTGTTAAAGAACTCATTGCCTCCTCCTTAAACATCCATTGAATCCACCCTCCAGGTCTCTCCCGAACTGTTCTATCCTCTTCCCCACTGCGTTCCCACCCCAGTTCTTGTCCTCTTCACTGCGTGATCTTCCCGTCAGGGACAGGACTAGCTCATCACTGTGTACTCAGAACTGGCACTGGGTCTGGCATGTACTAGATGCTCAATAAAAGCTTCATAAATGAAGGCAGTGTCCTGTGGCCCAGCTGGGGATCATTAAAACTGCCAATTAGTTCTAAACACCAGCTCATCAGGAACATTTGAGCAAAACCAGGGAAATAAAACATTTTGGAAAAACCAACAACATAGGAATGTTTAGCTTTCTCTCCAGCCAGAGCATTAATCACGAGAACTCAGGCTTTATTAGCATTATTTATTCTTGCTTTGCCCCCAACCCGCAGGGTGAGGAAAGGCTTTTCTTCAAACACATTGGCCTCAGGGGCTCCCCGTTGCTGGCCCCCAACCCCAGTATCTGCTGCCTCTGACGGTGGGGGAAGTTCATGATCTCCTAGTCCTTCTCTTCACCATGTGTGATGACGTAGCACAGGTTCCTGTAGTCCAGGTTGCCACACACATCTGGTGGGAAAGCTGCAAACATCTGCTTGACCTGGGGAAGGAGCAGGGAGTCACCCTGGACCAGGGCCAAATGGGGGCCAGAGCAGGGGGTCACCCAAGGAAGTCAGAGTGCAGCTGGAGGCATCGTGGTGGAGGGCACAGAGGCCAGGCCAGAGGGCTGGGGTCCCACAGCCACCCCAACCCTCTTGCTCTTATCCAAGGAGTCAAGGAGATGTCATCTCAGCATCTAAAGGAGAGTGACCTGAGGCAGGGTGGGAGGTGGGGGAGGCAGAGGCGGTGACTGCTGAGAAGCGTTGGGCTGTACCTCCCAGGAAGGCCTTTAGCAGCACTGAACGGCCCCCTAAAAGCCAGTGCTTACCTCCTCTTCACTGAATCGGTCTGCTTGGGTCATGAGCTTCTCCTTGATGCTGCTCAAGGGAGAGAAAGGGTCATGTTCAGGGGAGGGCCAGATCCCATGGGTGACAGCGGAGATGGGCTGGGGCAGAAGTCCTGGCCCAGGAGAACACCAATAGGAGTAGGGGTTGGGGCTGGGGCTGGCCCTACAGCCCCCAGATGGCCTCAGACGGCCCTTTCAACTCTGAGCCTCAATTTCTCCCTTTGTAACATGGACTCTCCTCCCAGCATCAGGTGAGAACCAAAATGAAATGACCTTGGGAGCCACTCTGATACCCATTATGCACTAATAATCAATTTTTTTTTTTTTTTTTTTTTTAGCTGAGCCATCCTGCCACTTGTTGGTAGCTCAGCGGCTCAGCTTGGGCCAGGAACCAAACTGGCAACCCTGTTGCTCAGAGCTCACACTTTTGAGCGAACTCTTAATCAACTGAGCCACTCGGTCGGCCCTACTAATAATCAATTTTAAGGTTACTGATGGCAGCCTCTTTGTCTTGGTTCTAGATGCACTGCTTTCCCAGCTTGTGATGGTTGCTGACAACTGTATAGGGCTCTACAGCGTGCGAGGTGCTTACACCTGGCCCAGGGAAGGCCTATCCAGGTCCACGTCCTCCTGGGCCTGCCCAGGTCTCATTTGCTCCTCATGGCCCTAGCAAATGAGTGCCATTGTCCCCCTTAACAGAGAAGGAAACTGAGGTTCTGGAGCGGTAGGGTGGAGCCTATCCTCCTGGGTGGTTCAGGGCAGCTGCCCACAGAGGCCAGAGCTGCCTGGACCTAGAGGAGTGACGTGGCAGCTGCATTTGAGGCTGTGCTGGGCGAGACTGATGCCTTAGGAGCTGGGGCGGGGAGATGGGGGATGGCAGAAGGCTCTCAGGGGGAGCAGTGGGCAGGAATGGGATCAGAGGGCTGAGCTGGGCCCTGAGCACCCAGCCTCCTGTGGCGCCAGCATCAGCAGGCTACGCTAAGGACCAACGCACATTTTCCATTATTTATGTTACTACAGGACAGTCACAGTTTCCAACTCTCCAAGCTGGAGACTTTCACAGACTCTGTTTCAACCAGAGCCTCCTCTGTGGGCTGCCTGGCGGGCAGCCACATCTTCCAGGTCCCATATCCCCAGAGTGGTGCCTTTGATTCCCAAATTGGGTCCCCAACGGGTTCCATCTAGTCCTGGCCTTGAGCTGGTGGGAGCGAAGGTGAATGGCAGTATAGGAGTTGGTCCAGGCTACTGCAGGAGGTGTCCCAGTGCCTCCCGCAGGTCCCCAAGATGGGAGTGGGAACCAACAACCCTGAGGGAGGGGTAAGGGATAGGGCTGCAGCCTGGAGAAACCTGCATCAGCCCCTCCCCTAGGGAGTGAGTGACTCACCACTTTGGGGGTGGGGAATGGTGAGAACCTGTGAGAGACAGGACAGACCCTCCACACTTCCCCACTGCCCCTCTGCCCTCTCCCCACCCCACCTCCATTAAGTGATGATTGTAGGGCAGCAAAACTAGCCTCAAAGCCAAGCCCTGAGGCATTCTAGTAATTGGTCCAGAAGTCTATGCCTGGGGAAGAAATCTTGCCTGCCCAGGACCACCCCAGGCCCCCCGAGGCCTTGGAGGCTCTGAAGGGATGGCCCAGAAAGCTCAGAGGTCAGCTCAGTGTCCCTGCCCCTGGGCAGGTGGCCACTGCCCTACCTGTCCCTGCTCGCCACTCTTAGCTCTCTGCCCTGTGTTCTCACTGGGCTGAGGCTCCCGGCATAGCAGGAGTCAGTGCCCACTCCCCATAAAGACAGTCCAGTCGCCCACTGAACAGCTGCCCACAACCACCTCACTCTCTATGCACCCCCAGCCTAGCTTGTCCCTACCCAGGGCTCCGTCTTCATCCCAGTATCCATTCAGGTCCTAGCTAACATCTGGCCCATTCCTCTCCCCAGAACCCTGGGTCCCATTGGCCCTGGACTCTGGTATTTCACTTACCCCTCCAATCCCCTGCATCTTAACAGCCAAGGTCTTCATGGTGGTTGCAACCCTCTCCTCTCCTCCTCCAGGCTGGCCTCCATGTTGCCCCTGCTTCTCAGGCTCTCATATGCCCCCAGGGCAGGGCCAGGGTCCAGGGCCTGGTGAGTGAGCTACCCCACATAGGCTCTGCCTACCTCTCTGTGCTCAGTCTCCCCCACCCCACATCCACTGACACCCTCCAGCCGTTGCCCACTCCTCCTCACCAACCCTGCACACGCCAAGCCCTGGCCCTTCACTTGCTATGTTTCTGCGTCTAGAATGCTCCCTGCCCCAGCCTAGGCAACCTTAGTCACCTCTCAAGGCCCGCCTCTACCCCCACTCCCCCTCACCACTGGGAAGCCCTCCTCTGGTGACCCCACACTCCCTGTACACTTCCATAAAGAAATGGGGGCACTGAGGCCCAGAGAGGGGAAGGGACATCAAGAGATGGCTGAGCTGGGCAGGGCAGTGGCCTCCTGGCTCCCGGCAGACAATGCCTGAGCTGACTGAGTTCTGGGCAGAGAGGAAGCTGGGCTGCCACCCACATGGACCCCACCCCAGCTCCTTTATCAACTGAGACTTTGGGGAAGAGAAAAGTCAAAATGGAGGGCAGAGGGGACTTACAAATCAGCCTTGACGAAACCTTTCCCTTCAGTGTCGAACACCTTGAAGGCATGGAGAATAGTCTCCTCTGGGTCCGTGCCTAGAAGCAGCACACACAGGCAGGGAGAATGCCAGGATGAAGAGGGCAGGCAGGGGCTGGGCAGGGGCTGGCGGTGGGAGGGTCCTATGGCCTCTATAGAGGGCACCGGCTTGGGAAGCTTCCTTCCCAGCTTCCACTCCACAGTCAGAGCCAAGCCCCCTTGAAGCAAGAGAAGGGAGGTTTCAGGGAAACGAAGAATAGTAGTAATAACCAAGGGCATCATATGTAGATATGCACAACCTGCGTAGCTGATTCTAAGGCAGCAAAACTAGCCTAAAAACCAAGCCCCGAAGCATCACAGTATTTGGTCAGGAAGCCTATGTTTGGGGAGAAGTCTTGCCTGCCCAGGGCCACCCTGACCATGGAGTCCCCGACTAAGCAGTTACTATGTGTTTAACCCTCCTGATGATTGGCCTGATTTCACAGACAAAGAAACTGAGGCTCAGAGAGGTTAAGTGACTTGCAGTAGTGGGTTGAATCATGGCCCCAAATGATATATCCATGACCTCATCCCCCGAACTGGGAAAAGTCACCTTACTTTGAAAAAGGGCCTTTGCAGATGTAAAGAAAGGACCATGAGATGGAGAGATGACCCGGGATTATCCAGGTGGACGCTAAATCTTATGGAAAGTATCCTCTTAAAGAGGGAGACAGACAGAAAGAAGGTGGCGCAGTGGATCATGGAGGCACAGATGGGAGCAATGCAGCCACCAGAATTTGGAAAAGGTAAAGAGAGTGTTCTCCCCAGGAGCCTCTGAGGGAGCAGGGCTGGACAGATTTCGGACTCTAGGCTCCAGAGCTGAGAGAATACATGGCCAATTTTTTGAGCCATCAAGTTTGTGGCCATTTGTTATAGCTGTCTTGGGAAACTAACATGATGCCCATTTTACAGACAGAGACCTGAGGTGCAAAGAGCAGGCAAGCTTTGCCAAGGTCACCCTGGGTCAGTGGGGGCTAGGTCTTGAACCCAGGTCAAGCCAAAGCAAGGAGGGCATCGGGCAAGGGCACTTTGAGGGTAGGGTGGCTATCAGGCCCTCCTCCCAGGGCAGCCGCAGCCCAAGCTGGCCCTTCCCTCTGACCATGGAATCCTTGAACCCGAGGTGCATCTCTAAGGGGCAGGGCACAGCTCCTCATGGCCCAGAGAGAAAGGAACAGAGATGCCCAGACCCCTCCCCACCCCCAAGCCCCAGGCCTGATGCTGTATCTCAGGAGGTGCAGTGGTTGGAGCCAGGAGTCAAGGTTAGGTTCCATCTCCACAAATTTGATGCTGGTCCACCTGGGGCAGGTGTGCTGACCCCTCTGAGCCTAAGTCTCCTCACGTGTGAATGAGTTCCCTCCATCCTTTCTTGGGAGCTGCGCTGGGGTCTGCCACAGTAGCTTCCCAAACATCACTCCCTATACCCTCTCTCCCTCTCGCAGTGACTGGCAAGGCACAACAGGCAAGATGAGTTTAGGGGTAGGGAGGTGGGCTGGGACAGTGCCCTGATGGTGGACAAAGGGCTTTCACACAAATTGTCCTGCTGGGCCCCTCACAGCCCTGCAAGACAGGGTTACTACAATTATCCCCGCTCTGTGGGGTAGAGGTGGAAACAGGCAGGGCTGGGAAAGTGTGTGTTTCTGGGGGCAACACCATGCTCCCAGCTGGGGTGTGCATAGTTGGTGGACACGTCCATACACAGGGCGCAGCCTGCCCACACCTACTCACCCCTTTCTCCCCAGGGCCACCTGGGGCCTCACTCACCCTTCAGCTTCTCCCCAAACATGGTCAGGAAGACCGTGAAGTTGATGGGCCCAGGGGCCTCCTTCACCATGGCATCCAGCTCTTCATTCTTCACATTGATGCGGCCTAGCAGAGGGAAGAGATAGGGACACCCGGGAGCACAGTGAAGGTTAGAGGGGACACTGCCTACAGACAGCCCAGAACAGAGCACAGGACTATGGAGTGTCCTGCAGCCTCCCAGCTCTACCATCCAACTGCCTCACACTCAGCCCTAAGGCTCCTCCCACCACTGCACAGCGTTGGACTGCCCCCCCCCCAGCCTCACTGCCTCCTACCACCACCTCAGCAAGCTGTTTGTCATCCCCATTTTACAGATGAGGATACTGAGGCCCAGAGAAACTGAAGCTGAGGTGCATAGGGGCAGAAAGGCCTGGGCCTCAGGCCCATGTGCCCTAGAAGGGGGGCTACTGGCTGCCTGGACGTGGGGACACTGGATTTTATCATGGTCCCAGGGGACAAACAGACCTCTGGGAGCTCAAAGCTCAAGGCAGATATGACTTGGTTCTACCCCTTCCCCTCAACCTCAGCTCCCACCCACACTCAGTCCGAGGCCCCCTTCAGGGTGAACGCCTCCCCTGGCAGCCAAGCCCCGTGCCCTTGAGACCTGCGCATATCTCATCTCCCCCCAACCCGCATTGTCTTTTGATCCCTCACCGATCCCTCACCGCACCTGGGCCTCCCTCTAGACCTTTGCACAGGCCTGTTCCCAGGCTTGAAATGCCCTCTATCCTTCCCTGGAGAGCCCTCCTCTAATACCCAGAAATACTTTCTGACCTTCTAGGCAGCAGCTGCTCCTTCCCTATACCCCCAAACGGCACACGAGCCCCTCATACTCACTGTACCTATTGCCCCGGCTGCCCCAGCTGCTCGCTCTTTCTGGATGGCCTGGGCTCCACCTGCCCCAAGCCCCAAGCCTCCCCGGCTGCTGGTCACTCACCCAGGGCAGCAAAGGTGTCCCTCAGGTCCTCCTTGTCGATGAAGCCATCCCGGTTCTGGTCCATGATGGTGAAGGCCTGGCAGAGATATGGGTGCTGAGCCCACTGACCTGCCTGAGCCCAGCTTTCCTCCCAGAAATTACCCTCTCCTCAGGAGCTGTCCTACAAATTGCTGCCAGGGCAACCTCAGTGCAGGTCCTTCTGGCCACCTTCTGGCCAGCTGGTTACCCAGCTCAGCAAGCCACCACTATGGGAGTGATGGCTAACCCACATTGAGCTCCATGCCCACCCCTCATTTCATGCGTACAGCAACCCCCTTTTACAGAGACAAAAACTGAGGCTCAGAGAGGAAGAATGCGCTCGAGGTCACACAGGATCCAAAAGCTCAGGTAGCAAGGGGCCGAGACTGCAGGCAGCAGGCTCTTCTGCAGGTTCTGAGGCACACCATGGTGGCCACTAAGAATAGTGACATCATCGCCCTCCAGGGACTGAGGGGTGACCCCATGCCTTGCCAGCCCCCCAAGCGATTCATGCATGTTACATGAGTCCTCCCAAAGGCTCCAGGTCACACTGACCAACCTCTTTAAACTCCTGGATCTGGGACTGATCAAACATGGAGAACACATTGGAACTGGCTCCACCTTCTGCTCTTTTCCGGGCTCTTCTCGGTGCCTATGAGGTACAAGGGGAGGCCTTGCAGAAGCCCCTTCCATGGGAGGTCAGCCATTCTCCACCTCCCAACCCTCATGCCTCATCTCCCACAGTGTCACCATCCTGAATGATACACCCTCCACCCTCCAGCCCGCAGCAGACAGACAGACAAAGCTCTTAATGAAGCCTTGCAGATAAGCAGCGTGGTTTCCCAGCTCATGGCAAGAAGCCTGCGCCCACCCCATGGGACCAGACAGCTGCTTCCTGACCTGGGCCCCTGGGCTCCGGAAGGTGGGTGGTCTGCGCCCAGGCTGTGAAGCAGAGAGGGGCATCTTTTCTAGCATCAGACCCCAAATGAGGCCCATCTCCCCATCTTCCCCAGTGTTCTTAGGATAACATTTGGGCTCCTCAACACTGGAAGGTCTATCCTTTGTCCCTCTCCCAGAGCTTCCAACCCCACCCACCTAGGTCCCCCACTCTGCCCCAAACCTGCTTTGAGCTTCCTTCTCTCCCACCATTTGCTTCTGCCATTCCCACTCCCTGGGACGCCCTCCCTGCCTTCTATCTGACAGACTCTTCCTCCTCCAGGCTCAACTCCTCTGCCATCTCCCCTGAGAAGCCTTCCCTGACCTCCAGGCCAATTAATTATCGCAGAGTCTTCCCTCCCCACCAGTTTAGGGCAGCCACACCCTGTAGCATGCGCACCACACTATCCTGCCTTATGTCCGTGTCTGGCCATCTCTGAGGTTCCCTACCCCAACCAGGGCCTAGCTCAGAGTGGGGATTGGTTTAGAAATAGCTGCCCAAAGCTCAGAGAATTCCCCAGCAGGTAGGGCAGGCAACCACCCACATGGGATAATTCCAGGGTCTCTGGCCAGCCTTCCTGTCTGCACATGTTTCTTTCAGGATATCATGGTGCCTGAGAGTTCACTGTTGGGCACTCGCTGAAAGGTCTTGGTCTTCAAGACCCCCTGAGGAGGGGGCCTTTCCCTCAGCAGCCATCACTAGGGCCCCATGTGCAGGAATCCCCAGAATGGCTCAGAGATGGAACAGATACAGGCTTCCTGCTCCCATCCTCCCACCCCCAGCCCCTGCCTCCACCTCAGCCAGCACCACCCTCCAGCTGAGCCCTGTCTGCCCATCCCCACAGCATGGGCTTCCTGTGCTTCCACCCAAGCTCCTGTGTGGTCTCCCCTCCCCCCAGCTCACTCCTATCCCACCACCCAACTTCCCCCACCCCTGCACTCTCCCCCACTTCCCTCTGGCGCCTGGGCTCGCTTCAGGAGCAGCAGCACCAGGCTGACTTATAATTAGCTTTTACTGGGTGCTTTGTCTCCACTAATCCTTTGAAAGGGGGCTGGCAGGGCAGCCAGAACGTTATGATGCTGTAAAACCTCTGTAATATTTATAAATCCCTTCAGACATCATAAAGAAAAGAACCTCCCTGCAGAGTTCATCTCACATAATTACATATACATTTCCCTCTGATTAATAAAAACGATCGCTTCCGTCTGTGGGATATTCTCTCCTCAGACATTTCTCTCCTCAGACCTGTGCTTGTGTCATCCATCCCTGCCTCACCCCAGCCTTCCATGTCAAGCCCTGTGAATCATCACCCTACTGTGTGCCAGGCCCTATTCTGGAACCCTGACAGGGAGGACTGCACAGAGGGAAACAGGCCCAGGGTCCTGACCAGCCTTCTGATCTCCCAGACAGAACCCTTTGCAGCCCAACTGCCTTGAGAATTCCTTATTATAACTTGCCCCTAGAAAAATAAAAATCCCTGAAAGGCATGCCTCAGAGCAGAAGGGTTGGCTCAGATCTGAGCGCTAATCCTGGCTTTGCTGCTTACAGCCTCTGTGATGTTAAGAAAATCAGTTGCAGGCTCTGAGCCTCAGTTTCTCCATTTGTGCCTATCTCAAGGCACGAGGACGTTTATTAGGTACCTGCTGCCCTCCAGCCAGGCCCTGTGCCCAGACCCAGGGACCCAGAGCTGAAACAGGCCCCATTCTTTTTCCCGAAGAACTCATAGCCCAGGTGGGAGCAGACAATCAGTAGAGGATGATGGAGGGAGGGACAGGTGCTGAGAACACAGAAAAGCCCCTCTGTCACTGGGGCACTGAGGGCAAACCTCTTGGAGGAGGTGGCTTCTGAGCTGGGGCTTGACAGCTGAGTCAGAGTTCTCAGGCCAAGAGGGACTGATGAGGTATGTGAGATGGCCCTGAAAGAACAGTGCCCTTGAAGGACCACAGGGAGACCCAAGGGGCTGGATGACAGGGACAAGGGGAAAGCAGCAGGACAGGCCCCATATGGCCTGAAGGAGCCTGAAGCAAGGCAAGCAGGCCCCACACCAGACTCCATGGGACCCATGGGCTGTCCTGGCATCCCAAACGGCCCCCACAGGATCCATGTCCTTCTGGTAGGAACAGAGTCCCACTTCTGCCATGAAAAGTCCAAGCCTGTCCTCCCTGTCCCTCTCCACTCTCCCACCCAGTTCAGGAAAGCAGACCTAAATCAGGACCCATATGGATGGACTGGCCACCAATTAAGGGCAGCCCAGAGTGGGCCAGATGCAGGCACGACATCAAGGATGAAGAAAAGGTCAGGACCAGGAATATCAGGTCAAGGGCAAGGATGTCAGCGAGAGGAGCAAGGTAAAGGACAGGGGGAGTTCAGGCAATGAGGTGAAGGTCAGGATCACACATGAAGTCAAGGTCACAGGATGAGGTCAGGGTCAGGAGGCAGGGAAGCGCCAGCCTACCATGGTCTGGAGTGCTCCCTCGCGCTGCAGCAGGGCTGGGGCAGGCCAGAGATGGGTCTTTAAATAGTGCTCCAGGTCGGGACAACAGTTTGGAAGGTAACAAAAGACAGGATGGAGGATTCCCTGCCAGACACCTGTCTGGGGCCTTTTGGAGTGGGTGGGGGTGTGGGATCCAGAGATGGTGCAAGCCACGAAGATCTCCACCAGCACTGGGCCAACCGGATCTCTGTAGCTAAGACACCAAGGCCCAGGAAGGGGCTCTGAGCTAAGGACACACAGTAAGCTGAGGCCTGGACCGAGCTGGAAAGACCTGGCTTTGGGCCAGGCAAGGCCAGGAGAGCTCCTAAGGCAAAGCCACCTACACCAGCTGGAGAAATTCAGGGCTGCGACATTGTCTGACCTCTCAAAGCGTGTGACTCTGAGTGGGTCGCCATCTTCCAAAAGGCTCAGTCCTCTCCTATGAAAAGTGCAGAGCAGGTGACACCCCCTGGTCAGCTCATGGAGGGGGTTTCTGAATCAGTCTGGCCTGCTGCCCTTCAACCAACAGGGCTACTGTTGCCCTGTAGTCATGAGTGCCACCATGGCCCACCCCAGCCCTGGCCCCTCAGATCATTGAAAATGGCCAGGGAGTTAAAAAACAAAGAGACAAAAGAACAATGGAGGTGACTCTGACGAGGTAGAATTGAAAAATCAGATCTCCATTCTACTCTGGCCACACACACATATCCGGACATGCCCGTCCCCAGTAGGCATGGCCCAGCGTGAGAATTCTCTAGCACATGTGCCAGGCTGAACCCTGCCCTGCCCCTGCTGGGCCCCACCGTGTGGCCAGAGCAGCCTGGCTGCCCCATCTGTCCAGCCAAGTCAGCCCCCGCCTGGGGCCCAACGCGTCTGATCGGCTGCCAGGGCCGGCAGTGCTGGGCTCAGGCGGTGAGCCCACTTGTCCCCAGGCACAGGACAGCTTAACTGTCCTGGGTGCTGGCCGTAGGCCTCTAGGCCCTGGTTGGACTGATCCGCTGCCTTGGGGGAGAGAATGTGGTGATGCTGATAAGAGGAAGAGTAGCTAATATTTATAAAATGTAGAAGGGAAGGCTATGTTCTACTTGTAAAACATGTGTCTTCACAGTCAATCTTTACCCCGTTTTCCAGGTGAGGAAACTGAGGCACACACAGGGAAGTGACTTGCCCAAGGCCAATAACTGGTGGTGCCAGGATGGTAGCCCCTCTTTTTAGTGGTTCCAGAAGGAAGCTTCCGGAAGTTTCTGCTCATCTCAGTGCTCCCGTCCCCCAGCCATCCCAGACCGGCAGACTATGAGCAGCCCCTCTGACCTCCCTGAGACTGGTGATGGACCCTCTGCCCTGAGCTGGGGCCAGGCCCTGACATGCTGTGCCCTGGCAGGGACCAACCACAAGCTCCACAGCAAGCTGGGGTGAAGGGGAACGGACTCTGGGGGCAGGAGCCAGGATTCCAGTCCCAGCCCACCTTGACCTGCTACAGGAGTCAGACTGTGTGAGCGAGGAAGGTGCCTGCCCGGTCTGGGCCTATGAGGGACAGGTGGCTGCTGTCCGTACCAGCCCTGGGGAGCAGCCTTTCCCTGCCCAGTCCATGAGCTTGGACCGGGGCCTCCAGGCTCTGGGCTTGCTGAGCAGGAGAGATGATGCCATCCGGGCTATACCTCCTACTTCCTGCTGGCTGGAGGCCTCCTCACGCAAGGGCTGGTGCCCCTAAGCTCCTGCCTCCGGTGATCACTCCCCAGGGTCACGGGGAGCCCCCGAGGGCCCAGGACAGCCCTAAGCCAGCCAGCCTTTGAGAAGCGGGGAGGAAGGGAAATGCAGAGGGAATCATGGTGCGGTGGGTGTGAGTCACAACAGAGCTAGCAAGCTTTGGCAAATTCGTCCTGTTTCCTGCCCTGGCCTCCTCCTTCATAACATGAAAGCAGTAAGAGCTGGTCAGAAATCTTGTGGAGCCCCTGGAACCCCCCCGGGAAGGGAAGGTTGGGAAACATTTGTCCCTGGGGCACAGGGGTGGGTGTGTGGGGAGCAGGCAACAACCCTGATAAGGGGAAGCTCTGAGTTCTGCCTTCACAGCGGGACCCTCACTCAGCAATGCGCAGACCCTGAATTTCTGCATCTGAGAAATGGTGCCAGCAACCCTGCAACCTGGCCCAGTGCTTTGGGAAGGAGGTGGGCACTGAATGAAGTCACTGGCCCAGGTTTGAAGGGTGGACACCCCACATGGTTGGAGTCCTTGATGAAAACTCATCGCTGAAGTCCCTCATCATCTGGGAGGGTCTACGGCAAATCTGTTGCCATCTCTGGGTCACATTGTTTGGCTTAACTGACTCCTACACCGAACTGGCTACTGTGATAGCCAGTTCTTGGGGTCAGAGAGAACCCTGAGGGGTCTGTGCTCCCAGCCAGGGGCCCCTTGGAGCAAGTAGCCGTGAAGCTGGAATTCTGAGGTTGGCTCCAGTGAGTCAGAGGAGTACTTAGCCCCTTGTGAAGAACATCCCACTTTTCAGACCTGAGGTCCCAGGGGTGACCAAGCCCAGAAGGGAACTTGAAAGAGACCAACTGCCTTGGGATGTGGCCACCCCCTGCCAGGTGACCGGTGTCACCCAGACCACCTAAAACAAGCTGGAGCAGGTGACTTCACCTGTTACCTCTCATTCCTAACCTCTTACCACTAACTCCTCATGGTCAGCAGGCTGTCCCCTGCCCTCCCAGGCCCACAGCCCTTGGTCCCTGCCCTTGCCAGGCACTACCTTGACCTCCACTATTTACAAGTGCTTCCCTCCGTCTCCTTCCTCAAAGCCTTTGCTCACATCACATGCTCCCTCCCCTCGTCTCTCCCACTGGGACCACCTTCTCTCTCTGACCTCCACTCTGCAGAGCAAGACCCCCTGCTGTTCCCTTGGCCTTGGACCTTACTATCATGGCCCCAACTCGAGGCCTCCAGCCACCTGGCCTCTAGGAACACAGATGGGAATCCATCAGCCCTCTGAGTCCAGCCCTGCTAGATCCTGAGTGTCCTTCCTTTGCAGCCTCCCCATCAAATGGCCCTTGCTTGCATACCACCTTTGATGGGTAACTCACCACTTTTCAAGCAAAGGCAACTCAAATTGGCAAATACTCATTGATTGTCCTCCAAGGCCTTATACTGGGTGTCCTAGGGGACTAAGAACTCATCCTTGACAACCCATGGGTTTGGATCATTTTGTTTTGTTTTGTTTTGTTTTGTTTTTTGAGAGCAGTGTCACTGGCCCTCATATGTGGGACCCGAACCAGGGCCGCTGGCTTCCCAAGCCAGCGCTTAACCACTGCGCCACTCGGCCGGCCCGGTTTGGATCATTTTAGTAACCCAGTCAGACAATTAGCTTTTAGTCATTCATTCATCAAATATTTATTGAGTACTTATCGAGTGCTGGGCACTGCAGACACAGTGGTGAACAAAACAGGTGTGTTTCCAAGAGTGAGAGGACCCAGACGATAAGTGTCACTGAAACAGGGACCAATGGGGACCCCCAGAAAAGAGGCCTTGCGATATCCCTGGCCTCACCTCTCCCTGCCCTAGAGCTTAACAATTGATCAACCCCCTCCCTGCAGTTTGAGCTTGGAATGTCCCCTGTCCCGGTTCCTGAGTTTGGAATATTCCCTGTCCAGCTCCTTCCTTTAGATAATTAGCCTGAAACTTATGCTTGCTTATGATCACAATACCCCATGCTTATGGATCACAATACCGCTTGTGCTTACCAATCACAATCTTTATGGCCTAGCATTCTTTCCAGGTTACTGTCATCACTGCTCCTGGGTTGCTAACACCACCCACCGGAGTGCCACATCGTTGGAGGGGAGGCTCCATGCAGACCCCCAGAACCATCACGTAGCCTCTGAGAAATGCCCAGATTTTCCCATAAATATCCCAGGCTGGTCTGAGAATGTTAAGGCCGTTTTTGGAGGTGTTAACCTGCTGCCTTCTCAGACCACCGGTGCTCTGATAATAAACGCTTATTCTATGACCCAACTCCTGTGTCGGTCTATTGGTTGGGTGGTGCAAGCAGCATGAGCCCTGGACTCATTTGGCCTCCAGTTTCATCACCCCGCGTTCAGGGTGGGGCATTATGAACTGGGGTCCAGCAGCCTAGGCCTTGAAGAACAAGGACACAGCAGGAGTTGTCATTGCCCTGGGAGAAGAGCAGATGGTGTGTGAAATGTCCCAGGGCACCCACAGAGCTGCTCAGATATGCAGGCACGTGTGTGAGGAGCCAGGGTCAGGCGGGAGCGGACTGCTCCGAAGGGGTATCCCAACCATTGAGAGGTGACCTTGAAGGCCCAAGCAGGACCCAACAAAGAGTTCCCAGACCTAGCTTGGAGGGTCCTCTTCTGTTGGTTTAGAGTGCCTCTTGGCGAGCTGGGCAGATGAATCCTGCCATCTCTCCTCCTCCAGCCATCAAACCAGCAGCTATTTTTACAGCAGGATGCTGTGGCCACAGGCCCCTTGAACAGGGTGCCTCCCTCATGCTTCTGCAGAGCTAAGACATTTGCCAGCTTTCTCAGCCACAGCTATAAAACAGGCAGGATGCATTCCGGGAGACATTCTTCTTAGCTTTAAAGGCTTTCTTGTCTTTTCTAAGTGGCTCCAAATTAGAGGAAGGCTCCAGACAGGGGCGGGCCTGGGGAGGAGGGGATACCGGAGTTTGGGAAAAGACAGACCTCCCCTTAATTGTCCTCAAAATCTCAGTCATCCCATCTGGTAATTAGAGAGTTGACGGATGGGAAAGGCAATTTCCTTTGGGGTAAGAGGGAGAAAAGGACTAATTGGCTCTACATCCAGGTTCTGCCAGAAATATTAATTGCAGGGGCGTGGGCTACTCTGGCCTGGCCAAAACTCTGGTCCTGGTCACTTGGGGCAGGGGATGCCTCAACCAACAGCAGGGGGACCAGCAGCGCATGTTGAATGTCCCTCAGCTCAATGTCAGATTTATTGGCCTGGATTCTGAGTGGGGAAGGTGGGCCTCAGGGAGCACAGACTCCTTGGTAGTAGGGCCCTGCCTCCTGGGCTTATTTGGGGAGTCCCCTGGGGTGAGGGGACCTGCCTTTCACCCAAGCTCTGATCTCATTACTGAGGAAGCTCTGAGGGGATGGGGAATGGTGAGAAGCAGGTGTCAGAACTCAGACCTCCTGTGCTCTGGCTTGACTCCCCACCCCTGACCGCTGGGAAAGGCCCTTCCCATATGCTCACATTGCCTTCTTCAGACCTGAGTGGCTGCAGAGGTGGACAGGGTGGCCTCTTGACTGGGTCACAGCCAGGATGATCCAGGAGTTCAGGGGTCCAGGGCTCTCAGTGCAGCATCGCTCCCCAGACAGTGGTGGTAACTTACCTTCCCAGCCACGGTAGCCACAAGGCAGGTCAGACCTAGCACCAACTTGGGCTGAGGGGTTGCTAGGGCTCATAGTAGCACAAGAGCAACCTAATGATTGTAGTTCACAGTCAGCTCAACTCAGACATGTGGTTGTAAAAGTGAATGTATTCTTGGGTTGCGTTAAAAGAGGTCTAGGTCCTCTATCCAGGGAGGTGACTGTGCTACCTTCCAGTGACTTATGCAAACGACAGAAAACTTATGCCTGGTCCTAGTACTGTGCTTTAGAGGAAGGGCTTTCTAGAGGATAGCAGCATTTAGTCACATGAATTATGGCTGAGGGGCTGAGAGCTCTCACCTGGAGAGGAGCAGCTTTGGTGGAGGAGCATAACTGTATATAACTGTGGCAGTTATGTCAGTTTATCAGATGGGCCAGGGCCTGTATACCCACCCAATTAGGACCAACACTCAGCTCTGCAGCTGCCATCTTCCATCCCTCTGGTGTTCACAGCCAGGCTCACAGCCCTCTCCAAGCTCAGGCCCTTGGGAAGAACTTTCACTCCATTACCTGACTTAAATATCACTATTTGGGTTAGCTATTGCTATGTAAATAATCACTAACCACAGTGGTGCACTCATAGATTCTGTGGGTCAGAAATTCAGAGAAAGCACAGTGAGGACAGCTTGTCTCTACTTCATAACATCTGAGACCTCAGCTGAGAAGACTTTAAGGCTGGGATGGCTGTACAGCTAGTACCAGGATCATCTGAGGGCTTGACCATTCCTGTGTTAGGTGTCTGGGCTGGGAAGATTCAAAGTCAAGAACTGCCGATCAAAGCACTTACAGTGACCTCTCCATGGGACTCGGGCTTCCTCACAGTGTGGTCGCCCCATGGCAGTCAGACTTCTAACATGGTGGCTCAGGGCTCCAGAACAAGTGTCCCTGTAAATAAGGTAGAGGTCCAGGGCTTCTTGTGACCTAAACTCAGAAGTCATGTATAGACACTCCTACTTTACTCTCTTGGTCAAAGCAGTCACCAAGGCCTGCCCACCCCTGTGGCAATGAGAAGTGATATAGACTCTGCCTCTCAAAGAATTCGCAGACACATTTACAATTTCCACTACTACTCTGCCTGGCTCAGGGTGCTCAGAAAGTGGCCAGAACTGAGACCTAGGCCCGAGGGACTCTCTCCCACACTTGAGTATGTGAGCCCAGGAAGCCAGGGCCCGGGACCAGATGGCATGGCAGGTGGTCATTCTCATCATAGCCAGAAAGGCCTGAGATGGAAAGGGGCCAGAGTAGGAATGGAGGTCAGGCCCCCTTTTCCAGCTGAGAGCAACCTCAAGGGTAGGTCCAGCCTTCATCCTATGCCAGCCCCTCTGCCTGGCCTGAACCTGGATATTGCCCTCTGCATCTCAGCATCCCCATCTGCCCTTCCCGAGCCCTTGAATGTTACCTCTCTCGCCTCACTCTCCTCGACAGCTGGGGAAACTGAGGCTCAGAATGGTTAAGGGATGTTGGGCCAGCAGTTTACCACCTTCTAGCTGGCTCCATCCCCTTGCTCTTTCTGTTGTCTTAGACCTCTGCCCTCCACAAGTGGGGTGACAGAAGGGGAATGTGGGGCTCATGTACATGTATCCCCTCTGGGCATTTCTATGGGAGCAGAAGAGAACTCTGGGGTGAAAAGAGTCCAAGAGACCAACCTGGAAGAGGAGAGAGGGTCAAACAGAGCCATGGTGGATGGTGGGGCCATGCCCCCTGGTTTACAAAGCACATCCTTTTCTTTCCCTCAAGAGACAAGCAGATCTTATCTCATTGGACAGCTAAGGAAACTGAGGCCTGGAGTAAGGAAGGGCTGATTCAAAGTGCTACTGGAAGCCTTATACCCCATGCTCGAAGGGACTCCTGGGAGCTGAGAGGAGAGCGGGGCAGAATGGTCTGGATGGACCCTCTCCTGAGACTCGGGATGTCCTGTACAAGGGGGTGGGTCAGGCAGTGCTTGGACATGGGGCCCTCCTAGGGGCCTGGAGGCTGCCAAGCAGGCCCAATTTGCTGTGCTAATGTGTGATTTAGGCTGCTTGGAGCCTCCCACCCCCTCTTCTATGAGCCCCGCCAGCAGCAACAGAAAGAACTATAATTATGTTAAGCCACACCCTGCTGCCTTAGCTTAGCAATTAGCCAGGTTGCTCAGCATTCAGCCACTTCTATCCTAGTCTGGCTCAGGGTGGGGTCAATCAGAAGCAAGGATGAGGGTGAGGTGGGGTGTGGAGGGAGGGGATAACTTTTTAAACCTCTCTCATATCCGCCCCACCCCAGAAATGAGCCTGCAGATAAGGCTCCCTTCCCTAGCTGGTCACCCACGGCCCCAGCCAGACCTCAACCACTCTCCAAGGGTGATTACTGAGCCAGGAAGCCCAGCCACCCCTCAGGCAGGGGCATCCATGGTGGGGGGACAATAGAGAACAGAGCCCTCCCTGCCTGTCCCTCCCAGTGCCCAGATATTTGGGCTGATCTGTAGGGTAACCAGCAGTATACCCATAGTCTGCTCCCCAGCGCTCTGGGGTCTGTGGAAAGACTAGAGCATGAATTTGGAATCAGGTAGACCTGGGTTGCAGCCCTGCTGGGCCTGCCTACTCTGTAAGCTCATGCATATTGCTTAATTTCCCCAAAGTCTCCGTTTCTTCACCTGTAACATAGAGTTGGTGAGGAGGATTAGAGCACTGTGCCTGGAGTGCAACTGATGCTTATACACAGTGGCTACAAACCCTGTCTGGTCATTGACAGAGAACATGGCCGTCAGTGAAAAGGTCTCCCGCAGTTTCAAGACCTCATGGCTCAGCCTTCCTTGGGCCCAGCATATGTGCTGGCCGTTACGTCGTTGCACTTCCAGGTGACTTCCCAGGGAATGCTTCGCCTCAGCATGGGCCTGCAGCCCAAGCGTAGCACCCACCCTACCATCAGCAGGCACCCTATCACCCATGTTTGTGAACTGTTTTCAGTTGATTCCTTCCACAAATGCTGGCTCACCCACCCGGGCAGGCTCCTGCACCCACCTCTGTTCAAGAATCAGGTTAGCTCTGGGCTTACCCAGTTGTGTGAGGACATTGATATCTCTGGTAAGACCAAGGAAGTGGCAGCATCTTAGATTGAATGGAGTGTGGGTATATTGACGAGGTTGGTGGATTGTGTGTGTGTGTGTGTGTGTGTGTGTGTGTGTGTGTAATGAAATGCTCACCTCCTCTAGTGGGCAGTCCACAGGTAATGTCGACACTGAGAAGCCAACTAGAAGCAATGCAGGCATGTTATTTAGTGCTATGGATGGACTACTGAAAGAATCAGCTAGAATGAGAATAGTTGTCTTTGAGGTGCCGGGGGAAGAGAGGGGAGGCAGGGAAAACTGGGGGCAGGAGGAGGGACATGCCTTGTGTAACTGTAATGACACAACTCTTACTACAGACTCTAACTGAGGTACATGCTTAAGTTCGACAAACTAAATTAAAAAAGAAATATGGAGGGCCGGCCGAGTGGTGTGGTGGTTAAGCGCTGGCTTGGGAAGCCAGCGGCCCCGGTTCGGTCCCACATATGAGAGCCAGTGACACTGCCCTCAAAAAAATAAAAATAAAATTAAAAAAGAAATAAATAAAATAAAAAAAGAAATATGGACTGTTGAGTTGACCTCCATCTCCCTATTCTTGGGGGTCGCTGAGGGGAATGGCGGGGGAGCAGGGCTGCCTGGTGCAGCCTTGATGTGGGGAAGGGCAGCAAGCCTGACCTCACTCAGGGGTACGTCTGCTCCCCTGCGTGAGCACGGAAGCTGGACCCTTGGCCTGCCTGGATCCAAGGTGCTGTTCTGGGGTACAGGGGCCACTCCTAGGCCCTCCAAACCTTCCAAACCATGGGCTCCACAGAGGAAACCCTGCCTCACTCCTCATTGTCACATGTCAGTTCACAGTCTCTAGTAGGCGGAGCGCTCAGCACCAGGGGAGTCCCTGAAAGTGGACACCCTGAGTAAATGCCTCCAGAAAGCACTGCACCTACCTTATCCCCTGTCCCCACTACTCAGCCTGCCTGGGGTGAAGCCTTAGGAAGTTGGAGCCTCCTGGATCCCCTTAGGGGCCCCCAGTCCAGCAAGGAGCCAGGTTCTTTCAGCCTTACTCTCTCCCCCTCTCTCCCTGCCACTTTCAAGGGATGTGAGGTGTACTGTTTGTGCAAAGCTCCCACCCTGGGCAGGGATGGCATGGGAGGAGGCTGAGGGGTTGTCAGGGCTTTGTTTCTGCCAGGCTAATGGCCCTTTATCTCTCACCTGTCTCCTGTCTTTGCTTGAGCCCTGGGCTCCCCTGTTGGCCTCCATGCCTCAATCTGTCCAGTCCTTCTTGAGCTAGAATCCCACACGAGTCCAGTGATTCTGAATGTTGCCTCTTGCAGGAGACCAGGGCTCCTTGAACATGACCCACAGTGACCCTTGTGTTTCAGCCTTTAATCCCACACCCCTGGAGCTGGTCACTGACGCGGGGCCACCTTGCACAGTTTCAGGGGATGCCACTCACACATACTGCAATGACCTAGAATCTGGCCTACAATGGAAACAGTTGCCTCTGCTGTTGAGCAGTGCACAACCTGAATAGCTGTACATGGCAAGCCTTCTCCTAGACACAGATTCTCAACTCCTTCCTTCAACCAAATATGATACGTGTCTTGGGGACAATAGGACCAGCCACCCAGTTGACCTCTCCCATGGGATTGTAATCCCAGAAGGATCATCCTACTCTCTGTGAAGTAGGACTTCCCTTTCTCCGCCTTTCTCTTCTGAGTGGGTGCTACCCTAGAGTTCTGAGTACAATTCTGAGCCTACTTTGGGAGAAAAACATATACACTGAAGGAGATATTTCAGGAACTTGGAAGATGGCCAGGACCCAGAGCGACATTGTCCAGATCTAGCTGGGCCTTTAGTTAGCAGGTGGCCCAGCAGAATTTCTTGGACCTCATGTTTACAGAATTAGATTAATCATGAACTTTAGTTAATGGGACAGCCTCATCTTTTCCTATGCTTGGCCTTTCCTTTTCTCCATTTAATTGATTGATTGATTGATATAATGAATACCCACCATCCAACCCACCAGGAACTTCCATTCTATCCACCTGCCCTCCTGCAAGCGAAGTAACAGCCACACTGAATGTTGTGGTCTTTTTTTTTTTTTTTTTTAAGGGCAGTGTCACTGGCCCTCATATGTGGGGACCCGAACCGGGGCTGCTGGCTTCTGAAGCCAGCGCTTAACCACTGCACCACTCGGCCGGCCCTGAATTTTGTGTTTATTATACTTGTTTATTTTTATTTTATTACATATTCATGTATTCTTTTGTTTGTTTGTTTGTTTGTTTGTTTGGTTGGTTGGTTTTAGCTGAGCCATCCTGCCACCTGTTGGCAGCTCAGCGGCAGCTCAGCTCGGGCTGGGCATTGAACTGCTATTGCTCAGAGCTCAGCTCACACTCTTGAGCAAGCTCTTAACCAACTGAGCCACTCGGCCAGCCCTATTCATGTATTCTTAAATTATATATTGTTTAACTTTGCTTTTTAAAAAATTTATTGGGGGGCCGGCCGAGTGGCGCATTGGTTAAGCGCTGGTTTTGGGATGCCAGCAGCCCCGGTTCGGATCCCACATGGGGGCCAGTGACGCTGCCCTCTACAGCTAACAACAGCTCCACCTGGAGCTGGGCTGTGCAAGCCCCGGTGATGGTGTGGGTTGCAGCCCCTGCTGCAGTGGGCTGCCATGGGCTGCAGTGAGTGGCCTGCAGCCAGCGTGAGCGGCTGGCAGCCAAGCGTGAGCTGCCAATAGCTGCGATGAGCGACATCCAGAGGCCAGCGACCGATCTGCCTCATCCAGAAAGAGCGCAATGACGATACAAACAGTGAAGCAACATCCTCCGCAACTAAACTGAAGAACAAGAAGACGGCAACTTGTCTGTTCCCCTTCCCTGATTCCCCAACGCTGTTCCCCTCCACCAATTCCCCAATTAAAAAAAAAAAAAAATTTATTGGGGAACAGCTATAGTCATTGGCTACACATTGCTTTCACATTGCAATGGCACAACTGACTCTTTTAAGGAGGGTGCAGCCCACAGTGACCCATGCGGGGATTGAACCAGCAACCTTGGTGTTATCAGCACCATACTCCAACCAACTGAGCTTACTTTGCTTATTTTTAAACTTTAATATAAAGGGGCAGCAAAAGTCTTCTGGGACTTGTTTTTTTCACTCAGCATTATATTACTAAGTATGGGAAATTGAATGCCTGGATCCAATCTTTCACACACCCCAGATCAGCACCCTCACCATGGCCTTATCATGGGCTGACTATTTCCCTGTCCCAAGCCTTTGAGCTTGGCCATGTTGTGTTGTAAGGCCTAAAAATGTAAGTACTGATTTGACATCTTTGAGCAGAGCAGCGCTGGCCCATCCACAGACTTTCAGCTGTGGCAGAGCCACCTGCCAACCTCAGTCAAGATCAGCAGAGATCAAGCAAGTGCCAGCCAGGCTAAAGATGCGTGAGAATGAATGATTGTTGCTTTCGATATTGGAGGGAGACTTGGCATGATATTTTTATGCAGCATTATTGTGGCAATAGCTGATCATTACAGCAAAATTCATTTATGTTGTATGAAGCTCTATGTGGTTCATTTTGTCATGTGACGAAAGCACATTAATCTGTCCAGTTGTCTATGGATGGGCACCCTTTTGCTGTCATGAACAGTGCGGCTTTGGACATTCTTTTTTTTTTAAAGATTTTATTCGAGAATTGGGGTCTACGGATGGGCACCCTTTTGCTGTCATAACAGTGCTGCTTTGGACATTCTTTTTTTTTAAGATTTTATTTGAGAATTGGGGGAGGGGAACAGTGTTGGGAAATTGCGGGAGAGGACCAGCCAAGTTGTGGTTCTTCAATCTTCTTTGTGGCGGGCGTCAGTCACCATCTGGCTTCCTTTCAGCAGCTCGTGGTCTCTAAGCTCAAAGTGCTGAGTTCAGTCTTAGTTGCGGGTGGGTGTAGCCCCCATCCCATGCGGGAGTGGAACCAGGCAGCCTTGTTGTTAAGAGCACACGCCCTATCCACTGAGCCATCTGGGCGGCAGCTCAGCTCAAGGTGCCAAGTTCAAACTTCTAGTTGTGGGTGGGCGTAGCCCAACATTGAACAGGCAATCTTGTTGTTACACCAGCTGAGCCATCCTGCCACCTGTTGGCAGCTCAACGACAGCTCAGCTAGAGCTCAGCATTCTCTGGCCCATATGAGAATCGAACCAGTGGCCCTCTTGCTCAGAGCTCGCGCTCTAAGCCAGCTCTTAACCAACTGAGCCACTCGGCCAGCCCCTGCCTTGGACATTCTTGTAAATGTCTCCTGGTATATGTGGGCAAGAGTGTCTCTTGGGAATACAGCTAAAAGTAGAAATGCACATACTCAGTTTTACAAGATTGTCAAAATGTTTTTCAAAGTGGCTGTGTCAATTTTCATTCTCACCAGCTGTACACGAGACCCTGTTGAGCCCAGCCTCTCCAACACCTGTTGTCAGACTTGTAAGTTCTTGCCAATTCAAGGTATCTTATGGTGTATAGGCAGAATTGTGCCCTCCCCCCCAAAAATAAAGAAGTATATTGTAGTCCTAACCTCCAGGACCTCAGATTGTGTACCTTATGTGTAGATAAGGTCTTTACAGAGGTAAAATCAAACTTAAATGAGGCCATTAGGGTGGGCTGTAATCTGATATGACTGGTATCCTTATAAAATGAGGTAACTGGGCACAGAGACATGCATAGAGCGAAGACAATGTGAGACACAGAGAATGCCATCTGTAAGCTAAAGGGACACCCAAGGCTACCGGGAGAGAGGAGTTGATTACCCTTCTCAGCCCTCAGAAGGCACCAACCCTGCCTACACCTTGCTCTTGGACTTCCAGCTTCCAGAACTGAACTGTAAGACAGTAAATTTCTGTTGTTGATGCTCCCCAGTATATGTACTTTGTTACAGCAGCCCTAGAAACCAATACACACACATGGATCTTGACTGATTACTTAGTGAGGCTGAACATGTCCTGTTATGTTTATTGCTCTTATTTCTTCTTGTATGAAATTCCTGTTCTGGTCTTTTGACTATTTTTCTATTGGATTTTTTTCTTATTGACTTACACGAATTTCTTATTTAATCTTGATATCAAGACTTTGTTGGCATTTTCTCCCAATTTGTAGCTTATCTTTTTACTTCCTTTATCTTTTTTTTTTTTTTTTTTTAAGATTTTATTGGGGAATTGGAGAAGGGGAACAGACAAGTTGCTGTCCTTTTGTTCTTCAGTCTAATTGTGGAGGACGTCACTTCACTGGCCGACGTTGGTATTATCATTACGCTCTTCCTGGATGAGGCGGTTGCTCACTGGCCATTGGACGGCTGCTCAAGGAGGCTCACAAATGCTCATGAAAGCACATGCCAGCTGCCAGCCAGCCCCACTGCAGCCTATGCCTTCGCCAGCGACTCATGGCAGCCCAGCTCCAGGTAGAGCTGTTGTTCACTATCTTAGCTGTAGAAGGCACAGTATCACTGGCCCTTTTTGTGGGATCTGAATCAGGTCCCTGCTGCTCAGAACTGGCGCTCCCAAGCCAACTCTTAACCAACGCGCCACTTAGCCGGCCCTTTAGTCTATCTTTTGTTGAGAAGATGTTCCCCATTTTTTTTTTTTTAAGATTTTTATTGGGTAATTGGGGGAGGGGAACAGACAAGTTGCTGTCCTTTTGTTCTTCAGTTTAGTTGTGAAGGACGTTGCTTCACTGGCCCATGTTGGTACTATCATTGCTCTCTTCCCAGGTAAGGCAGATCGGTCGCCGGCCTCTGGACGGCCGTTCACGGTGGCTATTGGCAGCTCACTCCGGCTGTTGGCCGCTCATGCTGGCCGGCCACTCACTGTAACTTATGGAAGCCCACTGCAGCAGGGGCTGCAGCCTACGCTGTTGCCGGGACTCACGCAGCCCAGCTCCAGGTGGAGCTGTTGTTCACCATCTTAGCTGGAGAGGGCAGTGTCATTGGCTCTCATATTGGGATCTGAACCGGGGCTGCTGGCGTCCCAAGCCAGCTCTTAACCAACGTGCCACTCAGCCGGCCCAGATGTTCTCCATTTTAATGTAGACAAATTTCTCCATCTTTTCTTTGAGGTTTGATGCTTTTTGTGCTTCTTTATTAGTAGCAAATGTCAGGGAGAAGAAATTTTCAACATAAGAAACATCCAAACCTGTATAGAATTTTTATAAGGATCTATTTGAGGCAACTGACAACATATGCTAGGGAAATCTCAAATGCTTCAATCACTATCAGTTTTGCAGTTTCTTTTATGCATTTGAAATTAAGGAGGGAACTAAGGAAGATTACATGAAGGTGGGAGAAAGCAAGGCAGATTGGATTACAGGGCAGTTAACAAGATTCTGTACTCTCTTGAGGGTGGTCCTGCATAGAAGGTAGGGTTTGAAAGGATGGTCATGTATTAACAGGGGTCGGCAAACTGCAGCTCGTGAGCCACATGCGGCTCTTAGGGTACATTCCATCTCAAAAGTTTGCAGACCCCTGGAAGAGTCAATCCTGTCCCTCACAACAATTTAAAAATTATTTGAGAGCCATAAATATATTTTTACATAATCACCATTATGTGAATAATATCCTTGAAAATTTTTATAAATGAAACCATGATCATTTTATTTTCATTTTCAATTTTACTTCAGAGGCTCGCGAGCTGCAGTTTGCTGACCCCTGGTGGCTCTTCCAGCTCAAAAGCTTGACGACCCCTGTATTAGAAGGAGGGGTCTGAAAAGAGGCATTTCAAAGGTGAATTAACCTAGATGCACCGGAGCAAAGGAGAGGGTTTGGTTTGGCAAAGATAAGCCTTTTATTAAAGAAATTACATGCCTGGGACATGACTACCCACCATGACCTGCCCAGTTAGGAATTTATGATCAGATCGCCCTATGAGGTTACTTTCCATAGAACCCCTTTTTCTTCCACACCTTCTAGGTTCTTCTGGTTAGTCTAAGATTTAAATTGACATATCTCAGGTTAACATGAGAAAATCCAGGGCAGGCCAAGTGGCACGTTGGTTAAGAGTTGGCTTGGGAGTGCGAGCTCTGAGCAGCAGGGCCACCGGTTCGGATCCCACATGAGGGCCAGTGATGCTGTGCCCCGTACAGCTAAGATGGTGAACAACAGCTCTACCTGGAGCTGGGCTGCCGTGAGTCCTCAGTGATGGAGTAGGCTGCAGCGGGGCTGCAGTGGGCTGCCATGAGCTACAGTGAGTGGCTAGCAGCCAGTGTGAGTAGCCAGCAGCTGGTGTGAGCTGCTGTGAGCCACTGTGAGCAGCCGTCCAATGGCCGGCAACAGAGTGCCTCACCCAGGAAGAGCGCAATGATCACAATACCAACATGGGCCAGTGAAGCGACATCCTCCACAACTAGGCTGAAGAACAAAAGGACAGCAACTTGTATGTTCCCCTTACCTGATCCTCCAATGCTGTTCCCCTCCCCCAATTCCCTAATAAAATCTTTTCAAAAAAAAATTTTTTTAATTAAAAAAAAAAAAAAGAAGAAAATGCAGTTTAATTTCATATATACAGGAGTTCCACAAATATAAAGTATATGGGGGGGCCCAAGAACAAATGGGACAGTTGAGGATTATATGCCATCTTGAGCTAAGGAGTAGTGAGTAGTGATTTGGGACTTCAAAGAGGAAGAAGGTCATTTACATGGATATTGAAAAAGCAAATGTTTGGTAAACAAATGTTTGCTGGGCCATGCAGAGACAATGGCACACAGAATAGACTGACCTCCAGGCCCTGCCCAGTCTCCCCCATCATACCTAGTTCTTACTTTTTGTAGATGTCTCTGGTGATAGATCTATTCCAGGAATGGGCCCTTTGTTTAAATTGTCTTTGGTAGTTAAGGGGAAGGTAACAAGAAAAACTTCTGAGTCTTCTGTTTGTAAAATAATCAGCTTAAATTAGTCCTCATGCCAAAGACACACATTTTGGGGTGGCAAATTTTGCCCCTCTATACAAACCATGCTGACAACTGGTCACTAAATGTTCTGTAACAAGGATAAGTTAAATTATGCAAATTCACACAATGAAATGCTTTGCTGCAGTTGAAAATAATATTGTGGGTGAATATTATGATATGAAAAGATATTCACATAAGTAAAAATAGCAAGTGACAAAATATTACTCATGATTCTATTTTTGTCTGTGTCAGATGAACTGAAACCTCCCCCACCTTTCATTAGGCCCAGACTTGGAATAAAAATCAAATCATTTGAGTTGGGAAAAGAGCCCGTTACTGAAAGGGCAGGTTCTATTGTGATCAAGCCAGGTTCCCACCAGCAGATCTACTGCTCAGAAGGGAGCAAGGCCAAGGCCATGCTGCCAAGGAAAATGCAATATATTCACCTTGATTTTGAAGTTGGTCTGTGTTATTCTGAGAAAGAAATCATGAAAACAGTACTCACTTTGGTGAGACGTTTGCAGCTCTTGTCTTTATGAGGGTGGTCCCATAGCTCTCTCTCTTGGAGGGTCTTGACCTGGGGCCTGGGTGCCCATCTTCATCCCAAGCATCCCAGAATGGGGCAGGGGTGAGGGTGGGGGGGAAGCTGGGGAAGGGGGCATTTCTCTATCAGAGAAGCTTAAGAGTAGCAATCTATTAAAAGGAAGGACTTTGAGATTTGCATTGTAGTTACATTCATATAAGAAATGCCCTGATTTATTTATATTGTCGGTTTTAGGTGGCTGGGGGTGGGGGAGACACCAAATATTGTTAGATGAATGGGGGAGCTGAGACCCTCTAAGCCATCATTGGACCATGTCTGGTTTAGAGCCACAGGGGATTTCTTTCTCTAGAGGGGAGGGGAGGATTGTCTCAGATGGGGAGGCAGGCCCAGGATGCATCAGACAGAGGGACTTAATGGGGGACTGCAGGGGGTAAAGGAAATGGGAAGAGAGAGGACAGGAGCAGGGCCCTTCCCCCACGGAAGACACTTCTCAAGTAATGATGAACGCCACGGGGTTTTGCGTTTCCTTCCTCCACACTGTTCTGCCATCCACAGTTCTCGGCCTTGGTGTGTGTGTGTGTGTGTGGGGTCTCTGGCCTGCATGTCCACTTCTCACCATCTGCCTTTTGGGAACTTATAATAGTTCATTTTTATGTGTTGACTTGGTTAGGCCACGGTACCCAGATATTTGGTGAAACAGCACTCTTGATGTTCTGTGAATGTGTTTTGGATGAGATTAACACTTAAATCAGTGGACTTTCAGTAAAGCACATTGCCCTCCATAATGTGGGTGGGCCTCATCCAATCAGTTGAAGGCCTTAATGGAACAAAGTTTGAGCAAGAAAGGAATTCCTCCAGCACATGACTTTTGGAATTGGACTGCCACTCTTCCCTAGGTGTCCATCTGCTGGCCTACCTTGCAGATGTGGACTTGCATCTCTACAAACACATGAGCCAATTTGTTAAAATCAATCAATGTCTCTCTCTCTCTCTCTCTCTCTCTCTCTCTCTCTTTCTCTCACTCTCCCCCACTCTCTCTCCCCCTGACCAATAGGGGGACTGAAAGGCCAGCTAGCCAAGCCTCATGGGAGGAACAGTTACAGGAATCAGGTGAGCCTGGGCTGGCTTGGGGCAGCGGAAAAAGTCAGATTTCCATTCTACCTAGGAAGGAACACAAGGTAGTGAGTTTCCCATTGCTTCCACAAGCAGCATCGGGAGGAGGAAATGTTGAACCCAACACCTAGGAATTTCTCAGTACATGTCGTCAGATGAGCGGTGAGTGAATGAAGGTTGTGGAGGGGTGGCCAGCCCTGGGGGAGAAACAAGGACTCAACTCTCCGAAGACAGAGATGAGAAGGGCCTTCTCCCTCTCGGTGCCCCACCTCAGAGCCCTCACAGAGCTGGGTGCCTTGGGGACCTCAGCGAAGCCTCCCAAGGCCACCCTCCTGCCCCCACCCAACCCTGGGGCACAGAGGTACAGCAGACGCCCTGTGCTGACCTTGGGGAGCTCACACTGTGGGGAGCCTGCAAGGCGCCCCAATGAACCAGAGGCATGTTTGAAGTCCCGGCACCTTCTAAGGATTCATTTTAATAAGCTGGATGCTCTAGGCCCCTTGATGAAAGACGCTATATAAAGACATGAGATAATTACCAATTAAAGCCATTTTCTTAGAAATAGGAAAGTTCCACTTGCCAAGAGTAAACAGTGAGGGCAGGCCCTGCCTGGGCGCAGGACCCAATGGCTGGGGAAGTCATTCTGGGTGGGCTCAGAAGCCAGTGTGAGTCAGAGCATGGGGTCAAGTGGGGCCAGACCTCCCCCCACTGGAACCCTGAGGGTGAGAAGTCAGCAGAGATCCAGGGGCAGGGCCCCTGGGGGCCAGGAGGTGCCCTGCCCCATTGCTCTGCACCCTGCCTCTCAAGAATAAAGGGACTACTGGACAAGCTGAGATAGTGGGGGCTGCTTCATCTATTATAACTCAGGGACTCCCCACATCCTCTGCAGGACGTAACTTTGATGACGAGACAAGCAAGGGGAGGCAGGCCCTGTGGCTCCCTTTTCACTAATTTCACAAATGTCTATTGAGCGCATCCTGTGTGACGCTGCGTGCTTGGGGTAGACAAGAGACAAGTATGCCTGTCTTCCCCTTGACCTATTAGTGGCCAAGATGCACTGGTATTTACGATGGACCAAACACTATCAAGTGCTTTACTGGGACTGGCTCATTTTACCTTCATCCCAATCCTAGAATGTGATCTGTTAGGGCCCCCATTTACAGAGAAGGCTAAGTGACTTCCCAAGTTCACCCAACGAGTACGAAGCTCCGGGTTTGGAGCTAGTGACCATTGCACTGCACTGCCTGTGGGTTGAAGATTGGCAAATAAAGCCCTCAGAGACCGCTCCGGTGCCCATCCCTTGATGCATGGCCACTCTTCGCAGACTCCCAGCCTGAGTAACACAGGTGGCCCAGACCATCCCGCAGCCCATGCCTCTCTCCTGGAAGCCCCTCACAGCAGATCAGGGAGTCAAGCTCTCTTCTGCACGCCCATGCTGACTGCATCCCCATCACTGAGAACCCTCCATCCAACCTTCCAGGCAAGCGAGCTGGGAATAGCTCTGACTCCTCCTCTCCACTCTCCACATTCCACCAGCACAGAAGAGGGGCCCCACATCGCCAATGGACCCACTGGAACCTGGATCCAGGACCTAGTGACCCAGAGCAATCCAAGAAGAGACACAGCTCCTTCTACCACCTGCCCTGGATACCTGGTTACCATTAACCGATGGTTAATGCTAGCTCCTCTGCCCAGTGGGAAAGTTTCTTGTAACTATAAGGTCCCTAATAATGGAGGCAAGTCTTATAACACTCAAGTCAAATGTACAGGCCGGTTTCCCAAAATCACACGGCACTTGGAGAAGATGATTTTTTTTTTTAAAAGATTTTATTGGGGAATTGGCGGAGGGGAACAGCGTTGGGGAATCGGGGAAGTGGAACAGACAAGTTGCTGTCTTTTTGTTCTTCAGTTTAGTTGCGGAGGATGTTGCTTCACTGTTGGTATTGTCATTGCGCTCTTCCCGGATGAGGCAGATTGGTCGCTGGCCTCTGGATGTCGCTCACTGTGGCTATTGGCAGCTCACGCAGGCTGCCAGCCGCTCAGGCTGACAGCTGGCCACTCACTGTAGCCTATGGCAGCCCACTGCAGCAGGGGCTACAGCCCACACCATCACCGGGGCTCGCACAGCCCAGCTCCAGGTGGAGCTGCTGTTAGCTGTAGAGGGCAGTGTCACTGGCCCTCATGCGGGATCCGAACCGGGGCCGCTGGCATCCCAAAACCAGCGCTTAACCAATGCGCCACTCGGCCAACCCAGGAGAAGATGATTATATTCAACATTTCACAAAGAAAGTGGCCTTCTGTGTTCTTGCACCTACTATGTGCCATCTGCCATGCGGAGTGGATCTCAGATTTAGCTATTCCAGGGTAGCTCCAATCATCCCCTCCTTACAGATGAGGAACTTGACCCTCAAGGAATGTAAACAGCCAGGGGTGAAGGACAGCTACAGGGATCTGTTCTTGCCCTGATTCTTTCTGAATTAGTTTTCTACTGTTGCGTAAAACGTAACTGTAGATTTTGTGACTTAAAACAACACACACCTTTACCACCTGGTAGTTTCTGTGGAGCAGGAACCTGGGCACAGCTGGCCTGCTCAGTCACATGGTCAAGCTGTGGCCACGCTGTGTTCTCATGTGGAAGTGGCTGGGGAAGTACCCGCTCCCGAACTTAGTCAGGCGGCTGCAAGATTCTTCCCATTTCTTTCTATGACCGGGGCCTTCTTGCTGGCTTTCTGCTGGAGCTGCCTCAGGTCCTAGAGGCCTCCTGTAGCTACCTGCCGAGTGGCCTTCTCCAATGTAATAACTATTCACTTTGTCAAACCAGCAGTGAGGGTCTCTCTCCAGTCTGCTAAGACAGTCTTCTATAGCAAAGTGTAATTATGGGGGTGGCATTCCATCCCTTTGCATATTATTGTGGTTAGAAGCAATCACAGTTTTCACCCACACTGAAGGGGAAAAGGTTACAGAAAAGCATGAACAACAGGAGGCAGAAATCATGGGGGCCACCATAGGGTTTGGGCCCAATATGCCCCAGGGAGGATGAGGGCACTCCCGAGCCCAGTAGGGTTGTCACAGGTCATCCCTCCAGAAACACACACACACACACACACACACACACACACACACACACACACGCCCCATGCTGGAAGTGTCACATCAAAGGCCCAATGACAAGCTCTCACTTCCTTGGATTCTCATCTCAGGAGCTTCCTTTGAGTCAAGGAGCCAAGCTTCAGGCTGCATTCTGCCACCGCAATAGGAGCTCGAAGTGTCTCTGTGACGCCCTCTGGTCCACTCCCTGGTTCTACAGTTGAAACTGAGGCCTGAGGAGGGAAGGACTTACCTGTGATCATGAGGATGGGCGAGAGCAGACCCCAGCCACACCTGACTCTCCAGTTCCCACCTGCACCCCCCATCCCCCAGCCACCTCAATCAGTGGTCCCTTTGCTGCCTCCAGCCCTGACACAACTGGATGTAATCTGGCCTTAGACCTTCCTCCCTTCCAGTCCTCCCCATCTGGTGGTCTCATCCAGGCCTGCCAGGACCAGCCATTCACCAGAACTAATGGCCATGCCCCACTCAGGCTCCTGGGGATGGGGCTGAGGGCCTGCTCTTCATGGGCACATTTTGCATCCCTCAGATCCTACAATAGTCAGCTTGGGCTGCCACTAACAAGTACCACTGACTGGTAGCTTACACAACAGGTATCTATTTTCTCACAATTCTGGAGGCTGGAAGTCCAAAGTCAAGGTGTGGACAGGGTTGGTTTCTGCTGAGGCCTCTCTCCTTGGCTTGCAGGCAGCTGCCTTTTGGCAGTGTCCTCACCTGGCCTTTCCTCTGTGCATACACAGCCCTGGTGTCTCTCTCTCTTCTTATAAGGACAGCAGTCTTGTTGGATCAGGCCCCACCCTTATGACCTATTTAACCTCAATTACCTCTTTAAAGTCTCTACCTCCAAATATAGTCACGGTGGGGCTCAGGACCTCGACACATGAATTTGGGAGAGACACAGTTTAGTCTCCAACTTGCCCCTCTCACAGAAGGACACACTATCCCTCCGGCCCACTCCAGTTAGAGGTTTTGGAGACATCGGCCCCACCCTCTCCCTCGCTTCTTGCGTCTAATCCCCACCACACACCTCTAGCCCCTGCATGTCATTCCAGGGCTCCTGCCCAGGTCCATTAAGTGCTCAGACACCCACACTGTCTCCAGGACCCCTGCTCTTCAGCCACTCCAGGAAACCCAATGAACCTTTCTAGTCATTTTGCCCTAGTACAAATATCTATTCCCAGAGACATAGGTGCCTCACTTTCCAGGCCCTCTCCATATTCCAGGAACCTCCACACTCTCCCAGGAAGCCCTCCATGATTGTAGAGGCTTACACTGAAATAGTCAGAATAGCCACTTAGAACTGAGGGTCTGCTATCCGTCAGGACTTGCACATATTATCACTAAAAACAAAAGTCAAGGTAGGGTTTACATTTCCCATTTTGCAGATGAAGCAGCTGAGGCTCAGAGAAGCTGAGTAATTTGTCCAACTTCAAATACTGAATAAATTAAAGACCCAGGATGTTAACTCAGGTCTGTCCTAACCTGGAATGAATGAATGAACAAATGAATGAATGAGAGAGACAAATCCCCTGTGCCGAATAATTCCGAATAATTTATGTGGCGACTCCTCCCTCATGGAAGAGGAGAATAACCCTTCACTCCTTAAGTTTGGGCTGCACATAGTTACTTCTTTCCAAAGAGGAATAAAGAGGAACTTTACAGAGGAGAAACTTGACAAACACTGCCTCAGCCAGGTGACCAAGGTCAACGTCAGCGACAGTGAGTTATGTTGCTAGCATGTACCTTTGATATGATGTGATAAGAAGGGCACTTTACCTCTGTGGTCTTCCTTCCCCAACCCCATAATCCCAGACTAATCATGACAAAAATATCAGACAAACTTCAATAGTGAGGCAGCCTACAATATACTTGATCCATACTCCTCAAAACTGTCAAAATCATCCAAAAGTCTGAGAAACTGTCACAGCCAAGAGTTGCCTAAGGAGGCATGAAGACTGAATGTAATGTGGTACCCTGGGTCCTGGAAAAGAAAAGGATATTGGGTGAAAACTAAGGAAATCTAAATGAAGTATGGACTTTAGTTAATAACTGTGCATCAATATTGGTTTATTAATTGTGACAAATTTACTTCAATAATGTAAGATGATAATGATAAGGGGAAACTAAGGGTGGAGTATATGGGAGCTTCGTACTATCTTTGCAACTTTTCTGTAAATCTAAAACTATTTTAAAATTGAAAGTTTATTTTAAAAAGGAGAAAAAAGGATACATATTGTATAATTCCATTTACATAAGTCTAGAAAAGATCAGTGTGGGACTGAGACTGGGGTGAAGGGATAGGGCAGGAGAGAGGGATCCTGAAAGGGCCGAGGAAAATTTGGGGTGATGGATGTGTTCATTGTCTAGGATCTAGATTCTAGATTGTGGGTGGTAATGCTTTTAATAGGTGTATACATCTATCAACTTATCAAATCATGTGCTTTAGATATGTGCATTTTATTATATATCAATTATATCTCAATAAGACTGGTTTAAAAAACATAAATCCTAGGGGAGGAAATAATGGTCTCACTTGGGGTCAGGACCCCCCAGGGGCTCGGCCAGGAAGTCCCTTCCAAGTATTTGGCTTTCATCTCTAACATTCCCCTGCTGGCTTTTTTCCTTCAGGTAAACTGTGTGTGCTTCCCAGGATTGCAGGGAAGGCAGCAGAAGGAAGTGTGTAGGGAGACCATCCTAGGTCTCCCAGGCTGAAGGGTTTCCCAGGATGTGGGACTGGACAAGTGGTTGCCCCATGTGGCCTTGTAGGCTATCAGGGTGCGAGCAGCTGGCAGGATGGGAGCAGGGCAGGCACTGGGCACTGCAGGGGTCAGGCTGGCAGCTGCAGCTCCAGACAGAGAGGGTTCAGGGAGTGGCTTCCCCATGGGAATTGCCCACTGAGGTTTCCCCTAAGCTCCTACCCCAGATCATCCCTTGGAGAAGCTCTCACTCCTCCGTTTCACCTTCCCCATGCTTCCCCAGGAGGCCAGAGCTCTGGGAACATGGAGTCACCCAGCTGATGAATGGCAGGGCTGGGATTCAAACCCAGACAGCCCCCCTGATGCTGAAGCTGTGCCACCTCTCCTTGTCCTGCAGAGACAATTCCACAGTGACAGCGCAGCCTGAAGCCACCACGCTCTCTAAGCCCTGGAGGAGTTGGGGCGCCACTTCCCAGAGTGTTTCCGCAGCCTTGTTTACAGTTGTTGAACTATTTTCGTCAAATTAATTAAATACATGCTAAATCCTCTCCAATTTGTTGTGCGATAAATTAAAGAGGCTAAGATTGTGAAATGCACAACAAAACCTGTTTATTCTGATACAAGCCCACATGACAGCCCTGAGTCAAGCATCAGACGGCCCTGAATCTGCTTCCATTGCAGGCTTTATCAGAGCAGGGCTTCTGCCACCAAGCCCCTTGGTGGCTGGGGTCCCAGGGAGCCCTCACGGCCACCCAAAATGGTGACTCAAGATTTGGGGGGAGGAACAGACCCCATGACACCAAAGAAAATGATACACGAAGGCTAGGACTGCAGAACACAGAGTTCTTCCAGAATCTTCTGCAGGGCTTCCCACTGCCTCCAGGTCAGCAGCTTGTAGGAATAATAATAGCTAACATGGATCTGGTGTCGTGGCCCATAAACTCAAATCGTTCCCCTGCAACTTTCTGAGGGAGGTGCTTCTACTGCCCTATTGTACAGAGGACTAAGTAGAGGCACAGCAACTAGCCAAATGCACACAGCCTAGAATGTGCAGAAACCCAGATGGTGCCGAGCCACCCAGCTACAGAGTTTGTGCATGCTACCACCATACATGTCGGATCCTCCTCCAGTTCTAACTGCCAATCCCAGGCACCCCAGGCCAGGCCATACCCACAGAATCCTTCTGGGGTGCAGGACACATACCACCACCCGCCCCACAGCTGGCACCTGTCTCTCTCTGTTCCTTCTCTGGGTAAAGTGTGCCCCATTGGCCTATGTGAGCATGGCAGGTTCCCTGAGAAAACCCCGTTCACCCACACAGGGACTTCCCGAAGCTGCCTGGGAGGGCATGGGCATTCCAGCCAGAGAAACTGAGGCACAGAGAGCCTTGCATCAGTCAGTCTGTGGCCCCAACCCCCTTCCTTGAACACGTGAATTTCCAGATTCCAAGCAACTCCACAAACATTGCCCACGTGGGTCACTTAGCAAACCCAAGAGCTGAGTTTTGTTATTCCCATTTTGTGGATGGGAAGACTGAGGCCCAGAGAAGAAAAGGGACTTGCCCAACTTTCACAGAGAGATGATGGGAGAAGGAAGTTGAGATCCAAAAAAGGCTGAACTACCAGTACTCAAAGCCCAGCTCGGCAATCCAGCACACCCTGGCAGCCACCATCACAGCCTCCTCAACCTAACCAGGCACTCTGGGCATCTTGGAGCTCAAAGTATTTTAACAAAGATCCAGATGGAGGCCCCATTCTACTGTGGTCCCAGCTTCCACCCCTGTGAGTGGGCATGCAGGACCCTACTTGTTGAGCCCCTGAAACCTCAAAGCAAGTGTAAATTGAGAACATCTCATAAATTCTGCTTCTAACTATGATGGGGAAGAAGGTGAGGATAAATTGTGTGAGCTCCAGGCTAGCACCTCCTGCTGAGGCAGGCAACCCTCAACAGACCTCATCACTGTGTATCAACTCAGGTGGGCAGGGGTCCACACGGCCTGGAATCTGGCCTGTCCACCGGCTTCCTGGGAAGGGAGGCAGGGCACACACCCTTGGTGATCTCTCCTGAGACTCTCCTGCCCCTTTAGTGGCCCTGAGTGGTGGCCTCAGTTCTGTCAAAAGCCCTTTGATGATAGGTTGACCATGTGACTCCCACCCTGTGACTTCCTTCTGCTCCTCCACCTGTTTCCTCCCATAATCCTGGCACATAGTAGGTCCCCAGCTTTTCTTAGGTGCCTCTTCTGAGCCTGTGCTGGGCCATGTGAGGACACAGGGGTGGATCAAACCCAGTGCCTGCTGCCTGGCCAGTCCTAGGCAGAGGGAAACAGAGAGTGAAAAGGCCACTGCCATGTGGTGTGACAGGCCTAGGACACGGGGGAACCGGAGGGAATGGTCGGTTCTAACTGGGGTCGGTGGGGAGGGCATGGCCAAGGGAACAAATGAGCCAAAGTGACATTGAAGCTTGAGTGAGGGCAGCAGCTGGGGGTGGGCGGAGGAGGGGATTCTAGGCAGGCCGCTGCTTTCCCTCTCATTTTTCCCAGGACGATCAAACGAGACACAGATTCAGCAGTGGGGGTATTTGGTGTGGCTGACACAGGGCATGGGATGAGGAAGTGATGGGGACTTTTCTGTGAAGGTGGCTGGTGGCAGGCCCTTCAGGAGGCCCTGAACCCCAGGTAAGGGGTTTGGTTCTGTGTGTTCTGGGAGCCCTTGAGAGGTTTGGGGCAGACAGAAATATGAAGCAATTACTGTCTGCGGACACAGAGCTAGACCAGAGCCAGAAAACCAGGAAAGACCTGATGCCATAGTGCAGGCAAGTGGAGATAGAGGCCCGGATGGGGGAGCCTATGGGGGTAAAGCATCAGTTAGACTAATGGGGTAGAGCTGACAGGAGGTGGGAAGCAGATAGGATGTGGGGAGCAGACAGGATGTGGGGAGTTAGTTAACCATCAGCTGAGGAGGAAGGGAGGGATCCAGACATCACCCCACTCCCCCGCACACTTGCTCTGATTGGGGTAATGGGGTAGGTATCAGTTGGGCTCAGTCAGGGAAACAGAACCACAATGTGTACTGCATAGGAATTAGCCTGGATACCTCTGGGAATATCTGGAAGTAAAGGTCCAAAGAAGGGTGCTTCACAGGGAACAGGGAAAAGTCACCAACCAGCTCGCTCAAATCAGGGGTGAAAGTGAAGGTTGCTGAAAATCTGGAAGCCAGGTGGGTCTGGCTGCTGAAGCGGGAGGCCAGGGCCAGTGCACATGTCAACAGAAGTCTAGGGAGGGCCATCGTGCGTATCTTCGCAGTCTCCCCTTGTGAGATCACAGCCAAGTATCCGGCGGAAGGCCTGGGCCACTGTGGGTCAGCAGGGCCAGCAGTCTGGAGGAAGAGCTAGCCGTGGATTGGGAGGAGGACATGGAGAGGAAAGGGTGAGGACAAACCAACTTGCTGGCACCTCTGCCTCTGTCTCTCCCATCTCTAGCCAAGACGGCCCTCAGGGCACAGATTTCTCCTTAGGCCTACTTTAACTCAGACCCAAAGAGGGGAGGGAACTCTAGGAACACGTTTCCAGCTAGGCCAACTTGACCCAGTGCAAACCATCACAGGGGAAAGACAGAATCTCTTGCTGAGGCACCCAGGAGCAGAGCAGGCACAGGGCTGTCTGGACTGGTTGCATATGAGGTGTGATCAAAAACTATGGTGAATGTTTAAATTTCAAAAAGATTTATTACAATAAAATACACATTGTCATTAATTACCCCTCAAAATACTCCCCCTCGTTCTGAATACACTCATCCCATCGTTCTTGACACTTTCTGAGGCAGTTCCGGAAGTCCTCTTTCATGAGTGTCTTTACCTCATCCTCCATCATGACAACACTGTGTCACACATCGATTCTGGTATGGCAATTTTTGTCAAATAAAAACATTATTGGGCCGGCCAAGTGGCACATTGGTTAAGAGCTAGCTTGGGATGCCAGGGGCCCCGGTTCGGATCCCACATATGAGGGTTATGTGGGACACTGCCCTCTATAGCTAACAACAGCTCCACCTGGAGCTGGGCTGCTGTGAGTCCCCGGGACGGCATAGCTGCAGCCCCCGCTGCAGTGGGCTGCCATAGGCTACAGTGAGCGGCCCGCAGCCGGCGTGAGCGGCCGGCAGCCAGTGTGAGCTGCCAAGAGCCACTGTGAGCTTCTGTCCAGAGGCCAGCAACCAATCTGCCTCACCCGAGAAGAGCGCAATGATGATACCAACATGGGCCAGTGAAGCAATGTCCTCCACAACTAGATTGAAGAACAAAAGGATAGCAACTTGTCTGTTCCCTTTCCCCAATTCCCCAATTTAAAAAAACAAAAACGGGGCTGGCCGAATGGCTCAGTTGGTTAAGAGCTCGCTCAAGAGTGCAAGCTGAGATCTGAGCAACAGTGGTTCGAGGCCAGCTCGAGCTGAGTTGCCGTTGAGCTGCCAACAGGTGGCAGGATGGCTCAGCTAAAAAAAACAAAACAAAACAAAAAAAAAAACAAACCATTATGCTGTGTCCTCATCCACCTTATTCACTGGATCTGGCACTGTGCGACTTCTGGCTCTTCCCCAAAGTCAAAATGACCATGAAAGGTAAACATTTTGAGTCTATTCATGACATCAAGGCAGCCATGACAGCACAACTAAAGACACTCATGAAAGAGGACTTCTAGTGGGGTCTGAGTCCCTGACCCTGGCATGAAGTTGCATCTACCTGGAGGAAGGGGTGTTGTTTTCTAATTTATATAAGATACCCTTTGAGCCTGGGCAGGGTGGGGGAAAGAGAAGGTGTTCCAGCAGTGATGGGGGATGCTGGGTGTCTGTGGGTTTGAGCTTCTCCCAGTACTCATCTTCTTCATCTGTGGCCAACACTGAGGAAGGCGCCATCTCCCTTTATGGGCTGGGCACACAGCATTGTAAATGGTTGGACTCACCAATAACAGGCTCAGGGCATATGATGATGGTTCTTGATGATTGTCCTAAACTCCCCAGAGGGCAGAGCTAGACCCGAGGGAGGAGTACAAAAGGCAGCAGAGGTTGGCTTACTCTGAGGGAGAATTTTGCTCTTTTCAGATAGAACAAGCTGCTTTGAAGGTAGTGAGGTCCCTGTCACTGGAGATGTATAAGTTGGGCTGGACAGATCCTGGGCTGGTATGTTCCAGGGGATGCTATGAAGCATCAGGTGCAGTTCAGCTACCTGCCCCTCCTTGGCTTAGTCAAACGTGAGAAAGGCTTCTGAGGATGTGAGGGTGGGCCTTCCCCCAAGGCCTCTCCCATCCTTCCTCCCTGCTCGTTTCTTTCTGGAACCAGCTTGGGTATTTAGAAGATTAATTTCATGTTTGTGCAAAGCAGAGGATTAAGAAAGGAGGAGACTGGAGTTCTCTGCATGTTGTAAGAAAACATCATCTAAAAAAAGACTCTGGCAGGATCTCTCTGGATACAAGTTACAGCTGAATGTGTCACTTACCGCCAACAATCCAGGGCTTTTAGTTGGTGGTTTGCTTTCATTCTCTGCAGTCTCAGAACCAAAGCCCTTGGGCTCTGGGACATTAAAAGACCATGGTGGTTGCCTCCATCCATCAGAGAAGGCCTACCACCACCCTCAGGCCTCCAACTGGATCCTGCCATGGGGACCACTCTGCTGCCATGCTCTGCTGCTTCCTGCATTACTTCTCAGCACCCCTGGGAAAGCCAGGGAAGAGAACGAGGTTCAGAGAGGGCACAGGCTTACCCTAGCACACACATCACGTTGCTGACTCCCAGTCCTGTGCTCCTCCTCTGGGCTGCCGCTTGCATTTAGAGATTGAGGCGGGGGAGCCGGTGGACTAGAGCAGTCCTTCCTATAGGCCTCAGGAAACATATACCATCCAGAGTCCTATATTTTTTGTTTGTTTTAAAATAACAGTTTTATTGAAATATAGTTCACATACCACACAATTCACTCATTTAAAGAGTACAATTCAAGGGCTTTTAGTATATTCACATAGTTGTGCAGCCATCCCCACAATCAATTTTAGAACATTTCTATTACCCCCAAAGAATTTAATAATTAAACAAAAAAGAACACTAGGAAATTAAAAATATCTTTGGTAGATATTAATAAATATCTAATGAAACAGTGTAATAAAACAGCTGAGGAATCTCCCAGAAAATAGAAGAGATGGAAGACAGATGGAAATTAGATGAAGCAGGTCAATGAAGAAAATCCAGTGTCTACACTGGAAGTTCCAGAAAGAGAGAACAGAGAATAGAGAAGAGAATAAATTATCAAAGACACACAGGCGAGAAGTTTCCAGAAGAGAAAGGCCATGAGGCGTCAGTTGGACCTGGCTGAGCATCTAGCACAGTGAATGAAAGCTAAAAAATAAAAAAATAAAAAATAGACACATAGAAACATCCCAGTGAAACCTCAGTAGGTACACGGCGGGTAAACAGACGATCCGAAACATTTCTGGCGGCAGAGGTGGGAATGAGTGACCTGCAAAGGAACTAGGAACCGAGTAGTCACAGAACTCTTGTCCACAGTACCATCTACCAGAGGGTCACTGAGCAGTGCCTTCCACAGTCTGAGGAGAAACTATTTTTCACCTTGAATTCTAGATCCAGTAAAATTAGCAATCAAACCGGAGGACCAGATAATTTTTTTAGACATGCAGAGTTTATCACCTATCCACTCTACCCCACCCCCACATCCAAGGAAAAAGGTAAGCAAACCAAAAAGAAGAAAGGGACTTCAGACAACAGTGGTCCCAACCCAGAGGAATAATGAGGGAAAATACTAGGATGATTGTGTCCTGATTAGGGAAGAGGATGGGCAAGTAGTGAGCACCAATTAGAAAGGGCCCTGGAGAAATGGGGGACTCATAGATTGTATAGTATTCCTGCCCTGGAATAGAAAAAGAACTTAAGATACAACAAACCTAAGCCAAATAACAGCCCTGAGAAACTTCCAGAGAAATAAAAGCTGGACTCCAAAGAAAAGACACTCACTGAACAACGTGAACTATTTACATAATCATAACAATGGAAACACTTTATTACCAACTTTCATAATCAGCCTATAGACAAAGCAGAGGAGACTTCATTGAGATTAAAGAATGCAAATATTTTCAACCGCAACAATGGAAAAGACAGCTGTAGGGAGAGGAGAGTGAGGAAGAGAGTTGACATAAATGGCAGAGGCATCAGTAGCTTATCTTGTGAAGCGGTTTGCCAATGATTGATGAAACAATTAAAGTTGTGAAGATAAATAATAGAGTCATTCAAAATGGGGGCTAACTATGTTGGGAGGAGAGGTGGGGCTGGAATGGGGATAAATAAGTTGTCTTCGGATCTCAGAGCAAGGGGACTCCAGATATCTAAATTGAAAAATCAAGAAATAACCAACATACTAAACATATGTCGTCCTTATTGGCCACTAAGCATCTGGGTCCCTCTCCATTGTTCCCAGTCTCGTTCCCCACAAATCCCCCATACAATGGCAAAATGCCATTACTTTTTCCCAGCCTCCCTCACAGCCAGGGTCAGGCTCATGCCCCAGCTCAGCCAATCAGATGCACTCGCTCAGACTGTGCCACAAAAACCAGGCGATGGAGAAGCAGACACTGTAGATTTCATTCTGGTGCGACTGGATGCTGCTTGAGGCAGCCACCCTCTGCTTTTAGAAGTGGCAGGGACCTCAGAGCAGTGTCCAGCATCGGGGCTGCAGCAGCTGGTCCCTTGCAGTGGTTTTCACCAGGTCAATGGAAGGCATGAATTGGGGTGTTGTTCTTATGGGGGGGTCCCTTCTATTCCTGGATCTCCAGCCTCCCATTGATTTTTGTGAATCTCCCTATATACTTCTAATAAGTGCCCTTTCTACTGAAATTACCCAGCGTTGGCTTCTATTGCTTACAACTCAAAATGCTGACGGAGACTAATGATATGAATACCTTCTCAGACATACGAAAGTGATATCCAGGAAGAAGAGAAAACAAAATAGTGACAAGTTGTGTTGAAGAAGGGGACATGGGCAAGGAGGAGTGGCCCTACTGCTTTTCCTTGTATAAGTCCCTCTGTGTGATTTTTTTTTAAAAGCCCATATGCATTTATTATTATTATTTTTTTTTTTTTGAGGGTAGTGTTAGTGGCCCTCATATGTGGGACCGAACCGGGGCCGCTGGCTTCCCACGCTGGCTTAACCACTGCGCCACTCGGCCAGTCCTGCATTTATTATTTTGATTAAAATTTAATTTATGTACTTTTTTAAGATTTTAGGGTCAAGTTCTAGCTGATGACATGGCCGAGGTGTGACAGTCAGGGGGAGTGGCTGAGTGGTAAAGAGACCAGGCCATGGGTGGTGGCACAAGAGAAAACCTTTAAATGGGGGCTAACATCTTCAATCAATGAGGGGTGATGGGGGTAGATAAATTGGGCCTCCACGAATCCTCAGAGGTGTGTTGGCTGCCAAGCCATGCTGGTATCTTGCAGCCCAGGGAGACCAGGATCTTTGCTTGGTCCATTGCCCCAAGCTTCCTGCAGGCCCCCAGGCTCATCTCCCTGCCCTCCTCCAGGTCCCTTCTGCCTCATATCCAAGCCTTCCCAAATTCTGACCAATGCTTGTCAGGAACATTCCCAGAGCCTCATAAAGTCCCACAATGGTATGTGCACAGGAGGGAGTGGATTTTGGTTTTCAGACAAGTCAGCAATGATCTGGGGCATGAGCAGACACTAAAGAAATTTTCCCGAATGGAGAAGACTTTGGGGGTAGGGAGAAGGGAGGACCAGGCTGCCGTCGGTGACAATCTGCAGAATATCCAAGGAAAGAAAGGTGGACTGACTGTGGTCTGGGGCTCCAGATTGCTGAACCGTCTGCAATGGGTAGATGCTACAGGCTGTTAGAGTTGGGTTCAAATCAGAAAGCCTCCTGGGAGGAGTGAGTTCCCTGTCGGGGGAGGTGTGTAAGCAGAGTTGCACCTCTATCTAGCTGGGGTTGGCAGGATTCATGCATGGGATGAGACTCTCCTCCAGCCCTGATCCTCTAAGGAGATGAAGAAGAAGAGCAAGGGAAAAGAAACGGGGAGCAAAACAGAGCCTAAGACAAGAAAGGAGACGCCACAATAGCAGCTGCTGAAACAGCAGCTCAAGATGGAAACATGCCCTTATTTGTGGGGAATTTGTTTCAGCAAATGAGAGACAGTGATGATGTTCAGGCTGTCTCCTGAAATGAATACCATCTGGAAAAAAATACCAAATTTAACAGGACCAAATTTTTTTTCCACTTAATGAGCTGAGCCAAGTTTTGTGCCCATTCTGATTTATCTGTTTAGAAAGAAGCTCTTTATTCCCATGAGCCAAGCCGCCCCTCTGGCCAGAAGGTTCATAACCACAGAAAAGTTCCATGTCTGAGGCTTTTTGGTAAAACGCAGTTTACTGTGAAATATGTCAGTTGTACTCAGAATGGATTAAAGGTAGAGATACAGTATATAATAAATATTAACTTAACACTCAAGTACTCATCTTAGGAATGAGAATATTACTAGAACCTTAGAAGCCCCCTGTGTGTCCCTGGGGGCAACAACTGTTTCAAATTTCAGGTTAATTTTTCCCTTGCTTGTCTTGAAAGCCACCCACACATGTATCTCTAAGTAATATATTATTTCATTTTGATTGTCTTTGACCTTAAGATAAATGGGCTCATACTGTGTACATTTTTCTGTGAATTTCTTCTTTCATTAAATATTAGTTGTAAGTTCATTTACATTGACGTGCATAGCTGTATTTAATTTGTTTTTACTCTCGATAGCATCCCATCCAATGAATATGGATTCTTTTTTTTATTGACTTGAGGATTGAGAAGTTTTTCTTCCTTGAATGTCCAAATGTAGACTGGATTTCTAGTTATCTATTTATCATTGATTTCTAAATTAATTTTGTTGTGGTTTTCATATTACATTGTGGTTATTTTATCATATAATTTTATCATAAGACTAGGATATAACCTTATGATACAAACCCTTTGAAATACGTTGAGCTCCCTTTAGGAACTAACATGTGTTCATTTTTCATAAGTGTTCATGTGCCCTTGAAAATAATATATATGCTTGTATTGTTGGGTCCAATGTTCTCTACATATCCACTTGATCAAGTTTGTTATACGTACTATTAAATCTTTTAAGTATTTTCTTATTTTTGTCTACTTGATTTATATGTTATTGCAAGCAAAATTTAACTGTCCCTTTATCATAATGAACTTTCATATTTCCTTTTATGTCTATCAATTCTTGCTTTAAACATTTTAATCTATGTTATTAATGTATAAAGATTAGGATTTTTCTATCTTCCTGGTGAATTGACTCTTTTTTTATCCTTCACTGACAATCTTTAGTTAAAATTTTGGCCTTAAAGTCAATTTTTTCTGACCTCAGTATGGCCTTCCCATTTTTATTTCTCTTTTTTGTCATTTGTCTAGAAAATATTTTTCTGTCCTTTAACTTTTGATTCCTCCTGAGGGTTTTTGTTTGTTTTTTTTAAGATTTTATTGGGGAATTGGGGGAGGGGAACAGCATTGGGGAATAGGGGAAGGGTACAGACAAGTTGCTGTCTTTTTGTTCTTTAGTCTAGTTGCGGAGGATGTTGCTTCACTGGCCCATGTTGGTATCATCATTGCACTCTTCCCGGATGAGGCAGACCGGGTTGCCAGGCTCTGGATGTCATTCACCGCGGCTATTGGCAGCTCACTCTGGCTGCCAGCCGCTCAGGCTGACAGCTGGCCACTCACTATAGCCTATGCAGCCCACTGTAGCAGGGGCTGCAGCCTACACCGTCGCCAGGGCTCACACAGCCCAGCTACAGGTGGAGCTATTGTTAGCTGTAGAGGGCAGTGTCACTGGCCCTCATATGTGGGATCTGAACCAGGGCCGCTGGCATCCCAAAACCAGCTCTTAACCAATGCACCACTCAGCCGGCCCTGAGGGTTTTTTTGTGTGTGTCTCTTGTAAATAGCATATGGTTTAATTTTATTTTAATGCCTTTGTCTTTTAACTAGAGAGTTTAGCCCATTTACATTTTAGTAATTGGTGACCAATTTGAGTTTATTTCCACCATCTTATAATGTTTTCTTATTTGACCTACACTTCCTGCTTTTCTCCCCCTCTTTCTTGTCTTGTTTTGATCTGTGTATTAATTAGATGAGATTACAATAATATTGCATAACAGACAGCACCAAAATCTCAGAGACTTACAGCAACAAAAATGTATTTCTCACTTTTGGTTGGCTACAGTTTTGCCTGATCTTTTCATTATTCCATATTGTGGGTATATTCCAAGAATATTCTCCCCGGGGCCAGGCTGAAGCAGCAGAGGATTTCTGGAGCAGGTGACAGTGGCAGAAATACATGAGAAAAAGCCAAACCATGGGGGGACATTTAAAGCCTTTGTGTTACATCTACTGGCATTCCATTGGCTAAAGCAAGTCACATGGGCAAGCTCAACAACAGTGACATGGGGAACTAGGTTCCTCCCATGGGGAGGTGGAGAGGCAGAGTATTTTCTGAACAATAATACACCAACCATGAGTGATTGAGATTTTTAGGGTTTCTCTCTCTCTCTCTTTTTTCATTTCATTTTCCCACTGCACCACCATTTGTTTGAGTTATATATCAGATGTCTGTTCTTTTATCCATTGTGTTAGCTATTTTTACATGCATACTTAATACATTCTAAAGTTAATTTATTTCCTCCTCCTGACAAATATGAGAACCTTCAAACTCTGTAACTTAAATCACTTTCCTTCCAATTTACATACTATGTTGAGCTAGCATTTCCATACTAAACTGTGTCCTGCACACATGTTAGATGTTGTTATTATTTTATACAGTTAGTGCTTATTTTTACCCTCACATTTACCATTGCTTTTGCTTTTAATTCCTTTCTGCATCTCAGTCTTTCCCCAAAATTTCATATTTGTTTCTCAAGTGCAACCAAATTTCATTTCATAAAGGTCTGGCTGAATTTTTGCTTATCTGAAAATGTCTCTATTCACCACTCATGCTAAATATATAATTGATTCATTCATTCAACATATATTTATTTAAGGGCCTACTATGTGCAAAGACCCACTCTGGACATTTGGGACATATCAATGAACAAAACTCAAAAACTTCCTGTCCTTGTAGGCCTTACATTTTAGAAGAGAGGGTAGGAAGAATAAACAAAATAGACAAATCAAGTATCTTATATGTGAAAGTGAAAGCCCATGTCAAAAAGAAAAGTAGAGAGCAGGATAAGAGAGGGCAGAAATGTCTGGGGGAAAGAGGGTATATGATAGTATATTAAATACACTAGTCAGAGTAGACCTCACTGAGAAAGTGACATGTGAACAAACACTTGTGAATACCTGAGGGGCAAGTATTCTAGGTGGAGCAAAGAGCTGGTGCAAAAGTCCTGAGATGAGAGTATACTTGCCACATTTAAGGAACAACAAGGAGGGGTAGCATGGATGGAACAGAGTATGTGAGGGAAAGAGTATATGAAGCAGTCAGAGATAACAGAGGAACAAAGCTGCATGGGGCTTGTTGCCATCATAAAGACTTTGAGCAAAATGAGGAGCTACTGAAAAGTTTCAAGCACAATAGCATTTATCTGAGCTTTTGTTGTAATCATTCTGGCTCTGTGTTATTAGTCAAAAGTTATTTACTTCATCACATTGAAATTATCCACTTTCTTCTAGCTTCCATTGTTGCTATTGAGAAATCAGCTGTCAACCTAAGTGCTTGTTGGTCTTTGCTCTTTTTCTTTGTAGTTCTGCAGTTTCCCAGTGATGTTTCTGAACGCATATTTCCTTGCATTTTTCTTGCTTGTAATTCATTGGAATTCTTAGATCTGCAGATTAGTCTTTTGCCAATTCTAGAAAATTCCTAGTCACTATCATTTCCCCCATTCTCCTATTTCCTCCTTTTAGAACTCTGATTAAATACATGCTAGACTGTCTCACTGTATCCTTTATGTATTTTTGCTTTTCTTTAATATTTTCACCTCCTTTTGACCATTTGCATTATGTTTTGAATAATTTCTTTAGATCTCTCTTCTAGTTGATTAACTTTTTTTCTTCAGCTGTGTCTAGTTTTCCACTTTATTTGTGAACACAGAATTGTTTTATTTTCAGTTATTGTAATTTTTATTGGCAGAAAATCCCATTTGGTTCTTTGGTTCTTTTTACAAATATGTTTATTTCAAGTTTATCTTATATTTATTTAAATATATAAACATAGTTATTTTGCATTCTGATTAATAATTTCAGTATTAATATCTTTGTGGATCCATTAGATAGATAGATAGATAGATAGATAGATAGATAGATAGATAGATATCTGTAGCTGTTGGTTCTTACTTATGGTGTTTTATATGTTTGTGATTTTTGTTTTTCTTTTTGAGGGCAGTGTCACTGGCCCTCATATGTGGGACCTGAACCAGGGCCGCTGGCTTCCCAAGCCAGCACTTAACCATCACACCAATATATGTTTGTGAATTTTGACTGTGAGTGGCTCATTTTCCTTGGAAATTTATGAGGATTGTTTGAGGATAAAAGTTGTTAATCTGAGAGTTTCTTTTGTCACAGCCAACAATGCCCTGCTGGCAGGCTAGCTTTAAGCTTCGGTTCCCCATCTCTTAGTATCTCTTTCTAAAATTCCTTTGTCCCCTTTTTTTGTGTAAATTGAGAAGAATATAATCAATTTGCATTATTCACAGTAATTAAGTTTTATAAAGATGCCACATATACTGAGTGAATACTGAAACATTGTTCCTAAGAGAAATATACAGAGGGTACCAAAATAAAAAATTATACACATTTTAAGATAACATCTCTTAAAATGTGTATACATTTTTTGCACCCCCAGTATATGTGTATGCTAAATATTGTATAGATTGTATAATCTATATAATCATATAGACTATAATTATAAATCCTAAAAACAACTCATCCTGGTAGATTCTATTTTCTTTATTTAAAAAAGGGTAAAATGAAGTTCAGAAGTGTTAATTTACTTGCCTGGGGCTGCCCTACTAACAGGTGCCAGAGTTGGGATTCAAATCCTATCCAAGCTGGAGCTTCTTACACTCCACTGCACTGTGCCTGCCGTCTCAATCCTCTGGGCTTCTCTGAATGACAGCTGAAGCAAGAAGACCGAGCATGGTCTTGTTCAACCTCAGCTGGGAATGTCCACAAAGGCAAGTAAATTGTTTTACCACCCTGGAAAAGCACATGAATGATAGCAAAAGCACCATGAGTATTGACTTTGGGATTACAAATACATTTTAGTGAGTTGGTGAATTTGTAAATATAGAACACACAAATAATGAGGATTGACTGCATATCGTCTTTTATCCTCTGCCACAGATATCTATCTACTCAATAGTTATTGAGTAGATGATATGAGATGAAATGTGTCAGATCCGATGGGCCAGAGTCAGTCTGCACTGTACTGGACTTCTCAGCAGCATTTGACACAGCAGATCTCTCTCCTCCTGGAAGCATGTTCTCCACCTGGCTTGAGCAAATGGGGTGCTTGAACAAATGGTCTATATTGCTTCATCTATTATATAAAATAGAAAGAAAAATACCAGCTCAGAGGACCAAGTGGAATAATGTCAAAATGCTTAGCAAACAATACACAATATGTGAAAATGCTTAGCAAACTAAGTGTTACCTCCCACTTGTATTCTTGTAATAGTACTGAACCCACAATGCAGTGACACCCTCGTTCCAGGCACCATTTCCAGTCATTTCCACAGAATTCAAATTTATGTAGCCAGTAAATGTCCCAGGAGCTATCTGACTCCGCTCCACTTCTCTTGTTGGTCATTTAACAAACTTTTATTGAACACTGATTATAAGTCGGACTCAGAGAGCTGTTTGAGCAGGAACATCAGAGTTGAACTAAAGAGACTAAATCCAGACCTCAAAGGATGAGGCAAAGGAAAGATTTGTCCACAGTTGAAAAACTAAAAGAATGATCCACCTACCTAGACTTCCCAGGAGGAGCTGAAAGAAGCATCTGTCCAACCTGCCCACACAGGAGCTGCTGAGAAGCAGCCAGTAGAGGGGACAAGAGTGCAGAGTCACAGAGCCAGGTGGAGAACATGCTTCCAGGAGGAGAGAGATCTGCTGTGTCAAATGCTGCTGAGAAGTCCAGTACAATGCAGACTGAGGCTGGCCCGTTGGATCTGACACATCATCTCATTTCATCCTCACACATCCCTCTGGAGGTAGGTTCAGAGTGGCAAGTGCCTTGTCAAAGGTCATGCTGGTGGGAGGTGCCAGAGGCAAGATTTAAATGCCTCCCGCTGAGGGTTTCCCTCCCAGCCCCCTAGCAGCCAGAGGGCAAGAGCCACACGGATTCTATCAAATGACTCTGAGCTGCTCTATTCTAGGAGGTCATCCAACCCCCTGGACAGTCACAGCAGACACTTCCTGACTACTTACTACCCAACAAGCCCAGTTCTAAGGTCTTGGCCTGTGTGGACTCTTGTTCCTCTCAAGAGTTCCAGAGCATTCTATAAGGTGAAAGACTGGGTGGGGTATTGACATTGCCTTTTGAGAAGAGGTCCCATAGTCCTGCCTCATACCCATTTCACAGCTGAGGAAACTGAGGCTTACAGAGTGTATTAACTTGCTCAGCATTACCCAGCAAGCCCAAAACAGAGCTGGGACTTGGACCCAGACAGTCTGGCTTCAGAGCCCACCCTCATTACAACTAGTGTCAACCAAAAAACTCTTTTCAGCTTGTCCTTCCTGGGTCAAAATCTTCTTAAGTGGCAGAAATTCAGCTCCTGCCTTGTCCTGTCTAGTCCTGAAGGTCTGGGGACACCATCTGAACCACCCAGGTGCTGGATGGAGAAGAGGAAGGTGCCAGACATGGAAAAGAAATTACATTTGTCTGAACTAATTTTAGAGGCCGTTTGATGCCTTGAGAAAGGGGGGATGGCCTTGATAGAGTGCACTGGTGTGTTGATCTGTTGGGTTAATTTGCCTTGCTGGTAAGGTTTCATTTGAAGCAAGTGTTGCTGAGGCATAAAAAAAAGTTTTTGAAGTTGGGAAACCAATGGACTCAAAATCATTGATTTTGAAACTTGAATGTGGTTAGAATACTTGTCAACTTGCATATTGGATGGGACCAGGGTATCTGCTGTCTAAGAGGCTCCAGGAGATTCTGGGGGCTGGTTGGAGACCTAAGTTGGGAACGTAGTCTCCTTCCCAATAGGCTTTGTAGCTGGGGGATCCGTGAGTTCTGCTGGGCTCCCCATCCTGGCCCTGCTTGCCACCCATATCTGAGCCTATCATCTCCACTACACCCAGGCCTTGCTGCCATAGGGTTGAGGGTGCCCCCTAGGAGAACACCCCCACCATCTCTGGCCAGCCCAGCCTTGAGCTCCTGCAAAAGCTCCTCATTAGCAACTGGAAAACTGGCCTCACCATCTCCCAGGCCCAGCAGGGGCTGAGAGGGGCTGAAACAACAGCTCTGACGGCCTTCCAGCAATCCATCATTATCCCTTCCCTCCCTGGGTCCCACCACCAGGTAATTCCATAGTTAATTAAAATCCTGCAGCCTTTAATAACACAGCTCATAATTGCTGTTTTCACCAGCCCTTGATTGGCTGTACAGGCCTTGGGGGGACCCAGGGTTTTGTTCCCTGGGCTTGGCTGTGACAAGGCTCTCCAGCTATATATTCACTTACTGGCCCTCAGCCAAGAGTCCTCCAGGGGCTTCCATAGAGGAGCAAGGGGGACCAGCTTTTCCCTCCCTGGCGGCCACCCAGCACACCTTTGACATCTCTAAGGAAGGAAGCTGGCCCTCCCACCCAAAGACAGGACTCCAAAGGACAGCCTCCAGCAACACAGCCTGGACAAAGGCTGATTCCTACACACACATGCTGACCTTATCTAAGTGTGGCCATGCTCTTTCTCATCCACATCTCCTCTGATGCTCCCCACTGCCCAAGTGAAGATCAGAGGGGAAGGAGAATCTCCCCAGGCCACACCACAGGCAGGCAGCGAGCGGGGAGGCCCAAAGTCCAGACCCACTGTTCCCTGGCCACACTCTCTGACATTGACTTACATGAACTTCTCCACTTTCTTGCTCTCAGCCTCCCACTCCTCCCCCACTCTCCCACACTTCCCCCAGCCCCTGCTTGTCTTCCTCAGCCATTCTGGAAGGGGGGAAAAATGGAGAGGGAACCAGAGGACCACAACTAGAGGTCACAAAGGTCAAAGGCTGAGGCCCTTGTGGCCACAGTGGAGCCAGGACAGCTGAGTCTGGCCCTGGCTTAATGACCCACTGGAGTAGACACTTTGCTGCCACACCCAAAGTCCCCTTAAAGTCTGAAGGATTATCCCCAACTACCGACAAGGTAATTGTGTTACTATCTGCTGAAGACATCCACTCTACCAAAGGCCCGAGGCCTGGCCCTTTCCTGGGGCCGCCTGCACACCGGAGTGATGGGTGCGGGGCTGTGAAGGCCCAGCCCCAGCTGTGAGGTCTGGCTGTAACTCAGGTCTCCCTTTCCCACGACCCGCTGCTGTCCCAACAGCATCCCCATTAAACTTCCAGCATACAATGTCCACCTCCAGAGACCTGGGCTTCTAGAGCCTTCTTTCCCTTTGGGATTCTAGGTCTTATTCCCTTCACTCTGCCCACCCTCAACGCCTCCCTCCCCCAGGAGCCCCAGGCCCTCCACCCCACCCCCAATTACCTAAACCAGGCTCATGCTCCTGGCTCCTCGGCTCCTGCAGGGCAGAAAACATGGACAGAGCTATGAATAACCTCAGGTACCCACAGCTGAAAGACTCTGGAGGCCAAGGGCCCCTTCAATGCCCTTTATGCCTCCAAGGTCAGCTGTGTCATCCCCATTTTGAGGATGAAGGAATTGGAAAAGCTGTCACTTGCCTCAGTCTGCAGAGCTGGGTAGTGCCAGAGATGGAGCTTGGCCTCGTCGTCTGCTTTTCTCAGCTCACAGCCTCAGCCCACCTGCTACAAGCTCCCTTCACTCCCTGCTGGCTTTGTGAGAACATCAGTCCCTTAACTACCCAGCCCTCACTGATGAAGAATCATATTTACAAAGGACTGCTTTCATTCATTCACTTTTTCATTCATTCATTCACTCATTCACCTGCTAACTCACTCATTCATTCATTGAACAAATATGTTTTGAGCACCTACCCTGTACCAAGCACTGTGTCTGGCACTGGGGACCTTAGTGAAGAGGATGGGTGAAGTCCCTGTTGTCATAAACTCATAGTCTACGGAAGAAGACACACAGTAAACAAGATAAAGAAGTAAAATAAATATATAACAGATTAGGTGGTGGTATGTATTAAGAAGAGAAAGGGGATATGAAATGTCTGGGGTGGAACAGAGGGTCAAGGTTAAGACAGGGCAGCCAGGGATGGCCCCACTGGGAAAGTGACTTTTGACTACAGTGTGTAGGACCCAGCCGTGAATGACGGGTCACCTAGAGGGAGCCCTTTTCCTAGGATCTTGGTGGGGTGAGGAAGTTCTTCCAGGCAGAGTCCGAGCAGAGTGGACTGCCGCTGCCCCAGCCCTGCCTCCCTGTCTCCTATCCTGGCAGAGGCAGCTGAAGGGCACACGGCCTCACCCAGGGGAGGTGACTGTGAACAGGTCCACTTGTCCCTGGGCCCCAGCCAGTCACCCAGCTTGAATCCCACCCAGGCCCAGCTCACCACTCTGGGTGATCTTCCTAACACTCAGGACCTCAGGTGCATTCTAGTGAAGAAACGCCTGTGGGATTCTGGCAAAGACTACTGCATATTGGCAGGACACCCTGAGATCCCAGATGAAAAGAATCACTAACCCAGAGGTGTCCATCTTCTTCACTGAGGTGCCCCCAGGGCCAAACACAGTGCCGGGCACTGGGTAGGTGCTCAAAACATATTTGTAGAGTGAATGAATGAATGAATGAAAGCAGTCCCTTGAGTAGATTCCAGTGGGCCCCAAAGCCCCAACTACTGAGCTTCAACCAGATGCCTCAGACTGGCGCTGTCATCCTTGGCTGGGTGGCTGGGAACCCCCGAGAGAGTTAGTACATTCTGCAAATCGAATTAACTGGTTTCTATGTCTTCATCGCTATCGGGTGCCTGGTCACTGACAAGGCCCAGCCCCAGCCGAGAGCCCTATGTCCAGCCACTGGAGACCTTTAGTGAAGCTGTGCTGGCCGACTTGTCCGACTGCTAACAAAAACCTTCCTTCTGAGGGATCAGGAACAAACACCAAGCTCTCCCCACTGTGCGACCAGAACATCTCTTTGGCTCTTATGTGTGGAGGAAAGGATGGGAAAGGTGCCGCCTAAGGTTAAATGGAGGAGTAAAAGCAGGACAAATACAAGACAAACTGCCCAGGGACCTTTAGAACCAACCAATCTACAAGACAGAGTTAGCGGAAGTTAGAATGAAGCATTCTGCTCAGAAATGGAGGGCAACTGGGACGAGGGTAAGTAGTCATGGAAAAAGGAAACTGCCGTGGATGGGGGCAGCAGAGACCTTGCCTCAGGGTCCTGATATAAAAGCGGAATCATCACCCCCTTTTTATACTGAGGAAGCTGAGGCTCAGAAGAAGTCAACACCTTTTCCACGTGGTGCAGTGGGATTCAAACCTGTGTCTCTCTGACTCTCATGAGGCATCTTCTTTCCAAGGGATGGCCAATCCCCCAACTCGCTGGTGGGTGGGCCCCGGTCTCTGACACTGGCCCTGTGGTGCACCTTCCTTGTTTGGGATCAGGGTGAGCTGCCTGAAGACTTGAGGAAGTGTTTTGTTCAGAGCTATGGTTGTGGCTGAAAGGGGAGGCCCACCCATGGCCAGCAGGGTCACAGATCCCTCTCCACTCCATTTGGTTTTCTCTTTTCCATTCCTTCAGGCACCCAGTGCCGGAAGCTTGCCCCTCTCCCACCCACAAAACAAGGCCATCTAGGGTGCCTATGGGGGGGGGCAGTGTGGAGCAGGGGGAGAGATCAAGGGCCCTGGAATCAGACTGATCTGGGATTGGACCTCAATGCTGTGCCATCTTGGGCAAGTTACAAAGCCTCTCTGAACCCCATTGTATTCATTTCCTATTACTGTTGTAACAAGTAATCACAAATGTAATGGCTTCAAACGACACAACTTTATCTTATGTAGTTCTGGAATCAGAAATCTGCAATGAGTCTCCCTGGGCTAGGATCAAGGTATCAGCAGGGCTGTGTTCCTTTCTGGAGGCTCTAGGGGAGGACCCATTGCCTTACCTTTTTCTCCTCTGCGGACTTGCACATCCCTTGGCTCGTGGCCCCTTTCCATCCTCAAAGCCAGTACAGTAGCATCTTTAAATCTCTCTCTAACGTCGAACTTCCCTTCTGCTTTAAAGGACCCTGTGGTTGCATTGGGTCCACCTGGATAATGCAGGACAATCTCTTAATGCCAGTGGCATTATTCTGCCCACTACACCCACGTTCCTGGCTAAGGTTATGAAATTAAGATGAGTTGTGTGATAAGAGCCCCAAGCACACTGGCTTTCACAAGCAGATGTTTAATAAATGTTCCCTATGAGTACGTGTTTTTATACTAAATTATTTAAGTCAAAAACAGTTTAGAGAAAAATGCAAATGCATCAGGGAAATGAAAATCAAAGCCATAATGAGATATTACCTCTCAACCAAGCCCTCTGGAGGTACTAGTACTTGGGGTCCACTGAATTTTCTGACTCTTCCTCGGATATCTCAAAAAACCCTGTTCTTAGTGAATTTGCTAATTTGAGTCTCGTGCATTTTTAAGTGAAATTCAAGTCATCGATTCCAGAGTCTGATGTCACCAGCTTGTTTTCCAAAAAGACATGCAATCCTTCAACCCTTTTCCTTAAGACACGGGAAATCAGGTTTCTCTTGTGAGGCAAGCCCTGAGCCTCCAAAGGTCTAACTTCAGGGAGGAAGGAAAAGTTTAGGTCATTCAAGTACTACTGCAGGGTCAAGCCTCCACTCATGGCTACCATGGGAAGTCGTGCAGTCTGTGCACTGCACAAATGTACCCAGCTGGGGTGTCAGGAAACTGAGCATGGGGCCTGAGATCCAGCCCACATTGCACTTGTGAGTGGTGTTTATGTCCCTGGGTTGGTGCTTCCCAGAGAGGATGCACAAAAGTACAGTATAGACTCTAAGTCTGCGTCTCAAACTACATGCCCATCGTGGGACATATGTGGTCCCTCTGCACATGACCAGGATGCTTCTCAGGTCAAACGTGACATACCTCACAAGTTCACAATACTCAATTTTATTGTGTACTATTTCCTGTGCGAGGAGACATATCCATGCATCACACTTAGCTGTCACGGCAGTGTCACATTTTAATCCGTGTCTAGACATGCTCAATGTCTGTGCTCATATTGCCTTGACCAGTTAACTGTTTGCAAAGCACTGGGCCTGGAAGCAGCCTTGCTCCCGCCCATTGTGGGTCCCCTAGGGACACCCTGGGGCCTTCTGACCTCACTTTTGGGGAGCTGGTCAGAAACCGAGGGCAGAGGTGAAGTCTGGGAGTGAATCCAGGTGAGGGAGGGCTGTCTAGAAGGGAAGGGCAGGGAAGCCCTCCATCGACAGGTCCCCTACACATGCTCTCAGCAGCTTCTCAGCTGGTGTGGAAAGGCCATCTCAGGGGAAACACTGACTCTCTGGGCTCTGAGAGGTTTGTGTCCTATTTGTGAGAAGGCTGATGGGGAAACCTTCATGTCACCCTGAACTTCTGGTCCAGGCCCAAGTGGCATTAGCAATGCAAGGTGTCCTGGTTATCTATTGCTGCAAAACAAGCCATCCCAAAACATAATGGCTTTACATTTCTTTATTGTCATCTCTTTTGTGGTTCTTTAGAGTTGACCGGGTTCAGCTGGGTGGGTGGCTCTGGTCTGGGGTCGCTTATGTAGTCACAGGGGCTAGAGTCATCTCAGGGCTCAGCTGGGCTGGAAGTCCAGGACGGTTCTTCATTCACATGTCCATGCCTCCCCTGGGATAACTAGAACAGCTGGGGCCTAGTCAGATATCTCTCTCTCTCTCTCTCTCTCTCTCTCTCTCTCTCTCTCTCTCTCTCTCTCTCTCTCTCTCTCCGGCCTCCTGACTTCTCCATGTGGCTAGCTTGGACTTCTGCATGACATGGCAGTCTCAGAATAGCCAGGCTTAGTCAACATGTGACTGGTTTCCCTCAGAGCAAGCCCTACCAGAGAGCCAGGTGAGAGCTGCACAGGCTTCCTCTGATGTGGCCTTAGAAGTCACTCAGCCCTGTCTACTACATTCAATTGATGCACACAGGGCCAGCCCATATCCAAGGGGAGGGGGCTATACAAGGGCTTGAACACCAGGAAGCATGGTTCATTGCGGGGGCCATCTTTAAAGACTATCTACCACAGGTGGGGATTCCTATGGCAAGGGCAGGGTAGGAAGAACAAGGCCAGGCAGCCAGGGCAGAACAGGCTGACTGCTCCCTCTGGCTCAAGACTGAGCTGTACTTTTTCAGAAATGTTGTCCTTCATTGATTTCAATCATTCTGTCACCTGCCATAGTGATGATGACTCAGAGTCAGCCCTGGCCTCAGGGTGCCCCGAGTCACCAACTATCAAGCCTATGAGTGCCTTTTTCTTATAGGAAATTGTCCTTCCAAATGGAGAAACAGTGTGAGATATTCTTGTCCTCATTACTTAATCCCAATCACTGATTAAAATCTACATTTTATAAGCACAGTCTCAATTTTTTTTTAACTCACTAGTGGATTTACAGCCAGACCTAGGAAGTACACAGCTCTGTATCCATTTACCCCTGTGATTCTGACCAAGCTCTTCCCTTTCCAAGTCTCAGTTTTCTCCTATAAGAATAGAGGTTTGGGAAGAGAGGTGAGGTCAACCTGATGACTGGACTTCAAGAGACACCACATGACCAATGGGCTCTGATTATCTTTGGGGACATAGGCAAGTGTCTGTCAGGCTCCTAACCTCCCACCTGTAACATGGGAAGTTAGAGAAGATGGCTGTATGGGTCCTTCCAGCACCATCATTCTTCAATTCAGACTTTCATCTGACCCACTTCAGCACATGCAAGAATGCATACATCACCTTAGGTGTGGGATTCAAGCGCGGCTGCTCAGCACACATTGTTATTCCCAGATCCAAGCCCCGAGCGGTTCAAACATTGCAGACAGGCAGACACTGCCATGGAAACTGCTCTGGAACCCATTTGCTGGCTCCCAGCTACAGCTGAGTAATGGTACAGGCTGGGTGGCAGGTTGGTATAAGAGAAAAGATTGAGATAAAGGGTCAGCAAGGCTGGGTAAAAATCCAGGCTTCTACTTGGTTATGATGTGACCTTAAGAAATTCCTTAACCTCTCTGAGCCTATTTCCACATCTGTAAAGAGAGTTATAATGCACACCTCCCAGGATAGGCCCAAGGATTAAAGATCATTCTTGAGAAAGCCTGACGTAGTGTTTATTATTATTCAAACTGCATGCTAGAAAGCAATGTTTGTTTCAAAGGCAGTGGCGCTGATGGTTGTCACCGGCTCAGAGCCTTCCCTGAGATAATTTAGGAGGCCTGGGCTGGGAGCACTCCCCCGGCCGAGATGCCATCTCCCCTGCTGGCCATGGGGATAGGCCCAGCAGCTGGGCTGGAAGGACTGTCTGTGCTGCAGCCTGCAAAGATAGCCTGGGCTGTCGAGCTCTCCAACACGCTGGGCTAAAAAATGACTCTGAAGAAAAGTAAGCAGACACTCCAGGCCATAAATATTTCAGAGCAAAATGAACGTCCTTTCTCCAGCACTGACTTGCCATATATATTATTTATAAAACCATAACTTGAGTTGAAAGGTAGTCGTCGAAAGCATAGACAGTCTCAGATTCACTTGGTGATTGGAAAAACTATCCAGAAGGGAAGAAAATTGTGTCTGGGCTAGATGAAGTCACAGGAGGTCATCTGGCCCCGCCCCCTAGCTCCAGCCTGGCCCAGAGGGCATCTGGCCAGAGTGACAGGATGGTACAGCTGGAAAGGCCCTGGACACCATTAAACTGCTGGGTTCACACAGCCCAGGGCCTCACTGGCTTTTTGGGAAATCTCCATTAAACTACAAACAAAAGTCCACAAGTGAAAAAAAAAAATCTTCTATCCACCTTTATAACAGGAAATGGAGCTATAATGAGAGAAGAGGCTAAGGGGGGTTGACAAAAGCTATTAAATGTGCAGAAAGAACTCTGGGCCAAAAATTGGGAGGCCTGGGTTCTAATGCTCGTTCTGCTTGTTCAGAGTATGGCGTCTGGCAGGTCACTGTGGCTTCCTGGACCCAACTTTCCCATCTCTGAAATGAAGGGCAGAATAGTCCCCATTGTTTAAGACCCAGCATCTGCCTCCTATAACAAATGCATTGTAACATCTCCTTTTCTCTCCAGAAAAAAAGATCATCGACAATATAACCTATGCACACACATAATTTTACAAATCAATATAGTGACGCCTTGACCTATGATATAAAGGAGAAATAAAAGGAAAGTGATTCATAATCAAACAATATTTTAATATGTACATGCTTGGGCACGTCTTTACTAAAGGACGTAGCAGCGGAATTGGGGCACCTGTTCATATACTCATCACCAATGTGGCATTTCTGAATGCAGGCTGCTGTCGTGCTGTTGTACCAGCCACTCAAATATCAGCCTCACATTCAGGGACGTCACAAAACAGTGGACGCTCTTGGTAAAATCCTGTGACTAAACAAAGGACAATCTCTCCTCAATTTTCACTATTCCTGGGAGAATCAGTGTATGTCAAACCTGTGCAAAAAAAGAAAAAAATACTGTGTGTTAATTCATAAAACAGAATTGGGTTCTAAGCTCAGATAATTTAAAACAGATTTTTCACACAGGACTGTCTGGCAGGACATTTGCAATTTGTGTGGGATGCAGTAACCGTTCCTCACAGAGCAAGGAGGTTGGGCACATTACAGAGCCCTGGGTATTTCTGTCACCAGGTGCCAGTCCCCCTCCCAGAATGACTGATAATGCCCCCACACATGTCCAAAACACCCCACATGGAATAAGCCTGCACAGACCCACCAGACAATCTGCTCCCAAGGCCCTTCTGTGCTGCTCTGACCATCTGACACCACCCACAAATGGCTCGTTGACAAACACTAACCTGAAGGCCAGACTGGCCTTGCAGTGACCACTTAGTTCCTGACCCGCTGTCATACTTTCCAGAGGTGGCCAGGCTTGCCAGACATAGCCAACACTCACTGCTTCCCCTCCCCCGGTCTGCACACTCAAGAATTTGGGCATCTGATGGGAGTCCAGAGGGAGTCCAGCACCCCATAAGCCAGGACTCCCAGTCATCCAAACAGCAGTGCCCATGAGCACCCCAGAGGAGATAAGGGGCCCAAGCCAGCCTCCTGGGCTATGAACACCCACACTGTCCACCCCTTACCAACGTCCAACTGTCAGCATCCAGCCAGTGGGACAGCTGCCACAAAAGGGTGACGAAGTGAGTGTGGGTTTCACCCCTGAACACTGGCAATGGTGATAGCTTCTTGCTTAATTGAATATAATGATTCTTAACTCTTCTCCACCCCAGCTGGGGAGAAGCCGTTAACTAACGATAAGAGTCAAGATATCTTGAAGACAATAGATACGCCCCAGAAAGTCCAGGAGGCTCCTGCATCCCTCCTGTGAGTATGTATCTCTCCTACCACCCCACAACCCACTTCCCATCCACAGCCCCCAGCTGCCCTCCCTCCCTCAGACAGGACCAGACATGCAGAGCCCTGGGGAGGCCAATGTTCAGGCCCAAGAAGTGCCTCAGATGGTTCTGGAGCTGGTCTTGGTTTTAATTTTTCATTATGTGCTCATTATAGGAAATTTAGGAAATACAGAAAAGCATAAAAATAGAAATAAAAGCCATCAGAATTCCATGACCCAGAGGTCGTTCCAGTTACCACTTGGTGTGCATGTGTGTACGTTTGTGTGTATATGTATACATGCCTACACATATAGACAGACTCGTATATGTATATATACAGATACACATACATATGTACATACACATAGATATCCTATAGGATAGTCAGGACGAACTTGAATCAATTTAAACTGTCCCTTATTTTTGTTCCCATGTAAGGAATAGGATCCCCAGCACCCAGCTGGGGAGAGATGGTCACCCAGGACAGCCCTGTGGAGGCCATCAGACCAGTGAATCCCAGCAGAAATGAGGGCCTCCTGGTGGAAAGCAGAGGTCTCAGGAGGCCCAGAAGAAACTCCTGGCATCAAGGCCCAGCCCAGTTGCTTGGGGACTGCACAATATGGGGGGTTGACTGAGGAAGGATCAGGATCTAGCAGGGCTTTTTTCCTGGTGACATCCTGTTAAAAGTGAGCAGAGCACCACTCTCAGCTTCCTGGCCAGAGAGGCCACCCTGAATTTCTTGCCCTCTGCCAGCAGTCAGCACATGGGTGCCCCATTACAGAAGACCCAGGTCTCTGGAAGCCACTTAGAGCTGCCTGGCCTATGCCAGGAATCAAGAGGGTCCCAAAACTCTGACAGTCCTGCCCAGCCCTGGGGTTCACTAATGTATTAGGGAGGTGACCCACCCATTAAGCCATGAGTGACAGTGCACAGCCTCGTGCCACCATGGGCAGCCAGTGCAGGATCTAAGGGCAACCTTGCGGTCAAATGCTCTGCCACTCAACAGTTGCCCTGTAAGCCTCAGTTTGGTTCAGCTTTAAAATGGGCATAAAAACTATACCCACATTGTAAGTTTATTGTGATGACCATGTAAATATATACTGCTTAATAAATGATCACCCTTATAATTATTATATTTAGTATCTCCCCAGACCTCACCAGCCAGTTTCTTGTAGTAAGTCCTATTTCTCTGACTCCCCTCACCCCACACACCCCCATTCCCCCCGACTGCAGGATCTCCCTCCCAAAACCTCACCCAGCAGCTAAAAGTACCAATGGGACCATCATGCTGCTCTCTCCCACCTGGCCAGGACCGCCTGCCTGTACAGAAACCCCTTTCTCACTGCCAGAAAGAAGGCCCTGCATCCCAGGGTACCCCCCACCTCTATCTAGGCCAAGGTGTGCGGGGGTGCCTTTCCATTCTAAGCGGTCCCCTCTGGCACCCAGGCTCTGGGCAGAAGGCCCGTACACAGCTCCTCAGAGCCGAGGGCCCCAGGCCTTGCCTGAAGCTGCCTCCGCAGGGACCAGACCCTAGGCCAGGGACCAGGCTGGGTACAGATTTCACCTTCGCCCCATGCTCAGACTGATGATTCTGGGCTGACGGCCCATTCCACCCTGTAGCCCATGCGTGCTGGGACATTTTCCCATGCTAACAGTGGATACAAACCTGGCACCCAAGGTCAGTATGTCATGGTGCAGAGTGGTGGGAGGTGGGAGAAGGCGGGGAGGTACACGGGCTGGGAACAGTCTGGAAGGCTTCTGAGCTGGTAAGGCCTGGGTCTGATGCCAAGAGAAGAGTGGACTCAGGATGTACACCCAGGCTCCAGAGACAGATGTAACTCAGTCAGCTGGGAGGTCACAAGGCCACAGCATGCCCCGGGGACACCCCCAAAGTCTGAACCATTGGGCACTCTCAGGCTCTTTAAGATCAAGCACTTTTTATATTCCCAACATTTGAGGGGAAGAGAGCACATGCCATGCTGAGAGGTGACAGGAGCAGGTCCTGGGGTCACTGTGTCACTTCTCAGAGGATAGAGACACTTCACATGTAAAACGGGGTCTGCAATACATGTGGGGGAATAAAAGGCAGAGTGACCGTGAAAGCTCTGAAACCATAGCTGGCCCCACAGCACCGGGCAAGTGACTGCAATGTGGTCATTCACACACAGGCAGGCCTGCTGGAAACTTCCAGACTGCTGTCTTCTGGCAATGGGGCAATATGTCCCAGAAAGCCTGCTCAGGCCCCAAAGAGCCCCATCTGCTTGTTCACTGCGTGGCTTTTATGTTCTTCTAGTTGGAAAGGTGCCATCTGGGCAGCAAAGTTCTTCTTCAAGTGTGTGTTTCCACCTCCAGGTCCCAGCAGGATCCAAGGCCACGCGGCTCCAGGAGCAGCAGCCCCTGCCCCGTGTTCAGCCTAGATCCATCTTCTCTCCAAGTCTGTTCCCAGCAGCCCTCAGGGCCTTCTCACAGCAGCTGCCTCAGCTCCATCCACCTCATGCCTCTACCAGCCTCCTCCCCATCTGTACCCACCACCCCCCAAATTATAAAAAAAATAGAAATAAAAAACAGGACGAGTTAATTTGCTAAAACAGAACGGAGCGCAATAACTGATTACATTTTCCCCCAAAGGAAACAAGTTAATTTGGCTGGTGACTCATGTGCCAGGCTGCCAGTTACAACACACCATCCCAGCCACAGCTCTTCTCTGGGCCCAGCTGGCAGCCGCCCGCCACGCTCACTGCGGCAGCCCCAGCTCCCCTCCTGTCGGGGGTGGGGGCTAGCGGAACAGAGCGCCCACTGGATAAAGAGCTGTTTGTGGCACTTCTGAAAGCGCAGGGCACACATACATATGTCTGCACTGAAGCACGTACTACAGCAAAACTCTGGCGGAGGCCATTCAGTAAATCATTCAGTGATAGCCTCTGAATACCAACATTAGGGGAAAATCCAATTAAACTAGAGCATTACTAAGTCATTCCTATTTTCCCAGCATCTTAGGGAAGGTGCTGGGGAGAGAAGGGCAGACAGGGTGCTAATGTAAGCTTTAGGTGGGAATCCCTAGCCCAGCATCTTGTGGGTGGAGGCCCTAGACGGGTTTCTCCAACTGCTTTGTGTGAAGGGAGCATTGGGACCCCACTCTCATCACTGATACTCCTCACGTGGCCACGTTTCTAATGAAAGCAGCACCAAGCTCGGGCAGGAGCCCTCAGGACAGGCCCTAGAATCAGAAGATCCAGTACGCCCAAGCTTGTCATTAACATGCTGTGTGACCTAGAGCAAGATACTTACCTTCTCTGAGCTTCAATTTTTTGTTTTTTGTATAAAATATCTTGGCAGAGCCAGCCCGGTGGCTCAGTTGGTTAAGAGCATGAGCTCTGAGCAACAGGGTTGCCAGTTCAATTCCCACATAGCCCAGTGAACTGTGCCCAAGCTGAGCTGCCAACAGGTGGCAGGATGGCTCAGCTGGTGAGAGCACGTGCTCCTGACAACAAGGTTGCTGGTTCGACTCCCACACAGGATGGTGGGCTGTGCCCCTGCAACTAAGATCGAAAGTGGCGACTGTACTTGGAGCTGAGCTTGCACCCTCCACAACTAAGATGGAAGGACAACAACTTGACTTGGAGCTGACGGGTCCTGGGAAAACACAATGTTCCCTTCCCCAATTCCCCAACACCGTTCCCTTCCCCAATTCTCCAAGAAAATCTTTTTTAAAAAATCTTGGCAAAGGGTAAGGAGGAGCAAGAACAGCATCCAAGAGGATCTGATGGAGCGCAGGAGCAGACAGAACAATGGGAGCCACAGTGCCCCGCACTTGGTCCTTTTGCTAAGCCCGTCCTACAGAAGCGGAAGGTGCAAAACAGCAAGGGGGTCTGAGGAGTTGGCCGGAGCCCCGGGGCCAGCCAGGAAGAGTGAGAGGCCAGGAGTCCCACAAAGCCCATCACACAGGTACAGGGGTTCAGAACTTTCCACAGACAAAGCCCTCACTCCTGGATGAGAAAATGGAGGCAAAGCCCACCCTTGAGTTCAGAGCCCTGTGTGGTCTCGCTGCCCCTCCTGTCCCCTGGCTCACTCCGTTAGAGCTCACACCGTGGGTCTCCCTGGGGCCCTTGGGTGCTCGTCTTAGAGGAAAACAGTACTCAAGGTGAGAGGAGGGGAGGAAGTCGAGGTAGGGACTGCTGAGAGTGGGGAGGGGTCGGGAAATGTCTGTTGCGTTTCCCAGGAAGGCCTCTTGCCTCTTTGGGAAGCCCAGGAGTAGTTAACAAGAATGAAAGACAGAGATGCCTGTCCCAGGATAAGCTCCAAGAAAATCTGTCCTTATTGGCTGACACATGGGGCCAGTGCTCAGAGAGGCAAAATGCTACCCTCAGACTCCTGCCTCAACTCGTGGCCCAAGGCCCAAGCACAGACTAGCAGGCCACCCATGACATCACAGCCCAAGAGGGCAGTGGCCAGGTTTCTGGGCAGCAGTCACCAGCTGTGCACACTCTGAGGCACTCCCAGGCCCCACCATGCCCTTGATATTTGTTGGTGTCCCTGCCTTTAGGCATCTGCATAGCTTTTGGGTCAGTCAAGCCCAGATCAAATCTTCCCTCTGTCACTCACAAACAGAGGGGCCTTGGGCAAGGAGATTTGATAACCTCCCTGAGGTTCAGCCCTTGACTCTGTATGGAGATACATCACTGGGGGCTCAACACAGCCTTCAACCAGTGGGAAGCCCTCTGCTGTGGACACCCGTGGCCTGCTCGCTTCTGGAAAGGGCAGGACAAAAGCACAAGCACTCGTCAAATCTGTGCTCAGCATCTTCCGATTTCCATAACCATTGTCATTTCAAGATATAAAACATGTGCTGACATGTCCCCTCCTCTCCAGAAAACAGCCTCTGAGCATGGCCAAAAAATAAACAGGCACATAGCTGCCTGCGTCCATGAGGCCCCAGAGAGCATCTGGGTCTCCTTTCCTCCTCACTCTTGGGTCTGGAGTGGAAGGTTCTGGACTTTGCCAGACCCCAGACACAGCAGAAGAAATGCTAGTGCACCTGGCTTTTTAAAGTACACACCAAATGGCTGCTGAACGCCCTCATATTTTCCACCCGAATATTTTCATACCGGACGCTCGGACTGAAGACAGACACCTGGGAGGTCCCGAGATCCAGCTTCGAGGATAAATTTCCCTCAGTGGCCAAGCCCCAAATGAGCACCTGCTGAGAGTGGGACTGTGAGCAGGTGCTGAGGCATGCTGGGAGAAGGGGCAGAGGAGCCTTACCTGGGAGGAGTTTGTAGGTCCCTCTGGGGACATAAGAGGGCACCCAGCTGCCCCAGGAAGGGGTACAGAGCATAGAGGGCAGATTGCCCCAGGATGCACAAAGGGGCAGCTCTGCTCAGTACCTCACTCACACATAGGCACACAGAGGTGCATTTATACACATACAGACAACCCCAACATGCATTCACACACACACACGGTCATACACACAGACATGCATTCACACACTCACACATACACATGTATTCACACAAACACATACACACACATATTCACACACTCACACATGCATACACAGAGAGACACGCATTCACATACACAGTCATACATACAGACATGCATCCACACACTCACACATACACATACATGCATTCATACACACACATACATGCACATGCATATACACACACACACAACCAGCACACTAATGCCCCAACATCCTAAAGCTGGTGTGAACAGCCTTACCTTCCACTGAGGTTCCAGCACTAATGAGTTCTCATTCACCCCTAGGCCTGTGGCCATGGACACCTCCAGCCACACCAGCAGGAATTGCCCAGCACCACGTGCAGGGACTTTGGCTAGTGAGGAAGTGTGGCTTGCCCAAGATCACCGATGAATTCAGGGCAGAGCCAAAAGAGCCTCCCTGCAGGAGAATCAGAGCACACATCTCCTGCCATTGAAGTAGCGCCCGGTTGGGACCCCCATAGTAGAGGTCTCGCAATGTTCCCAGCCTCACCTTTCCATGACCTATTGCTTAACAATACGTCATTCCCCTGCAGCTTGAACTGGGAATATCCCCTGTCCCACCCAGTTCCCTGTTTTAGAAAATTACTCTGAAACTTATGATTAATACCCTTATGCTTATTGATCACAATCTCTATGGTCTAGCATTCTTTCCAGGCTACTCCCATCATTGTTCCTGGGTTGCTGACGCCACCAGAGAGCCACGTTGCTAGAGGGAAGGCCCCATGAAGCAGAACAGACCCCCAGAACCATCACATAGCCTCTGGAAGAATGCCCAGATTTTCCCTTAAATACCCTAAGCTGGTCTGAGAATGTTAAGGCAGGTTTTTTTTTTTAATTTTATTTTTTTACATTTTTAATTATTATTATTATTAATAGTTACAGATGTACAAAACTATGCAATAATTATCTTTTTCATCCCTTACGAAGTGACTACTCCCTCCCCCCTCCTCTATCTCCCCACCCCTGATATCATACATATCTATTACAATTCCATTGACTCCATTCCCACACTATATTCCACATCCCATGACTATATATGTGTCAAATTATAGTCAACATCTAATATTAATCAGCGGCAGCTTCAGATGTACAGTGCAGTAGTCAGGCCACTACACCGTCGATGAAGTGGTCTCCCTGACAAGACATGAGTCCATCTGGTCCCCTAAAAAAATATTTACAACATTATTGATTATGTTCCCTAAACTTGAAGGTGTTAACCCGCTGCCTTCTCAGATCACGGGTGCTCTGACGACAAACGCTTATCCTACAGCCCTACTCCTGTGTTGGTCTATTGGCTGAGCGGCGCGGGCAGCACCAGGTTTTCACCATGACCTCCAGTATTACACGGACTCTGTAGCCTCCATCATCAGGCTCAGTGAAGACGTGCCCATTGTCTTGACTCAGCCATGGTGTGTTCCTTGTGTGGGGAGGAGGAGCCAGAGCGAGGCAGGACGATCAGGAGAGAGAACGGGTCAATCCTGGATGGGAGTTCAATTGGAGAGGAGTGGGGGAGCCCTTCCAGGCCCTGCCCTCTGGCAGCCCCCGCAGGTCCTTGACCTTCCCACTACCGCCACCCCATCTTCCATCTCGGCTGCAGCCTGGCCCTCCGTCTCTACTTCCATCCTCACCCTGCGCCCCAGGCTTGTACCCAGACCTCCCCCAGCCCTGCTGAATCCTCAGGGCCTTTCTTCTTTCCCGTCGAGGCTGCACAACTCCCCCTTTCTCTCGCCTGCTCCTTCTGCCCAAAGGATGGGGCTGAGAAGAGGCAAAGTACTGGACTGGGATCAAGGTCAAAGCCTAGTTTGCTGTCCGCCTCCCTCCAGGCTCTGCCCCTTAGGTGGCAGGTCTTCTGTGGGCGTTTGGGGACGGCCCCTCCCTCCTCCTATCTTCCCATCTCTGTCCCTATCTCTGCGGGGCCGGAAACCAGAGGAACTCGGGACCCAGCCAGCCTGCGGGAACGAGATCGCGCCTCCGCTTCCACCCGGCACCGCTAGGTGGCGCCGCGCTAACGAGGATAGGGACCGAAGGGACCGACGACGCGCAGCAAGAGCACGAATGCGCGGCAAAGGCGCCAGAGCTAGGCGCCACGCCCACCCTCCCAAGCGACTGAAACCACATGGGTCCTCATTCTTCTGGGTCTCTATGCCAGCAACACTGGCCCAAGATCCCCTCCAGGCCCCAAGCTTGCCCTGTGGCTCAGGGCATACACCGTGGGGCCCCCTCTGCCACCTCCCCTCCTGGCCATGCCTTGCCCCTGGATAGCTCCCTTGGTCCCATAGGGCCTGGCAAACAGATCCAGCCCCAGCTTGAGTGCCTGGCTCTTCTCTGGCACGGCCCCCACCAGGCGACCCTGCTTCTGGAGCGCAGAGGTGGACACATATGAAACTTGGAGAGGGAAAACAGCCTGAGAGCCTGGGTTGGGGCTGGCCCCCAGGTGAGTCTTTCCCTCTCCCTAAGCCATAGTCCTTTTATTTATAAAATGGGATTGATTGAGTCCACAGCATAGATGAGGTCAGCATGCATGAGTCCTGACAAGTGGCATGGCACAGACTCGGTGCACTTCCTCAGGGCAATACAGGCTGCTGCTCAGAAGCATCTAATGAACAGACACCTGCAGCCCACCTCTGCCATCTCTGTCCCCCTCCTTGGCAAAATTGGCCCAATCCCTACCTCTTTCAGACTCCAGAGAGACAGGAGGCTTTTAGGACACTCCACTGACCAAACACTTCCTGGCCTCTGAACCTGGGCTGTGGGTGCACCCCCCCACTGCCAGACCATAGGCCCCTGGGACAGATATCCCATCCTTTCAGTGTGGCCTGTCACAGAGAGGGGGACACAGTAAACGCTCAGTAAATGCTAGCTAATTATATTCATGTGAGTAAGAGACAGTACACTAACAACACACATTGACCCCACTCTGTACCAGGCACCATGCAAGGGGCTTCTTTAATATATTCCTTACAATTCTGTGAATGGTTCACCAACAAGGAAGCTGGGTCTCAGAGAGCCCAAGGTCACATAGGAGGTTGATGACAGTGCTGGTGTTGGGAGCCCAGGTCTGGCTGACATCAGTTCCTGCCCTGTTGTCATACAAGGGGCCCCAGATACTCGCTGCCATGAGCCCCTTCTTCCCAGCCTGAGGCTAAACCCTGAGGTGTGGTGACTGGGCCACTCTCAAGATTTCCCAACTCTGCATTCCACCTCTGTCCTTCCAAGGCTCCTGCTGTCCTCACAGCCACCTCCTAGCCTTTGCAAAGGCTCATCATCCTGCCAGGAAAGACGTCTTCACAGCCTCATCACCTCCTGCAGGAAGCCTTCCAGGACTAGTCCCTAAGTGGAGGCTTCAGTGGACCCGCCATAGCAGGGGTCTCTGGCGCACATTATGGACTCTCCCAGCTGTCCAGGACCAGCTAAGAACACACCAGCACCATGACGCTGTTCCATAGGGGTAGTCTGCACCACACCCCAAGCCCAGCTTACAAAGAAGCTTTTAGAAGGGCATTTAGGGCATGTTATAGATGGAATGTTTGTGTCCCCCCACCTCCCAAATTCATACACTGAAGCCCTAACCCCAGTGTGGTATTAGGAGGTAATTAGATTTAGATGAGGTCATAAGGGTGGAGCCCCCATAATGGGATTAGTGCCTTTATAAGAAGAGGAAGAGAGACCAAAGCTCTTTCTTCCTGTGCACACAAAGAGGTCATGTGAGGACATAACAAAAAGGTGGCCATCGGGAAACCAGGAGGACAGTTCTCACCAGGAACTGAATCTTCCAGCACCTTGATCTCGGACTTGCCAGCCTTTAGAACTGTAAAAAATAAATGTCTGTTGTTTAAGTCACCCAGTCTATGTTATTTTGTTACAGCAGCCTGAGCTGACCGAGACAGGGTGGATGATGAAACTAGGGCCCAGAGGAGCTAAGTGACCAGCACAGTCACACAGCACCCAGAGCAAAGATGAGACATAAACCAAGATCTGTCGCTATATTTAGTGAAATAAAAAAAAAAAAAAAAAAGGAAGACGGAAAGGGATGAATTTAAAACATACACACTCACAAGGGGCAGGGCAAAGTGAGGTTGTAGAGTGCAGCGGGAAGAGCGGGTGGCTCGGTGCTGGAGACACCCTGTGCTGGGCCTGGGGCCTGTTACCCCACCTGTCATGGCCTGACTTATAATGAAAGCTGTGCCTTCCGGTCACCAGAATTAATGCCTCCTGAATGCCTGGGGCCAGGCCAGCCAAGGCAGCCCCAGGACCCCAGAAGCACACTAGCACCCATCCTCTCAGGGTCTCAAGCTGGGAGTCATTGGGCATCAGGGACCTTCTGGAAAGTTCCTCCAAGATGGCATCGTGGAGCCAGCCCTACCTAGGCTGGGGTTGGAAGTCAAGGTTCTCATCCTGCTTTGCTCCTGCCTTGTTGTAGCCCTGGGCCCTTTTTAGAGCTTTATCAATACAACAGTAGGCTTGGGTGCTGGGCTCAGAGAGCGGTGTGCTGGAGAGGCTCGCACTGCATCTGGCACAGCAGGAGAATTTGCACCGTGTAAAACAACAAACCCTTCTGCTTCCTCCCTTCTTCCATCTTTCCATCCTTCCTTTCCTCCTTTCTCTCCCTCTCTGGCCCTGTCTCTCTCTTTTTAGAGCGAGTTGTTAATCATTTTCCTCAGGGGCTAGGGGGACAGTATGTTCCTCCTCCACCGACAGGACTGGCCACCCCAGGGAGCAAGCTGGCACCTCCCCACAGTGGGCCTGGCCCCTCTGCTGCCCCTGCAGCATCTGCTCTTCCACGTGCTTGGTTTCCTCTTTCCCTCGCATAGGCCTGGGAAACCATGCTGATCCCCCCTACTTGACATCTGCCTCAAGTATGTCTGGTCCCAAAGTGTCCCTGGAGGAGATAATATTTTAACAGTCACCTCTGGGCTTCACAGGGACAATCAATAACAAGGGGGGATGGTTTCTGAGGTTCGGTGCAGGGGGACACAGCAGCAAGCGCAAGTCAAGGAGAAGCCATTCACACCGCCCTGGGCGATTGCAGAGCTGATCCATCAGTAAGGTCGGCAGGCAGGGCTGTCAGGAATTCGGGCAGCACCAGCATGGAGTTGGCCTGATTTGGACATGGGCTCAGCTAAAGCTGGCCTTTGAACACTCTAAGGCAAAAAAAAAAAAAAAAAAAAGGCTTTGCTAAGCTTATAGCAGGATGGCAACAGAGATACTTAACCTACTTAAGGAAAGTGATCACTTTCAGAGACACTTATTTTAATGCAAGCTTTGAGGTACACCAAAAGCTGATACCCTGATTACGATCTGCCCTCTGTTCCTGGAGGTTGACACCCGCTTTAGCACTACCCAGAGGTCAGAATTGCTGCCTGCACTGAGCATTAATAAAGCTCCCTTTTAAGAATATCCAGCCAACCATTCAGCTAGCTTTCGTCTTTCGTTTAGCAGCATTTATTGAATGACAGATGTGGCCAAGCCCTATTGTGCCTACACACTCAGACACTGTCTTATGTCCTGTTGCCCCCTTTGTGGGATCTGACTGCAGAGGCCCTGGGGATGGAACATCACTGGATCACATATGTGGCTGACTTCCCACCCAAGCCTCACTTCACCTAGTAGCTGCTCTGTCAGTGTTCGCTCGATGAATGGTAACTGGTGTTACCCACATCCCAAGCAAGTGTCTGGCAGGGAGGCCTGGGGGAGGAAGCCAGTAACTGCCTGCTCTGGACTCCATCAGTGGCTTTTCATTATGTCTCAGCAGTTGAACTTGCTTTACAAGTGAAGTCACAGGCAGAACCCCAGAATGTAAAACGCATGAGAACAGAGTAGCTCTCGCTGAAGCGTGTCCTGCCAGCTGGCCCCTTTTGCTGGACCCTTCCTGGATCTTCCAGCTCCAATGGCTTTGGTTTCCAATGGGCATGGTTATCCAGTGCAGCTCCAATATCTTTGGTTTCTCTTCACCTGGGAACCCAGGTTTAGAGATCACTCCAACTTGGAGATATTAAAAAATACAAGGAACAAAAACTGGAGGTTACAATAACCCCAAAACACAACTTACTAGGCTCCACCCTCATCTGTTTTACCATTATTCACTCCATGGACATTGCCGCCCAGGACCTGCCAGGTGAAAGAGTCCTCTTGTTTCCCACCTGATGGCAACCCTCTCTCCCTACTGATCCAGGTCATTGTGGTTATAGCCTCTGCCTCTGGCTATAGCCGCTGCCAAACCAATTACTGGGATACTGAGGCTCGCAGAAGACACCACGGCACCTGCCTGCACCTGGGACAAACGGGGCCAAGGAGCCATCTCCCGTGACCACTCAGGTGACAACAAATCAGTCATTTGTTCATTCAACAAGGCCTATGTATCAGGCCCTGTGCTGGCCACCAGGGACATGATGGGGCCCAGATGAGACAAAGCTACTGCCCCTATGAAACGTGAAATGGGTGCTGGAAAGGATACAGGCAATTACAGCCTGGAGCCAGATGTGCACCTATGAGGACAGGAGGGGAGTTTGGGGGCACAGGGGGAGGAGCCTGATTCAACCTGGGGGTCAGGGAAGGCTTCCTAGAGGAAGTGGCCTCTGAACCGATACCTGAAGAGTTAGCCAGAAGTAGAGGGCACAGGTGAAGAGGGTTTTTGCCAAAGAGAACAGCAGGCGCAAAGGCCCAGGGGCAAGAGTTAAAGAAACCTTGGGAGGAGTGTGAGAGCTAGAGATGGTGTGGTTTAGAGTGACAGGGCAAGACAAAAGCCCAGGTCAGGTAAGGCCAGAGAGGGGCCTGCAGGCCGACAGGCAGATGGCCTGGGGAGGGGGGCAGCAAGCCTTCATGGGGCCCAGCCTTTGCAGTCAAGGTTTCACTCTGTAGGGTTCAAGCCAGGGTGGCTGTGGGGAAGCTAACGGCTGCACTGGTCTGGTTGTGCCTTGAGGAAGGACAAAAAAAGGCAACTGAGGACCTCGCCTTTTGTGCTCCAGTGTCCCAGAGCCCTCGGGAAGCAGGTCTCAGAGTACGCGCTGCTCTTCACCACAGCCTTCCCCAGGGCCTTCGGCATTGATCCCTGGGCTCCTGGGCACAGCCGAGCAACAGGCCCAGACCACTTGCCCACAAACAAGGCCGGTCCGCGGTGCTCCCAGATTCCAAATGTTACTGGCCTGAGGCATGGTGGGCCAGGTCCATGGAGTTGGGCCCTCACAAAATGCCTTCTCCTGGGCTGCACTGTGCAGGGGGCTGCCAACATCCTCTGTGATGGGAATGTTGTCCGCCATCCATTCATTCACTCATTCATTTGTACAGCACACGATTGGCCTGAGGCTGCAGTGGGATCACCACTTTGGCTAACCTGTGTCTGGGAGGGTTGGGCCTCAGAGGTTGATTGATGGGGCCACTGGGGTGACACTGCAGTCTGAGATGAGAAGAGTCACTGTGTGCCTCCAGGGCTGGGGTCTGTCCTGGAGCTGTACCCTGGAGCAGATGCAGGCCCCCAGGTTGGGCCCCAGAAGCATCGGCCCTGCTCATTGCATGCACCTCCCTCACCTGTCTAGGCAGCTCCAGGCCTCCCTACAGACAGCATCAACCTCCCCGGGCACCCCAGCAAGGCTTCCTGAAGAATGGCTGCCACTCCAGTATGCACGAAGCCCCTTCCTTTTCAGAGCTGTCCCAGGCACACTGGGGCCTGGAACAAAAGCACTTGGAGTTGGTTTGAGACACCCCACCTTGCCCCCTCTTCCTATTTCAGCCTGGCCTTCCCTCCCCAGCATGAGAGGCATCAGGAGAAGGGAAACTTCCATTCCTCCTTTGTGCTGACAGACAACAGACAGAGAGACTGGCTCTCAGCATTGCAGGACTCCCAGGCTTGGTGGAGACTCTGTTAGAATAGGGTGGCAAGTTTCCTGGGGCCCTCTCAAGTGTGGTGATGAGGGATGGGGAGCAGCCTCCAGAGGTGCAGAACAAAGGCAGGGCAAAGGGACCGCCTGGTTCTCCCCTGGGGCCACCCTGGGCTGCCACCCAGGGACTCTGCTGGCCCGTGAACTCTCGGTGGCTCCCAGAGGTGCCATTGCCCTCATTTTCCAGGAGGGCGCCTTGCAGGCTGAGAGGTAGGGAAAGAGTGGCGCGTTATTGTGCACTTTTTCTTAAGTCTGTGATAAGCTCCTTCTATTAGACTATAGATCTCGTCACATAAAATAGATTTGTGGACTCGCAGCCAGGGAGAGCCACGCTCCTGAGCTGCAAAAATGGTTCATTTTTTTCCCCCTCTTCCTCGAGTAACTGATGGTCATGAATTTTTCACCCAAATGTCGCCACTAAAGATGTCACCAGCCTCCCACCCCTAGAGATTTTATGATCTGGCTCTAATGAGGTAGGGGTGGGGCATGGGGAGAGGGGACTGCTGTGTCCTGGAGCCAGAAAGGGAACTCTGAAGGTAGGGGATTGGGAGCAGGGGGAGCAGAGGCTGGGGTTTGAATTCTGGAGACAACAGAGCTCTGTTTATTGAGCAGTTACTATGTGGCTGACTAGAGCCAAGTACTTTACATCCACTATCTCGTTTCATCTTCACAACAACATGGCAAAGGAGGTGGCAGATGGGTTGGGATTCAGAGAGGCTGAGTAACTTGCTCAAGGTCACAAAACTTATTAAAGCAGCAGAACCACAGGCAAACCCAGCTCCAAAGTGCTCCAGGGCCTGGGCCATTGATAGCAGTTTCACTGCCTCGATCATAGACTCAGGAAGTGGGGCAGCCTGTCCGCCTTCCCTTTTCTGGCTCAGGATCTTGATGAGCAAATAAGACAACCTATGAAACAGCAAGGCCAAGAGGTAAGACATGTATTTGCAGTCTTAACTAGCTGGGGGAGGGGCGGGCGGGGGTGGTGGTGGAAATGAACTCTCTTGCAAGGATCAGAGTCAAAGTCACATTCAATGGAGAAATAGCCTTTCCTTTTGCAGGGGTAAACACTGAGAAATTGAGACGCTCCCTGTGGCAAGGTGTGTTTTCCTTTTGGGTAACTAGCTAGAGTGCCGTCTATAGCTGTTGCTGGAGAGGATGGAATTGGGACTGGAAACATTCACTGTCTCAATGCTCAGAGGACCACAGGCAGACACCTCCACGCCAGGGGGACCTTCACTGGCTCCTGGCCAATGCCTGCAGCACCAGAAAGGAGGGGACCCTGACTGTCCTCCCTCTGGGAAGGGCTAGGTTGCCAGATTGAAACAGAGGGTCTAGGAAACAAGAGAGAGCTGGGTGTGGGGACAGAGGATGTCCTTGGGGTAAAGCCCCCCAAAGGTTCCTAGAACATCCTCACATCTGCTGTTTACTCAGTACACAATCGTGTAAGATAGGAAGTGCAGGCCAGGGTTACTGTCCCCATTTTTCAGATGAGGACATCAGGGCCACATGTGGAGACAGAGAAGGAGGGGGCTCCGTCTCCTGCACTAGGTAACCATGCTCAATTCCTGCCACCTTTTCTCTCCCCAGTTTCATGTCACCCACTCAGAACGAGCTCCAGCTGGTCTCTGGCCTTGCTGTGGGTCTAGCTCTGACCATTCTGCACTCTCTGATCATGCTCTCTCAAGACTCAGGCCCCAGGGCACTGGCTGGAAAATTAAGGTTACCCAACGAGGCCCAGGGTGGGTGGGTGGGGGATACTGCCAAAATTTCTCCACAGCCCACCCACGCTGAAAAGAAGGAGGCCCTGGTTCTAGCACCCTCCTGTCCCTCCCCAACTCACCTCAGCTTCCTCTTCTGAAAGAAAGATGGAGGGGCTTCTCCAATAAGGTGAGACCCCCCTCTCTGTCTCAGCAGCAGCCCACGAAGCAGTCCGTTGTTGTGACTGGCTGCCCGTGAAGTTGCTAGGGCCTGGGCTTGGGGTTTGTGGATGTGTCAGCTGTGCCCATGGGACCCTGGGGAGGCCTGGTGGGCCAAAGCGAGGCATCCCGGAAGGAATGATGCTGGCCCTTCAGCTCTCCGGGACAAGGGCACAGGACAGAAGGAGGGCTGGGCCCTCAGCCACTTTGCAAAGCCCTCTCCCCAGGGGTAAGGAGACCCATCTGGGGGGTTGCATGGAGCCTGTCGGAGGGGCAGCATGGTTGAGGGGTGGGATCAATGGGAAGGAGGAGACAAATCTAGCACCAGGCCCCTAAAGGGAACTAGAAAATGCCCTGGATTGATTGACAATTTACAAGACTCAAACGCTTTGCACGTGGCACTCCAGGCTACAGCCAGATTATTGCCCTATAAATGAGTAAGAAGCAAGTTGACTGATTGACGACCAGGAGGAATCGAGCCCCAGACAAGTAAACAGGCCATTACAATGCAGCCCTATAGCTCTAATAAGCACTTCCAGGGAGGAGGGAGCTCAGGGTGCTTGCTGAGCAGGTTGCTAACTCTGCCCAGGGGTAAGGAGATGGCTAGGAATACTTCCTGGAAGAGGGGACAGCTCAGCTAATAACCATTAGGGGCACTTGGGCTGCTGCAGTTCTCCTGATAACAGAGTGATTTACAGCCCCAGGTGGGTCGGCTGTGTGGAGAACAGAGGGGTTGGGAGTCGGGGAGCGGGAGGGGGTTGGGGGCAAGCTCAGAATTGCTTGGAAGCTTAGAGTTTTACCTTGAAAATAACGTTTTTTTAATTACTTACCACACTCGTAAGACAGACATTGGGACAGAAAGAAAACCCAGGAACATACCCCCAAACACACTGGAATCTCATGCTGATAGAGATGGCCTCTTACATCAGGGAGGTAAAGATGACAGTGTTCGTAAATGGTGTCGGCACAACTAGGAACCCAGCCGGAGACCGATAAAGCTGGAGACCAGGACAAACTCCAAATGGGTCCAAAATTTAGATGTAGAAATTAAACTGTAAGAGAATCAGAGAAAAACATGAGTGAGTTCCTTTATAACTGTAGCATCGGGAAAGTCTTTCAAGAATGACTCGAAATCCAAAAGCCAGAAAAGTAAAGACAATGGATTAAATTAATAATAACCAACTCCTCCATGATAAAGAACACCATAAACAAGGTCAAAAGACAAATAGGGAGAAAATTTTTGCAATTCACATCATAGCTAAGGGCTAATCTCCCTAATATGTTTTCCTAGAAAACAAGAAAAAAAAGACTAACGTCCCAGTAGAAAAGTGGGCAAAAGATTTGAACAAAGCATTCAGGGGAAAAGAAATCTAAGTGGCCCTTAAACCTATGAAAAGGTCCTCTACCTCATTCACATGAAAAGATATATGAATTAAAACTACAACAAGGCACCATTTCTTACCTATCAGATAGGCAAATCTCCAAAAGTATGACAACACTTTGGTAAGGCGGTTGTGTTGGGAAACAAGCGCTCTTGTATATTGCTGGTGGGAATGAAAAAAAGTACAACCCCAATGAAAGATGGTTTAGTCATTTCTTATCACAGTTACAAATGCATTTACCCTATGACCCGACAATCCCACTTCTGGGAATTTACTCGACAGATCCACCTTGAACATGTGAGAAATGATGTATGTACAAGATTATTCATCGCAGCTATGCGTAATAGCAAAAACCTCGCAAGAACCCAAGTGTCTATTCAAAAGGACCAGCGAAATAAACGATGGTATATCTACACAATGGAATACTACGCAGCTGTTGGAGGAGAAGGAAGAGAAGAAGGAAGGAAAGGCGCAGAGGAGGAAGAATGAGGCAGCTCTCTACATTCTGATATGCAAAAGTTTCCTGTATATATTACTAGGTAAAAACACAAGGAGTAGAACAGCATATATGTATGTAAATACTTATCACTTTATGGGTTTACTTAAAGGAATGCCGGACAGGTATACAAAAAAACTAAATGTTCCTCTAGGGATCGGGGTGATGAGATGGCTGGGACATGAATAGAAATGGGACGTCTGCCTTTTGATAGCAGTTTGGATTTCGAATCATGTGAATGTATTGCACGTTGAAACATTGATAATGATGTTAAAATAAACAACTTGCCATGTGAGTAAACATTGATCTTTATCAGGTATGTGTCTGGTGGTTTGTTTATCCCTAAATAGAAAATCTCTGATTTGGGGACAGAGGCTACCTCCATGGGCTCCAGTAAGTCCAGAGTCCAGGGACTGGGCTGGCTGGGTCCAGGGCCCTCAGCAGTCGGTCTGATGGCCAGTGGCCAGGGAAGCAGCTCTGGCACTCAGCAGGGACCTAGCGGCTGTCCTTTTCCTCGCTCTCCTTCAGGATAAAGACTTCCTTTCAGCTGCAGACAAGGGACAGGCAGGAAAGAAGGGAGTCCTAGATGGTTCTCCATACCCCACCGCCTCCAGGAAGCCTTCCTGGGTCCACGGGGATGGTGGGACACTTCTTTGGGCCCCCTCTGCTTGGCCAGTCTGTCCAGGGCTGGGGCCCTTGGTCCTGATGGTATGCCGCCCCATGGCCTCCCCCTCAGCACTGGCCTGTTGGTCCTCTGACCTGGAGCGCCCAGCCCCGCACCAGTGTGGATGGGGCTCTGTCCATTTAAACACACCAACAGGAGCACTTTGCAAACTCGAAATGACTGTGCACCAATAACATCTCCCTGGGGTGGGAGGGAGAAAGAGGAAGGACAGTCTGACTATGGTTCCCCAACAGAGGCCTGAGTTTTAAATGCCAAGTTTGCTCGCACCCCACCCGGTGGCTTGTACACACCTATACACGGAAGGCTGTAATTTTTCTACATGAGTCACAGGTAGGATCACACCCAAGTTACCGGCACTCCGCTCCTTAGGGCGGGCTGGTCAGGCAGTCGCCTTTGTCTTCCAATTATGCTGTTTTTTATTGCTCTTTTAACTATAACAGAAACACCCAAAGAGACAAGGTCTGGAGGGCAATTAATGACATACAGAAAAGCCACTGAAAGCCACTGGACTGGGGGCCCATAGGAAGACCTATGTCTGGACCCAGCACTGGCCCCCTACTTAAGTGTAAGGAAGCTGCGTGGGATAGTGGCTACTGAGTGCATCCTGACATCCCACAAGCTGGGTTCTGATCTTGGCTCTGGTGCTAACCAGCTGTGTGGCCCTGGAGAAGTCACTTTAGCTCTCTGAGCTTCCATTTCCTTTTCTGTAGAATGAACTGCTGGGGGGATAACTAAACTGACACTGTGAAGCACCTGCCAACCAGTAAGCATTCCATCAATGCTGAATCCTCCAAAGGTCCTCCCACAGTTACTGCTTTCAGTTTTATGGGCTTATGTCTTCTCCCTCGAACTTCCTGTCCTTTTCTACAGACCCTAACACACTACCATGCACACAGTAGGTGCACAGGGCAGCAGAAAGAGCATGGGCTCTGGAGTCCAGTTCTCATCCATTCCATAAATATCAACCAAACACCTTGATGTGTTGAAATGTGCCGGGGGCTGGGGACCCAAAGACCCGATCTCTGCCCTGGAGGGGCTCACCCTCCCTGACAAAGGGACCTAGAGCAGTAACAAGAGAGAGAAGGGAGGTGGCAAGCACCCCATCGAGGGAAGAGGGAAGGCTTGCCGAGGGTGATGCGTGCCTGAGTCTGCACCCGGGAGGAAGAGTCGGAGAGAGCCAGGACAGGAGAGCTGTCAAAGGTCTGGCGGGAGACACAGCGGGAGGAGGTCTGGGAAGGCTGGAACCTGGAAGGGAGGACAGGAAGAGAGAGGCCCAAGGAAACGCCTGAGGTGAGATCTGAAAGGGCCTTTTCACCCAGGCTAAGGAGTTTGAGCTCAATCTAGGAAGAGTCCCTAGAGGACTTAAAGGTGTTCCAATTTTCTGGCGTTGAAGATAGGAGAAACATGAATTACAAGGCCAAGGGTGGAGGCAGAGACAGTTCAGAGGCAGCAGTGATTCAGGCAAAAAATGGATGGAGCCTGAATCTCCAGTCACTTTGAATCCCTCCCCAGCCACTTACCAGCTGTGAGACCTTAGGCAAGTGATTTACATACTCCTGATGGTGGTTTCTCATTCCTAAATTACAGTAGTGATGCCTGGTTCCCAGGGTATTAAGATTTCATAGGGATTGAAAGCAGGACTGTACCACATTGATATAAATAAATATTATTTATTGGATAAATAAATCAATGGGGTAGAAAGGACAGCTCTTCCATACACTAGAACGCCAATTAATACTGTGGCAGGGAAGAAGGAAATGGAAAGGTCATCATTAGACGAACACCCCAGTAATAATTGTTGCAAATGATATATGCCAAGGCTGTTAGTACTGATGAACAAAATTTTGAAGGGAGGCAGGACGTGCCTAGCCTCACAGTATCACTCTCCAGATATTTACTGACTAATAAGGGAAGGACAGGAACTTTACAGGGAGAAACCTGGCTGACACACTGTAGTCAAGTGATCAAGGCTAATGCATAACCTCACTCTGACCATGAGAAAACACTGGACAAATTCTAATGGAGGGAACTTCAACAAAATTACTGACCAGTATTCTTCAAAAGTATCAAGGTTATGAAAGATGAAGCAAGACCAAGGAACTGTTAGTGGCTAGACAGTAACGAAAATGGCAACAAGTCAGCAGATAGGATCCTGGGACCGAATGAGGACAGTAGTGGAAAATCAAGTGAAATTCAAAAGCAAGAGCGGCAGTTTACTTAAGAGTATTGAACCAACGTTAATTTCCTGCTTTTGCTAATTGTGCTGTGGTTATAGAAGATGCTAACTTGAGGGGAAGCTGGGGGTGGGGGATCTATAGGAACATGGCAACTATTTTTGCAACTTTTCAGTAAATCTAAAGTTAGTTTAAAATAAAAAGGTATTTTCGTTATTTTTCTTTTTAGGAACTATATCAGTGGAGACATTTTGAATTAGAGATTTTTAATCTCTAATGCCCATGCCCCTCCTCAGACCAATTGGACCAGCAATTTGAGAGAGAGGAGGGACTCAGGCATGCGGAGCCTTTGAAAATCCCCAGGAGATGCCAATGGCAGCCCCAGGTGAAGGGTGCCCTCTCTGTAAATCACTTGGCCCATAGTAGGCCTTCAATTAACCATCATTCCCCCACATAAATGAGTTGGTTCATCAATTGACACCTTCGTGCATTCAACAACTATTACTGAATACCTACCATGTGCAAGGCACAGCAGGGGCATAATGATGGGCAAGAAAGACAAAAACCTGTATATTCTAGCGGGAGAGACAAACAATAAATATGTGAGATTATTACACATGTGACAGGGACTTTAAAGGAGACAAGTGAATATGATAGGGACTAACTGGAGGGGTGGGAGCTCCATCAGATGGAGCAGTTCAGAGGGGCAAACACCCCCCCCCCCGGAAGTGACATTTAAACTGGAAGGATGGAGTCAGGAGAACACGGGTGGGGGTTGGGGGGGGTTGGGGGGGTAGCACATGATAAAGGAGAAGGAAAGTGCCCCGAGTCCTGAGACAGCCTTGCAGCCACAGGGAGGGAGGAGCATGGGAGAGGGACCATGATGAGGAGTCTGGCTTTCATTTTAGGTACAATGGAAAGACTTCAGTATGGGTTTAAACAGGGTGGGGTGGGGGAATGTTCTTTGATCTGATTTAGAGTTTTAAAAGATCTCTGGAAAACAAAAAGATTACTCTGGCTGCCAGTGGAGACTAATCAGTAGGGGACCCATTAGGAGGTTGCTTGCTGCATTCAGGAGAGAGATGATGGTGGCCTGGGCCAGGGAGGAGGTAACAGAGGAGGTGAGATGCCAACCCACTGAAATAGGTCTCTGTGCTGAGTCCAGGTTTGTGGTAAGCAGGCCCCTGACTGCCTAGCTCTCCCCTCCAACCCCTTTACTGAGCAGCTGAGCCAAACATTCTTTGCAGATTCAGCTGGACCCTACTGTTAGAGCCCTGCCACACTGTCATAGCCACAAGACACCTACACACCTTAACATATCACATCCCACATTAAGCCCGTAAGTCACATGCTCTCTGAGTCCCTAACACTGATGGGAGAACTGAAACTCAGAGAGGAGAAGGCATTCACTCAACATCACACAGCACATAGAACCAGGATGGACTGTCTCACTGGCCCAGACTGGGTCCCTGATTGGGACCCACCTCTTCCTCTGAGCAAGGAAGATGAAGGCGGGAGGTGTTGGCAGAAAACTGGTGCTTTTGGCAAACGAGGCAAGGCTGGCAGCCCGAGCCAGGCTGGGTCCACGTAGACTGCAGATGGCAGTACTGTCAGCCCAGAGATGTGGCTTCAGCCTGGTCCCCGGATTCCCTGACTCCCCAGCCCAGAGAGGCCAGATTCCCAGGAAAGTCATTCTCACTAAGGTGTGAATGACTGATAGCTTGTCCTTTCCTGAAAGGGAGAGACAGCATGGGGACAGCGTACATTGGGGTCCAGAAGCAGGAGAAAGGGAAAGCACTGAAGATAGAAACTTTGTCTCCCCATCCAGTGGCTCTCTCTTGGCAGCTGTAGCTCCTTGGGGCTCAGTTACTAGCTTCAAACTCCTCCTCTTAATTCCCCAAATCAACAACATATGTAGGAGCTCAGCCTCTCACCCTTTCCCAACTCACGTTGGAGTCCCCTCCACAGTTGGTGGCTGTCCCTCCCCTGGCTTTGGACACAGCCAGTGACAGGCTGTGTGCTTATCAACGGAGCTTATGTTCTATGAGAACAACTACTAGAAAAGTCCTTCTGTACAGGTGTGCAACATGGAGGAGGTAGGTATAAAACATACACAGGAGGATCTGTTTGTTTCCCTTTTATAGATGAGGAAACTGAGGCACAGGGAGATGAAATGTTATCTGACATCACACAGGAAAGAATGGAGCTGGGATGAAAACCTAGGCTGGAAGCCTGATTTCAGAAACCTCTCTAGTAGGTGATCTGAGGGGTCCAGCTCTGGCCTGTTTGCCCCATCATTAGCAACCCCTTTGGTCAAAGTGTGGTCTCCCAAAGGTCATTGAAGGGTGGGGGTTGGGACAGCATGACTGGGGCCCAGGCCTCATAGTCACAGGCCCAATTTAAGAGGAGACAAGGCAGGGGTGGGGCCCCAGGATGTCGCTTCACCTCTCTGAGCCACACTCTGGGCCAAGTCGGGCCTATATGCCCAGCTCCCCGTGGTCCCAGAGGACATTACCTCCCAAACTGTCCCACCGGGCAGAGCACACACACGGTTCTCCAGTGGTGATTGTGGGACTCTGGGATGAGGGGACAATGGAGGCCAGCCTCTCCCCCTCCTCCGGGAGGCCCCCCCCACCTCCCCTCTGCCTGTTCCTGCATTCCTCTAAGGCTGACCCACCCCCTGCCCTGTTATCCTGGGGACTCCAGGCTGGCCCCATCCTCCCACCCAAGCTTCGGCTGCCTCAATCTCCAGGCCCCCTCCCTTCCTGCAAAAGGCTGCAAATGCTTCTGAGGGCTGGAACATCTGGCTAATGACGGGGAAAGTGCTGAGACGACAGGTTATTTCAACACTGTCATCATCCGTTGGGTATTTCAACACTCAGTGCTTGTGCAAGAGACATAATGGGACCTGTCATAAACTCACGCTGTCTCAAAGCTCGGGCACGTCGTGGCGGGGCTGACGGGGAGGTGTTGGGGTTTAGCAATAGGTGCCGTCCTGGGGCCTGCAGCCTCCTTAGGGTTATTTTGGCTCCACCGTGGAAGGCCCCAGAGAGAAATCTCAGGGTGTCAGAGAAAACCCAGAGCAATTACCTCTCAGGGTAATTAGATGGTGGCAGAGATAGATAGCACCCACCTTCCTGCCTCCCTGCCTTCCCTCTGCCTGCCAGGGAGAGGGAGAGGGGAGGACCAGCTGCCCCATCCCACTGGGCCAGCCCCATGCGGGGAGGAGGCTGCAGCTGACCTCACAGAAGCAGCAGCTGTGAATCATGGCCCTGACCACATTCCCACTTCCCTGGGGGTGGACAAGCCTGTGGGTCCTCAACAGTGCAGCTCGGCACCCATAGCTGGCCACCCTCCCATCATGGCAGCATCTCCCAGAGCTGTGGAGAGGCTCTGGGAACCTGTGGGCCACTCTACAGCAGGCCAGAGTCAGGGCTTGGGCTCGTAATCCTTGATTCAGCTCTGCCCTGATCCAAGATTTCGTCTGAACCCTGACCACCCCTTTAGGAGGCTAAGTGGAGTGGGGAGGGTAGTGGAGCATCAGCTGCAATTGGGAGGTGAGGTCTAGAGGAGGCGGCCGCCAACCACACAGGCACAGCTGCAGTTGGGAGCAAGGCTGGGCTCCAGCCACCAGCTTTCATGGAGCAATGGAGTCATTGCCCCAAGCTGGCAAAGCTGGAGGGATGAGCAAGCAGAGACCACCCCCAAAGCCAATTGAAGCCCATGCAGACAGCACCAGACCCCGGCCTCATCCTGACACCCAGCCATGACAACCTTTTCCCCACACACATCTCCAGAGTGTTCCAGGAGGGACAGTCCTAGTGGGGATCTGGTGAGAGCTCACGAGGATGAGAAGGCAGCCAAGGATCCCCATTCCTGGAGATAAGGGGCAGGGTGTGCCAAAAGAGGACACCAGAGAGAGGGAAGTGTGTGGAGGAGGACAGGGGAGCTGGAACAACATGAGGCCCGCCATGTGGGTAGCCACAGACTGAGCCAAGGCCGGGGCCTGAGGTGGGCATGCTCAGGCGTGTGGATTCCTTTGAGTAGGCACTGGGGAGCCATAGAAGGTCTTTGACCACGGGAGCTCCAAGTGCACCACAGCGCTTTGAGCCCCTTCTTAGGCTCTGTCTGGCAGCAAGCGGTGGGCGGAGAGTTCCAGGGAGGAAGGCAGGAGGCGCAGAGCATGGCCAGGAGGCTGGAAAATAGCCAGATGGGGACCGTGGTCAGAATGAGGGGTAGAGGAGGAGGAAAGAGGGGGTGTGAGCCTGAGGACAAGTGGAAATAGACTCCCCAGGACTGGGTTCCATGCTGGGAGGACTGGGACAACGAGGGGCCCTTCTCAGAAATGGAGAGACGAGTGGGCAGGGTTCATGTGGGACTCGGGGTCTGCGTGGAAACGGCCCCTACAGGACCCCGGCTGGTACATCCCCCTCCATCAGTAGGGAGGCTGATCCTCTGCTTTGATCAGACCAATCAGACATACTCCTAAGAGGCCACATCATCCACAAAAATGATTCTACATGGTTTTGGCTCCTGCTCCAGGACACAGATTCCCTCCCTGAAAACTCTTCTCCCCTGATCCCACCTCCTTGGCCTCTCCTAAACTTCATTCAAAGTCCTCTATAAGGTCACCAGAGTAGCCCTCCCCTGCCTGCTAGCTGCAGCCCCCCCCCCCGAGTTGGCCCCCACTGAGTCCTCAACACTGCCCACACCTGTCCCTCCACTGGTCTGCCCACGGCTCTGCTCCCACCAGGCCCCACCTCCTGCCTGGGCTCCCACTACAGCTGGGGCTTCCAAGTGCCCTCCTTCCAGGACCCCAGCTTCTGTGCCCACAGGAAGTACAGCCATCTTGCCCTCAACCAGGCATTCTTTGCCTGTCCTTGGGGCAGGGACCTGTCAGCAAGAATGTCACATCCTGGTGGTTGTCAGAGGCTCCTTTCCAAGTGCTATTTTTCCAGGAGAGTGTCACCACCTTCAGACGTACAAAGGCTACGTAGGGGGACGGTTCCCTCTGATTGGCACCTGGGTCTCAGTTGATGCTCACACCTGTCCAATATGGCAGGCATCCCCATCATTTCATTTTACAAGTGAGGATCCCGCTGTTTCTCCTTTGTTTCCTGGGCAGGCAGCCACCCAGGCCCTGTCTTCCCTGCACCTCAGCCAGGCTTCCTCTCAAGCACCTGCCTCCCCTCCAATGCCCGACGCCACCCTTGCCCACGTTCATGGGCCCACAGTGAAGCAGCCATGAGGTGGACATCACCCTGGCCTTGGGACTGGCAGACACGGTGTGGTGGCAGTCCCAGCTCCACCCTAGTTTTTTGCTTCATCATCTTGGGGAAGTTTTTAGCCATCATTGGGCTTCTGTTTCCTCCCCTTCAAAAGGAGGCAGTGCCTCAGTTTCCCTGGCCAAGATCATGGCATGGTAGAGGGATGCCTCTGAGCACAGGCTGGCTGCTGGAGTGCGGTTTTAGTTTTGCGTTGTGGACCTAGGCCCCCTCATTGCTCTTGGTCTGTTTTCTCATCTGTAAATGGGGGGGGGTAGAATCATATCTCTGTCATACAAAGCACAGGGCAGGTGCCATAGGGATGCTGTGTGACTTTTTTCAATGTGATAGTCAAGGTTCCATCTGGCTCTAGAACCATCTATTGTTCCTTAACAGACCACCTCCCTGGGGACAGCCCAGCAGCTCTGAGGCTGGACTACCAAGCCCTCACCAAAATCAGGTCTATAGTCTCAATAAAGCCACAATTGTAAACCCAGAAATGAGCTCATTTCCCAGGAGCCCTCAGAGAGCTGCCAGGGCCAAGACAGGGGGTTCTGTGAGGGCTCGATACCTCTGAGGCTGGGCAATGACTCAGGGGACACCACAAGCCCCTGTGCACCCAGTGGGACAGACCAGCTTGAACATACTCTCTCACTCTCACTCTTACTCACTCTCACTGTCTCCCGCTCCTCCTCCTCCAATAGGCATCCCACCCAGGAACCCTTCTCTGCACTTGGCCTATCCCTCCCAATATAAGGCACCTTCAAGGATGTGAGCCTGATGACAATGACAACAGGATGACCACATACTAGGAACTTAGGATGGGGAGCAAAGAAGGGGAAGCCAGCCCATAGAAGTGTGAGGCAGGAACAGCCACATTCCCTCCTGCCCGTTTGATGCCATGCTGCACACTGGGCCCTTGGGCCAGGGGTCCCTGTTCCCCGCTAGGAGACACTCTCTGCCCAAGGAGAGGCTCCCAGTCCTGTCAGAATGGGGCCCGCAGGGCGGCCGCGGTGCTGTGGGAGACCAAGGAGGGTGTCCAGGCTGCCCTGACTCCCTGGGCACAGGAGCGGCCTCACTGCCCGGCCTCCTGCTTGGCGAGGGACAGCCAAGATGCAGCCGGTGGTCTAGGGCACGGGCGTCCCATTGTCGTTTCCCCCACTGCTCGGCCGGATGGCACCATCTCCTAATGCATCTGCCTGTTTACATTCCCCCAACGAAAAGCAGCTTTGTTTATGGAAAAAAGCTATTTTGGTTCCACGTTTTCTCTCAACTCCTCCAACTCGCTGGCGGAATGGCTGCTGTTCTCTTGGGGAGCTGAGAGGAGCCATGGAGCCCATCTCCACCTCCTTGGGGAAGTGTCTCAGGGCTCCCCCTGGGGGGAGACCAAGGACAGGGGACTAGGGCAGAGTGGCAGAGTGCCACCTCCTCCCACCAAGGCTCTAGGAAAAGCACTGATGTGAGCCAACACTCTGCACAGGTCAGGCAAGTGTTGCCCCGGGGCAGGAGAATGGGGTTCTTGAAAGCTGGTGGCCCGAGACACCACCCCCTCCATGCACTCCACCCGCCCTGGGTTTATCAGCCAGACCCTTCTCTGCCTGCTGGGTGAGTAACATTGTGGATGAGAAACAGACCCCCAGAGGTGAAGTGGCATCTCCAAAGTCACAAAGCAAGCGAGACACAGGAGTGCCCCTCCAGCTCTTATGCCTGTTCCCCAGCATGTGCCCTGGGATGGAGGGAGATATGCATATCAACAGGGGAGTCCATGGCTATGGCCATTTCTATAAAAAGCCACGGCAAACGTTTCATTCCAGGCTCAGGAAACTGAACCAAGCGTGAGCAGGAATAATCAAGTCCTGTGCATAGACACTTCTCCAGAGGGGAGCTGCCATTTTCCAGATGAGAACCCCAAAGCTCGGCAGGGGCAAGACAAAACAAGTCATGATATCCCTCCAAGAAAAAAACAAGAGTTGGGTTCCCCATGCCCAGTACACCTGCCTCCCCAGGCAGGAGAAGGTGCGCGGGGAGCAGCAGAGGGCTCAGCTGCATGCTTACCATGCTGTGTAGAATGCCTCTCCCATCCTCCCTTCCTTCAGGGCCATGCTCCCTTCTTCCGTGGAATTTGTAATTTCTGGTGCATGCATACCACCTGGACTGCCAAGGCAGGTCAACAGCTGTCACCATGACAACAAAGAAAAAGAAAAGAAAAAGAAAGGCTGACCAGGTGGAACACCCCCTTCAGAGAAGAGACCACAGGACAACTTCTCTTGCCCTAATTCCCCTGCTCCAAGAATGGGAACCCCCACTGGGAATGGCAATCAGGGAGTGATTAGAGAAGAGCTTAAAAGTTCTCAAACAAGGAGCTGGACATGCTCACAGCCTGATGTAGGGCCTCTCCTAGTCTTCTGGGGACTCACGGCCTGTGGCTACAGCAGGGATGTGGCCTGGGATCCCCTGTTCTAGAGTAAGGCCATCAGCTCTAAGCCTTGGGGAGACAGTGCTTTCCTTAGGGCCTCTCACCCTAGGCTCCCCTTGCCCTGCCTTGCCCACTGAGCCTCGTGCAAAACCACAAAGGAAACTTTTAGACCTTCGATGGTTGGACACACAGTGCCAGGTGGCCTTATTTTGGGCAGACAGGTGTCCACTTCACAAAGGTACCTGGAAACCACCCTGGCACCAAAGCAGTGCTGTCCTCGATATCTTTTCTCCACCTTCTTGGGTTAATCCCTAGAGGGAGAGGAATTGCAAACCAGGGTGACCCCAGGCAGGGGACAAACATAAAGGAGAAGTCCCTTCTCAATCAAGGGGTGGGCAGGGCTTCCCCGTCTGGACCTCGGGAAGTCGCTGTGACTGAGTCAGCACCCAGGGCCCTTCTTGGAGTGTCTCCCAGAAGAGGAAAATGTGGCCACTTGGCCTAGTGGCCTCCTGCCCCAGACGATGTTTCCAACAGTGATATTTTCAGTCTATTAATGGGACCGGCAACTTGAACCAGGCCTTCCCTGCTCCCATGGAAAGTGCTGTGTTTGGCTGATGGCAGTACTTTATAAAACACAGTCACAGTCTCAGTATTCCTGGGCCTCTCTTTTGTGTCACCACACAGGGGAGGGCGTCCTGTGACCTGGGAGGCCCTGAGGCCCAGCCACACTCCACAGGCGCAGGGCCTAGATTCAAAGGAACTGTCACACTGGAGAAAAGCCCACTAGAGTTTACAATGGGCTTTCTCTTGCCTCGTACCAATTCACCCTTTGAGGTGGATAAGGAATCAGAGGGGATGTCAAACACCTAGAAAGTGTAGTGACAGGACCCAGCCCCTGCCCTTCTCCACTTCAGCCCACAAGCAAGTGCCCAAATACCCACTCTGTACCCAGCACTGAGTGGTAGGGGCCTGGGACGGGTGTGGGCCTGGCCCTGACCCTGGCCCAGCCCCTGCTCTCCAGCCCCGCATTCAGCAGTCCAATCCTGCCAATCCTGGATCCAACCCCACCCCTGGCCTGCCCACATCCTGCAACAGTTCCTGCTGCCTAGATGCTTAATTGAGTCCTTGGGCTGAATTTGAGATCCAACACCAAATCGTCCCTGTCTGCCTCCCCCTCTCTATCCCCGCTTTATCACTTCACACTCTTTGCTTTGGCTAAATAAACCTAAGTCTTCCTTACTGAGAACTGCTGACATATGGCAAGCACACATTATTTTCTGTCCACCAAGATTGTACTGAGCTGCCAGAATGTTCCCTGTCCACACTCAGTGAGTCCCCCTCCAGGCCTTTGCCTGGGGTTTAATGTTCGTCCATCCATCCATCCATCCATCCATCCATCCATCCATCCATCCATATCTAAATTCCACCTGCACTTCAATGCACAATTCAAGCTTTACCCTCCCCAAAGTCACCCCACAAATAAGTCACCACTCCCCCATATCACAGTTGAAGCAAGTCACCCTCTGGCTGGCATCAGAGTTGCAGGCTTATCTCTAATTCCTCCCACCAGATGGTGAGTTCCTGGGGTGGCCGGAGGGGTATGCAATAAAGGATGTGACTCATCTCAGGGACCTTAATACCCAGGGCAAGGCCTCCAAGAACACAAGAGTTGTCACTGATGATTGACTGAATGGATGAATGAGAAAAATAACAAATGGAACAAGGGGAAGTAGAGTGGCCTATAGAAGTCCTTTAGGGTATCCATCATGCTCAGATCCTGCTGGTCATTGGGCTCCCCCTCCTCCTCTGCACATCATTCTTTTGTCTGCCCATTGCCTCTGAACACTCCCCCTACTTCTGGAGAATTCCCCACATTCTGAGTTTCCATCTTCCCTCACAGAACCCAGCCAGCCAACCTTCTAGTCTCCCTTGCAGCTAGGTTTTCATCATGTGACCTGGGGTCCACCAATCTCAGGATGGAAAGGGGTGACCCAGGAAGCAGATGCCAAGTGGAATTCATTCTGGCTGGCTGGGGTTGGCTCTCGTGTTGTTTCTTTTTTTTTTTTTAAAGATTTTATTGGGGAATTGGGGGAGGGGAACAGCTTGGAGAATCGGGAAAGGGGAACAGACAAGTTGCTGTCTTTCTGCTCTTCAGTCTAGCTGCGGAGGACATCGTTTCACTGGCCTATGCTGGTATCATCACTGCCCTCTTCCCGGATGAGGCAGATCGGTCGCCGGCCTCTGGATATCGCTCACCGTGGCTATTGGCAGCTCACGCTGGCTGCAGCAGGGGCTGCAGCCTACACCATCACCGGGACTCCCATAGTCCAGCTCCAGGTGGAGCTGTTGTTAGCTGTAGAGGGCAGTGTCACTGGCCCTCATATGTGGGGTCCGAACCAGGGCCGCTGGCATCCCAAAACCAGCTCTTAACCAATGCGCCACTCGGCCAGCCCTCGTGTTGTTTCTGAAGACAGTGCTGTGGCTGATGTGGGAGCACTTGAGGGCTAGCCCAGGTATGCCCACCACAGCAGTCCTGCAATGGGATCTGGGGCCCCACTCCCGGTTCTGGTACTTGGACTTTCCCAGAGATTCCATGCTATGGAGTATCCCTGAATAAATTCCTTGCCTGCCTAACATGGCCAGAGTTGGCTTCTGTGACTGAAATTCCAAATCTTGATGTGTTGACATCACCATTAGGAAAGTGCCCCAGCAAGCCTTGGCTGGTCCCAGCTTAGAGGGGCATTTGTGGTCAGGCTGAGCCTCCTGGAGGCAGAGTGGAATAGAGGTGCCCTGGTTCAGGCCCTGCCTGGCCTGTAGATGCCCGCCCATCAAAGTAGGACTAAGACAGAAGTCAGGGGGGTTGCCAGTGGTCCCAAGGTTGCCCTGTTGCTCCAGCGCATGGCTCTCCCCTCTGCGCCTTCATCGCTGTTCTTGCCTCTGCCTATTAACCCTCTCAACCTCTGCTAACTCTTTCTCATTGTCCTCTAAGACTCAGCTTCTCATGATCTCTTTCAGGAAGCTTCCAGCTCCATCCCTTTTGGGCTAGGTGCCTCCTTGATGGTTCCAGAGCCCCCAGCCACATCTACCAATGCCCTTCCACACAGTATAGTAATGATCCACTGCCACAGCTGTCTGTGTCCCTACTGGATGGTGACTCCCTGAGAGCAGGGCTCAGGTCTTGGTCATTCTGAGTAGTCCATTTCAAGTGCAGTCCTGGCACACAGGAGATGCTCAGGGAATGTCTGCTGAAGAAGAAAGGAGGAAGGGAGGGGAGGAGGGAGGGAATGAGAGAAGAAGGAAAGGAGGGAGGAAACAAGCTCACCTCTGGGCTTGGTGACAACGGGGAGAGAGGTAGTTGCCAGGGTGGCCCTCGGATTGGGTGGTTGCACTCACCCCTACCTGAGCGCCCCCAGACCGGGGATAACCTGCTCGGCTTGTGTCTGTGCAAAGGGAATATGTAGGGCTGGTCAATGCCTGCCACTCAAGCTACTGTGGGTTTTTAGCAAATGCAGTGGAAAAAATATTTCCCAGGAAATAAATCTGGAGCTAACAGCTTGCTTCAAGACCCCCACCCCCACATCTTATCCCACATCGCTTTGTATGGAGATTTGAACTTCTCCATTTGTTAGCTTGGGACACTTGTCGAGCAGACGTCAAGGAAGGAGGCAGCAATAGCAGTTTCCTGGGCAGCTGTGAGTAGAAGTCAAGCACATCCCTTTGGAATTGCTCTTCCTTTCCTGGCGTGGGCAGGTGGGGGAAGTTCCCAAGGGGCTTCTGGGGAGGCATCTGGCCACCCCACCCCACTAGCCCTGCTGCCATGGCAGCAAAGAGTCCAAGTGCGAAAGGTCTCTGTTCCTCTGGCAGCAGCCACCAGAGATTGACACCCTGGTATTGCAAGCTGGGGTCAGTGGGGTCATGCTGACCCTGCAAAGCTGCACCGGAATGATTTACAGCCCACCGCAGACTGTGGATGGTGGAAGGCTGTGAATTCTTTTCCCAATATGTCTGTGGAGTCTTGAGGTGGGGGCAAGACTGGTCACATCTCAAGATTGCCCATGAGCTGGAGCCGTTTCTACTGAATTCCAGTTTGGAAGGTCTCAGTCTCTTGCTCAAGATGCCTCAATCCTCCACCACAGCCACACAGATATGTGAATCCTTTCCCTCCATTTCCATCCCAAACCCACTCCCATCAGGCATTTGTGTGGGAAGAGGCTTCCTGGTGGTTGGAGAGGCAGAGGGAACTGCTTTGCAATTATAGCAACCTATTAAAATCCTTCTCCCTTGATGTCTCCCCGTTGTCTCTGTCCTGGCATCCTCCCGAGCCTCAAATCCTGCCTACTGTCAAAGCAGCACTGTCCAGCCCCCTTGGTCCTGTTTTCTTCTCTAGAAAGTCTAATCAATTTTCCTAAACAGGGATGATTCACTTCTAAGGAGAATTTGGTGCCAGTTTTTAAAATGATGGATTTTCATCCCATTATGCCAATACTGGACTTACCCTCACAGCAGATATAGTTCCTGGCATCCTTGCATTCCAGGGACCCAGAACTGAGTGGAGCAGGGACCCATACCTCACAGAGTCTCAGGGGGGCAAACCCTAAAGAGACTACCATGGCAGGGAAGGATGGGAGATGCTGGGTTGAGGCAAGCACAACCCAGACCCAATGAAACACATGAGAGGCAGCTGCCTCTACCAGGAGGAGCCAGAAAGGGCTTCACCATGAGGTGATGGGAATGATGGCCTTAAAGGGGTTTCATGAGGGGAGGAGGCAGCTGAAACACAATCTACCATTACTACCTCTCTAAGATGTACCTCTCAGGCTGGGCTATAATCATCAATTCTTGAGTCTGCCTCCCCCATCAGACTGGGAGTTCCTGGAAGGTGATTTCCCTTCAGAGGTCAAGTTCAATCAATCTTGGTTTGGGAGGAAGATGAATAAAGGTGGCAGCTGTGACAGCAGCATAGAGTCCCTGGGCCCCAGCAGCCTCAGGACCCCTGACACTACAGCAGAGATAAGAGGCAGAATTAGTGGGATCTGCATCCTACTCTTGGCAGTGGACACGATCACTTCAAACTGAGAGTGAGCAGGATAGGGGGCTGCCGGTCCTTGGGCCACTCCCATAGAAAGATAGAAAGGCCTTTTTAGCACTTTCAAGCACTTGTGAGCCACCAACAATCCCATCACAAGCCCTCTGCTCTGACAAGGGCCATGAACTCACATCTGCCCAGCACTCTACAGTTAGGAAGATGTTTGAAAACCCATGAGCTCAGTGGAATTAAGGTGTGGACCCTACAGTCCACCTGTGGCCCCACAGGACTGAGGGAGGAGATGGACAGGAAGCACATGGTAAGCCTTAGGCACTGCACAGGATTGTGAATCAGTAGGCTCTCTGGTCCCCTCAGCCTCCGTGTTCCTGGAACTTGCAAAGCAGTGAGAGTGGGCAGCAGTGTAACACTTAATTACAGGCTGCCTTGCATTGTTCTCTAATTACTATTTCAAGCTTGGGAGGCTCTTCACCTGCACTGGATCCTCGAGTGCAGAGGATGTGCCTTCTGCATCTTCTCTGTGCCCACCTGCCCCCTGCCGTGCCAGCCCCAAACCAGATCCATGCACACACTCAAAACTAGCAGGCTTGGCTAATTCCTCTACACATGGCTATACATTAGAATAATCTGGGAGGTTTGACAAAATACTGATGCTCGGCCCCACCTCCAAGGAGACTGATTTAACTGGTCTGAGGTGGGGCTTGGGCATCATCAGTATTTTATTAAACTAAAATGATCATTCTAATGTACAGCAAAGGCTGAGAACCTTTAACTGTTGCATCTCCTGCAACAAATGCAGCCAATGCCCCTGTGAAGACTGGCTCTTGATACTAAGCTTCACCCCTTTTCAGATCTCACCCCCCTCAGTGGCTTCAGTTCTCCCCTACATCAGATGACTTCTACATCTGTGTCCCACCAGAGAGACTTTAGGCTCCAAAATATAACCCCACAGGGACAGACGCATACAGTACAGAGCTCCATCTGTACTAGCACCTTGGTGAATGGCACCTGCACCGTGGTGAACAGCTGCATTCATCATATGCTTTAGGCTATCAGTGATGGAAAACCAACTGGAACTCCTCTAGGCCATGGAAGGACTTGGGGCATCTTCTGTAACTATGGGTCTACAGCTCATTCGTACCACCAAGAACCACATTTCTTCATGCTGAAATACCCTCGGGATGAACCGTGTTGCCCTAGTCAAATGCCCACCCTACACCAACCAGCTGAGACCAGAGGCAGAGATCACAGGACGGGTAGAGACCACTCTTGTATAGAGACAGAAGAACTCCATTTAAGATGGAGTAAATCAGATTGCAACAGTCTCTCTTCCCCCAAACTAATAATTTATGGTGTTAGACAAATAACAACAATAATGACAAAATCCAGAGAGGGCATTTTTGTTAACTGGGGTATTAGTTAGGGACCTGGTAAGAAAGGAGAGAACCAAGAGGATCAACAAGGGACGGGGAGGCACCCAAGGACTGGCTGTAACACCCCCCTCTCCAGGCATGAAAGGGCATAGGGAGGCCAGCAAGAGCAGCAGCACAGGGCAGGGTTGTCCACCTCATGGCTGCCTTAGTTGGATGAATGCAGCCACTGCCAGTTTGGCAGAGTAGGTGGTGGGGAGATACAGCAACCTCTCTCTCTGCCCATTCTCTCATTTCCTGCTGATCTCTCATTGGTTGAACGTAACTAGAAGTCAGCAAGAGCCCAGGTGATGCAACCCACATAGGTCAGTCTTTCAGGCACAGGGCAGGTGGAGAAGCATGGAGAATACATCTGAAGGAACAAATATGAAATATTTGCACATTGGGCAACCACCCAACTGTAATCTACTCTCTTGGCTTCAGTTACACAGTGGCAGTATCTTTAAAATCACTCTTGTTCCCCCATTGTTCTTCCACTGTACTCCATCACCAAGTTCTACTGATGTCACTTCCCAAACATTTCCGGACTCTGTCCCCTCCTCTGTCTTTATTCTCTCTCTCTTGGACTATTGCAAATTATTTCTCAGCTGGCTCCTCTCTGTCCAATCAAATCCACCCACCAGGATGCAATAGACTTGACCATGGCCCTTCCCAGCTGAAAACCTGCCAGAGCCCTGCTGCCCTCAGGATAAGAGGCAGCCTCACCCTGTCTGCTCCAGAGCTAGAGACCAGCTCCAGGTGCGTTGGAGCAAGATCATCAAGGTTAACATTGTCCTTGTTTTCACTTTTCATTTTGAAAGACTTCCCAAAAAGTTGCAAAAAAATAATACAAAGAATTCTCATATACTCTTTGCGCAGATTCTGTAAATATTAACATCTTACACAATACAACGACAAAACTCTGGAAGTACTATTACCTAACCTATAAACCTTACTTGAATTTCCCAGATAGTCCCACTAATGTCCCTTTTCTGGTCCAGGATTCCATCTAGGATCACCTTGCTGTTAGTTGTCACAAGTCTTTAGCCCTCTTTCATCTGGAAAGTTCCTAGTCTTTGTCTTTCATGACCTGGCCACTTTCTAACAGTCCTAGTCAATTGTTTTCTAGAATGCCTCTCCGCTTAGCTTGGTCTGATATTTCCTCACCAGTAAATTCAGGGCATGCATTTTTGATAAGAAAACCACAAAGTGCCATTTTATCTTTCTCAGTGCATCACACCAGGAGGCACAGGATGTCAGCTTTCCCCAATATTGTTGATATTAATTTTTACTATTTGAGATGTTGCCTGCCAACTTTATCCAGTGTAAAGCTGCTGCTTTCCCCTTTGTTATCCATAAGCAGCCTGTGGGGGGAATACTTTAGGGCTGTACATATGCTGTGTCTCATATACTTCTTGCCCACCAATCTTAGCATCCATTAATGATTCTTACCTGAAACAATCCTTACTGTGGCATTTGCCAAATGGTGATTTTCAAGTCCATCATTTCTTCTACATTTATTAGTTGGAATTTGAATATTCTACTGTAAGTAAAAAAAAAAAAGCAGGATATCCAGCCAACATAAGACGATTCCCAGGGGTCATTGCAAATCATATACCTGATAAGGGAAACTGTATCTAGAATATATAAAGAACCCTTACAACTCAATCATAAAAAGACAAATGACCCAATTTTAAAATGAGTAAAGAGTCTAAACAGACATTTCTTAAAAAAAAAAAAAAAAAGATTTACAAATAACCAATTAACACATGAAAAGATGTTCAACATCATTAGGCATTAGGAAAATGAAAATCAAAACCATAATAAGGGGCAGGCTGAGTAGCACACTGGTTAAGAGCTGGCTTGGAATGCCAGCGGCCCTGGTTCAGATCCCAAATATGAGGGCCAGTGACACTGCCCTCTACAGCTAAGAGGGTGAACAACAGCTCCACCTGGAGCTGGACTGCTGTGAGTCCCCGGAAAGGCATAGCTGCAGCCCATGCTGCAGTGGGCTGCTATAGGCTACAGTGAGAGGCCAGCAGCCAGCGCGAGGGGCTGCAGCCAGCGTGAGCTGCCTAGAGCCGCTGTGAGCTGCCTAGAGCCACCGTGAGCAGCTGTCCAGAGGCCTGCAATTGATCTGTCTCACCCAAGAAGAGCGCAATGATAATACCAACATGGGCCAGTGAAGCAATTAGTCCTCCACAACTAGACTGAAGAATAAAAGGACAGCAACTTGTCTGTTCCCCTTCCTTGGTTCCCTAATGCTGTTCCCCTCCCTCAATTCCCAAAATCTTAAAAAAAAAAACCCACAAAAACCCACAATGAGATGTTACTTCATACCCAACTGGATGGCTCTAATAATAATTAAAAAAAAAAAAGATAATAAAAAGTGTTGGTGAGGATATGGGGAAATTGGAACCCCCATATGCTGCTGTCAGGAACGTACAATGGTTCAGTTGCTTTGGAAAACAGCCTTTCTTCAAAAGGTTAAATTTAGAGTTACCATATGACCCAGCAATTCCACTCCTAGGTATGTATCCAAGAGAAATGAAAGCATACAATGTATGTCCACACAAAAATGTGTACACAAATATTCATAGCAGCATTATTCATGCCAAAAAGTGGAAACAGTCCGATGCCCATGAAGTAATAAGTGAATAAATAAGGTGAGGTCTATTCATTCATACAATGGGATATTATTCTGCAATAGAAAGAAATGGTGTGCTGACACATGCTACATGGATGAACCTTGAAAACATAATGCTCAGTACAAGAAACCAGTCACAAATGACCATATCGTATGATTCCATTAATGAAATGTCCAGAATAAGCAAGTTTATAGAAACAGAAAGTAGATTAGTGGTTGCCAGGGACTGAGGCGGGGCAATAAATGAGGGAGTGTCTGCTAACGGGGTTTCTTCTTTTTTTTTAAAGATTTTATTGGGGAATTGGGGGAGGGGAACAGTGTTGGGGAATTGGGGGAGAGGACTAGCCAAGTTGTTCTTCAATCTTCGTTGTGGAGGGCGCCAGTCACCATCTGGCTGCCCGTCGGCAGCTCGTGACCTCTAAGCTCAAGGTGCTGTGCTCAATCTTAGTTGCGGGCGGGAGTAGCCACCATCCCATGCGGGACTCGAACCAGCAGCTTTGTTGTTAAGAGTGCATGCCCTATCCACTGAGCCATTCAGGTGGCAGCTCAGCTCAAGGTGCCAGAGTTCAGTCTTAGTTGCGGGTGGGTGTAGCCCACCATTGAATAGGCAATCTTGTTGTTACACCAGCTGAGCCATCCTGCCACCTATTGGCAGCTCAGCGACAGCTCAGCTCAGGCGCAGCATTCACTGGCCCATGTGGGAGTCAAACTGGCGGCTCTGTTGCTCAGAGCTCGTGCTCTAAGCCAACTCTTAACCAACTGAGCCACTCAGCCGGCCTGGGGTTTCTTTTGAGGGGTGATGAAAATGTTCTAAAATTATGGTGATGGTTGCACAACTCCGTGAATATGCTAAAAACCATTAAATTATACACCTTGAGGGCCGGCCGAGTGGCACATTGGTTAGGAGCTGGTTTTGGGATGTCAGTGGCCCCGGTTCGGATCCCGCATATGAGGGCCGGTGACACTGCCCTCTACAGCTAACAACAGCTCCACCTGAGGTGGGCTGCGAGCCCTGGCGACGGTGTAGGCTGCAGCCCTTGCTGCGGTGGGCTGCCGTGGGCTGCAGTGAGCAGCCAGAGGCCAGCGTGAGCGGCCGGCATCCAGCGTGAGAGGCTGGCAGCCAGTGTGAACTGCCAATAGCCGCGGTGAGTGACATCCAGAGGCCGGCGATCTTCCCGATCTGCCTCGTTCGGGAAGAGCGCAATGACGATGCCAACATGGGCCAGTGAAGCAACGTCCTCCACAACTGGACTGAAGAACAAAGGGACAGCAACTTGTCTGTTCCCTTTCCCCGATTCCCCAACGCTGTTCCCCTCCCCCAATTCCCCAATAAAATGTCTATAAAACAAAATTATACACCTTGAGTGGGTGGGTGGGTTGCATGGTATGTGATTGTATCTAAATAAAGCTATGTTTAAAACACACACACACTCACACTCTCACACACACACACACAAACACAAAATAGCAACAACCCTCCGAGAGCCCCACCCAGCCTGAACTCCTGCCTCCAGGGGGCTCTTTGCATGTTAAGGTGCTTGCACCCAACAAGCCAAGCAGAAAATAAATGGCATTTTCTCAGGACTGGCAAATCCAGCGCCAACTTGACAGAGTTTCCCGTGATTAAGACAGGGGGATGGGCTGGCCGAGTGGCGCATTGGTTGAGCGCTGGCTTGGGACGCCAGTGGCCCCAGTTCGGGTCCCACATGTGAGGGCCAGTGACACTGCCCTCAGGAAAAAAAAAAAAAAAGACAGGGGGTCATTCATGGTTACCTTTTGACCAGCTATCTCTTTATTCCCCAGTGAAATATCCTGAGCCAGACTGTGGTTTTCTGACTTGAAGTCCAAGGCCATGAATCAACATAATCTACTTATCAAGACCAAAAGCTGTGGTCACTGTGCATGTAAAGGGAACAAGTCACATTTCTTGGCACTTCATGCCAGAGGGCTAGGCTGCACCCTGGTGCCCAATGGGGACTGCGGTCATGGATACTGCTGGACTGACCACATACCACCTAGGGCCATACCTTTCCCACAGCCATAACAACTGAGCTGCTTGGAGCTGAGCAGTCTGACTTCCCACTTGTCTGGTCAGTGGTTCCTGATAGGTTAGCCAGGCCGGGCCTGACCCATGCTGGGTCCTCTGGCTTTGGCACTCTCGTTCCCATTTACATCATGTTGTAAATCACGACTCCATGGGGCGAGGGGCGGGGGCAGAGTGGGAGACGGGTGAAAACATACGAACTCCAGCTATAAAAGAAATAAATCCTGGGCCAGCCGAGTGGCGCGGTGGTTAAGCACCGGCTTGGGAAGCCAGAGGCCCTGGTTCAGATCCCACATATGAGGGCCAGTGATACTGCCCTCAAAAAAAATAAAATAAAATAAATAAGTCCTGGGATGTAATGTGCAGCATGGTGACCACAGTTATTTGAAAGATGCTACGAGAGTAGATCTTAAAAGTTTTTATCAGAAGAAAAACTTTTTTTGTAACTATGTGTGCTGACAGATGTTAACTAGACTTAGTGGTGATCATTTCACAATATACACAAATATTGAATCATTATGTAGTATACCTGAAACTACTATAATGTTATATATCAATTATATCTTTAAAAAAACAACAACACAACTCCAATCAGGGCAGGTTCCTTTGCTTGAAAGCCCTTCGATGCTTTCCCAGGATAGAGACAGAGCCCCTAAACCTGGGCTGGTGTGACTTTGGGAGTCCTTTCCCACCAGGGCCTCTCCAACTCATGGTCACCATGGTCCCCTCACTTCAAACAACACTGGCCTTATGTAAGCTTCTCCAAGTCCCTCGTCCCCTTTCACCTTCAGGCCTCTGGACAACTTCCCCACCATGCTTTTCTTGTGCCTAGTTAATTCACTCACACTGTGCTGAAACCCATCCTTCAAGAAAGCCTTCCCTGATGCCTCAGGACTCTTGCATGTCTCTTGCCAGCACTGGTCAGCTTGTCAATGTTGGTGAGATTATTGAATTAATGTCTGCCTCTCCCTCCAGGCTGTGCACCGCCTGAGGGCAGCAGCCTGTCTGCTTTACTCATGCTGATACCTCCCGATGCCAGCCCAGAGCCTGGCACACGACAGATACTGAAAAAGCCTTGTAGGTAGAATGAAAGACTGTTGTTCTGAAGTCTCACTGGAACCCATTCCTGTGTCCAGCTTCCCGAATCATCCCATTCTTTCCAAACATAAATCAGATCATGGCCTCCTCTGCTCAGAGCCCTCTAGGAGTTTCCTGCTGTGATTAGAATAAAATCCAAATCCTTGCAGGGCCTGGTCCGTGTGACTCTCTCTCTCCCGTCAGTGGGGGAAGCACCTGGAGGGTTATAAGGAGAGAAAGGCCTTGCCTTCTGAGCTGCTACTTTGACCTCTTCATGCCCCTTGACCCTCCAAGTTCATTGCCATCTCAACCTTGTGCAGCTGGGATGGAGATGGATCTGAAAGGAAGGCCAAAAGCTAAAGAGTTGTTACCGGCCAACTGAGCAGCACCACCACTGAAAAACTTGAATGTTTCCTTTTCTATAGAAATGTTAAGTCTCCTCCCTAGTTCTTTAGTTTCTTAGCTCTTGGGCTTTGATTGCTTTTCTGACCAGTTTGTGAATTTTGGACGGAAGATCACCCTTGCTTCTTAATTGCTTTGTAAATTAGTTTCTGAATCTGAAATAATATAAGTCTCCTACCCCTGCTTCCCACAACTAGTTGAAAGCCTGAGAAGTCCTAATATCCCCCAGGCCAGGAAACTAAATGTCAAACCCATTCTGTGTCCAGACAACTGACTCCACCTGAGTGATGGACTGAATAGCCACAAGTTTCATAAGAACTAACGGATTTATATTTTTGTCCTCATTCAGGAGCCTCGAGGATGCAGGGGATACCCCAACAAACAAAGAAGCCAACACGGTCTTCCAGGTGGAGCTTGAGACCCCTTCCTCTCATCTGAGACCAGCTACGGTGAGAGTTCCGTGAACCCCAATAGACAGGGACAGCTCTGCGCCCCTGCCCAGCAGGAAGCAGATTCAGAAGAGACCTCCAGTCCCTCAGCTTCCCATAGAGATTTTATGGGGATCACAACTCTCAAGGAAAACTAGGCAGGCAGTTAGAGGAAGGCATTGGGTCTCTACATTCCTACACATCCCACAGATTGCAACCGCCTGAGGCACTTCCCCTCTCCACCCAAAACTCCCCGTTGTATTGCAATTACCTACCCCTGTGGGAAGAGCAAATGGACACAAAATATCCAACTAGATCAGACCAGTCACTCACATCTATGCAGTACCTCTTGTTAATCACAGGTGCCAATCAAGTGGTCCTAAGCCCAGAAAGAACAGCCCATCCTGGAGAAAAAGGATAAAAACCCCAAGTCCTGGGAGGGAAGCGCAGCGTCTGCGGCGGCTGCTACTGCTGCTTTTTCCCTGCTCCTCTTTACTGCTTCTTCCCTTTAAGCCTCACCTTTGCATGTGCCCCCTCCATACTCTTTGGTAATGGGCCCTTGAGCCATCCTCCAGTACTCAGGTCTACTTCTATTTCTAAATGTACTATCTTTTCTAATAAACTACTTAATTCTACTGCTTTATTCTGGTATCTTGTTCAATTCTTTGCTCGAGTTGCCAAGGACCTGGACTTTGCGCTGAGAAAGGCCCACTCTCCGACAACAGAGTCACTTGCAGTTGTCCAGGGGCCCCTACCCTGTAGCACAGGAAGAGGCTGAGGGTGGGTGCCTGCTGGCCCAGGGTGGAGGACTGTCTTATCACTGACATGGTTTAGAATTGCCGGCACACGGTCATCATAACAAGCAGGCTGAGTCTGGGTCAGTTTTATTATTGCTTTTATATTCCCTATGATGATGCACCCTTTTACCACCTGTACCCAGGTAGGACCACTCACACACCTGCCCCACCTGACACATCACAGCTCCCTGCAGGACGATGTCCACGGGTCAGTCCCCTCTGGACAGGTGTAGGAAGAGGGAAGATGCAACCTCATGTTCATCCCTTAGGGGCTACCTGATATAGGTGAGGCAGGCACAAATGACAGCCCACATGGCTGGTCAGGAGAGTCATTTCCTGCCAGGGAGGGGAATGGGGACTGGGACTCAATCACTTGGTCACACTGCAGGAATTCAAGCAGTCTTTACATGACAGGCTTTTCGGACTGGGACTTGGGAAGGGCTATGCCATCCATATAGGATCAGCTGGCTTTCCCTGGATAAGCCTGGGCATTCTAGATCCTTCCTTTGAGGCCCTGTAGAGGCAAGGCTGCTAGGGGGCCGTGGGAGACACTGCTGATGAAGCGGGAGCAAGGAAGAGCTTCTGAATATTCTTCCTGACTGTTTCCTCTTCCCAGCCTTCCCCTCACCCCCAAACTACACATATCTCACCCTCATATCAGGATGAGTTCTCTGCATTTTGGGGGATGAGTAAATTGGGGCAAAGTTAGAGCCCATAGGGAGCAGCCGGTCGGACCCCAATGGGGATCTGTACAGTTTGCCCAGGTGGCCCCACTGGGCCTTCCTTTGTCTCTGGCCCCCACCAACAGAGAGGAAATAAATGACAGCGGGGAGAAGAGGCTGGGTTGGGGTCCTATGCTCAGAAAGGATCAGACAAGGTCCTGCTTAACGACTGGTTGGGCATTGGAAATCCCTGTGAATTGTATGTAACATTTCAACAAACACCAGGGAAAGAAACTCTGGCCAAGTGGGCACAGAAACCTTGGCCAGGAAAACAGCTTCCCTGTTCCAGTTTCTGCAGGGGCATTCAAGACAGAACGGGCTGCTCACATCCAGCCCTTATTAGGGGCCCGCCACTGTCCCAGGCAGTAGTATCCACATCATGATTCATTCTGCCCATTTTACAGGTGACAGAACTAAGTCTCAGAGACAGGCAGTAACTGGCGTGAGGAAGCCAGGCTGCCTTCTAGCACAGGGCTGTTTTCAGGGAAACTGAACCCTGACCTGCCTCCCGGCCCATCTCCCCACGCTGGCTCCCAGCACAGGCCCCAAGTCTTCCCTGTCTCACCCACCTGCTTGCAGGCCCGTGGCTGGCTACTGCAGGAGGAAATCCAGGCCCCATCCCTGGGTATTTTGAAAGAAGAGAGCTGCCAGAACTTTGGGCCCAATACGAAGGACATTAGTTAAGTGTTAGAAAAAATAGTCAAGTGTGAAATGAATTCCTGCAACCTCTAGAATACACTGGGAACCTTCATTTTGATGTCTGACAATCCCATAGCTAATAAATCAAAGAAGGAAGCCAAGGCTGTAATGACCAGAGCTGGGGCCGCATCTACACAGAGCCGCCAAGGGGCCACAAGGAACGGGGCTGGCCGCTGGCCTCTCCTGTTCATCCCCAGCTTCCTGAGCTTTCTGAGTTGGACGTCTTGCCCCCGGAGGTGAACCTAGAATCTGGACAGCCCAAGGAGGGGACTGTCTCATAGCGAGGGCTGGGGGCCCCCATCATGATGGGATGTCAGGGCTTCTGGACAGATCAGCTTAAGGGTCCTTCAGAGGGTATATCTCTCCCCATACATGTATGCATAAAGCCTCCTCCTGAGACCTGTGTTCCCCTGATTCAGATTCCCAGCCGACCAAGCCCCACCCAGTCCCTTCTCACTGTAAGCCCCTCCAAGTCTATGAGGCAGGTATTTCAGCCCATTAAGCAGAAGAGACGTCCAGAAGCTTACTTTGAGTTCCCTCCCTCTCTGAGCCCTGGCATGTTGGGTCTGTGCCTCAAGGGTGCATTTACAAGATGACTTCTTGTGTGGGCACATGAATTCCATCCGACTGGCCCACCCAGATTCCAAGCTCTGAGAAGGCAAGCCTTGGGTCTGGCTTAATGTTTGCATGCTATTATAGAATGCTAGTTGGGGGCCAGGCTGCAAAAGGAAAAACGAAAGTGAGAAAAGGCAGCAGATGAAACAAGGCTGGTGGCATCATTCAGGACCAAGGCTGCTCCTCTGATAGGGCCGCTCTAACAATGGAAACCATCCATTCAGCAAATATTTATTGAGCACCTACCATAAGCTCCGTGCTGTTATAAAAGCTGAAGTGACAGCAGGGAACAACACTAAGTCCCTGTTCTCATGGTGCTTATATTCCAGTAGAACTTCCTAAGGGAGCAGTAAGTGAGACTCTTTGGATGCAAGTGACAGAAACCTAACTGGAATAAGCCTAAGCAAAAATGGGGAATCTACTGACTCCAGTCGCCTGAAGGGCCCGCATGCTTCAGGCTCTGACGCTTGTCTCTGCCTCTCACAGTGGACCAGCCTGGTTCCCTCCCACTGCAGACTCCTAGCTCCACGAGGCAGGAGACGTGCAGCTCCAGGCTCACTTCTGCAAGCTCTATGAACAGAACACAAGAAGGGTTTTTCTCTCTCCCCTTTAGATTTTAAAGTCCCAGGAAAGGATTGTGATAGGTCCAGACATCATCATGAGACCACCCTATGGACCAGTCATGATGGCCAGAAGAGCTGGGTCTGTTAGAAGAAGCAAGGAAAGAATTCAGGGCAAACAGACTAACACATGTTCACTACCCATGGCTATTATTTAGTGTGTACCGCATATCAGCTCTTAATCCGTTTTGACTGCTATAACAAAAATACCATAGACTGAATGGTTTATAAGCAACAGAAATTCATTTATCACAGTTCTGGAGACTGAAAGTCCAAAATCAAGGCACCAACAGATTCAATGTTTGGTGAGAACCCACTTCCTGGTTCATACACAGCCCTCTTCTCGATGTGTCCTCATATGGTGGAAGGGGTGAGGAAGCGCCCTGGCGCCCCTTTATAAGCACTAATACCACTCATGAGGGCTCCATCCTCATGACCTAATCACCCCCAAAGGCTTCACCTGCAAATATCATCACAGTGCGGGGGATAGGGAGTAGGATGCAATATATGAATTTGGGGGGGACACAAATATTCAGACCATAGCAGAGAGCAAAAAGAAACAGTAAGAACTGGGACCCGCCCATTTTCTGGCTGAGAAACAGGCCTAGAGAGCTCTTTTCCATCATAACACTGATTAGCGGAGCCTTGCCTATCTCACACCCAGGCCCCTGATGGCCAAGCCACCAAAGGGAAACTCAGTTGGGACTTAATTCCTTCTGCAATTGAAGTAGAAGGGAAATGGATCTCAAATATATTTTGGGACATTTTGCCAACATCGAAATGGCATTTTCTACCACATATCTCAGCACAAATGCAAACAGGGAGGAAGGAGCCTCATTCAGATTGGCATCTCAGAGCCAGGCACCTTAGAATTGGAAGGGGTTTTAGGAATAATATTATGGGTGGAATAAAATAGTTAAGGATATTATTATATATTATGTAATATATATAATATATAATAATATATGGTGGTGGTCAGGGAAGTCCATACAAAGCTGGAAATAGGATAATAATAGCTATTATTTATTGTTGGATGGACACTGTATATATTGGAGGAGCACTTATTCTCTACCCTTGAAGCTTTATTGAGAGTAGAGTCCCCTCTTCACTTCCTGCTCCCTGCCTTCTTCCTTTCCTCCAGGGAAAAGGACGGACTCACCAGATTGGTGGATTTGAGAGAAGGAGAAGGAAGCGACCATGCCCACCTAGTCCCTTCTGGGCATGCCCCATTCCAATCAGCTGCCTGCACAGAGGGTTCAGCTCCTACAAGTCCTTCTGTCAGTTGGGTTCTGAACTTGAGAGGGGAAGAAATTGTATTTATTGGCCTCCCTAAATCTCTGGGCCTCTCTAGAACTCCACCTTTATTCTCTCTCCATGGCACCTGGCCATCCCCTCTCACAGAATAGACCTCAGAGAAGGCCATCAGACATCAACCACTGCTTTTTATTTTTTATTTTTTGAGGGCAGTGTCACTGGCCCTCATATGTGGGACCCGAACCAAGGCTGCTGGCATCCCAAGCCAGCGCTTAACCACCGCGCCATTTGGCTGGCCCTACCACTGCCTTTTAGAAACCTGCAATGGACAACAGACACACCAACTGAAGTATTGTCGGAAAAGGGTGCCTGAGATGCTGTGTCCAACCTTGTATAAAAACAGCCTCCTAGCTAAGCGCTTAGCAATAACACTGCCTGCCTCACAGAGTGCATGTGAGCATTCAATGTAAAAATGCATGCAGAATGATTAGATCTGGGCATGGCATGCAGTAAACATTCAATACATTCTGGCTCCTGTAGTTACTGTTATCTGTGTGACCTTGGACAAGTCCCCTGCCCCTGCCCTCTCTGAACGTTGGCTTCTTCACCTGCATACTCAGTGCAATGACGGCATCCAGTGAGGTGGGCTATATAAGGGTCCTATGGGAAAAGGGGTGGAGAAGCTCTTTGTAATGTGTCCAGCTCATGGCAATGATAGAGGGTTAGGATTCTCTCCTACACCCCACAGGAGACCCAGGGAACTCTCCAGGATTTATGACCCTAAACCAGTACTGGTCTGCCTCACAGAGGGCCAGAGAGCCACAGCCTGGTAAGAAAGGGTGATTGTGGTGCTCAGAGCATTGTAACTTGGGCTGGGTGCTCTGTGTCATCATTCCCCTCTACAGCCTGGGAACGCCAGCAGGCCAGGACGGCCCTCTGATTCACCTCGGTTTCCCCAAACCAGTGTAGGACCTGGCGCCAAGGAGGGGCTGGGTGAATAGCTGTGAGGTGAGTGAGTGTATGAGTGAGCGTGTCAGTAAAAAGTTAGGTCCACAAATATTTAGTGAGTGCCTATTATACGCCAGGCATTTTGAAGTGAGGGAGGAGTGAAATGGCCCTGTCCTTGGCTTCATGGATTTCACAGTATGCTGGAGTGGGATATGAAACAACACAAATAGATATATCATGGAAGGCCTTGTTAATTGTGGCAAGGAATTCAGATTTTATTTAAGTCTAAGCAAAATCCATTAAAAATTTCTAGGCAGGGAAAAACGTAATCTGATTGACATTTTTAAAAAGTATTTTGGGGGCTGGCCGAATGGCGCATTGGTTAAGAGCTGGTTTGGGGATGCCAGCAGTCCCGGTTCGGATCCCACATATGAGGGCCAGTGACACTGCCCTCAACAGCTAACATCAGCTCCACCTGGAGCTGGACTGTGAGCCCCAGTGACGGAGTAAGCTGCAGCCCCTGCTGCAGTGGGCTGCCATAGGCTACAGTGAGTGGCTGGCAGCCAGGGTGAGCTGCCAATAGCCACGATGAGCGACCATCCAGAGGCCGGCGACCGATCTGCCTCATCCAGGAAGAGCGCAATGACGATACCAACAGTGAAGCAACGTCCTCCTCAACTAGACTGAAGAACAAAAAGACAGCAACTTGTCTGTTCCCCTTCCCCGATTCCCCAACGCTGTTCCCCTCCCCCAATTCCCCAATAAAATCTTTCAAAAAAAAAAAAAAGTATTTTGGCTACTGTGTGGCGAATGGATGGAAAGGGCAGAGGTGCTGTGGCCGCCACAGGCACCCAGACGATAGACATTGGCAGCTGAGACTGGGGTGGTGGCCATGGGGATGGTGGGGAGGAGTTGGACCAAGGACATAACTTGGAGTTGCAATCTACATAGTGTGATGTCAAATTGGGAATGGAAGGGGAGGGAGAGGAAGGTGTCAAGGATTCCCAGGCCTCTGGCCTGCGCAAGGGGGTGGAGAGTGCTGATATTTCCTGAGAGGAGAAAGAGTGAGAGTTGAGTGTGGGACCTGGAGAGCTGGGCATATCTGGAGACATCCCCTGGAGGTGTTGGGGGCGGCAGGATCATGGGTGTCTAGTGCTCAGAGGTGAGTGCCAGTGGGAGAGAAGAGAAATGAATGACCAAAGGAATTTAATGGGGGGACAGACGAGTGGATGCCACTGCTAGAGCCAAAGAGGGGCCTGCTGTCCTTGGAATCAGCTCTTCAGAGGGCCTGGGAGGTGAGACTCTCTGGCTAGGAAGAGTAACCCCAATCTCCCCCCTATACACCCCTCCTCACAGGTCTAGGGGAACTCTGGAGCCCACTGAGGACTTTTAACATGGTGGTACACATTCCTTCAGTTTCTGGGAGAGAAGGAGCACTGGCAGGAAGAAAGGCAGCCTGGGGCTGACTCCAGAAGACGGGGAGGAGGAAAGAGGGGCATGAAGGTGGGCCTGGAAGCCCCTTCCTCAGTCTGTTGGCACAGCTGTCCAGGCCTAGCTTGCACTTCACTCCCTCCACTTCCAAGGGGGACAACTTGGTGACACTGGCCCTGAGGACCCTCTTACTCTCTCCCTCCTCCCCTGTTTCTCTGAGCCCCTTACACTGTCCTCTTGTCCTAGAATACCTTTCCTCCCTGCTCCCTCCCAGTCACTTCCCGAGGCCAAGATCCCTTTTCCCTCCTTGCTTTCACTTTCCCACCTGAATGCACAGCCCTCCTTTGTACTCCATGCCCCCAGCATAGCCTATATTAGAGTCACCTGTTTCCAGCTCCCCATCAGACAGCAAAAAGTTGAGGACATATTCTGTGCAGCTCGGCCATCTTTTTAATCTCTCATCCCACACACATTCAGTGCTTAATAAATGTTGGTGAATTGAATTAAAAGTGCTTGATTCATACTTTTCAAATTATGATTAAGATAGCATTCTCTCTCTCTCTCTCTCTCTCTCTCTCTCTCAAGATTGTGTCAGACTGGGGGTGGGAGGTTCTTCTCTGGGAGACCTGCCCCAGCTCTGGGTGACTGAGAAAATTTTTTCTCACCAGATTCCAGGTCTGCAAAATGCACCAACAAGCCCGTCTCCAGCCCCCAAGCCTTACTCAGCCATGGCTATAAAGGACAGCAGGTGCCCTTTCTTGGGCTCTCACAGTATGGCAGGTGCTGGGCTAACCTCTTCGCCTGCATTATCTCAGTGAATCTTCTCAACAACCCTATGACGTGGTCACTCATCCCCACTGCATGGTTTAGGAGGTACATTCAGAAAGGTCAGGGGACTCAGAAGGGCCAAGTGACTTCCAAGGGCACTGAACTTCACAGTGGGCCTGTCTGGCCTCAGGAACCAAAGTTCCTGATAACTTTGTCTTCTGACTGCCTGCTCCTCAGGAGGCCCCTCAGCAGTGGCCATGTAGAGGGACCTCAGCAGAACCCAGAGGATCATGGGAGGAAATCGTGTGACTTGGGGACCTGCTCCCCAAGCGCCTCTCTGCAGGTGCACAGAGAGCTCCTCTCTGTGACTCCCCAGCCTGGGAACCAAAGGCACAGCCTCTCTTGCCTGGGAAAGAGAGACACAGCCCTCACATCAATGCCAGTAACGGTTTACCCACTTGGCTTCCTGTTAGGTTTTTTCTTCCTTCCCCGCAGGGGTGTCTCTTATCTTGAGCTTCTTAGGGGGGGTTTGTGCTGGGCTGTTTACCCTTTGGTGACAGTTGGTGCCAGAACCAGCCTCTTGGGAAAAGTGAGGCAGAGAAAAGCATGCCCAGGTGGGCCCTCAGCCATCTGCATGGCCACAGGGTCCAGACTGGATGGCACAAGCAGGCCCCACACAGTCAATGCCAAAGCCACATCCAGCTGTCCAGTCAGTGTCAGGCTCCATCTTCCACATGGAGCTAATTTAGGCAAGTGAAAGTGAGCTGGTTTGTCCTGAGCTCCCTCTGACTGTAGGAAAGAGGCAGGAAGCTGCAAGTAATCCACCAAATGGATAACTGAGGGGTGGCTGGCTCTGCTGGGCCAAGGGGCTTGCTTTGGTCCCTGAATTAGGAACTCTGGGTTATTCATAACTAATGGAAAGTGAGAGAATCTGCTGTCAAAATTGGCCTTGCCTCATCCTCCCCCTCGGGTAAAGACTTCCTGTGGTGTGAGCTCCACCTGACCCTCTGGCCCAGCTCTAAGTGTCCTGCACCCTCCTGGGGGCTCCACAGTACAGCCCAGCCCTCTGCCCTGGGCCCACACCGCTCTGAGTCCCAACTTGCCCTTGTCAACCTGCGCAGGACCCTTGGCAGTTTGGGGCCCTGTGCACACCTGGCCATCCTCACTCCTCCCAGACACCAGAGCCCCATTCTCAGCTTCATTCAGTGTTGCGAGGCTGCTCATTCCTCCTTCCATCTGCTCCTACCTCCAGACGCCCATCCACCTGAGGGATTACCTCCTGACCAAACATTACTCTGCGCCTCACCCTAGGAGGGGTAAGGCCTGGAGTCCTAAACACCAATCGCCTGTAGGCCAGCCACACCCTAAGCCCCCTCATGATCCCTGCAGGCCTGTTCAGAGACCAGGAGTCCAAGGCCGACCCAGATCTAACTAACCCTGAACTTCTGTCCAGTCCTCCCATCTTATGCAGTGTCTGAGCCATGTAAGGAGCAGATGCAATGAACAGAGAGGCAGGGCTGATGGGTTTAATTGGCAGAAATGTTCTAACAGCAACCAGGTATACGCATGGCCTATGGCCAGGTTGACTAAACTCTGACCAGAGATGGAAAAGAGATGCTCTCATCTGGTTACCCCCAAACTGGATTCCCACAGCCACGTGGGACTCAGGGAGCTGGACCCTTGGATCCCCAACTTGAGTTGAAGTGCAACCCAAACTCAGGGGAATGGCCCAGATGGAACCCCACCAGCCTCACTAACCCACCAGACTGGAACTCTGAGATCTAGGAAAGAAGTCAGCATGGAAGGGTCACAGAATCTCTCAGACACTGCCTGACGTCAAGGTCATGGAGAAAGCTAAGTGTAAGTGAAAAAGCAATACCTGAGAAGGGAGGAGAAGGCATGAGAGCCCTAGGTGACTGTCTCCAGTGCCTCAGCTGCTTCCACAACCAGGCAGCGGTGCTACCCAGGAGGTGCTTGAGGGAGGGCTGAGAAACATGAGGGAAGGAGAGAGACAGCTGAAAAGGCAGAGACGGTTGTGCACAAACCTGTGCCCATGGCCGTGAGTAAGATGAGGACATGAGGTGCCAGGGAGTGGAAGGGAAACTGACATGTGTGAAAGCCTCTGAAGTCACTCATTCATTTTCCCATTCATTCCATCCACAAATATTTATTGAGCATCTTCTAGATATAGAGCACAGACTCTAGAACCAAATAATCTAAGTTCAAATCCTTGCTCTGCTTTTTTCTTTTTTCAATTTTTTATGACAAAATACACATAACATGAAATTTGCCATCTTAACCATTTTTAAGTGAGCACTTGACCACCATCTGTAGAAAGGGACTGTCTGTGTTTCTGGCTCCACCTAACAGTATCTTTTCAGTGCTTTGTGTGTCCTGGTGGGCAAAGGCTGGGAACGACATAATATTATGGGTAGAAATCCTGGGCCTTGGGAGGCGCTTCAGCTTTGCCTTGCTCTTGGCCAAGTGGGGAAGAGAGAGAGGAAGAGAGAGAGAGAGAGACAGAGAGAGAGAGAGAGAGAGAGAGAGAGACCCCAGAAAGGAGTCCCTGAACTTCTGCATCTCTCCAGTCCTCCGGAGCACACCTGCGCACCTAACTTTTTAAAAACTCAAACTTTGGGGCCGGCCGAGTGGCGCATTGGTTAAGCGCTGGTTTTGGGATGCCAGCGGCCCCGGTTCGGATCCCACATGAGGGCCAGTGACACTGCCCTCTACAGCTAACAACAGCTCCACCTGGAGCTGGGCTGTGCGAACCCCGGTGATGGTGTGGGCTGCAGCCCCTGCTGCAGTGGGCTGCCATAGGCTACAGTGAGTGGCCAGCAGCCAGCGTGAGCGGCCAATAGCCGCGGTGAGCGACATCCAGAGGCCAGCGACCAATCTGCCTCATCCGGGAAGAGCGCAATGACAATACCAACAGTGAAGCAACATCCTCCGCAACTAAACTGAAGAACAAAAAGACAGCAACTTGTCTGTTCCCCTTCCCCGATTCCCCAACGCTGTTCCCCTCCGCCAATTCCCCAATAAAATCTTTAAAAAAAAAAAAAAAAACTCAAACTTTGAAGAAAGCTCAGAGGCCCTTTTGGAAGCCTGAATCAGCCTACGATCTGCTTTTGCTCTGGAGGCAAAACCAGCCCCTGGGATGTGAGGGTGAGGAAACTTGGGCCAACTTCAAAGTGACTGGGGAAGGGGAATGAGGAGGGCTGGACCACGCGTTCTGAACACTTTCGGAAGGAAATTCCCAAAGGGAAGGTAGAGGTGTGGTAGGTATCAGTGCATAGGTGCTTTAGGGGAGGCAGGGATGTTTGGGGCCTAAGGGAGGGAGGGGTGTTTTGAAGAACCAAAAGGTGAGAAGGATTAGAAATGAGAAAGTAGGAGGGCCCCTTGCAATCCTCTGCATGGACTAAGCACTGGCTTAGTGGATCTGGCCTCCCTCAGGAGACAAACGCTCACCCAGAAGACATCACTGGCTCTGGAATAGAGAGAGAGGGCTGGGAAGCAATGACAAGGGCCCAGCAACCACAGGACCTAAGGAGGGCTGCTCCTGCCGCTTCCACATCCAAGAGCTGGTTCCTCTCCCTCCTTCAGGGACACATACAGAATCACACTAGAAGGGACTCTTAGAATGTCCCCACTGGAAGGGTCCTGAAAGTCTAGCCAACTAGTTGTACATACTAGGAAACTGAGGCTCAACGAGGTGGCATCCATCCCTTTCCCCATTCCACCCCACCCCCACCCCAGCGAGCGTCCCGGCTCCGCCCGCGCCAGGCAGGGGGCGCCCTTCCCCGCAGAGCGGCCCCGCGGCCGTCCGCGCCAGGCAGGTCCCTTAAGGAAAGCCTCTTAAAGAGTTTTTCCTTTGGCGTGAACTCACCGCCTCCATCCAGCCGCGCGGTCTCAAAGGTGAACATCACATAAATGCGTTACAGATGTGCCTCCTCCCACTTTTGGCTACCGCGGCGCGGCGCGCCTGGAGTGGCAGCGGCGGCGGCCACAGCGCGATCCAGGCCACGTTTTCCGTCCCGCCCGCCAACTTTTTCAGGCTGGAGTTATTTGATAATGATTTTTTTAAACCTCTCCCAATAATTGTTATCCACCCTGCCCGGTGCAGCTCAGGTGATGGGCACAGACTGCAGATGCCTCTTCCTCTTGTGCACAGCTGCAGGCTGCCGCCCAAGGGTGAGAAGACACAGCCCAGGCTCCTTCTGCAAAGCCAAGGTTGAGGTGTATCTGGCCTAGTCCAGCCCCGCAGGACGACTCCCAAACGGTCCTCAGAGGCCACTGCACGATCACAGCCCCCACTGCCACCACCATCACCAGGGGCAAACTCCACTCCCCAGGAGTCATGGCTGTCTGAACAGGGAGGGAGAGCTTGGTATAGCTCTGCAAACATTTACTGAGCACCTACTGTATTTACAGGCCCTGAAAAAAGTGATGGCCTCAAAAAAAAAAAAGAAGCAAGGACAGCCCTGCCCTCCCAGTCAGGAGGAGACTGGAGCCACACACCTGTTATCTGGGAAGTTGCAAGGGGCTTCCAGGATAGGATTCTGGACAGATGCTCAAAGTGGACATCTGAGCAAGGCTGGACAAGAAGGGCTTGGCTCACAGCAAGGCCCATCCCAGAGCTGTCTACTGCCCCTCTACCTTCATCCCTTCCTCTGACCCTTGCAAAAGGTCACCAACACCCTGGATGAAGGCTCCTCAGAGCCTCTTATAAGAAGCTACAGAGCTCAGAAAACCCAGGTAGGGTTAGGTAGGGCCAGGACCCAGACTGCTGGGGTCTCTGAAGTCACCCTAGCAGATGACTGAGAGGCAGGTCCCCAACAGAAAAAATGAATCCCATTTGGAGTTCATCCCCCAAGAGGAGGGGCAGTCTGGGAAGCAGCCAGGCGAGCTCCGGCTTCCCACCTGAGGAACATGTGTTGATTAAGTAGAGCCCTTTACTGGGCAAAATGAGTCCACCTTTAGCTTGGTTACACCCCCAGAAAGCCCAAAGTTACTTAGTTACTTAGTTAAACCTGAATTAACTTTTTAAATTAATACACTAGAAGTGGAATTTGGGCAGCTGGCAGCAGGGGGTGAAGGAGGAGGAAATGAGAGGTTAGGAAGACAAAGGAGTAGGGTTGGGGGTGCAAGGAAGAAAGGGGCACTGTCAGGGGACTGTACTCTTCAGAAAGGAGTGTCCCTGGGCAGAATCAGATCATCCTACCCCACCACCCCCCTCACCACTGGCTCTAACACTAGCACCCCCCAACCTCTCCAAGCATGGTGCCCATCCCTCCCCCATCCAATGGCCTGGCTCAGAGACACAATGTGCTCAAGAGAGACCAGCCAATCCCAGTGTATCCAAGGATTGCTGGAGAATGGGATGGGAGGTGTGGCAGCAGCCCCAATGATCAGGGAGGATTTCCTGGGATTTTCTACTTTCTGATAGTGATTCTTCACCCTTCACGAGATAAAACCAATGTGGCTTCATAGTTCCCTCTTGCATCTATCCCATGACCTATACAAGTGCCTGCCTGTTTGGTTGATAAATTCCTTGCCCTGGAACCATACTTGGTTCAGGGAAGAACATAGAGTTACAACAGCCAGTTACCACTGAGTGGCACCTTCTGCCTGGGCACACCTCCACCACTACTCACTTGCCTTCAGGCACCCAGAATTCCAGCCACAGGGAACCACTGCCATCCCTAACACCCCCTGTGTTGTATGTTCTCAGACCCTTCTATGGAATGCCGTACACACACACACACACACACACACACACACACACACACACACTGCGCGGAGTCTCCACTTACCTAGCGCAGGATACATACCCAATCATTTGTATATGCACCACCAGAACCAAAAAAAAACACAGTAAGTACACTGATGAGCTTATCCAATTTTTTTTTCTAATCAGAAAATCTAGAAAGAGTTATTTTCTTTTGGCATATAAATTTTAAGATTTAGCGTATAGTATCCTTTTCTATTTTCAATTCTCTATAGGTGGGGCCTGCACAAGGCCCAGGTGCGGGCTACCTCCTCCAGACTGGGTCAGGTCCTCTCTGCTGTGCTCCCACATTGCCACCCCAGCAGCCCAGCACACAGTATTGGGGTTGTCTGTTTGCCCATCCCTCTCCCTCACCCCTGAGCTCCTGGGAGTAGGAAATAGGTCTTGTTCCTCTCTGTGTTCCCAGCAGTACAAGGAAGCTGTCAGGGACCGTTTGTGGAACTGAGCCTGATAACCTGGCCGGTCTAAGTGATTGCTGCCTGCTCCCGTTTGTGCCCCCAAGTCTTGCTGGGTTAAGGCACGCCTAGCTGGCCCTTTCACAGCCTGCCAACTTCTCCCAATGCATGCTGGGACCCTCTTCAGAGCCTCGGAGAAATCCCTCTCTTCCTGTCTCCCTGGTTCCAGCTGTGGCCCTTACCACTCTCCAGGAGGGGGCTCTCAGGGATGGTTCCCCTCCCAGTTCAGCTTGGATGAGGGGGATCAGATGCTGGGCTGGAGGCCCCTTGTCTGCGCAGAGGCAGGATTTATCTCAGTTTGGGGAGGTCCGGGGCCCTGGAGCCCTAGATCATCATTAGTTCCATCAAAGAGGCGGCTATGATCTGAAGGGGCAAGATGCATGGCGTCCAAATTGGAAACAGTCTGGTGGGCTATGGGGCAGGAGTTGGGCAGGAGAGGGGTCGGTCGCCCTTGGGGAACCCTGGGACATTGGAGGAGTCCCACAGACAGTACACAGGAAGAGGAAGAGGAGGAGGAGAAGGAGGGAAGAGAAAACATTCCAGTCAGGCTCCAGGGAAGAGAGCCGTGTACTATGGAGCGAAGCCAAGTCTGCAAGTTAACGTGACCTCCCCAAGGAGGCCAGGGGAGGAGGCCAGTCCAGTCCATGACACGAAGGACCTCCTGTGTATCTGGCTCCATGACTCACACCTGCATGTGCCCTGCCTCACCTCCTACAGAAATAGAAAGCATTACCTTTGCTTTACAGATAGGGAAACTGAGGCTGAGAGAGCTGCTATGCCAAAGGTCACCCAGGGCTCCAGCCCAGGTGCCTTGGTTTCCAGGACTTTACCTCCCTGGAAAGGCAGAACAAAAGGAATACTGGGCTCATAAGGTTCTCCATGACTCTTCTCTCCGCATTTGTGCCCAGCATGGAAATAGCTGTTCAATTTTAAACTCTAGGTTTAACAGAAAGAGAAATAAGACAGGAATATCTTCTAAATATTGGGAAATGGTGATACTAGCGAGCAAAATGGAATTTAAATGACACAGTCAACTATTTAAAAAATGTAAAAAGGGTCAGCTGAGTGGTGGTTGGTTAAGAGTTGGCTTGGGATGCCAACTCTAGCAACAGGGCCTGGTTCAGATCCCACATGAGGGCCAGTGACGCTGCGCCCTCCACAGCTAAGATGGTGAACAACAGCTCCACCTGGAGCTGGGCTGCCGTGAGTCCATGGCGACTGTGTAGGCTGCAGTGGGGCTGGCCAGCAGCTGGCGTGCGCTTTCGTGAGCTGACGTCCAATGGCTGGTGAGCGACTGCCTCAGCCGGAAGGAGCACAATGATAATACCAACATGGGCCAGTGAAGGGCCATCCTCCACAACTAGACTGAAGGACAACAGAAAAGCAACTTGTCTGTTCCCCTTTCCCGATTCCCCAATAAAATCTTAGGAAAAAAAAAATGTAAAAGATCTCCCCCACCTTATTGCTCTTTGCTGATGACCACCATATTTCTAGGCCTCCTCCCTGTTCCTCCCCCCCCACCCCACCCCCCGCTCCCACTCCAGAGAATGTCCTCTAAGTCCTGCAGCTCCACAGGCCTCCAGACATCTGGCACCTCCCCCCAACTCTCCACATCAAGCCCCTCTCTCCAGGGGACAGCGAGTGGCTGTGCCAAAGTCCCAATGACCTGTGGGTCACCTGGGTGCCACCCTGTCCCTTCCTGGTTCCAGTGCCCTGCTTGGGAGGGAGGGGCTCCACCTTAGTGAGTATGTCCTCCAGCTCCAAAGAGGCCCCAGGAGGGACCCCAGGAAGGACATTAAAATATCTGCAAGGCTGGGTGATGATTCTTTTTTTTTTTTTTTTGAGGGCAGTGCCACTGGCCCTCATACTGGGACCCGAACCGGGGCCGCTGGCTTCCCAAACCAGCGCTTAACCACTACGTCACGCAGCCGGCCCAACTTTATTGAAAGATAGAGCCAGAAAAATGCTCAGGTGAGGAAGCCATCCAGAGGGAAGGGGGACAAGGATGAGTGAGTGACAAGACTTTTGCCCAAGGTGTTTTGAAGATTTACTTAAAGTGGCGAAAAATGGACCAGTCCCAATTTTGTGTAACAACTAGAACAACAAATGCACAGAAAAAGACAGGAAAGAAATACAAAAAATATTGCTGAGTTGTGAGACTGAGATTTGGGAGTTCATTTTTCTGTATTTTCCAATTTTTCTCTAAGGAGTGGATTTTAAAAGTTTGTAGTAATTAAATTTTTTTCCAACATTTTATTATGAACAATTTCAAACATACAGCAAAGTTGAAATGGTGTCACAGTGAACACATACATACCTCTTCCTAGGTTCTACCACTAATATGTTATTAGACTTTATCACATATCCATCCATCCATCCCTCATCTATTCATCCATAAACCCACCTTACTTTTTTACTTATGCATTTTAAAGTAAATTGCAGACACCATATACTTCCCCCTAAATGCTTCAACATGCATGTCAGGAAAAATGGTTTTTACAAGTTATCTAGAGGACATAGGCTGTCCTTACCTCTGAGAAAAGCAGCCCACCCTCCTGGCAGCAAGAAGGTTGGTCAGGAGGAAATGGGGGCTTGGTTGGAAGGGGGCCCCTTGTCCCTGTCTTACTCTGGGTGAGCTGGTCATTCCCTGGAGCCCTGTGGTTTCTCCCCACCTGAGGCAGGGATAATGCATGTAAATAAACCTTGCCTCTCCCAGTCACCTGAGGGTGTGGCAAAAGTTACCTGAGATAAGTCCTGCACTCAGCTTGGACTTCTTGCAAGAATAGAATTGTCAGATTTAGCAAATAAAAATATAGGAGACCCACTTAAATTTGAATTTGAAATAAACAACACATTTTTTAGTATAAGTGTGTCCCAGGCAATGTTTGGGACATACTTATACTAAACAATTATTTAATCTGTATTTTGTCTGGTATATAAGACATCTGTATTTTGTCTGGTATATAACCTGATATAAGACAGGGGAATAAAGCCCCAGGAAGGGAAGCATGACAGAAGTTGGGAACCAGGTAGAGATTTTTGAGAGTAAAGTCTTCCATTTGTGCTGTACTTTACAAAGTGGTTTTCTGTCTGTCATCTCATTTGAGATTTATTCTCACTGTCCAGAGCAGTATTATTTTATCCCCATTTTGGAGTTGAAGCTGAGGCTTAGGGGAGTCCAGGGTCCCCACCAGCTGACAAGGTGCACCCCTCACCCTAGCTCCTCTCTTTGAGACCTCAGCAGGCCACAGATTTCTGCCCTGAAACCAGCCAGGACTGGCCTGCAAGCCTGCAATGCAGTTCTGGTGCTCAGGGCCCGCCATCTCTGTGATGGTTAATTTTATGCGTCATTCTGACTAGGATATAGGGTGACCAGATGTTTGGCTAAATGTGATTTCTGGGTGTGTCTCTGAGGGTGTTTCTAGCTGAGATTAGCCTTTGAATCGGTCGTCCTGAGTAAAGCAACTCGCCTTCCCCAATGTAGGTGGACTTCATTCTATCCAGTAGAACAAAAAGGCGGAAGAGGAAAGAGCTGCCTCTGCACCCTGGCTGTTTGAGCTGGGACATTGGTTTTCTCAAGTTCACAGCCTGGCACTTAAACCACTGGCTCCCTGGATCTCAGGCCTTCAGGCTTGGACTAGAACTTACACCATCGGCTCTCCTGGTTCTCGGGGCTTTGGACTCAGACGGAAACAATCCCGGCAGCTCTCCTGGGCCTCCCTCTTACAGGCAACAGATTGTGGGACTTCTCAGCCTCCATAATCACATGAACCAATTCCTTCTAGTAAATCTCTTTTTATCTTTCTATTTATGCATCCTATTGGTTCTATTTCTCTGGAATACCCCGATGAATACAATCTCCCTCAAAGAGAGGGAGGTCTCTGGGGGCTGGGCAAGGCCCGACCCTAGGAAGCTAGGAGGGATAGATTGTGAGTTAATACCATCCAACAGGGGCCTTGGCAGGTCACAGGCCACATGGCAGGACTGAGGCTCTGAGAGGTCATGGGGCAAGGGTACGGCTCGACAGTGGGAGTATCTAAGCTTCCCATCTTATCAACGCTCTTTTCAAGGCACCCTCAGGCCCAACACATGGAGTCTTGGGGAGGGCACAACTGGAGGTAGTGACAGTGTGATGACAGGAGGCACATGCCAAGGACATTCGAGCAGGCACTACAAATAGAAAAGTAGATGGCAAATCCTGCTGAGTCTTTAACTCCCCAAACCTGCTCTGTCCCATCCAATGGCAGCCACTACCTGGAGCCCAACGCAGCATCTTTGAAGGAGTCAGACCCAAAAGGTTGAGTCTGTGGAAAGGAGTCTGGGCCAGTCCTGTCCTGCCACCCTGACTCTCTTCTTGGGCCCAGGCTCTTTGGTCTCCAGCTCACCAGTCTTTCTGCCCACCTGCAGCCATCCTGGAGACTCATCCTTTCATTCATTCATTCATTCATTCATTCATTCAGTAGAATTTGTGTTTGACAGGTTAAGAAATGACCAATAACTTGCACACAGTGGTAACCAACCTCTCCACAAGTAGACTTAAGCCAGAAGTCAACAAGATTTCTCTGGTTAACTATTTTCCAAGCTTATTTATTTTGTAACAACCTGTAAACATTTTCACAAAATAACACAGTGATTTCTATTATGACATTCCTACCACCACATCTTATTCAACTGAAACTTGGGCAGCCAGTCTAGGGATCTGTGAGTTAGGGTTTGAGGGGTAAAAATACAGACACTGGGCCCACTGCAGGGCCAGATTTCCAGGGGTGAAACAGAATTCATAAAGCACACCCACCTCTGAGATAGTTCCATAAAGTTTTCCAAGACACCATAGAGCTCCTTTATTTTCATCGTTTTGGTACTAGCCTCTGCCCAGCTGTTCTCAGTGTCAGCTACCAGCTCCTACACAGGGGCAAAAAACAAGCCTCCTCACCTGTCACAGGGCTTGGACAAGCCAGTGACAAAAGCAGAGGCAAGACGCAGGCATTACTGGGTGACCCAGCCTTGACCAGGTATCATGGCGCAAGCTGAGCTCTGGGCAGCTCTAGCGAGACTCAAGTTCTAGGGTCTTTCTTACATCAGGTCTGCAAATCTATCCCATATGTCCAGTTAACTGCATTTAAACAGTTCTTTAAAATATAATTTGTTTCGTTGTAATCACTCTCTGAAAAGCATGCATTTAAATATAGTAATACAGTAACCAAGCCTTTGTAGGTTGAATATTGTTGGATGCTCTTCTGACAAAGTAGAGAAAAATCACTAGGTGAATGTCCATGATCTCCCCCCACCACACACACACACACACACACACACACACACACACACACACACTATTCCATGCCAGAATTTTTCTTTTCTGAAGGGAAGGGTTTTTTTGGTTTTGTTTTGTTTTTACTTTGAACCCCAGAGATTAGTTTTTGGCAAGTTTTCTTTGCTCTCTACCCAGTGGTTTTGAAATAGTCTCATTTCTCTGAGATGATAAACAGTGAAGATTGCTCTCACTTTTGAAGGCAGTGAAAACGTGTCTATGGTTTCACTTTGAAGCTCATCAGGAAAAAAACTCCTGTAACATTTAGCACGTGTACAGGAATTCTTGATTCATGGGCCACCTGTGCGTCTGATAATCATTAAAATGCTGCTTCCGAAGTTTCAATAATCTCTGGAAGCCACTCAATCACAGCAGATAAAGCCTGGTGATACATGACCCTATGTGACTTTAGCAAACTCTCCCGCGTCGTGCGTGGTGCTGCACCACTCCGGTACATGTGTTTTGGGTAATCACCAATCTTTTCACAGATGAATGGATAGTGTAGTAGAACAAAGAATTGAACACAGTGAAAGCACTGCGCAGTGTTTTCGTTTTTCTATAGGGCCTCTACATCACAGAGTCCTGCTTTGGTTCTTCCTTCTTTTTTTTTTTTTGGGGGGGGCAGTGTCACTGGCCCTCATATGTGGGATCCGAACCGGGGCCGCTGGCTTCCCAAGTCAGTGCTTAACCACCACGCCACTCGGTTGGCCCTGGTTCTTCCTTCTTATCCCATGCTGCTCGGGGGCCAAATGTTTCCCGTGTTTGTCAAGCCTTCAGTTGTGGACTCGACCACCTGTGTTATGAACCCCGCTCTGATTTTCTGCAGATAGTGTTTATCACCAACTAGAAGTTGATCTTAATCATCTTTTCAATTCTAGCAAAATCCATGCATCTCTATAATTGAGATAGTGATTGGCGTTTTTCTGACCAAAACTTACTGTCGTTCCTTGGCGCCCATCCCATGGCCTTGTCATATGTTATGGAAGCAGGAAACATTGGTTTCATCAGGCGTTTTATTTTTCTGGTGATTTCATTTTGAATTTGCTGACTTCTATAGGCATCAATGGACTCATACGTTGGAACCCTCACTTCTGTCTTCCAGCAACTCCCTCCAAATTGCCTTTATTCACAGATGAAATATACTTGTCATGACTTCTTAACGATAAACACTGTTTTCCAAGAAATAAAATGTTTAACTCTGAATTTTGGGTATGTTCTAGTTTCCTCAAGCTGTTACGAGTGAACAGATAATAATTTGTTAGTGACAGCTTCACCAGGAAATCAATATTCTACACCCAACCCCCACCCAATTTCAATGATTTCAGATGCATTTTATGTCTTCTGTGTTTTCAGAAATTTTATGGAGGTTTTTCATTTCTCCAAAACAGAAACTCCTTGTGCCGTGTGAGTGATTCCCCTCTGTAGGTATATTTTGTTGGCAAAACACTGGCGTGAGCAATGAGGGGGTCGTGCTATATCACCTACTGCCTACCCCTGCAAATCCCAACACCAGGAGTCCTCAAAATTTCCAGATTTGCCTTGAACTCCTCGTAAGTTAAAAATAAAATTTAGCTGATCCATCACAAATTTCAAACTACATGTGGCCTTCTGGCTTGAAACCATATTATTTTCTGTATCTATATTGGCATAATTTGTATAGAAATTAATTATTGGTGATAAGGAAATACTTGAAGTACGGGATCCCACCATTTTGACTCCATCATTAAAGAATAAGAAACAAATAAATAACATATTATTGGTTTCCTGGGCACGGGGTCAATACCCTCAGGGTCAGACTGTCCTGTACTCAAAGTACTCATTGGAGCTGCATTTCGACTACATGCATGATTTTTAGATTGCCCGAGCTGAACTCTTAGATATAGGAACACAGACTTTGATTTTCACATCTTTTTCCAATAATCGCACTTACCAAGAAAGAAACCGTAGCTGACCATGACCAATATATCCAATAATTGAAGCAGAGTAAGACATTTGTCTTCCCGGCAACACAAAGCTATGGGCTTGTCAACATGAACATGGGGCTTACTTGAGGAGCAGGCAGCACATTTGTCAAGAGAGAGGGCGTAATTGATAGATTCTGCTGCCGTGCATGTGGTGGTGTTAGCTTTCATCTTCTATCTTGATGAGAAGATTACTATTTTTTTATACTACTGCAGCGTAAAGAGAAGTATGAATTGTGTTTCACGTGTATGTAGCTAATTCCATGTCTTTTTGACTCTTCTTTGTCACATTTCTGACAGTTCAAGCAATGTTTTTTCTTCTCTCTCTTTGGGAAGTTGTGGGGGCCTCCATTCATTCTCTTACTTCTTGGGCTTTCACGAAGCATTTCCATGCCAGGCCCACAGATAAACCATCCATCTCATGTCCTGGGAAGCTCATAGCTCAAAGAACAAGACAGATGGTGATGATTCTAAATTGTTTTTACCCTGACACCGTGTGTGTGTGTGTGTGTGTGTGTGTGTGTGTGTGTGTGTGTTTCCCTACACCAAAGAGTCCTGTGACTTTCTAACCACCAACTGGGTGTCCCACAATTCAATTCAATTCTGACACTAACTACCCGGAGTTACCCAAACCCTAAAGGCTGCTCCCACTTCAGGTGTCAGTTTTAAGTATTGGATGCCTAGGGTACCCTCACTTTTGTCTGACTGGGCGACAGAGGCAGGGGTCCCAAGACCTCCTCCTCGGGTTTGATCATTTGTTAAAATGGCTCACAGAACTCAGGGAAACACTTTACCTTACTATTATCAGTTTATCATAAACATTATAAAGGGTAGAAAAGAACTACCAGATAAAGAGGTATGTAGGGCAAGGTATGGATATGGGTGGGGGTGGTGCCCAAGCTCCCATGCCCTCTCTCAATGCACCACCTTCCAGCACTTGGATGTGTTCACCAACCTGGAAGCTCTCTGAGACCCATCCGTTAGGGGTTTTTATGAAGGTTCCACCACAGAATCAGAATTGACTAAATCATTGGCCATTGATGAACTCAATCTCCAGTACCTCTCCCCACCCCGGGGGGTAGGGCTGAAAGTGCCAACCCTCTAATCATACTGTTGGTTCCCCTGGTCTCCATCCATCCTGAAGCTATCTAGGGGCCCAAGAGTAACCACATTAGCATAAACTCAGGTGTGGTTGAAAGGGCCTTGTTATGAATAAGGAAAGAAGGTCCTATTTCCCCTGCTACTCAGGAAATTCCAAAGGTTTTGGAAGCTCTGTGTCAGGTACCAGGGACAGAAACCAAATGCTATGTATTTCCTACCGTATCATACAATGTGATAATTGCAGGAGACAGGTGGGTCATTTTTTCCCTGGCTGAGGTGACGAAAGAAGAATGAACCAAGGTTTCACAGGAGTGGCTGGTAGTGGCTAGAATGAGGGGTGACTTGTGGTTACCCATAATCCCACCAAGACCCCCCCCCCCCGCCAAACCTATAACCTAAGTAAAAGGAGCATGCAAATTCAGTTTCAAGAGAAGTTCCCTGTCCTTCACCCAACCTGAGATTGGCTCTCAAAACTCCCTCAGATAAAAATGGGAAGGGGCTCTTTCTCAGGACCTTCTGGCCACCGTTGGGGAGACACAGGCTCCTCAGCTGACACTAGGAAGATGCTGGTGTCAGCTAACACCATCCTCCACATCCAGGGAAGAACCACCCCCCACCCCCAACCAGCAAGGGAGTCCCTTGGCTGATGTATGACCTTGGAGGTCATGTAACAAACACCAGGCCTGGCCCCAGCTCACACACAGTAGCAGGATCTCTGGGCAGGGGCCTGAGGTGTCTGCACTTTAAACAACTGCCCAATTACAGGGTACATCAACCAAAGTATGAGCACCTCTCCACAGTACATTCTGTTTTGAAAAGAGAGGTGGGATTTCCTGGGAAGCCACAGCCCCTGGACTGCCATTTAGGGTCAGTAATGCCCATCTAAGGGCTGGGAACTGCCCTGGAATGGAAAAGCCTGCCTGGTTGTAACCTTGGGCTCTGCCTAGTGTCTTCACCAGGGAATGTGTCCCCTGTCAGCCCGGCCTGACCCCCACACAAGTTAATCCATGGGGAAGGAGGAAACTAAACACAGTGTCTGATTTCATCTGGCAGCTGGGCATTTGAAGAGCCTTACCCACTTACTGATCCATTTCCTGTGCTCCCAGCCAGCCCCGCCTCCTTATTCCCCTCAACACTGCCTGGGATGCTGCTTCGGGCTTTGTCATCTCCTCTTCTGCTCTTATCATGTCCTCCTAGGCCCCTCTGCCTCTAGCTTCTGCCCCTCCAATCCATATGCCATGCTGCTGCCTGGGCAATCATCCATAATGCAAATTGATCTCATTTCTCCCCCATGTAAACCCTTAAGTGACTCCCCATTGTCTACACAGAGATGTCCAAACTCATCAGCCTGGCATTCAAGACCTTTCAAAATTCTGAAAGACTTTCCTTGTTTCTGAATAACCTTATTTAAGCTCCTACCCTCTCCTTACCAGCTCCCCCAACATGGCATGTTCTGGCATCACCCATGCAGTATGGAGCAGTGGTCAGGAGCTAAGCTCTGGAGCCAGGCCGCTTGGGTCCAGATCCTGGCAATGCCAGTTACAAGTGTTGGGACACATGAATTTGAGAAATTGCTTAAATTCACGCTGCCTCAATTGCCACATCTGTAAAATCACAATAGATTCCTACCTCGTGGGGTTATAGTGAGGGCTAAAACACAGATAAAGCCCTGGGGAGCATGCTTGGCACACAGTAAGCATCTAATAAATATGTGCTATTATTATTGTGTCTTCTGCCTGCATACCCTTCCACTCCTCTCATTTTGTGAACTCCTATTCATCTTCCAAAACAGAACACAAAATCTAGCTGTGGAGCCCTCTAACTCCTCTGGGGTATCTACTCCCCGTTCTGTGTTCCCGCCACCTCCTGGGCTGACCTGTATCCCAGCATATGTCACATTGGGTCCTGAGTCCACTTGCTTATTTGTCTCCTCAACTGGACTGTGTTCTATATACCTTCCCCACAATATCCACAAGGTCAGTTCGATGAATGAATGAATAAGATTTCAGAAATGGTGATAGCAGGAGATTTTTACCTGGTATGATCTTTGAAAATGAATACCACTAAAGACCACATTACAAAGGAGGAATGTGATTTCTATTTATGCAATCTTTCTTAAAACCATAAAAGACTATTAATGTTTCCAAAAAGAAAACTGTGAACAGAATAAAAGGTTGGACTTTATTTTTATATCAGAGAGATAATAAAATGGAAAACATTTTTTGTTTAATTACTCATTATGATCAGGTATCTATAGAAACAACTGGATGTTCACACTCAAAATATACAATCATTTATTCATTTAACAATGCACAGTCATCATGAAAGTTGGAGGCTCGATCATCAACCTTCTTTCCTTTAACAGGTGCTTCTTGACCGTGAAGGTTATGATGAGAAAACAAAACTTAACCCCTGCTTTCAAAGGCAGCCCAAGTCCACAGTCAACTTCGGCTCACCTCGTTCTGATAGAAAGTGTATGGTGGAAAGGGAGGGGGTACCAGGGCATGGTCGCTTATCAATGGGCAAACCCTAGCAGTAAGGAAGAACAGATGGAAGAGACAGGAGAAATGTGTAAGAGCAAAGTCCTTGAGAAGGTTGGCTGCAGGAGGGCAGGTGTTCAACAGCAAAGGGGCATGAGGGAAATTATGGGCATTGTGGAAAGTTCCAGAACTCAATATGGGACATGTTCTGGAACTTCGTAGGGGTGATGGTTACATGAATGTATTCAATTGTTAAAATGCACTTTAAAATGGGTATATTTTATTGTATATAAATTTTTCTTGGGCTGGCCGAGTGGCGCGTTGGTTAAGATCTGGCTTGGGATGCCAGCGGCCTGGGTTCGGATCCCACATATGAGGGCCAGTAACACTGCCCTCTACAACTAACAGCTCCACCTGGAGCTGGGCTGCAAGCGGCGACCGTGTGGGCTGCAGCCCCTGCTGCAGTGGGCTGCCATAGGCTACAGTGAGTGACCGGCAGCCAGCGAGAGCTGCTAACAGCTGGTGTGAGCTACCAAGAGCTGCTGTGAGCAACCATCCAGAGGCCGGCGACCGATCTGCCTCACCTGAGAAGAGTGCAATGATGATACCAACATGGGCCAGTGAAGCAATGTCCTCCGCAACTAGATGGAAGAACAAAAAGACAGCAACTTGTCTGTTCCCCTTCCCCGGTTCCCTAATGCTGTTCCCCTCCCCCAATTCCCCAATAAAATCTTAATAAATAAATAAATTATTCTTCAATAAAGTTGTTTTTTAAATTAAGAAAAGCTTTTGAGAGGAAGAGAATGATGGTGGTGCTTGTCAGTGCTGTGGGGAATACAGGATAAGAGCAGGAGGGGGTATGGAAAGGAAGACCCTGAACTCTGTTTCTAACATGTTGAGTTTCAGCTTTCCATGATTTTCTGCCCAAAGAGCGGTCCCTGAAAGCACAGCATCAGTGTCACCCAGTGACAAAAATTCTCTCCTTGACCAAAGTCCACTCAGGCTCCCCTGAACTCTTTCAACTAGGCCTTAACTTTCAGACTTCCATGTTTGTTTCTCCAATATCAGCAAGAATCCTGCTAAGTTAGTTTAACCTGAATCCCACATCCTCCATATCTGATCCCCCTCCAAATCTGACCAAATTCCTCACCTTTCACCACCTCCCAATCACCCTGGCCTGCCTTCAGCAAGAATCCTGTTGGGTCAGTTGAACCAGAAGCACCTGACCCCTGATGGTTCCTCTTAGTAATTTTTCATCCACTGACCTCACCCTGCTCCTTGACTATAAATTCCCACTTTATTGTATTAGGAGTTGAGCCCAATCTCTCTCTCCTACAAGACTCTATGGCAGTGATCTCTATGCTTTGCTCAGTAGTCCCCCCTTGGATGAAGTCTTCCTTACTGTCTTTAACAAGTGTCACAGAATAATTTCCTTCTGTAACACTGGGGAGCGCTTTAGGAATGCAGGCTCTCAGGTGCCCTCCCGGGCCTACTGAACCAGAGTGCTCACATTAACGAGATCCCCAGGTGACTCACACACATGTTCAAGTCTGAGAAGTGCTGAGTTAAGGGGCTTGGAATGGCTCCTTAAAGTGAAATGCACATAGCTGTAAAAACTTAAGGCCACAAGGAAGTCAACAGGGACAGATCAGGGGGCAGGCCTACACGGGGCACCCAGTCTTTAGGTGGCAGCCTGCTCAGAAGGAGAGGACAGAGTCCGGAGTCTGGATTTGGGACTTGGTTATTTCCCAGTGAAAACCAAGCTGGGTATAGGACCATTAAGTTCACATGCATGGTCTCATCTGAGTCTGGCTTAACCTTGCAATAGTAGAAAGAGCGTTTAGTCAGCTTTACAGATAAAAATGCTTCAGCTTGGAGAGTGGGGACTTCCTCATGAAGGCCCAGTTGGGGTGCCAGGTGCTTTGCTGCAAAAGTTGAGAGGCTGAGCCTGGTGGTCTTCGTTGGCAGGAACAAGCATGCCATGGGAGGAGGGGGCCAGCCCTAGCTAGGAAAGCCTCCCTGGAGCAAGTCCTTGCTTGCCCGTGAGCCTTGCTATTGACTGGCTGGATTTCCGGGAACACCAGGCAGCTCCCCGCAACCTCGACTCAGACCGAGGAGGCTTTTGGGTATCAGGCTTGATCAGAGTTAACTGCACAGATGGCTGTGCCTGTCACCTGGACATTCAGGGGACGTGGGGGAGCTACCTCGGCCTCCAGTGCCTGCTTAAGGCCTTCCCCTGCAGCAGCAGAAACCAGGGAGAGTGAAAGGGCTGGGGTGTAGGGGGCCATGGGGCCTCTGCGCTGCTGAGAGCACAGCCTCATCAAGGTCAGCTTCCCACCCTCCACTCTCAACCCCCAAACCACAGGCCTGTTCGCTGGTTTCCAGGTTTCAAGGTCTCACATGTTAGAACTCACACTTGGAGCTCAAGCTAACCCTTCAATGTGCAGAGAGAGGAACAGAGCTCAGAGAAGTGAAGGAGCTGTCTTTGTCACACAGCAAGCTGGTGGCAGAGCCAGCCCAGCACTTGAGCTTTCCCTTTCCATGGCTTCAGTCTGCACGTGTGCCCCTTGCTCACAGGAAGCACGACATGAGTGGTGTCAGTGACAGCAGTGCTGCCATCTCCAAAACAAACGCCGGCCTCAGGGCCCTTGCACCTGCTGTCCCCTCTGCCTGGGAGACTCCTCCTCTCAACACCCCCAGGGTGCTTTTATCAGGACACACAGGTCTTTGCTCACAAGTCAGTTCAGCCAAGAGGCCCTCTCTTGTTCCTCTTTGTAAAATAGCCCCCCTCACCCTGTTCTGTTGCTCCTCAGAGCTCTGATATAACCTACCCTGATATTAAGTTCTATCTTAATTGTTTCAGTTTGCTTAGTTTCTATCTTCCCTGACCTGAATATGAAAGCCAGAGTGTCAGGGACTTTGCTTTGTTAATTGCAATATCCCCAGTGCCCCAACAGTACTTAATGTTTAAGAGGTGCTTACTAAATATTTGCGCAGTGAGTGAATGACTTCAACCCAGGAAGGAGGGTTGTGAAGAATTCCCTTCCCGTTGTGTCTGGAGACCTGTGAACACATCCCCATTTCCACCCTCCATCTCCTCTGTGGTTTGCAGATTCGTCCTCCCACACCTCACTGTTCCCCAGGAACTGCATGAGGGAGACGGGGCCGTGTCTTCATCTTGCCCTTGGATGGCTGGTCTTTCTCTTCCCCATGCAGCCCTGACCATCAGCACTACCACCATCCCCTGGGTCCTTCTAATTACTCATCTGAGGTGGTCTTTCACACCTCCCAGGTTAACTGTCAGACAGTTTGTAATTCTGTCACATTGCCTATGTAACCCTCACAACCACCCAAGGAGGCAGACACAATTACACTCAGAATCTAAGGCTCAGAAAGGTTAACTAACTTCCCTGAGGTCACACAGCGAGTAAAGAGCAGAGCGGAAACTCATACCGAAGTCCCCTGATTCTGAGTTTGTCACCTGTCCTAGTCTATGTCAGCTCTAGGGTCTGGCATGGTAGAAGAATGCCAACACTGAATCACCACTGAGGTAATGAACGTGACGTACCTAGCAAGTGGTTGGCGCTCTCTCAGTGAGGCCCTGAGAACCCAGACAGGGCTCTGCTGCCGGAGTCTGTTCCCTTGGAATGTTGTCGGACAGGTTGGGCAGCCCTCTTTGGCCCCTTCTTTTAGAACACCCACCAGGAGTGGTGGGACATAGGGAGCACTTGGCAGGAGGCTAGGAGCTTAGCCCACACTGGGTGTTGCCCTCCTGGTGCTGTAGATGATTCCAATTGTCAGGAGGGGGCCATGTGGCTAACCGGGCAACCTCAGCAGGACCATGTGGCTAACTGGGCAACCTCAACAGGACCATGTGGCATCCTGTCTCGCTGGGTCCTGATGCTGCCAGGAGGTGCCCCTGCCACACCTCCATGATAAGCCCGTCCTCAGCCTCTCTGGAGCAGGCACTGAAAGACAGCTCATTACCTCATCACATTCCCCAACAGCTCTGGCGGGAGAGAAAGTTCTTCCTTTTATTGAACTGATGTCCTCCTTCTTGGAAGCTATGCTCATGGGCCTTATGTGGCCTCACAGAACAACCTTTCCTCTAGGAGGGAGGGTCTCCGGTCCCACTGAGTTTTCTCCTAGTGAAATGATCGTGAATGCCTTAACCATTCCACACATCCCCCTCATTAGCCCACTCTTTCTCTAAAGACACTTAAGTATTCTAGAGAACAGGATTGTCATTTTCCTTTATATGGATACTAGTAATGCGGCCTAAATTCACATTTGCTCTTGGGGCAGCCATCTCTTAGACTGTGAAAAGTGTGAGCTGAGCTTTGAAGAATGACAGGATTTTAATCCAGCATCCAACACAATTCTAAGCAGGTAGTTGGCCTCAAGAGTACATAGAAAATAGGCCGAGAGGAGAATGGCATGGCCAAAGCTGTGAAGTCGGGAATGACCGTAACCTACATGGAGGAAAAGTAGGTCTGGCTGAGCCAAGGATTCATGATAGGAGACCCAGGTTGAACAGGGAAATTGGGAAAGATTGTGCAAAGCCTTGAATGACAGATTAAGGGGTTTGGACTCCTTGCCTGCATAGGGAAGGGACTCAAGGCTTGTTAGCAAAAGGACATCATGGCTCTTGATTCAGAAAGTGTATTGGACGGACTGTGGAGCTGGTAGGGGAGGAAGGGAGCCCACATTAGGAGACTGCTCTGCCATCTAAGTGGAGGGTGAGGAATTACAGAATGTCACTGTGGGAGATGATCTACATCTCCCTTCATCCATAGGTGAGAAAATGAGGGTCTAGAGACGGGAAGTGACTTGCCCAAGGTCATACAGCTATCAAAAAACAGAGTCTGAACCAGGCTTGAATTTTTTATTTTTTTAATTTCAGCCCAGATGTCTTGCCTTTACATCTGGCCCTCCCAAGGGGTGACTTGGATCATGGCACCCAATAGAGCTTCAAAAAATAAATGTGGGCTTGGTTCCATGTGCTGACTGGCCTAGGTTGGTGGCGATAAGGAGATGCTACAGAATGGGTAACAACGAGAGGAGGTCAGGGCAGGGTTTCACTTGTCCCATATAAGGGTGAGATCATTCCAGAGGGTTGCCTCTATGGATCAAGATGCTAAGAGCCCCTGTGGATCCAAGCAGCCTCAGAGACCTCCTTGGTCAACAGGGTCAGAGTGTGGGCACACAAGGGCACGTCTGCCTGACCTCTGGAGGGAGACAATGCACACAATCCCTGGGGGGCTTGCAGAGGGAAGCCCTAGGGCATTTGTAATCCGCCCTCCATGGTGGGGACCCAGCAGGGGAGAATGGGCTCCACTGCCTCCCGCCAGATGAACCAGTGGACTGTCTGGGTGACATTGAGCTAATCACTTACCCTCTTTGCATCTTGGCTTTCTCATCTGTGAAATGGGGATGATGATACTTACCTACCTCATCGCCGAGTTATGGGAATTAATTAATGTTTATAAAGGACTTGGAGATCCACAGATGAAAGGTGCTATAGAACTACAAAGTATCATTACTGTAATTACATTACACTATTATATCTCGGGCCAAGGTCTCTCTGCAGCTTCGCTTATTACTGAGAATGGGCGATGAGGTGCAGATAAAACCCAATCTCCCCCAACCATCGCTCCAAACTCCAACCAAACTCCATCCAGATCTAAACTCCCGGAGATTCCATCAGGCTTGGAAGATATGACCAGCGTCTCCAGCCCCAGAATTCCCCCAGGGGCTGAGAGACATCGAGAAAGGCTATCTTCTGAGTCTCCTCCTGAAAGCAACAGTTCTGGGGGGGGGGGGTCTTAGGAAAGAGGGGATATTCTGAATTCATCCAGAGGCTGCACCCCACCAGCCAGTCTGACCCTAGGTCATCTGGCCAGGTTTCTTTTTTGGGGGACCCTTTTTGTGTTAAACCAGTGTGCTTGTGGGGTCCCTTCCCACAATTTTCCTGGCCCCAAGTCAGACCCAACTTTCAGACCGAAAAAAAAAAGAGGGCTGCTTGGCCTCAGATGTCAAGCTCCCCTGTGTTCATTGAACCGAACCTCCAACAATTCCTGCGCTCACCCATCATCACTCATTTCACAATACTCCAACCTGACCGAGTAGGCGAAAGCTAGATCAGAAAGAAATATAATTACCTTTTTACGAGCTTATGACATGGTTGCACCCTCCTTGCCTGCCAGCTTGTCCAGTCACTCACAAATGATGCTATACATACTATAAATTATATCATTATCGACCTATAATTACAGGCAACATATATACGAATCCCCCTGAAGGAGACCGAGGCTCCAAGGTTACGTACCCTCGCCCCTCAGTCCCTTGGGAAAAAGCCGCCTGCCAGGAAGAGAGGTTATTTCCAAATATCAAAGACACTTGGTTAAAACAACAGAGAGGACCCTTCCTGTCTTCATGCACACCCCCCCCCCCAGGCTCCCCCAGAACGTATCAGGTCTCCCCACAGAACGCACAAGAAGCTTGAGGCATTGGCATGAACAAATCTGGACATGTGAGGGCAAATTCTCGGGGCGGGGGGGACGGGACGCTGAAAGCATAAGCGCCTGGCTCAGGAAGCTCCCGGGAGCAGGGCTGGCATCCAGGCAGCAGGAGGAGACCCTAGGACACTCAGAGCACGTCCTTCCACCCAGGCCTTGGAGGACACCTTCAAGGATACCTCTGGCTGCCAGGACTCGCTGAGCACTGGTGCCCTCAGAGATGTCCTCACTCCACTGAAGCGATTCTCAGTAGTCAGCAAACATCCACATCCCTGTGGAGTGGCCAGTGCTGGACCCAGCTGAGGTGCGCTGTGGACCCTTCCGGCCCCTCGGCTGATGGCAAGGAGCTGAGTTGCTGAGCCTGGCTCAGTTCCTCATGGGACTTCTGGGCAGGAGGGTGATGATAAGCTGGGTGTGGGAACAGGACAAGGACTGCTCCTCTAGGCCTCACCCTCAGCTCCCCACCAGGCACTGGAGCCAGCTATCCACTTCTCTCTTCCTTCCTTCCTTCCTTCCTTCCTTCCTTCCTTCCTTCCTTCCTTCCTTCCTTCCTTCCTTCCACAGGCCCCCTTGCAGCTCTGGGCCAGGCTCTGGGAGGCAGACATGAGAAGGGCAAAGGTCTGTCCTTAGGGAGCTCAGACAGACTCAGAGGGAGAGGTCCATGACCAAAGGAGCACTTGCACTGAGATAAATGTGATTCCAGAGTATCTGGACAGGAGTCAGGGGCAAGACGGGGGTGGGGTCTTGTCAGGGAAGGACCTGTCAAGGGATTTGAGAGATCAGTAGGAATTTTCTAGATGGGCAAATGGAGGAAGGAGATTTTGAAGAGAGGGAATAACCCCCATAAAAGCACAAAGGGATGGATGACACAATGTTGTATGTTTAGGCATCAGGGAGAATTCCTGCAGGACTCACAGGGCAAGGAGGGGAGTCACGGGAGGGTGAGGCTGAATCCTCAGACCAGGCCCACCCCACCACACAGCCATCTCTTCCTCATGCAAACCTCTATTGGGCCAACCTGACCCCATCATCCCCCTAGTTCCCCTTATACTCCACTGGTTGTTCCTCCTTCTTTCTCCTCCCAACCCAATCCTGTGTTCCCTTCAGGCCCCAGCTCAGGGACCCCTCCTCGGTGACATCCCCTCCTCCTGGCCCCACCAGCACACCTGGTCACTCTTGGTGTGTGAGGGCCTGGGTGGTTCTCTACCCTGATCCCCAAATAACTGGGTCTTGGTCAACTCCTGGAACCAGCCCCCAAGCCCATCCACCGGCAGAGAGAAGCTGAGGACAGTGGAGTTTGCCTAGAATCACAAGTGGCAGGCTCAGAGCAACTGAGAGCCTCCTCCATCTGGATGGCAGGCGACCCCAACTGTGGCTCGTCCTTGAATCACATCTTGTAAAAAATCATTTGCACATTTGAATTCAAAGCCCCTCAAAACAGTATAAACACCACCATTCTGAGCACCATAAAAACCACGCTGAGCATTTATGGAAACTAAAACATGTGTATTAACATATGGCAAAAATTTCACTTACTGCGTCTTTTTAGCATTGGACTGATGCATGAGGCATCTGTGCTAAAAACATTTGAATGGAAGCTTCAGAAAAGAGCAGAACGAGAAAAAGGCTGTCGCAAAGGCTGGGCTGTTGGCAGGACTGCAGGGAAGCCCGAAGATTGGTCCCTGGTGAGGACTGGGGACTTTGGCAGAGAGGTGTGGGGTCGGCCCACCAGGAGGCAGTGCTGTGTGTACATGCTGCGTGGTTCATTCACCCTAAACCCCCAGGGTCAGATTCCCTGTCTCCTGGCCACCCTCCTCCTCTTTCTCTTCTCTTTTTCCTCTATTCCCACCTCAGAGAGGAGATGGGTCTTAGGGGAGAGGGTGGTCAGAATTAGGAACAGGAGAGGAAAGCTCCCCTGGTTCTTTTCTCCCACCTTAGGTCCTGGCAGGAGAGGGCTGGGTCTTCCACTGCCTCACAACTCATGGATCCAACTGGGATGGGGGTCCTGGAGCAGGGTTTTTTATCAGCTTCTAACAGTCCCTTGCAAGTCCTTCAGGCTGCTCCTGGTTATCCCACCTGAAAGGCCGCTCAGGAGCATTCCTCTTGTTGCTTAAAGGAGTGTTCAGGTTCTAGGGCACATGGGGTCCCACTCACCAGGCCCAGCTCGCCATGCTGGACCTTGTTTCCAGGTGTGGCAGATCCAGGTCAGAAACCCAAGGACCTCACAGAAGCTAGCGTTCTGAGGGGAAGTTGGTCCTTGAACATCTCTCTGCACCAGCTTCAGCCTCAACCTGGCAGCTGGGGCTACCACCAGGTTTGCAAATGGAGCTCTGACCTGATTTCTCAGGCCAGGCTGTGGACAGGATGCTGTGGGTCCCTCTGAATTGCTTTGGAAGAATAAGCCACCCTTGTAAATAGCTACTGGCCCAGGGTGTGTTATGGCTGCGATGAGACAATTTTAAAAATTTGCTTTGATTTATTTTGTCACTATGTGTCTTTGAGAAGAGTCCAGGTGGGCTTTCAACTTCCCTCGAAGTAAGAGACCATCCCAAAAGGGGCTGTGAAGAGTGCTGCTGTGTGGCTGTGCAGCCTGTGTGCTGAGGGCTTTGCAGCAGATTCACTCTTCTAATTACATGAACCTCAAATATGGAGGCACAGGAACTTCGTTGGACACCTCAGGTTTAGGCCTAGGGCAGGTCCTCTGCCATCTGACGGGGTCTCTCCTAATGGACACTGGGGGCTCCACAATGGAAAGGCCATGTTCCTGGTAGCAAGTTAGAGCAAAGTCACCGTTTCACAATCATGCTAGCTGCCAAGAAGGGCCCCTTCGATGTGGGTGTCAATGGGTCCTTGGGTTTTCTTGTCAAGGGCTGAGCAAGCCTGTCTCTCTCTCAGGCAAAAATATCACAGCCTAAGGCAGGCAGCACGGGGTAACCAAACCGGTCTGGAACTGGAGCCTCCATTGATTCTTCATGATGGCAGCTTTCCAGGTCCACTCTGATGATTTGCTCCATGCTGGTGTCCTGTTTGTCAGTCGATTGGATAGAGGGAAGACTGCTGGCAAGTTCCCCAGTGCCTGTTGAAGGACATGGGGGTCCAGCCTTACAGGGAAAGGAGGAAATTAATGCACTGCCCTCCTACCCATGAGCACACTCTTAGCTGTACCCACACATGCAGTTTGTATATGTCACACATATGGTCACAATTGAGATGTGCAGCCGCTCTTCCGGGAGGCATCCTGATGGTCATTTCTTTCTTACATATGAAGAAACTAAAAATCAGAAAACTGAAGTGAACACCGTGCCCCCCAATGCCGCATGGGTGATGGGTGGTCGAGGGGCAGCCCTCAGAACTGCAAACATTGTGCCTGATCCCTGGCCCATGGGCCCCTCTCTTCCCAGATGACCCCCAGTCAGAAAATCTTGACTCTCACATCGAAAGCCTATCTCCAAGAGTGTGGATCCCAAACCCCCGTTGTTTTACAGTGGATACTAGCTGGGTGCTTGCTAACTCCCCTCCAGAGAGTGGTCTCTTAATGTCAACCTTATTGCCCGATACTTCATCTCTTTAGCCATCAGTACCAGACATTGAGACAAAATATCTAGCTTTCCTTCCTTGCTTTGATAAAGATCAAAGCCCCAAAGGTAATGTCACAGATCACTACCCCTTGCCCTGAGCCAGCATCCTGGATTTGGGGTTTACCCCAGCCCTATGGGGTCTCTGGCCAGACAAGAGAGACATAGGGCTTCCCAGCTCACCCTCTCTTTTCTGTGTGTGAGAGAGAAAGGCCCAGGGCACAATCAAGCTATAAGGAGATGAGATGATACCCTCTTGTCACTCTCCTGGTATTTTGATGTCCAGCAATGGCGGCCCAGTGCTTGCATTGGCAAAGAAAGGGGGGATAATTGATCTCTCTTACAACATCTTTTAGAATGTGCTCCTCCCTGCTTTAATTTCAGCCTCAAGGTGTGGAGAAGCAGGCTGCTCGCCTAAAAACAAGAAAAACACACCCTCCCGTTAACCGGTGTGCAAAATGTCTGTTGGCATTTCTCACGCCTACAACCGGAGAGGGCCCCTGAGGGTCTCCGGCTTGTCCAGGGGCCTTTTCACCTGGATCTGTCCCAGCTGCTTCCTGCTGGGTGTTCTGTCTTGAGTCATCATGGGAAGCCATGCTGTGGCCTCTGGAATAAAGGTCCAGAGACAAATGCATGGACAGGGAAAGATGGTTGTGGATTAGGGAGGGGTGGGGGGTTGCTGTGTCTCTGGCATTTAACATCCTCTATGATGTGAGGATACATCAAGAATCAGGAAGGATCCCCTCCGGATTTCTAAGGGGAACTTTGGGTGGCCTCATTGAAAGCAGACACGTAGGTGTCCAATGGGTGTTTGCCAAGAGAACTGCATGAGACAGAGGCTGGCCCTGGGGTGCAGGAGTGCTTCCTGGGATACTCATGTTGTAAAAGGGGTGCTTCACAGGGAGGGCTGAAGGACCTACTCAGAGCACTGTCCCAATCCAGGGACGTAACACAGTGGGGAAAAGGCCACATCAAGAACCTGCCCACCACTGGCTGGGCGACCTCATGTCGACAGGTTGGGTCTCAGTGACCTGCTCTGTAATAAGAGATGATAACTGACCTTCCAGAGTGCCTAGGAAGCCCAAGTGGTTGCGCAGCCTCTTCAAAAGTCAGGAGGAAGCCAAGGTGAGTGGACGCTGATGGAGACTGAAGTGACATTTCTGAAGTTCCCTTGAGGATCTACCACCACCCGCATTCCTTCAGGAAGAGCCTGTGTCTTAGAACAGCCATTAAGAAATAAACAGGGGTGGGCACCTTAGTAATTTTCAGAGAAGAAAAGGCGGTCATCTGCACTGGCTGGCTCATGGTCACACCAAATTTCTGGGTCCTTCCCAAGTAGGCAATGACATCTGGTAACCCCATTGTCTGCTATCTGCAGGGAAGAAAGTGTTAGACACGAGGGGCAGATGGAGTTTGCCTAACGTGTCTGTTCTCTTCTTTGCTGCCTTTTCAACTCTTCTTGGGAATGCGGCAAAATAGCAGCTGTTCATAATTTCATGAATAAAGAACTATGTAAATTTCAACTATGAAAATGTGTTGCATCTCTCGTGGGCAAAGTGTGGTGTATGCTCCCGCGCCGTCTCTATTTCCATCTCGTGTGCAGCTTGGAGTTGATCTAAACTGCATTCTCTGGGCAACTGCTCAATTTTAGAATCGGTCTTGGCTAGTTGATAACAAAAGGCATCGCTGCCCCTCCCTGCCGGCCACAGCGAGAGGCTTGCAGGCCAGGCTCCCCTGTGCTAATTCAAGCTCCATCGCCTCTGAGTGGGGCATCAATCTCTAAGTGTTTCTTTTTACTGGTCTGTAAAATGGGCATGATGATATTGCTCTCTTTCACAGAACACTTGCATAATAATTATGTACATATTTGTGAGCTAACTTTCAGTAGCCGTTGGTACGGAAGTCAAGTATGTTTACAGTTTTCTTCTAAATACCTGCACGAGGCTTAACTTGCCAGAGAAGCATTCCAGCCCTGTTTGTACAGCGCCTCCATTGAGGCTGAAAAGACATATGCAGCTCTGGAGCTGTCTCCCACTCCATTTCCTCTACTCCTGGGGGTCCCATGCAGCCTCAGACACGATTTCACTAGGTTTCTGATAAGCATGCTGCACCCTTCAGGAACAATCTTACCAGCTCATCAGAATGGGATAATGGCAGGAGGGTCCTGTTCTGTTTGATGGGTGTCATATGGGAGAAATATCAAACGAATCTGAATGAATCCCAGGTGTGGAGCTGGGTCCCATGGGTGGAAGCTGTAGTGAATCTAGTTTCAGCTGCTTAGAAGGGGAGTTTTCTCGTAGTGCTAGGCCACTCAAGAAGGATAAGAGCAGAAGTCTGGTAGCAGTTGGTCAGGGTGCTGCAGGGAAGCACTTTCCCTTCGATGTGCACACAATTCATCTGGGACTTTGTTAAAAATGCAGATTTTGGGGCAGCCGGTTAGCTCAGTTGGTTAGAACGCAGTGCTCACAACACCAATGTCGCCGGTTCGATCCCCACATGGGCCTCTGAGCTGTGCCCTCCACAACTAGATTGAAACAACTACTTGACTTGGAGCTGATGGATCCTGGAAAAACACACTGTTCCGCAATTAAAAAAAAAAAAGAAAAGAAAAATATCCAGATTTTAACTCAATAGTTCCAAGGTGGGACTTGAGGACTGCATTTCTACCCAGCTCGCAGGTGATGCCCATGCTACTGGTCCCTGGTACACACTTAGAACTAGTTGATCTTTGACACATCTTACAGCCCCATATTCCTACACTTTTGTGATTCTATTATTCTGTGATCAGGTGACTACTGAGTTAATTCCCAGGTGGGGGGAGGGGCCTAAGGAGGGGCTGGCAGCTTGGGCGAGGAAAGGCAGAAACAGGAGTTTCTGTCCTCTGTAGGACATTTCTCCTGATGCTTCCTACATGTAATCTCTTAGACAAGTGGCTTTCTGTTTGGTGATTAATAGAAGGACATGGGTTGCTTCTGACTCTCCTCTCTAAGGCAATCCGGAAACTCTTGGAGTCCGGCTGCTTTGGAAATCTCAGCCCCAAAAGGTTTCTACCTAAACTGGGGCTGGTGTGGTCAGTAGGCTTCAGGGAATGCAGACAAAGTTTCTTTCCACAGTCAAGGTGAACAAAAGAGAGCAAGCTACAAGAATGTCATTGTGTCCACAGGTAACTGGCTGGCTGAATCAACGGACTTTGTGAACAAGACCTTGTTTCTGCCTGGTTGTCCTTTGTTGCCTGAGGCTCCCTCCATTCTCCAAGCCCAGCCTACTCCTGCCCACTCCCCATCAACATCAGGTCAAGCAAGCCTCTTCCAAAGGTTTCTTCCCTCCTCTTGCCAGGTACCAGGTCTGGTGCAGGGAGCACAGAAGAGGGCCAAGCACAGGGCCTCTTGTCATATTGTACCATGAAGACAGAGCATCCAGTACATGGAGAGAGGGAGGAAGAGCCCTGTGGACTGGAATAATCAGGGAGGACTTTCTAGAAAAGGTGAGGTTTCATGTGGGGCTTAAGGATAATAAAGATAAAGATCATTGGAAATGGGCCAGAGGCGAGGATGGGGAGGGGGTGAAGGATGTACATCCCAGAAAGACCCCCACAGGATAGGCCTATACAGAAAGTATGAGGGTTACACTGCTGATGGGAATGTCAAATGGTTTGGAAAACAGTCTGCAGTTCCTCAAAAGGTTAAACATAGAGTTAACCTATGACCTAGTAATTCCACTCCTAGGTATGTGCCCAAAAGAAAACATGATCCCACAGAAACTTACATACATATGTTCATAACAGCATTATTTACAACAGCCAAACAATGGAAACAACCCAAATGTCCATCATCTAATGAATGAATAAACAAAATGAGGACCATACAATGGAATATTATTCAGCCATAAAAAGGAAGGAAGTACTCATACATGCTACAACATGGATGAACCTTGAAAACATTAAGCTACAAAACATTATGCTGAGTGAAAGAAACCAGATACAAAGGACCGCATATTGTATGATCCCAATTATATGAAATGCCCAGAATAGACAACTCCACAGAGACAGAAAGCTAGTGGTTGCCAAGAGCTGGGACAAGGGGCTGGATTTGGGGAGGAATAGGGAGTGACGATTAATTGGTATGGGGATTCTTTCGGGGGCGATGAAAATGTCCTAAAGCCAACTGAGGTGATAGTTGTGCAATTCGGTAGTATGCCAAAAACCACTGGACTGTACCATCTAAATGGGTATATTTTATGGTATGTGAATTGCGTATCAATAAAGCTGTTTTTTTTTTTCATTTGTTTTTTGAGGGCAGTGTCACTGGCCCTCATATGTGGGACCCGAACCGGGGCCACTGGCTTCCCAAGTCAGCGCTTAACCACCATGCCACTCGGCCGGCCCAAATAAAGCTGTTTGAAAAGAAAAGAAGCAGCAGCTGGAGGAATGGAGCATTGGTTAAGAGTTGGCTTGGGACGCCAGCGGCCCTGGTTCGGTTCTCACATTTGAGGGCCAGTGACACTGCCCTCTACAGTTAAGATGGTGAACAACAGCTCCACCTGGAGCTGGGCTGCTGTGAGTCCCTGGGACGGCATAGCTGCAGCCTGCTGCAGTGAGCTGCCATAGGCTATATAGTGAATGGCCAGCAGCCAGCGTGAACGGCTGGCAGCCGGAGTGAGCTGCCAAGAGCCGCTGTGAGCGGCCGTCCAGAGGCTGGCAACCGATCTGCTTCACCCAGGAAGAAGAGCGCAATGGTGATACCAACACTGGCCAGTGAAGCAATGTCCTTCACAACTAGACTGAAGAACAAAAGGACAGCAACTTGTCTGTTCCCCTTCCCCAGTTCCCCAAAGCTATTTCCCTCCCCCAATTCCCCGATTTAAAAAAAAAAAAAAAGAACAAGAAGCAGCATAAGGGTAGTAGTTCTTGACCCAAGAGCCATCAGCTCAGTTCTTAGAGATTTACCCATAACAAACACATTGTTCCCCTCACCTACCAGTTACGTCCTCTCCCACCTCCCTGCTTGTTTTAGGTCAGGTTTCCCAGGAAGCAGATACTGAGGCAAAGATACTTGTGTAGGACGTCTATTGGGAATGGATCAATACTTCTGGATCAATATTTTTACGGGAAGCAGGTTTGGGCAGGGGGAAGGGGGAAGCTGTAATATAGTCACAAAAAGACCTCAGCCGATCCCATGGAGTCCTCCGGAACTGGGATGGCCTATTGGAGCCATCCCACCTTGAGACAAGGGAGCTGGGCCTCTATATCCTGTATACTGACCAGCCATGGGATAGGTGCTGCCCCCAGGAAGGGACCTGACCTTGAGCAAGGTAGCTGTCTTTGGGGAAGGGTAGTCCCTGGGGTAGGATTCAGCCGAGCGCTGTCAGCCACCAGCACTCCCAGCAGCAGGGAGATGAAGGGTCTCAGTCCTAAAGGCAGGACCTGGGCAGAGCCCCCATCTTGTACCACGTTGTTCTTTCTAAAAGCTAGCCAAGCCACTCTACACTGGGTTGAGCAAGGAGACTCATCTCTGAGGAGTGAATCTGTCCCCTTGGCCTCACAGCACAAATAAAACAAAAGAAAGCAAACTTGTTTTGAAAGGACCATCATAGGGATATTCTTTAAAAGAGCAGCATTATAGAACATTTCTGGAACCCAACCCTTGAATTCTCTCCAGTTTCTCCGTTGCTTTTTTCTTAAATTTTTAAAATCGAGATAAAATCCACATAACATAAAAATTCATTCCTTCTGTTTTTAAATCTTTTATTTTCTCCCCTTCTGCTATTTGAAGGCATTTTGGCACAAGGCTCACCCTTGAGGCAGCAGCAACTCTGACAGTACAGAAATAAAGATCAATGGAGAGTTTTAAAAATGGCAATAATAATGACAGCACTGAGCCATCTTGCTTCTGTTGGAGAACTGGTGAAGTTGTTCTTTGTCCAAAGAGATGGATTCTCAGCAAAGTTATTATATGTCCCTTATTGGTTACGTGCATATGCCACTGAAAAACATCGATGTAAACTAAAAAGAGATGACCTGTTCCTCTGAATATTACTGCAGGTTTTTTTTTTTGGTTTTTTAAAAATAATACATGATGTTTTGTCTCACAAATGAAAGCAAATTGGATCATCAAATTGCCTGAGTCACCTGAGAAGCCACAATTTAATGCCATCTTTTAATACCCAGATTTCCTATCTCCAAATCAAATTAAGTAGAAAAACAAGTAAAAAAAATCCTTAAATAATTATGGAAGTGGGCAGAGTTTTTTGTGATCAAAACGGTTGATAACGCTTGTATGAGGAGCGAAAAACATCTCATATAAAAATTTAATCTGAGTGTTTTTGTTGTTAAAAATCTCCTGTGAATCATGAATTATGAAAAACATGACTGGGGAAAGCTGCGAACAAGTTGATTCAAGTATCTCAGGCATCTGATGATCTCACACCCCAGTCCAGCTTGGCTTCTGGGACTGTCAGGATTTTATCAGGTTCAGAGCTTGCTGATGGCCCAGTGCTGGCTCCAGGCCTCGCCCGGCTCCTTTCACACCGGCGCCAGATGTTTGGAAAGTGCTCAGGAAACTGTGGAGAGCCAGGGCTGGGGCTGTTCACCAGTGAACATAGTGGGCGGTGGCTAGTATCTCTCTCCCATTCCTAAATACAAAGGACCCTGAAAAGGAAAGGCACAGCGAGATGGGCTAAACCCTCATGACTCTTGACTCTTAATTGAAGAGTGAACCTGGCTCCTTCCTTCCTTCCTTCCTTCCTTCCTTCCTTCCTTCCTTCCTTCCTTCCTTCCTTCCTTCCTTCCTTCCTTCCTTGCTTCCTTCATCAAAATGTATAATAAGTGATCAAATACATATCTGGCAATGGAAACAGAACTAACTGTGGGTGGTGAGCATACAATGTGATCTGTAGATTATAGAATTGTACACTTGAAACCTATGTAATTTTACTAACCATTGTCACCCCAATAAATTTAATTTTAAAAAATGTATTAATTACCTACTATGTGCCAGACCCACATGTAATGGGAATGCAAAGAGTTATAAGACAAGGTCCCTATTTTCAAATGGCTCAGTCCAGTGGGAGAAACTGAAAACTGACTGAAATATGGTCAAACAGGTAACTTTCATTTGTAAAATAGAATCTGGGTGACCTGCAGTTGGAGCCAAAGGACGGTCTTGACTTTGAGAGTCCGGACCTCCTGCCTGCCTCAGAGAGTGGCTAGCTGAACTGCTTTGTGAAGGGGGAGGGAAGATTTGCCTGCCCCTTACAGGGAGTGGGGCTGGAGGTGGTGGTGAAACTCTGGGCAAAGAAAGAAGGCAGTGACAAATCTGGTGCCTGGTGTTAGAAAACTCTAGCACTCACCAATCAGAATAGATGGGCCCTAACCAATCAGAGTGGACGCTGGCCATTACAGGACGCTGGTCATACTGGTGTGTGTGTTGGGGAAACAGGAAAGAGTCTGGCGTGGCTGGAGAATTGACCACCGGCCAGGGAAGGCAGGACAGAGGCTGAGATGGTATGTGGGGGCTGAGAGATTTAACTCCGGGGAAAATTGGGGAGAGAGCCTGACAGATTAGCAGGACAGAGGCCAGATGAGAGCATTTCAGCATACTCACCCAGGTGGCCCCGTGGAGTGTCAAGTGGCTGATTTGGTCACTATGTCCTGTATACTTGAGAATACAGGAGCTGAGACTGAGGGAGTGAAGGTAGAGGGGCCAGAGCCATCAGTCCCCATCTTCCTCTCTTTCTAAATGCAAAGCCAGCATCCGGTCACTTGATGGTGACTTCCATCACATTGCCCTTGTCCATGATCTAGAGCCAAGAGCAAAAATGAGGCCCATGCCGACCTGGTTTCTGCGCCATCTTCTCATCCCTTTTTTTTTCAGCTCCACCTAAGAGCTGGTGCAGCCCAGCCCAGTCTGGATGAGAAGTCCACACTTAACATGCCCTCTGGAGGGTGCTGCCATCACCAAGACCGGATCCATGGAGCCTGGCCTCCTCTAAGAGTTTGGCCAGAAGGCTTGAGACAGTCCCACCACACTATGAGCAGACGAATGACATCAAAGTGGAACCACAATGATAAGTCCTAGCTCCAAGAGTTAGAGCTTCCACTTCACCAGACACCATACCAGGCACTGTACATTACTTAGTTTTTCCCCCACCACACATTTTAAGTAGTCCCACCTCCAAAGCACTAAGTTACAAAATATTCTACAGCATACTCAAAATGGGTACACAGTGTTTGTAGAGCCCAATTGGATGCAGGACCATATGCTAGATAACTCCGGCAAAGTGACCAGCTCCTGTGTACTTGCCTGCTGGCGTCCAGTAAAACTGCAAATTAGCACAGATCTCAGAACTTCAGGGTTGGTCCCAAGCCCTGAAACCCACAAATATGAAGTCACCAGTGCTGAGGGTCTATGGAATTATCTCTGCTTCATAGATGAGGAGATTTTCACTCCTGTTAGCAGTGTGGGCACAGTCGCCCAGCAGGACAGTAGTGGGGCCAGGTTCACACCGGGTCCGGCCTCATTTAAAGCCTGTGCTATTTTCATTTCCCTTCTCCTGTGCTTTCAGTGAAGGTCGTACCCAAATGATCTCGATGTCCAAGATTTAAGGTGCATGGGAATCTCACAGGAGCTGAGTTGCTACTGTTTTTTCTCCTCCAAGAGGGACTGTTAAAAGTTCGATTTGACCAAGTTCCTCCTGTAAACCGAGCACTCGCACACACCTTGTCTTCAGGTGAACACTTCCACGCCAAGTTTTGTCACACCACTCTTCAAGTGGAGAATCTCACGATCACCCAGCTGGCTACTAGGCTTCCTTCTCCCTGTCACAGTTCCCCAGTGATGGGGGAACGCCATGCGCTTTGACTGAGGGCCTGTGGAGGACCTTAGCTATAGCCCTACTTTGCAGAAGTATCTTGCTAAGTTGCCACCCAGGCTCAGAAACCACAGGTCTCCCTGGAGAGCAAGGGAACTCCTGTAAGACTTCCCAGGGTACCTTGTGAACCATTTGCAAGAGACTGTATATAATCCTTAACTACCCTTTTCTCCTCTCTGTGCTGCAGGAAGCAGGGTCAAACTGTCCCAACCTTGGGGCCATTGTTTTGATGGCTTCTCCCTTAATCCTCTGAGCTATAAATGCCCTCTTATCAGCACTGCAAAAGACCATTGCCTCAGCCCCAACAAGAGATGGTGCTTTGATTAAGTTCAGTCATCGATGCCTTCATTCATTCAACACATCATTATTGATAGATCCAGGCCCTAGAGACAAAGCAGTGAGGCTGAATAAGACAGTCCTGGTCCCTCTCTCACTGCTCTTAAAGGTTAGCAGAGAAGATAAGCCAACTAGGGGTGCTTTAAAAACTTGATGTTATGCATACTGACAACAGGACAAAAATGAACCAAATTTTAACTGAATTCAACTTTGAAGAGTTGCATACATGTTTTCTTTATTCATTTCCATTCACTTATATATAAATTAAATGTATATATATAAATTCCTGCTATATCAGTCAGAGTCTAGCAGGAAACAAGACTCAAACATAGATGCTTCAAGAGAAGTTAAGGAGGGACTAGGTATGAGATGTGGGCAAAATTGAGGTAATCAGGGGGTGTTGAGGCAGCTAATCAGGAGTGAGATTAGCAACAGCAGAAAGTTGGTATTGCCTCTAGGCTGGAAGGGGCAGGGGAGGGTTGTGACATCTGGAGCCACAGTGGAGGGAGGGATGCTCTAGTGAGGGGATGGCTAGATGAAAGCCATATTGTGGGAAGATGCAGCTCCCCCCAGACTCCAGGGCCAAAGCAAGCAGATGGGAGTGAGTGGGGAAAGCAAAGCCTCAGCCTCTCCTTCCTCTCACTCTGTATCTTCTACAAAGTAAGAACCCCATTAGCCTAACCCAATGGGAAGCCAGAGTGCAAGGGGGCCTGGAAAAGTGGCTTCCCTGGGGCCTAGGGCTGGGGATTAACGAATGGAGAGTGGCTGCCAGGGTAGGGGGAGGTAAATGAGAATAACTATGAACTGTACAAGCAGTGTACTTCTCAGGGATCCATGAGTTAATGGGCCAGGGTGAAATCATGCCTCCTAGGTGAATGCTGCTGAGAACGTGGAGGTGTTGATGAAGCAAGAGCCTTAGAACAGAAGAAAAAGGAAAGTTAGGGTACCTGGTTAAGCCGTGCTTTTAGATAGTCAGAATGCAGAATTTAGTCTCAAAATGATAGAAATGGGAGGGCTGGGTGGTGATGGTGGTGGTTCCTCTCCATCCTGTCTATATTGATCAACTAAACTGATAACTGCCAGCTGTCCCATCCCTTTGTTCTGTGAATTCACAACCATAATGCATGTGCATCTGGCCCTTCGTGAGAGTTCATGGAAGCCCAGTAATGTTTGGATGGAGAAAAAAAAATTCTTGCATTCAGCAATATGATCCTCAGCAATTGCCAGCTGGTGATAGAGGAGCTTTCAATTTCTTATTTTGTCTCAGGCTGAGCTGCTAAGTCTGGTGTTTAGCTGTATTTTGTATTGATTTCTAAAATGACAAAGAAAATTCCCAAAGCTGTCAAACAAACACAAGACATTTATGAAATGAAATTACATTTCATTGCAATTTATGCTTTCTTCTTCATCTATTATGGATATTTCATTAGTGATTAGTCAGAAATGTTTGAAGCTATCTTTGGAGTTTGTCATTTAGAATTTTCATATCAATTTCCTTAAAACACAAGAAATAACACTTGTATAAATAAAGCAAAAGGCTAAATATGTAGGCAGATAATGCAATGCAGAAAGGAAAACATAATTTCCAAACATATGTAATTATGAAAAATAGAATAACAAAGTAGGCAATATTTCAAATTAAGTTCCTAAATGTACATTTCATTTAAGCTTAATAAAATATCACTTATATTGCAGAAATACCATTTAATTATTCAAAATCCTATCCAACCAGATTAATAACTATGTAAAAGATGCTTGTCTAAATTCTAAATTTTTCCTCCATTCAGCAGTCCCTCATTATGGAGACCATCCTTCATGCTAGAAAGTATTTTCTTCTGTCCCTCAAAGACCAATTATTTGGTTACAAATTATTTACAACACAATTATTTACAACAAAAGGCAAAATAGCGAAGATGTCATGGATACATCATTTTATGTTTATTTTTCACTTACTATATCTTCTAGCACTCAGGCAAATTTTAAAGAAACGTCATTCATAAAGATGTTTCCTTCCTTAAGGAAGGAAAGCAGCCTGTGCTGGTGCATGGCCAGTACCTTCCCAGACACTGGACATGTTGTATCTGAAATACTCTTTGCAGTAAGTCTGTGAGGCAGATATTATTGTCCCATTTTACAGATGAGAAAAGAGAGTCCAGTAAGCAGCAGCGCCTGATCTGTCCCCATATGTTCTGCGTCTCCATTTTGTGATTTCTCACACCATTAAAGCAACTTGTAATAATTATCTACCATAATTTCCAACATTGCGTTCACAACAAATTCCATTGCCATATTATTTGGGTTTTGCTGGATCATTAGCAACCTTAGTGCCCAATAACAGCAGTGGGGCCAACCCCCTTCCATGACACATTATGTGAGTGTATCTAAATAATGGTTTTATTAATCAGTGACATGCTATGGAAATTCAATCTCACAGGGTAAGAGTTTGGGAACTTGGCAACCAGACAGGATGTGCCGGGGAAGTTTCTGTCTGTGTATAAAATATGGTTTTGAAGTTTCTGCTGTCCTTTTGTGGTTGCTTTTTACTCAGTGGTTTTTGTAATCTTGGCCTAGGGACACTAGACAATCAGACCACAGTTGCTCAGTGGGATTTGCATTGGGTGGGAAAGCTGTTTTTATTCTTTAAGAGCCATTGCTTCTTTCTCTGAGTTTTGGCTTCGGAGCTTTTGGGCTCAGAAGCTTCAGGGATTCACTTGACTACTGCACCACCGTATCTAGCAAGTCAGGATGATGAGGCCAGTGGCTCAAAGGTAGAGGCCCTTAAGGCAATGTTTCAAATTAAGCCTGAGAAACACAAGTCCATTATTGTGGTTACTGCAGAATCTAGAACTTGAAAGGTTGGTTGTATGTGTGTGTATTGGATGTGGGGGTTGGGAAGTGGGTCCCTCCGGCTCTATGAACTTGGAGAAGGGCTCCCAACACTATTTATTCCAGAACTGATGAGACATTGACAGGAGCTTGATCCAGAGACCCAGGCCTGAGAAAGCCTCCTATCTGGATCACTACCTCCAGGGACAAAGCTGGCTCATGTTGGGCCATTAGCATATGACCAGAGGACAGTTTTAATTTCAGGTCATCTATGAAGGGATGCTGTCACTTCCTGGCTGCTTTATTTGCCAGAGTATGTTAGGAGGGGGTAGAGGCATGCAAGAGCACCTGCTTTCCTTTTTTTCTTTTCTTTTTTTTAAATTATTATGCCCTATTTCTTAGAACTTTCAGATGTACAGAAAAATTGAGCAGATAGTACAGAGAATTCCCATATGCCTTTCTCCCCACACACTGTCTCCCCTACCTTTGAGATCTTGCATTAGTGTGGTATATTTGTTACAATTAATGACCCAAGCTGATGCGTTATTATTAACCAAAGTCCATAGTTTACATTAGGGTTCACTCTCTGTGTTGTATATTCTATGAGTTTGGAGAAATGTATAATGTCATATAATGACTGCTGCAGCATCATACAGAATAAGTTCCTTGCCCTAAAACTGCAGTGCTATGGATTCATTCCTCAGACATTTTCATCATCCTGAAGACACGTAAAAACTGGGTCCTGGAACGAGAAAATAAGAGCAAGCATTACACCCCCAATGGGCTATGAACATTCTATGACATGGATCTGGGCTGCTGAACAAAAAACTGTGATGGCTATGACAAGAGTTAGAGACAGAAGAATGTAAAACAGAGTGGTTGAGGGAGAGTTGGGGCAAAGATTCCTTGTGGAGTGAGGAATAAGGAGAAAGAAGAAAGTCTTCACTGAGTGATGTCCAAGCCCAAGTCTAATGCTTTCTGTGTATTAACTCTTTATAAAAGGTAAGTATGGTAATTACTCTATTTCACAGATCAGGAAGGGCAGGCATAAAGTTTAAGCAATTTAAGCCCACGGACACAGAGAAAAGAACATGTTAGAACTAGGATTTGAATCCAGGCAGCCTGGAATCAGGGAATGTGTTCTTAACCTCCATCATTAGGCTGGAGTTTGCAACATCATTTCATTTCATTTTCACCTCAGCTCTATGCGACAGGTGAGTTATGGTTCAGATATTACAAATACAGATGTAGAGCCTCAGAGAGGTTAAGTAACCAGCTCAAAGCCGCCCAGCTTCATAGCTGCAGAGCCTAGGGTTTGCACACTAGTCTATCATGTCTAATGTCCATGCCTGTGACCTTTTCTGCACTGTCGCACCGTCTCCTCCGAGACAAAGGGTGGGTGAGGATTTAGCTCCTTTCTTCATCTGTAGAGTGGCTGCTGCAATTGTTCCAGGGAGCATGAGGGAGGGGGTTTTTAAGAGAAGCAGAGACAGGAAATTTGGTCTATTGTTTGAAACAAGAGGTGCAAACAAGTCTCCGCTTTGAAGTGTTGAATAACAAATTCCGCAGGGAATGGAAAGGCGAGAAACTACAAGATTCTTGAGCTGGTGTCAAATGCGCATGGCGGAGGGCAGGAGGGGAAGAAGGCCCTCCAGAAACTGGAGCAGGGTTTGTTTGAAGAGAATGTGCCTTAAGTAAATCGGGCTACAGAGGACAGGACGGGGGGGGGGGGGGGGGGGGGGGGCAGGGATTTTTTCGGGTTTGTTTTTTTTCTCCGGTTCTGGACAGAAAACACAGCATCCAAAGATTGGGGGGTGGGAAGTAAGTGGCTCAACAGTAAAATGCAGAGCAGTTCCAAAAACAAAAACAAAAACAAAAACAAAAACCCAAACAAACAAAACAAAAAACAAAACCCCCACCACCTGGTCCGACTCAGTTGGCAATAATGTGCTATCGGATAAACGGAGCTTGTGTAAACTAATCCCACCTCCCACTCATAAGTCAGTATTAACTTTAGGAATGAGAGAGGGTAAGATACTAAACTGGAACGGCTTGCAATCGCTTTACTAAACTGCACGCCTTAGACTAATCACGTATCCATGACCCCACCCTCCCAGGCAGACTTGTAGCCAGAATGGGATTGTTAATCAGATACTTCCCCAGACAGTCCATTAGACCAGACTCCCCTAAAGTGAAGAAGTAAGAATCCTGGGCAATTAATTAGCAAGGAGATTCCAATGATGACGGGGAAAACACATCCTCCAACTGCTTAGATCGCCAAACATCCCGTCCGCCTGTACTTAAGGGGGACTTTAGATTCTCATTGTCTCTCATTTGCAATCGATGTCTCATTCAAGACCACGGTCAGGTTATCAATCTTTATTATAGATGCCCTGGACCAGGGGGTCTGGAGCCTCCACTGCTGCAGAGAAATGTCTGGAGACAAAACCTCTATCGGGAAGGACTGCTGGCGAACAGGCTGCTGCAAGGTAAGATGGAGGGCTCCCTTCTGAGCGGGCAATACCCAGGACTTCCTGAAGGGGTGAAAGAGAAGCTACCTGTCCGATGTCCCAAGTAAATTCTGGTCAAATCAGGGCACAGGTGAGACAGAGAAGCTGCACGTAGGTCTAGGGCAGTGCAGAAAGCCCTGATTTGGGCTTGTTAGTAAGTCTTTGAACCTCTTTGAACCTCACTCAGTCTTCTTATATGTAAAAGGGGAATAATGCTTCCTGCCTTGCAAACCTGCTGTGAGGGTTACAGATAAAGCTGTGTAAAGCACAGGACAGATAGATGGCAGGTGCTTCATGGATCATAATTGTTTTTATTAGGTGGTTTTACAGACAAAGATGACTCTTCCAGTCTTGAAGCTTTCAATCCGGCCTTTCCATCCTCAGGACGTCAGTAGATAATAGGATGTCCTGCACGGCTCTCTCCCCAGTTCCCTTCCAAGAGTTTCTGTAATATGTTTTATTTGCGGGAGTCCTGACCTCAGAAGTCTGCAAAGGGGAAAGAAGTCTAAGGGAGCTCCATTGCTGAGTCAGATGGGGTTGGGTGCCTCAAGGCTTAATGTCTCAAGAGCAGAATTGACCAACTACAGCAATGGACCTGTGTGTGATTGGGGTTCTCAGGGTCTTTACCTCCATTAGATATTATTTTCTTATGCACATCAAATAATGTATAGGATGGAATCAATTATGTGTTTCCAAAGTCTTCTCAGCCAGATTTTAAACCCTCTCCAGAGCAGGCACTACTGTACTTCATTTGTCTTTATATACACCCCCACCTTGACTCCCCACCTTCTCCCAGTGCTTATGCGCATGCGCCCTCTCCTCAGCAGCCTGACACTGGCCCCGGAAGCAGTTGCAGATTTGAGCGGGCTTCATTTCACATCATGTTTGGGAAAGCAGAAAACTTCGCTTCTCTGTATGTGGGTCTGGTCTCAGCTCTGATCTCTGAAATAAAAGATCCTGGGTAAACAGGCCTTGAAGCTGAATATGAGACTAGCCCTTGCCAAGGTCAGACCTTCCAAAGCTTTCATTCTGGTAATAAGTGCTTACGTTGCCAAAACAAAGAAGGCTGAAGGATTACAATGCTCTGTGGCATGAAGAATGTATGACAGGGAGGTGAAAGGCATTTAATAACCAGTAATGACATGGCATGATATCACAGGATGAGAAAGCCATTTGGGCGATCTTCCCTCGCTCTGGGATTTCTTCCCATGGTGCTCAGCCCTCCAATGAAGAAGGAGCAGAGAGCTCCCTCAGGCTCCAAACCTGGCACACAATAGGCCTGCAATAAATACCTGCTGGAGGAATAAGTACAAGCATCAATTTCTTCCGAAAAGCGTTTGGGAGGGGACAGCTGAGATCATGTCATTAAAAGGTGGTCAGAAAACTGAGCAGGTGTTTGGCAGCCTGCTTGAGAAAGCCAGTCTCTCCATCCAACAACTTTTTGGTACTCTGAATCTCAGTCTGCTTGTCTATAAAATGGAATGAAAATATGAGCAGGAATGCCAACAAGCAAAGTTAGGGGGTGTGGATGTAATGCAGTTGAATGAGATTAAATAAAAACAGTTGACTTTTATTGGGCGTTTACTGTATGCAGGTAGTGATTGAAGCATTTTATGTGAATTTTCTCATTAATCCTCACTGCACACAATGAGGTGTGCACTATTGTTGTGGAAACTGACACTCTGCAAGGTTAGCTGGCGTGCTCAAAGTCAAACCATTCTTCATTAGAATTTGAACCCAGAATTTTGAACCCACATCTGACTGTGGGTGTATACTGTTTAAATGGTGGTTGTATACATTTAAATACTGACTGGGCAGATAAGGCCAGGGTCCTTTCTGACACAGGGAGTTGGAAATGGGCACTGGCATAGGAATGGGCCATCTGCGGGAACCTCACATCATTTGGAGCACTGTGGCATATGGTCCAGAATGGTGGTCTCCCCATTTCCCCTTCACAGATGCCACCAACATCTTCCCATGTAGCTGGCTTTTCAGATGCCAGCCTATGCTCTACCTCCTGGGTTCCCAGCTGAACAGCCCACTTCTTGTGTCTCTTCTTGTATGGATTTAGTCTGTGCTGCATTGTGCATGCTTTTCCTGACCCCAAATCCCCTCCACCACCTTTCTTCCCACCCCTTACACCCTGCCCTATCCAAGACCCACTTGTTTCTGGAATCTTTTGCTCATCTGAACTGAGAACAAATCTCAGTTCATTGCTCAGACCCACACTAATGCTATGGCATACATTAGCATTTCATCAGTTCCTTTCCTGGATATTGTTTGTCTTATGCTTCAGTTGAATTATTCTTTTTTTCACATGCTATTGCCCTAGTCTCAACAAAATTGTAAGTTTGTGAAGATGGGGACCTTGTTCACTGCTTCTGTGTTTCTTTACAGCGTCTGACATGCACTTTACTTAACAGATAGTGTCTGGTGATTGGATAGTGGATGTTCCAACATTCTTGGTGACATCCCTTATCTTCCCCCTCCAAAACCTTTCTAAAGAACACAAGGATCCTGCACAGCCACAGTTTGGCATTTGGCATCGTGTCCCTTGTGACTTCCTCTGCTCGACCACAATGACTTCAATTTCTCTTAAATGCCTTTGTATTTTATGTTCACTTCAATTAGCATTAATAGAACAACACTTTGCGCCTTTATAGGATCTTTGTTGGAGAGCTCAAAAGCATTTTACATGAAAGCATTAATTATTCCCATTTTACAGACAGGAAACCAGAAGCAAAGTCTAACAGTGACTCAGTCACAAAATTAGGACATGATTTTCTCTCTCTGTTTTCAATTGTCTATTATAATTACTAGATTATGCTACCTTTCTAGGTTAGAGTTTAAATTACTATTTAAAGAAATGATATAGGCTTTTTCATAGCCTTATTTTAAGTGATATCTGCTATTTTCCTGAATTATAAAGGGACCATGTGCTCATGTAGAAATCATAAAATACAGAAATGTTAAAGAAAATAAAACTCACTCATAAATTCATTGTCCAGAGACACCCACTATTAACATTTTAATGTGTTTTCTTTCAGCATTTTATATGTATATGTATGTTGCTATCCTTTGTAATAGAGCTCATACCATGTCCCATTTTCTTCTTATATAATAAACATTTCCCCATGTCAATACATATTTTACTAAATATAATTTTAAATGGCTACACACTATTTCATCACTATACACTATTCAATAATGTTCATATTGTTGGACATTTAGGTCATTTCATTAGTTGTTTTTTGGTTAGATTGTTTTGTTACCAGAAATATCTCTGTGATAAAAAATACTTGCATTTTGTTATTTTATTCAACATTTATGTTTTTCAGATTTTATGTGTGTGTGTACATATTTTAATAAGAAAAAAATAGATGCTGGACTAGAGGCCCACTTTCCTGGCTTCCTTCTTCTATCTCACACACAAACAAAATTTTGACATCTGAGAGATTCTGCTAGCTACTTAAACCTCTAAAGGTATTATAATACAGATTCTCAAAAACTGATACTAAATCAAATATCTAATGTGAATGAAGCTTGAGGGAATGAAAAAAGTCTTCTACTCACTGCTAGAAATATCAACTTTCCTATTTTCCATTGGAACAAGCTTTCAAAATCTTACAAACCACACTTACCCAGGAAAAAAATAATATACAAATCTGACAGTGCTTATGACAAAAGAAAATCTAATTACATTCTTGAAAACAAATCTTCATTCAACTCCAACTGTACCACTGCAGATATGTGTCATAAAAGATCCTGTAGAGAAACAAAACAATATTTTGCTTCGTGTTCTGAATACAATTTTATAAAAACCACGTCTCTGCAGTATATGTCCTGGCACCAGGGACATACATAATTGTGTGTTTAAAATATTGGATGGCAAACTGATATTTTAAGAGTAATATTAATAATGAAAGGTCAATATAAATAGAATGCATATGGCTCATATCTCCCAGGAGAGAGGAAGAAGAAAAGAAAAAGAATTAATGTAGAATCTTAGCACAGAACTTGAACTTTACATTAAGCATGATAATAATACTTATGTAGCACTTTACATATTTCAACCTTTCAAGCTACTGATGATGTACACTATTAATTTCTAGTGATTCAGTAATGACATCAGTGAGTCATGCAGAATGGCACTTATTTCAATAGTGTACAGGAAATACGTAATATGACATTTATGTGGACATTTTATGATGAGGAAATAAAAAGGGGAAAATGAGATGTGATATTCCAATAAACTCTAAATTTCAAAAAAACTGATACTAGAATAAAAAGTTTGGTTAAAAGAGACTAGAGTGGGAGTGGGAGTGGCTGGTGAGGTGGGGTTTGGGAACTTGTGGGGTGATGAGATGCCCCAGGTTCCTCTTATGGGCTTGGAAGACCCAAAACAGTGAGCATTTGAGTCCATTAAGCTAGATGTATTTTCCAAGTGTAAGCCACCTCTATCTGAAAGACCAGGCTGCAAACTTTTTTGTTTAAGACAAGTGGAGAACAGAACGTAATCATTAGAGGTGCAGATAGCTAGCTAGAGAGAGCTAGTGGCATCGACATATGCCGTCCAGAAGTGGAAGGCAGAGTTCAATGGTGAGCCAGAAATTAAGTCTTTGAAGATCTCAGAAAGGGTCTTAGAGACTGAGAGATGCTGTCACCAAAGAGAGGCTGAGAGGGTGGTGAATAGGAGAGTCTACTGTTCAGAAATCATTATAGTTTGTTCTTACAAGTTTGGCAGGTTCTTGGTACAATTATATAACTACACATACATTTGGCGTATGGAGATGAATTATGTACTATGCATGTAATTACATGTAGCAAAATGTGTACTTTTATTTGGTGGGTATTTACATAGTACAGTGAATAGTGTACTTAGAAATAATTAACATAAAGTATTCTTTTAAAAACAAAACAATTAAAAGTAGCGAGCTCTGGGCCGGCCAAGTGGCGCAGTGGTTAAGTGCTGGCTTGGGAAGCCAGCGGCCCCGGTTCGGGTCCCACATACGAGGGCCAGTGACACTGCCCTCAAAAAAAAAAGAAAAAAAGAAAAAAGAAAAAAGTAGTGAGCTCTGAGACAGAGAGAGAGAGAGAGAGAGAGAGAGAGAGAGAGAGAGAGAGAAAGAAAGAAAGAATCTGGAATCTTCCTTGTTTATTCCAGCTGTCTATGCCAAATTGTTCTGGAAGACAGTCACCAAAAACAAAAGGAAAAGAGCATATTTTCCCTCTGTTATTCATAATCATTTGATTTAAGGAAAAGACTTTTTCAAATTTAAAGTGTCTCAAAACTTCCGTCTGGCCTTAGATATTGCTAAATATAAAACATGTACAAATTCAGTCAACTTGAATGAATACTTTGATATAATTTTCAGCTCCTGTACTTGTAAAATTGAGATTCCCATATGATTTATTCATATTTACCATGCATCAAAAAGTAGCCATGCCTTTATGTTTATTTGTGAAGAAATTACGATGTAATCATTTAGCATTATATATTGCCTATGGTTTTCTGAAATATTTCTTGTTGAAAACTATTCAAAAACAGTCTAATTTGAATACAAAAATATTCAGAAAGTGAAGTAAGGTTTTAGAATGACTCTCTCGAGTTTTCTTTTTAAGCATATATCGCATAGGATTCAGATTTCTGATTTTTTTTCATTATTCTTGTAGTGGAGTTAAAAACTTTTAGATTATTTCCAACTTTTACTGGAGATAAAGTTTCTAGGTGAAACTTAATTTTGTGAGTCCATTATAAATAAGATCTCAGAACATAAAGACTCTTTTGTGAGGGACAAAGAGGATGGCTTTAAAAAAAAAAAAATGCCCTACATTGTAGACATTTTTCAGTTTGGAAGAAATTCTTGATGGTTAGGTTAATTCCTTCAGGGAATTAGGTTAAGTGAATCAGAATAATTACTAAATTAGAATCTTTAGAAAACAAGGTAATGTAGTTTTTTTTTTTTTTCCTTGGGGCTACCAAAGTAAGACCAATTTAGTCATAACCCATATGGTAGGTTAGACAATTTTCCAATTTTCACCTTACTGGATTTAATCAATCGTATGTAGATGTTGGGAGACACGAGGGTCCACCAATGCCAGGAGGGTAGGAAAATGTGAACTTCTAAAAGTGCCTTACAATTTTCTGTAAGTTACAAGTTAACATTCATTAGTGTTATCACATGCCCAATATGGCCACTGAATTTTTCATAGGCAAAATAAAACGGGTCAGAAAGGAAATTTAGGAATTCTGGGCTCATATTAGTTATTTAATTGCCTTATTTGGTCCTAAGCTGTATTTCATTTGAAAGTGTCTGGTAAAAAGTCACGTTAGTTAGTTCATCCCCACCCCCCATCTGATTACTTGGGAACTGGGAGTTTTCTTTCCCTAAAGGGAGAGGCTAAACGTCAAAAAGTGAAAAGAATGCCTCTGGATTGTTTTTCTTGTGCTTCATTCTAAGTAACATCAATTTTGAGTCAAGAAGCTTTTTGGTACTGGGACAGTTATCTTGCTAACCTGCCTCTTTCTCACACTTTGTTCTGGGTGATTACAGCCATTATTCTATTGTCTTTGTAGATGCTAATGGAGATCTAGGTCCTAAAACCTTTGCATTTTCTGAATATTTTATACAGTACACAGCTTTGTATAACCATTAGATTTGGATGGTAGTGGGTCTTCCTGACAGTTTATAATGGTGAGACTTAAGGTCAATCTGGAATGAAGGAAGGTAAGGAAGGAAAAAAGGAAGGAAGGAAAGGAAGGAAGGAAGGAAGGAAGGAAGGAAGGAAGGAAGGAAGGAAAGAAGGAAAGAAGGAAAGAAGGAAGGAAAGAAGGAAGAAAAGGAGAAAAAGAAAGGAAAGAAAAAGCCTTTAGAAATAGATATAATTAGTTCTTTTTCTGTCTATACTCAAGAAAAATAAAATGTACTTTTCATAGTTTATCTCACTCTGCTAAGATAATTTTTGATCACTGGTTTATATTGATGCCATGTTAAAGTGGTAACATTTTGTGGTGGCAAAGTTATTCTAAACTCCTCCACCCCCTGTAGAGAGCAAGAAGCCTTGTATAACCTAAAACTTTGGTAGAAGAAATCTAAATTTTATTTAAATAGACCTGAACCTCTGGACCATTCAATGTAGTATTTTTCTACTAAGTCAAGTTAGCATGTAAATAATGTAAATATAACCAGAAATGTAATAAGGGTATTTAATACTTATCAAATTTATTTCTACAATATTGCAGTAGATTCAGAACCCTGAATTCCAACCAGATGTACTTCTGGAGTATTACACAGGTCATATATATTTCACTTTTTTTTGGTTCAAACCTAGGGGATTGACACGCTAATTAGATTGAGAACATCTGCACCAAATCCAAACCATTTCCCTGATCCTTCCTTGGGCCTCCCCTACGGGAGGGTTTTTTTTTTTTTAAGTCCGTGCACATTTTGTCTAGCCCTCTTCAGAGCAATCCTGAGGTCTCCTGTGCTTGCCACTGCACAAATAGGGAGGGGAGGGTAGCCGTACCAGCGAGGGTGGGATAGGGGAGGAATCGTTAGATGTGGCATTTAGTGGGGACAGGAATCGCAATGCCTTTTCCCGCCAACGGCCTGGCTCTGGGACAGGGCGTGGCCGGGAGTGCGGCGCGCCGGTGGGCACGTGCGCGGGGACCCGAGAACGCTAGTGTCAGGGCGCCGCTGCCCTCTACCGGGCGGTGCTGTCTGAGCTGCAGTGCGGCGGCCGGCCGATTGCGCGCGGGCGCTGGCTGGGGCGCTCCACGCCCCGGCGGCCCTCGGCGTCTCGAGGTCGTGATGTCTAGCACGAAGTCACGGCATCTGGGGCCGAGGCTCCCCACTGGCCTCCAGCGCTCGCGCGTTCCCACCCACCTGCTTCCTGGCCCTTCTACTGGTCAAGGCTGCGATGGGGACGCTAAGGGAAGCCCCCGCCAGATCTCAGCAACCGCGTGTTGACTCCACAGAAGCTCCTGGTCAGCAGTGCGAAACCTGGGGTCGCGTGTGTTCTCTAAATCCTGGAGACTTTTCATTTCCAGTCTCTTCATTCGAAAATGCTGACTTCGCTCCAACGATGAGCGCCAAACCCTCGAACTCAGTTGAACAGCAATTATATCTCACATGTTTTATTTTGTATTCCATACAGATTTTATTTACATATAATTTTCAAGATTAAGGAATTTGAGGATTTGTTTTAACTAATTACACTTTAAATGAAGTGCGGGAGAGTACAAGTGCAGTATTCCTACTGGAAACTAAAACTCACACGTGTACATAATCAATTAAAGATGATCATAAAACGTGTGCTTTTCGCCAGGTTTCCGCGAAGAAAAAAAAAAAATCAAACGGGAATTGACTTTTTGGTTTAAATTTTAGCATTTCTGTAAACCGGGAACCATACTTTCTGTTATAAGCGCACCCACACTTTTCAAGTTTCTGCACCCGAAGGAGTGAAAACAGAGGTGTCTGGACTACAGGAAGTTTCCAGGACTGTGCCCCTGAAGCGGTGCGGGGAATGCGCAGCTGTGCCCCGAGACTGTTCCTGTCGTGGCCTAAGCCGGCTCAGCTCAGGCGAATAGGGCCTCTCGGACCCCTCCCTGGCCACCGGTACCGTGCGGCGCGGGGACCGCGCGGCCACTGTGCGGGGCATTCATGTGTGTGGCAACTCCTATGAGGGTTAGAGCTGGCTTCCCCTAACTAACAACATTCCCCCCAACACGAAATGCTTGGTCCCTGGCGGGCCCGGATGCGGCGCAGGGGCTGGGTGTTCGGCCAGCACACGCGGCATATGACCGCCGGCGTGGGCCCCAGCCGCGCGGAGTCGGGGCTCGGGCAGGTGGTCGCGGCTGCTCCGCGCCCGCGGCGCCCCGCAGGAGGGCGAGCAAGCGAGCGAAAGCCGCGCCGTCTCCGCGCCCGCTCCCAGTGCGGCCGCAGCCCCCCAAGCAAGGGCCCGGAAGGGGTGGCGCTCGGCCAGCAAACGCGACCCCCGGGGGTCAGACACACGCCCCAGGTGAGCGGGGCCCCGGGATGCCCCCTCCAGTTGCCCTCCAGCGCCCCCACGGGGCCGGGCCGGCGGCGGTGCTCGCTGGGGCCGGGGGCCTTGGCGGGGCGGGGGTCGCGGACCGGGCGCCCGGCGCGAGGGGAGGGGACAGGGGCAGCGCGCGTCAGGCCCGGCGGCGGCGGCCGCCGCGCCCTCGGGCTCCGACTCCGGCTCCGGCTCGGGCTCGCCGTGGCTGCGGCGGCGCCGTGAGGAGGAGTCCGCGTCCTCGGTGGCGGCGGCGACGGCCGGCTCCAGGCCGGGTTTTGGCGCCGCCCGCCTGCTGCCTCCTGGCGGCTCCTGAACTCCAGCCCCCTCTCTATCAGCCTCTCACTCCGTCTCAATATGTCTCAAGATGGCGGCCAATGTGGGATCGATGTTTCAATATTGGAAGCGCTTTGATTTACAGCAGCTGCAGGTCAGGCTTCTCCGCGCTCGGCCTCTCGGCCGGGGGTGGGGGCTGCGGGCGGTCGCGGCCTCCCCCGGGGACCCCGTGCTGCCCGGCCGCCGGGGGGCCGCGGCGGCGGGGAGGAGGGGGGTGCCGGGGAAAGCGGGGCCGAGTCGGGGACTAGTCCCTCTAGCTCTCCGGCCCCCATTGATAACTCGCTTGATCAGAAATTGATCCTCTTTGTTCAATTCATCGATCAGCCCAAGATGGCGCCGGGAGCCGCCGCCGCCACCGCTGCCCCCGGGGTCGGCCCCCACCCCGGGCGCCCCCCCGGCCCTGCGCCGCCGCCGCCGCCGCCGCCGCCGCCGCCGCGGGACCGGGGAGGGGGCGGCCCCGGGGGCCCGCGGGGTGCGCGCGAGCGGGGAGCGGGCGGGGGCCGCCGCGGCGGCGCTGCGCCGGGAGGGGGCTGCGGCCCGGCGGCGGCGCCCGGCCGCGCTGCCCTCGCCCCCGGCCCGCCGTGGTCCCGGGGAAAGTTTGTGGGGAGTTGCTGTGGGGGGTGAAGCGCCTGCCTCTCCAGGAGGAGCCGCCGCCGCCACTGCCGCCGGCGCGGCGGAGCTGGGGCTGGTGGCGCTGTGGTGCCGCCGGCTCGGGGGAGGGTCAGAGCGGCCACCGGCGGCGGCGGCGGCGCGGCCCGGCTCCGGCCAGGCGGGCGGGTGGCCCGGCGGGCTGTCCGCGCTCCCCGGCCGGCCGGCCGGGGCCCCGACCGCCGCCCCCGGCTGTCAGCGCGCTGGGCCGCGTCTCCCGCGCACCCGGCGCCGGGTTCCCAGAGCGGACCTGGGGGTTTGTTGATGTCCGGGCGGGCGCCCCCGGGGCCGCCACCCGCACACCCCCGCAGCCGCCCCGCTCTTTTGTGTGCCTGCGTTAGCGGCGCGGACCCACCCTGTGGCGGCCAAGGACCCGGGTCGCGGCGCTTCGGGGAAACTTGCGAGGGGCGCCGCGCTCGCGCAGCCGTGGGGCCAGGGCGCCCGGGAGCGCCTGGCGGGCGCGGGGCTGGGGGCTGCAACTTTCCCCGAGCGCAGGTCCCGCGCCGCGCTCCGGCGCGCCGTCTGCCCAGCAGCGGGGCGCCTCCTGCCCGCCGCCCGTTTCGGCGGCCCTCTGCCCGGGCCCCGGGCTCCCGCGGACCCCCGTGACCCGCCCGCTCCCCTGCGGCCCTCGCCTCGGGGGCCCTGACACTTCGCAGCAGGGTCTGAGGGCGCCCGATGGAGCAGGCGGCGTGTCCGGTCCGAAATGCCTTCTCGGGTCGAGCTCTGGAAAGCAAAGCCCCAGGGGCCCCGCTGGACTGTGGCGTGCCGGGCTGTGGTCCACGCGCCGAGCCCCAGGCGCCGCCGGGGGATCGCGCCAAGGTTCCCTGCCCGGCGCCTGAGCCGCCGCTGTGCCCATGCGGCGCGCCCTTGCTTGCCACCTACCACCCAGAGGACCGGCGCGCCCTCGGGGTCCACCCCGAACCGGCGAGCTCCGCGCTCGCGGCGCCTGCACGGCCTCGGGACTCTGCCAGGTGGATGTGCGTAGCCGAAGCCAAGTTGAAGGTGAGCGGCATGTGGGCCAGGAGCTCCGTGAGCGCTGGGGGCAGTCTGTGGCTTAGAAGGGCCCAGGGCGGCCTGGCTCTCCGGGGGTCCCTCAGCGTTCCTGGGGGCCGGCCGCTGCTTCCAACTGTAAGGTGTGAGGGGAGGTCAACTTGGCCAAACTTTCCTAACCGGGAGGACTGGTGATAGTGACCTACAATACTTTTAGGAGGAAAGCAAATGAAATCCAGATGCAGGCTTGTATGAAATGAAGCGGATTGGATTAAAACATATATAAATGGAGTCTGACAACTTTAATTGTATGTGCTTGTTTTCTGCTGTTGCCTACATAAGAACGATAACGCAGACTCATAGTCGTTATGAAATTTCTTGCTTAACTAGGAAGAAGACTATGTGAACTATGTATTTACAATAAGATTAAAACTTAAAGGAGTTTGAGTATTTACTGACTAAAATACATTACTCCGAAGTGTCTATTGTGTAAATTAGATTCCTGAATGTAATGAACACAGCCGAATGGCATTTTTGATAAATTGGTCTACCCTGTTTTAGTAAAAATAGCTCCCTTTTTACCATAATTTAATTCCTGTGCTTACTGTAAAACCCGTTGTGGAGTTTTAAGAGACAAACCTTAATTTTCTTTTTTTTCCTGATCTTCCTAAATGTGACATTCTAGCTTGACATCAATGAGGTTTCTCTTTTAAACATCCTGGAAAAACTTCTTGGGAAATACATTTGGTTTCTAGACAGTTATTAGATCTTATGAACTCTGACAGCGTACCCCACCCCTCCCCCCAAGAGATGAGCTCCGTCTTCAGGGTACCATGAGGACATTTAACTAAGCAACTCTAGGATTCAATTGAAAGTTTCCCTGTCGGTTTATGTGAATGAACCATTAGATGTTGGTCTTAGATTTAAAAAAAGCATCATTCTCCTTCCTGAGCACTCATTGGCTTTTGATGATAGATATGATTTGGCCTTAGATGATTTCTTATTGTCGCTTCATCACAGCATGTTTGAAAAACTTCAGCTGACTATGAAATGCCAAAAGTCGAAGTATAAGGCGAAACTGGTTCTTTTTCTGGGCCCTGAAGAGGCCTTTTGAGTTGATATCTAGTTTAGCGTCATCTGTATTCCCACAGACAGTAAGTGACCCAATGAGACTGCAGTTTGAGAAGAGAGAATTCATTAGTTTCAGACTCTTCTCATCTTTCCAGAACCCCTTCCATTGAGATCAGATTGCCTCCAGAGCCCAGTGCCGGTTGTGGCATTGATACCTGAGGCTAAAGAGGCTGGTCTCAGCTAGACCCACATCCTGGTTAGAGACTCCAGCCAGTCCCTGCAAGATAAAGCAGTTAGCTGTGGGCCGCTCCCACAGCCAGTGGGCCAGGGCTGTGCTCTTGTCCCTCCGCTTGGTCTGTCTTGAAGGTGCCTTGGGACTCAGAGTGTGTGCCCAGGAAGAGAGCTTATGAAGATTGAGCTCTATTTCGTTTCCTTTTTAGTCCCAAAGGCTTGTGGTATACAAGTTTCAGTGCTCTGGCGTTGTTGCTAAGACTAGTTGGACAAGTTTTTATCCTATCCCACACTTGTAAAAACTAGGCTTTTTTTTTTTTTTAAATAAGAAAAACACCATTGTATAAATTTGCCTTTTAAATACACGTTTGAAAAGAGGACACTTTCTAAAACAGCTCATGTAACTTTGTACGTTAGCATAGCTTTTTGGGATGGGGGCCTGCCGGTGCCTGGCTTTCCTTTGGGGACGTTATTCCTACTTGGTGATTAGTGTCCCTCTTTCAGGAGCCTCTGCAAAAGTGAATGTGAAACATTTTCCTTTTTTTTTTAAATAAGAAAGCCATTTCAGTTTTGCTGTAAGTCCGTTTTCTGGTTGCTTTTATTTTGTTTTCTCCTGTTAAGGAAATGTATATGTTACCCGTCATCCCGGACTGTTCCTGTAAGAAGTATATTGTTTTGATTGAAACATGTATCCCATCTAGTACCTTTTATGAAATAATGAGTAAACAAATTGAGGGTTTCAATGCTGCTGTTGTCTTTGTTTTCTTGGATCTTTTAATATCGGTGTTTGAGACTGGGTGTGGGGAGGGGTCAGTATCAGTTGATTCAAGTTCTTTCTGTGTGAAATTATGTGTAGGTTTATTTTATTTTATTTTATTTTTTGATGCAAATCAGTGAAGGGACAAAGTTATGCAACAACTCCTGATATAGTTGGGTCCGTAGAGACCCCCCTTCTCCTGCTTCCCCAGTTTCACCTATCTTCTGCCAGCAGTTAGCTACAGGAGAAGGTTGGAGAGGGAAAGGGGACAGGTTGTCAGTCCCCTCACGAATTATTTTCTCCCAGTCCACTGAGCTAACCTTAAAAATGCTACCTGGTGAGGAGCTGATTGAGCCCAAGACCTTTACTGGCTGATGAAAAAGTCCTCTCCCTTGTTGGGTACAATTAAAACAAGCTCACCAGCATTTATGTGGGAGCTGTGTAGAAACATTAGTCTGTGTTCCGGGACCTCCCCCACCCCACCCCCACCCTCCCACCTGTAGCAGTCAGCAGTCAAAACTGGTCCTGAGGCTGTGCTCACATTCTGTGTCTTACGAGAGAAAACAGGCTCAAAGTAGAAAAATCCATATTCATTTCAGCTCATTTATAAAGCCCAAGGAACATCTGCAGTGAAATGAAGGAGAACAGATTTGTTAGAGGAAAACTTTTTTAAAAAGAAATTCATTGTGTAAAAATCCTACTAGAGGTAGGCCAAATTCTACTAAGAGCTAGGCCAAATTCCTATTTGTGCTGCCATTATATAGTTCACACATTTGGTCTCATATAAATTTCACACATTTAAAAGACAGGTGTATCTGATGGACTGTAACAGAAACGCTACCAAAAAGTTACTACAGAAGTTATTCTAACATACAGAATGAATTTTAGAGATGATTTTAAAGCCTATTGAAAATTATTTAATGTGTAACTTTAGAAATATCGCTGCTTTTCCTGAAAGATCTGATTTTTACAAGTAATTGTCAAAGATAGAAACGAGTGCATCTTGTCCTGTTGTTTTGTCTGAAGCTCTGCATTATGGCTGCAGAGAGATAGTTTTGGTTTCAACTGAAATTCCCCTGCCTCTGATTGTTTAAACCAGACCCTTAATCTTATTTTAACATACTTAAAATGTTCAAAAAACCCGGAAGAATTGTTTTGTGTAAGTAGCAAGTGAATGTAGTTTAAACACTCAAGCAATTCTGGTATCTAATTGGAAACAGGTGGAATTCTTGGAATCCTGTGTTTGAATCTTATTATAGCAAAGCCTAGAGACACTTTTTACTTATGGCCATTTGTTTTGTTGAAGCTGTTTGAAGAGCAGCCCCATGACCCCTCCTTGTGCCCGCCATGGTGTACCTGGACGTTCCAGTCGTGCTGGGCATTTTAGGAGCTGGATGCCTCGACACCTGAGAGAACTGCATGTGCAGATCATGGGGCAAAAGAGACTTCAATGGCATAATTAGACAAGTGATTTAATATCTGCAGTGTATAACTTCTGGAGCAAAAAGATTGTGAATTCATTTGTGACTTCTGATTTACTAAACATTTATTATACCCTGATAATGATCTAGAATTCAGAGAGAAACTACTTTCCCTAGATAGAGTTCTACATTTAGACATATAACTCAAATAACCTCCCCCACCTCCCCCCGCACAAAAAAAAATGGCTGAGGGTATAGTTCAATGAAAATTAATGATGAGGTACTCTGAATTGTCGAGTCATTTTCCCTATTCTAGTTTTCAAAACTAGCTAACAGCCCAGATTTTGCTGTATGCTGAAGAACCAAGTTTTGGTTGGTGTTCAGGTGTTGGTTTGATTGAAGAGGACAACTAAGGTTTGTGTTGAGCTTTTGGTCCTGTCACACTTTTGGATTTGCCGAGCAGTAGCCAGCCCTGCTTTTCAGCTGTCTTCTGAGAAAGCTGGTAGTGGAGAGTGGTCTTTGGCTGGGCAGCAGGTGTCCCTGCAGGAAGTTATATGGGATTGAGGGGGACCTGGTGGCGGTGCTCTCATTTGCGCCACACCTAAAGCAGATTTGAAGCACATGGGCTGCGAAAAAGTGAGTGTACTGCCCTAGTCACATGGTAGGACACCGTTGAAAACCATAAAGAGGGTGAACAACTTGCTGAAAGATATGAAATTTGTTGCAAAACCCATCAAGAACCTTTCCTTTGAAACAAACAACTCTGTAATAAAAATAATTCTAATTCTTGCTGTACTTAAATACCGATAGGATAATGTTAGTGCACAAAATAAATGTTGTCAGTTTCTTCACTTGAATCTGAAGGCTTTCCTTACTGCAGGGGGTCCAGAGCAGAACTTTTGTGGTTGTGTTTCCTTGTACCAGGGCAGCCTGGGAAGTTCCCTGAAGGTGATTGGTATGGATTCCTACTTAGAAGAAACCCACCCCCGCCCCCACTCCATCCTTTGACACACCATCAGACAGGTGACTGGGAAGGAATGAGGTTGGGAGTGTTCGTTCCTCCCAAGAATTTGCCTAACAGCCAAGCAACTGAAAAGATAGCCAGGTAGGTTTACATGAAATCGACTAGGTTCTTCAACAAGATGGCCCACACCTTTATAAAACACAGGAGGCTGTGACAGGCCTCCTAGGTCTGGCCTGTGACTTGGCTGACACAGTCAGCTGACAGTTGAAATCGCGGAGCTTTTGATTCTGAATTATAAAGTTAATGTTGGAGGAAATCAGCAGAGCTTTCTCTGAAACTGTTCTTTCTTAGCATTACACTCAGTATACCAGCATGGGGCCTGCTTTCTTCAAGGCATTTTTCCATTTGTGTGTGTTTATTCAATAGGTAAAAGCAGTTAATGCTTTTTTTAAAAAAGTTATATATGGTTGTGAGGTGGTTTGAGTTTTGTTAAGGAAAAAAACAAATTGACAGATAAGCTCTTAAGTGAATATTGTGAAATTGTGAGAAATAGAATGCCATTCTTACTGTCATTAAAATTTTGTTTGGGTGTTGACAGCTTTTTGCTAAATGTAAGACATTCAGATCCTGTCCACCCAGCTGTAAAACAACCCCCCCACCACACACACACACCAACTAACTCAAAGCTTCTTCCCAATTTCTCCCTAAAAGCAAGACAGCTTTTCTTACATTGGATCTTTCCCCATAATTGTTAACATTTTATTTTGTAGCACAGTTTTATGTGTTTCTGACCAAAAAGAATATGAACTCATTTTAGGCACCTTGGTTCAGTTGTTTGGGGCTTGCAAGGGTCTTTAGTTTATTGCCAGCTTCCCCCCTGTTTTTAGGGGAGAAATTGCTATTTAGATCAAAATAACTTGATTAAACCTAGTAAATGACACCAAAGGTAAGCCCTTGGTGTGAAAAGCCTGAAGCCGTAAAACTGAGCGAGGCCAGTGGGTTGTGGGTGAGGCAGGGACCTCTGGAGCCACTCGCAGCCCAGGCGCTGCCAGCCCCAGGGGCCTGTGCTGCCATTGCCTTCCTTATCTCGCCCCTCGTCTGAGCTCCTGCCCTGCGGAGCCTGTCCCCTCCTTTGTGGTGACAACTGTTGTTTTTTTTAAAAAAGTATTTGTGGAGCTCCATTATTTTGAGATTCTTGGAAGAAAGATACTATGTAAATGAAAATTAAAAATAAAATTCTTGCTGGAGGGAATTTGTACATTTAATTTTTGATTAGGTTTGGAAAAGGCTTTTTTTCTTACCCTGAAAATAGAAACATTCTGTTACTCTTATCACCATTTTTGCTTCATTCTGAAAGGTGTGGCCGATAATGGTGAAACATGTCCTTTATTTTCTGTTTTCCACCATGGTAGTTAACCTAGAACTTGAACCCATGCAGGTCTGTGTACAGTGAATTATTTGTTTCACAGTGTCCTTCCCTGCTCTCATCAAGCATGTAGATAGCTACTGCCAGTAGGACATAAACTTTTAAAAGGGAAAAGATTTTGAATCACGAACATAATAGAAATTACAACTGCAATTATAAGTAGACCTTCAAATCAAATTCCATCTTCCTCTCCTTTTCACACAGCAGAAATGTTGTAAGACATATAATTTTGACACAGAAAACTGAGTAGAGGAGCATTCATGTAAACCAGTGTAGAAACATTAATTTACTGGAATTGCTTCATTTTAGCTGTACCTCAACTCCTCGCTAATACAATACTGTGTGCTGTCACATCATTCAGCCAAGTAGGAGACAAGGTCAGGTTCAGAGTCGTGCTTTTGCTCTTTCCGTAGGCATGAGTGGAGCCAAGGAGCCAGACAGGAAGCGCCGGCTACTGCAGGGTCCTATCCAGTCACAGGCAGGCACAGACCAGGGAGGTGGCCAGGGCCTAGCGAGCACTCACCTCGGAGGGCAGTGCTACGAAATCAGGATGTTGCTGGCCATCCCAGAGGGAATGCTGTCATCTGTCTTCTCCCCAACTTCTTCCTCAGTCCTGGCACCCCAGTTTGTCAGCACTGACTTGGAATTGAGAGAGGAAGGATATTCCCGGTTATGGTTGAATGTCATTATCGGGAGTACGAAGGGAATTGCTATTATTTTACTTTGCTCTGTGTTGGTGTGTAATTATGCTGTCATTTTAAAATGCACTGATACTTTAATAAATCTTTTGTGTGTGCATGTATGCAGTTAGTTTTGAGGGCTGCTTGTTGTATGCGAGAGCCAGATTTTTCCTAACTTGAGCTGAGTGTGTAGTCTTTACTTGTTTCAGAATTGTTCGAAACAGGTCGCAATCCATTATAGATGTGGCGGCCAGATTAATCTTCCCAAACCGTTGATTCCATCATGTCGTTCCTTAAACACCCACAAGGGCTCATGCTGGCACTGAATGGACCACATTGCTCAGGGCAGCAGAGGTCCTGGTGGTTGTTTCTACCTTACCTAAACCTTGCCCCACTTAGAAGCAGCCCAGACTCATCCTCCCTCTGCACAGCTGAGAATCAAGCCTTATTTCACCGTCTTTCCTTTGTTTTAAGACCAGTGCTGTGGGAGAGCCCCTGTGTGCCAGGCACCATGATTCAGGGGAGGGTGGCAGCCTCCTATGGGCTGGTAGAGTGGGCTGGGAAAGGGTCTCGTAGGGGAGGGACAACTTGCTGAGTCCTGTGTGTCTGGGGGAGTATGAGAGAGAGGCCTTCCCAGCAGAACGATTTAGGGGTGGCCAGGCCTCAGAGGCGTCCCCTCTGAGCTCTGGCTTCCCTCCTTGGTATGTCTGACCACTTGAACCTGCCATAGCCCCCTGCCACCCTTACCACGCCCGCTGCTGCTCTCCATCTTATGTTGTCTCTCCCTGCCCGGGGCACCCAGCAAGTCCTGCTGTGTGAGAACTGAGGGTCTCTTCTCAGGGGACGGCCCCATGTGTTTTGATTTAGGACTCATTCAACTAGGTAATACAAACAAGTCTTCTTAGGATTGTCAGAGGTGGGTGGGCTATATTAAAATGCCTGTGTTTACAAGTTACTGAGAGGCACACACTGATACAACATGGATTTCTTTTGGATTCCCATTAAATTCCTTCTTTGCAAAGTGATGTATACATTAGTTAAAATATACGTAATTGTATTTGTGGCACATAAATCATAAAAAATTCACATTTTAAAAAGTCGAAGTGGGTAGAACAATTCTTTGACAGAGATTTGTCCTTTGACTCTGCTCACAGCCTAAACGGGAGGAAAGTTCCCCACATGAATGGGGAAAGTGTGTATTGTAATGATCAAAACCCACTCACTGCAAGAGAAAGTGTGTAGGAAGAAACCTGGAGGTTGGGTGGTCAGCACTGGAGAATATACCTCAGCCCCCCAGAAGCTGCCTGTGGGTATAGTGTGGGTCTGGGCAGAGGTTCTGGGCCAGCCCCGTTTCACAGCAGTGGCCTTCAAAGCCTGTGTACTTTCTCTGCTTCTTCATTTACAAAGAAAGTACCTAGGATATTTTGGTAGAGGTGACGTCACTGTCTGGCTGCATGAGCATTTGCACGGGTTTGGGGAAGTGAGGGCTGCTGGGAGAGGAGGGCTGAGAGGAGCCACAGACCTGGGTCCAGCATGGGTGGGGGAGGAGAGAGAGGAGCCACCCCAGCTTGGGGGAGAGGGTGTGCTCCTTTGTAGGCTGTGTGGGATTTGGGGGACCAGTGGGCATTCAGGGGAAAAGGAGGGCTACAGCTCAGCAGAGAGGTTGGTGTTGAAGTCTGGAAGGTGAGCTGGGGTGTGAAGTCTGTGGAGGATTTGTTTGCCTTTTAGTTGGTGCTTGAGAGTATGGCATTGTTTGAGGTGGGGAGGGCTGGAGAACTCACCTTAACTAGGGGACCCACTCTCATGTCTTAAGTTTTCCAGTCCTGGAGCTAGGACTGCACCATGTTTCAGTGAAAGGAGAAGAGAAGGAATACATGGGTGGTCGTATTGGATTCCACATAATGTAGCTGGTTTTATGTCCCCTGGTGACAAGACAGATGCTTTAAAAAAGGGTTTTTTTAAACATATATGTTAACAGCTGTCATTTCCTGAGTATTGACCCTGAGCAGTGTCGGTTTAGGCTCTCAGTTTCTCTCCTGTCATGCACACAGCAGCCCCACGGAGGAGATGTAACACGGCTGGTAGGTGAGAAGAAGGCGCGTCAGGTGGACACCTGGTCTGCTGCGCTCCAGTCCGTGCTTTCCCTACTGACCCTGCGATTCCTGAGACCAGCTCTCAGTTGAAGTGGTGGGGCCTTCATGATGAGGCTTTTGGGATTCCGAAGGGGCCCCTGCCCACGGTCACCCTGGAGGAGCTTGGCTACCGGTGGGTCACTTAATGTAAGCAGCTGGAGATGGAGATAAAGCCTGGGAGGTGGATGTGAGGGTACCTGGGTTGACCGGTAGGTAGATGCCTTCCGGTTGAGGCCTTGCTGAATCCAAGAAATGTTCTAGAGCCTCCACTGCCCTGAGACTTCAGAGTCAGCTCAGAGGCAGAGCTCCAAAGAGAAGGTTTCTACGACAGGTTGTCTCCCCGGGCCACGAGCTTTCCCATTAGCAAACTTTAGCTGATAATTGAGGTGCACTTATGACGTCACGCTGAAAGCAGCCCTCTTTATTGTGTCACCCGCTGGCCTTCCATCCCCCATGTGTGCATACAGCAAATCTATTGGAAGAGTTTTGGGGAAATGGCAGGCAGGAGAGAGGCCTGATTGCGGGACCTGGGCTGGAGGGAGGGAGGCAGCGAGCTGGCAGAGGACGGGTCGTGCACTGTCCAGTGGGCATTCCTTTGAGCGCCAGACTTGGAGCATGAGTCTCACCCAGGATTCCTTTCTGAGACACTGGGCTTGATGCTGGTGCTGGGGAGTAACTTGCTGTTGGATACTATTTGTATTTAGCCCCTTGATGGCCAAGACAAGATCCCCACTCTCTCAGCCCCCTAGGAGTCTGGGTTGATTTAGTTACTGCAGTGATACTGGATTCAAACCCATGCACATCACCCAGAAGCACTGAGTGATACACAGGGCTGTTGTCAGTTACACATGAAGGCTGAATCGGGTGAGTTCAGTAGGAGCCTGGCTTACTAAGGGGTCTGCGGGTGGGCATCTGGAGAGAAGCTGGTCAGGTGACCCGCCTTAGGTCGTAGCTTATATTCCTCAGGGAATTCTCATAGAGGAATCGAGCTTTTAGGTGACTCTGGGTTCAAATGATTTTTTGTATGCCTGCTTTTTTGTGACGATGCAGCTTGTTTTGTAATCAAGTTATAAATTTAAAAAAAGAAACTATGCAAAAATGAGTGAAGTTATTCTCAGGTTTATTTGTTTTGGGAGCAACTCTTTTTTTTTTACAGACTGCTGGGCAGTTCATTCATTCATTGAGCGTGTCTCCATGGTGCCCGATGGCTGCACTGTCTCCTAGTCAAGCTTTGGGGGTACCAATAGGAATAAGTCCCCACTGGTCCCATTGGTCAGAGAAGCGAAGGACACAGAGTATCCCAGGTGTCAGGTTCTAAGGGCTGGGGCCTGTGTCAGGGGGCTAGGCCGTCTTGCCGCATTGACTTATGCCATCTTTGGGCCAGGCAGTATTCTAGCACATTGTTCTAATGATCCGAGCAGCAGGAAATTCCAGCTTTCAAGGAACTTGCCTTCTAGCAGGGGAGACAGAAAGTAAACACAGAATAAGTCCATCACAGCGTGCCAGTGCCTAGGGCCTGGGGACAGGCAGATCAGGCGTCTGCAAAGCCCTGTGGAGTCACTTCTAGTTCTGAAGGGTTTTTTACAATTTATGTTTTAAATTGAACAGGGACAACTCAGCACTCAGCTTTGTGTTGAGGACAGTCCTTCTGGAATCCCTGTATGAAGACTGACTAGAGTGTGGAGGGTGACGTGGTAAAGAATGGAGTGAGGAGGGTGTGGCTGTCACAGTCCAGTAAGAGCTGGAGACAGACTGGGCCAGGACAGAAGGTGCCAGGCTGAGTGCTCGGGGTGAGGGTGAGGGAGGTGCCCTGGCCCTGGAGGGTCCTTGGGGTGGAAGTGGCCAGGGCAGAGAGGGCGCTGGGGAGGGCCGTGTGTACAGGCCCCCCATGGGGAGGCATCAGGGAGCTTGGGGGGAGCCACTGGGGAAGGGGCAGGGAGCAGTGCCCTGAGAGGGGACTTCAGGGTCCAGTTAACGCTGAGCACCCAGCAGGCCCCTGTCACCTGGTGCCTGGTGTGGGTCCTTCTACAGGCGGCCCAGACACATGTTCATTAAAAGCAGGCGGGGTGACTGCCCTGTACTTAGCATGGGGCGAGTGACTCAGATATGCAGGGAGTCAGCCTGGAGTTTCTTTGTTCATCCCTATTTGCTTTTTGTCAGTAATCCTTTGTAATTCCCCAGTTTCATGATGTAATTTTAATGGAATTAAAGTTGAACACTTCAGAATTATGTAATTAATTATGTTGGGCTTCAATTACAACTAATTATAGTGCGATACCTGGTGGCAAGTCAGGTACCTGCTGGTGGAGGGTTCGTGCTGGCTGGCTCTCAGGACCGCCACTTTCTGTTGAGGCTGCACCCTGGCGTCGGCGGGGTCAGGCCGCTGCCTTTTGGACCGCCCAGGTGCCTCCTTGTCCCACCTTACCAGGAGCAGCTCCCTAGGACATGGGGAGGTGTGGGACAAGTGGGAAGTGCAGGGAGGGCGGGCCTCGGCAGGCAGCCAGCCAGAAGGGTTGCTTTAGGATGCAAAGGCTCTGACTGGTTTGCAGAGAAGGATTCAAGCTAGGAAAGTGAGCGTGGGGTGGCTGGAGGGACGCTGGGGGTCTAGTGTGTGGTCTGTATTCTCTGGGTTATGGGAGGGAGGCTGTCTTCAAGTGAAAGTGAGGGCTTTAGGAACTGGAAAGACTGTTTATGGAGAAAGGAAGAGGTGCGAGGACCACCTTGAGGTGAAAGAGGAAGGTGCAAGCCAACTTTAAAAATGTTACTTTGCCATATTAATTCCAGGAGGTCAGGGCACAGGGCTTCTGAGACCAGTAAACTGCGCTTCAGACCCCAAGACGGAGCTTTCTGTTTCTAGTCTTCCTCTTTGCAAATAGTGTTTGGTTTTATTTTGTGTTAGGAGAGGAAGGGATCCTGCCAAGAAACCTTCACCCCAATTGACCATTGCCCCTGAAGCTGGGCACTCCCATCTACCTCTGATGGGGGACATGCAGCCTGTCTCAGAATGGGGGTGCTGTGTTTGCATTGGGTGGGGCCTCCTGTCCTGTCGACACACACCTGCCACTTGCCCTTCCTGATCAGGAAGACAGACGCTGCCATCCAGCTGTTGCAAGGAAGCGTCTGGGAATGGACTTTAAACAGTGGTGCCCATGTGTGGCGTTGCATGGCCAGCGTCCCGTTTCTGCAAGATACATGCTATTTATTTTGAGAGGCCCAGGATGTCATTTCAAAAGCTGACCCTTATGTTCCAAACGAGAGAGTTTTTTTAATGCTCCATGAGTTTTCCATGGTGTCTTCCTGTAGAATGTGCGAGCAGACTGCCCTGGCAAAAGGAGCCCCGAGCTTCTGAAGCATAGACTAAGGCAGTGTTGGAGGAGGGCCAGGGAAAGGCTGACAGGTCTTACCCAGGGGTCGGCACACTTTTGAGACCGAAGAGCCGCCAAGGGTTCAGCAAACTGCAGCTCGCGAGCCACATGCGGCTCTTTGGGTACGTACATGTGGCTCTGAAGTAAAACTGAAAATGAAAATAAAACTGTCATAGTTTCATTTGTATTACTTTAAATTACCCTTATTTGTAAAAATATATTTATGGCTGTCGAATAATTTTTAAACTGTTGTGAGGGACAGGATTGGCTCTTCCAGGGGTCAGCAAACTTGAGACGGAATGCACCCAAAGAGCCGCATGTGGCTCGCGAGCCGCAGTTTGCTGACCCCTGGTCTTACCAATTGTCTGTTTTCTAAGGGAGAGTGGGACTGGAAAACATCTGAGTATGCCACTGGTTTTAAATCTGGGGAGAGGGGCAGGATGGGGCAGAGCACACCTGGAAAGTGTTTTGTTGGTGGTGAAAATGCTGCTTGTCTCGATGCAAAGAGCAGCTCCTTTGATGGAATGCCCAACACCTCTGTTACTTTTTTTTAAAGATAAACTTCATATTCACCATTTTAACCTTTTCAAAGTGCACAATTCATTGGTTGTTAGAACATTGGCAGTGTTGTGTGACCATCACACAGTCTTTTTCTAGAACATTTCCAACACCCCAGCGAGAAGTCCCATCCCATCAGTAGTCACTCCCAACCCCCCTTCCGCTCCATGTTGCCATTAATCTACTTTCTGTCTCTATGGATTTGCCTCGTCTGGATATTTCACATAAAAACTGAAATCATATAGTATGTGGCCGCCTGGCTTCCATCACTCAACATCATGTTTTCCAGATTCGTCCATGTTGCAGCATGTGTCAGTACTTCGTTCCTTTTTATGGCTGAATTATATCCCTTGGTATGGCTATACCGCATTTTGTTGATCCTCTTATAATTTGGTGGGCACTTGGGCTGTTTCTGTTTTGGAGCGATTATGAACACAGTGCTGCTGTGAACATCTGTGCACATGTTATTGGGTGAAGGTGTGTTTCCAGTTTTCCTAGGTGTATACTTAGGAGTAGAATCACGGGGTCCCATATAGTAGTAGGTTTATGTTTAATTTTCTGACCTCTTATGTGTAACTCCTATTTGTTCCCCAGGGTGCTCATTTTAACACCAGGCTGTTGTTCCACGGCATTCTCTCCTGGCCTGGTTTTCCTCCCGTCTCCTCCGTGGGCTCCTCACGTGGCGGGGTTGCCCCCCTTTGGAATCACTGTTCTAGGCAGTGGGTTTGTGGAAAGGCCATGGAGCAGTTTGAAGGAGAGCAGACACTGTGGGTTGCCCACCCAGGATGTTTCCCCCTCTGCCTTCCTTCTTTGCTCACCAGCAAGCTGCCTCTCACCTGCTGGGGACAAAACTTGAAGTTTGTCTCAACTAATCCTGGTGTTATCTGCGCCCCGCCCACCCCCTCAGGTGTGGTGGGCATTTCACTTTGTTTCGGCTGGGGAGACGGAATGTCTGCTAGAGTTGCTTACCACAACGTGCTGCTTCCCTGATGAAAGTTGGCAAACCAGGGCTCACGGCCATGCTCTGCCTGTGAGCCCCACTGTGCGGGAAGAGGCCGTGCAGGCCTGCTACCACTGCCTTCGCCCTGGGGCGGCCCAAGACGGTGCAGCAGCAGAGGACGGGGCGCAAAAGATGCAAGGGACCTGGGCCGCAGTCCTGCGGTTGCCCTCCCTCAATTTTCTGTGATGTGAAACAAGAATATTAAGTGAAAATCCAGATTGGTAGGAAGTTGCTTCTGACTGCTTGGATTGGTGTGGGTTATAAGTAACATTTTTGAGATGGTCCTGGGTGAATGTGGACTCAGAGCGTGAGAAGAACATGTGTGCTGTAAGCTCTCGTTTCTAACAGCAAGCCGAATTCCATTTGCCAAGCCAGATGTCCCTCAGTACTTTTGATCTAGCCAATAAAGCATTAAGCAATTAGAATGGTTAATATTCAGTTAAGTATAATTAGAAACTGGTGTAAATTGTGAATGAAATTGACAGGTTCCATAAGTTACAGCAAAATACCAAATCTTATTCAATTGTATATGTGTATCTATGTGGGTCTGTCAATTATAGGTATATCATCTTACCTCCTTAGTGGAATAGAAATGAGGGGTCCCTACCAACTCAGTTCACTACAATGTTGCAAGTTTAAGAGCATCTTGTCGGTTGTTTCATTATATTAAAGATTAATATCCTTAAGTCAAATTGTAAGAGTTTTAACACTCATTTCTACACTCTGGTCAGGAAAATCCAAATCTATTTTCTGCTTGCTTTCAGGCTGTCTGTGCATGAGTGGTGTGTGTGGTGTGTGGTGTGCGTGTGCGTGTGCATGGTGTGTGTGTGTGCGTGGTGTGTGTGTGTACATGTGTGGTGTGCGTGTGCACGTGGTGTGTGTGTGTGCCTGTGTGGTGTGCGTGTGCGCATGGTGTGTGTGTATGTGGTGTGTGTGGTGTGTGTGTGCATGCTCACACATGTGTCTCACCCTACATGAGTTATGTTAATCACTCCTGGGTTCACAGCACCTCGTAATTCATCTTATTAAATCTTTTTCTCCTTTATGCTTGTCCCCATTTCTAGTCCCCTACTCTCCTTGTCCTAATATGTTTAATATGCCTTTATATGGGTGTATTCTTGTAATATATAGGGCCTGTTTTATATGTATAAGTAGTTTTAATTTGTAAGTATGGCATTGTGCTATAAATCTTCCTCTCCTTCCTTTTCACTCATCACTGTTTTTGAGATCTGTCCATGTTACTCCCTATAAATTTCATTTGTCTTTCATAATAGCCGAATTGGAATCCATCTTAAGAATGCACTTGTCTTGGCCAGCTCGGGCTGCTATAACAAATACCGCAGGCTGGGTAGCTTCAACAACACACATTTACTGCTCACAGCTCTAGAAACTGGGAAGCCCAAGACCAAGCTGCCTGCAGACTCGGGTCCTGGTGAGGACCTTTCTCCTAGTTTGCAGACAGCCGTCATCTTGCTGTGTCCTCACACATGCGGGTTCTGACAGACTGTGGGAGCCCACTGGCTTCTCATTTTATAAGAGCACTAATCCCATCATGGGGCCCCCACCTCATGACCTCATCTAAACCAAGTACGTCCCGAAGGCCTCATCTCCAAATACCATCATGTTGCTGGCTGGGGCTTCAACATAGGAATTTGAGGGATATACAGTTCAGTCCACAGACCACCCTAGCTCATGTGTCCATTTTTCTGGGGATGGCCCCCCTCGGTGGCCTCTGACACCCCAGTGGCCTCAGCCATCCACATGGCTGATGTCCAGGAGTGGATTGTTGAGTCTCAGGGTGAAAACTGTTCCTAATTTGCTAAGGACTGTCAGATTGCTTCCCAGAGTGGCCGCGTCACTTTCTCTACGTTCTCATCGGCCCTTCAGAGCAACTTTTTACCACTCGGATGGATTTTGAAGTGCCGCTTCAGCGATACGATTTTTCTCTGATAACTGGTAAGATTTATACTTGTTATAAACCTCATTTTATACTTGTAAGATTTTTCAGATTTCCCCTTCTGTAAAGTGTCTGCTCATCTATTTTTGTCCTTTTTTGTTGCTGTTTTTAGGGTTAACCATCTTTCTGTTTTTGCAGACGTTCCTTGCATGTTTTACATGCAACCCTTTGTTGGTTTTCACGTTGCGGATACCTTGCCCCAGGCTCGCACTTGTCTGTTGATTGTAGTGTCCTTTAATAGGAAAATTTAATTTCAATGAAATCAGATGTCAATTTTTACATTCGTGTTTTGTGTCATTTCAGTCTTGTTCAAGAAACTTTTTCTCCATTCAAGATCACAAAGATACTTAGATTTTGATAGCCATTGGATTTGTCCTCCACACTTAGATCTTGTTTTTTTGTTTGTTTGTTTTTGTTTTTAGCTGAGCCATCCTGCCACCTGTTGGCAGCTTAGCGGCAACTCAGCTCGGGCTGGGCATCGAACTGCTGTTGCTAAGAGCTTAGCTTGCACTCTTGAGCGAGCTCTTTACCAACTAAGCCACTCAGCCGGCCCTTCACACTTAGATCTTGAGTTTAGTTGGAGTTGATTTTTGTAGAGAGTAAGGCAGTCAGTTTGTCCCATGCTGCCTGCTGGGCAGATGGCCTCTTATCTGCTGATTCAGGAAGATCCCTCTGTCATCCTCCAGGTCCCCATATATGTGGGTATGTTTCTGAAGCCATTGTTCCAGTACCCTATGTGTTTCTTCTTGCATGGGTACCACACCGTTTTAATTTCTGTGGCTTTAGACTGTGTCTTTGTTTCTGATTGGGTGAGTGAATTTATCCTCTTTGCTCTTCTTTTTTCAAAATTTCTTAGCTACTTGAGGTCCATTACTCTTTAATGCACATTTTTGTGAATTTCCCCCCTGAGTTCTGCTGGAGTTTTTACTGGATTTAGATTAAATATACAGATTGATTTGGGGGAGAATTAGTAAGTTTAAGTTGCCCCAGCCTTGAACAAGGATATTTCTCCATTTATTTAGGTCTTGTTTCTCTCCATAAAGGTTTTGTGCTTTCTTTATTAGATTAATTCCTAGTTCTTTAGAGTTTTTGTAGTATTGTGAATAAGTAGTGTCTTGTTTTAAAAAAATTTGTGTTTCTAATTGATTATTGTGGTACAGAAAACAATTGGTTTTTGTTTACTGATTTTGAAACCGGCAAGCTTGCTGAATCTCTTACTAATAATAGTTTCACTGGTTAACGTGAATCTGTTGTATTTCTCAGGAGACAATATCATACGTGAAAAAGTGTGACCTTTTTTTGGTCCTTTTCCTTCTACTCTTTTTACTGGAGTGACTTGCTTTGTCAGCCAGAGCCTGGAGGCCTCGGTTGCAGAGTGGCAGGGCTGGTCTGCCTTTGCTTTCCTTCTCTTAAAGGGCACGTGCCAAAAAGAGAGTTTGGGAAAAGCTTTCATCGGGTTAAGGAACTGCCGTAACTCCATTTTCCCTGATTTTCTGAGAGTTTTTCTCACAAACAGGTGTTAACCCTTAGCAAATACTTTTCCTCAAAATCTATTTCATGTCCATGTAACTTTTATCCCTCGGTCCACGAATGTAGTAAATTACATTCATGGATGCTCTGATGTTGAATCATCTTTGCATTCTGGGAGAAACTCTTCATTGTCTTGTATTTAAAAAGTACCGTTGGATTTGATGTACAGTTTTCACATCTGTGTTATTAAAGGAAATTGGCCTATAATTTTTTAATCCTTATCCAGTTAATCGAGGTTATACTAGTCTCATAAAATGGGTTAAAACAGTATTGGAATCATTTGTATAAGTTGGGCCTTATACTGATAAATCTGATAGGGCTTACCTGTAAAGCTCTCGGGCCTGAGACAGAGTAGGCTAGAAGGTGTTTTACATTTCACTTTCCCTGTTGTTGGTCTATCCAAGTTTTCTATTCTTACACCAGTTTTGGCATTTTACAGTTTTCTACAAATGTACCCATTTCATCTAGGTTTTAAAACTGGTTGTATGATTGTTCATATTATTTTCATTATTTTTGCAAATCTGTTTTCACTCTAGCTGTTTTCTCATTTTCTTTCTACATTCTGTATTTCTGAATTTACCTCAAACTTTTTTTTTAACTTTCAGTCTCACATAGAGTTTTGTTGATCTTATTAATTTAAAAAAATAACCCAGCTTTTACTTTTTAATCTTTTCTCTTTGGGTTTATTTTTTGGTTGTTCATGTGGCTGAATTCCCGCCTTTATTTCATTCTGTCTCTTTGAGGTCACTCTCTTTTCCTAACTTTTTTTTTTGAAATCTCAGCTTCTTAGTTTGCTATTTTTTTTGTTTTCTGGTAAATGTATTCAAAGCCATAATATTTCTTCTAAGTATTATTGTAGTTGTTCCACAAATTCCGACATGTGCTGCTTTCATTTTTCATTTTGTAATTTTGTTTTGTTTGTTTTTTGTTTTTTTTTTTGAGGGCAGTGTTACTGGCCCTCATATGTGGGACGGAACCGGGGCCGCTGGCTTCCCAAGCCAGCGCTTAACCACCGCGCCACTTGCCAGCCTCATTTTGTAATTTTGTATTCATTTTGTAACTTGCCCTTTAACCCATGATTTAATAGTATATATTTTTTAGATTTGTTTTTTACATTTTTCTTTAATAACTTTTCTTAGGTTATTGATGTCTATTTTTATGACATAATGATCAGAGAATAAAGTTAACATGCTGCCAATTCTTTGGAATATATGAGACTTTTTGGTGCACTGCACACGGTGGATTTTTGTAAATGTTCTCAAAAGGAATGTGCTAAAAAGAAGGTGTTATTTGGGCATAAATTTTTCTCTATATGTAATATTTTGAGCTTATTCATGTTACATAATTCTTCTGTGTCTGCTAATTTTCTGGCACACGTTTATGGTAATTGTGATTACATTAGGACTTCTGTAACTTTATTTTGTTTTCTTTTTACCATTACTTCTTTGGGGGTATCTTTTCTTGTGAGGTTTTATTGGGTTGAATTTTCTTCAGGATTTTAAAATTCTGCAATCTGTTTTATTCTTCTGGAATTCAGAATTTGGATTATTCCTGAAATTATTAAGACTCATCATGTGTTTATTTTTTTCCTGTCAGTTTCTAACATTTGTCAGTATCTCCTATTTCTTGTTTCCACCAGCCTCCCTTCTCTCTACTGTTTTTTTTTTTTTTTTTAAAGGTTTTATTGGGGAATTGGCGGAGGGGAACAGCGTTGGGGAATCGGGGAAGGGGAACAGACAAGTTGCTGTCTTTTAGTTCTTCAGTTTTTAGTTGCGGAGGATGTTGCTTCACTGTTGGTATCATCATTGCGCTCTTCCCGGATGAGGCAGATCGGTCGCTGGCCTCTGGATGTCGCTCACTGCGGCTATTGGCAGCTCACACTGGCTGCCAGCCGCTCATGCTGGCTACGGGCCACTCACTGTAGCCTATGGCAGCCCACTGCAGCAGGGGCTGCAGCCCGCACTGTCACCGGGGCTCGCACAGCCCAGCTCCAGGTGGAGCTGTTGCTAGCTGTAGAGGGCAGTGTCACTGGCCCTCATGTGGGATCCGAACCGGGGCTGCTGGCATCCCAAAACCAGTGCTTAACCAATGCGCCACTCGGCCAGCCCTCTCTACTGGTTTTTACTGTGCTCATTTTAAGTTCTTGTTCAGTCAGGTCCATTAACTCACCTTTCTCAGTGCAGGTTGTTGGGGGGGGGGTTCTCTCTATTCTAGTATTTATTCTCCTTCTGGCTATTTTTGCCTGTGACCTGTGGTCACCTAGGCCCCAAGGCCGCAAGGTATCAGCTGATTACTTACCCGGGGCCGGGGGGGGGGGGGGGGGGGGAGTTAAGGCGGCCGCTTAACACCCCGGAAGCTTGATGGAGAGGGGCTTGGGATGGGGGGTGGGGGCGGGGTGCAGTAGGCCCCCCTGGGAACTTCTGGTGCCTTGTTCCAGTTACACACTTTTCCCAAGGGCTGCCCACCCCTGATGTTATTGGCCAATCGTGCACTCTCATTGCCTTTCAGGACCCGCTGTGGTAGGGAAATCACCCTCAGATTCTGATTCTGTTCTTCTGGGGTGGGCACTGGTATTTTTTAAAAGCTCCTGATGGGAGTGGGGTATGGTATAGACTGGCCATGAACAGATCATTGTTGAGGCTGGGAGACGGTACTTAAGGGTTCATTATACTGTTTGTGTACATCCGAAGTACCATCTGCATATAGCTAAAGTTCTGGCTACCTCCTGGCTGACCAAGCCCTCGGGCCCTAGCCTGTGGTGTGGAGCTAGAGGTGGCAGGGAGCAGAGGAGGTGAGCACAGTAGGCCTGGGTCTGGCTGCCAGAACATTTTAAATGCTATACGTGGCATGTATTCTGTCTGTTGGATGGTGTCCTAATCTAGACCATGGCGACTCAGAGTGGTCCATGAACCAGCAGCATGAACATAATGGGAGCTTGTTAGAGATGCAGAGTCTTAGGCTCCACTCCAGACCGACTGAGTCAAAATCTGCCTTTTTAGGAGATACACAAGTGCTTCATATACACATTGAAGTTTGAGAAGCACTGGTGGTCCAGATCCTTTTAAAAGGAATGGTTGGTTTTATTTAATTTGTACGTTAATAGAGTGACTCCTCCATTATCTTCCAACTTGAGCTTTCAGGGAGGGAACCTGTGTGGTTGTACAAAGGAGGCGCCATACCCTCTCCCACGTGTATTTTAAACCTCGCTGCTTTTTACACACAGTTGTAATAGTATTGATTACCTTGGAAGAAAACAAGAGAAGTTCTAGAGGCAGGACTAGCTTGAGAACAGGAGACCAGAAAGACACAAGAATTGCAGATCGGGGTGTTTGTACATGTAGGTTCTTGAGGAATGTAGATCACTGTAGATTTCAACTGACTTCATTCCGAGGAGCCTGAGACACTAAGAAATGACTACCTTCTGTGCTGATTATACACTTATTGCAGCAGTCCCATGGGGAAGGCAGTCTTCATCACTGCCTTTAGCAAATGTCAGGGCCAAGACTGAAGACAAACAATTGTTTGAAAAATGAACTTTTGGGAGTCTCTCCACTGCTCCTTGTGCTAGATCCACAGTACACTGTCCCCTGGAAATGGCAGCTTTGGTGTGTGATGGAGTCTTCTAGGTGGCCTGCCTTTGGATGTGTCAAACACGCCAGCTGCCTGCCACCTGGCTGAGAACACCCTGGCCTGGGCGGCAGACGACCCATCTGACTTGGAATTGTTGCTCTTCCATTTATCAGATGTGTGACTTTGGGCACTTAATCTGCTTGCTTTGTAATGGTGATAATAAAACGACCAGCTGTGTAGGGGCTTTGCTAAGACTCAGCTTAGGACAGTGCCCGATAGACTATCCCAAGTGTTTTTAGCCTCAGAATGAAAAAGTCAAGGCAAGTATTGTGGTGTTGGCAGCTCACCAGTAGACTGCCTTATATTAAAAGAATAATAGCTGTAGTAACGCAGACAGAGATGTCGTACGTCATAGTGTCAGTACTGACCCCTGGGCCGTCTGGGTCGCTGGGTATGTACTGGCGTTCTTTACTGTTCTTATTTCTTTTATGCTTTTCCTCAGAGATTGTTTTCCCCCTTACATGATTAAAAATAACTGCTTACACATTAAACCCACCTTGGTTTGAAATATGTGTTTTTAAGGTAAAAGCCTGCTCCTGGGTGTGAGTAACGTCCACGTCAAATGTTGAGTGGAGAAATGAAAAATGTGAGTCATGCAGTGCTTGGAACCTTTGGCCTGTATCGTTTGGTTGCAGACTTCTGATAGAGAGTAGGCATTTCACAGTGGAAGTCCTTCCAGATGCAGATGGCAGAAGGCTTCTTCAGACGAGACAACTTGATTCTTCATGTTGGTCGAGACTAGTAATCGTTTGCATTTTCTCCTCCTATTTTCTCAGCCTGTTAGACCTCCACGGGGGCCAAATTTAGTTCAGAATTTACCACTTTTGTGCAGCGTGAGCCTCTGTGCTTATGGGATGTGCCCCAAGGATCAGAGCGATTCCTGGTAGCTTTTTAAATTCACAGCAAATAGAAGACAAAAATGTGTGTAGACCAAAAGAATGCTTGCAAGGCATCGTTCTGCCTGTCTGGAGAGCCGACAGCCATGGACAGGATACAGCGATTGTGTCATGTGATTTACATGTCTGAGTTTTGTTTTCTTGGCCAGGATCTCGAAGGCTGTTTCCAAATAGGTGTTTCTTCCTTGGCAGCTGATGAGCGCTCTTCTGTCGTCAGCTTGCCTTTTTCTGAAGGGGAGCTGAGCTGGGGGTCTGGGAGACGGGCAGAGTGGCTAATGTTAGCATTCCCCCCATGTTACACAATTTTGAATGGAGCGAAGCTATTGCCTGAATAGCAAACGTAGGAAATTCATATAAAACACACTCTGATCTGACTTTAGATATACAGAAGATGCCAAAAAAAAATGTATATACATGTTAAAAAGGGAAAAAAGCTATATTAAAATTGTAATACTTGGTATATATCGATAACAAAAGATGAATACACAAGCCATGTATATACATATTTTGGCACCCCCAGTATAATGGAGAGAAATATTAAATTTGGAGACAATGGTAAAATAGTTGTATAGAATATACATCAGCGAGGATTTCAGAAGCAAAATCAGAAAGCTCATTGATACAATATCTTGGATAACAAAGGAAAAGGAAATCAACGTCTGGTAAGGGCTTGATGGTCCCTCATGGCCCCTGTGCTCCTGGGTGCCCGGCGGGCCCAGGTTTGGTGGCCTCCTGGTCTGTGCTGTTAGTCCCTGCAGCTGCAGGCAGCCTCTGGGGAGAGCTGAGGTCGGGAGCTGTCTCACTACCTGCCATTTGGAACCCAGGTGGAGCAAAACTCCCAGGCTAAGCCGCTGAGACACGGTCAGGGATGAGACAGGCTTGGGATTCAAATTGTTCAAGGAACCAAAAAGAAAAATGGAAATTGTACATCTTAAATATATTTCATTCAAAAATGAAAGTTGTCTAAATGTGGTCATAGTTTTTGCATCTTTTCTTTTCAAACACTTTATTTCCCTTTTTAATCAAAATTCTGTTTGCTGGGTAGCAGGACTCCTTGCCTCGTCCTGGGGTTTCCAGTGCTAGGCGTTACTTAGTGATGTGGAACTATGGGACTTAAATGGGGAGGTAATCCTCTCCCTCTCCCTCTCCCTCTCCCTCTCCCTCTCCTCTCCCTCTCCCTCTCCCTCTCCCTCTCCCACTCCCTCCCCCTCTCCCTCTCCCTCTCCCTCTCCCTCTCCCTCTCCCTCTCCCTCTCAGAGAAGTCACATTTCTCTTTTTGGCTTAATCCATTTTTAGTATTCAGCATTTGGATAGCTGCAACTACATAAATATTAGTTTTCTGTGCACGATATCTCATTTATCCCTAAACTCTCTTTCAATGTACATCTCTTAAAAACTGGGAACCTACCAGATATGTAGGTCGTCTTTTCTGGGCAACCAGCCCTCCTGGTCCCTGGTTCTTCTGCTCTAGCCTGGACTGGTTGATGCCCGGCTCTGGGCCCAGCTTCCCTCCTGATCCCTTCCCCCATCATTGGGGGCCTCTCTTTCCTTCTCTCCTGCTTTGGGTCCCCCATTTCCTGAGCTGTGGTTTTGCCTTTCTTGGTTAATCACTCATTTGAGGGGAAGTTCTCCAGTAGCTTCCTGATAAAGGGTGTCCATACCTGTGGATCCAACAAAGTCTTCATTCAGGCCTCCTGTGGTCATTGCTGAGCGTAGAATTCCAGGTTGGAAAGCAGTGCCCTCGGAATTGGAAAGACCATGGCACCCAGGGCTCCCCTTGTCGCGGTTGTCTAGAATCCTGTCCTGGGCGGCTGTTTCTCTCCAACGCCTTCTAGAGTCATTGTCTTATTCTTATTTACACTTAACCATGAAAAGGCTTCTGTGTGGGTCCTGCTTTTTCAGGAAGTCATTTAGATGTTGGGCCTTGTGGACTCATCTGCTGATTTTTCATGTCTTTGTCTTTTTTGGTGTGTTTTCTGGGAGAATTTTTCAACCTTCCAATCTTTTGGAACTTTTATCTGTTGTATTTTTAACTTGCGAGTTTTCTTTCTTGTTCTTTGAATGCTCTGTTCTTACGACCTGTTCTTGTTTCACAGATGCAGTGGCTACATTTGCCACAGGTTTTTTTCTTTCTAAGTTTTTTTTGTTCACCGCATTGACTGTTTACTTTTTAAAATCTTTAAGAAAACATATTATTTAACACATCTAAACAATTGTATGTAACCCATTTTGGTTACAAAGCGTAATAATGTAATGACTACCGAGGAGCTCTCACCCCTGAACCCCGAAACCAGCACATTGCCAGTGATGTGCAGCTCCCCCCACTTCCCTGCCTCCCTACCCGGGACAGGTAACCACTGTCCTGTTTTATATTTATTGTGTCAAAGCCTTAAAGTAATGTCATTTTATCACAGATTATATACATGCTTAAATACTATATTATTTACTCTTGCTTGGCTTTGATCTCTCCAAAAATGGTATTATCAGTCTGCATGTAGATTTCCAGAACTTGCTTTTTTGACTCAAGTTCCTGTTATGGAGACTCATTCTTGATGTAGTAGTAAGCGTGGTCTCTGTTTTCTCTGGTGTTGATGCCCAGTTGTGACTGGATCAGTTTTATTTATCCATTCTCCCGTTGATTCATGCCTTCCTTTTTTCTCTCTTTTAGTTCCATTTAGTGGTTTCCCTTAAATGGTGGCATTTCATTTCAAGGCACTAGCTTGCTTATGTGGAAGCTGTGTGTGTTGGGAGCAGTGGACTTGTGACCTTCACTGTGAGTGATCAGCCCAGATGTATAGTTTAGTGGAGTCCCCACAGATAATGTCTGTGGCTCTTCTCTTGGGCTGACAGTTTCTCCAGTGAGAAACCCTCAGTTAACCCTATTGAGTGGGGTGGTTGGAGGCTATCTGTCTGACCACCTGTCTTCTAGGAGCCAGGCTGGGGACGGTCACTCAGTTCCTCTGCCTGTAGCCTAGAGAAACCCATGTTCTGCCTACAGTGGGACAAGGGGGTCCCTAGACTGCATGAGTTGGGGGAGGGATGCGACTGTCCCTTTTACTGGCATTTTGCTCACCTTGCACCCCTACATTCTGAAGTCCCTGCTGCTCCCCCTTCCTGAACCCTTTGAAGTTCCGTGGCACCAATGAGTTCCCATATGAGGCCCGGCTGACCTTCCTCTGGTCTCTGGAGACTGCAGTGGCTGGTCCAGCAGCTTTCCAGCGTCTGGGATTTGGTGGGCTTCTCCTTTGCTCGCCCCTCTTTTTTTCTCTTTGTGCCATGAGCTGTTCTAGAGGGAGCAGAGAGAACTCAGGTGTCAATCTGCCGTAGAAAGCCAGAAATCACACGTTTTCAAAATGACTAAGTTTGTGTATGGGGTAAGACTATATGTGATGATGCTAGTTTTATAGGAAACACATCAGTTTTGTCTTTCAAAGCAATCTTTTGGAGCTCCTTCCAACCAGGCTGCCAGTGAGTGACATGTGATTAACACGTTGGGGATCGTCCTCAGAGCGACTTCATGAAACATCAAGAACACTGGTCTCATTAGTGTAGGAGCCTTGGTTGTGATGAGAAGAAGGAAGCACATGAGCTTTGGCATTGAGACCTGGGTTCAAATCCTGCCTCCATTGTCTAGTGTTTGGATGCTCCATCTGCAGAAGGCAAGACCTTGCTAACTGGGTTGCTATGAAAACAAAATGAAGGAATAGATGTGAGGTGCTTGCTTACCTGCTCTGTATATGGGAGGTATTATTAACCGTAACATCTTTACTGGACTAAGTAAGAAATGCCACCCCCATCTCAGAGTTGTATGGCACCTTATTCACAGGGGTGGCTCTCCCACCCATTTTTACACACACACACACACACACACACACACACACACACACGGACTAAAACAGACTCAACTTGGATTGTGATGGTGAGCTGTGATGAGCTTTGTTACTTCTTCTCCTCTCCTGGTGCTTGTCATCTTCCCCAGCACTTTGAGGTCTCAATTTTCTGCTTCAGAACTCACTCTTCTCTTGTGCAGGGCATGGACCCCATCCCTGCCTCCCCCAGACACCCTCTCTGCCTGCCCAACTCCAGAAGCCTCATCTCGGAAACACCACAGCTCCTTGTCTGCTGCATCCCCTGGGGGGCTTCTGAATCCCACCAACCCATCCTGCCAGGAGCCGTCCTGGGGCAAAGGACCAGAGCTGGTGTGTGGTCTCTTTTCCCCATGGTGCCTGGCCATTTCTCCGACTGGCAAGCAGATGAGGCTTAGGGAAGAGATAGGATTTTACCTGAATTTACAGGTGGCACAGTAGTTTTGCAGGTATTTTATCATTTAAGTCACAGCATTCAGTCTGGTACTTGCGCTGTGATATCCCCCTGTGTTGAGCAGTTTGGGTGAGCTGGAAGTGTGCGAGTAAGGCATGCTGTAGTCTTTCCCGATACATGCTGATCAGAATGTTATTCCCCAGTTGCATTTTGTTTATTTCATGACTTAGCCCTCCTGTTGTATCCCATCCATTCGCCTCCCTAACCTTAATAGTTTCTCCAAGCTGATGTTTTCCATTCTGTAATTGAAGGCTCTAAAAACGGGCCTGTTGCAAAGTCCGGTGGATATGGAAAATGGAGTGAGCCTCACAGAGATGGCACGAGCCGACGGGTTTTGTTGCCTCTAGATGGAAACCCCAGAGGGCTGAGCCTCTCCCAGCCAGAACAGACACAGCGACGCAATCTGTTTCCTGCAGGCCCAAAGGGAATGCTTCCTCCTTGTGGTTAGTGACTTCAAAAGCTGCCCCAGTTAGACGAAGTTCAACTCTTCTGCCATCCTGACGATGCCGGGGCAGCAGGTTGCGCCGCTGTGCCACTGCTGCTTGCGCACTTGAGGAAAAGCCTCCTCCTCCTGACCCCCGCGAGGCACCTGCAGGGTTTCTTCTCTCTGGGTGCCTCTTCGTCATTAACTGAAACTCCTGTCTTGAAGCCAGATTGGTTCTGTGATCCCTCTTTGGACCCCGTGTCCCCTTTCTCTGCTGCTTGCTGCTGCCTCCTGGACTCCCACACACGTGCCAGCCGCTCCAAGCCCCTGGGAGTTGGAGGCCGCCTCCATGCTCGTCCTTGTCCTCTCGCAGGCACCCGCAGCGCCTTCTCCCTGGAGGGCCGGCCCTCCCCATCCTCTGCCACAGCTTCTGAAGTCCTGCCCAGCTCAAGTTCCTGTTTCTTTGAACGAAGCCCTTCGGATCCCCTCCAGCAGATGAAAATCTGCCCTCCTCTGAGCCCCTGGGGCTCGCTGAGCCTGCCCTATATTTCTGCCCTTGCTGCACCTAGGATTACAGTCATCTGGGTCCTGGTTTTGTCCCGACTCCAGGCAGGCAGCTTATCAGGGCAGGGCCGTGCTTGACTCTGAAACTGCGGCACCTCCCACAGTGCGTTGCATATAATAGGCGTAGCATTCAATAAATGTCATATTTCTGAAATATCTGTAGAAATAAAAAGAAATGCTTTTTTTTTTAGGAGTCAAAATGCATGGCTTTCATCCACTTTCAATACATAAAAGATGTTTTCAACACAGAAAGGCCTTTTGCTGCTCCTGCTTAAGAGCCGGCTTTTGGAATGATGTGGGCTAGAATGAAAAATGAGGACGAGCGCATCTGAAATCAGCTGTTTTGAATTAAATAAAGCAGATTGGGGTTGGACTCAGGTGAAGCGAGAGGATGGGATTCAGCCAGTTGCAGACTGATATGCTGGGCTTCCTTAAACTCTGAGGGACTGTGTGCCCGTAAGTGTGCAGGACAGAGCTTGTGTGACCCCCCCCCCCCCATGGCCCCTACCTTGACATAGCTTAGAATGACTTAGCCCTCCTGTGGCTTTGCATAATTGCAAGGAGGTGGTTTTGTGTCATATCCAGTCCCAGTCCTGTCTGTTGTTCCCCCCCACCCCCCCCGAGATTTTTTTTTTTCCCCTAGCTGTTCTTGCTGGTGATTTTGGGAGATCCATCTTCATGAGGTTTACTCATTAGTAAGGATGCTGAGACCAGGGAATGAATTGTCCTAATGGCGAGGCGGGAGGTGGCGAGGTTGTGGGAGCCGCCCGGGAGGCCCTTGCTCTCCTGTCGGTGTCTGCACTCGCGTTGGGTGGCTGTGTGGCCACGGCCAGCGCTCCCAGTTCGCCTGCCTGCCGCACTGAGCGTGGCGGCTCGATGTTCTGCATGCAACAGCCCCCTCAGCCAACTTCGCACAGAGACTGTGTTCAGCTAGTCATGGGAAAACTGACCAAAGAAACTCAACATGAAGCAAATCCTAGTAAGTTTTTACAAGATGAGCTGAACTGACCTCTGTTTTCATGGGGCCCTAGTCTGACTATGAAGGTGGCAGATGGGATTTTCCCGTGTCCTAGGCAAGGGCTGTTTAATGAACCTCACCAACGGATGAGGGGTTCTCATCTTCATTCTGGCTGGGGACGAGGCGGGAAAACTGATAGAGCTGATAGAACTAGTCCTGGTTAATTCTGGCCAACTTGTAATGCGTCAGATGGACAGTGGTGCAGCTGAATTTGTTTGTGCCCACGTTTTCCCCAGTCAGCCTTGGCCCCTGTGGGCTATGGGCGGGTGGATGCTCGGTGCTGGCAGTGTACCCTTACAGCCACCCATTCCTTGGGGGCTCTCTGGACAGTCACTCAAGGCCATTCCAGGTATCTCGGTCCAGTATGGATCACATGCATCAATGACCGCAATGTGACGTTTTAGCGTTTTAACTGAATGCCTGGAGCATACAACCCAGGCACTCGCTCAGTAGTACAGTGCTAATGCCAGAACAAAGAGTACTGTATTTCAGTTGTTACCAAGAAGTAGGGCTCATTACCAGAAAGCTTGATTTAAAAAAAAAAATGTGGTATCTAGATTCCTCAAGGTTATGACAAAGCTAAAGCAGCTTGTAACCAAGCAAATGGACAGAAGCCTCGCGTAAGCATTTTGGTTTCTGTTTCGTAGGTGGAGGGGGGTTCCATGGCAGAGGCTGACTTTGGTTTGCATTGGTTGGGTTGACTTCTTCCTCAGGTCTTAGCCAGATGCCCCCTTCCCACCCGTATAAAATACAACCCCTCCCCGCCCCTCTCCTAGACTTTTTCTTCTTCAGTGACTTACCACAACAGCCACTATTTATAAAAGCTGTCCCCCCTGCCCCATGTGTACCGTGGCACTTTAATGAAGGTACACTTTGGCCCTTGAAATTGGAATGCCTTTTTAATCACAAGAAAGTCTTATTTATTCATGGATTGTGAAAACCAGTGCTCCAGTGTTTTTTTGTTGCTGTTGAAGAAATCCAGTAACATTAAGCTTTCTAGATCCAAAGTAGGTCAGATTGCTAATGATTGAAAATGGATTGGCAGCCTGAGTGTCTTTGGAAACCTAAAGCTAGACTCCAGGCTGTGTTTTTGTTTAGCCTCTTGTCATTAAAGTGACTACAGTGGAAGCTGAGTTTGCAGCTGCTGAAACAGGGCTTAAGGGCAGAGCTGCAGTGAAACTTAAGGCGTTCTTCCCTCCACCTGGGAGAGAGGAAGGTTTATGATTAACTCAGTGATGCCTTAAGTGCAATTTCTGGGGGCTGAAAACATTAACTTTTAAAAAATTATTCAAAATTACCGATTGACCATATCCGGGGCTGAACCTGCATGATTCAGCTCCTTTTAAAAAATTTCTCAACAAATTGCTTCCTTAACATTTTAATTTGTTGATCGTAAAGGAAGCTTGCCAAATATTAGCTGTTCTTTTCCATTTCCTACAGCTTCGAGCTTTCCTTATTTGGCATATTTCAGTGGAACTGTAAGGTCACTCCCTATTTTTCTTCCCAAATAACTATATTTATTACTGTCAAGTATTGGCGGGTTTGATCCAGCTGTCATCAGAATGTTTGGAAATATTGGTTTTTTTGCCAGAATGCTGATTTAATGATCTAATACTGACATGGCTTGCTTTCTCTGCTGACTTGATAACTTGTTCAATAAGCCCCTCTCTTAGTGAGCCACACTGCTCTTTGTTTTTCCTGCCATAAGCTTTATGGGCAGTATCTTAAAGTCAGGAATGGAAGGGTTTTTTTTGTTTGTTTGTTTTACCTTCTTCCCTGCCCTGCCCCCCATTTTTTCTCTCCCTCTTTCCGTCTCCCCTCCTCATCTTTTTTCTTCCTTTTTTTTTTTTTTTTTTTTTTGTGGGGGATGGGGGGAGACCTAGATGGTAACAAAGACTCTCCTTGCTGTTGTGGCCTAGCATTTTGAAGAGTATTTAACAAAAATTTTCCTTATGGAAAATTTCAAATACACGCTAAAGTAGAGAAATGACTCTAACAAACCCCCATGTACCTTCCATCACCAGTTATCCGCTCATGGCCAGTCTAATTTAATCTCTACCCCCACTTGCTTCTGGAATTTTGAAAAGGATATATTATTTTATCCATAAATGTTTCAATATATATCTCTAAAAGATAATTTCTCTATTTAAGAAAACCCCCACGATATTGCCATTATCACACCTAACAAAATAATGACCAACATGAAGAAGGAATTTTTAGTGTGTAGTCCAGCGGGAGACAGCCTGTGGGTGTCTCGGAGAAAGGTGGCTTGATAGAACTCCCCCTAGGTCCAGTTTTGCTCTCGCCTGCCCCCCCTCCCAGGGCCTGGGGCTAGTTCCTACTCTTTCTGAGCCCCAGTTTCTTCATCTATAAAATCAGGGAGTCACACTAGTTCTCCTGACTCTGAAACCTTGAGTCTCTGCATGTGAGGTGCTGACTGGCTTTAGAAGCAGGCTGTCGTTCAGCCCGTCGCAGGAGGAGGTGGACGTGCGCCCTGTGTTGGCTGTCGTGCTCCCAGAGGCCGCCTCCGCTCATTCCTGCCGGATGTGGGAGCTGGAGTGTTTCACCTCAGCTGCACCCACCTGGCAGTGGAACGCGTGCTCCTGCTCAGCGTTCATATCCTGGCAGATGGGTTCGTGTGCCATGGATTCCCCTTTGTTTGCCCGTGCTGGTCATTGGAAACTGTGTGACAGTTGATTCTGTAAGTGAAAGATCTGGTTCCACATTTAGTAGATAGCTGTTAAGGGTCAGTAACAGGTGTCAAACGTGCAACCCATGCTTGCCCCAATCTTTTGGGACTGGAACGTTTCAGCCATTTGCATGTAACAAGCTGCCTGGCACTGCCCCAGATGCCGGGGTTACAAAGCTCCTTTAGTGTGGCCTGGCCCCCTAGCAGCTCCCATCTGGTGGGGAGAGAGCACGTGCCAGGTGTAGGGCGGGGGGGGCTCGGGGCTGTGGGGAGAGGTGGGGTGAAGAGCAGGCACTGACCAGTCCTGGTTTGGTGGTAATGCCACTGCTGGGCCTTGAAGCGTGAGTGGGATTCCCCCACGTCCACGCTGGTGGAGGATGCCAGGTAGTCATGTGTCACCCATAACCCCACCTCCAGAGTTATAATCACTGTTCAGGTTGTTCTTAATTTCCTTTGGGTATTTTTCCCTGAGTATATGGATTTGTGTCATCTGTTCATTTAGTGACTCAAGAGACACATTGAGCATCCAGCCACATGCCATATGGCACGCCTCTCGTTTCCGAGGTCAGCCTGGAGAGGTCGAGAGCATTCTTGCCTTCAACGAGCTTACATTCTGCTAACTTTCTATCGTAAGTTGTATTGGATAGTAGATGATGTTTGTATTCTGTGTAGTTCGTTTTACAGCTGCCACCAGGCCGTCCATGGAATTACTGGCTTGCCCTGGCAGCCTGTGATAGCCCCTCAGCGTGACAGAGCACAGCTGCCTGTGAAATGTGGGCTTTGCAAAGCCAGCTCCTAGAGGGGGGCTCCGAGGGTGCTTAGAGAGGGCTTTCCGCTGGGCCGCTCAGGACAGGCCCCCTGGCTCCCTCTGAGTCGCCTGTAAAAGGCTGGGTGTTTCCTCTTTTTGAGTAATCATATTGACCCAATTTGCATTGGGGGACATCCTGGTATAATCTGCAACCCAGGTAAGCCCTTAAATTGTTTCATTACCAGGGTGAGTGTAACGGCAATTGTTTTGATTTTTTTTAAGTGTTCAATATGTGTTCGAAAAAGTCAGACCTGACTGCTGCTCAGAAAGGATAAAGACCCTTTATTGTGCAGTGTATCTAGAACATTTGGCTCAAGATTCAAACATATACCTAAACAGAAAAGCATAATATATCCTTTTGCACCTGTTCAATAATTATTTGCTTATAGCTGACCTGTTGTAGCCGTACTTCTCATTCCCCATCCCAACTTAATTTTGAAACAAATCTCTTATTTCATCTACGAATATTTCAGTATCTCTAAAAAATAAGGATTTTTTTAAATACAACCACAACACCATTATATTCCCTCCCAAATTTACAAAACTTTCATTAATATCAACTAGTCAGTACTGGAATTTCTATTGTCCTATAAATATCATAATTTTAAAAAATTTCAATCAGAACCCAAGTGAGATCCTCATATCGTGATTTGTTCATACGTGTTTTAGTCTCTTACGCCTCTTAATTAACCAGTTCCCTCTCTTATCTCTTCTTCCCCCTTGTAATCTATTTCTGAATCTGAAGATCAAGTGTTTTTTTTTGTTTTTTGTTTTGTTTTTGGCTAGATTCCTTCCTAAATGACCGTATGTATTTCTGTCAGGTCAGGAGACATGTAATATATGTGTGATGGCAGAGTATTGTTTTCCTTCCTGATTTTTAAAATTATAAAATACAGATAAAATTTACTATCTTAACTATTTTTATGTGTACAGTACATTCATGTTGTTGTGCAATCATTAGCACCATCCATGCACAGCACTCTTTTCATCATCCCAAACCAAAACTTTATACCCATTGAACACTAACTCCCCACTGCCCCCCAGCACCCCCCATTCTACTTTCCGTCTCTATGAAGGACTACTCACATAAGTACCTTATATAAGTGGAATCATGCGGTCTTGGTCTTGTTGTAACTGCCTATTGCGCTCAGCATAATGTCCTCAAAGGCTCCGCCATGTTGTAGCAGGTGTCAGAACGTCCTTCCTTTTTAAGACTGAATGGTATTCCATTATATGGACAGGCCACATGGTGTTTATCTGTTCATCCCTGGATGGACATTGGGTTGCTTCTGTGTTTTAGCTGCTATGAATAACTGCTGTGAACATGGCTGTACAAGTAACTCTCTGAGACCTTGCTTTCAAATCTTTTGAGCCTATACCCAGAAGTAGGATCATACAGTAGTTCTATTTTTAATATTTTAAGGAGCTGCCATACTGATTTCCACAGTGGCTGTCCCAGTTTACATTCCCACCAACAGTGCACAGGGCTCTGATTCCTTCCCATCCTCACCAACGCTTGTTTTCTGTTTTTGGGGTTTTTTTTTGATAGAACTCATTCTGATGGGTGTGAGGTATTGTGTGAGGTATTTCATTGTATTTTTGATTTACATCTTCTTAATAATGGCAGTTATTTTTAATAACTTACTTAAAGTTTCTGTTTCCTCTAGGGGTGGTTCAACATGAATGTATTTAGTGAGCTACTTTATTTCTAAAAAACTGGGAAATACTACTGCCCATACAATAATCACGATGTATATCGTTTGTTTGAATTGTTTGGTGGAATCACCAAAATTAGACCTGCCTTCTCAACCGTGAAGGAACTGACACCCAGAGAGGCTGAGTCTTTGCCCAGAGCCTCAGACCGGTGAAACAGAGAGGAAGCTGGAGCCCAGGTTGCTGACGAGGTTCAGGTCTCCTCCTGGCCCTAGCTGCCTTGACCTTCCACCTAATTTCCAGCCCCCCTCACCCCCAACCCCATCCTTCAGTGGGGAGGTCCAGGTGCACAAAGCCCCGTTTGTTTGGCTGCACATGCCCACCAGCCGTTGCTCTTATTACAGAGTGGTTATTCTTATTTGTCAAGAAACCCAGAACAACTGTTTTTATTCTTCACAGTGGATGCTTATGCACATGACCTTTTGAGAACATATTTCTGGATGCTGTAGCGGCACTGATGTTCATGCAGATTAGCTAAGTTAAATCTTTATTTCTTTTAGCTGAAATTGTCTCGGCTTCTTTAAGAATTTCACTTTGTAGAGTTATTGTTTTTCATGCTGTTAAATGATTATTAGTAATCCTGTATAATTTAATGTATTATTTTCTGATGACAGAAGAGCCCCTTGGCGGAGAATGGTGTTAAAGTCTGCTGTTAGGTAAACCTTTGCTTCCTTGTCATGGTTGGTGACATGCAGTGCTGGGTGCACGTGGACAGGATGGGGTGGGGGAGGGGCGTCTGACAGCCCCCCTGCGAGCAGCCATGTGTCATGGGTCATGGGCATGTCCTCCCGGGGGCAGCCGGCATCCAGCCTCGTACTTGTATGTAGTCTGTAAGCACAGATGCTTACGAATGGAGGAAGTACGCGCCTACACCCTGCACCTGCAAAGGTGTGCTGAACGCTGTTCACGACAGCCATGATGGAAGGGTTCATCACTCACAAAGCTTATCTTTAGTGTTTGTTTAGTAAGGCCCAGGCACAAAGCCAGGTACTGGGAACTATGACAGCCCCTGCCCTCATGGGACTTATATTTTAATGGTTTCAAAGGAAAGCAAAATTTGTTTTTGAGAGACCTTGGCAAGGTAGACGACCTTGAAATCTACCGAGAAAGTTTATGGTCTCCAGACAAGAGAATTGTATCAGACCCTTTATTGTAGACATGGACATTTATCTTAAGGACTTAAATTAGAGTAGATAAATGAGCAGGTTTGCTGGTCATTCATGGTTGATATAGTGAACAATTCATTAAATAGTTGGTAACAAATGAAATCATGAAAATTTCAACCATGAGACACTCTAAATGTGACAAGCTATAGCCACTGAATTAAGGTGATCCTGCTTTGTCCTCTAAGTATTTGATTGACTTTAAAGCTTACAGAGAAGGCACCACTGGGACTTTTGGGGAAACTGCCATGTAAAAAGGTTCAAAATGTTTCATGAAAGTTATATTTGAAATGTAGTGTGATTTGATTTTCCATGGTGATAATTAGTATGTTCTGTATTACCTCAAGCATTTTACGTCTGTTTTCTTCTGTATGCTTAATTTTACAAAGTGGAGAAGATTCAGCAACCGTGGGTGACATGATAGTCCCCAACCCAGAGGCACTTTCCCTGTGATGGAGCCAGCTCAGGCAGCAGCGTCCTGGTCGTTCACGGGGCTCTTTGGATGCCCAGTTTTAATGGCAAACTGTTAAGTCTGGCCACCAAGGGGTGCGTCCCACAGCCAGAGCCATATGGAAGCCCTGCCCATCCTGGGGTGCACGCAACGACCAGGATGAAGTCACAGCTAAGTGGCAAGGCTGTGGCCACCTAAGGCTCTGTCTCTGGGGAGAAAGAGGGAGGAAGGGGGGTGATGACAGCTGCGTAGGGCACTGGTGAGGTTCTGGGCAGTGCCCCCTGGCACCTGAGGTAGGGGCACACAACACGGGAGCCAGAAAGTATGTCAACCCATCAACACTTAACCCTTTATCTCTGGGTGTCTCCGGGAGCTCAGGCTTCGGATCAGGTGCTCTTTGCCTTTTGAGCCAACTGCTTTGTAGGATCACTCACTCACAGCTTTTACCTTCACCTCAATATCGAGGAGTCAGAAGTCAGTCCTGCTGGACTTGGTCACTTGGTGACCCAACTTCCCTTCAGTCCAGTTAAGACCAGTCTTATCTGTTGGCATTTCCCTTTGCAGAGCTGGCTCGCGTCCATGCAGAGCTGGCATCTGTCCTCCCACTTGTCCCATTGAGCTTTGACCTTGTTATGGCCTGGCATCTCCTCTAGCCAGCTCCTCTGCCATCTCACGCTTCTCCTGCCACCCGGGCGCACTGCCCCTCCTTGATCCATCTTGTACGCAGACCTGTGAGCTGTTGATGCTCCCAAGGTACTGTGCTCCATGACTGCACCCGGTCCCGCTGTTCAGGGAACCCCTCACTTCACTGGGCAGTGCGGCATTTATGGGAAAGGTTAGCCTTGCAGAACTAGGTGGATGTTAACTGTGCAGAAACTATCAGGGGCAGCGCAGAACTCAGAGCAGACAGACAGCTAGTGCTTTAGGAATCCACAGGAGACAGGTCACTGGGCGGTAAAGATCTAGACCGTGGCTAGATCCGGGAGGGAGTCGGGAAGAGGGCCAGAAGCGTTCAGTAGGAGGAGAAGAGTCAGGGCTAGAAGTGCCAGTTTCTGGAGAGCTGAGTGGGTCGAGGGCCTGGAGCCTGGACTCCAGGGTTACGAGAGCCTGTGGCAAGGGTGAGAAGGAGCAAGAGGAACTCGGCTGGGACTCAGTAACTGAGCGAGGATCCCAGGAGGAGCTCAGGTGTGCACCTGGGCATGACTGCAAGGATGATGGCAGGAGAGGTGACAGTATGTGCAGAGGATGCACTGCCTTTCAGACATCCTGAATCAATAGAAATGTTCAAGCGACAGGCTGGGTCTACCCTGTTTCTGTTGAATTCCCAGTGCCCAGGGCAGTGCCTAGCACTTAATGGGTGCCAAATAAACACATGGACCAAATGCCTAAGGCTGAGGGGCAGTCAGAACTGGCCACAGGTCTTCCTAGTGCCTAGCAGAGTTCCTTCGTTGACACCATGTAAGCGAATGAGTTTCCTGAGGGATAGAATTTAATGGGAAAGGGGCCAAGGGCTGAGTGCTGCTGGGGAGTGCTGTAGTTAGGGCTCCATGGAGGGGGAGAAGTCAGCATGGGCGGGCTAGGAGGGAAGCCACATGGCACAAGGTCAGCCAAGGTCAGGAGGCTCCTAGGAGGAGGTGGTTATTGTGCACACGGGAACCTTGGGCTCCGGCTCGGGGCACTAGTGTCCTTAGTGTGAGAAGGTGGACGAGTGAGCTGGCAGTCAGGGCTTATAGGGATGTGCCATGACTGGAAGGCTGTACCTCGTTCAGGTTTCTAGTTGCTTCCCCCGCTGCCTCTGCAGAGCTAAACACTCTTACTAAGGTCCCTTCTAGTCCTTCTCCCCCACAGCCTCCTTTCCCGCTTCTCTTTAGGGATGCTGCTTCATGGCCCGCAGTGGACGCCCCCCGACCCCCATCCCCATGTACCAGCCTCACACTCCATCCCCAGGACCACCGCCACCTGGGAAGCCAGGTCCTGGTCCTGCCTGGCATGGGCCACCTCCCCAGACGCCCTCTCTGGGCCCATCCCCAGATGGCCATGCTGTCCAAAGGTTGCGCCTCTTGCCCGTCTCTGCCTTGTGGCCTCTGCCCTGTGGCCCTCTTGAGCACATCGTCGTTTGATCCCTGTGTCCTCATCCTCATAGAGCATCTCGTGAGGGCACAGGCATGGAGCAGCTGCCCGGTCCTCCAGTTTATACAGCTTTACAGTTTTACAGCTGGGGCTTGTCCACTCATCTCTGGGCCCCCAGTGGGGCTTTCCAGTGGATGGAAAGTGTGTTCATTCAGTCGCAGCCACTTCTTCACTGCAGCCACTTCTTCACTGCCTTTTGTGAAATCCCATCTGGACTCTAATGGGAGGGAGGACCTAAGGAAAGCTAGTCAGATTATTTCTTGAGGAAACCTGGAGACGGTAACTTAGAGGCAAACATCACAGCAATCTTGATGAGACTGTAGGATGGTGAATACCTTCATCTTAAGTGGCAGAGCTGGTTTAACAAGATTTTTCTTACTCTTTGTGGTGGAGATTTCATTTTTTCCTGTTTCAAGTTGTTCAGAGAAAGCTGTGAGGATAGTATGAAGCCTTGTCTTTGTAAGTTGGTAGTGAGTAATTTGGGGGTAGATGCTTCTGAAGGCAGTAAATAATAATTTAAAAAACCCTTACCTAGTGCCATGTACATATCAGTTTTATAAATATTTACGGAGCTGGACTCACCTGCCTGTGCTTTGGAAGGCCTGAGATACCCAGGTGTGGGTGCCGCACACAGCAGGGAGGAAGCCCGTGTTTCCCCCACCCCCCCGACCTTTCCTCTGGAGGGACCTGCAGCAGGTGCTTTCTGAGCGCCCCCCTTTTTGGTTGGTTTTAATATCTGATCATAGTTCCCAAGGTTGGGGAGATTGTGGGGTTGATCCTGTATTCTGACTTGCTGGCACTGTTGGGGGTACTGGGCTCATCAGCTGACCTCAGCTCAACTTAATTTGATCCAGTAGTGAGGATTAAGAGATTTTCAGTTACATGATGGCTTTCAAAAGTAAAAACCTGGTGTGTGTGTGTATGTGTGAGAGAGAGAGACACCCATCAAATGGTAGGATTTTGGGTTTGAATATGTCAGGGGTTTGCAGTGTGAACTCTGTGGCCTGTTGGTGGACGTGCAAGCCGGAACGACCACTTCGGCGAGCGACTGTCGAAGGTGCCTGCAGGACGATGACGCAGGCTCCTCTGAGATGAAATCAGGATGATCTGAGAGCACTCTTGGGCGTGTGTACTGGGAGAGTGTACAGGAACGTGCACCACACTGTGCTCTGCAGGAGTAAACAACTAGAAAGAATGTAAAAGTCTGTGGGGGAGGGGGCCGACTGGGGGAGTTCTGGGAGGAGGCAGGTCACGTGCCCTGCAATGGCGGACCCCACGGCCACGCAGAGCAGGAGAAAAGGGAGTGTGTCATGTCACCCCAGTCACAGGGCGTTAACTACGTAAAGCCATGCCTGGCGTTAATGGCACCATAAAGAGGTAGTAACTATAGCAAGACTTTTTGGGGAACGGTAACTGCCAAATTCTGGGAAGTGATTATTTGGGGGGGAGGGGAGAAAATGGGACTGAAGAGGGCATAATGGGGCTTCAGCTATAATAGTTTATTCCTTTAAAAATAGCAAATATGGCAAGATGTTCAAGTTTGCTGAAGCTGGGTGGTAGGTACATAGGATTTATGTTGCTAATGTATACTTAAAATGTATCATTATAAAAAAATGTAATATCTGCTCTGTGTGTGTGTGTGTGTGTGTGTGTGTGTGTGTGTGTGTGTGTGTCTATTGCACTTACAGCCTAAATTTTTCAAGATTGGGGTGTTTTATGTGAGACCTTGTATATCTCTTTCCTGCTCATGTATAGAATACTAAAATGATGGTCGCTTTAGTTTTGTTTGTTGGAGAACTTTGTGTTTTCTTATTTTAAATATTGGGAGGCAGATGAAACTTTCCAGGTTTCTCCACATTTTTAAGGAAACAATTTTAAGGTGTCTTTTCTCCCTTGGATTATGCCTTCTGATAGAAAAATAGGTCTTTGCCTATTTCTGTTCAATAACAGTGAATTTTCTGCAGAAAAATGAGGACAGGAGAGCTGCTGAAGTGCAGAGGCCCAGAATGCTCGCATTTCCTTGTCTAGTCCTTAGACTACTCAGGCCACCTCCACAAAGGTAAACTGTAAGTTACAGCCAGTATTATCCAGGCCGTGAGTCTGGAGTGGTTTCAGATTGTCCTTGAAACAAGAGATGCTTCCAGAATGAGATTCTGGCTTAATTGAATTAGGATTATTGCAGTCAGGATGGGAGTGAAACAGTACATTCCTTTCGTGCCAGTTGTGGGGGATGATATTAAAGCAGGTCGTTGATGGAATAATATCCTGTACTTACTTGGTGTCTCTCTCTGAGGAAATAAGAGCTTAATATGCCCCATTCAATTAATCCTGACAACATCCTTAAAGGTGAATAGAAGGCAGGTAGTATTATCTCCATTTTAGTTAAAAAGCAGCTGAAGCATTACAAGTCTGCGCTTCCCTGAGTCCTGGTCAGGAGCACATTAACTCCACCAAGCACGGAGAGGAACAGGACTCACGAAGGAGGAAGGAAGGACTTATGATGTGTCGCCCCTGTGCCAGGCCCTATCGGGAACTCTTAGCACTGGGATCTCTTTCGATCCTGAGAACAGCTCTGCAGGGTGGTGTTCTCCTGGGTTCTCACAGAGACGCCAGTCATTAGCCCAGGTGCCCGGGTTGGTCAGCGGCAGGCTTGGCGCCGACCCACTAGACTCTGAAGCCCACACCTTCTCCCTGGGCTGTGCCTCCAGCCTGGTGGCGTGAAAGAAACTCTGGGTATCTGTGGTTATAGAAGACAAAGTTTCAGTATAGCTGGAAGCAAAAGCGACAAATTCAGGTTTGGTGGATGTCGTGTGGTTAAGAACATTGAAAACAATTTTACCTAAATGAAATAGTGGGTTGTTGGAAAAGTCATGACACATTTTTGCAATGAAAACCATAGAAAAAATACGTCACGACTTTTCCGACAACCCAATAATTTGGGATCACTGGGTAGAGTTCCGGGGCATCTGAACTCACATTCTTGACACTGGCAGGGATGCCACCTCAGAGCTTCAGGAACGCATGCCGCCTTTCACAGTGTCTATTGAGAGATTGATTTTGTCAGGAACCAGACAACTTGAATTTCTAACAATTCTGGTTAACGATGGGGAAAAGGCACAAAGGGGAAATAAAGCTAATTCAGGGGGTCCGTGGTCGGCTTTGTCGCTGCGTCCCGGTGTTTTGCTCAGGGCTTTATGGACATCTTGCTTTAAGGGCAAGAAAAGGAATTAGGAAGATGAACTTGTCCAGGACCCTTCTGTTAAGTGGCAGAGCCACGATCCAAACCCTGACCTCTTTGGTTACAAAGCTCACCATCTTTCACATGTAATAAACTGCGTGCCATGCCTTTGGTAAGCTGCTTTTGTTATTGTTTTTTTTCAAAAATATTGCTAATCACTCCTAAGAAGTAAGGATGAGGGCTTAGATTTCAGCTGCTTTGAATTAGACAGTGATTTCTCTTATAAGCCGAGCTCTTTATTACCAAAAACATTTGGCTGTTAGACCTGGTGTTTAATTGCTGTTCGAATGTATTTTTGTCACACTGCCCTATAATAAGCCAAAGAACTGTTTGTGCCAAACATAGACTGGAGGATGCGAACCCCTGTCCTCCGCCCCCCCATTTGAGCCTGTGGCGTCCTGTGCGCTATTTTGGTGCTGGTTTCTGTTTACCGCTCTACCTTGACCGGAAAGAACACCTGGTCTGGAGGCTGGTCAGGACCTGCGGGGGGAGAGGCCGTCCCCAGTGCCGCTCAGGTGTGCCCGTCTCTGGGCCTAGCCGAGTGCTTTCTATCCGGCCTGAGAGGGCTCTTTCATTTTCTAGGCTGTAGGCCGTAATCCTTTGCCTAATAGAGGAAAAACTGCAATTGATTTGGCTTTTCCACCTCCCCCTCCCCAAATGGCAATGACTTTAACTCTGATTTTAAAAAGTGAGAAATGCTAGTAAAAATTAAGACACTACAAAAAAGTATATTGAAGGAAATAAAAATCACCACTAATCCTATTACTGTTAACATTTCCATGCATGTCCTAGATACCCCCCTTATGTAAACAAAACTCGGTGAGTGGAATAACACTTTGGATACTGTTTTGTAACCAATAACACTTTGGATACTGTTTTGTAACCATCTTTCCCAGCCTAGAGTTTACTATGCTATTCAGAATATCTTTCAATGTTTAAAAAAAATAAATATGCTGTTTCTTGAAGTTACATGTTACATAGTATTCCATTATAGGATTTCCTGTATTTCAGTCAATTGATCGTCTCTTTTTCAACTTTTTACTACTCTAGGCTACATTGGAATGAACATCCTCGTACAGATATGCATGTTTTGTATGATTACTTTTAGTGTTTGATTATGCCAGACATTACATTTCTAAAAGTAAAGATTTCTAGGTTAAATTTCTAAAAGTGCTGAGTGAATGATGTATGTATATTTTTAAGACTTTGGTACACATGACCCAAACTTTCCAGAAAAGTCAGACCAATTCATAGCAGCAATTGCACCAGACCCCTTGTATTACTTATTTCTGAATAAGTAACATAATCTCATGGCTCCCCCTTCCCCAAAAATGCATAAAGAGAAGTCTCCTATCTGCGTGTCCCCACTATTCCTGATTTCTTTGCATATTCTTCCAGAGAGTTGCTTCATACACAGAAACAAATATGAATATATATTATTTCCCCCTTCTATACACATAGTGTAGCACGTGACCTGTTTAAAATTTTTTTTAATTAACAGTGTTTCTTAGATTTTCCACATCAGTACATGAAAGCTTAATACCCTTTCTTTATCTCTCTCTCCCCACTTCTGCCCCCTCTCCACTCCCCCCTCCGCCTCTTCCTCTCTCCTCCCCTCCCCCTTCTCTCTCTCTCTCTCTCTCTCTCTCTCTCTCTCTCTCTCTCTCATGATATTCTGTAATGTGTAATGTGGATGGCCATGTTTGATGTACCCAGTTCCCCACTGATAGATATTTGGGTTGTTCCAAATGACTTGCTCTTACAGGGGTGCTGCCTTGACGAACTTTGTACATACACCATCTGACACTGGTGCACGAATACCTGCCAGGTACATTGCTGCAAGGAGAGTTGTGGGGCCCACGCACATGTGCCACTGTATTCCCTCTATCCATTCATACTCCCCTGCATTGGCGGAGACAGCCTTGTTCTCCACAGCCCTACCAGGGAACCCACGTTTAGTTCTCATTCTTTCATGATCACTCCAGTCGTGCAGAAAGTATGCACATAGGAATGCAAAAAACAAAGCAAAAGCAGCCACCCTCTCCTCGGTGAGTGTGTAAGTGCCCCTTAAATTAAGCGGCGAGTCAGAAGACAGAATAATACCGGTTCCTGTAGGACACCCCCCCAACACTTTCGTGAGCTACCTCCCGGCCCTGCCCCGCTGAAACAGCGCCACTTCCTTCTGCGAAACAGGCAGTGGCCCAGCGTCTGCCACCAGCAAAGCAGAGAGGCCTTTTAGAGGCTGACCTCACCACTAGGAAGCAGCAGGTTACAACTTCACTTAGTGGTGTTTGAAGTCAAATTACAACAATGCAAAGCTTGAGGAATCTAAATGGTCACAGCTCAGATTGACAAAATGTAGGCAGGGCCAGTGAAGAAAAGCCTGGGCCTCCAGGTTTCCCGGTGCTGGAGCTGGGGCTCTGCTGAGCCGGTTGCGGCCGCCCCAGCTGCTGCCAGGAGGCAGTGATGCAGCTCTGGCCCCTGTCGGAGTGGACTAGACAAGCCCACCTTTCTGCATTTTTGTCCCCAACAGTGCAGTTTCCAAACCACCACAACAAATCACTACTTTTGAACACAATGTGACTTAAAAATTGTACTAATAAAGAAAAAAGATGAACTAGTGACTTACAAGTTTAAGTAGGAGAAACTGTTTTCTTCAAAATACTGTTGGCATGAAAGCTTGTTTGCGTTGTGACAGGGGATCCTGCCCCTCTCTGTCCAGTCCTTGTAATTTTCTATAGTGATGGAAACTGACATGTTTAAGTAAACTAGAGAGGACAAACTTGTGCTGTTGAGCTGAGCCCAGGAGGAGTCTCTGGGGCTGCCTGTGGGGTGGAGTGGTGGGAATGCAGGGTACCACCTGGTCGCTTTCGGTGACCTTGACCCCCTCCTTGCCCCTCCCAGAGTCCCTTTCTGATGGCTTTCACATACAAACATGACTTATTTATAAGTGATCTACCCTGTCAAAGAGTGTTGTCCTTTAAACACTTGGAAGTTAAGGTGGTGGGTCCTTCCTTCTCTTCTCCCTATTTTATTTCTAGTTTCTAACCCTTTAAAATAATGTAACTTTTTGCTTTATCTTTCTAGGTAAATACATTCTAACTATCTGGGTTTCAGCTTCTTCCTCAGGAGCTAGTAACCTGCTTGTGGACAAGGCTGGTCTCGCCATGGCTCTGATGGTCTGTCTCAGCATTCTTCTTGGCCTTGCCTCCTCCCACTCTGGAGGCCTAGTCAGCTAGTCCTCTCCCCAGGTGGTGGGATTCCCCACAGTGGGCTCACCTGGCCTCCTGGGGGGTGGTATGCTTTGTTCTGAGACCTGGTGTGTATACTTCTTCCAGCCTAGCCTCACTGAGGAGATGAAAGTGGGCCCCCTGGGTGCCCAGTGGGCTGCCTGCAGGGTCCCTGCTGGAGTTCCAGGTGTAGGCATTTATTCACCTGTCTGATCAGCTCCTGCTCAGAGGCAGCATAGTGGCTCCAAGGAAGGCACTAAGTGCAGGCCAGCCTGTTTGCGCATTGCGGGGTGTGTGTGCATGTGTGCAGTACCTTAGGATCAGAAGTCGCCTGGGACTGGAAGGGGAAAGGTGACTTTGCTGCGGGAGAAGATATGTTTCTTGACTGCAATGCATACCTTCTCCAGAATTGTATAAAAACCCACAAGAAAAGGCTTGCTTTAAAAAACAGCTCAAGTCACACAAGGCTCAAAGCACAAGAACATCCAGAATGCATTATATAATGTGTTCCACTGAGAAAAACATTTGAACAAACTTAGGAAAAAGATTTTTAAAAATGGGTTTCATATAAACCTCCTTGGAAAGGGAGCACAGGGCTTGGAGAGCTTGTCTTCAGAAAGCCCTACCCTGGGTGCTGGTTGTTGGTGGAGCTTTTTGCTGTAGAACATGCAGGTGTCCCTGTTCCTCAGAAACGGCCCCATTGGGAATGACTGTCACAGCGAGTTTAGAGGAGGATGGACGTGCGTCCCCCCCAGGAATAGGCTTTGGGGGGCCATTCCTCCTTATCACACATCCCCCAGACCCCTCTCACTGGCCTTGTAAAGAAACAGATGGCGCACCAGGAATAGCTCAGAAATCACATTGGCTCCTGGCGGCATAAAGAGAAAGGACTGGGATCATAAAAATTTGAAATCTCCCAGGAAAGGGAATTATTCCCTCAATGAAATATCAACGTAAGGGGAGCATTTAAAAAGATAAAAATTATGAGCCCAGATTCAAGTTGAACCAGATACTGTACTTTAACCTTTTTGAGAATTGTTAATGTAAAAGCAAATAAGATGAAATATAGACTATAAAAGCAAATTAAATCACTTTTATGCTCTCTGGGTTTTTTTGTGTCACATGATTCAAAGAGCTACAGAGAGAAGAGTGGGCTTTGGAACGAGGCCCACGAAGTCATGGTGAGATTGAAGCGGGCCGCGACCCTTTAGGGACCGGGGAGAAGCAGGCTGGGAAGGGCCTGGGTCTGGGAGGGCTGCAGATCCAAGGAGCCTTCCAGAACGAATTCCCTGTTGCAAGCATTTTGCTGAGCAGAAATTGCCTGTCCCGTCTCCAACCCGAGTTAGCAGATATTTAAGAAAGATGTCTTTGTCTGATTGATTTGGGGGGAGCCCCCCAGCAGTTGATGTTTTACGTGGAGGTGGGGAAAGCTGGGCTGGGTTACATGTATCTACCTGTAGGAATAAACAATTCTTTTGAAACATCACTAGGAAAAAAAAAAGCAGCTTAAGATTTATCTGAAAAGGAAGTGGGAAGTTAAAGTTGCTGGAGATCTCATTACTGTCTGTCTCGCTAACCGTAATTAAAAAATGCCTGAATGATCTTAATAACACATGATTCAGCTGACAAGCACTAATTGCCCTGTATCAGGCCAAGAGAAGATGAATGTTGTCAAGAAAACCACAAGTCAGACAAGCTGATTCTCTCTTAGTCTGACACCGTGTTCCCATGTACAGACCAGTTTTTACTGGATTCCTTCCAGCATCAAAAGAAGCTCCTTACCTTCCCATTAATTTCCATCGCTGGCAGGCCCTAGCTGTTTGTGACGCGCTGTTCTCATTACTCCTGCTCGCCCGCTCAGAGCCCGGGTCTGCAGACAAAATGTAAATATGTTTCTTGCTCTTATCTTGGCTCTTTTTTAAGAAAAGAAATCTGTTCCCATTCAATACTAATGCCCCTGTGGGCTTGTCAGTGAATTACATGGCATTTGGGAATTGATTTTCTGACACTGCCGATTTGTCAAGAATTTCTTCCTGCTTTTCCAGCAATTTGACAGAACCTGTTGGGCCACCGAATCATGTGATTGGGTGTTTTGCCTGTAAAGAAAAGGGAACTGACAACTTAGTGATTCTGGGGCATTCAGAAACCTCCTTGAAGGGGCAGTTCTTGAGGAAGGAGGGGAAGAAGGATGGTATTGGCTCCATCCTGCACTTCTCTAGGATAGCCGAGTCATTTTGTCATGCTGGAACCGAATCATAGTCTGGACCTAATATTGAAACTCAGTTCCAGAAATAGAGGGCCAAGCGCTGGTCTGCCCTGGGTAGCGCTCTTGTGGGAGAAGGGACCACAGCGCTAACAAGGCCCTTGCTGGCCCTGCCTGCCCACCGTGAGCTTGCACACTTGTGTGCGTTTGTTCCTTGGCACCGGGCTCTGTGCCGAGGGGAGGAGGCGCCCTACGGCGGGGAGGGAGGTGGACGTAGCGTCTGCACTCACCTGGGCGGGGTGGACCTCTGCAGGAACACACTGTGGCTGAGCAAGCGAAGTCCAGACCAGTGTCTTCTGTGACAGCCCTGTCCCTGCCTCCAGAACGGCAGGCCAGCTGGGAATGGAGAGAGGGGAGCTCTGAAACTGTGCAGAGCTGGGCTCTGACTGGGGGCCAAGGACACGGGTATCAACATCTTTGAGCTAGTGTCCTTGTCTGAGAAAGGACCTCCCTCGGCCACTGTGAGGTCCCAAAGAGGGACTGATGCTCATTGTGATGCTGCTTAGCACATGCTGGCACACAGCGGGGCAGCCAGTCCATTGTTAATACCTCTGAGGGCTGGGGAACCAGACCAGAGGGTTCAAATTGCCTAGTATAATGAGTTGCACATGTTAGGAGCACAGTAAATTGCTGAAAAAAAAAGTTATCTCTAGTAGAAAGAGGCTGATAAACCTAGTAAATAAATAAGCATGACCCAGTAAGTCAGCCCGTCCACTAACCTGGTGAAATGACTGACTAGTCACCGTGTGTTCCTGGCCAGAGGGGTGATGACCGTCTGACAGGAGCACTGTGGAGCCCCCACCTCCATTCCTTCACCCCCTGCCCTCCCACAGCTTTTGGTTTAGCCTAGTTAGCACAAGTGTCTCTTTTCAGAGACCTATTTTCCTGAAATTAGAATAAAGTGAAAATTTTGGGATGGTTATGCATTACTGGCCTCGTGACTTTGTTGTAGAGAAAACGCCATCAGGGAAGCTGTGCGTGGAAACAGCCAGGGTGCCCCTTTGGTCCCCTGTTCAGAGCATGTATTGGGTGGCGTCAGTCACCTTTGCGTTTGGCACTTGGCCTTGCCCAGGGCCCCCCACACATGTGGCAGCCATGAACGCACAGGTTCCGGGGGACCAACAAAGACACCTGCGTGTGGGTGTCTGCTCTGAGCCGGGCTCCTGATGACCTGGTGACCTCCAGAGTCGCTAGGGGCCAGGGCTCCCGCACCTGCCTGCAGGGGAAGGCTGGCCTGTGTCCCTCCAGCCCAGGTTGTCCTGGGGGTTGCCAGTCACAGGGATGAAAGCCTGTGCCGACTTCTGAGGCCCTGCGCCTGTGTTCTGAGGAATAGCACCTCTGTGTGGCGATTGTCACCTCTGTCTGTGGAAGTGATGCAGAGCCCTGAGTCACTAGAAACGCACTGGAGAACCCAGACCAGGGACTGATTCCAAACCTCAACCTCGGTGCTTCAGTGTTTACATTTTAGACTGTGAAGGGCATGGTTGTTCATTTAATCTTCATGTTTTGCTGATTTTTCATATGTAGGAGCAGAGCCCATCACCCTGATTTTTTTTTTTTTTTAAATCATGTTATTGGATGGGGCGAATCTGCCACACAGTTGAATGCAGACTGTTGGCATTCTTTTAATGAGTCCTGCCAGGAATCTGTTTACAATAGAGCTATTGAAAATTATATTGGGGTGAAACTAGCATAATATAGAAATGGCTGGCTTGCGTGAGATTTGTATAATATGTACATAGAGACAACGTTGGCTTTAGTTCAGAAGGCTATTTCTATTTATTGTTCTGCTTATTAGTGAATGTGATAGAGTCCCCACAGCATGCCAGGTGCTACTGAGACATCCCAGGGAGTGGAGGCCTTGGCCATGGGCCTCCGGTCTCTCCCCTTATCTGTTAAGTCCTCCTGATGGAGCCCCAAAAGTACCTGACTCCTTTCTCCTTTCCCATGGTTCTGCACATGCTTTCCTGTCTGGTATTTGCGGCAGCACTAATTTGTAGGTGGGGTGGGAAGGCAGTGTGCTGATGGGGCCTCATCCCCAAAGCCCAGTGCTGTTGGGACAGGCAGTTGTTTAAGCCCCCTGCGGGGAGGTGAGCCTGAGGTTCACCTCCTGTCTCCACCCTGTGACACTGGTGTGCAGGGCGCCTGGGAAAGCAGGCTTCTCCAAGAGCTGAAGAGTAATAGGTGGGGCTTTGAGACAGACATACATGTGATTGTCAATTTCATGGATTACAGTTAATTCTGTTTAATGTCCCTTTTTTGTTTTCTTTTTGCAAACGCCTGTGCATGCCTGATAGTGCATTGACTTTAGCATAGAAGTGCTTAATACTTGATTTGGCGCTTTAATGGATATTTACACAGTGACACCACAAATGTTGGATAAACAGGGGATTTGTTCTAATGGGATCTTCAGCGATTCGAGCCCGCCCCCTGCCCCCCCTTCTGGCACCCTGGGCTTCACTCCTGCCTGGTTTTGATGGTGTTGCAGCAGCCTGTCTGCAGCGCTCCACTCACCCCTCTTTTTGTTTCCTCACTGGGTTTCAGGCCCTTTGAAGCGCTCGCTTCCTCCCCTCCCCTCTGTGTGTCCTCTGCAGGCTGATTTCTGTGATTTGCATGTAGCGGAAATATTTGTTGAACGGAATTATTTTTATACAGGAGCCTTTCATGTGGCCGGTGTTTTGAGGTCTGTTTCCTGTGGCGGGGGGCCGGGAGAAATCTGTTCACTGAGGAGTGTTGAGAGCTTCAGGTACAGGGTGCCCTGCACTGGGCTGGGTGCCCCCGTGCTCTCTCAGAGGGCTCCCAGCCCGAAGTAGAAGATGAGGCGCACGTCCCCCCACCACAGTATTTAGGTGGAGATGAGCGGGACTTGGCAGCGCTGACAGCCAGTAGGGAGGTCTCCATGCCTTGGAGTGACACTGTTGAAGGGGCAGGTCCCCCCTGCAGGCTGGAGGGGGAGAGGGAAGAGAAAAGGAAGCTGCCTGGGGAACCCCAGACCTCAGAGGCCCCTGGTCCTCAAGGCCCAGCTCAGTGCTGTTGAGATTTCCTCTTTGCATCTTGTAAATTAGTCAAGAAATATCCATGTTTTCCAAGGACACTTCACCTGGCTTTTTCTGATGAGTCTGCTGGCTTCAAGGAATAATGACAGTAGCTTCCACTTATGGAATATTTACTCTGTGCCAGAGACCGTTCTGAGCTCTTCGCATCTTCTAACTCAGGCAGCCCTGACAAGCTTCATTCACAGAGAAGAAAAGTTAGATGAGGGGCCAGTGTGTGACTGCCCCATGAGCAGCTGGCCGGTCTGGCCGCAGAGTCCCTGCGCCCCTGTGGGACGACACTGGGAGTGGCAGGTAAAGTTTCCCAGGCCTCTTCCATCTCCTGATAGACCTGAGAGCCCGTGATGTGGTGAGGCCAGCTGTGTGTCGTTACCTTCCCAAATGTCAGCCTTGGGAGCCTGCAGGGATTTACTGTAGACAGGGTACTGCTTTCGGTGCTGACTTTTCTACTGACTCAGCCACAAGCCCCACCTATGGCCCGACCCAGAGCTTGCAGTCCCCTGCGAGGACCCCAGTGGGCAGCGTGTGTTTGGCAAGTCCTGTTCTTACAGTCTCTGCATAGCCTGGCTGCGGGCGGGCTTTGTCCTCTAGGGTGCCACTGCTCCACGGTGGACAGGCGGGCCCTGGCCTTTGGAGGGGGCCCTGCACAGCTGTTCCTGCGCCCCTTTCCTCCCACTGGCTTGGGGGTCATGTCTGCCTTGTTGCCATTTGCAGGCGGCTGGAGAGCTCATAGGTTTTCTGGCCCGCCTGGGCTCAGTGATACCCCATGGTGACAAAAGGAGCCCCAGGATTCAGCCACAGTGAGCCCGCACCCTGGCCTAAGCACAGATCAGGGAAAGCATTTGAGCCCAAGACTGAGTTCTTATGAATGGGGTCAGTGATGAGTGCTGTCAGGAGTCGCTGCTGGGCTGCTTGGCAGGGGCTCTGCTGGCGGGCGGAATTCTAGGAGGCACCCTGACCAGGGCGGCGGAGCTGCTGGTGTCATTTCCTTCCCCCTTCCTGACGTGGGCAAAAGCTCACTCTTTTAACCACTCACTCCCCGTCCCCTCTCTTTCTGAATTGTTCATTCACAACGAGAACAAGAGCCACCCCGGACACCAGCATCAGTGCTGGGCCACCTGGCCCTGTTGGGGTTCTCGGGGGGAGCCAGCGGGCCGGGTAGAATCCACACCCACTGTGCCGCACAACTCAGGAAAGCGGTGGCCTCTGCTGGGATTTACTCTGTGGCGCGTCTTGCCCTTAGTACCCAGGAATTGTATACCTGGTGATGGCAAATGGCCTATATTTTGTCTAGAAGCTTACAATTCTTAGGTGTCTTCCGGCTTATGGGCAGTTCAGCGATCGTGGGGATCTTCGTAAGCTTTTGCAGGAGAACGCATCCTACACCCAGAAACTCCCTCCGATGTGTAACATGGAAGCTAGGCACTTGCAGAGTCAATAAGTTCCATAAACATTTTTAAATGTTTTCCGTATGCCTAGCTCTGTGCTTTATCTCATTTAATTCCATTGGATAATAAAGTCACGTTTGTTTCTAGACTTATATACATCTGCATACTCATATTTACTTGTCAGTAAATTTATTTAATACATTGTTGTATTGTCTTCTCCCTCTCTGCTGTCAGCTTGAATGTCTTGTTCACGGTGAGAGTTTCCGATCTTAAACCGCATGCATGAATGAACGAATGAGTGAGTGAATGAATGAGTCAGGCCCATTCTTTCCTTTGTCCTCAGGATCTGGCACAGAGGAGATGGTCATTCAAGTTTGCTGAATTTAATCAGTCCTCACGAACCCTACCATGTTGGTATCCCTCTTGGTGTGCAGACTAGAAAGTCACTGCTCAGCGAGAGAAAGTCCTCCCTGAGGATGGATTGCGGAAGAACCATCCTCTCGGCCCGGTGCCTCCCCCCACACCACAGCTTTGTCTCCAGGTGCATGTTAGTCCTCGGTTTTTTCCCTCCTTTAGTTTTTTATGTACTTTAAGCTTTAAAAGATTCATAAAATAGACTTGAGAAAAATAGAGCAGTTTTTTCTTCTAAAACATCCAGTGCATGTGAAATGTTCAGGAAATGATTTCTTAGAAAGAACTCTGCAATTGCAAAGTCAGTACTTTTGCTGGTTGCATGCAGGGTACTGAAATTCTTTAATCCAAATGATTGGAGGTGCTCTGTTTTCTGGAAATCCAAGCTTTTCCACCCCTGCTTAGCTTAGCCGGGGTTCCAAGGTCTTTATAGCAGAGATCCAGCTGCCCTGAAAATTCCTGCTGGTGTGTGATGGGGTGACCCCAAGGATTTGGAGAGAAGGGAAGCCAATGGCAGGAACTGACTGGGAGAAGAGTGTGCTAGGAAAAACCTGGGGTCACCGATCAACAGGTGTTAGTATCAGAGGGGCCTCAGGTGGGATAGCAGACAGTCCTGACTGTTCAGAGATCCAAAGAATGGGGACAATGGGGAGTCTGTCGGCTCAGAGCGGGAACTCTACCCGGGCACAGTGGGCTAAGAGGACACTGGCACTGGTCAGAGAAGGGCAGCGCGTCAGTTCCAGAGGTACCGAAACCCTAGGCACTGAGCAGGAAGGCCCCTCCCCTCCCCATGTCTCCCTTCTCCCCTCCCCATCTTCCTCCTGCCTCTGGTCAGAACTGGCCGCACAGCCAACCCTGCCGTCTGTCCTGGGCAGAGTGCCCGGCAGACCCTGCACTAGATTTATTCTTGGGATCAGAGTGAAACGTGCCTCTTACATTTTTAATAAGCTGTTGCTTTTGTGGGTCAGCATGGGGCAAAATGGTAGGTCTCTCTTATAAAACATATAAAGGTTGGTTGGAAGAATAGCAGCTTGATTTTACTTTTTGTGTATTTGCCCTCCCTACTAGAACACAAATCTACCTTCCTACTTTCTGAATTGTATTTATTCAAACTATCATGTAATCATTATATACTTAATGAATTGGACAGATTAACCTTGAACCTTTCCATGGCTGTGGTTATTACCAGCTACCCGTTCTCACTTTACACGCTAACATGAGATCTATTTTATTTCTGAAGTGTGGCTTAACATTGTTTTAAGCTGTTGCTTGCTTCTTATTTTTGACTCTTCTTTTGTCACTTAAGATGTCTTAATTCTTAGTGTTAGATCATTTAGCAGAATTTGTTTGCTTGTTTTTTTTGTGTTTTTTTTAAAAAATATGGTTTTGGATCATGTTTTGAACTTTCTTGTGGAGGTATCTTTTAGAACTAGTAGAGATCCTTTATTCGGTTCCCCAGCAGTTAGCTATTAGATCTAGACACCAGAAGCACTGTCTTGAACCACTTCATGCAGAACCTCAACCCAGGGGAGCTGGCTGTGTGCAGTGAGCTCCAGGGCCTGGGACTGGGGCTTCAAAGGCTGCAGAGGGGACGCTCAGACTCACTCACTGACCAAGTGTGCCACTAACCTGCTTGAGGCGCTACGTGAGACAGCCTCTGTCTTCCAGGAGCTGTGCTTAACAGGGTCAGGAAGACCCACAAGGACTGAAAACCACACAGAATTTGACACTTGCTCTGAAAGAGTGCAGGCAAGGGAGAAATATGAGTAGTTCTGCCCAGGGTGGGAGAGCAGGGAAGGCATTCCATGGAGCTGGTGGCATGTGAATTCCCAATTTGGGGTTGTTGGGTTCAAGTAGTAATTTGGGGGCAGGAGCCCTTTAGTTTTATTCCCCCGCTAAACTCAAAGAAATTAAGACATTTTAGTTTTTAAACCAATTGCTGTGCGTGTTGAAGTTCTGTATGGAGAACGTCTGCTTTTTTGTTTGTTTGTTTTCATTGTCTCCTCCATTGCGTAGTGTTGATAAATATTACATTGAATTGCTTTTAAGGCTTTGTTGTTGTTGCTGTTAATTGTCCAGGTTGCCCTATTTTGTTTCACGGAGACTAGACTGGAAGCCTCGTGTGGTCAAGGGCGGTGCCCATTTTGGTTTTTTTGTCCCCACAAAACGCTTATTGAATGAACCAGATTCCGGAGCATATTCTTTGAGTGTAAATGGAGAGTTGGTCCCTGTTTTGTACTTCTCCCTGCTCTGAGCTGGCCTCTGGCAAGCTGACGACAGTTGGACTTCTTAAGAAAACTGTATCTAGAAGCAAATTTGTTGGTCAGATTCTTTTAATTTTAGGTCTGGTATTGCTCCTTTTCTTCCCATTTGGTGAAGTGGTGTAATGCTTTAGCACATTTTAAATAAGGTTACACAAGCTGCTGTTAGTTGGCATCAAGTATCTTTTAATCTGGAGAGAAAATGTTCCTTTCTTCATTTGCAAAACAGAGTGTTTCTGGCACCATATTTCAGAGTGTCTTCTGGTTGTTCCGTTTTCCAAAACTTACTGTGGGTCTCTAATTACCCTCATTTAGACATCCAGGGCAGAAATTGCTACTTCAACAAGAAAATTTAGTAATGAGTCGGAGGAAATGGGCTTGTCATTACTATATGTTATACACAACCTAAGAATCTATGTGGATTTTTATTTCATGAGAATGTGACTGTTTAATTGAAAAATGTTGTTAAAATGTGCTTCCCTCTCCATCAGTCTGTTGTTAATACTTATATATCCAAGCTAGAGTCAGTTAAAATTGGTGCCCTTTGCCAAAATACTTCTTTTAATTTCCATGTTTTGTGCAGAATTTTGTGGTGCTAGATCTATTTTTATTTAATTAAGCCCTGGAAGACATTGAAGGAGAGCTGTATTTAAATTTTCAGACCATTAAAGGGCCTACAACTATCTTAGATGAAAGGCACAAAAAATTAACTTTAATATTTATTATATGAATAAAACAAATAGGGAGAATATTTCCAGAAACCCCTTCTTTTTTTTCTTTCTTCAGACGGCTCGCTAAGATTAATAGCAGGCCTGAAAGCAGGCCCGTTTGCTATTTTTTCTTGTTCTGTTATTAGGAAATGAAGCGCAAACAGAAATTCAGTCTGCTTGTATTTTGGGAGCAGGTTGTAAACTTTATAACTCACTAATATAATAAATTGTTTGTTGATAACATTATCACATTTTGCTCTCTGATAGAACAGTCCTGATATCTACTTTGATTGGGATTTCTTTTAAAATTTTAACCTCAAAGACAAAACTATGTGCGAAATACCTGCCTTGTAAACGGAAAATTCTGTAACACCAGCTCCAGGGCTGTGGAATCGAGCTGGCTGGCTACCGGCCCAAGCACAGCGTGGTAGGACGCAGGTTTTGGGCACTGCCTGCAAATGTGTCTTTTGCCATTGGAGCCCCCGTACCCAAGCCGGGCTCTGGATTAGCTAAAAAATGGGCAGACCTAGTTGCATCGAACAAAGACGATGGGCAGAATGAAGGAAGGGGCGACGTCTGCCTAGCGTGCTCTGGTGTTTCTCCCCTACGCGCGATATCCCGGATTGGATTGGCGGTTGTGATGGAAAAGATTGTCAGCACTATGTAAATGAGAAGTGAAAGTGCATCTCATGCAGATAATTTCTATGTAGATAATTTGCCATAAAAATTTATATAGCAGTCCTTAAAACCTTCGGAGATTTAGTCTGTCTAGGGAAAGGTGATTTATATGGTATTAAAACACTTTTTATGTTCCAGCCCTTTAGATTTAATGTTTATTGCCTATAAAAATGAAATCTTCTTGTGGATATTTAAAAGTTTTGGTACTGTGTGAAATATATATTCGTTAGAATCCGAAATGCTTTGGAGATGTAAATAAGTGGCAAGTTCTTTGCTCCAGAGTCCGTGCTGCCTCTGCATATGAGGAGGTTACGCATGTACGGTGTCCGGTCACCATGGTTATGTGGCCAGGGAGGAAAATGTCTCGTGGGCATGGTGTTTTTTGTTTTGTTTTGTTTTTAATTTAAATTAGCTAACAAGCCTAGAAGTACTGTTATTCCTCAGAAAGTTATGAAAAGTGTGACTAGAATTTCATAAAAATCTAGAACAGCAAGACGGGGCCCAGGTTTTAGAGAATGGATGTGCCTTGGCAGTGCAGAACCGAGTGCAGAGCGGAGTTTGGACTTTGCAGGGCCTCCAACTCGTAAGCAGTGGGTGGTTTAATGCTGGTCTTAAAGAAAACGTGTTGAGAAGTCATCCCCTGGGGGCAGTGCTGCTGGGAAGGGGAACCGTTTAAACATTTGGGGGACTCCTGAAAAATGTCTCTTGAACTGATAGTTGAAGGCGAGGTCCTGGCTCGTCTGTGAAGTAAAGTGTGGTTTCTGTGGCCCTAGTGTGTGCTTCACTGGGCTGTCCCATCCAGATGCCGTCTGGCGGGTCACGAGGGCACAAGGATGGTGGCCTTACTGAGAGCCTTATGTCCTAAGAGCCTATATGGTGAGCCCTGGTCAGCTTTCCAGGTTCCTTAGATACCGGACATTTCAGAAATCACGTGGGGAATGCTTTTCCTGGAGATTTGCCTGAAACAGTAGAGCTAATTAGCAAGGCCGCGCCATGACAGCCGCAGTGGGAATTCCAGCTGCAGGGCAGTTGAAAATTAGCCTGGTAGTTGTGGGTGAGCCTGCCTGGGGTACTGGCTGCTCTCTGAGGAGCAGAGAAAAGGCATGGAAAGGACACTGGGTATGGTCAGGCTGCCGGGTGTGGCTACTATTAGCAGTCAAGTAACTTGAGATTTTGAAATTGCTGTGATAGGGCTGTTCTCACCTGTACAGTGGGGAATATTCATCCATCGGTCAGGGGTATCAGTAAACTTCGCTGAGTGGATGCCTCAAAATAGGGTTTGGCTCAGCTTCCAAGGATCCTGCATTCTTAAAGAATTCTGGGGAAGGTAGACTGAGAGAGCCACTGAAATTCTGATTCCCCCCCCCCCCCCCCGTTGCTTTCAGGCAGTAATCTTTCAGGCAAAATCATCTGAAAGGTGATGACTGTTGCCTAACTATTGTAATGGTGAAAGTGGTGGCAGTATGTAAGGGGACACATTTACATGTGACTCAGGGGCCACATTTTCTTGTGTCACCAGTAAAACGAAGCAAGATACATGCCCCAGAGTAGCAGACGACAACCCACAGCCTCCCGACTGGTGACTTTCCGTAAGCCACGCAGGTGGCTTTCCAGGCAGGGCAGCTTCATTTGTGATAGGGGAAGCTGGAGAAGGGGCTCAGTGAGGGAGCAGGTGTGAAGGTAAACACCAGGCATGGTGGGAACGGCCCCTCCCAAAGACAGCCGGTAAGCAGTACGCATTTGCTGAATGGTAACGGGCGTGTGCAGTTACAGGCCCCTCCCTGAGTCTGGAGGGGACGAAGTGACGCCACAGTCAGCTCTGTGTAAAAGGCCAGTGACCAGGTTGCTAGCGTGACTCCTAGCAGCTCTGTGTGGCGTGCTCACCAACTCTAGAAGGCTCTCTGTACTATCTGGAACGAATTTGAACATGCAGACTTTCAGTGACAGTGTGTGAAGTGAGGCCAGTTACACAGCTAAACTACTAATATTTTCGGTATAAAGCAGTTGCTAAAATTAATTCCAGTCTGAAACTTGATGGATTCTCAGTCATGGAATTAACAGGTTTCAAATGAAGAAAAAAATGAGCTCAATTAAAAATAAATGTTTGTGCTGGAAATTTGGAGCCTGTCCCTAATAGACTGAATACAAAGTTTTTTAATTTTAAGAGGATTTGTCTGCCTTTTTATATTTACGGGGACGGGGGAGCAAATAATTCCCTTGGTATGAATACAGTCATACCAGACGTGTATGGACCACTAGCTGTGACTCACCCCAGCGGTCTCCTACGAGCAGCCAGTGCCGGCCTCTATGCCTGAGGCCGGCCGTCAGTGGGTCCACAGGAAGAATAAGATGCAGCCTGGCTCCCCGGCCTCTGAGCTGACTGATTCGCAGGAAGCCACGCACCGGCTCCTTTGTGTGAAGTGCATAGTCCCCAGCAGGGCGGCCTCCTTGCGGCCAGCACGCCCAGCACTTCCTGCCCTCTGAATTTATATCAAGTAAACTATTTAGGACACCTACGTGTGTTTACTTTTACTTTTGTTTTTAATGAGGTTTCAAACTACCTCTGCCCATCTCTGTCCTTTCAGTGACAGCACGGAGTTGCACATTGATATTAGACCTAGGTGGTTTGATGCCTTTGATGGCTTAGCCACTCCTGGGTGTGTTGGATTAACCTAGCAAGAAAAGAATGAGGGGCTCTTTATTAGTGCAGACAGAGTCTGCACTTAGTTAATTAGAAGATTTCCAACAATGAAGAGTGAGTTGGGCTCCCTTATTTGGCTGGTTTAGGGATCACAAGTGGGGCATCGTAGACAGTGGGCTCTTTTCGTGCCCAGCTTCAGTGGTGATAACACCCAGGATGTGGCAGGAGCAGCCCGTGACCATCCCCAGCTCTCAGCCAGATTTGTTTTAGTGTGTGTACTTATGTCAAGAGAAACGCGTTTCTGGATCCGTTTAGTTAGTAATAATAGTAATATAAAAATCTGGATTTTATCAATACTTTTTGTTTAAAAAAAACAAAAACCCATTACCCAGGTGTCACTGTAATGCCAGCACTGTGAAAGACACCATCCTGCCTGCCTCCCCCCCCCACGGCCCCCCCCCCCCCCGCTGGGTTACGCCCCCAGCAGGCTGAGGTCGCCACAGGAAGGGCAGATGTACTGGGAGGGGAAAGCCCATTCCCCCACTTTCAACCACAAATGTCTTTTGATAACTACTAAAATTGGCAAGCAGAATGATTGAAAACATGTGAGAGGTAACTGGATCTAAGTTTCAAGTAGTACATATTTGAAAAGTTTTCCCCAATGTAAAAGTTACTCTTTAAGAGCCTTAAACTAATAAAAACAAGGAAATTCCATGTTATGGCTGCCACTCGCCCTTTTCACTTTTATTCCAGCAGTCAGATTTGACAGGTCTGATGCTGATTGGCTGTGGGACCCCACGAGCATTTAAAGCAGGGGGACGTAAGCAAAAACTGGCAACAGCTGGGATGGAGAAAGTCCCCACCGCTTTTCAATGCCAGACTTATAATTCCATTTTAGTATATCCTATTTTCTGTTCTTGTGGCTGCTTCCTGTATTTATTCAATGAAGCAGATTTAGGATTCTTTCAGAGACAATTTTTGTTTCTTTCTGTATTCTTGACCTCATTGCAGATTTTACTGGGTGGCTACCCTCTCGTCAGGTGTTAGGGCTGGACCTCCCTGGGCTTGGTGACCCGGCCCCTCGTCCCATGGCTTCTTTGCTGAAATGCTGACCTGCATGGCCCACCCTTTGCCTCTCTTCCCTCTAACTCATTCTTCCTGTCGCTGCCTGCCGGAATGATCTCTAAAGATTTGCAGTGATCGGCAGTAGCCTAGAGTCAACAACACATTGACCAGACCCATGGAGTGAGTGCACATTCAAGGCTCTGATTCGGCGCTCCCAGTCTGTTCCTAGATCTGCCCCTGCCTTTCTCAGTGATGGAACAAGTAACGGATAAGCTTGGCACTGGATAGCACTTGGCACCAGCAAGCGGAGTGAACTGCCCCTACCCCTGGCGGGGAGGAAGGAGAGAAGCAACTACAGAAAGGAAAGGCTGGAGGATATGAAGAGCAACATCACCCACTCCCCAGCTCAGACGCCTTCACAGAGCCTTAGAAAAGGAAGGAAGCCTCGAGTTCTTCCCCCTCATACACTGGAGCCCACTCTGTCCCCATGCCAACCTGAAGCCTGTTGCACTGAGAGCGTTCTCCTGTAGTGGAGGGAGCAGATTTAGGGTCAGAAAATATTGCCTTCTAAATCTCACTTGGTAAATGTGTGATCTTGGTCAGGTTTCCTTTACCCCCGAACCTCCGTGTTCTCACTCATCGGTGGAGTGCGGAATGACCATGTTAGCATCCAGGTGGTGATTAAAAACGTCAAAAGATGTGAAGCAGGAGTCAAACTCTAGCTGCCGCTATTTGTATTACCTCTGCTCATTCCATGCCTCCTGGAACCCTCCCTCTTTCCCCTTATTTTCCCCTCACATGAAACTTCCCCATCCTCTAAGGCCATCTCTTGCTACTGTTCCTGAGACGTCTTCCCTGAACTTCCCAACAGAAAGTTCTCTCTCTTCCTCTTGACTCCCAGTTTCTTGGTCCATCTCCTGTAGCATCCTGCCGTTCAGCCGTGTTTTACCAGTTGTAAGCCCTTTGAGCACCAGTGCACTTCATTGGTCTTTCTACGTCCCGTCTGGCCCCACCCCCCTCAATGAGCCTGGAGGGTCTCGGGGGGCTTCTGATGAGAGGACAACAAGTTGACCAAGGGGCCCGGTGGGAGAAGAGGAGTTTCCTGGAGCATTTGGGCTGCATAGCTGTCCCCTTGGGTTTCCTTTGGTCCTGGTTTCATACAGGTAACAAGCTTAAACCGATCAAACCCTTTCTTCTGAGTCTTTGGGATGCAGGCGGGTTCCTCATGATCCCATTGGACCTCCACAATTCAGGTGTTCCCACTGCAGCCATGCGTACTGAGCTTTTGCTGTGGGCAGCTATGTGCAGCTTCTTGAGTATGATGCAGGCGTATAGAAAACCAGTGAAAGAAACCCACTGAGCAGACACTTGGGATGGTGGCATAGCTAGGAGTAAACTAGGAAATCCTCTTCTTCCTCAGCTCGTGTTGAAAATCTTGATGAAATAAATATATTGGTGTGCTCTCTAGAATTAGTAACTAGAGTATACTGAACATAATTGATAGTTTTGTTTTTGATGGAGATCCTGATTATCATTTCAGATCCATGACAAGTGTTCCTTTTTATTTACAGTAGCTTGGCAGAATCAAATGTTCGTTGGCATAGAAGGCAGTGGCTGCTGCTTGGACATCACTGCTGGTGGCTTCCTTCCTGTGATGGGATGGCACGGGCAGAGAAATGCTGGGGAGTGTAACCCAGGCCACTCAGCCAGAGTTGCTTCCTGCTGCTGCTTGGGCGGTGTCCTGGGGTCCAGGCTCTGGCTGGTATCGCCAAGAGGGCAATGGGGTGGGGTGGGAGGTGTCCCTTTGTAGATCACATGCTACTAGGAGCTGGCTTTTGCCCCCAAACCACATCAGAATCCCGCCCTCCCCATCTCCCTCAAGATGTCACAGGAGATAGAGAACCAAGAATGGAGGGTATAGAGAAATGGCATTCCTGGGCCAAATCAAGTGGCATCATTTTGCTGTTTGATGGAGAAAAATCTCCTTGATGCCTATGTAATTAAGGAATAACATCCAGAGTTAGGAAAAAACAGGTGATGAGGACGTGAACTGGGAGCAGAGAGATTGAGAATGCTTCGTGATTGGCATTAATTTCCTCAAAGTAGTCCCCCTTCCACTGCTCCCCCCATGGGGCCCTGAGGAGACCAGGGAGTCAAGACCCGGGATGAAGGGGGGCCGTCCACATGGGACAGCACTTGGCGGGTGTTGGGAGCTGCACTGGCTGAGGGCACAGGATGCAAATGAATATTAGAACCCCATTTTATATATACACACACGCACGTGTGTGTGTGGTAACAGATTGTTATAATTGTGCTTATCAGTTGTTTGTCCTCATCCTTTAGTGTGGGTTTAGACAGTAATAGCTCCTCAGCTGGCCTTATGAAGGTGAGGTAGAGACCCCGACTATCTTTTAGGGTGCTCCTTGATAGGATGGAGTGCATCTGGCAACTAGCGGGCAGACTGCAGCAGCACTTCCAGGGAAGTTCATGGGACACCCCTTTTTCCTCCCTGGGTGTACCTCCTATCTAACATAGCTAGCGGTGAAACTCTTTTGAGGATTTAAACAGTTCCTTTAAAATCACATTTCTGCTCTTGGCACCAGGAGCCCTCATGTAGCGTCACCTGTTGGCACCCAGCACCCAGGTTTCCTGATAGTGGCTGGCAGTGCTGGTGCCAGGAGAGATTGCAGGAATCACACGCGACATTCACGTTCCCTGCCATACGAGTGTCATTCTGCTGGGCCATCTGGCTGGCAGCAGCTCTCAGCCAATGGCAGGATGTTGCAAACAGTGCTTGCTGAACACGGCACCGAAAATCTTGACAATTAACTGCAAAAATAAAATCAAAGCTGGCTTAGGGGTGGTACCTTTTGGCCTGATGTGAGCTGTTTAAAGGAAGCTGTTCCATTGTTGACGGATGGCTGTTACTGGTTTGGTTTTTCCCCAGCAGCCACTTGGCATCTTGTGACTTTTATAAATTCCAGACAAGAACATTTTGAGAGCTTTTTGGAGTTTTCATTTGCTAATTAAAATGTGAGAAGGGAATGCAGCCACAGGTAGAGTGCTAGTGCAAGCCACAGCTGTGATTTAAAAAAACCCAAACCTGACAGTTTCAAAATGAAGTTATTAGCACTTCACCTATAACTGTGATAGCTTTTAACTTTCATGATCTGTCTCTTAAGCGCCCCCCACCCTTGGAGAATACAAAAAGGGAGCTAAGGGCAGAAGCTGGAGGGTACCTCATCCATCCTGGCGGAAGATAAGAAGGGACACCACTTCTATGGAACTCTTTCACTTAACAAGAGTTTTTCTCATTCTTTATGTCATGCTGTTTTCCAGCAACCCTGTGAGCCGGGGCAGGTGACATATTTTGTAGTTGAGAAAATCAAGGCTCAGGGTGGCTTGGTATCTTGTCTGAATCTCTGTAGCCAGGATGGGGCCAGGGTCTCCTGGGAATTGTGCTGCTGCGTGCTCCTTAGATGCCACTCTTGCCCGAGGAGACAGGGCTGGGTGAGAAATCACCAGATACTGTTTCACATGTCTTCTACCACTGGCCCAATAATGGAATAAAATCTACTCCGATCCTGAAAACGGTGTTCGGCTGGTCGCCCACCAGGCCCAGCTCTAGATTCCTAATAGCTGCCAGGCGCCTCTGTCCCTGTGCAGGACTGCCTGGCGTGATCGCAGCCGCATCTGCACTGGCAGATGTTGGTGACCGGGACAGCCCAAACAGAGAGAGCTGCAGGGCGGCGGGCGGCTTTGCCGCCAAGTGCTTTCCCAGAGAAGTGGAAGGGAACCTTTGCCAGCGTGGTTGGTGCCCTAACAAATTGATTCCTGCCAAACAATAGAAATAAATATTTTCAACAGACAGAAATTTTGGCTCCAGAAGTATTCAAATTAAAGGCTTATTTCTGCAACAAATACTTTAGGAGGAAAAACATTTAATGTACATGAGATCAGCTATTCCTTTTGGCAGTAGCATAATTATTTTTGTCATTGCAACACATTTTTCCTGCCCCTGCCTCATATTTTTGCCTCCTGTTTCCTGGGGAAAGTCAAGTGCGTTAAGCTGGAGTGTGGAAAAGAAGCAGCAGCATGGTTTACTGCCCAGAGCCTTAGCTTCCCTGGAGCCAGTGTCCAGATCTGGGCCGGCATCGCAGCTCCATCATTCTGTGGTGTGACCTGGGCAGAGCCAGCCCGCTAATCATCAGTCTCTTCAGTGTGTGGAACATGGCAGCAGTGTCCGTAGCTGTTGCTAATGTCACCCTTGGTACTTGAAGAGTCATTCCAGACCAGTCCTGTCCTGAATGGCCTATATCTGCTCCATCAAATATAGTTGTCACTAGCCCTTGAAATGTGGCTATTGCAACAGAGAGACTGAATTTTTAATTTAAATTTATATAGCCACATGTGGCTGGTGGCTGACTACCATTTTGGTTAATGCAGTTCCTGTTTATCCCCCTCATTCATTTAATTAGTTCCTGGTTCCAATTAATTGGTTGACAGGCCAGCCCACTGAAGACCTCCTGCATGTCTGCCTTTGTCCATCCACATGCAGCTGTGGGGTTTAGGTGTCTCTGTCCCCTCCAGCATCTGTCTCCTGTCCTGCAGCCAGAGCAGCAGGCCAGTCCCCTTGAGCCAGGCCGGGGGGAATGCATGTTTTCGCCACAGACTCACCAATCAACCTTCATGGACATTGAGAAATTTTAACAAGTTCCCATTGGGTTTCAAAACTCATCTCATAGTGCATACTAAGTATACGAAGAATGATAGACGCCATGGAGTTGGGGTCCTAGTCTCTGGGCATTTGTTAGCAGGTAAATCACATATGTGCCCAGGTGTGGTTTCCTCATCTGTGACATGGGACTAGGAAATCTGTGGCTGCTTCTCTCCCAAGTTCACCCTGAGGCCCCTGGGAGGGGGAATGCCAACACAGACCTCAGCAGCCCTTCCCTGGTCCCCAGTGTGGGTTCTGTGGGGGAAGGTGGAGGCTACGCTGGGGGAACAGAAGACAAGGGACCCAGCTAGGAGACCCCCACTTCACCCCAGGAACAAGATAACTAGGAAAGAAGACACTAGCCCAGGCAAATGAGATAGCCAGACAGCAAGGACCAACCCTGCTGGCATGGTGCGGGGCTCATGAGGGGAGGAAAGGTCCTTCGGGCTCCTAGGAAAAGTACAAGGTCAGAGGGGTGAGGCACTCGTGCCCTTTGGAGCTGTGCATGTCTGAAAGGCTGCAGCCTGCAGGCAGAATTTAGTTTTGCAATACAGCCAAAGAGAGCAGTAAAGAATGCTACTTGGGAAACAGACATTTTTGTAGCTCAAAGCTGGTCAGATAGCAGCAGTTTCATATGGTTCAATTACCATGTAAAGCAGAATCGTTTTTGTTAGGGTTAAAAGACGGCCCTTTCCCTGCCACAGCCCCTGGCCTTGTGCACCTGCTGTCAATGACGCGGGTGTCCACCCGCCCATACTCCATTATGCATCGCCAAGGCGCGTCTCTCACGTCTCCCTGTTTAAATGAGAGTCTGGCAAGTATTATGTGGAGTGCAATGCTTGCTGGATACATCTGGCGTTTTTGTCTTTGCATAGTGGGTTTTCGATGAGGTGAAGAACAACAAAAAAACAAAATCTTGGTTCTGTGTTGAAATTTCTTTATCCTGAGGAATTCACGAAAAGGCTCGTATGAAAACTTTGTACTCAGAGCTTTTGTGAAGCCAATTTTAAAATTTTTATTCAGTTTTTATTTTCTGAATAGGTAATGCCTTCACTTGATCCAAAATCAAAGTTACATTTACAAATACAGGCTGAGAAAGCTGCCCCCACCTCTGCCCCTTCCTGCCCGCACTACCCACAGTGGTGTGGCCTTCAGACCAAAAGGCCTCAGACAGCAGGTGTGTGCTGGAGTAAATTGTTTCACTTGAATTTTCTAGATTGGGCATTAATTTCAAGTCATCTCCCAGAATCCAGAAATACTGAGTACATACTAGACATATCATACCATTTTAAGTTAAAAGAGTATGAGAAGGTAATCTTTATTGGAGGTGGGGTCAGGTTGAGTCATGAGAGGAAAAACAAAACTAACGTATTATTCATGGTACCAGCGTTTTGTCTTATTTAATCCTCATACCAGGCCTGCGAGGCATGTGCTGTGTCCCTGCTGTAGGTTAGGCAGCTGGGCTGGTCACAGAGCTGAACAGGCAGCGAGCTGACATACACACTGGCCTTCCTCTGCATTGCCCTGCAGACCCCCTGCCGCTCGCTGGTCCCCAACATCCCCTGCCTTTCTTGGTGTCCTGGGGAGCAGCACCCACCCTCCTGCTGAAAGTGCAGCCGCTGTGCTCTGAGACCTGGCAGGAGGTTGTGTTCCCATCGCTTGACTCTAATCTCCAAGACGGGAGAAGGTGACTGGCTGTTCTGTGCAGATTTCTGCCAGGGCTGAAGTGCATGGCGTGGCCTGTAGGCAATTCCTTGCTTTTCACACACCCAACTTTTTGTTCCCTAAGTCAGAGAACCCCAGGGAGTGATTAACCCAGAGAGCTCACTTGTCCACCCAGTTCAGCCAGCATTTACAGAGTTCCGGCTCTGTGTTGGGCTCCATGCTGGGCACCCCAGGAACCCCACTTTCTCTACCCTGGGAAAAGCACTCCTTCCCTGCGTACTCTCTCCTGGGGTCTCCCGCTAGGGACACAGTCCTGAAGCAGACGGGGCCATCTTAGGGGCCATCTTAACGGGAAGAGTCTCAACAGCAAACCCATGCCTCTCTGCTGCTCCCTGTTATCCTAAAGGTGCTGTTGGAATGGACTTTTCCTGTCCCTGCTTCCCCTTTTCCTGTTCTCACAGTGGGCTGTGATGAAAGTTACTCCCTGAGCTGCTAGGAGAGCTTGCCCAGGCTGCTCCAGCTGGGAGGAGCCCCTCTTAGCAGTATAATCCTAATGCTTATAAAAAGGGCACCATTCTAGGACTGACCCAGGGGCCTTGGAGGGTGAGTGACAAGAGGGTGTGGGTCTCCTGCAGGCTCGCCTGCCCCCTCCCCAGCCGTTCTTGCCTTCAAGAGCCGGCTCTGTCAGCCTTGCTCCTTCCTCCTCCTCAGTCCCCACAGCCTGCTGAACAGTTCTAGACTGTTCTCTGCCATTCAAGGCCTCAGTGCTTAGGCTGGCCTTTTTCTTGTAGCCATCTCTCTTTCCTGCTGGAAGTCTTGCCAGTCTGCAGGGCTCTTATTTATTTATTTATTTATTTATTTATTTATTTATTTATTTTTTGATGGCAGTGTCACTGGCCCTCATATGTGGGACCCGAACCGGGGCCGCTGGCTTCCCAAGCAGGGCTCTTAAATTTGTCTCATCTCTCCTTATATTGGCCCCTCTACCTGGAGTACATCCCTGCTAGCTGGCAGGCTCTTCTTCAAGGTGCTATTATTTTCATGAAGCTGTTCCTAATTTTCTCCCAAGAAGAAGTAATCCTTCGTCCTTTGAGCCCTTTAGCATTTTTTTTTTTTTTAAGATTTTATTAGGGAATTGGGGAAGGGAACAGTATTGGGGAAGGGAAACATTGTATTTTTCCAGGACCCATCAGCTCCAAGTCAAGTTGTTGTCCTTCAATCTTAGTTGCAGAGAGTGCAAGCTCAGCTCCAAGTCTAGTCACCGCTTTCAGTCTATTGGGTTGTCGGAAAAGCCATGATGTATTTATTTTTCCCATGTTTTTCGTTGCAAAAATGCGTCATGACTTTTCTGACAACCCAGTTGTTGCAGGGGACGCAGCCCACCGTTCCATGTGGAAGTCAAACCGGCAACCTTGTTAAGAGCACATGCTCTCACCAGCTGAACCATCTGGCTGCCTGTTGGCAGCTCAGCTCGGACGCAGCTCACTGGCCCATGTGGGAATCAAACTGGCGACCCTGTTGCTCAGAGCTCGATCTCTTACCAATTGAGCCAACCGGCCCGCCCCCTGTAGCATTGTTTATCTGGACATCTGTCACAGCATTTAGTTTATTTTGCCCCCCGTCCCTCCCACCTTGTCTCTTTTTAGCTTATTCTTTCTTATCAAATTCTGACGACCGTCTGTGATGTGCCCCAGGAATGAGTGAAGTGCCGAGAATCCCGTAGTGAGCGAAACGCAGGCCGGAGAGGGATGCTAATCATCTGCATGCGCGCGCACGCGCGCGCGCGCACACACACACACACACTCACACACGGAGCTGCAAACTCGGGTTGCTGCCAGACCGTGCAGGGAGCGAGAAGCACCCCTTACAGCTCCCTGGTGGGGTGGAAGGGGCTGGGGGGCAGGGGAAGGGGGACCTGACAGCTTCATGGAAGAGAGAAAGGAAAGGCTTCCAAGCAGGGGGAACAGCCTGTGCTGAGGGTGCAAGGGAAAGGAGTGGACCCAGCCCTCTGAGGGCACTAGAGGAAGAGCAGCATGCCAGTGCGGGGGCCGTGGGGCCCTCAGTGGTCTCATCCCAAGCCCCCTGGGAAGCCACTGAAGGCTCCTGAGCAGGAATGACAAGCTCAGATTTGGGCTGCTGCATGGCATGTCCCCTTTCCTGCAGGGGGTATGTGTGTATCCGGCCACCTTTATCGTTGTGTGGTAATTAGTGCCCATGAGGGAATGAAGGGCGCCTTGATCTTGCATCAAACTGAATTCCTGGGGTGGCCAGTTAGCTCAGGTGGTTAGAGTGCAGTGCTCATAACACCAAGATGGTTGGTTAGATTCCCACATGGGCCACTGAGATGCGCCCTCCACAACTAGGTTGAAACAGTTACTTGACTTGAAGCTGATGGGACCTGGAAAAACACACTGTTCCCCAGTAAAATTTATTTTAAAACAAAACCTGAATTCCTTGAGGCTCTCTGTACATAGCCCAGGGCCTCCTGCCTCCCTGCCTTCGGTCAGTGCTGTTTTTCTCCATGCCGGTTTGCTTTGCCCTCCTCTCCTTCCGTTGCGATTCTCCTGGGCTGCATGCACAGAGGCTGGGAGCTCTTGGTTCAAGGCGGGCTGGTGTGGGCCTCTCCTCCTGCTCCATCTGTTCCGTCTTCGCCACTCGCCCACCAGGGTCCCTGTTGGAGGTCCGTCTAACTCTGTGGAAGCTCTGGCTTGCTGCTTGGAAATGACCACTGCTGGCCAATGTGACTGGCATCACGTGACATAATGCTGTAGCCATAATTCAGATTGTTTTTATTACCTGGTGGTGAATCAGAGACTCTGAGTGGAAGAGTGGTGAGTAAAGATTAAGTATCTGGGGGAAAAAAAGAAAACCACTTGGGAAATATGGGGTCAGACTTGGTTTTCTACTTAAACTTACGTAGTAAGTGAAAATATTAACATTTACTTAGGGGATTCTGCGCAGTTCTCCCTTAAATAGAGATTGTCGTCAGCCCACACACCCGTGAACAGAACAAAATGCTCTTCCTGTAGGACCACATAGGGGCACCTTTCTGGGACGGAGGCCGGCATAGGGCCTTATCAATCCTTCAGAGCCTGCATCGTCTCATTACAGGAGAAAAATGAGATTTTAGAATATAAATGTTTAATATTTAGGAGTAGTCATTACAATGATGTGCTCAAAATTCAAAAAGTACAAAGGGTAGATGGTGAGGGGACCTCCCAGCCCCCCGGTGCCCCGTTGGTTCACCTTCCCCCCCAGGATAAGGCAGCAGCAACTTTACCTGTGGAGCTTTCCAGAGGAATCACGTGTGTGTAAGCACATTACATGTACGTGCAGTTCTGTGCACGCACAGTGGCGGTCTTGGTCACTGTTTGGGGACATGTCTGGGGGGTGGCTTTTACATTTCTAATTGAACAGTTATTTCTGCATTGCTCCTCGTGTGCCTCTCAGCAGCCCCTCGTCACCACTTCCTTTGCTAAGCCAGACTGGCCCCTGCTTACCATATGGCACTTTCCTGTCATGGGTCCCCCACCCACACCCTGCCAGTACATGCCCAGGCTCCTAGGTTCTCTGAGTGCCCATTCTGAGTCTCTGACAGCACCGCCCCCCAGGCTGTCCCAGGTGTCGGGGAGCCCGGATGAGTAGGAGGGTGAGGGGACCTAGTGCGTCCCGCCCACAGGCCCAGCCAGGATGGGCATCCTCCCCAGAAACTCAGGGACGTTTCTTGTTGATCCTTTGCTCCCCTTTTCTACCTTCTGCTTCTGTTTTCGTTCCACTGGCTTTTTGTTCTGTCTTGTGGCTCTCCCTTACCCGCTACAATAGTTTCCTCGGCTGGACTGTGGGCACCTAGGTCAGCTCAGGGTCAGCTTCCGACTCACCTGTGCATCCCTGGAGCCCCTGAGGTCAAGTGCATAGCTTTGATAGGCACAGAACACTTCACCTTGATGGAGCAACTTGACATGCATTATCTTAATGATTTCTGGAGAGGAGATGTTATTTGATCAAAACCACATAGGTTATAGCAGAGATGGAGCCGAGATTCCAAGCCAGGGCTCTCCAAGGCCACTGTCTGAGGGTCTTGAGATGGTCTTGGAGGGGTGTGGAGAGGGTGTGACAGAAGGAGGCTGGTGGGTGGCTGCGCGCCCTTCACCCCTTTCCAGCCAGAGCACCTTCCTTTTGTCCAAGTGATTCTGTTGCTGGAAACGAAACAAAATGCCCCGAGGACTGCCAGGTACAGCAGGAATTCTTCGCTTTCACACAAAGCCATTTTGAATTCTCATGTAGGACTTGCTGTTTGATTAGTTTAACAGGTAGGCTCTAAAGGAAACACCCAATGGACGACCGCTTTGGATTAAAGTTAGTGACAGTAAGAGAGAACGCTCTGCAAGCACTGCTAATGCTGTCAGCCCGGGGTGCTGGGGACGGGGCCTCCGCAGGCCTGGCGCAGGCCCAGGAAGAAGGTCTCACAAAGGCGGCACTGCAGGTGCCCCCCCAGTTTAAAACAAACAAACGGCTGACATACCCACTTTAAAGGCAAGTGATTCCAAATGGGTCATTGACATTATTAAAAGACTTGTTTTATTTGGGAAAGATTTTTCCCACAGTTTCCTTTAAATAGGCTGCTATGTGGTTGCTGTGTATTTTTTGCATTTAATCTTTAATGCTTGGCTGAGAGGCTGGGTTTAGGCAGAGAAACTTAAAATGTTAGGAGATTTGAGGACCTGTCAGAAATGCAGAAAACGCACCCCAGAAATTATAATCCACAAGGAAAACAGGATGGCAGCCATCCACAGCAATTCGACCCTACCCGTTTCACCGAGCGAGGTGTCCCAGGGCGTGTAAAGCCCTTGGGTCCACAGCCAGAGAGATCTTTTCCTGGACCTCATCGTGACATCAGTCATCCCATGGTCACTTTGGAAAGAAAACTGGCAGTTTCTGTATCCAGGTGCCATCCTTGCAGACGCTTTCTCAGTCTTTTCCCAGCTCTTCCTGCCCAGGTGGAAGTGCCTCTGTGCTCAGAGCCCCGATGGCATGGCGGTTTGCTCCCAGCCCCGCCTCCATCCCATCACCTCGGTCCTGAGGGGTCTAGGGCCTCCGGGGGTTTCCAGCAGAAGAGGTCTCAGCAGTGCCGAGGGGATGCCCTCCTCTGCCCTTACCCAGGAAAGTCAGGCTTGGCTGAGTGGTGTTTCTGGGACTGGCCCCCTCTTCCTCGTTCATAAGCCCTGACACTGGCAGTGCACAGCGTGTTGGGCAAGAAACAGCTGTTGTTTTGACAAAGGATGCACTTGGCCTCATTTTTTGCATCACCAGAGTTAAGTCAAGAGGTTGTCATCTATTCTAGGCCTCTGCCCTGGGCAGGTGGACAGGCAAACGATGAAACTCATACATGGCGCGCCTTACATCAAATATATTGCTATTATTCTATGTGTGTGTACTTTTTCACATTGGCAGGATTTAAAAAATTAACATATATTGCAGTTTTTCCAATTAGGTAATACCTGCACGTGGCAAAATAGCCAAAAGATGTGTACTGAAGAGCGGGTCCTCAGCCCGCTGCCTCCTCGGAGCCAAACACAGTTACAAGGGTCTTTGGTACCTTTCTAGAGATAATCGAAGCTTAGGCCAGCATAGGTGTGGGGACCATTTTAAACAGCGCTAGGCTAGCATTGTTTTGCACTTTGCTTTTTTTTGCTTAAATGTGTCTTGAAGATCATTCCATCTCATATACTGCATGTAGCACTATATATTTCTTAACCATTGCAGAATAATCCTTGCGTGAGATATGCGAATATGCTATTGCTGGACGTTTAGGCTGGCTGCATGTTTTTTTGTTTTTTTTCTCTTTGCGAGTTTTTAATGTCGAGCGGGAGGACTCTACATGTTCCTTTTTACACGTGACCAGTGACTCAGAGGCTGAGGCTTCTGTACTTCAGGCCCCCACCATCGCCTCCCCTTGTTAATGTGTCATTATATTTGACACTTTGAGTGTAGGCAGGCTGGTAGATAATGAAACAGCATTTGGCTTTTGTTTAATAGCTGTCTCCTCCCTTTGCCTTGTCCCCACAGCCTGAGAAAGTCTTGGTGCCCTTTAGAAGGATTCAGTGGTGTTTTTCAAGCAAGGGACTCGGTCAAAGATTGTGAGGCTTAACTCCGACCATCCCAACCTGGAGCGGTGGCGGCTGTCCCCCAGATCTGTGGGCTCTCAGCCTCTCCTTGCTGTGTCAATCTGTTTCCACGGTGGTGGATAGGATCACGGTATTAAATATGGAGACCCCCAGTGGCTTCTCATGCGGACCCGCACATGTCTGCATGCATGGGGAAGGGACTGAGGCAGGCCCCTGCAGGGTCCCCGGCTGACAGCAGCAGGCTGCCTCAGGCATTCTGGCCCTGCCGCCTGTGGTGAAGTTGGATCTGCCTTCCATCAAGCGACCTGACCTGTCCCAGCCTTAGCCCTGAGTGGCATTCTCCGATGGGTCTACCTAGGGGACTTGGGGGGGAAACTTCAGGGATCAGAGGGTCCCACAGGCCATGTGCTCTTCAACATTTTCTGCAGCATTTCCCCCCCACCCCCACCCCTGTCCCTATTCCTGAGCTCTTCCTACTAGTGCCCCCAGCAACCCGCACCTAGTGACAGAAACCACCAGACGCTGCTGATTACAGCCTCCCCCCTCTCTCCCCCACCCCCTCACCCCGCCTCCTGTCCACCTGCCCTGGAAGTAGGGTCCTCTGAAAGCAGCCAGTGCTCTTTGTTTTTCTCTGTCTTCTGCTTCCATGGGTGATTGAAACGAAACATCAACTTTAATTTTTTTTTTTTTGGTCATATTTCAATACTGGCTTCTTTCCCCCTCTTGAAGTCTCCTTCTATAATTTCTGCTGCTGCTGCTTAAATATAGATGCGTAAGTCCTCCTCCTTACCAGATTGTTTATATTTTTGAAAAGCCTTCTGCTTATCTGCGATTGCTCTCTCTCCTCTCTCTCCATCCCCACGTTGCCACATTGGTTTTGGTTGCTCTTTTTTTCCCTGCCTTCACTTGACTGGGATGTGTTTCAAATGTGGTCTATCAAAATGTGCAGTGTTTCCCTCTTTTCTGCAGTAGCTTTGACATCTGTTCTTGAATCCTAGCCCACGTTATTCTTTTGGACTTGTTTGCCCAAGATTTGCTGTAATGCCAGAAACACTCAAGGGGAGAGTTTGGTGTGGTGGCAGCGCTCCCCCAGGCCCCCCCCTCCCAAACTGTCTACGATTTCCAAGCCGACAGCACACTGGATGTTTGTTCCAGCACTCTGTCATCTTGTCTGGCAGCGGCCCACCCGTTGTGGTGCGCATGAATGTTCACCAGCAGGGCTCACAGGCTACTGCAGTATTTCCACCCAAAAGGAAAGCAGGTGGAAGGAGCTTCGTGAGGTGGGTGGAAGGTGGGCGGAGAAAGTCGAACTTGCTTCCTGCATGTCTGTGGATGAATTTTCATTTTGATTTTCCTCGCCTTTCAGCCTTTGATTGGGTCCTTTCCCTGTTGGGCCTCCCGGGAGATCAGTCTGGACCATTGGGCAGGCAGGCACTTTCATCCCAAGCACAAGGTGCTAGTAACTGAAGCTACTCAGCAAGAAAACGGGCCTGTCAGTGGTTACTGAACGAGTCCTTGCGTTCCTGCTGTCAGCCTGGGGCACCATTCTGGGCCCACCTCCTGGAGGCCGGTTTGAAAAGGATCCTCTTGGCAGCTCCTCCCAGAATTTCCGAGGCCGGGGCTCAGGGTCTCTGATGCTTTGAGCCTCAGTTTGTCGTGTATAGCAGAGCCCAGAGCCCTTAGCCCCTGATAGGTCCTCTTACAGGGGACCCACTCTTGGTGGGTCTCGGAATTCCAGTGCAGGCAATACAGTTTGAGGATAACTGTTGTTTCCAGGTGCCTCATTTCTGAAGGTTGCAAGATATTGGAAATTACTGTTCTTGGAATTTGCCTGTTAAAGATCCCTCTTAAAAACAAGTAACAGGCTAAGTGTAATGGTCCTGGACATGATGTCCAGCCTGTAGTAAGCCCCACAATAAATATTTGTTGAATGAATGCAAGTGAAGTATCATCACAAAGGATTCCAAGTCCGCACTATTGGAGGACAGCCAACAGAATGCCCTGGTGAGAAGGGCAGAGTGATGCAGGGACAAGAGGAGACACTTGTGAGAACAGAAGTGAGCAACTCCAGGGAGCGATGGTGTTTGGGCATTGGCCTGACTCTGGTTTCAACAAAGAAAAATGTATCTGCATGTTCTTACAGAAACAGTCATTTGTGAGGCGGCGTCGATACACACATAAGAGCTGAGCGCATCCCGTTTTCTCAAACTAGCACATGGGGTTGGACACTGCATGGTTATGTCCATTTCCCTGTCAGCAGCCCCCAGTACCCCCTCTGCATCCCCGAGTTGGTAGCCCCTGTAGCGCGGGGCTCTCCCCCATGTTTGGGTCAGATGCAGATGTGACCTTCTCTGCTACAAAGTGCAGTTACAATCTTGTCTTCTCTTTTTGTGTCTCGACAGAGGGAACTCGATGCCACCGCAACAGTATTGGCGAATCGGCAAGATGAAAGCGAACAGTCTCGAAAGCGGCTCATCGAACAGAGCCGAGAGTTCAAGAAGAACACTCCAGAGGTGAGGGGCGTCCCGTTCAGGTCCCTTTGAAGGGGGCAATCTCTTGGTACATATTCAGACGTGTTGTAAGCATTTCATTTCTATCAGAGACAGCCTGCCGCTTTCTTTCGACTGTCCCCAGCCCCGTGCCAGCAGACTGCCTGCCCCCACGCGGGCTGGGGAACGCGGGCACTGGCAGGTTGTCTGAGCAAATGACAGGACGAGCTCATTCCAGATGCAAATGCTGAATAAGCTGGGTATGCAAGAGCGTGTGGCCAGGTCAGACCCTTGAGCTCCTCCTGGCCTCTGGCCCCTGCGCTCTCTGCCCATGCCACCCTGAGTCCATGCAGGGTCACTGAGTGCCAGAACATGGCAGGGGGAAGGGCCTCAGAGGGCCCCATTCGCAGGTGTGAGGGCTGCACGCGTGTGACGGTGCAACATGCCGATATTTCTTGTAAATCAGGCATTTAGTCTGCTAGGGCCTTTTAGATGCCGCCACTTCCTGAAATATGCTGTAAAGGGCGCTGGAAAGTCGCTCCTCATGCGCTTCTGTTTTTCTCTTGTAAGTGTGTGTTTGGAGGATGGTGTTTGGAGCGGTTGGGGTGGCATTTTTCTAGTCTGCTTTCTAGGTCCCCTTGTTCTCTCACTCCCTATCAAAGGTTTCATAAGAAATGAAAGGAGAGTGTTATAGACATTTCCACAGATATGCGACTTGCTTTTTGGGGAGCTTCTGCCAGCTTGACTCACTATGGTTCTGAGGCCGTGGGCCCCCCCCCCAGCCTCCTGCACTCGGTTGGTGGGCTGCAGCTTCAACCCTGGCTCCCAGGCCTCCAGTTCTTCCATGGGGGCAAACGGAGTGGGCCTGGAAGAAAAGCCACTTTCCGGGAAGGATGCCTGTAACTTTCACAATATACCTCATTTACAATATATAGAATTTTTGCAAAATGATGTGTGAGTTGAATTTTTAAAAGTGGACTCCTTTTAAGTGTTCCAGTGGAGCCTGCTGTTGAAGGAGTGCTATTGTGAATCATTCTGGCAAACAAATAATTAAACCTCTATTTTCAGAATAAATATGTTGGGAGAGAATATGATAGCCCTGTGGAAAGAAAGAGGGCTCTAGGGGCAGACCTACCTAAAGGTTTTAAATTTGAGACCCACTACTTACCCTCTGAACCCCACCCTACCCTGCCCTGACCGTGGATCTGCCCTGTTTTATCAGACAGAAAACGCAGAGCAGAGTAATTCGAGCCTGAGGGTTGCTGCCCTCTATGTGGCTTTGGGAGGAAGCTCTAGTCTCCATGTTCCATCCTGTCCTGAGTCAAGACAGGAGCAGAGAAAGCAACCCGGGACAGGCCTTCCCTCTTCTGTTGCTCCCCCTCAGGCTGCTTCAGAGTGGACCTTCCTGGGCGTCTAGCGGGGGCTTCCCGAGCTCTCGTCCTTTCCTCGGTTTCCCCGGCCGACCCCCGTCATGTCTGGCTCCCGAGCCACTTTCAGCACTGTCTAGTAACTAGCTGTCAGCCTCCATCCTGTGTTCTTGCTGTCTTTCCTTTGGTGACCGTATGTCCAGGGGTACCCATAGAAAATCTAAAAAGGTTAAGGTCATCCTTCTATGGCAACAGACATTAACAAATAAACAAAATCTGTCGTACAGAAAGTATTGTGAAGAGGACAAAGCAGGAGCTGGATTCCTGGGTGCTCCCTGGAGCCCCAAACTCCTGTCGCTGCTAAAGGCAATTCCCACTGAGGAGAGGCTTGTGCTCTCTGGCCTCCTTGGGCCCAGCTCGGCGGATAAATGTTGATTGGACTGAACTGGGCCTCATTCCTCCATTGACATCTAAACATTGACATCTGCAGGTGCTGGGCACCAGCTCACATGGCTTATGTTGACTCCCATGCCAGTTAAGCCTTAAACTGCATTTTATCTCCTAATCCCAATAAATAGAAGAGTCTAGGGGAGGAAGCAGCCTGGTTGGTAAATGCCATTTGGAGCATTTCTTTTCACGGTACATTTTTAGACCTTGTCTCCTGTAGAGAAGGAGACCCAGATCCCCACCTGGAAGGGGACGAAAGTTTCCATCCTGCTTGCTCCTGGCCCCTGCCAGCTGGTCCAGGCTGTGCCCATTCAGGTTGCTTCCACTGCAGCACGAGTCCCTAGGAAATGTGGAGGGTGAGGCTGCCTGCGGGCTCCTGCCCTGCTTCTCCCACTGCATTGTCCTATCCAAGCCCATCCTGGAAATCTGTTGGGGGTCCCTGTGGGAACCCTGAGACAGACCCAGCAGAGAACATAGGTTGACTTACACCCCCAACCAGAATCTTCCGTTTGAAAATTTAACGCCACTGAAGGCCAGAGTGGAGGTGCAAGTGGGTAGCTACAGCCGGGGTCCTCTAGGTACACAGAGGAAGGGGCTACATGGGCTGCAGTCTGGTGGCACACGTGGGGGCTCTGACGAGTGCAGGGCCTGGGATCCAGAAGGGATATTGGCTTGTCATTTTGTTTGGGATTTCAGACCAGAGAAGCCCAACATCTCTCTGACATCAGTCACTTCTCCGCTGGACAGATTACTAAACAAGGGAGAAAATAGACTACCGCCTACTGTAGAGGGAACATTGTAGAAATTGGACGTGTAAAAATGAAGGTTACTTAGAGCTTTGTTCTTGGGGTAAAAAACTTGGCTTGCTGGTGGGAAAGGCATCTCTTCCTGTGGACACAGAGGATCCTCGCCCCTCACATGGTTGGCCAAGTGAGGACGAGGCCCTGTGATGGGGGCACCCAGGAGGAGCCAGGGCCAGTGGCGGGCTGGCCTCTGCCACACCAAGTGCGTTGGTTCTCAGTGCGTACTCTGGTATCCGTCTTTGTTCTGGGAGAAAAGAAAATGTCTCCCCAGTGTCTGTTGAATAACTAGTAAGTCTTTTCTTTTCCTTTTTTAAAAGGTTTTACTGGGGAGTTGGGGGAGGGGAACAGCGTAGAGGAATCGGGGAAGGGGAACAGACAAGTAGCTGTCGTTTTGTTCTTCAGTCTAGTTGTGGAGGACGTCGCTTTACTGGCCCATGTTGGTATCATCATTGCACTCTTCCCAGATGAGGCAGTTGGTCGCCGGCCATTGGATGACCACTCACGGTGGCTCACGGCGGCTGCTCACGCTGGCTGTTGGCCACTCACGGTAGCTTACAGCAGCCCACTGCAGCCTACGCCTTTGCCGGTGACTCACAGCAGCCCAGCTCCAGGTGGAGCTGTTGTTTACCATCTTAGCTGTAGAGGGCAGTGTCACTGGCCCTCATGTGGGACCCAAACCAGGACCCTGCTGCCCAGAGCTGGAGTCTGAAGCCAACTCTTTTTTTTTTTTTTTTTTTTTTTTTTTAGGATTTTTATTGGGGAATCGGGGAAGGGGAACAGACAAGTTGCTGTCCTTTTGTTCTTCAGTCTAGTTGTGGAGGACATTGCTTCACTGGCCCATGTTGGTGTCATCATTGTGCTCTCCTCAGGTGAGGCAGATCGGTCGCCGGCCTCTGAACAGCCGCTCACAGCAGCTCTTGGCAGCTCACGCCGGCTGCCAGCCGCTCATGTTGGCTGCTGCTGGCCACTCACTGTAGCCTATGGCAGCCCACTGTAGCAGGGGCTGCAGCTATGCTGTCTCGGCGACTCACGGCAGCCCGGCTCCAGGTGGAGCTGTTGTTCACCATCTTAGCTGTAGAGGGCAGTGTCACTGGCCCTCATGTAGGATCCGAACCGGCGCCCTGCTGCTCAGAGCTGGCATCCCAAGCCAACTCTTAACCAATGCAGCATTCGGCTGGCCCTCTAGTAAGTCTTGTATGAAGGATTAGGCACCAAGGGGAAGGCAAAGGTGAGTAAAGCTTTCTCTCAACATATTTTCTGAGACCGGCCCTGCCCAAGGGCCACTGGGAAACCTCAAGTCCAGAGGGATAGGTGGGCTCTGGCAGGAGAACCCCAGGAAGGCCAATGGAGTCCAGCAGCCCGGGCAATCCCTCATGGACCAGCCACAGAAGCACAGAGAGACAGGTGCCGGGCTGGCCAGTGCCTTGAATATTTTTGCTTAGAATGAATTTTTTTTGTTTCAGTTTTGTGTAATTAGGTTAGTACATTCCTAGTCAGTTGATATTATGGCTTATGTCTTTTCAACCTCACAATTGTAGTTAATTTGAAGGAGATTGCAATGACTCTGCAAATAAAGTTTTATGCATTTCTTTGACTAAAAAAATGAGTCAAAGAAAAGCATTTTTTAGTTTTAATGTTGTAACTAAATATTCATTCCCTATTGAATTAATAATTGGTAGTTGAACGTAAAAGACTGAGGGTGATTCTTGGTTGTATCACTTCCCTTATTATTACTTCAGGTAACTTACTGGCTCTTGCCATTGGGCTAATTATTTAATGTCCCAAAGTCTCAGTTTCGTCATCTGTAAAAAGTGTAATGACGTGGTGCAGCTCACAGGATAGCTGTGTGTGACATGACGTGACATGATCTGCAGAGGCCTGGAGTCCCCTACGTGTTTGGTATTAGCATTAACTTGGAGCTGTACTGCAGACCACGTGACATGCGGCTAATTCCTGCTCCTCAGAGCTAGTAGCCCAGGGAACTTTCAAGCAACACAACCATACAGGTAGTTTCAGCCTAAAGTGTCCCCAAAGCTGGTTTGTAATAACAGTTTATCATTTCACAAATATCTTTTAAACACCTTCCACGCGTCAGATGGTTTGGCCTTGGGGCAAAGTCCTATTCCTGGTCTTTAAAAGCTTCTTACCGTTCTGCCATGGCGCGTTAAGTGCTGGGCCTGTGGACCTGGAATCTTCTGAATGCAGCCCTGTCTCCAGAAACACTCGCATACTCCGACAGTGAGGTCCCGAGTCACTCTTGCTGCAGTTACACAGGACTGCTTCTGGAACCTTAGTTCTCAGCCTTTGAAATACGGTGAATGTTAAAGACCCTTCGCCCTGAAAAACGCAGGCATTTGTGCACAGTCCTGGGCCCCTGGCTGAGGCACATCTCTGGCGTGCACTGCAGTCTCAGCATGCCACTCCGGGAGCGTCCTGTGTGTCTGCTCCTTCATCTTCCTCCTTGTGTGCCCAGGGTTCGGGGGATGGAAGGCTGGGCAGGGGCTGCGTGAGACACGAGCACCAGGGCCTTGACCTCTGGGCAGAGGCCACTGTGCCCCGGCCTATGGGCTGGGCCCTGGGGCCTGCGGGGGGGTGGGGGGAGTGAACTGGGCCACACTGAGTGTGATGAGGGCCTCAAGGCCAGCAGCAGGTGCAGGCACCTCTGCACTGGGCGGACAACACTTTCCTCCTGCCCGAGAGGCTGGTGAAGGGAAAGCCAGGCAGCAGGCAGCAGTGTGTGGAAGGGAGTGGGCGGCAGTAGCTTTCTTGAGGCCTGGTAGTGTTAGAACTGTGTGCAGTGTAGGCCAAAACCCTTGCCTGCTGTCTTTCTGTTGCTTTGATCAGAGATCTGAGGCAGGGCGGGCCAGGATTACCTTTGATGCCCCAAATGGCATCTGTATTGATAAAGCCGACTGCAGATTGCATCATTAGGGATGTGGAGGCATGGAGGCATGCAGGCATGCAGGCGCTGCCCAGGCCTCCCCTCCCCTGCCAGTGGCCCCAGGCCAGCTCCTCACTCCTGGAGACAGTTATCTCCCTTAGGGGACCACAAAGGGACACTGCTGGGGTTTTGCATTTCTGCCTAGGAATTGCTTTTCTCTTGCTTTTTCATTCTGTTGAGTTTTAAGTTTGCTCCTCGGACTAAAGGTTGACTTGAGGTTCTCACAACTACTGGCTGGGATGTGAACCCAGGCAGGCAGTGCACCTAATTGCCAGGCTGTGATGCCTTCCTGACAGCCCAAGGCCCTGGAGCAGTCGCAGATGCAGCCTAGTGCTGCGCTGGCCGTGAGGCAAGGTCACGGTGTTTACAGGGGTCAGTCTCAGCTCGCCAGCCCGTGCTCTTTGAATGTGATGCCCGACTAGCAGCAGAAAGGTCTTCACTGTTGGACTTGCTTCCAGAAGGAGCACAGGGCTGTGTTTTGTTTTGCTCTAATTCTTTTTAGTAAGGGAGGAACCATCCTTTATTGGGGGCATGAGAAGAGAACCACAGACCGAGATGCAGTGATTTTCATCATAAACCCACCCTCAGGGTTCATTATTGTCCTTTCAGTGTGTCCAGCTCCTGCCCAGAACGAGTCGTAGGCGTCTCTCTGTCTGACTCGGCGAGGTTCATTATGTTTCCTATGGAAGGGACCACATCTCTTCCGCGCAGTTTCAAGCTGAGCTGCAGTGATGCAGCTCTCGTTGGTCATTTTTTCCCCTGGTGTATTTTTGCCTAAACATGCCTTGCTCTGGAGTGTTACTCCCCATGACGACTGGCCCACCACGTTCACATTCCGAGTCTGTGTTTTCTGCATCAGTCCTGCCCACATGCGTGCGGCTTCTTTCCATGTCACCATCTCTTGCTTCTGTCGTCATCAGCAGAGCTCACCCTACCCCTGCCATTTGGGGCACAGCTCCCTGGGGTCTGCACCAGGACTGAGCGGACCTTCCTCATTTCCTGTCCACCCCCCCCCCACCCCCCGGAAGGTGGCCCCGGGCCTGATGCCAGCTGCAGCCTCACAGCCCCTCCCCCTCGATGGGCATGCCGACTCCGTGACAGAGAATGTTCTTTTTACTGCTGACATAACCGCCCCTTCACTGGCCTTCATTTCCTGAGTGCCAGAATCTTAATTTGCCCTTTCTATCTCAGGCTACAGTGTTAGTTTCTGAGTTTTACGTTCTTAGGAAACTGTTGTAAAAAATCAGGAGTCGCCTTGAGATATGATTTGGAAAGAAATCCTGCGCCATCGTTGACATGAACTAGATTTGTAGATTCCTTCTGGAGTCCAGCAGGTTGGGGCTGGGGGCGGGTGTCTTCCTTAGGAAAGCCACCCTTGTGCTGGTCAGGATGGCCCGTTGCTGAGTAAGAGGAAGTCATGTGCCCCAACACTGTCTCCTTCACGTAAGTCACCTACTCGCTTTTTGCCGAGGTGAAGAGGACAAAGGATGGGAAGACGCTGCAAAGTTTTTGACTCCTTTTTCACTCCCTGTGAGAAAAGGAGCCAGCAGGCTGGGGGAGGAAGGGGGAGTAATATATAGTTGTGGCCCAGGCCCAAGTGCATTTAGTCACTGCCTCTACAGCCTTTATATAGACACGGCAGGGAGTGACTCAGCCTGGAAAAAGAGAGTCACTTAAAAATAAAGTCGCGACTCAAATGGACACGTCCTGCGCAGGCTCCTCGAGGCCATGGCTGGGGCTCAGTGGGAAGCCTGGGGGGTATCTCTGCCCTGCAGGGTCCTGCTGGGGTCCCCAGTCAGTCAGGCAGCCAGGGTGCGGACGCCCCTTCCAACTGCCTCATGGGACTGGAGTGAGGATTGAAGGCACTCACATACAACTCCCTATGCTTGCTAAACTCACAAACAACATGCAGACGTTTTAGCTCTGACTGGACATCTTATTGTGTGGAGCAGCGACTGAACTCTCAACTTTTCCCTTGTTTTAAAAAAATTTGACAGATTATGGAAGCCTGTATGGCTCTCCAGTTTACTGTTCAGCTTTAGTTTTTGCTTCTGTCCTCATCAGAATCTAAAATCAATGCACACAAAAGACTAAAAACACCAGCATAATGTTCCTTGTATGTCATTGGACATTCGAGGGGGTTAGTTGAAGACCCATAGCACTGATTTGACAAATTGCGACTTTTTAAAAAGGAGGACAGACCAGCCATGCCCCTAGGGACATGGGCCCTTTGGGAAGGGCTGTGATGTGAGGCCTGCAAGCTTGGAAGCTGGGGATGCAGGGTGGACCCCAGCCAGAAATACAAGCACCCGCCACCGCCCTACAAATGCTCTCATCAAAGGTTCAGGAATCGGGTCTCAGCACCTCTGCTGAATCTGCAGCTCTGGAACAGTTACTTTTTCCGACTTGTGAAGAGTGAGGACCTGCAGACAGGAGCTCTGCCTCCCTCGTGCATCTGTGTAGCCGTGTACCTTGTAGAGCGGGGACGTTTGATGATGAGTGTGATGTGGGAGGTCCTGTCATATTTCCAGCGTGCATTTAGGAATCTTTTCTTTACAAAACAGAATTTTTCAAGATGGTGATTATATCACTCTGCAAGATTCATTTCTCATTTCTCAACAGACAGATAATAAGTAAAACTATTTGACATTTAAATTTTATTTTATTTTGTGTACAGAATTAAAAAAAAAAAGAGTTCCAGAAATGCTTTTCTTTGGCAATTCCTCAAAAAGTTAAACATAAGAGTTACCCTATGACCTAGCATTTCCATTCCTAGGTATATATCCAAAAGAACTAAAAACACATCTGCACAAAAACCTGTATATGAATGTTCATGGTAGCATTATTCAAAATAGCCCAAAAGTAGAAGCAGCCCAAATGTCCATCGACAGATGAATTGATGAACAAGAAGTAGTGTATCCATACAATGGGACATTGCTCAGCTGTGTTAAGGAATGCAGCATGACACATGCCGCAACACGGATGAACTTTGAATATATCATGCCAAGTGAAAGAAGCCAGCCACAAAAAGATCACATGTTATGTGATTCCATCTGTATGTAGTGTCTAGAATAGGCAAATCTATAGAAACGGAAGGTAGATGAGTGGTTGCCAGGGCCTACGTGGGAAATAGGGAGTGACCGCTGAGGCCGATGGGGTTTCTTCTGGGGATAATGAAAAGCCTGGAATTACTCAGTGGAGATGGCTACAAAAATGCCTCTCCGTATGGGTGTGAAATCCCTGCTCAGGGTTTTTTATTTTTATTTTATTCAGTTGTTTTCTTTTATACTCTGAAGAAAATCCCCACATAAAAGTATCTTGTGAGTTTTCATTTTGGAAGTACCAGTTTAGCTTTAAAAAGGCCACTCCAGTGTTTGGCAAAACTGTAAAGCCCAAATAATCAACCTGGATGTTTAATCATTCTAGAATTACCCACCGTTAAGTTATAATAAGACCTTAACTCGAAAAAGTTTAAAAATTAAAAGTGAACTTTTAACTGTTACCAATTAAACCCTTCGAGCCAATTTATCAACCCAAGAGGTTACTTTTTTGTGTCTTTTGGATCCCTAGGAGAGAAAACCTGCCTCTGAGCGTGATAGTGTAATGACTATAACTCAAACCGAATTCACTCCAGTGACAGTAAGTGGCTGGTGGCCGCATTGTCCCCCCACGTGCCAGGAAGACCCGTCAGGCTGAGCGACACTCAAGCCCTAGCTCCGTGGCTCAGCAGCGCTGTGACCTCAGTAGAATTGGGACAGAAACTTAACCTCAGTTCCTTTAGCTGCAAAAATATATTCTGCCCATTTCAGGGAGTGATGGTGAGCAGTAAGTGAGATTCCCGGAAGGGAACTGTCTCATCCCAGGTCTGGAGTGAGTGGACAGCTAGTAAGTGGTGACATGGGTGTCCGTGCTGAATGACCTTGAAGAAGGCCACTATGCATTCTGAGACTTGGACCCTGTGTCTATATTCAGAACCAATGATGAATGTCCCAGCTACTGTGTAGGTGAAATGAATTCAAATGCATGGAGCATGCAGTGTGCGCTCAATAAATACTTTCCTTCCTGTGTTCTTTCCTCCCCTCTACAAGTAGTTCTGAGCCCTTTCCAGGGGTGGGGGCTGGGGAGTGGGGGCCGAGGCGCTGAGCTACATACATTAGGCCCTGTGAGAGAAGGTTCCAGTTCTCATAGAGGGGCAGGCAGGCAGTTACCAAGTAAACTAAAGACTCATGAGATTGGGTGATGGTAAGAGTGAAAACAAGACGTATGGCAGTGAGTGAGTGTGGATGGGTGGCGGTTCTCCAGGAAGTTAGAGAAAGTTTTTTGAATCAAAGAATGGAGTGTATCCCTTTGCACCGCACCCCCTCATGAATTTAGAAGGTTGTTGAGCACTGGGGTCCCTAAAATGTCTTTCAGCTAAAGGCTTGATTACCTTTACTTGTCTCACCCAATTACTTTCAGGCATCAGATTCAGTGCCTCTACTTTCTAAGGCCAGGGATACTGTTTAATTTTGATAGTTAGAAATCTTGGTTAAGGAACGATTGAGTTGGAGGGAGACCTTGTTGAAAAGTGACTTCTTAGGTAACCCATGAAGAATCGATCTCTTGGTTTCCGTGTTCTGTGACACAGGAAGCAGCCAGAGCTGTGCGCGGAGCCCTGACCCGGGCTAGCAGCAGCTCCTCGCGCCCCAGGCCCCTCTTTCCTCCTGGGAACATGGGCCGTCCAGACCCCCTCACGGACATGTCGGCGGGCCGGCATTCCCTTCCTTCCTGAGCCTTGAGCCGCTTCCTTCATGTGTCTAGCAGCTTTTAAAGGGCTATTTTAAGTATAACGACAAAGTATCTGAGAGCTTAATAACTGTCAAAAGGAAAAGACTGTAATTAGATTCGTGTGGTGAGGAAGCCTAGCCGAGACCGTGCTGAGCTGCACAGCTGCCCTTAGCCTCCAGGTCCTTATCCAGAAAATGGGAGTGATGACAACGATTTTGGAGTTTATTATGAGTCAGACAAAGTATGGTAGAATATCCAGAACAACCGTGGCAAATAGTAGAAGCTCAATAAGTGGTACGTTGTGCATATGTTATTAACATTTAATCTTTTGAAAAGAAAAATCATGTTCTTGAATAGATTTTAAAGCTATAAAAGAACACGTTTTGAAAAATACTGTTAAAGCGTAGAGCAGACCAATAAGTCCATGAACTATTCACCTAGTTTCTACCGCTGACTTGAATAGAGTCGGTAGAATGAAAACATGTTTCTTCCCTGGGCACCTACGTGGTCGCTCTCTCTCCCTTCACATTAGCTTTACTGTTCGTGGAGTAGAAATATTTGCTCCTGAACTCTTCTTTGGAAGCTGTTCTTTGAGAGTAGCCCATAACTTGTCTTTCTGGTCAATAACCTCGACCAAAATGTGTTTTGAATGGAGAATGTCATGCTTTGTAGGATGTAATAATAGCTTGGGTGTAGAAAGGAGCTCACAGCCTCTTCTCAGTAAATATTCTTGTAAGGTACAATGGCTAAATGGGAAAGCCATCAAATTTTGTTGAAATTGTGGTGAACTGTTATTTATTAATATTTATTGAGTACTTACTAAGAGCCAATCATTATGTTAAGTGCCTCACAAACATTTTGCTGCCCCTAGCAGTCACCCTAGGCGATGCGTGTCATTAAGTGTCACTTCACAGAGTGTACGCCACCTGCTTACCAGGCAGGTGGGCTCCCACCAACCGGGCCATAACCACTGTGCCAAACGGTCTCCTTTTAGCTTCCAGAAGTCAGTGTTTATCCACTCAATTATAAGTGGTTTCTTTTATTTTAGTTTAAAAAAAAATGATTTTTATTAAAGGGTTTTGTTTGTTGGGGAATGCGTTTTGTGGGAAAGAATATACCCTTGGAGGAGCAATTAGGCTAAAATCTGACATTTGCTTGGAAATGCTGGTTAATTTATGGGAATTTTTATAAACCAAAGCACAGGAAACTGCCCCCTTCAATTTTGAGATTATGTCAATCAAAAAAAAGACAATCGAGTAACTGACCCTGAGATTTGTTGGCCTACGTGTTTCTTTCTTTGGCCAGGGGGCTGTGGCAGGGATGGGTCGGGTAATCATTGAACACTGATTATTGACTAATGTTGGCTCTTGGTTTTAACTTGCAAATATGAGTTGAATACAATGTAAGTTTACAGGGAACGTTATACACCTGCCGGGTAGAGTATAATAATTTTGTTTGTGGCCCAGCATTTTAACACGAAGACATTATGGTATAGTTGATGTAGTTAAAGGAGTGTTTTCTTGGCAATCAGGATACTTGCGTTCTGATTCTGGCCCTGCCGCTGACTGGGTTTGAGATCTGAGCAAGCCAAGCCACCTCTGTCTGGTTTGAGAAACGAGATGCGGACGCAGTGCTGTGTGGCTGGGAGCCGAGGGCTCTGGAGCTTGGCCACGCCCCCCTCACACTCGCTCGGATTTGCCCTCCCTGTGGGCCCCAGATGCAGGTGCTGCCCTGTCTTCTCAGCAGGCCTCACCTACTTTACCTATTGGGGTTTTTCTCTTCGGAATTCGTTCTGCATGCAGTGAGGAGTCATGGCTACCCCATTGTGTATGGGACGGGGTGTACCAGGGCAACTCTGTTTTGAGGGCACTGGTCACTACCGGGACACAGCAGTCATTGCTAATAACAACAGCTGACACTGAGCACTTACTGTATGCCAAGCACTGTTCTAAACACTTCAAATGTATTGGCTGGTTAGATACAGGATGCCTATGAAATAGGTACAGTATTTATCTCCATTTCAAAGGGAGGGAAACTAAGGCCCAGGGAGAAGGAGGAAGTCCCCGAGAGCGTCCCAGTTAACAAGCAGCAGCGCCAGCGGGATGTTCTGAATGCAGCCTGACCAGCTGCAGGCCAGGGTGGCACAGAGGGGAGCACTCACAGAGTTCTGGCAGCGCCTTCTGTCCAGGCACGCAGAGCGCCCTGCTCCTGCCCCAGAGGCCTCGCCGGCACCCTCCCCGACCCCCCCTCCCTGGCCCCCGTCTCTCCAGCAGATAAACTTTCCAGTGCATTCAGGCAGGAGAAACAAGTCAGGATTACAGCTTAAGGGAGTAGCTTGCATCCTGTGGCACCTTCTGGCTTCAGGACCCCCATCTTGGTGACATTTGAAAGGTCACCGTTTTAGTCCAGAAGGCTGATTGGGGCCCCAGTGTGACCCCATTTTTACATGTCCATTTTCTAAATGCACAGGAGATGCTTTAAAGAGGGCCAATTGCAAAGAGTGTTTGTGATCAAGCATCCTGAGATTGGACAGTTGGTGACAGCCCAGCTTTCCAGGGTCTCTGGCCTTGGGGTGGAGGCTGCCTCAGCCCCTGACACCTCCCACAGTGCCTTGCACGTGTGCCCTGGTCACAGTACAGGATACATTTGAACCTTACAAAAGATTTGCATCAAACAGACCCTGCTCTTGCCCCAGGGAGTGGTGGCTCAGGCAGAAAGACCCAGAAGGTCTGGCCTCTGCCTCCCTCCCACCCGTGGGTCTCAGGAGCCATTTTACTTGCAGTGGCGTAGTTCTTTTTACATGGAGCCATGCAACCAGGTTTAATTTTTTTTTTTACATGAAATATTTCTAGCATACTGAAAAGTATAGAAAACGAAACAAACATTTCCGTGCCCTTCATGAAGAGTAGATAGATGTTACCATTTTGCCCATTTGCGTCTGATGCCTCCCTTTTCAAATAGAAATAAAACACTGTAGCTAAAATCCCACGTCTGTGCCTCCCCCTCACTGCTTCCTCAGGTTTGTAAACCCCGTGCTAAAACTGTTTGATTTCTACGTGCTTTTTGCATTCACAGCAATGTTTATGCACTCATGAACAATAGATACTGTTTTAGATATAAATGTATTTTACTATTTACACAAATGGTATGCAAACGGTATCTTGCTATATGTATATATCCTTTGAAACCTTGTCTTTTCCACCCAGCTTTACCCTTTAGAGATGTAGCTGTGTGTGCCTGTGTGCATCTAGTTTACTCTGAGACATTTAAGCTGAGACACACTATTCCACTGTGTGCATAAACCAAGATATACCCCTTGCTCTGTTGAGATGGCAAGTGGATTTTTGGTTGTTGTTGACACCCTATGATTATTATATGTGTCCTGGGAGTGGGTTCAGGAGTTTCCTAGGGTGGAGCCCTGGAAGTACGGTCACTGATGCCAGCTTGACCAGGTCCGTGCTGCCAGGTAGCTGCTCCCCAGGTAGGGTCAGGCTGTCACCCTAACTGGCTGCCTCCCAGTACCTGTTCTGCCACGTCCTTGTTGATTTTTGCTGTATTTCCTTATTTCTCATGTGGGTGACCATCCTTTTGTACAAAGACTGGCCGACACAGTTTCCTCTTTTGTGCCTTAACTGCTCATATATCCTTTGCCCACTTTCCTATTGGGCTGTTCTGCTGTTTTCATACTGACATTTAGGAAATTGTAATATTCTGAAACTGAGTCCTTTGTTGTGAATGTACGTTGCTGATATTTCCTCCCAGGCTGTGGCCTGTCTTTTCATTACGTTTGTAGTGTCACTTGTCACAAGGAAAATTTTCATTTTAACGCAGGTGAATTTTCTCCAGCTCGATATAAAGTTTGTGTTTTTTATTTAATCTTATCTCAGAAATTGTCTCTATGCTGATGTCATAAAGACAGTCTCCCGTGTTTTCTTGCAACAGTTTTTTGGCTTTGCTTTTCACATTAGGCCTGTAATGCATTTATGTGGGTGATGAGGATCCACTGTATCTTTGTCCATGGAGAGCCCCCTCATTCCAGAACCATTTGCCATCCAGCCCACCTTTCCCCAGCGAGTGGGTTGCCTTCAGTACCTCTGTCAGGTACTATGGCCCTTCCAGGCTCCTGCTCTGCTTCCATCATCTGCTTGTTTGTTCCGGCACCAATCCCACACTGTTCTCATGATCGTTACTGTGTTATTATTATAATTATTTCCATATCATTACTAAGTCTTGATTTCTGGTAGGGGAAGGCCCTACCCTCCTTGCTGTTCAAAATTATCTAGACTCTTCTTCCATGTGGCTTTTAGAGTCATTTATTCAGTACCATGTTAAAAACCCTGTTGGGATTCTTATTAGTGTCATTGAATTTGTCCATTAATATGGAGAGAATTTGTAAAGTGCTTAGAGTTTTGATGGAGTTACTTTAGATCTTATTCTTGGAAGAATTTTATTCCATGTATGACTCCAGGGATCCATGTTCTTAATTTACTCTAGTTCATTTGTGTGGATACAAAATAGTCAGAATTGAAGGATTGATCATTGTAGTCTGGAGCCAGGCATAAAAATAAACCCCACTCTGTTATCATAGGTGGCTGTGATTAAGATCAGGGGAAAGGTCGGCTCTGGGCCTCCCAACATTGACAGTTTCCTTCAGAAGATTAAGTGGTTCTTCATTTTTGGCCCAGGTCATCAGTAGCTTAAAGCCATTACTGTCTATTGGCTGTTTGGTTTGTCTGAAATATGGGGCTGGTCTCAGCCTATTTCCCTGGGGTCAGGTGTGTTCACATAATCAAAGTGCCAGGAGCCCAGAAAGAAAGAGAGAAAGAGAGAGAGAGAGAGAGAGAGAGAGAGAGAGAGAGAGAGAGAACGAGAACGAACGAACACGTGTAAAATTAGCCTTCTCTGGGGAGGAATGCATAGCACCAGAATAGAGATGTTCTTTTGTACCTTTTCATTTGGAAATGTGTGTTCTTTCTTGGTAGAGCATTTTCAAGCTTATTTCTGAGATAGGCTTGCTCAGTCCCAGTTTCATGTGCTTTTGAAAATGACTGTGAAGCTTTTCAGCCACTGGCAAACTGAAGAAAAAGAAAGATCCCTTTTCTGTTGATGTGCGGTCAGGGATTCAGGATTTTCTTCAGTCCAATGCAGTTCCCATGACCTATTCAAAGAAGGGTGATAGCTTCTGCTTCCTTTAATTAAAAGTTGAAGACAAGGATATTTTTATTTGTTTCGTTTATATGTAAACAACCCCTGAAAAGTATTTCATAGATATTTAAATGATTACTTTGCCACAGTAAAGAAAAAACACTGGTCCCAACAGTGATACGAGACACCCCACTCCAGCCAATAAAATGATCTGTGAATAGCGATGAAGAAATTAAAAATTTCATCAGGGCAGTTGGGTTAATAAATTGAAGAGTGGAACCTTTGATTTAACTCTTTTTGCTGCTATAAGATAAGGGAAATATTTACATTTCTTTTTTGTTTTCTTTTTTGTCTTTCAGATCCATTTGTACTTGAAACCAGATTAAATGTTTTAATCTGGTTTATTATTGATTATAACTGTGGGAAATGAGTTCCATGGAAACCCTTCTTAAGTAAATGAACTGATATGTTAGAACTAGAAGAGCTGAGAGCAATTTTTATTTTAAAATTCTTTTTGCATTAGCACATCTGCAGTGTTGAGGAATATATGGAAAATTGAAATAGTGCTTCTATCCTGCCGTGTCTCCAGCACATCAATAAATCACCTTTTTTTCCTTTTAAAATGTCTGGCCTTGTAATTTATGTTTGCATAACCCATTACTAAATTCATAGTAGGTGTTTTAGTTGGCAGGCATTAGTCCAGGGATTCTGAAGATCTTAAAAAAAAAAAAGAGCCTTTGTTAGTATTTATATTTAAGTGCACATTTTCCTTTTATAAAAAAACGTAATGAATTAGATTTTTAAAAAAGAATTTGGAGCTACCTATTTACTTTTTTCTTAAGCAAATAATATCAAGTCCATATTCCTACATTGTCAATTGTTATGGATTTTATAATTGACTTCATGGTTTTCCTTTTCTTATTAATTAAAACCAGCAGGAGAAAATGATTTTGATATTAAGATCATACTAATTTCTCTATGATCTTAGGTTTCACAGAAAATAAAAGTTTCTATTTTAGTAATTTTCGATTTCCTAAATGTAGTTGGCTGTGTTAGTTATAAAGTGAAGATGAATATATTCATTGACTGACAATACTGTTTGGTGATGGAACAGAAATAGAAATGTTCAGGGTTAGTCCACATATTTGTGGCTTACCTTTGAGACTTTCTAATTTTTAACCAGACATTTAAAAATAATCATCATGTCTTCTAGCCCTAAATTAGGAAAACTTTTAGAGCTTTACTTTGAAATGATGAAAAAAAGTTACTTCTGTTTTCTGTTGTAAAATTTTTGAAAGTGATTTTTATGGTAGTTAGAAAGCCAGAAGAGCCATTTATGGTTTTCTGAAGGAGTTTGCTTTATTTGATCATCCCTCCCATCTTCTTCCCAAGCTCCGTCAGCTGGTTAATAATGTTTTCTATGTAAAACATGTATCTCTACCCATTGACATTGCTGTGGCCAATCAGAAGAGGAATTGCTTCTCCCCCAGGGGGCCTTAATATATTTATCAGGAAGTCTGTAGCCTTCTCAGTCTCTCTGTCAAACAGAACACGTTAGTTTTCAAAGGATAGGGATAAGTTTAAAAATTCGGAATTTAACATGTTCCAACTATGATCCAAAAGTCCAGTTGTGCTGTATAGGTTTGAAAATCCCTCTCGAACTTCATTCTACTTAAGTTAGTGATTAAAATAAATGACAGTTTTCTTTTGTTTTTGTTTATTTTAGAAACATAGCTCATTTGAGAATTTTAAAATGCCTTATTTGCATTATAATAGCATTTTATTATCAGAGATGTTTATTTGATTGTATTTCCCTAACAACCTTACAGAATAATTTCTACTGGGGTTTAAAGGTTGCCTCTTTTATTTCCGCATTTATTTCTAGAAACTTTGGGTCTTATTTTCTCTTCCTGGTGAGGGTCAGGATTTCGAGAATCTACCAGACTTTCATAAATTCAGCTCCCAGACCAGAGCCTCTGCTGACTCTTATAAGAACGATGGAGGTAGATTACAGAAGTGGTATTGCAGCTTTCAGAAGATGAGAACCACGTTTCTGGCCTTTTGGGAAGTTTCCCCACCCCCACCACCCCCCACCCCCCGCCCCATCCTCCCTGGAGTTAGTGGCCCCTCGTCATGAGCCTTGGGGTTGTGTCCCAGAAAGCGTTTCCACCAGAGGAAGGTGCTGTGCCAGAAGCTGGAAGAAAGGAAAAAGGAGGTGTTTATCGTCCCGAAGACGTCTTCCAACTTTTATTATTAACTCCCTTCCAAAGTAAACTTTTGGGTTTGTTTCAAGTCACTTCTGGCCAAAGTGCAGTTGGGTTTGCCTGTCCTCTAGGAGTAGAGGCGAAAACAGCATCACCCTGGGTGAGGGGGGAGGTGGGGATTATTTACTTAGTGAATGATAGCTGGGGGACAGTTTGGATTGGAGAAGCGGCTGGAGGCCACCTCCCTGAGCCTTTCACAATCTTGTGCCCCAGTGGGCTGGGGGCTAGGCCCTCTGAGAGGTGCTGGGGTACTGAGAGCTCCCCTGGGGCACTGGGGCCCAGCTGGAGATTAGTGAGGGAGTAGTGTTTTGATAAAGAGTAATAAATGACAAAATGGAGAGGGCCATGCCCAGTGGACGCCTGGAGCAGAGAGAAGGGGCCCTGGGGGAGGTGCAGGAGCCCTGACCTGGCTGGGGGCCAGCGAGGGGCTGTCACCAGGAGTGAAGAGTGCCCAGGGGTTGGGGTAGGGCTGGCAGGATGGTGAGGCGCAGGCCGCTGCTGGAGAGGTCACGAGCAAGGCTGAGAAACTTGGACTCGAGTCTGCCTGAGGCCTGCCAAGTGATCACAGGGTGCACGGAGCGCTGACCCGGCCTGGTTTACACCTCGCGTAGTTAGTGCTGCACGCTGCCGTGTGGAGCAGGGATGTTCTGGGACCGAGAGGGAGCCAGAATGGCCGGGCCCCTGCTAGAGTGGACTAGACAAGCATGGGTATGTCACAGTCATTCAGCAGACACCTGCTGTGTGCCTCCTCAGGGCCGGGAGGATACCGAAGTGAGCAGAATAGCAAAGATCCCTGCCCTCTCTGTGCTTTCCTTTGAGGGGAGAACAGATGCGGGCATGGAGTGCTGACCTTGGAATTGGGGAGGTAGAGACCTGAACTCTGAAAATGCTTGGCTCACAAGGACAGGAAGAGACAGGGCAGTAACTAAAGGGCATGAGGGCAGTTTTCCCCACCCTGAGGGCGACCTTCCCCACCCTCAGCCGATGGCGTCCACTGATCTGTTTTCTGCTCCTATGGTTTTGCATTTTCCAGAATTCCATATGAACGGATCATACAGCTTTTGAGTCTGGCATCTTGCCTTTAGTGTAGTGCATTTGAAATTAACCGTGCTGTTGCATGTATCAGTAGGTCCTCCCTTTTTAGTGCCAAGTAGAGTTCCCTCGTCTGGATGTACCACCTTGGGGACAGATTTGTAAAACTGCTCGGGCCGCACATATCTCTGGATCCCAATATCTAGTCTCCCAGGCTTTAAAGCTACACACAGCCTCACACCTAATACTGCTCAGTACCAACTTTAATAGGGAAGCTGGGCAAGTGCGCTTTCCATCTCTACAAGAATGACCACTTGGAAAGCTCTGCCATTTCTCCTGTTTGCATGGCCTACTCACCCACCTGAATATGAGTGGTCTTCCGTGAAGGTTAGCATTGGTAAAGCTGACCGATTTGTGGTCCTGTGTCCCAAAGGAAGACAGGATTTGAGAGTGATTGGGAACTGCTCACCCAGGGACACACTGCGGGGAGGATGCCAGTCCCTGTGTCCCCTCCACCTCCCCCATGTCCCATCATGTCTGTCGTCGTCCCCCCACCCCCACCCCCACCTCTTCTCCCTCCCCGCCCCAGTGATCAGATGGAAGGCTGCAGCCTCTGAGTGACTGGGAGCAGCACTGCAGTGAGCCAGGCTGCTTGCTTCTTTTGTTTTCTCAAGTGTAGAGGGTCTTCTAGCATTTCCTTCTATTGTTATTTAATGCCTCTGTCCTTAACTCTCCTGTGGCTATACTTTCTCCTCCTGAGGTTGTAAGCTCTGGGAAGGCAGGAGTGGTACCTTGGGCCTCCTTAACCCTTGGTTGCAGTTGCGGATTGGTCCATTGGTTAAACGCTGTAATGGAGATGCACTGAGTGAGGACACCAGAGAGGGACACCGACTTGTACAGTCACATGGGACACACGGGAAGGGTGTCCTTTCCCTGCAATCAACAGCTCTGCTTGTCTTCTCTTCATGCTGTAAATCTGAAAAATCAGAAGGAAAAGGGCAGCGTGCTAGGCTTCCTTGAGGCAGGTGGCTCTTTTAAAGCCGGGGCTTGTTGCCAGTCTGACCTCGTTTCCATGGAAGCAGCCAGCGGGGCAGCTTGTTCCTGTCAACCTGAGGCCTAGTGGAGCCTCAGCCCCCAACAGACTCCTCCCAGCTCTTGGAGGAGGCCCCCCCAGCCCTGCTCCAGCCTCTGTCCTGCTTACGTTTTTGCTACAGGAGCTCAGTTTGAAGGGAAAGTCAGTGAATTGCAGTCCCAGCCTGCTCTTTCCCCAGAGCTTGCACAGGGTGGCCTTCGTCACTGCCCTGGGGATCCCTCCTTTGAGAACCCCACTGAGTGGTGGGTACCCCTGTGGACTATATGGCTTTCTTCACTGTTCCTGGAGAAGCTTAAAGACAAAAATAGTAGAAATGTCTAGCAGCTTTGTTTTGTATTGCAGGCGAACTCTTCAAAAAAGCTAAATATCTCAATGGAATCTGTTCCTTGAAATTAATTCCATCAGGCTACCGGACCTCCTTTCTTGCTGAGATTGCAGTTCAGCAGTGGCGGCTTGATAACACGGTGGTGAGAGGAGACGGTGGTGAGAGGAGACGTGTCTTCTCTCTTGTCCTGTGGTTTTAATGCCTTGGCATTCCTGAGCTTGGTCTGCTTCGTTTCATGCTGGGATCACAGCTCAGTAGTGAAACCTTTATTATATTAACTAGTTAACAGATACATTCTTTGAAGAATTCTGGGTTTTTAATTACTCCATTAAGCCTTTGGACACACTGGTTCTGAGGGGCATTTTGCATTGCTAAATTCCAGAGTTAATTGCAAACCTTAAAAGACTAGAAAATGCTAAGAACTGTCTTGTTAAATCGCAGACCAGGGAGAGTTGCCCTCTCCTTCTCCCCATCCCCCCTCCTCCCTCCTCTCCTGCTCCTGCTCCTGCTTTTCAGTCTCTTTGGTTGGTGGTTTAAGTGCAGTTTTAATCAGACATGCCAGCACACATTGTTTCCCAGGTCTGTTTTTGCATTATTTGGGTAGAAACGGACCCAACTTCTGTTCCAGTAGGTGGAGAAAGATGTTTAAATCCTAGAAGCACGCTCACCTACCTTTTTAGGGTATTGCAGGTTTAGCTCGAGGGCTGGAGGACTTCCAAAAAAGTATGACTAAGGGAGAAAAAGACTACTCCCAAAGCCAGCAGGGTGGAGTATCCCAGGACAGGCAGATTCCCAGCAGGGAAACTGCATGTCTGTAACGCAGACACATTGGGCCATAGATTTGCTTTCACAGAATAAGTCAAACGAACAAAAGTTTTTTGAATCCTCCTTCCAAAAGGCCCAGTTTCTGCAGGTGTGTCTTTCAGTCTCAATTTGTAGACAGTATTATTTCAAAGGATTTCCACTTAAGGCAGTGTCTACTCCAAACCAAATAGCTGGCTGAAAAAGGGAGACAGTCTGTCGCCCAGTCACTCTGCCAGCCGCTTGTCTTTCCCTAAAGGTCCCGGCTGCCTGGTTCTCCTTGCCCTGCTGTTTCTCCTTCGCACTGACGACGGTGCGGCCCTGGCTTTGAGAGCCAGCACGTGGGGTGTGCTGTGTGTGCCCGGAGCAGCACAGACCTGGGTTCACATCTTGCCGCCGCTGGCTGCCGGTAGATCCCTTAACTTCTGTGCACCTCAGTTCAACTGGGATGGGAATGTGCCCTTCTTTTGAGTGGCTGCGATTAAATACTTGAAGCCACATCCCTGCTCATTGTAGCTTAGCACCCTGCACACAGGTGCCTGGTAAATGTTACTTTCCTTCCCAGCCTGGTAAATGCTTATATACTGAGTTGCAGAAAAATGAACAATTCGTCTAACTCAAAACAAGTAAGTAGACGCTTTGCTACACACATGTGGCTGAACTCGGCCCATCCTTGGGCATCTTTTGGCTCAGTTTTAGTGTTTCTCTCAGGCGGGCGCTTTTTAGTTTTATGTGTAGGCTGGATGCAAAGTGAGGGGCCAGGCTCAGAGATGTTGGGGGTGAAAGGAGTAGTGGGGCCCGAAGTGGGTGGGAGCTTAATACTGTGAATTTTTGTTTAAAAAAATAAAAGGCAATGAGTAAGTTTGTGGGCGCCTGTTGGCTTTTGGAGGTTCAGAATGTAATTTTGGTCACTGCCACACACACAGCCTGCCACATAGGCAATCAATAAATACCGATAAATAAATGAATAACTTACAAAAATATTGTTCTTGCCCTTGTATTTGCACAGAGACAGACCTATTTGCAACTCTGTTGATTATATATGTGCTGCACTTAGATATTCTTGTGCTGTCCTGAAGTGATGTATAAAAATTTGTCTGCATATAGCATCACCTTTAGAGCACATCTTTACTTTTTCAGAATAGAAAAAAACAACAACTGTGGTTTGCTTCTTATTATTTGGATAATATGGGCTAGCTGTAAAATGTTGACTTAATGAAGGAAGAAAAAGTCACCCCAGGCTCTGCTATCCTGAGATAACCATTGTTAACTGTTTCCATATAGCATTTCTGATATCTCTGTATGCATACACGCGCACACTGGCTCAGTGTTGCTCAGTAACTGACAAGTGCCTGTTATGTGCCAGGGACTTGGGGGTCATACCACGTACGTGCCCTTTGATGAGCTTGTGTGCCAGGGACACCTGCCCTGTCAGTCTGGACTGGCCTGGCGCCTACTTTTCGCGGCTGTATACTATGCCAGGGGTAGGCTTACCCTGGTGCATGTAGCCAATCTCTTCTCGGGGGAAGTTCAGATGGCTTGTTGTTTTAAGTCAAGCATGTCTAGTCAAATAACATGACAACATGAGCCACACACAGGTTCCTGCCAAACCCTCCATTAGTGCCGTGACTCAGGAAAGAAAACTTGTTTTTTCTCTACTTACTGGGCTCAGGTGTTTCCATGTGTGAGTGACCCAGGCTTTGTGAGCAGGTCACTGACTTGTCAGAGGCATGGCAGGGACCCCCGTCCCCAGCCCCTCCCAGTGGCTCTTGCCAGAAAAGGGAGCTGTGGGCAGTGGGGCTAGCCACGTCAGAGAGTCCTGTGGAGCAAAGTAGCAAAGTGGGTCTGCAGCCCCAGCGTGATGGAAACACAACTCCTGCTCTCCCCGAGGAGGATGTTGGTAAGTTGATGGAATGGCAGTAAGCATACATGATGCATCCCGACAGTCTCAGTAGTATTAATTCTCTAAGCCACCTGCTGGGAGTGGGGGGAACAAGCCGGGGAAGTCTGAAGGGTTATGGTCCCGCCTCACTTAGCCAAGGCCCCCGGGAGATGGGTGCCCTGGGCATGTGGCCTGTGGAGCTGAGGCGAGTGACTGCGAGTGAGTCTGTGCTGCCCAGACTCACTTCTGTTTTCCAGTGGCGGCCAGTGAGACCAGTGACCTGGCCCACTCGGCTCAAGCCCCATGTGAGGGATGTGGAGACCGCTCACGGCTGCAGTTCAGTGAGTACCCCATCGAGTCTAGTAGCCGGGCCTGGGCCGTCTCACCGAGCTCCCGCTAAGAGGGAGCCTTGCTGTTGTCATTTGCCTGTGTCTGTCTGTTGGTGAGTCTGTTTTTGTTTTCAGTAAAACCCTGTGCCTCTTGGTTGGTGCTCTTATTCCTGAGGGGCCTGCTGATGTCCAGCACACACCTTGGCCCACCCAGAACTGGGTCATATCTGGGTTGCACCGAGGAGAGCGGACGGTGCCCACACTTCTGCTTGCCAGGTGTGAGATAAGAGCTTGTGGTCTGGCCTGGGGCACAGCGCTTGGGTCAGGGCCATCCCTGCTGTTCTGGTGCCCAGAGTTGAATGAAATCCATCGCCATGAAATTGAGAAAACACGGGAACAGCGCACTTTTCCAAAGTACCGTCACTCCTGGGTCCCCCTATTCCTGAGCCCGACTTGGGACTCCTCATTCAGCTTACAATTGCCCAGAGACTAACGAGCCTGTGGGGCAGGTGCCAGGTGTGTACAGGGAGCGGGGTCTGCTTCTGAGCCCCCAGGGCAGAGCCACTGAAGGTCTGGGACCGCAGCCCCCCCAGCCTAGGCTGGGCCCTGGTTCTGCAAGGTCGGCTTCAGGATACATTCACTTTCGACACATCCACTATCATTTAGATACAAAGCAAAGCATGGCGAGAAGCATTCAGTGGAATTTAGAGTTCATTGGCAGGAAAATAAAATAGAACAGTCATTAATATTTAAATTGTGAGGAAATTCCGTCTCTGTTGCATTTTGTAAATTATATCTAGGAGTTCATTTATTGTTATTTAAAATTGCACAAAGACTCACGGAAACCTTGTCTTTTTTGAGTGTCCTCTCTGTGCCAGGTGCCGTGCTCGGGGCTGGGGTGCAGGGAATGGTCCTTCCTCATGGCACTAACGGTCTGCAAGGGAGTGCAGCCCCTGAGGGCTCCTGAGAGCCCGACCTGGGCCAGGGCTGTGGGTGCTGAGGGGAGCGGCAGGGTGGTGACAGAAGCAGGGGTAGAACCCACAGAATTCTGAACTCGGGGCTTCAGGCCAGAAGGAGGAGCTGGAGACGCTGGCTTGGGCTGCACAGGGAGGCCAGCGTGTCCACGCACCCTGTGTCTGTGGCCTGGGGCTGCCCGTGCTCGGATCATGGCCCTGACTCCGGAGGTTGTGTCTGGGGTACTGCCCTCTTTCCTTCCTTCCACCTATGTGTCTGAGTGACAGGAAGCGTGTTGTCTCTGTGACCCAAGGCTGGGACACTGGGAACACCAGAGGCAAACAGCTTGGTTTGGGAGTCAAGATGAGGCATTTGCTTAAAGATTGAGTTCTGGATGTTTCCTCAGGGATCTGTGGCCAGGGGCTGGGGCTTCAGGAAGGCAAACTAGAGTTGTGGGTTTGGAAGCGAATGGCATGGGAGGCCCCAGATGAAGCCAGTGGTTGGGAACCGAGGAAGTGCTGGCATTCCCCAACAGGAGTGTGGACTGGCCAGCAGCACAGGCACAGAGACCAGCCGTGAAGGGGCTGGCTGCTCAGACGGCAGCGTTCTGAGGACTGAGTGCGTCGGGAGGGGAGGGCTTCAGGACGGCTTGCAGTGGTGCTGGTGCTGCAGCAGCCAATGTTGGGTTTAGAGTTTTGAGAGCCACTGGGGAGTAGGGATTGGGGCCAGACTTCAGTGCAAAGAGGCAGGGGAAGGAAGGATCACTCATTTATTGAACGCCAAAGCCAAGGGCTGTGCTAGACCTGTTATTGCACGTGTTCCCTCATGGCCATGGAGGACAGGCCCTGCCGTCTTACTTTCCAGTGGAGAAAAAACCGAGAGAGCTGGTCCAGGGCCCTCAGCTGGAACCCAGACCTTGCGCATCTGACCCCAGTGTCAGTGCCCACGCTGGGGAGGGTGGGGGCCAGTGTCACCCAAGAGGCAGCACCCTGGACCCGTCTCTTCACAGGCTTCGCGGTGCATAGACGGAGATGCAGAGCGAAGGAAACCGTGAAAGCACTGGGATGTACTCTCTACATTCTCAGCTGGGGGCTGGTGCCGGTGGGGGCTGGTGCCGGTGGGGGAGGAAGACGCTCGCAGGTCTGAAGAGCAAGAAAGCAGCGACTGGCCTTTATTCTGAATGCTTGGGTGACAGATTTAAAACTTGACTAACTTCACTCCAGAATAATCTCACTATCTCAGGAATGACCTCGAGCTTGAACATTTTCCCTATAAATCTATAAGTTAGTGCTGGGCACAAATCCATCCGTTTCACACAGAAAGGAGCTGCTCGGTGTGGGACATGCCGATGTGTCAGAAGGCAGTGGCATGCACATGGGGGTGGCGAAAAGTCAATCTTAAATCACCAAGTACACGACAAAATCTCTAAAATTAAAGAAATGAAAAGATTTTTTTTTTTTTAAAGCCTACAGTGAAATAATTATCTCAGTCTGTGGATAGAGCAAATTTGGGGAGAATCAAAAATTTGGATTTCTGGATATTTTTTTTGTTTTTTAAGGAAACTTTGCAATAGTAAATTAAATATTTTTGGATGTAGGTTAAGATGACTTACTTAGCTGTAGCGTTGACAATGTGGAAAGTATAAAGACAGATTCTGGGTTAGCAAGGGTACCTCCAAAAATGCTTGGCCTCTGCAGACTGCTGACCCCTAGCAGTAAAATGTCTATATTTTCTTAGGGCCACTGCTTAAGAAATGAATTAAAAATAATGTCTTTTGTACCAGATCTCTAGCCAAAACATTCATATTTTGCTTCATCGGCAGAGAGACCTGAGCTGTATCTTTGCGTCTTTTTGCTAAGTGTTCCCATTCTGTTAACGGAGCTATAATTAACTCACAGGATGCCAGGCAGCTAGATTCGGCCAGGCGCCAAGAAATCAGCCCAATTACTATACTCACATTGTCAGTAATGCCCACTTCACAGCTTCTGCTAATTTGAAATGGCAAGTTCCAACTTTCCATAGTAAAATTACCATTTTTGTACTATTCCATTGCATGGTGATATTTGTCCATTATTTTGGCTATGTAAACTTGGTATTATAATGACAATTAGTTGTTGAGCATTTTCTAAAATGATTTGCAATCCCATGTCTTAAATGGAAAACTCACCCCTGCTCTTGCTGGCCTGATTGGGTTGTACATTGTGCTCTGTTTTCGGCAGAGAAGCTTCAGGAGGCATGATCTAGGCCAGTGTGTCTCTCAAAGTGTGTCAGAGTGCAGCCGGAGGCCCCGTAAACTGGTCGTTACTGGCCTGCAGCGCTCAGAAGCTCAGACCAGGCGTTTAGAAACATTTATAGCATCTTGACATTACAGTGACATCCAAGTGGCATTTTTATTGTATTTTATAAAAATACCCGTCCACGGCAGATTGGAAATTTAAAAATCTGGGGAGTGTCCTTCCCTACAGATGTTTCAGAGGCGCTGATCATTATTTAACCCCCTAATCTCTGGTTGGATTTCATAATAATAATTTACTTTGGACGAGGCAGAGTATTTTCTTTTCTGCTGGGCATAATCACTGAGGGAGAGGCTTCGAAAAGGAGAAGGCAGGGGTCCCCAGAGGCAAGCAGGGGCCCTTGGGAGAGACAGATGACCCTGCCTGGCTGGCAGCCCGAAGTGTGGGCCTCCCTGGGGGTGCTGGTGTCCTCTGAGCATGCCTGTCAGGACCCGAGGGTTCCTCCTCTTGGGCCCCAGTGCTGGCTGGGCATCTCGACCCCACTTGCCTACCTGCCTACCTGCCATCTTGTAATCCCACTATGATCAGACCCTGATGAGTCCAGATTGCTCCCTCTGCCCCAGCCAGTCAGTCACCAGCTCTCCATTCAAGCTCCTGACTGGCTCTTGCATCTGCTCACCCCTCTTTATGCCCCTTGCCCTGAGGCACGGTTCCCCAAACCACAGGTAGCCAGGCCACGTCCTGCCCCCCACCCGCGTTTGCATGCCCCAGAAGCCAAATAGGGTGTTGACATTTTTCAATAGTTAAGAGTATTTTGTGATACATGAAATCATATGAAACTCAAATTTCAGTGACCATAAATAAAGTTCTTTTTTTTGTGTGTGTGTGTTAAAATATACCTAACATAAAATTTAACCATATTAACCATCTTTGAGTGTACGGTTTGGTGACATTAAGGTCACTGACATAGTTGTGCATCCCTTACCACCGTCCATCATCCCATACCAAAACTGTAAATAAAGTTTTGTTGGAGCACAGTCGTGCTCGTCTGTTTACGTGTTATCTGTGCCTGTCTTTGTGTGGCAAGGGCAGAGCTGAGTACTTGCGGCAGAGAACATATGCCTGCAAAGCCAAAAACACTTACTGTCTGGACCTTTGCAGAAAAAGTTTACTGACTGCTGCCCTAGTGCATATTCTTGTCAGGTCCTGTGTAGTTCCATACCTTTCCAGTCTGGCTACCCCCGAGTGATTTTCCTAAAATGCAATTCTGTTGATGAACTCATCAGTTAAAATACTTTAGTGGCATCCCATAGGCTAATATTGTGTTCCTGGGAACGCCAGTCTCCGAATAATAACACTAACGTTATTCAAGGCCCTGAAAAGTCCTGCAGAAAAGAAAATCATCATCATTTTTTCTAATCACCTATGGACATCCTACAGCAGGAATTGGCAATCTTTCACTGTACAGAGCCAGATGGTAAAATACTCTAGGCTTTGCTGGCGACACGCCTTCTCTTTTGCAACCACTCCCTTCTGCTATAAAGTAGCCACAGACAATACATAAATGGTGGGCATGTTCCAAAAAATTTTTTTATTTAGAAAAATAAAACAAGCCACGGGCCAGATTTGCTGTGCTGGCCCCTGCTGTATGGGCCAGCGGTTCTGAAAGTGTGGTCTCAGACCAGCAGCACCCAATCACCTGGGCGTTAGTTAGAAGGGGAGATTCTTGGGCCTCCTCCAGACCTACTCAATGGGAAGCTCTGGGGAGGGCCAAGCACCTGTCTTATCCAGCCGTCCCCGCCGGCTAAGGTGTGAGAACCCCTGCTTTGGAACCACAGAACACACTTCAGGGATGGCAGCCTCAAGAATGAGGGCCCTTTGAGATCTGGCCTCTGACCAATTTCTGCCCCTCGTTCAGCACCTACTACATTCAGGCGGAACTACCTGGAGGTTCCAGAGCGTGTCATCCGTTTCCCGACCCCCGTGTTTATGTAGGTGTCCTTCTCTACCAAATGGCCCCCTTCTCCTGCCATCTGCCTCTTCCCTAACTTCCGCTGGTCATTTGACTCGACTCAGGTGTTAACTGTCATGAAGTGTGTTTGGAACCTCCCAGCCCCACCGCTGCCCCCATCTGTTGGGTTTTCCCCTGCACTTGGGCAGCTGCCAGTGCGTCCTTGAGCTGGGCACTTCTCGGGTGTGTCGTACCGTAGTTGTCGGTTTTCCCGTCTGCCTGGCCCACTTGGATGTGGGCTCCTTAGAAGGGGCCATTTGACTCACCTCAGTTTCCCATCACACATGAGGCACCACAACATGCTTGCTGAGCAGTTCAGTGAGTGAGTGAAGGAACACTGTACTTCGGCATGGTGCCCGCTTTCGGGTCGGGGTGTCGGGTCTTCGTGTGAGGAGATGGGGAAGTCAAGTCAGCACCTGGGGTTCCTGGCTTTCTGTGGTCCCAGAGGTGGGAGAATCCCCATCAGTTTCCTCTTCTCCCCGCTCTGAGTCACTGACTGATTGATGTTTGGAAATTGTGACTCATCTCGTTAGAGAAGGAAAAGGAAATTTTGTTCCCCCCATTCTCTCTCCCTTTCAAATAAGTAATAAATAAAAGCAGCTGACATTCCACTTGGTGCAATAAGAAGCATTTAAATGCATTTCTGGTTTTCATAATTGGTAGCTTCTTGTAGAAAGGTGCTTATTAGAAGAAGAAAACTTTCTTGTGTATTTGTTTTCTGCCTTCTCGTCTGTAAAATTATAAAGCCAGCCGTCGGTGTGGGAATTGGCCCTCGCTCTTTTTAAAGTTATTTGTGGCAGTTCACGTTTTACCAGTGGAGAGTTAAGCAACTTCTCTTTTAGTAAGAAATGTGAGGTGTACCCTCTCCGCCTTCAGAGTTTCAAAATGAGTTCACCGGGGTGGTGAGTAATGATGTCTTAAGCTGGCTTATTAAATGTGAAAGAATAAGATCTTCTAGGTTGACATCATATACCAAATATAGATAAGTCCTCCATCAGCTGGACTCAAGGCCTGCGGCCCGTGCTGGTGCCAAAACACGGTTGAATCTGGTGATGTCTGTTTTGTCTCATGACATTGACAGTTGAAATGGATGCACTGCCTTGCTTTTTAAGAGTCTTCTGGGAAATCAGAAAAAAAATGGTGTTAGTTCACTTATCTCTGTAATATTGGAATTTTAGAGCTTGGCATTTCAACACCGGCCTTTTATTCTCTTCGTGTTCAGCATGTTCTAAATGTCTTAGGCCCTTGGTTCTGGAAAACTCACCAATGAAGCCAATGTCTTTTCAAATCGCTTCATACATGTTTGCCATTGTAATTATTTTATTATCCCCATCCTTATTATTTGTCAGACAGTATGCCTAGTGTCCCAGGTACCTTTATGTGTTATCTAACTAAAGTGCGCAGCAGCCTTATGATGCAGGTGCCGTGCTGTCCCCTTGTAGAGAGCAGACACCACAGCTTAGAGGGGCTCCCTGGCGTCCGGTCACATAGCCGTCAGCAGGTGAAGTCAGGACTCGCTCGTGGGTCTGCCTGCCTTGCTCACTGCTGAGCAGAAACCAGCTCTGTGACACCCAGGTTTCCCGGCTGCTGATGCCTGGGGTCTCACCAAATAAGAAATGTAGCACAAATAAGTATTTTAACTGGGAAGCTGTTTTTTTCTTTTTTTTTTTGAGGGCAGTGTCACTGGCCCTCGTATGTGGGACCCGAACTGGGGCCGCTGGCATCCCAAGCCAGCGCTTAACCAATGCTCCACTCGTCCGGCCCATGGGAAGCTGTTTTAATGCAGGTTCCAGGAAGGGAGAAGACGGCTTGGGGTCCGCTCTGTGCCATCTCCCTGGTGGGTCCACTGCTCCTGGTTATGCTGCTCTCGTGAAGCTGTGAGGGAAGAGGAACAGTTCCCTTCTCAGTAACAATATTAGCCAGCCTTGCTGCCTGCCTTCATGGCCCTGACCACTTCACGTTTATTCTCTTATTTAACCTTCACAACTCCCCAGGAGGTAGGCATATATCGTGGCCGTTTTATAGATGAGGAAGCTGAGGAGCTTGCCCAAGCCACTTAGCTGGTGCCCAACAGAGCTGGGTTTCTGCTCCTGGGTCAGTGTGCTTAGCCCTGGGCCGCCCACCTCCACAGTCTGGTTTGTCCTAGGTTTGGCCCCTCCTGGGCCAGTTAAGACTGTCCTTACTGTGAGGCCCTTTCCAGGCCCCTCAGGCCATGGGGCTAAGAGCTGGGTTGGCCTAGGGAATAAGCCAGGGAGCTGTTTCCACCAAGGGCAAATCAAATGAGGGAACTTAGCAGAGAAGGCAGCCCGCGGCTTGGACCTGGGGGTTTGCACTGGGCAGCAGGAGGCTGGCATGTGGCCGAGCTGACAGTCACGTTGTTGTCCGCTCCCCTGAAGCAATCTAATACTTGCCAAGCCTCAATCATAAAGTTGAAAGGAAAAGAGAGCAGCTTTGGAGCAGAGAGAAATCAGCACTGCCGTCTCTTCCCGTAGTACAGAGGGATGAAGTGCACGCAGCCACATTTGACAGGAGGTCAGCAGTGCCTCCGTACACAGTACCCTTGGCAGTGCCAGCGTTAGGTCATTTCCATTTCTGTGTTGGGAATGGCCTTTTGCAGATACTGTCTATATTTATCACCAGCTAACTTATCAGCATATGACACCAGATACGCAAAATGGTGATCTGACTCATGAAAGAATAGATAGCTCATGACTCGATGACCAAGTAAATCAGTTTTAGAAAATCAAGTGGATCCAACCTGTCCCTCAGAAAACTGTGTAATGAATGGTCTAAGAGGAACGTTAGTTCAGACCTTTCTGAAAACAGCTAACTTAAAAATGTTTGTACTTCATTGACCCAACACTCTCATTTTTAAAAATCCAACCTCAGAAGAAAATTAGAAATGTGGTCAAAGCTTTCGGTTTGTTATGGTGTTATTTATAATACTTAAAAAAAAATACGGGAACAATCTAATGTTCAATATAGGAGAATAGTTCAGTTCATTCATTGAAATGATTATGTATCTGATATTATTTTCCCAGAATATTTAATAACATGGAAAATTATCATGATAGAACTTAAAGAATTACAGATGCTGTATCAGCCTAGTTTTATGAAAGAAAAATATACACAAATATGCACAACATGAGTACGTGCACACATAGCATAACACGTGCAAATGCGACAACGTATTTACGGGCTGGTGCACATAAGTACCCAGGAAAAAGACTGGGAGGAAAGAAGTCTGGGACTTAGCAGGGATTATTTTTGGATGGTGTGAGATCGTTGGATTAAAAAAAAATTTTTTTTGCTGTGCTTTCCCATCAGATTTTCCAGATTTTCTATTGTGAGAACATTACTCTTTAATTCGAGAATTTTCTTAACTGAGACAATGTTTAACTATGCAAAAGAGAGAAGACAGTCTTTCTGAAAGGCTCTGGTGTTTCTTAATCTACCCAACAGGCCATTTTGAAGTGGAAAACAGCGGTGAAGTCCAACAGACAGGAATCCCAGCCTCCCATTTATGCGCTGTGGCGAGTCCCTCAGCCTCTCTAAGTCTCAGTGTCCCCTTCTGTCAAATGCAGGGCGTCTTAGCACCCGTCCTGTGAAGTTGTGGGAGTGATTAAATAAGACCAGGGACGTGCGCCCCTGGCTGGGACACGTGTCTGGAACATCTGCTATTATTATTCCTACTATTGTCGCTGTGGTTCATCAAGTCCCATCCATGTGCCAGACTCCTTGTGAAGTGTGAGGGGTGTTACAGTGGGTAGAAATAGTCCCACTCCACCAGGAGCGGCCCACCGGCGGGTGGGAATGGGCGCCAAAGCCTGGCAGGCGCTATGTAAGGAAGCGCAGGCGCGTGGAGCTCTGGAGGGTGGGGGGAAACGGGAGTGTTGTGCGCTGGGCCGGAACCCAGGGGTGGGAGCCAGCAGCAGAGCCCCGGAGGGTCCCGTGAGGCCACAGCAAAATGGGAGCATTTAGGAGACCAGAAGCTAGAGAGCTTGGTTAAGTGGGAGGGGTGACCAAAAGGGTGTCTAGGGTGGCACTGAGGTTTTCAATGGGAATCTATCCAAGAGAGGGTTCTTTTTACATCTTAAGGAGGTAGTACCTTTATTTTAAGGAAAAACAGACTTTTTTCCAGAGTGTTCCCCTCATCTGAGTTGAGTGTGTGTGTGTGAAACAGGAGACAGCATGGTTAGACAGAGGTATCTCCACTTTTGAGTTGCCAATACTTTGCCTCCGACCCCCCTTCCCCCTCTTCTTTAACCCTCCACCTGGGACTGTTTGAAACTCCTTTTCACCCTGTCCTGTCTAAGAAGAATCTTACTCTGTTCTCCTAAGCACCTTGCTTTTCCAGTCATTCATTATTTGGCAAGACCAGAGGCTTCGGAGGCTGGGGAGCTCCGCCTCCTCAGGGACCATCAGGAGGCCCTTTGCTCTGCAGAGCAGTGTGAGGCGGCCATGGAAGCCCAAGTAAGAGCTCTAATTATTTCTGTTGAAACTGATTATATTGAGGGTGGAGTGCATTGCCTTTAATTTCTTTGTGTGCGTGTATTTTTTTTTTCCCCTCACAAGAAGCATATTCTTTTCTTTCCTGTTTGTTCCTGCTTGATTTGGGGAGGCTGCTGTTTTCATTGCCTAATTAATGGGGAAACGTTCTATTGAGGATTTCATCGTGTACGTGTTCTCTGTTTGAACATGGTACAACCTGTGGACCCTTTAAAACATAGTTACATGCTTGACTCTTTATAGGGCAATAACTAGATTAATTTTGCAGTGCTTTTCAGAATACCATTGTTCTTTTTAAGAGAATAGGTTGGCTGTTTTAATAAGACTTGAATGCCATCAAGACGCCTTAAATTGGCACAGTTGCTCTCTAATAGCATGGTCCCTTAAAATGAATTTTAGAGAACGTTTTATGGCTGCCTCTCTTAAGACTGCCTCAGCTAGATGCTCCTTCTACCCTAGACCACAGTTACGAATCGTGTTTTACCTTAATGTTCTTTTTAACCACATCGTTCACTAGCTTTTTAGCTTATAGCGAGGTTCATTGTGTGTGTCTTGCCCCATTCCAGGTTTTACTAATGAGATTCATTTTGTAAAGGAGAATTGAAAAATTAATTGGATGATTAATTGCAAGATTCTTGTTCTTACCAAGGGAAAGCTATACAAATCACGGCTTCAGATAAAATTCTCAATGAGCCCTTAATACACACTTTTTGATTTGATATTTTTAAGAGCCTGATCTTGTAAAGAGAATTCAGTGAGATGAAAGATTTTCATTTGGTGCCTTTGCCACAACTGTAATCCCATTGTAAGGCAGTGTGTTGTTGGAACAGAGTAAAGCGTATGGAGTCAGAGGGTTTCTCCCCACCTCCTGCTGCCCATTTGAAAGTCTCTGCTTGGCTTGTTGCTGTGCCCTGTGAGAAAAGGTGAGCTTGACCAAGGCCTGTCTCATAAGGAGGACTGAGCACTGGGGAGGGCTGGGTGTGGTAGGGGTGAGTGAGCAGGGAGGAGGCACGGGAGCTTTCTCTCTAGGGCTCCTGTGGGTGGTGCTGTTAGTGAGGACCCGAAAGGGACTAGTTTGGGGGAGCTGTGAAGAATGAGGTTGGTGTTCAGAAAGTTTGAAATACTAGTGGGATACTAGATAGAGATCTATAGATCTATAGCGGTATTGAGATACTAGTGAGATCGTACCAAGATACCTCCAAGCGGAGCTGCCCAGCAGATAGGCTGGCCCTCAGGAGAGTGGCGTAGATATGGGAGCCACTGACCTGCAGATAGGTGCGACCTCTGTGTCCTGTGGCACTTCTAGTAGTGTGATCATAGGAAAATCGTTTAACCTTAATCTTCGGTTTTCTCTGTAAACTAGACATAAAAAGAACTTCTGTATAAAGTTGCTGTGAGGATTGAATGAGCTTAATGCACACGAAAACACTTTGTAAACTCTTAAGCTAGCAATAAATATTAGTTGTTACTGTTATCATCATTCTTATGTTAAAATATAATTTGCCCAACCATTTGGGAAGCATTGCACTCCATAGCCCCACGTGGAGATTTGCTGTGCACATTATTATCTGTTTTTTTCTGTTGTTTGTTCATTCAGTCACAATATTGATTAGTATTAGAACAACTAAAGCAGTATATTTTAAAAAGCAACAGGAGCGGCTGTTCTTTGAAGTGTTCTATAATCATTAAAAATTGTGTTTGCAGAGAAAGAATTTGTAGTGTCTAGGCAGGCTTAAACAAAACAAGCAGCTTAGGAAGTATCTATAGAGTATTATTACAATTATAAAAGAAACACACAGAAAAGATCCTGGAAGGAACTATGCCAAAATAGTGAGTACAGGCACACCTCGTTGTATTGTGCTTCTCCCTGTTGCACTTCACAGATGTTGCATCTTTTTTTACAAATCGAAGGCAAGACCCTCCACCAGCAAAAAGTTATGACTTGCTTCATTGCTGTGGTCTGAAACCAAACCTGCAATATCGCCAAAGTATGCCTTAGGAGGTCGGACTTGGAGTAATTTTTGTTCTTTATTGTACTTTTCTGTGCTATAAGCATACATTACCATGGCATGTATTAGTTCTGAAATCAGAAAAACAAATTAGTTAACAATGACAATACTACCCCTCCCAAAAAAAAAATGCAGATGGGATTTAGGTGTCTGAAGAACTGAAAGAGGACAAATGTATTGATTTCATCTTCTTAGTATTGTCCTGTATTCATCCTGCTTTAAATACCATTTTTCATCTGGCAGTGAAAACGTGAATCTGACTACACAGAAACTGTAGGAATGAAACCAAAATGTCCCTAAGCAGAGTCTCGAATTACTCTGCCCTTTCGGGATCGCCTATTTAAATTTTTTGATAATGAAATTTGATCTTGATTTCAGTGAAAGCTATTGTGTATTAATCTAACATTTCTATTTAGTGAATGTTTTCAGCAGCCTGTAGAGACCAGGGATAATGAATTGTTATTTATCTTGTATTTTGCCCGTGAGTGCCATGGAATCTGGTTTGCAGGCAAACGTAAATGGATATACTTATGTCTGCCCCTGTCATGCATAATAAGATGGTGGAAGTGCGCTAAGCATTCTTCTCTGGGAGAAGTAGGTTTCTCCAGTGCCTTCATAATTCTTGACCCCTTTCCTTCATTATGAGAACACCCTATTTATCAATTTCAGATTTCTGATTTGGCCTGGAGCACTTACTATTAAACTGTAGCTATAATTTGTGCCTCTGTTCTACATTTGGGGTGTCCTTGTTAACCTTCTTCTAGGACTCTTGCCCTGCCTGGCTGCTGTTACCTACGTCTTCCGGTTCTGCCTGCTCTGTGCCACCTGCCACCTTCTCCAAACCCAACCCCTTCTCTCACCTCTCAGGAAAATTCCTCATATAACCTCCATTCCTGCCTCCAATTTTAGTGCCAGAAAAACATGCTGTCCTCACTGTATTTGGATAGCCAATCTTCCTTTTAACTGATATTTTGTGGCTAATTGGGGAGAGGGGTGGGGATCATGTTGGTAATTGCTCATCCATCCATCCATCCATCCATCCATCCATCCATCCATCCATCCATTTATTCATCTCTTCAGTGCATTTCCCTGGCGGGGCTCCCGTGCTGGGAGCTGTTGAGTCACGGTGAGCAAGACAGACATGGATCCTGCCCCGGTGTTGGGCCGGGTGTTTCATCCCTGGATCCAAGCATTGGCCTTTTTTCCCCTCACCTCTTCTGGCTCTTCAGAGGTGATTGCCCCTGTTCGTGGGGTGGACAGCAGAGGTGGGAGGGCACTCTGTGGAAAAGGAGAAGCGAAGGGTCAGGATGGAGCAGCAGACCTGAGTCTGGTCCCAATCGGTTACTAAGGGGCCGGTGTCCCCATCTGAAATGGCACAGTAACCATGGTAAGGCCACCAGAAATTTAGTACTGATTAGCATGGGCCAGTATTTTATAATAACAGACCTTTCGCCTCAGCAGCCCTGTGATATAGGTTGGCTGTTTTTGTCCCTATTTCACATACAAAAAACCTGAAGCTCAAAGACATATCATGAAATGATGGAGCAGGAACTTGGATCCGCTTTGGGTGACTGAGGACTGTACTCTTCTCATTGCACTAAATAGCAGATTGGCTTGATGATCATGTCCCAGAGTGCTTTGCAAAGAGCACAAGTTGCAGAGGGCGTGCCTGGGAAAAAAGACTTAGTGACCAGCTGACTTCAGGAAACAGACAGTGAGCCCCTCTGAGTGAGTATCCAGTCCATGATAGTGTTAACGTCACTTGGTGCCTCGCCTGTCCACCCAGCACGCACTTTCTCGACACCCAGGAGGCATGCATAGCTGTGGTTACAGGTGCAGTGGGGCCTGGGCAAGCCACTGAACCCCTCTGGTCTCAGCCATGGCAGCTGTAAGGACCCCACTTCGTCGGATTGTTATGAGAATTAGATGAGTTAATACAAATAAAGTACCCAGAGCACCTGGTGCATGGGAAGTGCCTCATGTTCTGTGCGTTGGCTGTTAATATTGCTGACGTTGTTATTGCTGGTATTGGCTCAGGGCAGAGAATGGCGGAAACACATCTAGGCCCTAAGAAGTCAGAAAGAGAAAGCCGGCTTTGTGTTATCCATCGTTTCCTGTGCTCTTTTGCCACCGTGCCCTTTTGACCACGAAATGCCCACCTGCATCCTGGAAACCATGGCTCCGCGGGACACTTTGGAACTGCTGGTTCAGGTGGTTTTGATGACTTTGTACAGATTCAGAATCCAGCAAGCCAACTTCGGTGCCTTCAAACTGTCTCCATGGAATGCTGTTGGTGTCAGGGTTGGAAGGGGCTACAGCAGGCTGCCAGCCCACCCTGTCTGGGTCCAGGCCTCATGCGGAGGACAGTTTTATTTGGACCAGAGCAGACGTGGACATCTCTTTCCTACAAGCCTAGAAATGAAATAGAAGGACTTGAGAAGCAGGCTTCTTATCTATCACCACCAAATTGCAAGAGGGGCAAGGCACTCCCTCCCCCTCTCCCTCTCCTCCTCCTCATCCCTTTCCCCTCTCCCCCTCTCTCTCCCTCCCTCTTCTCTCTCTCAGTGTGTAAGGTTTAATGGTGATGGTGGATGTCGCAGAGCCATCACCTTCACCTTTGGTTCTGTATCAGGCTCAGAGAGCGCCTGACAACGATGAACCTATTTCTAGCCAAATAGAAAAGTCATTCCCATGCTTTTGCCACCACACATCCTCAGAGATGGCAGATCTGCGCCTGAGGGCTTGGACCTTCCTCAAACAGCAGCATGTGGTTAGGGCTGCGTTCCTGACTCAGCTTTGTGAATCTCACCAAAAAAGTATCCCAAGGAGCAGAGCTGCGGCCTCCGCTAAACCTCCACAATAACCTGAAGTAATCACCCTGTGTTCCAGGTTCATGAAAGTGTTGTGTTCACAGTAATCACACAGTGGGCCCTGATGAGCTATCAATTATAAAGGGAATCCATGAAGATACATCACGGTTGTAATCTATCTAAACCAGATCTGTTGGGATAGAATAAATGTTAGACATTTAATCATGCTGAAAGCGGTCTTAGAGTTCTGAAGTGTCAGTAGGCTCAAACCTCTGGGAAGAGAATGTCTCTGTGTTCCTTACGCAGTGAAGATACAAGGTAATTCTCCCAGCTTCTAACGTGTTCACAAAATTGGGATCATCCTTTTCAAAAGTGTCATCCTGAGGCCGTGAACAAGCACCTGTCCTTGAAGGAGAGTGTGCAGCATCAGTTTTTTTGGGACGTCCTGGGCAATGGCGAGGGCACAGTCCTGGCACCCAGCGGGCGTCCAGTGCTGCTCTGTCATGGCATGAGGACCCAGCTCGACAGGCTTGCATGGGCCTCACTTCCAGTGCACTGAGCAGGTCGCTGTGCCTGTGTCCTCAGCTGGAAAATGGGGGCATAAGACGTGGTTGTGGCTTTCAGTGAGTCAGCGCAGGCAGAGTGTTTAGAACAGAGCGTGGCTTGGAGTACGGCAGGTCAGCATTGGTCACTAACGTGGTGGAGGCTTGACGAGACGTCCACAGAACCCCCAGATAACCAGAGGAAGCTGTGAGGATGTGCAGGGAAGACGCACTGCTTGCCGTTGAGATTTTGGGAGAAGCCAGGTGCCCAGGAAGCAGTTCTGTGTACAGACGGTCTGTTGTGGACACTGATGGTTGTTCGTGCCACCCACCAGGTGCCCTGGGTCCGGAGCTGGTCACTGCTGTTGAGGCACCTGCAGTCCTGGGCAGGGGGCAGGCCTGAAAGCAGACATGTAGTTTATAAAATATAGTATAGTACAAATATATGCCATTGTAACGTAATGAGTGGCAGAAACCCCAAAATGCGAGGTTCATTTCAAATGGAAGATCTGAGAAGATAATACTTGAGTTATACCCTCCAGATGCGCCAGTCAGGGGCTGTCCGGGGAGCTTATCCAAAGAGAGGGACCAGGAAGTGCATTTCCTCCCCGTGCCCAGGAGCCGAGTGGCCCCTCAGGAGTGGATTCGGGCCACCCAGACTCTGAGAAGGGCCTCACTCACTCATTACTTATTGACTCAGTGCCTGTCCTTCCCTCGCCTCCCCCAGGCTGACTTTCCCTCCTCAAAGGTGGCTCTCTGGGGGAAATGGGCACAGGCCAGCAGGCTGCATGGGGGCTTGGAGCTGGGACCATTGGAGGCCCCATCCCCTCCCCTCTGGTGTCCACCACCCTCACCAGGGCTAGAGGCCCGCTGCGCCTTCCATCTGCTGGCACTGCTCCCAGAGCCCAGGTGGTCAGCTCGCTTCCCGTCATGCCCCAGAGGCAATGCCCGGTTCACCTCAGCTGGGCCTTTCAGGTGCCTCTGAAATTTCTCAGCCTCCCATTCTTAGATGATGGCCTAGGGGGAGTCTCTTTAATGGCACTCATATTTTTCAGTTTTATTCTTGGAGGGTAAGCCTACCTTTTGTGGTTTGGGGCTATCTTGCCATTGTTCCCTTTGTGTCATTGACTAGTGGCATTGAAAGTGGGGAGCATTCTAAACAAAGGGAAATAGTCTTTAGGGGATGATGAGTGGTCCTGGATTGCTGGGTATACATGAAGTCATGTATATTACATACATGTACATTACATTATAAAAACGCTTTATGGGGAGAAAGAGAGAGAGAGAGCACGCAAGCAGGGGTGAGTACATGTGCAGCTTGTCAAAGGGAGGGAAGGTTTTTGTGGGATGATTGTGCAGATGAATGAGGCCCACCCTGCTGTCCCCACCCCTCATCCCCATGTGCCAGGGCCTATGCTCTGCCCAGGTGACAGTGCTGTCAGGCAGTTTGTGTCCTTGGAAGAAACTGGAGTATGAGGGAGAAGTAACAAAAGGAGCAGACCCCGTGTGTGTGGGTTTGTGGACACCTTTCCCTGCAGAGCTATCCTAACAGTCGTTGTCGTGACCATCCTGTGTAGACCTGGCTTTTCGTGCGCCGTTTGTCCCGAGCACCCACAGTGACCAGAGACTGTGCTGAGTGACCAGCGCCTCGGTGCCAGGACCTGGTTTCTCTCTCATACGTGGTGGTGGCATTCTTTGATTTGTGCTCTGGAAAGGCCACTGAGGCTGCAGCGCAGATGGGGACAGTGGACATGAGCAGTGGAGGACTTACCCATATCATACAGCTGGTAACTGACAGGGCCTGACTGGCAGCTCCCCAGTCCTGCCCATGCTATTCCTCTGGGGCCCCTTGGCGCCACTGTGTGTCCTGGCTCCTGTGTTCTGAAGTCCCCTCTGAGACAGGTATGAGAAGGGAAGGCCCAGGTGGTGCTTCATGGCTGCCCTGGTTACCTCTGTTCTTCGATCCGTAAACCTACAGTGCTCCCCTCTGATCAGGTCACATAGCACGTCGTCAGTGTGATCCCCTGGGCCGAGCAGATCTGCCAGGAATGCCCGAGGGTGGGCTGGATGGGCGAGCAAGTGGAGGGGCTTCTCGATAGAGGACAAGACATGGACTCCATGGCCGCCTCGTGCCAGGACGTCCACCCATCCCAGAGGGACTTGATAAGTCCATCGCAGCACTGACACCCAGCCCTATGATTTGGGTCCCAGCTGCCTTCAGAAAGGGGCTATTTGGAATCTTTTTCCGTTTAACACATTTGCGACTTAGCTAAGTGTCTTTTTCAGAGACTAATAAAGCCTTAACAGCTTCTGAAACACCACACTAGACCTGATAGTGGCTGACAATTTGGATTCCGTCTCCAGTGGGAAAGATTCAAAACTGCAGGTTTTAGAAGCTTTTAAAAGCTGCTTATTGGTATAATGTTCATTGAACACAAATTCTTTTGCAAATAATGGCCTGCAACTGCTTTAAAGAAATAAAAACTCCACTTGCTTAGCAGGGGCATGTATCTGTCAATGGTAAAACCACAAACACACATTCTATTAGCTGATTTGTTTAATTAAACCACATCCTTGAAATGATCCGCAGCATATGAAGGGACAATATGTGTACCACACTTTCTGAAAAAATATGTAAAGGGTCCCCAGAAACAAATAATCATAATTTATTCCAGACAAATCTTTCTTCTCTCCAGACCTGTTTTCTCATCTGTAAAATGAGAGAAGGCCTGGGATGCCCACGAAATCCTTGAGTAATGCAGTCTGAAGACTGTTACTCGGAGTAATTGTGATGCCTTAGGGTTTTATCCATTTTCCCCTTCTATCTTCACATAAAAGTTAAATGGTAGAAGAGGATTCCCATATCAAATGGATATTGAAATACGAGACTCAAGAGCCCAAGACTGGCCGGAGTGGATCTGGTCAACCCTGTCCAGCCTCGCCGTTGCTTGTAAAGGGGCTCAGACCCTGGTAGTGAGGGCCCAGGCAGAGCCTCTCACGCCGTTAGCCCTGTGCAGGCTGTTCCTGCCGCCCAAATGGGAGGCAGAGGTGGGGGGGGAGGTGGCTGTGAGCCGAGGAGGAGCAGGTCCCCAGGCTGCAGCCCACCAACCTGTGGCGTGGGGCCTCCCTTCCCCATCAGTGAGGAGCGCTGGCGGGACCACCCAGTGGGTGAGTGCTGAGAACTTAGGTAGGCAGAGCCTAGGTCTTACAGTGAGCACCCAACAGCTGAGGCCGTCAGCACCCCAAAGACCTTCAACTACCTGGGCTGAGTGAAGCAAACAGACAGCCAGATTTCCTGAGCCTTCAAGAGAGAGCGCTTACATTTAGATTAGGAAGATTCAGCTCTCTTACCCACAAAAGTGACCGAATCCTACTTTTTAACATTTCACCTCCTTTTTTACAAAACTCGAATTCTCACAATAGAGAAAACTCTGATGTCAAGTTATTTCTGAATTTTCAGCTTTTCCAATATGTGGGCTTATAGAATCATACGCTGTCCGTAGTTGAAAGGAACTTAAGATGTACCAGTTATTTCAAAGTTGTAAAGCAGAGACCAAAATAGTTTGAAGCTAAATTTTAAGCCTCTTTGGCCAGATCAAAGAAACCCAAACTTCTAAAAAATACCAAATTAGCTTTTTAAGCATAGTTTCTATCTTTAGTTGAAAAATGTGTGCAGTGTGTGCTCCTGGAGCCTACTTAAATGTATCCATTGAAATTAGCATTTATCTTGAAAATGAGGCCTTTGGCCTGCACTAATAAAGTCACTCTCTCTGCCCTTGACCTCCGTGTAGACCAGGGCCCCCCACTTTTCCTTTCTTAGTTCATCCCTGTCTTCTCACTGGAGTTAGTTGTGGTATAAGTTATACTCTTGGAAACCAAGATAAATACATGTGGAATAGAACTTTCAGTTTACATGTCATAAATTAAAATGGATGTTCCTATAGCGGGCATAATCTGAAATATTTGTACTTGGGTTTCAAATGTGTTACATGATGCTCTTTGTAGCAGATTGGCCTTTCTAATTGCTGTGCTTGTTAAAATTCAAGTTAGTCTTTACTTTCCTAGCAGACGTTGACTGATGGTCACAGAAAGTGGCCCAGAACCCTGTTGAGTAATGGGGGCCGGGTGGCCTGGGGTAGAAAGCATGGGACAGATCACTCACAGAAAAGTAGTTAGCCTTGAATGTCAGTACTTCCACTGTAGATACTTTAGAGACAAAGCTGCTTGCCATACCTAGTTGGCCGTAGTGGAGCATGGGGGAGGCAGCCCTCCCCCTGCTGTCATTGATGGGAACCCTGTCTCAGCTACAGGCTTCGTGTGGGTGGGCCAGAGCCCATGCAGGTGGGGTACAGGAGTGTCAGCAGTGGGCCACACTCCCAGGACTGCAGAAGCTAACCTCCAGGAGCGGGCCCAGTCTCCCAGGCCTCTGCGGAGCATCTCAGAGCTTCACATTCCCCGTCAGGGCTCACTTTGCCGGGGGTGGGGTGGGGTAGTGGGGTGCAGAGGTACCCAAAGCTATCTGGGGACTCTGGGTGGCATCTCTGCCAGTTTTGCCTTGTAAAGAAGAGAGGGGACAAGGGAAGCAATACAGTAGAAAGAAAGGGAAATGATTTTTCTTGAGCACCTACTTTGTGCCAGGCACCAAGCTAAGCACATTCACACACATCAGCCAATTACATTCTTACAACCCTGAAAAGATACTTCCCCCATTTTGCATCTAAGGAGACTGAGGCTCTGAGAGGCCTCTGGCTGCAGCTTGTACCAAGTAGTAGAGCTAATATTGAGTCCAGGCTCCCCAGATGGTAAAACCATGCTCCTGTTGCTATGCCATACCTGCCCTGTGGGCTGGTTGTGTTCTGTCTACTTCCAAAAAGATTTCAGATGTCTTGCAAGAGGCAGTGAGGCTAGGAGCTAGTGGGAAGGAAGAAGAAATAAAGGGAGAATAAAACGGTGGTTAAATCCAGAGTTGGGTGACTATCCAAAGTTAAGTTCCTCAGATCCTGTACATTTCATATCGATGAGATACAGGCTTGCTTGTGAACTTCCCAGCACGCAATGCAAAGAGGGCAACCAGACGAGTCAAAACACACACACACACACACACACACACACACACACACACACACACACCACCGCCCCCTAACATCAGCATTTATGTAGGAAAAGCACAGATCCTCTGGTGTTGGTAAAAATTTCTCCCCAGAGTCCTCATAAAAGAAGATTTTTGTATTCAGTTTTATTGCTTAAAAGTTCCTGGCAACCTAGTACCATTGGCATGTATCTTCTAGGTTAATAGAGATAGCATTACATAAATTATCTGAAAGAAGAAAATTACAGGCCCCTTGTTTGGAGTGTACACTTTTTCCTAAAGATACAAGAACTACTGTCTGCATTTATAAGGTGTGGGTGACACATTTTTATTACAAATACAGGGCAAATGTGGCATGTAAAAAATTACTGTTCATTAGAAATAGAGACCTCCCCCCCTCCCCCCCTTAAATCTGCTTGATTCCCTCTTGGGACCCTTTAGAATTTTCTTGACTATAAGTAACAGCCTCTGATGCTGACTGGTTGGGGTGGGGTGATGCTATTGGGTGGGGTGGGGGGTTCTCACGTAGCCCTCCCTGCAGAGAGCCTGAAAGGGGGCCGCTGCTCTGAGATGAAAACCAGCTACATTGGGAGCTAATTCTATCACCTACATAGAGATGTAGGTATATTATAGGTTGGCCTTTTCAGCGTGGGAGAGGGTCATTCACCCTAAAAAGTACCTAATGTGTCATAGAGAAGAGCAGCTGGCTGTGGTGTCAGCTCAGGATGACGGGGGGGGGGGGGCTTTTTCTTTTTTATTCTTTAGTCTTTATTTTCTTAAATTTTATAGTAAGAATATATTTGTTCATTACCTGTGTAATAAACCAGTTGAAAGGACAAGTGGGAAGACATCTCAGTGGGTGTTTTCCGTGCGAGCAGGGGAGGTTTGTGAGTGGTGTTTGCCTCCCCTGGTCCCTTCAGCAGCAGCGACCGTGGAAGATGAAGGGAGTCCGCTGCTGTCCCCCATCCAGGGGCAGACACCCTCCTGGGGTAGGCTAGCACATTGGCCTTTGTGTGCGACAAGGGCTCTTTTATTTTTAAAAAATGTTTTATTACAAAATTAATACAGTAGTCCCTCCTTATCTGTGGGGGATGCATTTCAGGACCCCCAGTGGATGCCTGAAACTGTGGCTAGCGCCGAACCCTGTGTATACTATGTTTGTCCTGTGTGTACACACCTACGATCAAGTTTAATTTATAAATTAGACACAGTAAGAGATTAACAACAACAATCATAAAATAGAACAACTATAACAATATACTATAAGTACAGTTATGTGAATGTGGTCTCCCTCTCCCTCTCTCTCTCTCCCCCCCCTCTCTCCCTCCCTCCCTCTCCCTCCCTCATATTGTACATACAGCCATGGGTACGCTGGACAAAGGGATGATTCACGTCCCAGGCGGGATGGAGTGGGACGGCACCAGATTTCATCATGCTGCCCAGAATGGTGCGCAATTTAAAACTTATGACTTGTTTATTTCTGGAATTTTCCATTTAATATTTTCGGACCACAGTTAACTTTGGGTAACTGAAACCTCAGATAAGGGGAAACTACTGTATGCTCATAAAAATCAAACTACTTCAGACATGCATAACAAAAACATTTAAAGTCCTCCCTCCCATATTTCAGAGGTCCCAGCTGTAAATTATATAGTCTATAATTTTTTATTTTATTATTTTCCCCTATTAGAATGTGAGAACAGGAACCTCTTTCTCTTTTGTTCACAAATGTATCTCCAACAGCAAAAACAGTAGGTAGTGTGGCGATGCGGTGGCTCAGTTAGTTAGAGCATGCGCTCTGAACGGCAAGGTTCCTGGCTCAATCCCTGCATGGGCCACTTAGAGCTACGCCCTCTTTAGGGGGGAAAAAAAAGAACAGTAAGTAGTGCATAAATGTCTGTGGCATGAGTGAATGCTGCAGCAGACAGCTCTGTGCAGGAGCCCATGACCACTGGGGCAGGTGTGCGGATTCTCAGGTATGAAATTGCTGGCCCAATGGGTGTCCGTGTTTGCCTTTTGGTGTCCCTGTTTTCCTTTTCCTCGTTCTGCCGATGTGGCGCCAGAATCGGCGGCCTCAGGTGTCACTTCTCACCAGGTGACAGGAAGGGCAACAGGGCTGTCCTTTTCCTCACCACCTCACCAGCACTCAATAAGTCAATTGTTAAACCTTCCACTTGTAGAAGAATACGTATTGCTGTCATTCACATGTCCTCAGCCAACAGTGAGGCTGGCCATCCTTTCGCATGTTTGTTAGTCAGTGGTGTCTCTGGGTACATTGTCTTTTGACACCCTTTGCCCATTTTTCTCACAGATTGCTTGCTTTTGTCCTTATGGTTCTTACTGGTTTTAGAGTGTGTGGCATTAATTCTTTTATGTATTGCAGATATTTCCCCAAAATTTGTCATTTGTCGAATAAATATATATGTGTTTTTGTACATCCTCTTATAGTAATTGAAACGTTCTGGCTTTTCGCTTGATTTTTTTTTTTTATTACACTCACAATTTTTATTTTATTTATTTTTATTTTATTAATTATTATTATTATTATTTTTTAGCTGAGCCATCCTGCCACCTGTTGGCAGCTCAGCTCGGGCTGGGCATTGAACTGCTGTTGCTCAGAGCTCAGCTTGCACTCTTGAGCAAGCTCTTTTTTTTTTTTTTTTTTTTTTTTGAGGGCAGTGTCACTGGCCCTCATATGTGGGACCCGAACCGGGGCCGCTGGCTTCCCAAGCCAGTGCTTAACCACCGCACCACTTGGCCGGCCCCTTGAGCAAGCTCTTAACCAACTGAGCCACTCGGCCAGCCCTCGCTTGATTTTTAAAAATCTGACAGTAGTTTTGTAAATATGGTATGAGGTAAAGGATCTAACCACTTTCCCCCAAGTGGATAACTAATTTTCCCAGTGCAGTATTCTTTTAAATACTCTGAATAGAAGAGAATAAAAATTGTCTTGGAGAGATGGGGATTTTGAACCAAACACATGCATAGCGATTTTTATTTAAAAACCCAGACCAGGACAGGAGTTTGAAATGAATTTCCCCTAAGATCCAAAACTTGTAGAGGTGGTCGCCCGATTGCTGTCCTGCTCTCTGGACTTTTTCCACCGTCGCCTTCCCTCTTTCTTTAATGAGCAGCCATTAAAGCCCTGATGACTGGTGTGAATGTGGCAGCCTCCTGGCATTTAGGACAGTGGCGTCATCCCACTTATTGAAAATTCTACATTTGCGTTGGTTGTCTCATCCCACTGGAGGTGTAAAAATTGTATGTGCCCGTGTACATTTGTCCTGCTATGTCATAGTTCAGGGGAAACAAAAGTAACTAGAACTCACATTACAGAGAATTATTTAAATTAGATTTTATTCCATTTAGTTGGTACTGAAACAAGAATTTGAATATCCTATTCCTTTTCTCCCTTTCGCTTCCCCTTAACTACTGCAGTTCAGACCAGACAGCCACCCAACTTGGACCCTGATGCCTTCCAGCCTGACCAGGCAGGAGGCCCCATGGCCATTCCAGCCCAGTAGGTGTGCCTTGCACTCACCTGGGTCTATGCCCCGTGGTCCCTTCTCCCTAGCGTGCCCAGGAATCCCAATCTGAGGTCGTTATCCTGTGCTGGCCACACGTTGCCTTGTGTAGTGCGTCTCCTTTTCTGCCTGTTTGCCGCTTCTCGAGTGTCGGTCCCGGGAGAGCAGGGACCCTTTTTTGGTCATTTCATGGCTATACCTCTAGCCCCTGGCACAGAGCCTGGGACATAATAGGTGCTCAGTAAATATCTTTTGACTGGCTGGCCGGGTGTTCTTGTGGGTGGACTAATGACCAGCGATCACAAGGTACAGCGGGGCTGCCCACCCTTTCCCGTAAAGCTGGGAGTGTCCATTTAGTCGGCGAGGAACTTAACTCCCAGACAAGCTCTGTACGATGTAAGCTCTCAGAGGAACATTTTTACTACTCAGAAAATGTTCCAGGAGGCTACTAGAGAGACACTGACGTTCCCCAGCCTGTGGGACTGGAAAATGGGTGCTAGTCTGGAAAAGCAGGCTCCCTACAGAGCATGCCAGTGTAGGGGCCCCCAGAGCTGAAGAGGGGTGTTGATGGGGAGGCTTCTGGGCTCTCACCCTGGAACAGGTCATCACACACAGAGGTGGAGCCAAGTTTAAATTCCATAATGCTTAGAAATGGGAATTTTGGGCAAAAGCTCAACTTAATGAATTGCTATTAGATAAACCACGTAACTAATTATTAGTATACTGTTATAAATCAAATGTTGGCTAAAAAGGATCATTTCTAGGGCCTTATCCATGTCACAGTAATTCAGAAACAGCCCCAGTAAAAGAGACCTCAGGATTTGACTCCCAATGACCTTTAATAAGCCTGTGAGTGGGCAGACAGCTCCCCTCCCTGGGCTCGGCTTATGTCTTCATCGCCACGTTCCTTCAGAACCTGTGTTGTGAGCCCTTGTGGATGCCAGGCCCGTGGTAGGTGCTGGGCTGCAGTGCTCCTGGCCGCCCCGGAGCTGTGAAACAGAGGGGCTTCTGTCCAGCGCTCAGCTGACAGGAGGGACCCACAGGGTCACTCTAGGCCGGGGAGGCTGTGCCAAATACTATGATATAAAGAGGGGGCTGCCCAGGGCAGCAATGCCGTCTCTCAAGAACAAGATCTTACAAAGTGAGAACTTTTGTATTAAATCTGACCATCTCGCTATCTGGCACCTGAGCAAAAACATGACAATACAGAGGAAATTGTAGATTGGCTCCCAGGCAGCCCCTGAAACTGTCACTTGTCTCTTCTTCTGGCCCACAGGGCAGTTACTGTAATGATGACAACCTCCCCGTGTTCTTAGTCAGGTCCTTACTGTTTCTGTTCCCAGCTCCCCAGTTCTCAGAGGAGCCCTGTGGTCCCTGAGGCCCCAGAAGCCAGGGCTGTGTCCCCAACACGAGTGTCTGCCGTCTTTCTCTACTGTCTGAATCCAGCCTTTGCACCCAGATTTCCTAGGTACTTAACTCTAGAGCCTTTTTTTTTTTTTAATTTACCCACTAAGTTACATGCTGTATCTTTTGGAATTTTGAAAATGAATGGAAAATTAATATGTGAACATCAGGCTTGTCTTAGGGAGCACTACAGACACCCCTCACTTATCACAGTAGCTGAGCAGTCCATGACATGAAAACCCCCCTCTTTTCCGCTTCATGAGTCCTGACCCAGCACTGTGCCCCCCCCCCCACCCGCCCCCTTTACTTGGCTGTGTCTTCTCCACGGCACTTACCGCTTTCTGACACATTATCTATTTGTTTGTCGCCTATCTTCCCCATTAGGATATCAGCTCTGCGAACACTGTGCTTGTCTCACGTCCTTGCCCAGCACAGTGGCTGGCGCACAGTAGGCAGTGACATATTCATGTAATGAATGATGACTATCAGTTCAGAGTGCTGAAAGTTGGTCGGGCAGGGCTTCACGACGCATCGATCAGTGGCTAAGCGAGGGTGGTGAGCCATTCCCCGGAAGGGCCCTCAGTCACTCTTTTTGACAGATACGTGTTTATTAAAATTACATCTAAAGGGTTCCAAATGGTATTTAAATCGTAAATACAAATGGCAGGGACCCTGAAGTTTTAAGTCTTGATTCCAGTGAAACCAAGGAGGTTTCGCTTGGTCCTACACAAGGAGGAAAAGTCAGCTGTTGTTTCTGTATTCAATGCAGGGTGACCTGAAATAAGTAGCAGAGGAAAGAAAGAAAACCAAACCCTGTGAGGCTGTGCAAGTGTATCTTTGCAGGCATCTTCTTGCCCATTGATTGCTGGATTTTCTCTTTAGTGTTTCAGGCCAAAAGGTATGGCTCAGCTATGGCTGATGGGACAGCAGTAAGAAGTAGTTTACCCTTAGAAGAGCTTTCTCCTGGAGTGGGAGTGCAGACAGTGTCCACAGTAAGCAGCAGAGGCTGGGTTGGCTCTGGTCACCTTCTTCTCACTGGGGTTCTGTGGGCTGGGGTCCTGGGGGAGACCAGGAGCCTACACGTGGTTGCTGTGTGCCCTTGGCCTGCTCTGCGCTCATGGATGCAGGAGACCATGCCCAGTAGGTGTGGGCCCTCCTCCTGCCCCCCTCCCCCCTCCTCCCCTCTTCCCCCTTCTCTCTCCTCCCTCCTCCCCCTCCCCCTCTTCCCCCTCCTCCCTCTCCCTTTTCCCCTCTTCCTCCCCTTCTTCCCCCTCCTCCTTCATCACCACCCCACCCCCAGCACCAGCACCACAGACCCCGAAAATGCTCCCATCTCCTAGACAGTGCAGGAGGGAAGCAGCCCTGGAATTAGTGTCAGGACAAGGAAGGAAAAGGCCCATGGCTCTTGAGTTTCCTCATCTGCAAAACAGGACCGGTGTTAACTGCCCCCCAGGCAGTGACGGGGCAACCTCCGAGGACTGTGTGCCTACGCACTTAGTGGATGGCAGTATGCTGTGCCCAAGCAGAGCACTTACTATCAGTTAGTCAATTCATTCATTCAGCCCACCATAACAGTAAGGAGTATTCCGCAGCCACTGAAAACTAAAATCATGAGTACCGTTCAGAAACATGGAGATATTTATGTTAGAGCGATAACGAGGCAGGGCCGCTGTCAAGGGCTACGAGCTCTGCTAGGCATGTGGGATGGATTATGGGTGTTTTGAATATAAAATCTTCCTTTAATGCTGTTAATATGTTTTCTCCTTAAAATAATAGTTCTTACGGTGGCAACCTGCATCTTAGAAATTAAACCTTGAAAAAGAGGAGGAAATATATTAGCATTAAACTCAGCTCTGGTGCAGTCTCCCCCTCAGGAGCCCTCCCTGACCCCCTCCCCCCGTCATTATTCCTCCCTCTGTGGGGTGAGTGAGGGGTTAAGTCCTTTCCTCTGTGTCCCTGATGCCCCGGCCTGCTGCTGCTCTTACACTCAACAGTTATTTATGTGATCGCGGCCAGTACATAAGGTGTTGGAGATGGGCCCTGTGTCTTATTTATCTTTATTTCCTTGTTGGTTACCACATAGGTGTACCTACTAGGGAAAGGACGAGAGGGTGACTCATCTTTCTAAACCTGTTCTCTAATCTGAAAAGGGTACCCACCCTGCAGGATGGCTGTGAAACGATGCATATAAAAATCTCAGTATAGGTCCTGATGCACAAAGGGTGCTCAATAATATTCTCTTCCATCTTTTGTGGCTTTCACTTGAATGCTCAGATTGTTCTCTTAAAAAGAAAAAAAAAAGTTGCTTACAACAAGAGTCTGCCCTGCACTATATCAGGCTATTTTTACTTAACTGTTTTGTGAGTGTCCCCTGGGACTGGGTTTTAAAGGCCACGCACTCCCTTGAGCTGCACATTCAAAATGCCACCCCGCCTGGCACAGACCCAGCAGCGGGAGGTGGCTTCAGCCTGGGAAAGCTAGATGTCAGTGAAAAATGCTGGAGGTAGTTGGCATCCACAAAAGCTGCTCATAAAACCAGCACATTCTCAGCACAAAACGAGCACTGGTAAAAATAAAAATGTAGAAGAAGAAATATATTTGAATATGAGGGCACTGCAAACAGTTTCGCAAGGTATTAAGATCACATTAATCTTAATTTTATTATATATTAAAGTTTCTAACTTTTCAAATAATGCAGTTTTCGTTGTTTTAAAACGTCTGAGAATTATAGAGCTATTTGGTGTGGCTGTCAGGCAAGGACTCCCGCCATTTATTGGGGCCCTGGTTTTATTTAATAGCCAGATGAATGGAACAGTTAATAAAAGAAATATTGCTTTATTCCCTGACATTTATGTCCTTGGTTTCCAATAAAGAATTGAAATTATGAATAGTTGATGGTTTAAATTGATGTTTTATGTTGAACGCTAGCTATAATTTGCCCTCTGAGGATTGTAATACCGAGAAACAGATGGTTTTTCACAGTAACAAATTGCTATGTGTGTACAGTCTACAGTCTCGGCTTTCAGATACTTTCACCTTCGGTTCTGAGCTGCCCTGCTGCTGGCAGGCCAGGCATGGCCCGGCGTCTCTTGGAGGGGCTTCCTGTGCTGGAGGAGACACAGCCAGGCCCCCAGGGTTCGAGTTGAGGTTCAGATCAGTACGCTGGGAAGTGCTGTGCCCCAGACACAGTCGGTACCTGCAGTTCAAGCCCAGCTCTGGGACCCCGGGCCACCAGGAACGGCCTGTCGTTGGGAGCAGCTTGTCTTCAGGTCACAGCGGCAGCTGTGAGCGGTGCCCGCAGCACTGCTGTGTGTGACAGTCAGACCCAATGTGCACTGCACAGTTTACAGTCCTTCTAGAACTGGCCCAGAAATGCCACGGAGATGAGTTGTGGCATTTTGTGGACGTCCTGCAGTGGAGAGATTAAGCGCTTGGGCTCTGGGGCCAGGTGGCCTGAGTCTGGCTTGATAGTAGCTCACTGGCCGGGCAACCCTGGGGAGGTTTCCTGAGCTCCCAGTTTCCTCATCTGTAAACTGTGAACAACAGCAGAAGCCACCTTCTTGTTACTGCGATTGAATGAGATGATCCCATAAAACAGCACTTAGCACAGCGCAGGGGACAAAGTATGGTGCCCAATAAATGGTGGCGGTGGCGCTGAGCACAAGAAACGAAAATTACAAAGCAGACTGATGATGCGGCTTGATTCTTAGGGTTACAAAAGCTTCCTTGTTCTTCATGGCAAGTTCCCACGGGGGCTTTTTAAACAGCTACGCATTAGGGCTGCAGAAATGTACTTTCCAGACCTGTACTTTCCAGAACATGGCTTCCATGGAGCGAGGTACCTAAAACAGTAACACTCCAAAGTGTCTGTTTTGTTGGCCTCGGTGGTGCCCAGGGAGGCCTGGGCTGTCTCCCGCCTGAGTGCCGCTGAGGCGAATGCATCTCCCACAGAAGCTTGGAGCTTGTTAGGCTGTTAAAATGTGAACCAGAGCCCCTGGTAGACAATTCAGGAACACTTACAGTTAGAAAATGCTGCTGGGTTTATGTGTAATTTTGCACAAGTGATAATAATATTTGATAATTGGAATTAGTAATGAGGCATTTGGGGGTGAGAGGCTAATATTTTTGTAAAATTTCATCAGTTGAGATCGGTGCTTCTATCTTCTCCATAAAAGAATGTTGAATTTAATGTTTTTCCTTGTTTAGGTTGTGATCCAAAAGCTTGTTTTCAAAGTATTTATTTATTGCTTAAAATGCACAACTCTTTTCCACAAGGAAAGAAAATATTATCAAAGTGTTTGAGCTCTCAGTTGATGAATAAAAAGCCTATTCATCTCCTGACTCAACTGAGACAGCCAGCAGCATTTCCTGAACACCTACTGTGTGCTGCACCTTATTGTTTTACTTACTGCCCGAGGAGGATGAGAGGCAGGGCCCTTTCCGAGGCCCCGTCACTGTGCCGGTGAGTGACGGAGCCTGGCCCCAAACTGGCCCCTGCTAACACAGCCCGCTCTCATTGCCTCCTCTGCCCCCGTAAAGGGTCCTGGGGACGAGCCGTGGGGCCAGCCCTGTGGGCACTGTCACCTGATGTGTGCCTCCAGCTGGGTTCCGGCTCTAGCACAGAACTGAGGGAATGGTCGTTAATCTCCACATGCGAACTGGTGGTAGTTTGGAGACAAGAAGTACTGGGCTGATGTAAGGAGACCAGGGCCCAACTCGACCCTGCTAGTCCAGAACGGGTATCTTCGTACTTGCTCCCCGTCTGCACTGTGAGCTCATTGATCTAGAATGCTCTTTCTCTAACCCTGAGCTAGTCTTCTCGGCCTCCTGCTTCAGATCCTTCAGCATCTCCCTGCAGCCAAAAGGACAGGTCCCTCCCTTCCGGGGAGCCGTGGTGACATGGCCCTAGCCTGACGCCAGCTTCGCTGACCTCTGTGGAATCCCACATTGGTCCCTTTGGGCTCTTCCTGTGCCCCCACTTTGCTTCATCCACAGCTCAGCCCAGACTCCTTCCTGCGGGGCCAGATACCCCCGAGGAATGCCGGGGTGTCTCAATCCTCTGTTCAGTTTCAGGTTAATTCCACCTCGTCCTAGGACAGTGCCTGGCACACGTGACATTAGACAAGGAAAATGGATGCGCGTACACATGTACCCGTGTAAGCCACTGTGCTAGGCTGATAGGTGCTTCCTTTATCGTAACCCCGAGGTTCTCAAAAGGCAGGGAGCCGTTCAGCTAGGCCTCAGGTACTTGGGGAGCACAGGCACTTCCTGGCAATAGTTACTAACAGATTTCTGTATCTTCAAGTGGAAGAAATGATGGGGCTGAGACCACCGCTTGTTTGGAGGTCCGTTACAGAGTCATGTTTCAAAGCTTTTGAATTGTTTTTTTTGACTGGAAATAAATTTGTTTCATGAATTGAGTGTAAGGGGCTTTTATCTTTGTTTCTCTGCATGACAGTGGAGACCCTCAGGCTCCCTCAGGAGAATCAAGGGCAAGGACAGTGTCCCTCCAGGCCACCGCAGTGTCCCCGCCTGGAGGTCAGCGGGAGGTCACCCCAGAGGCCTGGCAGCGCTGGCCTGACAGACAAGGGCAAAGCTAACGGGATTGGCCTGGCTCTGTATTGTTCTTTACAGTGATTAAAAACCAATATGCAGTACACCTAAAACTAATTTTAAAAAACACAAATATTCAGTACATTTTACACTGGAAATAGGTCTAAATTAACTATTGACAAGAAAAGCCAAGGTCAGAAAAGGTGAAGGTCTTGGTGGCAGAAGCTCTTCCCTATGACTCAGCCCTGGTGTCAACTGAGTGTCCCCGCTCCCCAGTTTGGGGGCTGGGGCAAGAGGTGAGAAATTCAGGCTGAACCCTGAAGTTCTCAGGGAGCTGTGAAGAAAGTGTCACCTCTCCCTGGCTGTGAAAGCTCGAAGCTCTATTTGTGGTGTCCACACCACGGTGTGGCTTACCTTTTCTGAAACTTTTTCGTCAGCTGCTGTCCTCTCAGATGAATCAGCACCAGCTTTCCGTCTTCTTCACCTCTTGCCTCTGCTCTCTCCCCAAAGTCTCATATCTCTACTGCTGGTTTTCTTTCATTCCCAAGTCCACAACCTGCTCAGGCTTTCAGTTTGTTTTGTGGCCCACTCTGCAGTCACTGACAGTTTCCCAGTCTCTGGGACACGGCCTGGTCACCCCTTTCTGTCACCATCACCCCAGGACATTTGGAACGAGGCCTTCACTCTCTGAGGCACATGCCAAGGCTCTTTGCGATGGGCCCCACATGCCAGTACAGACGGACACAGCCTTTGCCAGGCGCCTCAGACACTCTGTGCTCGGGCCGTTGGGATCCCCTCTGGAAGTGAGTCCTTGGGCTTGCTTTTCCTTCACTTTTTGCCTGTCAATATCCTGCTCATCTTCCAAGACCCAGCTTGGACACGCGCCTCCATAAACCTTCCCAGGCCCTCTTCACCCCCACAGCACCTTCTTTACTCTGTCCTGTCTCCCTGCGTGGTGCAAGCCCCACTCCACTAAACTTAGGAACCAGAGACCCCACATGGTGTCCGACCCCACGTGTTGTCCCCAGCGGTACCTCGCCAGAACTTTGCATGCCCTGAGCAGTGGTAACAATGACGGTAATAATAATAGCAGGAGTGGCTATCTTCACAGTTAACCCCAGTGCTCCGCTGTCTACAGCCATTACTTCATTTAATCTGATAGCATCCCGGTGGGGTGGGTAATCAGATCTTGATTTCACAGATGGGAAAACACAGGCTGAGAAGGATTAAGAAAGTTTCTCACTCTAGCAGGTCACAGAGCAGCCAAGGGGGCAGAGCGCAAACCCAAACCCAGACCTGTGCTTTCCACCGCTGGCCATGATTGGTGTTAATTTTGCCTAAAGGTCCTGGAGTTTAAGAGTTCTGAGGCACTTTGGAGGTGATGAGCCTCGGTTTGATGGAAGCTGAGACTGGTACGGTGGTTGCCTAGGCTCTCGCAGTGAGTTGGAGCAAAGCTGGAAGGCGGGCATGGGCGTCCTGACTCCAGCAGTTTCCTCCAGCTGGTCAGCATTCTCAGTTCCTGCCCCATCATGTCACCCCCACTCCCCAGATTCCAGGTGTGTGGAGAGCAGGACGGCAACTACCTGGGCAGAGTGGGGCAGGGACCTGGCGCCCCACCCCCACAGAAGACACTCATAATGTCTCTGTGCACACACTTTCTGCAGCTATCATTTGTATATGGGTTCTTATGCTTTGGGGAGTAACTTTAAATGAAATGACGGCCTCATCCAGTGGAGACAAGACATGACTGGAGATAGGCTGAGAGGTAGAAGGCAGCTGTACCCATCATGGATTCCTACAGCCTCAGCCCTCCAGGAAGAGCAGGTACAAATAGCAATTATTCCGGTTCCGTTAAGCATGTATTCCCGCTAATCGGCCCCATAACTTCTCCAAGCACATATCCATGTGTCCCCTTTGACAGATAAGGAACCTTAAGGCTTCATCGGGCCCAGGCCCATATAGTGAGTTAGAGAGAAACCTGTTTGGCCCCATGGCTCTCATTCTTCCCGTTCATAGGTGTTCTGGGTACATCTATAGGAGATAAACGTTTGAGTAAAAGGTTTTGTGTTACTATAGCACCTGCATGCAAATCAAGTTAGCGGAGTAACTGGAGAAAATGAACTTGAAACAAGACCAGATAAGGAAAGTAGCTGCTAAGTGTGAATGAAAAGAACCAGGATTTCCCAGCATATGGTTGGGGAGGTCTACTTGGCTATACTTCTCCTGTCATTACCCCGCAACTCTTAGCCTTTGCACCCAGCAATGCCGCCCGCATTCCTGGTGGAAAGTGCTGGGGAAAGGGTGGCCTGTTACAGTCAGAGGATAAAAGCCACGGGAAGATTTCAAAATCCCCTTTTCCTTTCAGTATGTAATTGATGCTTTTTAAACCCCTCAGTGCTATGAGCTAGTTCATGATGACACGGGTGGCCTGTTAGGCCATTCAGGCACGACCGTGGCCGCAGCCCTCACCCCTGGCTCAGGGAGTCCCATGGCGGCTCACGAGATCCGCACTTCTAGTTTCACTTCATTAAAATCACAGTGCAAAGGAAAAGGCTGTCGGAACATAAGCAACGTTTGAAACAACAGTTGGGCTCCCTGCCGCCACCGCAGGCAGAATGGTTTAAGTTGTCCAGAAGGCCAGCTCAAATGTCGTGTCCAGGAGAGGCCAGGCCCTCGGGCCAAGCTGCTGAGGGCATTGCCGAGACCACAGCTGTGCTTTGTGTCCCAGGTAAGCACGGCCACAGCCGCAGAGGGTCAGGGAGGAAAGGGCCTGGCGGGCAGCTCCTCCAGTCCAGAGGCTTCTCGCTAATAAGCCCCTTGAAGCTCAAGGGGAAGTGGGGAGTGGGGGCTGGCCTAGCCCCCACACACCTGTCTGACCAGAGTGGCTCTTTTCATTTGTCCTACAGTATTTCACCTCCATGTAAACTTTTGCTTAAAAATACTCTTCAACCACTGAAAATCCAAAAAAGAAAATCACTAACTTGGACTCCAACGTCTTTGTTTTCTGATTTGACAAACTCAGGCCCACAGGAGGGAAGTGACCATATGGTGAACGGGGTCCAGGCCGTCACTCCCCCTCAGACACCGCCCATGGCTGGTGGGGTCCCCAAGGTCCAGGCAGCACCCTGCCCTTGTGCCCATTGCCCAGCCAGGGGCCTCAGTACATGTCTATAAATGAAATAAATAGATGTTTCCCAAATGGCCATAGGGCCCCCCGGATGACCCTGATTTAGGTCTTTTTTTCAGCTTGTCTAGAGAGGTAAGCTCAGATATGAGTGAGTATAAGTCTGACCGTCGTGGCTGTGTCTGCAAGGGGATGCATCAGACTATTAGCAGGATTAAATCTGGGGTGGCGGCTGCCAGAGTTTTGACCTTTTGTATTTGATGGATTTTTTGTTTATGGCAATTATATACTACTATGAGAAAATAATCTAGTTCTGTTGCAGTAGAGGTTAATATTAGGATGGATGGATGGATGGATGGACGGACGGACGGACGGACGGATGGATGGATGGATGAATGGATGGATGGATGGATGGATGGATGGATAGGGAAACAGAGAGATAAAACTCCTCCAGCCTTCAGCCTTGGGGAACCTCTGACTCTGCCATCCCCACCCCCAGGAGGGCACAGGCTCACCATGCCTTCCACACCCAGCTCAGGGGTTCACCTTCCTGGGCTTCAGCTTTTCCCTTTTGAGAAGAAGGGCTCGGCCCGAAGTCCTCACCTTTTCCACGTTCTCTGATTTCTGTATGTGGCAGTCAGTTGTAAGAAAGCTGTTGTGGTCTGGAGAACACAGTTGGGTGGCCCAGTGCAGATATCTGGGAATGCTGAGACAGGGTCACAGGTCGGAATCAGCCGCGTGCTGTTGGAGGTGGGGACTGAGAACTGCAGCTGCTCTGACGGGGGTGGGGGGTGGGAGTGTTCAGGACGCTCTGGGGAGCACTCACCTTTCCATTTCATAGTATGTCAGAGAACTGCTGATGCAAGAAAAAGGCAGATTGCCACTCAGTGAGACTGTGCCATTTGTTTATTGATTAATGTACTCACCCCTTCTGCACCCCCATGGCAGATTGAAGGAACAACTGCCCCCATTCCTAGCTGTGTGGCCCACACAGGTGTCTGAACTTCTCTGAGAAGTTTGGAGGGAGCTGGTCTGCCTGGTTGGGCATCTTCTCAGTGCCCACTCTTTCTAGTCCTTTCCATGTAGCCTCCACCACTGTGGCTCCAAGAGCAGAGGGCGCTCTCAGGCCTTGTCTTAACCACGTCTTCCACTGAAACGGCACTTCCTCTCCTGACTCCCGGCACCACCCTGCCTAGCTTTCCCCACACACCATCAGGCCCTCCCTGACTTCTTGGCTTCCCCTGTCCATCACCGTGGTGCTCAGGGCACTGGCCCTTTCTGCCCTCGTTCTGTCTGGGAGGCCAGGCCATTCTCAAAGCCCCACCTATTCTCTCTGTCCTTTTAGCGCCCAACCTGACCAGCTCTGACTCCACTTCCCCAGCTGCCCCGTGCATCCTACACTGCGTGTCCAAAGCCAGTCTAGTGATCTCCCACTGCTCAGGCTTTCCCCTGTGGCAGAGCCTTTGTCCACCGAGCTGCTGCAGCCTGAAGCCTGGGAGTGACCACCTGACCCTCCCCCTACTTCCTTTCTGTCCCCTCCCTTGTCAGTACGTTACCAACACTTGCCCATTCTATCCCCTAAGGAGCTTGGGTTCCTTCGTTTTCTCTCCATCACACCCTGGGAGTCACTGTTCTTTCTCTCCTAGATCTCTGCTGGTATTGTCTTGCAGTGATCTTGCTGGGACATCTCGGCTGGCCTGCACACCTTTAATTGGCTCTCTCCACCCTGACACTCGCATTTGGGTCCGGGCTAAAGGCTCCAGCTTTCTCTGCTGTTGCCTTCAGGAACTTACTTGTTACCCACCTTCCAAGCATGTTACAAAAGGTTTAGATTTTGGAGGGCAGTCAGAAACTCAGAGTTGTTTCGTTTGTCCAGAAGAGAAACAGTAAATGCAGATGGCTTTGATTTCTGCCTGTGGTCCATTCCTGGGAACTGTTGGGGACTGGGGTCTCCAGGCACACCTTCCCCAGGTCTCCCCTTTTTCCCTGGATTGCGTGAGACCCCTCCTCACATTCTCCTGAGGAGGCCCCTTAAAGCTGCCCTCGTGTATTATTCCTGCCTTATGGACTCCAGAAAACCTTTATATAAACCACAGAAACCATGCCCAGTGACAGCACACTGCTTACCTCAGCTGGTTCTTCCTGTTCTTTCTGTCGTTCTTTTCAAATTAATGAGTCTGGATCCCTTCTTATAAGACACCATTGAAACCTACTTGGCTTGAACTATGGTCTTATGCCTTTTGATTAAATGACCTTAATCAAATACTTCTGAGGTAGGGGTCATTTATGATAAACATTGTCACAGCTTAAGGCAACAGTTTACTTGGCAAGTAATTTTCATCACAAAATAGAAAAACAAGTGTGAAAAATAATCCTGCAGACTATTGTAAAACGTCTTTAGGCAGTAGTCATCAGAGATTAGATTTACTTGCACAAAACTCTTGTTGATGTTGAAAAAAGCACTCTGGTCTGGCCCTGGCCTCATAGGCAAGGCGACACCCTGGTGAACACGGAGTGGTTTGTGCTGTTGGGGACTTAGCAGATTGGTGGGTAGTTTGCAGCAAGCTTGGCAGTGCTCGTTCATATTTATCCAAGAGCTGCAGGGCCATCTGCTTATTTTACATTTGGGGGAGATGTCTGAGCTTCTAATGGAGGAGAGCTCCCAGTGGGGCTGTACGTGTGAGGATGGCAAGAAGGTGACAGTGGGCACTTCCTGAGTCACTGCCCTCTGTTCTAGGTTGCCAGTGGTCAAGGGAGCAGGAGGGAAGGCTGCTCAGAACCGGGTCCCCTGCTCTCAAGCCCACCTAACCCTCTTGGAACCCCCCACCCCCGTCCAGGCCTGTGGAGTGGACAGCACCCCAGTCCTCTGGGCAGCCTGGTGCAGCTGCTCAGGCCTGTTGCAGGAAGTCGCTGTTTTCTGGCTCGTCTCTGCCCAGCCTACCCTGTTCCAGCCTGGAGGGGCTTCCAGCAGATCGGGAGGTGGCGGGAGGTACCAAGGTGAATGCAGGAGCATGTGGTTTCTAAGGGAGAAAGTGAAATGACAACCCCCAAATAGAAGGCTTTAATTAAGACTGTCTCCCTCCCTCCCTTCCTTTTTTCCTTCTTTCTTTCTGTGCCTTGTCAGTATGACCCCTTGTTATCTTCTCTTTCTTCTCTACTATGGCCCCATCCTTACTGTGCCATCTGATGTCCACCCATAAAATCGTATGCCCCCTTCAGTACCGCTCTCCAAAGCAGCCTCCTGTAGGAACTTGTCTGGCACGTTTACCTGGAAGGGGCACCTTCCGGTACCTCTGCTCAGCACAGCGTGTGCACGTCACTCCTACCCTGGGCACTTTTCTTACTTACTGCCCATTGTACAGACTGCCAGCTAGCCTGGGAATGGAGGAGGCTGGCCGAGCAGAGCTCAGAGCTTCCTGTCCACCCTCAGGCTCCTCCCTTCCCGGGACCAGGCCCTCAGGGAGTTCACTGTGGGTCTGTGTCCAGTCATCAGGACCCCAGGCTCCTACCTCCCAGCCCCTCCCAGCACCACCGGGCCCTGCTGGCACCTACTGAGCAGTTCTTACTGGCCTGGCTTCCGTCCCGCAATCTCAAGAATTCCTGGGCCACAAGAGCACACGCTGCCCACCTGTCAGTCTCTCAGCTTCGTTGCTGTGACTTAAAATTGGGCACCTATAGCAAGACTCCGCTTTGGGGCCGTGTGCCCTCCTGTCCCCACCCAGGGTCTAGCACAGAGCCAGATACTGTGCCATCATGAGCCTCAGCACAGATCACCCTCTGCTTTGCCACACGTTTCCTGGACGTCTGCAGTGCCGGGATGCAGAGATGAGGGGCCGTTTCCTGCCCCTGGGGGTGGAGGCGACCAGCCCAGCACAGGACACAGCCCTGGCCGAAGGCTCACTGAGGATTGCCATTCTTCCTCTCATTCTTTTAAAAATTAATGAGTCTGGATCCCTTCTTCTTACAAGACACCATTTAAACCTGCTCGGCTTAAATTATGGTCTTGTGCCTTTTGATTAAATGCCTGGAAGGCATCCGTCATCCTAACATACTGCCAGTACCACCAGTCTTGGGAGAAGTAGTTTTTCCACACCCCGCTTAGGCCTGTAGGGTTTCAGGAAGGACAGAAAGGGAGGCGGTTGACTCTCCTGGCTTCAGTCTTCCTGAAGGTGGACCCATCACTGGTGACAAAACTGGCCTCAGCGTCTGGGACCCCCCCCCCCCCCCCCGCAGACCCCAGTGGGGCGGAGGGAGCTGCTTCCATGTCTAAATGTCAGCGTCCTGCTCTTTCTCCCTCTTTTTCTTCAGGAGAGTTGTTATGTCCAGAGCATAAACCTCTCAGGTTTATGGCGTGACTTTGAAGTGTGTTTCCTCTTGGCCCTCTGGCCGCCGCACCTCTGGGTGGGGGGTGCCTCCCACTGCGTTTCCCTTCTCAAGAGCGTGGCACGCCCCAGGAGAAGCCGCTGGCTTCCTCCCGGTTCTGCAGACAGGCAGGAAAGACAGCTTGGCCTCCGCCAGGCCACCAAACAATGCATCCTAGAGCATCTGCTGTCCCTGGACTGGCTCGGGGCGGGGAAATCCTACTGTCATGGAGAGGGGGCCAGTTCCAGGGCCTCCATCTATCTCCTGGGTGTGCTTCCATGAGAAGTAGCTCTCAGCTCCTCTCTCAGGGTTTTCATCTTCTCCTGGCCTCCTCACACCCACGCCTCCGCACGGCCCTTTAAACTCATTGATGACGGACATTAGAAGATGATTTTGAAATCTCAATTTTCTAACAGACACGGCAACTCAGGAGCCGAGTTTTCTCTGATTTATGTTAGCTACATCCAGACAGCAGGATTGCCACCACTTCCAGAGAGCACCCCACAGTTAGAAGGCTTGAGTGTGGCTTCTGCTCCACGGAGGCCAGTGACGGATTGCCTGCGAAGGCCCATGACAGCATGATGTGTTCGCCGGCAGCAGGGCCACTCAGGGCTCCACTGCTTCCAAGATTAAACTTTCCCAAGAGGCCTGTACTGCCCTGTGAGTGGTCCGGCTGCCTGGTTTAAGATTACTGACGAATGTATTGCATTGGGCCTCATTTAAAAATATATAGGTTTTGAGGTATTTAGGTTTGGTAAGAAAATGAAATCCTTTATCCCTGCCCAGGGCCTGTTGGTTTTGTCCGTATCATGTGTGCGTGTTTTAGAGTCTCTATTTTGAGCTGTTTGGAAAAGCAGCTGCCCTGACTTGAGACACATGTGTCTTAAGCTTGTTTCCTGATGTTAGCACTAAAATAGAAATCGGACTCTGCAGCATCGCTCGCCGGCAGCTTGTCAATGAAACCGCTTCCAAATGTCTCTCCAAGCCTGCCAGTTTGCCCCAGCGTCTTTCTGATCTGCCTTATGTGGCAGATAACATTTTCAGTTCTAAAGGTTTTTAAACAGTTTCAAACCTGGAGAGCAACACATAGTCCATATACACTGACGTTTGAAAGTGTTCTTTTATTTTTTTTAAGATTTTATTGGGGAAGTAGGGGAGGGGAACAGCATTGGGGAACTGGGGAAGGGGAACAGACAAGTTGCTCTCCTTTTGTTCTTCAGTCTAGTTGTGGAAGTCATTGCTTCACTGGCCCATGTTGGTATCATCATTGTGCTCTTCCTGGATGAGGCAGAACGGTCAACGGCCTCTGGACGGCCACTCAGGGTGGCTCTTGGCAGCTCACACTAGCTGCCAGCCATTCACGCCGGTTGCCGGCCACTCACTGTAGCCTATGGCAGCCCACTGCAGCAGGGGCTGCAGCCTACACCGTCGCCGGGGCTCGCAGCCCAGCTCCAAGTGGCGCTGTTGTTAGCTGTAGAGGGCAGTGTCACTGGCCCTCACATGTGGGATCCGAACCAGGGGCTGCTGGTTAAGCCAGCTCTTGACCAATGCGCCACTCAGCCGGCCCTGAAAGCGTTCTGGTACAGTCAGCCCCCTCGTCCTGCACTAGAGTCCTCCAGAATTAACCACAGTGTGGGCATGCGGAGCCCACCGCAGGGCGAGCAGTGTCCACTGCCGTATACGCACCTTCCAACATTTGTGTGCTCTTCAGCAGACTGCTTATATGGTCGGGTATATGTAGTTTCCTGTCATGCTGATGGGATGGCTGAGTGTGTGTCAGTATTTAGGGGGAGGTTCTTTTTAAATATTATTTATTTTTGACCCATGTTCTGCAGCCTTTCCTTGGAGAGTTCACAGGACAGCTCGGGCAGGGTCTTTTTAAAATGGCCAATCGCCCACCCACCAGACTCAGGAGCCTGCAGTGAGCATTTGTCTAAGGTGCCCCAGGAGTTCCAGTTGACCTCTCCCTCTTGGACATGATTATGTTTGATTTTTGGGTTCCTTGTCTTTTAACTGAAAAGCTCTTGTTAATTTAGCTGTGAGGGGAAAGGGTGGGGAGTGGAAATGCTTTCCCCACCTTCAGATTCTTTAATAAACATTTATAGTAAATGCGTCCTATTGGCCAGGCCCTGTGCTAGGCATGGAAACATCAGTGAGGCATGGCCCAGGCCGTAGCGGGCTCCCAGGAGGCCTCAGACCTGGAATGATCTGGAGTAGCCCAGGTGTATTCGAAGGCCTGCCCCCCTCTGAACTCTGCGTATGTCTTGGACATGCTCCTGCTCTGCCTTTTTTCATGCTGTGTTGCCATTATTTCATGTTTATTCTCTTTGACAAACTCCAGTGCAATAGGCCAGGACAGTCTTCCTGGCCACGCAGGCGCAGGGCACACAGCAGGAAGTGTGTGCTGAGCAAAGTTACTCCTTCCCCCAGGAAAGAGTGATCACAGGTGTGCCTGAAGTCGCACACCCTTCCCTACCCAGAAGCGCCTGCTTACTAATGAGCTGCTTTCACCTAATGTACTGAAGTTTGAGGGGGCGGACCACCCGCTTTGTTTCTGCACATAATAGCAGTGCGATTGCCTCATTGAAAGGGGCTCTTGTGCGGTGGACATAGCTGGGCTCTCCCTGGAGCCAGAGGCTGGGTTCCATGCCAGCATCAGGTCGCCCAGGCTTTTTAAGCTTCAGATTTCTCATTTTCATAGTGGCATAGTTGCCCACCTCATAGGCCATTAAATGTGAGGGATTCATGAGGTAATAAGGTCACCATGCATGTCACCTAAGTTAAAAACTTCAATTGGGACCTCAGTTTTAGAATAACCTCGGTTGTGAAATACACCCTTCTCACCGCATTATCCTATGCTTTGTGTTATAAGACATTTAGATACCCTGGGTTTCCTAAAAAGTACGGCTTACTCTTTTGTCACCCTTTACATACATCTGAATCCTGAACCAAAAGAATTCCCAAATGGCGGAGTGGAGACTGAGTGAGCTGTTATCTGGCAGCCCAGGCAGCTTTTCCCCTGACAGATGGGTTTAGTGAGGTCTGAATAGGGAGGTTAGCTTGCCCTGGTGATGCAGTTGGATCGTGGGAGCACAGGTCAGACTGCCTAGGTCATCTGTTTGTAGCTGAGCAAGTCCCCACAAACATTCTGTATTCCTGTGGACTGGGAGAGAATGTCAGGCTTCAGCGTTTATAAGAAAATAAATTTTGGTGACAAATCAACTCATAAGTAACCACAAATGACAATAAACTTTCATCCCCAAAGTGTTCTGAGCTTTTAAAAGATAGATTCATATCCCCTATTTGATCATTTCATCACACCTCATTTGATGTTCACAGCAACCTTTTAGCTAGAGTTATTTCCCAGGTGGGGAAACTGAGGCAGGTAGGTAGTACCTGCCCGGGCACACAGGTGGAGAGTGAGGCTGACATGGGCTCGGATCTCCTGACTCCTTTCACTCAGTCTAATTTCCCAGATGTGAAGCAGCGCCCATCCTTCTCACAGGTACACACACCTGTGGCAGGGGAATGGCCAGGAGAGTTCAAGACAAGATGAACTAGGGAATAGATCAGGGGCCCCCCTTTCTCTAAAGGGACAGATATTTAATATTTTAGGCCTGGAACAAGATCAGTTATTAGGTAGGTGCCCGACGATTTAAAAGTGTGAAACCATTTCTACCTAGCTCACAGGTCATAAAAACACTGGCCCGTTGTAGCTTGTGACCCCGGCATAGGTGGTCTGCGGCTTGTCAGGGTAGAGTCCTGCAGGTGTGTCACCCTCACACCCCTCCTTCACCTCCTGCAGAAGGCCTCTGACCAGAGTCACCGAGAGTCCCGGAGTTTCCCTGTGTCACAGAGAATTTGGCCTTTGATAGAGTCAGGAAGGACCCAGGGAAAACTCCCATGATGCATCAGAAATCCCTTTCCTGTGCTCCTTACTAATGTCATTGTCCTCTCCTCGCAAGCCTGGCTGCTGTTAGGTCCTTTCACCAGAGAAAGAGCAGCTCAGAGGGTCCCACAGAGAAAAACAGTGAGGAGTGGGTGGGTATGGAGGTGAGTCTAGCCAGACAGGTTTCGGAGATGATGGAAGGTTAGCTTGGAAAGATAAGGAACAGGAGTTGAAGTCTGTGGTTAGCCTCAGACCTCTGGAGGCGGTGGGTGCGAGGTTTCCAGGTGGGAGCTGCAGCCTTCTGGAAAGAAAGCCAGCTGTGTGTGTTGCTCCTGAGTCTTACTCCTTTCAACCTGGGAACAAAGAAGGAAGAGAACAGCAGGGGTTTCGGTGACAGGGAGGTCCGTCTCTCTTGGTTTGGACGTGCTTTGGAGACTCCAGTGGGTAACCTGTCTTTTAACTATCAGGCCAGTTGTCCAGTTACTGTTTAAACAGGGAAGGCTTACTAGAATCTAGACTGCTAAGCACACTGCACTCTTCTGTCAAAGGAGAGCCCTGGAATGCCAGTACCTATTACAATCCAGGTAGAGTGGATTTTTTCAGGGAAAATAAGGTTCTCAGTCAATGAATTTGGCTCTTCATCTTCAGAAACTGATTTAATCTAGAACAAGATGCCAGTGGTAGGAGTGGAATAAAACCACTTGATACATCAGATTCAGCATCCTTGCAGCTACCATGACAAGAAACCATCCGTGCTAGGACACAGGAATAACGGAAGCAGCTCCTGTCCTACCAGTGCCAGCTAGGCTGCCATGGAAAGCCTTAGCTCCTCCAGATTTTTTGTGTGGAAATGTATATATATTTTTTATTTCATTGTTATCATCCTCAGCACGGTGGTTCTCTGCCAGGTGCCGTGGGGTGGCTCTCTTTATCTCTACTACTTTTCAGGGGCACAGATTCTGCTCACAAACCTAGTGGTTCCCTCAGCCTGAACTAAGTCCACATGGTCTTAACCCCTGACCTTTAACCCCTCTGCGCTCTCTCTCAGAGTACACCACTCACTCACCAAGAACTCTTGCTTTTTCGTAGGCCTCATCCTGTTGACCCTTTTAGTTGCTGTGACTTTTCTGTCCTGTGCCCTCTCTCCCTCTCCTGATACATGGATGTTCCCCAAGGGCTGTATCCATAGGACCCGCTCATCCACCAGCCCTGGTCCCAGCCTCCAGGTCTCAGGGCCTCGTTTCTTCAGATCATGATTTCCTTTCAGAAAGTCCTGCTAGTGCCTGGTATTTCCAGAAGCAGGCTTCTCGTGGCCTTCACCATCCCCTGCCTGTCCCTAGCCTGTACTGCTCACACCTGGCTGGGGGGGTCCCCGCCCATCACGCCCGCCTGGGCTCTCACACTGACCTCATCTCCACTCTCTCTTTCTTCTTCACATCACCGCCTGTGCCAGGTCCTGTTCATCCTGGCTCTGGAAAGCACCGTGTTCTGTCCCCCTTTCAATCGCCACTGCCGCAATCCTGGTTTCACCACCTTGGCCTAGAATTTATTTCCCAGTCAGTGTCCTCATCTTTATGTTTTCTCCCTCCAGCTCATCATGTAAACTACTCGTGGTGAATCTTCCTAAAGCAAGCCCTGACCTGATCCTGTGTTCTTTGGTCGCTGGCAGTGGCTCTCCTCTCAGGCCGTGTCTGTGTCCCCCAAGTGGCCTGGATGGCCCTCAGGGGCCTGGCATGGATGGCTTTGCCTCCCACCGCCTTACCCCATGTTGGTTTTCCTTGAACATACCTTTGGCTCCCATTGCTTATGCTGTTGCCTCTTTCTAGAAAGCAACCCCACACACACTTCCATCTCACCTCACATGCCCCTGTGAACTCGAGTCCTTTGTTGAGCCAGCAAGAAAAGCCTTGTCTGTCGAACCTCCATATTTTACCTTTCTTTTGTGCCTTCCTTTTGTCCCACACTGTGTCATTATTTGCACGCATATCTTTTCTTCTGTGCGAACTTTGAGGCGAACGAGCAGGCCCCACGCCCACCTATGCTCCCTGCTGCTTCCTGCGGTTGGAGTGACCGTCTCAGTCCCCATTTGCAGGACAGCTGAACACCAATTCTCACTGTGTCCTGCTCTGCTGTGAATGTGCATGCGTGGGGACAAGGCCTCTTACCTTAAGTAGGATAAGGCACATGTAGGAACCTAACAATATCAAATTGCACTTTAAAGGTGACCAAAAAAAGTCTTCAAGAAGAGAGACTAAGGGACAGTTCTGTGAAATCATCCCTTTGCACACAGGCCCTTTATCAGGATCTTTTTTTCTTTTCTTTCTGGTGGGCACAGATTCACGTGTAGCATATCAGAAATATATCGGGTTCTTGACCATTCACCACAGTTCAGGCTCGCCAGAGGTCAGAGTTCCAGATAGGCAGGAGAAGGAAGCCGGCAGAGAGCCCTTGACCTTGCGTGCCCCGGCAGGTCCGAGTGCCAGCCTGAACGGTAGCTTACAAAGTCTTGGCGCACACCTGTGGCAGTTTCAGATGGAATACAGCTTAGGAGACAGCACGGCGCAGTAGCATGGCGCCGGCTGGCTCCTGAGTTTGCATTATAGCCAGGTAGCCTCAGGTGCAACACCGCCTCTCCCAGCCCCAGACTTCCCATGTACACAGTGAGGATAACGCCACACACCTGAATGGCTGTTCTGACATACGCATGAGGCAACATGGTACAGCGCCTGCCACGATGCCACACGAGTGATGCTCTTAGACTTCCTCTCAGATCGGAGCCAGGCGTCACCCGAAGGCTGTAGGGGGCGGGCATCAGAGCAGCTCAGTTCTTAGAAGGACAATGAAGTCGCTCAGTCCAGACCAGGGAGCTGGGACTCTTTCCACAAGTGACACAATTCAAGTGTTAGGGCCCAGGCCAGGTCCCAAACCCTAGTCTCCTGCCCTTCGTCCCCCGCCCCTTGTCTGTCACCCCAGGATCTTTCTGCTTCTCCACACCAGGGTAGGGGACAGTTTGTTCAGTCTTCGTGAACTTCTTTATCTCGAGTATGTTTTTCTGCAAATTTAAACTTTCTCAGTTGGGTAAAAGCTTTAGAATTATTAAGATTCCTTTTGTATTGCATAATGTTCTTGCCATTTAAAAGATTAGCAGGCATAATTTCAGTGAGCTTTCGTGAATGGCATGCCTCACTTAGCTTAATCTCTCTGTGGTACATGTTAAAACATATAAGATAGCGTCTGTAGCATATATGGGGAGCTTGAAGATGAAAGGTCGCTCTGCTCCAACCTCTCAGAACAGTGGACTACTTAAACAAGAAAAAAATGGGCTGAGCGGCATCCCTGCCAGCACCAGGTTCCCTGATATAAAAATGCCAGGCGCCCGCAGAATGGGTATGGGAAGCCATGCTTGCGTCACCTGGGGGAAGAGAGCAAGGCACTGAGCTTAGGGGTCACAGTGGAGGAAACCAGTGATATTAATGGACCTTCTCTGAACACCAGCGAGCGGGCGGAGATCATCTTGGGAAATTTCTGTTTGAGAAAAGCCCTCTCTGTCAAGGCATCATGAGCTACACTTGGCAGCCTGAGGGACCGCGTTAGGAACGGGGGGGGGGGGTTGGGGGAGCAGGGGTTCTTGAGAGTGCAGTGGCTAGCCCAAAGTTAGCGGCATGGAGCAAACCCCTGGCACCTGCCAGGCCCTTGACCAAATGCCCAGAAAGAAATAGCAGCCTTGCCGTCAATCAGGTTAGAGCCCTGAGTGCCGGCCTGTAACCTTAAAGAAGCACTTTGCAGACCACACGGGTGAGGCACGGAGGTTTAGGGGCTCCGAGGGTGCACATGTAGGTGGGGATGATGTCGCAATAATTGGCATCACGGTAACAGCTGCTTTCAGGACCTATTGTGTTCATTCAAAAATATTTCCCAGATGCCGACTATGTGCTGGACATTGTTCTCACAAGGCTAGTAACATCATTCCTACCTAACAGGAGTGAAAACAAGTTCAGAAAGGTAAAAATTTAATAAACAGCCTAATTTAAACAGCTATGAAGTGGCAGAGCTGGGATGCCAGCCCAGGTCCATTTGAATGTTTCTGTAAGGATGTCTTCGCAGGTGTGCTTACATAAGGAAGGGAGATGCATGGAGTTACTGAGCATGCACAACATTTCTTGAATCAAATCTGTATTCAAATAGTATTGGGCGTCAGGTACTTAGCAGGCCACAACCAGGGGAGCTTGCAGTCTGGAGGTGGGGAAGGAGACAGGTAGAGGCGGAGTTGTTTATCGCCGTGTGTGTGTCTGTGTGCATGCACGGCTGCGTGGTGGAGCACCCCAAACAGGCCCAGGAGAAGTACTTGGGGAGCTTGAGGGGCCGTGTGTGTGCATGCCAGCGACTTGCTGACTGTTCCAGAAGATTCCATCAGAGGTTTCCATGTCCATTGCCCAGACCACGGGATGTATTGTATTTTAACTCATTGAACTTTATTTCTATAACACATCAAAAGGATGTTTTATTTGGAAGAAGCCCTCTCTAGAGATACCGTGTTCTAGTGTATACATGCTGCCATCTATTCTCATAACATTCCTGCCAAGTATTGGATTGTCAGAAAAGTCATGACGCATTTTTGCAATGAAAAACATGGAAAAATACATCATGACTTTTCCGACAACCCAATAGTAGGAATCAGATAAGAGCCTTGTGTTCCAGAGAAAGAGCGATGAGAAGGTGCTGCATCCAAGCTCCGCCAGGCCCGGGACCTTTTGGGGATGTTTGGGGAAGGGCACACTCTGACTCCATGGCCCTCTGCCTGGCAGAAGCCACCATTCCCCTAAACTCTTCTCCCAAGACCACCCTTTCTGCAAGGCCTTTCTGGGAAGGTTTGCCCATGGTATTTGGGAGACGGCCTCTTCTGCCTGTTTTGTTAGCTCCGTCTGTGTAAGAATCACCGTGTGGAGTTGGTGCCCAGCTAGGGAAGGAGCCTGAGTTATGTTCCCTCAGTCACGAGGGGAGTTTTTATTATTTGGCCTAGATACTTGAATTTAAAATACACATTTTGTTACAGATAACTTTGGACGACAGAAAGGGCTCTTCTCAAGGGTATTCCAAAATAATTTCACCAAGTAAAGTTTTAAGCACAGATTGCCCTGTTGTTGACATCACATAATTTGTTTATACAAACGGACCTTCCACTGGGCCTCCAAGGATATGAACATTCCTAACAGACACCCTTTTGTTTACATAGAAGGACTAACGTGTCTTAGGCGGCTGCGCATATCCGCAGGTGAATCCTTTCAGCCTGAGGTACAACAGCTGGATGTTTGAACCCCAGATTCTACAGCCAGTTTTCTTCACTTATCTTTTGTGGGCCTTCAGCTTCTTTTAAAGGTTAAAAAGACTGTAGACTTTGCACTTCCCACAAAGGGAATATGAGAGTACAAGTAGAAAGGCTGATAACTGTACTTTACCCCGCAGCCTATCTGGCTAGACTCCCTGAAGTATGGCCTGGGGTCATGAAGAGGCCAGCTCCTGGCTGCTCCAGTGGCATGGAGACCCCCTGCATGGGAGGACCACCCGGCCTGTGCCATTCCTCAGGGCAGCTGCAGTAACCTCACCTTTCCACAGTCTTTTCTGCACCCATCATGTTTCTTTTCCATGCCCACCTCCTTGTTTTCACTCAGTGCCCCACTAAATCTACCTATCATCCCAGCCCCAACCAAAGCCATCTCTCTCTTTGAAACCTCGAGTAGTCCGTCCCCCTCCATCCCCTGCGCCCCCCGCCCCCACCGTGTGTCCTGCTCCCACTCTGTGTCCTGAGGGTGGGGCAGGCTTGGGGCCATTCATCTTCACATCTTCATAAGCTTGACTCTCAATGAGTGAGTGAGTGAGTGAGTGAGTGAGTGAGTGAGTGAGTGAGTGAATGCAGAAAGCATTCTTAAATTGTCTTAGCTAGTCATGGAATTTCCCTGAAGTCAGTTTTAGAAGCCTGAAAATATTTTTGGTATTTATCTCTTTAAAAATGTATATATATAAAATCAACACCAAGCACTATTTTTCAGCTGATTCCTATATGTGTGATAAGAAACATGATTCCTTGAGCAAGCAAACTTGTTCAGGTTAAATGCGTGTGGAAATCCCTAATACCATCTGTGTTGCTCAGCTAAGATATAGCAAGAACGTAAATAGCTAGGTACTTTGACCTCCCTCAAATATTTACCTATGTGGGCCGGCCGAGTGGCGCAGTGGGTTAAGAGCTGACTGGGATGCCAGCAGCCCCGGTTCAGATCCCACATATGAGGGCCAGTGACACTGCCCTCTAAAAAAAAAAAAAATTAATTACCGATGTAAAACATTCTGTCCTCATACAAGAAAACTTAAAAACAAAAACATCCAGCCTGGGGTTATGAGTGTCAGTACTGTCGCTGGGTGGACTGTCTGATGTGGCTGAGTCATAGATTAAGAGAAATTTTTAAGAAAGGCAATAAGGTAAGAAAAACACTAAGGCTCAAGTTGAGATGATTGGAGATAAATAGACGTATATTTGCCATATATGGTAAGGAAAGAAAAGTCTGTGCAAATGCCTCGACATTTATGGACTTCTCTATGATTCATCCAGCAGGACCAGCGGCTCGGGCCAAGAGATATAGAATTTGTTAAACTGTATCTCTCTTTCCTGAATTGTTTCACTACGAAGAAACCATACTGTGTATTCAGAAGAAAATTCCAGGACTGTGCAAAAGTTAGTATTTGGTAACAGGCCTGAGAAAGATTGCTAGAGGAATTCCGAAAGTATTTTAAAGTCATTTGTTTACCAAAAACGCATACTAATTCTCTCAGCATTAGCGGTTTTCTACAGACCCAGGTTCAGATAGCCAGTGTATTTTCTGTGGCTGGTTGCTCTCCCTCCCACACCAGAATTCAGCTGTGCTTTTTCGACTGAGTTTGCTCATACACACATTCTTCTCGTCTTAATCTTTTATGGAGTTAGAGGTAATTCGTTGTAATTCGTGGCTCCATTTCCAGGGACAGGATTGAAAATGAGCACTCACCCTTGTATTTTCCCAAGTGCAGTATTTTCCAAGCTGTGCCTGGTTTTTTCCACCCAGGGTCCTGGCACTCCGCAGTTGGTAGGCCTGGAAGAGGCCGACTTCTGTGGACTTCACAGTGGGTTGCTGATACCAGTGCCTTTAGAAGCTTCATTTATGGCATCCAAAGGGACACTCAGTGTGCCCTTCACTCCCACCATAAGGTCACCTTTCCCACCCAGGATTTCCCATGAATTGGGCTAATTTTGGAATGGCCCACATGCTTAGGACTGCGAAGGTGAGTGTCCACATCAATACCAAGAAGACTTCTCTGCAGACACACTCCTTAACTTTGCAGACTAGCAAGAGTGAGAAGCCAATGGATGAAGTACCTTTTGGACCCCGAGGCCGTAACATAAACCAGAGTGGTGAGGAACTCACCTTTTCTCCCTGCCCGGCGGGGTGTCAGGAACCTCATCCCTGACCTCTAGGATCTCCTAGGCTGGGGACCTGCTGGATAAGACTAGATAACACTGAGGCAGGTCCTGGTGCCCACAAATGGATTCCTTTGGTGGGATGGGGATGGATGGGCCCCCCCTTCCCGGCAGCTGGAATCCTGAAGGGGATGAGGGCCAGGAAGGCTTGCTTTGTCCTGGAAGCTTTTGTTTCTCCTTAATTGCTAGGCTTAGTAATCCACTAGGAAGTCCCTGAGCGTCTTTAAACACAAAATCTGATTCCAGAGGTTTAAATTCCCTAGTTTCCCATCAAGACACATATATTTCTTAGACTTAGTTTCCAGCTGTGTGATATAAATAACTCCAGTTAGAAATTAAGAAATTGTGATCTATATTTCATCTTCCCATGGTTCTATAATATTTTCCGAAAGAGAAAATGCATGTAATAATGAAAAGGTCCCTGTGTGGTTGGATCCCATATCTGTGGGGCCTCCTGGTTGCTCAGGGGTCACCAGGAGCCTTGTTCTACTGAAGATAGCACCCCACGATGAAGGACCCAGCCTGTTTCCGTTTGTGCAGTGAGAAGGCATTTACAGCAAGCGTGCTCTGCATCTGCAAGTGGATTTTCCCGTCGTTTATTATTAATTATTCCTCTGAGCAGCTCTGTGAAGCGAGTAAATATTAAACAATGTGTGCTGATTATTAAGCTAAGACAAAGGTATATCCTTTCCACGCTGCTTAATTTTAAGTAAGCTAGTTGCACACAAATGATGAATAAACTTGAAGTAAGGCCTTCAGGTGGGAAAACAAACAAAACTGAGACCAGGACTGGGAAGTAACACCTTTGAGATCTGATTTTAAGTCTTCCCTAGCTCCTTGGCAAAACCTGTTTTGTTTTTGTGATTTGCCTGCCTGCCTGCCTGCCAAGGCCAGCATCTCCTGTCTGGGCTCTGTATGTGGCCTGTCCCTGCCCACCCCTTTGGAATTGTTTGAGATGATATTTTAAGTCTCCCCAATGTTGTTTAGGATCTGCGACTTTGTCCTCTGATTATACAAAGTATGAATGTTTGTTGTAGAAATTTGCATATAGCATAAACAAGATCTAGATATGTCAGCCTGTTGCTGTAGATCTTTCTAATCTTTTTTTGTTCCTAAATATTACGTCTTTTAAAATGGTAAAGATTACGCTGTACATACTGTTTGGCAGCATGGCTTTGCCCCAGCCATAGTATTTTATATAATTGGAAAAAATATATAAAACAAACGATGGGCCAATAGGTTTCCTGCTAACACTTACTGTACTTATAATTTTCCCTTGGAGAAACGCAGAGTTTAGCTGTGCATTAGCAGGCACAAAACTCCTTTTCTTTGCGGGCTGCGCACAGGCTGATGCGTGCCTGGGGGCTGCGCTGGCCGCATGGACGGTACCGTGTCTGGAGAGTCTGCCACTGAAGAGCTGCGGGGGGTAGGTAACCCAGTAGCTCTGTAAACCTTGAAAAGTTTTACTTTTTAAAACTATCACTTGATTCCCATCCTCAGTTTTCAATAGAGTGTTTTTGATGTTAAAAGGATACAGTTTACTTGAAGACAAAGAAATGAAAAACAAGCCATAATTCCATTCTTCTACCATTTGACACTGATGTGGTACTTGCCACTCTTGTCCAAACACATATATATGTATGTTTATTCGTTTTTACAATATGGGGTCATACTGTAAACCCATTTGGTAGTTTGTAGCTTCTTTTCCCCTCTTCCTCTGCTTTGAACCCCGACACAGCCCCTAGATCTGGGTCAGGTGCCTCTTCCTCAGAGGAGCGCCCCCTGCTGTCCTGGGCCATGTCGGCCTCACACACACTCTCCCAGCACCATGTGCCTTTTCTTCACGGCTCTAAGCACGAGGAGTGTTCTCCTATAGGTGCTGATTTTACCAAGAGGAGCGCCTGTACCAGTGCCGGAGGCCTCTAACAGCTGCCCAACAAACTGTTGAATAAATGGCAGTCATGTGTATTATTCCATGGTATTAGCTGTCCTTTGAAAAATAATTTTACAGACTACCTAATATGCCATTGTATTGCTTTACTAAAATTTATTTAGTAAGTAGTCTCCTGCTATTGGCATCTACATTATTTCTAATTTGTCTCTATTCTAAATACATGCTAAAAACATTCATATGCATAAATCTCTGCCTACATCTCTGATCATCCTTATGGAGAAATTCCTCGAAGCAGAAACTGGAGGATTAATCTGCATTCTAATTTGGAATAGCCCATTTGTTTAAATGTGAGGAGGGCCTAAGAGCCAGAGTAAATTACACAGTGGGTGTGGGGCGAGGTAGTAGTCACGCTCCCTGCTTCCATCAGAGTCCCTAAAAAGGCACCTCTGGGGCACGTCCTCCCTCTCGCACACAGCTCCCCTTTGCAGCAGTTCCCATAAAGGTTAGCTTGCTGATGAGTCTGGGTAGGGCATCTCTTTGTCCCCTCATTCAATCTGCAAGTATTCACTGCGTGTCTGCCCTGGACCAGGCACCATCAGTGGCCCCGGAACTGGAGCTGGGGTGCGTATGGCCCCTCAGCCGTCCACTAGGAGTCCAGCCTTGGGTCATCATTCACACTAGGATGTAAGGCTCAGAGTACAGGAACCACGGCTAGCTCATTCACTGCACATAGTCAATGCTCAAAAGGTTTTATAATAAATGATGTGTATACTATGTCATTTCTCTCTTTGACACACTCAAAACCTAATCATATGTAGATATAGAAACAAATCACAGTATTTTCAAAGTTCTGAAATAAAACCAAAGGTTTAGATGTGAGCATTTATTCAGAAAGTGACCTAGAGAAATATTTTGAAATGAGACCTAAAGGCAAATCAGATAGATGTATTTAGAAAATCAGTCAGAGGAACCTGGAGTTGCCTTCTCCCCTGCCCCACCACGGAACCTCTAGCCACCAAGAGTCCTACAGGAAGTCCCTCTGCCACCAGGCAGGGGTGGTGCCCGCCCAGGCTGTGAGAACCCGCAGTTCCAAGTCCTCAGGCCCACAGACACCATGAGACAATGGGGGAGGGCACGCGTCGCCGTGGCAGCTGACGGTGCTGCCAGCTGCTTCCCGGGATGAAGACCAGTCAACAGCCTGACGTCCAGACAATTGGATGATTCTCTTCTCCAAGACCAGACACCTTAGAGCTGCCATTGCTTTAACATTTTGGTCTCTTAAAATTGAGGACTCCAGAGAGCTTTGCATCTGTATGTAACTGTCTGTAGTGACTGTGTTAGAAATCAAAACAGACATTTTAAAATTCAAGGAGGGCCGGCCAAGTGGCGTGGTGGTTAAGTGCTGGCTTTGGAAGCCAGCGGCCCCGGTTCGGTCCCACATATGAGGGCCAGTGACACTGCCCTCAAAACAAAAAATTAAAAATTAAAAAAATTCAAGGATACACAGGCACACATGCCATTGTGTCAGAGTAAAGACATCATCGCGTGTCACATAGCATCTAGAAAACTCTACTATATGTCTGTGAGGGAATGAAGGTGGAAGACAAACAAAAACCAATTCTGACCTCGTAGACCATCTGAGGGAACCAGAGTCCCCAGACCTCACTCTGAGGACTGCTGGCTTAGCGGCATTTGGGCCCCTCTTACTGCAAAGCTGCCACCAGATCTTCCTTCAGATTGGGGCCCTTGTGCCCTGAGCACCATCCTCAGCCTTCGTCGCCAGAGGTCCAAGGTCAGACATTCCCAACTTGGAAAACCTGCCATTTTTCATCATCACATGAGTCCTTCTAATGACGTTACCACTCGCCCTTACCCAGGAGCTCAGCGGTCCTCCCCTCCGCCTGCAGGTGCCCCGAGGCTGGCCCTCTCCGCTCACCACCCAGAGCCCTCTGCTCGAGCCCTGCATGTGTCCCCTGTGCTCCCGCCCCCTTCAGCTCCACAAAGCCAGGCCTTCCCATTACACAGTTTTACTAGACGCAGAGCTAAAGGTACATCCATCAGTATTAGAGACTTTCTGCCAAGATACAGAACATGTTTTAAATGGAGCAAAGAAATTTAAATGGGAAGAAATTATAGCATGAGTGAGTTTATCCCTTTCAAGATAATCTTATTTAATAACCAAAAAACTCACAAAGATGTGCATTTTATCCAGCTACAAAGGCAGCATGGCAGGTTATATATTGTGGTAATTATATGTTTGGGGTTTCATTCCTTCTTTAAACTAGATTTCTATTATTTCAGAAAATCAACCATTGCAGAAAAGGACTATTCATTTATTTCATTGCTGGGTGGCCCGTGCACTGTTAAAATAGGTCAAGAACAGTAATCTAAATTGACTACTGATAAATAATTAAAGCTAATGGAATTTTCTCAAATCTGTGAACTAAAAAATCTTTTGAGAAATTGCCAGGACAGACTGTCTGCTGTTGTATAGAAAGATATTTTTTATTTAACACTTCAGTTTAAAATGCCATTTAAAATTACCCTTTTCTCTGACAAAGACTGGAAGGAGTATGTGTTCGTCTATGAAAGGAACCAAAAGTGTGGTGCTCCATTTGATCGCTGCATGCTTCATCTTCAGATGATGAGATGGGAAGCGAAGGGTTCAGTGCCCTGGAACAAAGGGAAACGTCACTTTTCACTAAACTGTATTTTACGTTGAGCTCTAGAGTCTATGCGTCATACAATAATATATCTTGTCTTGTTTCAAAAACCTGCATACCTGGTCTGTGCTCGTGTGTACATGGTAGGGAGAATTCTGGCTCTCTTAAATGATATCCGGGGAAATAACCACAGAGAATCTCCCTTTTATAGAGAATTATGATTCTCTCATTGTTGCCACCAGGACCTTATAAAAATCCACTTGACAAATAGGTATAGACTTATTTTTAGAAGAGATGGCCTATCAACAAGAAAGCAAATTGTTGTATAACAGTCAAAAGACTAGCCTTAGGTTTGGTGCACTGTGTAGGTTTTTCTTTATTAATATGGACGATTCAACCATCCTCAGGTTAGTTTAGAACCCTGAAGACATCAGAATAAGTTATCAGTACCTAGATGCTTTTGAACAATTTATCTTCAGTATTTTGGCTTTTAAGTTGTAGAAAAGAGGTCATTTTCTTATGTGAGTTTGATTAAATGTCTGGTTGAAAAAAATCACTAATTTGCTATAACTTCTTAGAAAAGTTGTAGGTTTGTTAAACTGTAGTACTTATACCTAATCTAATGTTGTATTTTTTATGTTTTACTATATTTAGAAATGGTGGACTCCCTTTCTGAAATTAAACTTGTTTGCATTTTTCTTTAAGAAAATACTCTGTATAGAAATTTTTTTATTTAAGAGGAATTAGTTCATTCAGATTGCCCACATCTAAGGGCTGGCCGAGTGGCTCAGTTGGTTAAGAGCTCGCTCAAGAGTGCGAGCTGAGCTCTGAGCAACAGCAGTTCGATGCCCAGCCCGAGCTGAGCAGCTGCTGAGCTGCCAACAGGTGGCAGGATGGCTCAGCTTAAAAAAAAAAGACAGATTGCCCACATCTAGCTTCTATATAACCTGGAATCTGAGTCTTTGTATTTTGTATTTTTAAAGATATTTAGTGTTCTTTGTTTGGGCAGCTCAGATACCTGGGTAGAGGCATCTGGGTAGTGGATATTTTCAGCAACTTTTATTAGAATCCCATACCTCCCCTCCCTGGAACTTTGTTCCAACATGACCGAGGGCTTTCTGGTGGCTCCTTGCACATTGCGATTCTTCGGAGTAGGAGGTATTAGAGACACTGACGGGGACTTAGAACAGTAGCTGACATCTTGTGTCGGGAGCGGGACGCCAGACCTGGAACGGCCAAGGAGCAAGGCCCCCGGGAGGCGGGCGTTGCCTGGGTGTCGCAGGAATGAATAGAGTGGCTTTTGGTCCAGAGAGGACACGGGTGGAGAGGAAGGTGCATATATGGAGATGAGTGGGGTTCCTGGATACCTGAAGGGCCGAAGGAAAAGCTGAGCTCCACTCACCAGGCTCATCACTGGACAGGCCTGGGCCTGGGAGAGGAAGGATCAGCCATTCACATCCCCATGTCAGACCCAGGCCACTGCATCTTTAACCTCCTACCCAAGAAAACGCAGTACAGATAAAGCAAGTCAGTGAGAGTGGAATCACCTTGAATCTGCTCTTATTTCTCTTCTTTCAAAAGTGAATTATTCACCAATGGACTGTTACTACGATAGTAATAACATTCTTTGTGCCCACCTCGGGATAACTTTCCTACGAGGATCAGCAGTTGGTGGGAGTGCTGGTAGCACAGTATTTGAAAATCCCTGATCCAAGATTAGGCACCTTCTAACGCCATGACTGTCCCTCTGTTGCCTTGGGAGGGTGAGTCGTGTGGCCAGGGGACCACGGTGAAGTCCCCTGCCTCGGCAGGAGATTGCACCAGATGACACTGAGATTTCCAGGTTACCTTGATGAAAGTGACAGTTAACTAGCTGGTGGGTTGTAAGGTAAGAGAGATAGTCCCTTACCCCAGTCTCATAATTCTTTCTTTGCCGATTCTGTGTGATCGGTCCGCTGAAGGCTTTGTGTGCTCAGAGTGAAATACAGTGTTTTCAAAACATTTTATAGTTCAAACACACACGATAAGGTGAGGAGTACAGTGAAGCCCTGTGTCCCATCACCCATTTGTTACAATCACTAACCCATCAACACACTTGTTTCATCCTTATTCTTAACCCATTACCTTTCTGCATTAAATTATTTTGAAGCACAGAGCATATTTCATCCATATATATTTTAGTATGTGTCTTAGAAGTCAAGGACCCTTTTCAAAATCATAGCTATAATACCTAAAATACAGTAGGCCACTATAGCTTAAAAATAAAAACAACTTGGGGCCTGTTGTTTTAGCTTTAGTTCGTTTTGTGGTATGCCATATTTATTGACTGTAATACATACAGTTTTACAGATTTTACTGTCTTCAGTATCAGAGTATTAAAATCAATGACATCACAACTTAATAAGTAGCATTTTTTTCTTAGTGTAACATAAGCTATGGCACATCTTACATTTGCTAATACCAAATTTAATGGAATATGCTGTATTACATAATGGCTTTCTTTGAATACATACCTAAAACATTTTCAAGTTAGAATTTTCTTGCTGTGAGGCCTGAGTAATGAGGGGGAAAACCAGGGGTGAGTAAGTCCATTTGGAGGTAATTTTTTTAGCCCTGGGTGGGCGTGTAGCACGTAGCTTCCTCATGCATAAACATTTTCTAGGGTTTTCAGTGCAAGCCAGTCTTTTGTTTTTGCCTGGCCCCTGTCAAGAACTAAACCCCATCCCTGCTCTCTCATTATCCAGACACAAGAAAGGAAATGTGAACTAAGACCAGGGAAGGGAGAGAGCTGAGCTCCCTGGGCTGAGGTGAGGCAGTTCAGAAACAGCCGCCGCCGAAGGGGTGAGGCCACTGCTGCTGACTCCACGAGGCTGGGTCCCTCACATTCCTGGGCTGGTACCAGGAGCAGGCGTGTTGGCAGCCCCTCCTCTGCTCTGGCCCTGCCCCCAGTGCTCTTGAGAAGGCCATGTTGACACAAAGAAGACAGGACCCCCCACCCCTAGGCTGCCACCACAGAGGGTTAGGCACCACCAAGAACCGCAGACAGACAGCCGCAAGGCTTACCCGCAGGCAGTCATCCACAGAAAATGCCCGGGTGCTACTGCGGGGCCGGTGAAAAGGCGTCAAGTTCAGGGAAACATCCCGAAAAATCTGGATTACAAAATATTGCAAAAATAGAGATCGTTATGACATTGAAGATGCATTTGTCATCCATAGCCTCCTTTTGTTACACGTAATGCCGAGGCCCTTACCCTGCATCTGCCTGTCCTTCTAAACTTAAACAGCCGTGTCCTGAGCACCACCTTTCCTGGATGCAGGGATGGCCACCAGCTTTGAATGCATGGTATGAGGTTCTGGGATGCCTGGCTCTGTCATCACGTGTGAGTGCGGCATGGGAGAGACACCATGGGGAGTTGGGAGGCTGCAGAGTGGGAACGGAGCCCTGCCGAGGTCACCCTAGCGCCAAGAATGGGCCAAAAGCCAAAAATTCACTCCAGGTGGGTCCAGGGCGTCTCCTGCTTGCATCTCACAGGTGCAACTAAACACTGCATGGCGGTTTTGTATTTTCGTTTGTTTTGCTTTTAAATCAGAATGGGTTTCTCCCCCAATCATTGTGACATAGAAAATTCCTCAATAACATTTTGCGGTTCAATTTTCTGATCTAAAAAGTGGGTTGTGAATCAGTGGTTGGGAGGATAATGAAAATCCCTTTCACACAGAAGCATCTCTCTGTAAACCCTGCTTATCATGTGCAATGTACTCAAGGGGAAAGGGGAGGTTGAAACATACTTTTCTGTCTTTGCCAACAGACCTCCAATATTAATAATCTCAAGGTCATCACTTCCTGTGTATTAAGATATTTGTTGCTTTTTGCTCAATAAATGGTACAGGATGGAAGCACATTTAAAATAGTGCTGAAAACCCTTCATTGAATTAAGTGTGTAACCTTAAGTTATTTTTTAAACTTTGTGTTGAATCCCTAATTATCACTCACGCAATATGGCTTTGATGGATTGGACCCTACTTTCCTCAGTTTGAAATTGCCGATAAAGGTGCGGGGTGCACCCGATTATCGCAGTGACCGAGGCTGCTGGCTGTGGTGCAGGCCAGGCAGCAAAGGGCACTCTGTCCGTTCTGAAAGGACAGGGAGTCACTTCAGGCCCTCAGTAACCAGCAAGGGCGGGACCCGGGCGTCAGAAGTGAGCATCCTTGGTTCTGTCTCCTTAGTGCTAACCCAGGAAATATTTGCAGGTAACAGAATTGGATGAGTAATTTCTCAAACTGCCCAAAGTAAAATTGGAATGGGTAATGTTTTTAGCTAGTGACTTGATAGTACATACATATCAGTTAGTGCGTGTATATGGATGTGAATATTTAGTGCTTTTTCTCTTTTCAACTGTCTTCAAAGACATGTGAGTACAGACACACACATCCAGCTTTCATATGTAAAAAGTGATTTTAGCAGGTCTGTCATGGGACGTGAATATGCCCAAAGAAATGATTTCCAAAATCTAGTGGGTTGGTTACAGCAGGGACAGCAGAGGTGAGGTGTCTGATCGTTATGAGACACGTGGCTCTTCCGCCTTCCTGGAATGCTGTAATCAAATATGGAAGTATTTTTGTCCACCCCTGTAATTCTCAAAGCTGGTGTTTCGGGAAGGCTGACCCCATGCCAGTTGGCGGGGTTTGGGGTAGATCGGGATGAGCCTAGTGAGATAAGAGGCACTGTTTTGTGTGCTGAACCCCTGGGCGCCTGGGTCTTACACCCGCACAGGCTTTCCCCCACTCCTCTTCTCTTCTCTTCTCCACAGTGGTCCCCGATGCTTTGGCCCATCACCTTTCACACTCTATGACCCCACCCAGCTTCACTGTTTCCACTCTGAGTTTGGGCCCATTGTAAGCCTTTTGAGTGATACAAGTGTGTCCCCCACCCCCCACGCTGCTGTCCAGGTGGCCCTGGTATGTCATCCCTGCACCCACACTCCTAGCCAAGGCAATTGATTCTTTATAAAATCTCACAAGCCTTGACAATCTGAGTTTACATCCTACCTCTTCCAGCTTTGTGGCCCTGGACAAATTTCCTTCCCTTTCTGAGCCTCAGATATAGGTATCTATCCCTTACATTGGCTTTTGTGACAAACAAATGAATTTAGTGTATCTGAAGTTCCTGCCTCAGCGCATGACAAACACTCACTAAATGGTAACCACAGTGCTCCCCCCTTATCCATTTTTGCTCTCTGAGGTCTCGGTTACCCAGTCAGCCTCAGTCCAAAAATATTAAATGGAAAATTCCAAAAGTAAACAATTCATAAGTTTTAAATTGCATGCTTTTCTGAGCCGTGTGATGAAATCGTGCACCTTCCTGCTCCATCCTGCCCAGGATGTGAGTCACCCCTGCGTCCAGTGTCTCCACATTTTATATGCCCCCTTCCCATTAGTCACTTAGTAGCCATCAGATCAACTGTCCATCAGATCAACTGTCATGGTATCACAGTGCTTGTGTTAGAGTGACTCTTATTTTACTTAATGATGGCCCCAAAGTGCAGGACTAGTGATGCTGGCTGGCAGTTCGGGTTTACCAAAGAGAAGCCATAGTGTTTCCTTTCAGTGAAAAGGTGAGTATGAATAGGAAAAAACAGTAAAAGTTCAGTACTAGCACAGTTCCGAACATCTACTGGGGGTCTTGGAACGCATCCCCTGTGGATAAGGAGGGGTTACTGTATTGTTAACTTCTGCCTAAGACCCTCTTCTGCAAGGTGCACCCCAACCCTCTCCACCTTCCCTCTCCTTAGACTCACTACAGCCCCCTCCTCAGAGCCCCTCCATCCCTCCAGGCCCTTCACTGGCTGCTTTCCACCCCAGCACCACTCAGGGTACACTTCTGCTAAATCGAGCAGTTCTCCCGCCTCGCATCTGTGGCAGCACCTGAGAGAAGCGCATTTCCCTCCTGAAACTGCCTCCTCTTAACCTTCTGTTCTCCCAGCTCACTCCTACTTCTCTTGCTTCCTGTCCTTTCACCCCTGCCTCTTGACCATCTGAGAAGGGGGCTCCAAGGAGAGCCCTGACTTGTGAAGGCATCACTTAGCCCCCAGCTGCCAATATGGTGGCTGTCACCAAGTGTGGCTGGGTGGGTGGGGACAGTAGACATGTGGCCAGTCCAAAGTGAGAGGCGCTGCAGTACAAAACACACACCAAATTTCAAAGACGTAATACAGGAAGAAGAATATAAACTCTCCCTCGTTAATAATGTTTCTATTGATTACATGGGAATGATAATATTTTAGATATATTGAGTTATATGAAATTAAAATAAATTTCATCTCTTTCATTTTGCTTTTTGAATGTAGCTACAGAAAATTTCAAGGTCCATAGGTGGCTGGCACGTCATGTTTGCTGGGCAGCGGCACTGGCTTGGAATATGGGGCCAGCCTTGTGGGCTCATATCCAGGCAGGCCGTCTCTCACTTGCCTCTCACTGCCAGACTCTGAGAGATGGTTTGTTCTTTCATTTATTCGCTAATGCACCCATTCCACACAGTCCCCCGTGTGCCAGGCCCAGAGGAGACGGATCAGTGCTCCTCTAAATACAGCCCAAAGTCACATTCATTCTCAGCAGTGACTCCCTGTTGATGGCTTGGGTCAGTCTTCCTGCTGACCAGTCCACGGGCCGCAGGGGACATCTTGTGCCCAAGCCAAGGGCCACACCTGCAGCCTCCCCACTACACAGCGTGGGGAGTGGGCCATTATGGGGTAGGATGGGCCGCTCTAGGAGAAGGAGTGTCAGACCTGGCATGACATGTGGTCCGCTTCCGCGGTCCAACATTCGGGAGTTTTGAGGCCTCCTGTGCAGAGGTTTCCTCAGCAAAATGTCTCCCAGCCCTGCCTTGGATGCTGGAGATGGAGATGGGGGAACTAACACCCATTCCCTCCTCTCAGGCAGGCCCCAGTCTGGAGGGAAGAGGGTGTACTCCTAACCAATCACAGCTGCCTATGTAGAGCCAGAAGAGATAGGAAGCATACCCCATGACATCAGGGCCTGGCTGCTTCTATTTCTGTGGCATCCAGTGCAGGCATGCTGGAAGCCTCCAAGGCCCCTCTCCAAAGCCACCAGGTGCTACCAGCTGTCAGATAGGGCAAGGCTGGTCCACAGCCTACCCCCAGGGCTCTCACATTACCTGTCGGTGAAGGGCTGTCCCCAAATCCCAAGCCTGGAAGGAGCCACGGTTCCCACTGCCAGTTGGAAGGCAAGCGTCGCATTGAGGTTATCATCCTTGAACTGTTCACATCTTACTTTTTAAAATTTGATTAATACGTGTTTGTGGTGTTTGGAGAGGAAGGTTTCACCGGACGCCTGTGCAAGCTGGGCTTCCATGTCGTGGATGCCGTGTGGGTGCCGGCTTCATGGAGTGTGTTAGCTCTTCTTTCCTCACGGGGATACGCACCTAGCACCCCGTTGGGAATAAGCCACACGTTGGTAGGAAATCACCTTCATCAAAGTCAGCCTTTTTGGAAAACAGTCAACAAACTGCATCTCTCATCTCGCGTTTGCAGTTTGACCAGAGTAGCTGAGTGCGATCATCCTTCCTGTTTGTCCTTCAGAGGGGCAGGAGGGGGACCAGCCCACCCACACAGTCCGGGGCTCTTTCTGCCTCCACTCCCCCCCCACCCCCCCGCAGTCAGGCCCTGTCTCCTCCCCACCCAGCGTTCACTGAACTCTCTCATGTTTAGAAACCCACCTAATTACCTGTGGTTGCCAAGTTTCTGACAAAGAAGCGTGGTTATTCTTTGTGAGTAAAACAGGCTTTCCCACTGGCGCTGCTGGGGTCAAACGGCACCTCTCTTCCGTGATCCTTCTCCATTTTAGTCCTCTTTTCCCTCACTGCCCCTTTTGGTGTGTATTTTAGCCTCTATCTTTCAGAAAAGTACCATGGGCTAAATGGGAGACTGTTTTTGTTTCCTATTGCTGCTGTAACAAACTGGCATGGACTTGGTGGCTTACAACAACAGAAATTTATCAGAGTCCAAAATGACTTTTCCTGGGCTGCAATAAGGTGTTGGCAGAGCTGCTCCTGGTAGAAGCTCCAGGGCAGAATCAGTCCCTTGCCTTTTCCAGCTTCTTGGGGCCACCTGCCCGCCTTGGCTTCTGCGCCTCTATCATTCTGACCCCTGCCTACTTCTATCTCACATCCTCTCTGACCCTCACCCTCCTGCTTCTTTTAAGGACCCGGCCCACTTGCATAATTTAGTATAATCTTCCCAACTCAATATCCCTCATTTTCTTTTTTTTAAAGATTTTATTGGGGAATTGGTGGAGGGTAACAGCATTGGGGAATCGGGGAAGGGGAACAGACAAGGTGCTGTCCTTTTGTTCTTCAGTCTAGTTGTGGAGGACGCCACTTCACTGGCCCATGTTGGTATTATGATCATTGCTCTCTTCCCGGGTGAGGCAGTCGGTCACCGGCCATTGGATGGCCGCTCATGCTGGCTGCCGGCCACTCATGGTAGCTTACAGGCAGCCTATTGCAGCCCCACTGCAGCCTACGCTGTCGCCAGCCACTCACGGCAGCCCAGCTCCAGGTCGAACTGTTGTTCACCATCTTAGCTGTAGAGGGCGCAGTGTCACTGGCCCTCATGTGGGATCCGAACTGGCAATCCTGCTGCTCAGAGCTCTCACTCCCAAGCCAACTCTTTTTTTTTTTTTGAGGGCAGTGTCACTGGCCCTCATAAGTGGTACCCGAACCGGGGCCACTGTCTTCCCAAGCCAGCGCTTACCCGCAGCGCCACTGGGCCGGCCCCCAAGCCAACTCTTAACCAACTGAGTCACTCGGCCAGCCCAAGATCCCTAATTTTTTTAAATTACATTTATTGGGGTAACAATTCGATCCCTAATTTAATCACACATGCAGAGTCCCTTTTACCGTGTAACCTAATATAGTTTCAGGGATCAGGATGTGGATCTCTTTGAGACCATTATTATGCCTGCCACAGGTTGTCTTAAAGAATTTGATTCTTTTTTCTGATTGAATTTGGTATAAAAATATAGAAAATGATCCAAAGGAGGTACAAAAGTATTGACTTCTCCAAGGAGATAATGGGTGCTGGTGGCTTGAGATAAAGTTCCCAGTGATTATTCATATATCAAACATGGATTCCAAACAGGAGTATATCTCCCATGAACAGCACTCAGAAGTAACAGCTAAAATGCAGGGCGGCGGTGGCCCCAATCCATTTCCGATACGAGTAAGTCAAACCTGAACTGTTTGTAATGTTCCATTTTACTCTAAGCAAATTATTTCAGACCGATGTCAGCAAAATCTTGAGTCCACAGCACATCCAAAATCAGGTGCATATAACCATGAGTTAGTAGAAATAAATCTAGTGGCATTCTTAATTAAGTTCACGGAAACCATGGGACGTCAATTGGCACTGTGTTGTGTGGACAAAGGAACAGCACAGGAGAGGCTCAGGATTGCTCTCTGTAATGCTAATCATCACTGAAGCCAAGCTGTTTTTAGGAGGACTTAACAAATGTTTCCTTCTCTTTCCTTCTCAAATGGCCGTTTCCTGACCACCCTTCTTGCTCCAGGATTTGCGCAAGCAGGTAGCGCCACTGCTGAAGAGCTTCCAAGGGGAGGTAAGCACTTATGTTTGTTTTGTATCCTGAGCCCCCCTTCACCGTTCATCGTGCTTTCTTTCTATTCTCATTGAATAAATGCCATTGACAGAAGGTGCTGACCCACATGGACCCTTCCCCTCTGCACCGACCCAGCGTTGGGCGGAATTTTGCTTCCCAATGTGCTGTTTCCACTGGGTGGACCGAACTTGCTCAGACCACAGCCTTTAAGAGCCCATGAATTTCCTCATGCTTACTGGTTCCCTGAGCTGGTCTGCGGCTGCTGCCACCATGACGCCTCCTGTGTGGAAGGGATGGAGTGGGACCACCTGGTGTTTTCACGTGCAGCTGTGGGGAGAAGAGGAATTTCACTGATCAAGGCTTAAAAAAAGAACAACAGGTAGAAGCCACGAGGAATAAATTGGGGCTCAATATAAGGAAAAGTTTTATAATAGATCCTTCCAGAGAAGGACCGGGCAAGATGGCAGATGGGCTGCCAGTCATCTGAGACGTGCTTCCTGGCTGCCTGTTAATAGAATAACGTCCACAAAGAGGGCAGGCGGATGAGGTGGGTGACACTCCACTTCCTTCTTGGCTCTTTGTGGAGACACCCAGTGGATTTTAGAAACTCAGAAATTTTGTTATTGATGTGGAGCCATTAGCTTCCCATGTTAGACTGATGGAAGTAGTACTACCCTGTTTCCCCGAAAATAAGACCTAGCCAGAAAATAAGCCATAGCATGATTTTAGGTGCCAAAACATGGCACCTTGGTATACTGAATACTTTAAGCTGAAGGAGTTTGTGGAAAAGGTACCCTTCTCCCTGAAACAGGTCATAAAACCCACATGTGAGTTGGTGCTGCCCTCCATACCCTGGAGGAATCATGCTAGGGCTTCTTCTCCGGCTAGGTCTTATTTTCGGGAAACATGGTAATACTGAGGAGAAGGGACAAGACTTCTTTGAAGCCCTCTAAAGAACCCATATTGATATATGACCATAGGAATTTTATGTTCTTGCCACTACCCAGTTCACAGAGAACAGGGGAACGGGGCAGGATTTGGGCAAGTGAGAGCCGGGGGAAGGGGTAGGAGTGACAGGAGGTGTCGAGCAGAGTGGAGTGCCTCCTGGGACGTATCACTGAGGAGGCTGGGATCCTGGGCCCAGAGCTCCAAGGCTGCCATTTGGCAAATTCTTCAGCATGCGGTGACAGTAAAGGGCGAGGGAATGAATGAGGTCAGAAGGCTGCAGTGGGGTGCAAGACAGGAGATTCCAGACAGTGAAGAGACATCATGGGAAGGCGGAGCAGCAGTGAAGATTTTAGAGCCACACAGTGCTCCTCCCTGGTTTATAATCCCCTGGGCTCAGCTCTGTAAGGCACAGAGGATAGCAGGACCCAGGGCTGGGAAGGACAGGGATTGCCCTTTACTGAGAAGTACATCTCGGAACCCTCATTCCATAAGTAAAGTTGTCATCTTACACCTACCCACATTTGATCTGATCTTTCTTGTACCTGTTCAGCTTTTGTGAGGCCCACTGGCTTAGTGTTTCTCGAGCTAAAATAGCTCAGTGTGCTTTTTTGTTGTTTTCTTGTTTTTCTCTCTTTTTCAAAAATTTCCAGTCTGCATGAAAGTAGAAAGATTAGTATAATGAACACCCCTGTACACCCTGTACCTAGACTCACCACGTGTTACCATTCTGCCATATGCTCCCCACCCTTTTGTTAAACATTAGAAAGTAAGTTGCACATAGTGTGGCACTGTACCTTGAATCATATGTGCGTGTCTCCTAAAATTAAGGGTGTTTCCCAACATTTCCACAATAACCCCGAGTATCACAACTGGGAAAATTAACACTAATTTCCCTGATATATAATAATCCAAAATCAGACTTCCCCAGTTATCCCGAAATTGTCTCTTACAATTGCCCTGCCTCCCACTGTGGTCCAGTCAGTTTAATACACTGCATTTGGGGGATACATACACACACACATATTTATTTTATATTTCCCTTTTATAATATATATTTCTCTTTTAATATAAAATGCTCTGTCCACTCCCTCTTACCTTTGTTATTTTTTATTACGTTGAGCTGTACGTGTGTGTGTTTACTAATCTAAGTTATCTAATTATCTCACACTCTGGAGATGGTAATGGGTTTGGTTCTGGATATATTAAATTTGAAATGGCTGAGATACATCTAGTCTTCTTATTTGCTATTTCTTAAAGGGTATTTGAAAAGAAATATTTTAATAGTACCATTAATTCATATTTACCAAGCCCCTGCTAATTTCTGTATTTATATTAAATAAATGTGCTTAGTAGTTAGCTGATTTTACTAGAAGGGACTAAATCCTCCTTGGTTCTGAAGCATGAACTTGCGTAGCAGAGGGTGACTGCATACAGTACCTCCCGTGCGGGTTGGTTTCCTGCTGACCGGGGCAGAAGGCAGCGTGTCTTGATGTTTTGATGGGGCAAGATCCACGCAGCGTGTTTTTCTAAAAAGCCGCCTCCTCTCCCCAGAGGCTCGGTCTTGTCCCCTTCATTAGCGTTTGCTAAATGCAACTTTGTTTTTTGGACATATTCTTTCAGTCCATCCCAAGGTGCTTGAGTTCCCCTTGGAAAAATATATGGTATTAGTGAAAACATGTTCTTTGCCTCAGCATTCATATAGATTACTTCCGTATTTGAGATCCCCCAAAGAAAAAAACAAAACAAAATGAAGTTTTCAGACAGCAGGAAATTCACATAGGACTTGAGTGTTCCTGCAAGAACATGTGTTTGTTATGGGAATCATTAACCTGGCCAGGGTACCACTTATGCCCTTCAGTGTTTTCTTGTGGTTCTCGCACACCATCCTCCCTGCAGTTTATGAGACCCACATGATTCGGTAACTGCTTACCTTTCTAGACTTTTCTCACTCCTTACCACCTATCGCTGGACGCACAACCGTTCTGAGCTCCTGCCAGGCCCTGTGTGCCTAGTGTCCTCACCGGCCTCCAAGCCTTTGCACAGGCACGCCTCTTCCCGAAGCGCTCCTTCCTCCTTCCACCTCACGTGTCTCGCCTCTGCTTCATGTCACTTCTTCAGGAAAGGTCTTCCTTGAGCCCCAACGATAGGTGGGTCCCCCATACCATGTGCTCCCATTGCAGTCTGCACTATTTGTGATGCATTTGTCACTGTGCCCGAGAGCTGCCTATGACCTTGTCTCTGTTTCCCATGAGTCTGTAAATGTGTGAAGGCAGCCTCTGTGTCCTGTCTTGTTGGCCATTTTCCAGCACCTGACATAGCAACTGGAACTAAGAAGTATTTGGACTCTCAGAAATGGTTAATGGTTATTGAATAAATGCTTGGACAGTGAGGTTCCTCTGGAGGCAGCTTTTAAAACATTTTGCCTCTGTCCTTTCTTCAAGTTAGGTTGCTGTTAATAAGGTGAAGATGTACTCAGGAGATACCTTTAGAAGAAACTAGTAATAACTTTGTTGTCCTGGATTCAAAAGGTTGGAATATTATAATCGTAATGGTTATTCATAATTATTTTAGCAAAGCCATCAAATTTAACTCACACTGCAATTAGATTTATTTATTGCTGTATCTAATTTTGTGTGGTTCACAAGCCAAGCCAACTGACTATTGGGGGGAGGGAGAGTAACCTAAATCCAATATAAGGCATATTTTAGTCCAGTAATTTAGACAATCCCTTCAGTGAAGTGATAGTTAACACTTTCTAGGAAAATGTTAAGTCTTTTAAATTCTCTCCATCTCTCCTTGCTTCCCTCCCTCCTTGCTTCCCTCCCTGAGAAGGGTCACAGTATATAAGGTGGAAGAGGTCAGGAGTTGGCTTAGGCCCTACTTCTCTTTGTACAGATGCTGGTTGCTTAAGCCAGGTATCCTCAGGGAGGAAAATCTTCTTAACCTGAGAAATAACATAGGTGCTTATTTTAGAGGGGAAATAAAAGGTGCTTGTATTCAAGGGGAAATAAAAGACTGAAAATTCATGAGCTTAGCATCCAGCTTAAAAAGTTATAAAAGTACAACAGAATCTTGAAGAAAATAGGAAGAAGGACTTAATCAACATAATTAATAGTAGTAACATATAAGAATAAAAATAATTGAAAAAGAAAGCAAAGACCCAAGAGAGAAATAGCCCAAAAGTTGGTTCTTTGAAAATACTACTATAATAGACAAACTACCTTCCCAATTAAGAAAAAAGAAAATTTAGGAATGAAAATGGGGATTACTTTGCTGCTGCAGCAGACATTAAACAAATAACAGGGAAATATTATAATCAGTTTTATGCCAATACAATTTTTTTTTTTTAAAGATTTTATTGAGGAATTGGGGGGAGGGAACAGCTCAAGTTGCTGTCCTTTTGTTCTTCAGTCTAGTTGTGGAGGACGTTGCTTCACTGGCCCATGTTGGTATTGTGATCATTGCGCTCTTCCCAGCTGAGGCAGTCGCTTGCTGGCCATTGGACTGCAACTCAACGGCAGCTCACGCTGGCTGCCGGCCACTCACGTTAGCTTACGGCAGCCCACTGTGGCCTCACTGCAGTGTACGCCATCGCCGGCGACTCACGGCAGCCCAGCTCCAGGTCAAGCTGTTGTTCACCATCTTAGCTGAAGAGGGCACAGAGTCACTGGCCCATGTGGGATCCAAATCGGCGGCCCTGCTGCTCAGAGCTCACGCACCCAAGTCAACTCTTAACCAATGAACCACTCGGCCAGCAATTTTTTTTTTTTTTTTTTTTTAGCTGAGCCATCCTGCCACCTGTTGGCAGCTCAACGGCAACTCAGCTCCAGCTGGCATCGAACCGCCATTGCTCAGAGCTCAGCTCGCACTCTTGAGTGAGCTCTTAACGAACTGAGCCACTCGGCCAGCAAATTTTAATATCTAGAATACTATAACATATCAAAAGAAGAAGTAGAAAACCTGAGTAGCCCTATAACTATTACAGAAATATTTCCACAAGGTCTAGACAGTTTTATAGGAGAGTTCTATGTATCATTCATGCCCTAGAGAGTTCTAATCTTTTGCAAACTCCTTCAAAAGATAGAAAAAGAGAGAACACGTCTTACTTATTTTATGAGGCCAGTGTACATTAATGCCAACACCTGACAAGAAAGGAAGAAAGGAATATTGAAGTTAATCTTATATATGTATAGATATACAGAAATTCTTTCAAAGTATTGGTTGGGCCAGCCGAGTGGCGTGGTGGTCAAGAGCTGGTTTGGGACGCCAGCAGCCCTGGTTCGGGTCCCACATATGAGGGCCAGTGACACGGCCCTCAAAAAATAAATAAATAAAATAAATAAATAAATAAAAGTATTGGTAAATTGAATCCATCAAGCTATCTATATCCCAAGAATGCTGTTTGGTTTAATAGTAGAAAAAATTATTAATGCATATTAATATCATTAGCAAATTAAAGAAGAAAAATTATCTCAATAGTTATAGAAAAGAATTTTATAAAATGCAACATCTATTTATGATAAAAATTACCAGCAAACTAGAAATAAAGGGGAACTTCTTTAACTTGGGTAAAGGTATTTACCAAAACCATCAGCCATCATATTCAGTGATGGTGAAAATGTTTCCTTTAAAATCAGGAACAAGGCAAGAATGCCTACTAATGTTAATTTTATTTAACATTGTTCCTGAAGTCTTAGCTAGCATGAAAGACAAGAAAAAGAAAGTGTAAGTATTGTAATCGAAGAAAGAAAATTGTCATTTTTCAAATAAGCCTCAATTTAACACGGTTGGTAGAAACAAAGTCACTATACGAAATAATTACATACCTCTATTAACAGCGAACTGGGATAGCAACAAACCACTGGAGATAGCAACAAAAAAAGAAAGGATACCTAAATATAAATATAACAATGCATAGAAACTCTTTCTGGAAAAAAGAATAATATTTCTATTGAAGGATAATAAAGATTTCAATGGGGAGAGATACGGTATTTAGGGGTAGAAATTCCCACTATTATTAAAGATACCAGTTTTCCCTAAGTTGATTATAGAGTGAGTCATTGTAGTTCCACTCAAAATTCCAACAAACTTTTTCATGAAACTTGAAAAACTCATTCCAGAATATATATGAGGTTGACAATGGTGAAGATGATATGGAATAAGAGTAAGATGGAGTATTTGCCCTACCAGATTATCAAAGTTACAGTAATTGGCAGAGGGATAGATAAATACACCAGTGGAACATAATAAAGGAATCAGAACTGACCTGTTCACATATAGAAGCCAAATACATTGCAAAGATAGCATTATAGATTAGTGAAGAAAGGGTGGACTTTTCAATAAATGGTCCCCTGACAATTGGTTATCCTATGGAATTAAATGAAATTAGATCCCTATCTTGAACTACATGCAAACACAAATTACAGGTAAAGACTTCAGGCAAAAACCATAAACTCTTTAGAAGAAAATGGTTATGATGACTTGGGGCTAGGTAGGATGTCTTAAATAAGAAACTATAAAGGAAGAAATGGTTACATTTAACTACATTAAAATTTAAAAGCTTCCCCTCCCCATCCCCCAACCATGGGAAGACACCCTAGAGAAAGTGAGAAAATAAGCCCAGGGCACTGCTAGCTCAGTTTTACCTTTGTGTGAACCAGTAAAAGGCTCTACCTTCCTCAAGACATTTTATATTATCTGTTGGAAACTGTCATTATGAAGATTCCACCCATCTGAATCGTTTTCGTAATAAAGATTCAAATGCCTCCAATGTGACTGGTGCCCCTTAGGATTATACTGTGAGCAGATCATATGTTGGGTAACCTTGGCCTCAAGTCACAAACCAGGAAGAGACAGTGTCCACACACACACAGTTGACAAAGAATTCGTATTTAGAAATATAAAAAACTTTTACCTGTTAATAAGAAAAAGACGAACATCCCAATAGGAAAATGGGCAAAAGCCATGAATGGCAGCCTCAGAAGAGAAAATATGAATGGTCAAATGTATGCAAAGATGCTCAACCTTGTCATCAGGGAAACACAAATTAAAATAATTTAAGTGCAACTTATTCATGCCTTCCAGGTTAGCCAAAATTCAAAAGTCAAGGTAGGAGTGTAAATCAGTATAACCCTTTTGAAAACCAGTCTGGCATCAGATACCAAAGCTAAAGAAGCACATATATTTTGAGAGAGCAGTTCCACTCCTAATTATATACCCTAAATAAACTTAAACATGGGCCCCAGGAAACACGTTCAGGAATATTTGAAAATAGTAAACAAGCAGGAACAACCCACTTTGTATCAGCAGCAGAAAGACTACGTAAAGAGTGGTGCAGTCATTGGGGGCCGGCCGAGTGGCGCGGTGTTTAAGCGCTGGCTTCAGAAGCCAGCGGCCCTGGTTCGGGTCCCACATATGAGGGCCAGTGACACTGCCCTCAAAAAAAAAAAAAAAAAGGAGTGGTACAGTCATACAATGGAATATGACATAGCAGGGGGAAGTGAATAAAATGCAAAAATGTGTGATACTGAGCTGACATTGGTTAGGGACACATATCGATTTTTATTACTTAATAGAACCTTAAGGAAAAGGTAAAACAGGAAATTCAGAATAGAGGTTATCTAGATAGGCACAAAGGTCTCTAATGTCGCAGGAATGTCCCTCGTTTTGGGTGTTCATTTGTTATTTTGTAAGTGTGAATAATTTCCTTCAAAAAGAAATAATTGTGCTTAACAAGGCAATCACTACATAATCGTTCTGGGATATCAGAGCTGAGTATTTTCTTCTCCCTTCTCTTTGCACTTCACCTGTGATACATTTTCATCTCCAGGCAAATGGGTGCTCCCAGTGAGGTCATGCACTTGAGAAGGCTGAGGGGGACAGCACATTTGTAATAATGTTCAGTGTGGCTTCTGTGTGACACTTAGCAAGTCCAAGTGCTCTGCTCGGTGCTTTTCAAGCTTATGCTCACCCAGTCTTCACAATACTGGACAGTGGCTGCTGCTTCTACCTTCTGTCACCACATCTCCAAAGCTTTCCCCATTTTCTCCATCAGTTTTCACTGTGGGAGGAAGTGCCCCGTCCTCAAACCCCAGCCCCTCCACATGGGCTCTGGAGCCCACCTTCCGCTTTCTCAGGAACCAGTCCTGCAGTTATCCCCTCTCCTGTATCTTCAGTCTCTGCTAGTTACTGGATTCTCCTCATCAGTGTTCGTCCAAGTGCTAGAATGTTCCATTTTGAGACCAAGAGACGGGGGTGGACTGGGGTGGACGGGGGTGGAGGGAGAGGGAGAGAGAGATAGGCCAGCCCACCTTTGTCCCCCAGCCCTCTCCGCCAGGATTCTCCAAAGATCCACTCCCATCCTATGTGGGTACCATTGTTCTTCAACTCATCCGGCCTGGCATCTGCCCGCTCTCCCCTGACCCTGTTAGTCCCCACCCTCTCGCCTCAGTGACATTCAGCGCACCTCACCCCCACCCCTGACAGATTCCTTTTCTTGACAGTCCATGACATTTTGCCCTTGGGTTCAAGGTTCAGCTCTCTGGCTATTGATTTTTAGTCTCCTTGGGCAGTTTCTTCTTTTCCTTCGGACTTCTGAATCACATATTGTGTGCTCTCTAATCTCAGTATCTGTATGCTGACAGCTCAGATTTCTCTCTCTAACTCAGTCTTCTCTGTGGAGTTCCCGCTCATCTGAGACTGCCTGTATTTCCCAGGAAATGACTCATAACCCACAACCACCTCCCCTTCTCCAACTTCCACACTTACCGAAATGTCCTCTTCCTCCATCCTTTCCCTGCTTAGGAATAGCTCCCCAATCCACCTAGCTAGCTGCCTCAGGTGGAAACCTTGCTCACCCTCTCTCCTGTACGCCTCCATTTCCTTCACCCCTCCTCTGAAGTGTGCTCAGATCTGCCTGGTTCTTTCCATCCCTACCACCCACATGCCTGCTCAAAGCTGCCTTGTATCACTGGGACCATTGCAATGGTTCCCTAACTGGTCCCTGTTCTAGCTCCTAGCCACCCCACGCCTACCTTTCCTCCATGCATCAGCCGGGGTCAAGTTACTTCCTTGCTCAAAAACTTCCAGAGGCTCCCCAGTGCCCTTGAGGTGGACACACAACCCTGCCCTCAGCTATAGGTGCCTGGCCCTGCCACTCCCTCTGCCCTCTGCCCCACCCTGTTCTCCCAGCCCCCTGCCCAGCCCTCTCTTGCTCATCCTTTAGGGCTTACCTCAGATGTCAGTCTAAACCAAGACCCTCATACTCTTTGTCTTCTAGCTCATGTTGTCCTTTTGTTCAGGGTACTTTTCTCATTGTGTTTGTAAGTATATTATGTCCACCACTCTCTAGACTCTCTAGGTCTGTACACCCAGTACCTGGCCCTCGTGACATGCAGTAGGTATCCATTGGATGGGTGGGGAAGGCAGCAGCCCATTTTACAGATGAGGAAACTAAGCCCAGAGAGGGTAAGTAAACTACCCAAAGTCACACAGGTGACAATGGCAGGACTGGGGCTGTCTGGCACCCAGCCATATTCTCCAATGTTGGTGCTCTCTGTTATTGCTTGGGGAGTGGGGAGGGTGCCTTCTGTCCCGTTCATCTCAGTCAACCTCCCCCATCTTGATTGAGAGCCATTGATGCTCATTTTGTATAAAGTGCTTGGCAAACACAGCTTCGGCTTCCCTCCCCTTCTAGCTAGCCCCTCCTGTGTCAGATGTGGCGCTCCATGCCTTGTCCCACGTGTACATAAATAACCGTGTGCACACCCTTTGCTGCGACATGATCGGCACCCCTTGGAGGAGCTGCATGGGCCCAGCTACCATCCCAGTGTCACCTGTTGACGTGGCACACATGAAAGGCCAAGTAATTATTTGTATTTTCCCTTTGTACCGAAGGTCCGCTGTAGGTGTAACACACGGTCACTGTTCAGAGCTGCAGGCGGGCCGTGTCGCCCCACGTTGCCCGGTGCTGGGTTTCTCTCCTGCCATCGTTCGTGTTCTTTAGTAAAACCCTTAGAACTGATTTTGCAGCTCTGGACCAAATAGGAGCTAAAGGCCCCTGCCATCTTGCAGCCTATGTTCTAGTGAAGAGAAACATAATGAACACAAGGAGTAATGTCAGATGGTGACAAGAGCTGTGAGGGAAGTAGATGGGAAAGTGGAGGAGAGCAGGCCGGCTTCTTCAGAGACAGCCTTCCTTGGAGGCCTCTCCCAGGAGGTGATGACTGAGGTAAGAACTGAGTGATGAGATGAACCAGCCACGCTCAGAGCTGGGGAGAGTGAAAGGCAGAGAGCAGGGCAAGTGTCCCTCTGGGGAGGGACAATGCTCGGATGACCAGAAGCCAAAAAGAAGGCCAGGGGGCATGAGGGCGGGAGGCAGGTCAGCAGGGCCTGGGCAGGTGGGGTTGCGGGGCCGTGGTGGTCAGCTGCTGTGAGAGGCTCTGGGCCGAAGGAGAGCTCTGAGCTCAGCGGGAAGCTACAACCTCGGGCACATGCAGGGCCATTTGACAGACTTTAATCAAACAATAGATGAAATGGATTAAGTTGGGTACATATTCCATGAATTAGTTGAAAGTTACTAAGAGTCTCAAGGATGTCCTGTGGCCCATATCGGTTGCGCTGTAACATATTTAAGTGTTCAGATCTAAAGGCCATGTCTAAATAAAGCCAGGGGGTCTGAGTGCTTTACTTCAAAGAACATTTCACAGGGTGTTACAGGACCTGGGAACCTGCCCGGGTGCTGCCAAGCACTCTCCCGTGACCTCAGGCAGCCCTAGGCCTCTTCTGCTTGACTTTGCTCTTCAGTAAAATGAGGGGGTGATGGAGCTGGTCAGCAGGGAGCCCCGGAGCTCTGAAGTCTAGTGTGAGCCAGTGGACTAGCACTCGGGTTGACTGCCATCCTCAGACAGAAGTGGTTTTTTCCAGCAATTAGAGCTGTTCAAAAATGAAGCGAGCTGCCATCTAAGGTAGTGAGTTTCCCATTACTGGGGGTGTTCAAACAAGGGCTAGAGGACCATCTGTCAGGGATGTGGTCAGCTTTGACCCATTCTTCTTCAAGGCCCAACACAAATGCCAGACCCTCCAGGTCATCCCCAAATACCCCACCAGAAGCAAACCCTTCCCCTTCTCATCTCTGGTCTAGCTGCATTTGTGTCTCTCTTGATTTTGAGCCTGAAGACATTCTGCCTTTATATTTTAGTTATTGGGACACAGTGTAACTTGCCATATACAAAGCCTTAGGCTCTGAAATCTAGAGGGTAGGAACTGTGTGTGCGTGTATATGCGCAGGCATGCGTACATATTTATGTCCCCTCATGCCTGCACTTAGCATTACTGCATTCATTGTCGTGGGCAGGATGATATTAGGGAAGGCTGGGCCTGGTCGCTGGTTCCTAAAGCTGGTCCTCGGAGGGCCCAACTGGCTGCATGAGAATGACCCGTGTTCCCATAAATTCAGCTCCCCCACCCACAGATTCTGGGATGGGACCTAAGAATCTGACTTTGCAAAGTCCACCCAGTTCTCACTTGTAGCAGACTATAGGAACCCCTGGGCGAGGTTCCCTCCAAGGGCAGGTCCTCTAGGTCAAGTTCTGGGACTGCCGCCCTCGCACCTTACATGGTATGTAAGGAGCTCTTTGATTTAGTTTAAAATTATTTCCAGGCCTCGTGTCCTTGGCTTTTGCTCCCTCCAGGCCAGTTTATTTACTGTCCCCTGAACATGCCTTGTGGTTTTCTGCCTCTGACCTTTTCCTAAAGTCACAGCCTCCGTTGTTGGACCCTTTTGCTCTTCCTCACCTGTAAAGTCATTTCCTTCCTTTAAGACCTAACTGGAAGTCTGCCTCCCTCCTTCCTTTGCCCAATCACCTCAGCTTGTTTTTTGCTTTCTCCTTTCGAGGGTCTGCGTCATCTCTTAGACTTTGTATCACCTTTACCCCCTGAGCTGTTTAATCAGGTGTTCTCAGCTGACTTTCTGTCTCCCTCTCGCTTCTCCCCCATCAGTAAGTACTCACTGAGTGCTGTGTACAGGCTCTGCACCGGGTTCCTAGTGACCCACTAGGAAAATAACGCTGGTGCCCCAGTGCCCCTGACAGGCAAGTATGGAGCAGACTGGGGACACCGACAGGCTCTGGCTGGAAGGACTCGGGAGGCTTCTCAAGGACCCCAATGTAGCCTGCTGTTCTGACCCCTTTCCTGGCAGGGACCTCCTTCCTTCTCACGCAACACAGCCATCTTCAGACTCTTGGGCTTTTTTACACACGTGATAGTCGAGGCGACAGTGGTTGCAGTTGTGGTGGTTGTGGTGGTCACGGTGTGTTTTAATTACCTGACAGTACAATCCGAAGACCTGGTAATACAGTGTCTTCCTGTAGACTCGCTCCATGATGGCTCAATTAGGGGAGCAGTAGGACTGTGGTTCAATATTTAGGCCAGCTTCCTAATTGAAAACACATTTTCTTCTCCAAAGCTGCAGCTGGTTTGGTTCTGCTCATGCAGAAAAGGATATAACCTTGCATAACATAGGAAATGAGCGGTTGAGAGAGAAGCCAAATTCAATTTCAGTCAGATATGCTGAGGCTAAGCCCATGATCTATGGGAGCAGGGGAGCGAGCCGCGTGCATGTGGAAAGGGGCACACTCAGCAGTCTATTAATCAGGGCCGCCCGCCCGGCGCTGCCGCCACCGCCGGTGCCACCGCGCCAGCGCCGCTCCTCCGACGGGCTGGAGAGCAGCCAAGCACTCCAGAAGTTAACCTCTTAAAGACCTGGAGCTGCTTTCTGTTGAATAAATGTAATTTTGTGGTCAGAAATAAATGCTTGTGATGTAGCAGGAGCTTTGAAAACAACAGTGAGCCAAAGCTATTACAAATTGCCCCGTGTTGTGGAAGTCAACAGCATACATCAAAACTCCGAGTGTACGGCAAATTGATTTCGGCCCAGAGCTCTGCAGCTATTCAATAAAAGTCCTATTAAGCCATTGTATGTAATGAACAATCCAGAGCAAATCTAATATTTTCAGCAGATAATGATTTTTAACATCCTCTCTGTAACCATCGCTAGCGTTCTTGGACGTGTACAACGCGGATCCACGTGTGGTGGGCCTGCCTCGGCTGTCGCTTGCCTCTCTGCCGGAGCCCCCCGTACCATGCAGCCCTGAGCGCGGGCTCCCAAAGGGTGCAGCAGCAGTCCCTGCTGCCAAAGAAGGGCACGGAGGGTTCCGGTGTCCCAGTGCCTGGCACACAGGCAGTGCCTGGGAAATGCTTGTTGACCTGAAATGAGCTGAATTGAAATGGAGGGAAGCAAGCTCAAAGCAAGCTAGAATCAGTTTGTGAAATGATATGTTGGAAGAGTTGACCTAAGGCTCTAAAGACCGGAGGGTCACAGATAAGGAATTTGCAGTCCCTTGTGACAAAGGGATGTTCCAGTGCCCAGAGGAGCCCCGGGACTCGCCCACTGCACTTCCGCTCCTACACAGCTCAGGAAACAGGTTCTGTAAAAAGGAACCATGTTGATGGAGTGACCAAAGTGTCCTGTGGCCAGCCGAATGGGGTCACCTCAGTAGGAGCCACCATTCCCTCCATGGCTGCTCCACTACTGTGTTTATGGCCAGGCTGTGATGCTGAATCATGTCCCACCCTCATGTCAGTCTGCCCTTCCAGACCATGAGCCCCTGGAGGACAGAGTTTACTCATCCATTCTTTCATTCAGCATTTACTGAACATTTACTGTGTGCTGGGCTAGACCTGAACTAGACCCTGGCATATGGTAGTGAGTAATTAAAGCAGACGCTGCTTCCATGGAGCTTAACAGTAGAGCAGGATCTCTGTCCCCATGTGGCACATAGCAGGTCCTCGGTAAAGGATAGGGGTGAATGGATGCATGGGTGGATTGGATGGATGGATGGATGAATGGATTTGATGGATGGATGGATTGGATGGATGGATGGATTGGATTGATGGATGGATGAATGGATTTGATGGATGGATGGATTGGATGGGTGGATTGGATGGATGGATGGATGGATGGATTGGATGGATGGATGGATGGATGGATGGATGGATGGATGGATGGATTGGATGGATGGATTGGATGGATGGATGGATTGGATTGATGGATGGATGAATGGATTTGATGGATGGATGGATTGGATGGGTGGATTGGATGGATGGATGGATGGATTGGATGGATGGATGGATTGGATTGATGGATGGATGAATGGATTTGATGGATGGATGGATTGGATGGGTGGATTGGATGGATGGATGGATGGATTGGATGGATGGATGGATGGATGGATGGATGGATGGATGGATTGGATGGATGGATGGATGGATGGATTGGATGGATGGATGGATTGGATTGATGGATGGATGAATGGATTTGATGGATGGATGGATTGGATGGGTGGATTAGATGGATGGATGGATGGATTGGATGGATGGATGGATGGATGGATGGATGGATGGATGGATGGATTGGATGGATGGATTTAATGGATTCGATGGATTGGATGGATGGGTGGATGGACAGAGACCCTCAGTGTATAAATCAAAACCATTCTCTGTCTATAAAAAAAGGCTCTATTCTGTCTGCTTACACCCCAGCCCCATTCAGAGAATCATGTCATACCAAGAGTCATTTGTGCCATGAAGGCAGAAGCACAGGACTTAGACTTACAGGTGTAGGTTTGAGGCCTGACTTGCCTCAAGTCAGTAACCTTGACCTTCACCAAGTCAGCTGACCTCTCAGTGCCTCTTTTTCCTCATATAATAAGTGTGAGGGTTTTTGGAGAATAGATTTGAATGAGCATTAGAAGTGGTATTTGTCTATAAGAATAGACTGATGCTAATAGTTTTTTTTTCCTAGACTAAAATTATTCAACTTGTAATGTTCAGTCATATAGTATTTATTTGAATACTGTGGAATTCAAATTACTAAGGTATTTTATTTTCTGCAGATCTCTCTTCCCGTGGAAAAACTCAATCTGGATGTTAATTAGGTTTTACTAATGTTCCATCAATTTAATGTAGTAATTCCTTAAATGAAACTGACACCAAGGACCAGATGGTCAAAAGGAGGATTGTGAACGTATGTGCGTGACTGTTAGGAGGGAGTACAGGGACACTGGTAACCGCTGAGGACCCAGAGAAGTGTTGTTGCTTCCGTGTGGATAGCCCACATTCCACCTCTCACCCCATCTATTTCAGGCTACACCCCTGCCCTCTCTGCTCCTAATTATGTGAACAGCATTTATGTCCACACACCACCGCTTCCATGGTCTCCCTCAGCCTTCCCACCACTCTGTACTGGGGACATTTTTCACCAACACAGGGACCTGGCAGGAGGGTGGTTGTGAGTGTGAGGTGCCGAGTGGAGGTGAGACTCCCAGCGGCAGACTCCTGGCTGCCTCGAACTTCATTATGTCTAAACAAATGCCACCGTCTTCTCACTACATACCCACTACCTCCAGCAGATGTTCCCAGACTGAAGGCGGCCACCCCACAGTGGCGTTCATAGTGTTCAGTCACACGCTGTCTAGCCACCTGCACAGACAAGCCCCGAAACCACCCTTGAGATCAGAAGTGAGCTGAGCAGGGTCATGGGTGCAACCCAGGGGTTTGGACTCAGTCAGATACTCACTCCACTCACCCTGTGGAAAGGACATGGCCACTGTTAATTAAAAAAAAGAAAATTCCTGGCTCAGTGTCCATTTCATCGGTGCCCCTCTAAGTACAACTTCCAGAGCCTTCTAAGTGGCCAGCCAGGAGGAGGCAGCCTGGCCTGGTAGGCCAGCTCCTCTCCTCCCCTGGGAATAGAACGGGACTTGTCCCCTTGTGCTGCTCAGGGCTGCTCCTTGGCCATGTCCCCTGCCCCCTCCCCCAGGCCGTGTGTGAGGACCCCAAGTGGCAGGACTCGGGGGGAGCTGGGTGGTGCTGGCAGAGCCCTCCAGCCTGAAACATGACAGACCCTGAGCCCTTTGGGTAGAGGAAGGAGAGGGTCTCTTCAGCTCCAGCTATGTGCACAAACTTCACCTGTGCCACCCCGTTGAGTCTGCACAGCAGCTCAGCCCTGAGAGACTGGATGGCCTCTGTAAAAAGGATAAAATGGGCCCAGAGAACTCCAGTTGCTTGCCTGCAGCCACACAACACAGCCTTGGAGCTGAGACTCGAACTCCAGCATCTGACTCGAAAGCCTGAAAACTTGAGAAATATCTTGAAATTGCTTCAGAAATAGAAGAGGAAGGGACCTGTGAGATTACACCTTCTCCAGCATAATAAGAAGAAAGAAACCTACTTGCTTACAGTAGGAGCATGGAAAGGAAAGAGACCTGTTTCTAGGGCTGTTAGGGGAGGAGACCAGGGACCTACCTGGGCCAGAGCTGTGCTCCCCAGGGAGCCCCTCCAGCTCCTGGCTGAGACCCCCCCACACACTCACACACTCACACACATACAGCCCCGCTCCTCCTCAGGTCTGAGGCCACTTGCGTTTGGGGACTTGGGAGAGCAAATCTAACCCGGATACACAGGGCCTGGCATCCTCCCCAGGTAAACTCTGAGTGTGTGTTTTCTTTCAAAGCAGACCAGTGCCACTGCCCTCCGAGCACAGCAGCATCCTGCTGTGGGCACAGGGGTCTCAGAGGCCTGCTGGGAGCACTTCCTGGCATCCACATTGGGCTTGGCACCTCTAGGGGTGTGGAAGCAGACTCCGTGCGAGGGGCACATGCACTGCTCCTTCCTCCATCACTCGCCTGGCGTCTCTCCAGTGTCCCTCCCGCCCCTCTGGTGGCTCCTTCCTAGAGAGGCAGCTTAGAGTAGCTGAGAAAACCAGACAGACAAATCACAGGCTTTGAAACCAGACAGATGTAGATTTGAATCCTGACATCCTCATTTACTAGCATGACCTTGAATGAGTCATTGTAGCTTCTCTGTCTCAGCCTTATAATGAAAAGTCTGCCCTACAGAGTAGAGATGTTATATGTATATATTTGAAGATCATGCAACTGTACATGAATCCATAATCATCTCAAAAAAATATTAAAAATTAAAAAAAGATGCTGTAAAGCAGTGCTGGATGGTAGTTCTAGCTGGACCTCTGAAATACCAGTGCTCCCCCAGGAATCAGCCCAGCCTTCAGGGGCCCTCACTGCACATCTCTCCGTCCATGTTCCCTGAGTAACCTCCTCTGGGCCACTTAGGGCCAAGGTTCCAGACCTTTGTGTCAGGCCTGGGCCCATCTTCCTTCATCAGGCACCCCCGGAGCTCTCCCTTTGGGCTTTTACAAACTTAAAACTTTCACCCAACCCCAGACACACTCATCTCTGCATTCCCCATCTCCAAAGGTGAGCAGCCCCCAGCCACACTAGCCAGAACTCTGGGAGGATCCATGTGTATCTTCAAACCCTGTGAATTCTGCTTCTGTCACCTCACTCTTATTGGCTCCCTCGTGCCTGACACACAGCTTCCTCCATCTCTTTCCTGGACTGAGTGTCACTCCCACCCCTCAGGGACTCTCAGCCTCCCATGGAGCTGCCTTCCCATCCAGCGATCACTTCATGTAACTCCTGACTGACATTCTCAGGGATTCCCAGTAGCTTTCTGCATAAAGCTGCCGCCACCTGGCTTAGCTTCCCTCCGCCACCCGACCTCTGCCTGTCTTGGGCCTCCCGGCTCCCTTCCCGGCTCCTCTGCACCAGGCACAGCGGATCTGCCTTTCTCTGAACATGTCCTTCTGTGTCAGCAGCCTCCTGGCTTTGCTCAGGCTCCCCGCCCCCTGAAGCCCCGCCCCTTCCACCAGGAAGGAAGCTGAGCTGTCATCTTGAAAATTTACCTTAAGTGTGCAAAGCACAAGAAGCAGAACAGTATCTATAATATTCTACCATTCGTGTTTTGTTTTTTAAAAAGGAGGACAGTGTGTGTATACAGATACTTATAAATGCACACAGCATTTCTGGATAGGTGCACAAGACAATCGTTGCCTATGGGCCAAGCAGCTGGATGGACACAGATGGAAAGGAGACCTACTTTTTACTATATACTTATCCTTTTTGGGTGTGCGGAGGGGGTGCTGTCTTCTTTGTACAATTAAATGGTTTTTAGTATATTCACAAAGTTGTACAACCATCATCACTACCTAATTCCAGAATATTTTCATCACATCACAAAGAAACCTGAAGCCCATTAGGAGTCACTCCCATTCACCCACCCCAGACCCTGGCGACCACTGATTTACTTATTTTCTACCTCTATAGATTTGACCATTCTCAACATAGTATATAAATGAATCACACACTATGTGGTCTTTTGTGACTGACTTCTTTCACTTAGCGTATTGTTTTCAAGATTTATGGATGTTGTAGCATGTATCAGTAATTCATTCCTTGTTATGGCTGAAAAATAATCCATTGTATAGATATGCCACATTTTATTTATCCATTATCATGTGGGTTTTTGCCACCTTTTGACTATTGTAAATAATGCTGCTGTGAACATTCATATACAATTTTATGCCCAGATATGTTTCCATTTTTTCTTGAGTATGTACCTTTGGGCAGAATTGCTGGGTAATATGGTAACTCTATGTTTAACATTTTGAGGAACTGCCAAACTGTTTTCCAGAGTGACTGTATCATTTTGCATTTCTATCAGCAGTGTATGTCAGGATTCCAGTTTCTCTACATCCTCTCTAACAGCTAGCATTATCTGTCTTTTTTATCATATCCATCTCAGTGGGTGTGAAGTGGCATTTCCTTGTGGCTTGGGTTTGCATTTCCCTATTGATCGCTGATGCTGAGCATCTTTTCATGTGCTTATTGGCCATTTGTCTATCTTCTTTTGAGAAACATGTATTCAGATCCTTGGTCCATTTTTTAATTCAGTTACTTGTCCTTTTATTGTTCAGTTGCAAGAAATCTTTATGTATTCTGGATGCTAATTCCTTATCAGAAACATGATGTGTAAAAAATTTTTTCCGTTCTGTGGATTATCTTTTCGTTTTCTTTTCTTTTTTTTTTTTTTTTTTTTTGAGGGCAGTGTCACTGGCCCTCATATGTGGGACCGAACTGGGGCCGCTGGCTTCCCAAGCCAGCACTTCACCGTGCCACTCGGCCGGCCCTCTTTTCGTTTTCTTGATGGTGTTCTTTGAAGCACAAAAGTTTTAAATTTGATGAAATCCAATTTATCTATTTTTCTTTGGTTGTTTATGCTTTTGGTGTCATAGCTAAGGTCACAAAGATTTATATCTATGTTCCCTTTTGAGAGTTTTGTAGGTTTAGATTTTACCTTTTGGTCTTTGATTCATTTTGAGGTAATTTATATATATAGTGTGAGGTAGGGGCCCATCCATGTTCTTTTGCATGTGGATAACCAGTTGTCCCAGCATCATCTGTTGAAAGACTGCTCTCTCCCCCCACCTCCGCCATTGAATTATGTTTTACCCTTGTCAAAAAGCAGTTCACCATTAAAATACAAAAGGGAAAAAACAAAGCAGTTAACCATAATGTGAGGGTTTATTTCTGGACTCTAGCCCACTGAGCTCTATGTCGATCCTTACCCAGTGCCGCACAATCTCGGTTCATGGAGCTTTGTACTAAGTTTTGAAATTGGTAAGCCTGAGTCCTTCAACTTTGTTTTTCTTTTTCAAGATTGTTTTGGCTATTTTGGATCCCTTGCATTTCCATATGAATCTTAGGATCAGCTTCTCAGTTTCTGCAATGAAGCCATCTGGGATTTGGAGAGGGAGTGCACTGACTGTAGATCAATTTGGAACTTTTGCCATCTTAACAATATTTTAAGTCTTCCAATCCATGAATATTTTTTAATTTCACTCTCAGATGGTTTATGGCTCGCGTATAGGAAGACAATTGATGTTTGTGTATTAATCTTGTGTTGTGCAGCTTTGCTGAATGTTTTATATGTTTTTATACCTTTCAAATTCTCTATTGTGTACATATATTATCTGTTCACACACACAAAATAGCATTTTAAAAATCCCTGGTAGGTGTACATCCTCCAGGAAGCTTTCCCCACAGTCCTGCTGTGGTTTACTGGTGGAGGGATGGGGGACGGCACCGCCCACCCTGAGCCCGCTGGGAGTGAAAATAGAAGGCTCTGGATAGGGCAGCACACCACCAGGCACATTTTTACTACTCTTTAAATGATTGGCATGAATAACTAGTAAGTGAGACAAGCAGCTAGCACGTTCCACCTCGGAAGTACTCTGCTGTTTGCAGCAGTTTCCCTACCGCTACGCTGTGATCTGCCTTCTGTAGCTTCTACCTGTTGGTTCTGGTTTTGTCCTCTGGGGAGAGAAAAGATAGCTAATCCTTCTTCCCCGCAACAGCCCTTAGATATGTCTTGACAGCCAGAATGTCAGTTGTACATGGAAGCACTTTGTAAACTGCAAAGGGAGGTAGAAGCGCTTGTTGCTGTTTTTCTTGTCTTTACTTTTCCTGTCATGCTGTCCCCTGCCCCAGACCTTCTCTCCGTGACCTCACATCCTCGTCTCCCCACTCATTCTTCACGGCACCATCTTCTTCTGGACTTCTCCAGTTTTCTTTCCTTAGGAACTTTGGGGGTGGGGGTAGTTAAGGAATATTTTCATCTGTAGTGCTTGTAGCGTCTGTGAGACACAGTTTTGTGGCATTACCCACGTCTACACTGTGTTGCTTTTATAACCAAAGCTGCCCGTGGGATTTGTCCACCCTGCTTTGAGCACTGTAAGGATTTCCAGTAAGTCCTGCGATGGGGAGTGTCATGCATGTGATTCTTCCCAACTCTACTCCATCTGGGTGTCACACATCATGAACGTGACCTTGAGAAGCAAAGCTGGTGGTCGCAGTGGGCTCCCCCGCTGGTTTCCAGCCCCTCTTCTCTCCACATCTCTCCAGAGGTGACCAGGATGCTGCAAGAGGGGCTCCCCCAACGCCAGGTCCCCTCTGGTCTCCCCGTCGAACTCGTAACATCAGTGGCAGGACTAGTACTTGCCAAACGCTAAATAAACGTGTACCTGGAGGAGAATTACTGGGCTCTGTCTGCTATTGTGATCTTCCTTCAGAAAACACATCTGTTCCATTTGCATGGCTGTGTTCAGTTAAAATTAGAACTCCGAAGCTGTGGCTGCAGACACGTCTAGTTTGGACAGGACCTTGGTCGTTCTCTGTTGACTCCTGGTATTCCACGGGACTCTTCAAATCACATTTGCTCTTGAAAGAATTCTGCACGCAGAGGTAGAGTGAGACAAAGCTCTTCTCTCGTGTCCCTAGAGCTCTTGCTGATCCTTATTGGCCTGTAGTCCAGCAGAGCACATCGATTTGAAAATTCTGGTAATGGGATGTGTTTATTTCTAAATCATTAGCTTGTAAATTCCCAGGGTCTGAGCTAGTGGGTTATTTCTGAGTGCACCATTGTCACCCCGGCGTCTTAAATGTTGTGTGAGTGTCTTCGTCCCCCAAGACTTGAAGCACTTTAGCTTTTTGCTTGGTAGGACAGCAAAGAAGGACAACCTGTGGTAGACAAGGAAGAAAATGCTGGATTTCAGATTCGTGGGGGAGGTACTGATGTTCATTCGGTTCCTGGACATTCCAGACCATATCTGACACTTAATGGGGGAGGTTCTCACAATTTATTTTGTGATACCTCAGCAAGGAGGGAGGTATTCACCAAACCCAGGTGTCCAGAGTTTAAGTAACCACCTCCAGGTCATTCAGCAAGCACGCGCCAGGGCTGGGTGCAAACCCGTCTGTGTGCCTTCAAAGCACACGTTCTTTCCACCGACCACATGGCCTCTGGCCCCATGCCCAGACCCAGGGCACCGTGCTGGGGTGTCACCATATCCTTGGTTGGAGTGGGGGTTACTTAGGGGCCTGGATCTGAGTGACTTGGTAAGTTTTTGCACCTGAGAAGTGGCACTGCCAATGTGGCCGCTCCTTTACCATTTACAGCAACCAAGATTTACTCTCCCCACTTTGCAGACAAAGAAACTGAGGGACAGAGAGGCTAATTCGGTGGCTGAGGCACTGTATCTATGTTGGTGCTGGAGCTGAGACTCAACCCTGCTCTTCTGACACCATATCCAGGCTCCTGGCCCCGGTGGCACTGCACGGGCCCCTGTTCCTGACAAGGCCCAGGCGGCACCCTGGGAAGGGGAGCCTCTCCATTTCAAAGCACACAGCTCCGGGCAAGCATCAGGACCCGTCTTTCCGTTTCATACTTTTGGATGATCCCGGGGCCTCTGTAAAAGCCCATGCCTTTGTCTGTATCTGCCTCACAGCTGGTATGACAAGGCATCCTGTGTGTGGCCTGGGGAGGAGGACCAGCTGGGCGGCACTGGGGGGCCTGCAGCAGCCTGCTTGGTGTACCCCGGGGTCATAAGAAGAGCATCCTTTTCCCGGCGAGCTAAGTGTGCAGCAGTTGTGGCACATGGACTGAGGCCACCCTCAGCGGGGTTTGGAGCCCAGTGTGCAAGCAGGGCGTTCATTGTGAGAATAGCAGCTACAAGAGTGTTCCGTGCCCAGCAGTAGTCACTTGCACACGTACTTTTGTTATACAGTGGTCCCCATCTATATACGGCTTCACTCTCCATGGTTTCATTACCCGAGGTCAACCACAGCCCAGAAATATTAAATGTTAAAGTCCAGAAATAAATAATTTATACGTTTTAGATTTTGCACCATTCTGAGTAGCATGAGGAAATCTCACACGTCCTGCTCCATCCCACCTCTCCTGAGTCCAGCATCTCCACGCCAGTTAGTAGCCATCTTGGGCATCAGATCACCCGTTGCGGTATCTCAGTGCTTGTGTCCAAGTTACCCTTAGTTTAATAATAACATATTCACATAACTTTTATCACAGTATATTGTTATAGTTCTACTTTATTACTTGTTGTTAATCTCTCACTGTGCCTAATTCATAAGTTAAACTCTGTCACAGGTAAGTCTGTTAAGGAAAAACAGTATATATAAGGTTCGGTACTATCCATGGTTTCGGGCATCCACTAGGGGTCTTGGGACATATCCTCTGAGGATAAGGGATTGATTGTACTTACTTAAAGTCCATGAAGAGGTCTTATTTTTCTCCACTTTAGAGATGACCTCACCTGGCTGGTTCATCTCCAGCCTCGGAGCGCCCCTTCTTCTCTCCCCTGCAGGTGCTGCCTCACCAGGGCTCCTTGTTCTGCCAAGAGCGGTGTGCTCTTCCTAAACCGGATCAGAGCCTGGCTGTCATGACCTCCCACTCTTTAGATGAGACTACACTCTGGTGGGTAGTAAAAGCTTTTCTTGAAGCTTTTAATTATAGGGAACTGCCTTCTGCACTCTGATCTTCCAAAGTGATCAATGCTGCAGAATTCAACAGTGAGTTTCAAGGAATCCCTTGGCCTGTGCAGCCCTTTCCGCCTGGAATCCACCCTCTTTCATTCACAGACACTTCCCAGGCAACCTCTTGTGCTAGTAAGAGCTGGGTACTGGGGTAGAGAGAGGAAGGTGCCTGCCTTGGCCTGGGACAGACCACAGGGTGGTGGAGAGGAAGCTCACAGACATGAGTCATCATCATGGTGTGGGAAGTGGCAGAGAGGGATTTACAAAGCGCTCAGGTGGCACAAGGACCAAGTGACCATCGGTGGCTGGGGAAGCCCAGAGGACCCCACAAGGAGGTGTCTCCTAGACTGACTCATGAAGGGAGAACTGGGGCAAAGGGCACTGTGGGCAGAGGACATAGGGCGTGCAGCCATGGGGGCGTGAGGGGCATGATGTGCTGAGGGGGCCTCAGCGTGACATGGAGAAGCATGGGCATTGGACAGCGTAAGCAAGGGCCGTGTGAGGAAGGGTCCTGGAACTCGAGCATACGGATGTGGGTTTGTAGTATGGGAGTGAGGAGACGCCACAGGGCACGGTGGCCACATGTTCTTTCTGGGCTTCAGGGCAATGACCCAGGGCCACTGTCATGCCCCGTGGAGAGGCCACAGTTAGGGAGACGCTCTGAATACTGGTCTGCAGTACCCAAACCGGAAATCCTGGGGAGCTTCAATCCAGGCTGAAGCATCAAAGGAGAGAAAGCCTGACATCAGTAGGGCGGGAAGGCACCCACATGGAAGGTGCCACCACAGCACAAACCGTGTGGCCATGGGTAGAGAAGTGCAGTGCCTCCTATGGGGAGGATGCACAGAGATTGAGAGCAATAAGTCGATGTAGCACACGACTCCCAAAACGCCACAGCACAACTCTGTTGGCACCCAAATGGTTGGGTACTTTTTTAGCCCTTTAAATCATAGAGATTTCTCCGTTGACTTTTATGAACTTGGTCTCCAAACACGACCTCTGAGTTTTCATACTACTATAAGCAAATATTGATTGCCTGAGATTTAGAACCTTTCTATAGACCTTTATTTTATTTTTTTTTAATTTAATTGATATTACAGAAAAAACAAACTCAGCATTATAAAGTGATGTTGCTGGAAAGGTAACTGTTGGATCCGGAAACTCGCCGTGGAGGCCCCTGGCATCTTGCTGGAGTGAGAACGTATAGCTCACTGCAGAGATAGTGCCCTCAGGTGTGGTTCCAGCATGTTCACTGCAGCCAATTCGCTGTCATTGTATCAGTACATGACAGTGTTTACTGAACAAACCGCTCTTTACATATTAAGTACTTTCATAAAGGTTTAAAACTGGATACCTCAACCATGTGCTCACTTCTGTGGATAAACCAGTTAACCAATTTAGATAAATTTTCACTTACACAATAAAAATAAACTCATTGAACACCTACCTATGTTCTAGTCTTTGAGAAGGAAGACAGCTAAGTCAAAAGCATGGTTTGGGCTTTCAAGGAATTTGGATCTCCCAAGGGAGCCTTATCTGCAGTGCTGGAGCAGCCCCATATGGTGATGGGGGCGGCTGAGCAGGGAGATGGATCGGCCAAGCCTCCTGGATCAGAGAACATTCCTAGGAGGCGCCTTCCAGGCTGCGCGGAAATTGCTCATGTATTCAGGGAACAGGGAGTAACCGGGTGGGGCTGGAGTGCGAGGCGTGGCAGGAGGGGAGGCTGATCCTTGGAGCAGAACAGGTTTTCCCCAAGGCCAGGGCCTGAGCAGTCAGCTTCTCCAGGCCTGCCCCATTCTTGCCACCTGTCCTTACCCTTCCTCAAAATCGCTGTCAGGGCGTAGGGATGGCGGGCAGACTCTCTACCTCAGGCTGAATGTCTAACTTCAGTTCTTGCTTTTAACCCTCTGTGCCTTTAGACCTCACCCCAGACCTTTCCTCATTCACAAATCGCCCCCCTCGTGTGAGGGGCCCCCATGCCGAGCCCCGCTCGCCATCTCAAAGGCTGGCAGCACACAGGTCTGAGCACCTGCAGCAGGCAGGCATAGAGGGCATGAAGATGAGGGTGACAGTCTTGCCTCCTAACTCCCGGGCTGTAGCTGTGGCCCCTGGCAGAAAGCTCTTGAATATGATAAATTCATTGTTGTGGAGCCCGTCCCTGTCCACGCACTGGGTGCCTTATTCACACAAGCTCATCTAACCACCCATCCCTGGGAGGCAGGCTCTCTGACCTCCTTGCACAGATAAGGCCGATCAGCCCGGCTCCAAACTCAGAACCCTGCCTGTTGGAGGGGACCCGGCACACACATTCTGGGGGGAGCGGGGCTCACATGGGGCCTCACAGCACAGGTGGGCATTCTGCAGGCAGAGATGCAGGGCATTCAGGTCAGCAGACACGCAGAAATAGGGCGTCCCGGCAGCAGCAAGGAAAGCCCACCACACAAAGAGGGAGCTGGCAGAGCACAGACCAAAGCGCAAACTCCGAGGCCTGGGCCTGTGCAAGGGCACTGGCCATGGAAAGGAGTCAAAACAGTGAGCAAGTATAGAAAGTATCAAAATTCCCAGAATCAACAAATTCTTCTGGTTGAAAATTTTACAAGGGAGGTCAGGGGGTTCCTCATCAAGTAAAAACAACCACGCGTGGAGGACTCATCAGCTCTCCTAAGAAACCTCGTGGTCAGGTTGTTTAACAGATAAACTCATTGGCCTGACTTCGTTCTCTCAGGACTGGGTTTGAATTTCCTTGCATGTGAAGGAAAGGGAACAGGAAGAGGGCTCAGAAGCGTGGTCCCTATTATTTTGCTAGGGCTGCTCCAACAAAGTACCACAAAGTGAGTAACTTAAACAACAGACGTTTATGTCTCACAGTTCTGGGAACCAGAAGGCCAGATCAAGATCAAGGGTGTCAACCAGGTTGGGGTTCTGAGGGCAGTGAAAGAGAACCAGTTCCAGGTCTCTCCCCTGATTTCTGGTGGTTTTCTGGTGAACCTTGGCTTGTGGACACACTACCCCAATCTCTGCCTTCATGTTTAGGTAGAGGTCTCCCTGTGTGGGTGACTGTCTCTGTGTCTAAATTTCCCCTTTTCATAAGGACACAGTCATATTGGATTAGGGCCCACCCTAGTGACCTCAGCTTAACTTGATCACCTGCAAAGACCCTATTTCCAAAGAAGGTCACATTCATAGATATTGGGGGTTAGGACTTGAGCACCTTTGGGGGAGACTCAATTCAAATGAGCTGTGTGGATTACCAACCCCCACCTTCATGTCCCCTTCAACAGTGCAGACAGGAGACTGAAGGTGGCATTTTGGGAGCCTGCTAGATCCCATCTTTGCCCACCACAGAGACAGTCACCGTCTATGAGGTCAGTCAGAATACCCGGGAAGTGAGGGTCCCTCTGAGTATCGAGAGGGACGGAGAGCAGCCAAGGCATCTGCTCTGCTTTCTGGGCAGACTGCTCCCCTTGGGCACGCACACTCAGGCGAGAGAAGGACCTGGCACGCAGGGAGTGTTCCAGACACCTGGAGAGCCAACTCCGAACCCATTATTACTCAAGATATCTATTGTAAAAGATTTATGAAAGAAAGCACAATATTAAATTTTACATATGATTTTATTTCAAATATACATACACACACATTTTTAACAGCTTTATTGAGATATTGAGATACTCACATTCCATATAATCCACCCATTTAAAGTCCACCCAATAAAAGTTCATTGACTTTTACTGTTCACAAAATTATGCAACCATCAGCACAATCAATTGTAAGACATTTCTCCACCTCAAAAAAGGAACCCTGCACCCCTTAGCCATCATCCTCCAAACCCCATCCTCCCTGTCCCCAGCTCTAGACAACCACAAGTCTACCTGCTGTCTCTACAGCTTCCCTATATGCCCACATTTCATTCAACCATATATTTTTTAAAGTAGAAAAAGAGGGGAACTACAGGCCAGACAGAGGGTGACTCCCACCAGTGAATAGCGGAAGTATGATTTTAATTTTCTTCCCTATATTTTTGATATTTTTCTAATTGTACAATGAGCATGAATTGTAATAACCAGAGGGAAAAAAATTATTTAAAAAATAGAGAACTATTGTGTCATATTTAAGTAGCCTTTATGGACTATTCTGAAAGCTTCTCCAGCTCCTAAACCACAACCTTATTTTCTGGGGGGTAAAAATGTGTCCGTTCCAAACAGCTGACTTCACATAGCAGTTTTGGAGCCCAGTTGTGGGAGGTGGAAATGCCTGCATCGCACTGGTGTGCTCCGCACAGGATCCCCCGAGACCCGGCGCCCGCCTCTCAGGGCCTTCCCGCCTCTAAACAGGTGGCCTCTCTCAGTCCTCAACAAACTGTGGCTTGTCTCAGGTGAGAGGCCCTGTAATTAAACCACATCCTTTTCCCTCTTTAATAGCATTGGAGATGAAGAGTATAATTCTGTGAGGGGACAGGAGGAATATATAATTTAGTGTCCTTTTCCTGAGCCGGTGTATGCTCCGTGCATGTAGCGTCTTGTTATGCTTTAGGTGTAGAAGCCATCTGTTGTCTCAAGTGTGTTAGGTGAGCAGAACGCGTACTGAGTCCGTCTAACATTCGGAGGCTCTTTGGATGTGCAGCCGGCATGCTCAGGAGCTCCACGCGTCACCTTTCTCTGATGAACAGACTACCCTGGAGGAAACCTAGCTCAGCTGAGTTAGTTCACAAAGCAAACTGGTCCTGGCCACCAGCAGACACTCGCCTGCTGCCTAAGCTAGAAACCTGGGCGCCATCCTTGACTCACCTGGTTCTTCTGTGCCTCACAGAAGACTCAGTTGGACCTTAATCTCTCTGATTGGCTTCCTGTCCTCGATTCCCACCCGCACTGCCCTGCACGTTTCTCACCTGGACGAAGGCAACACCCTCTGAATGGTTGCCTCCTTCCTGTACCCTCCTGCCCTTCCCTTCTTACACCCAGACAATGAAGATCGTCTTCCTCCACAAAGGGCACCAACGGCCCACGTGATCTGCCCCCCACATCTGTCTAGTCTCATCACCCAACACTCCTCCCCATGGATCCATGTTCCCACCGTAGCAGCCCCCGACATTCCCTGGGGTGCTGCAGCCCCATTCGTGGATTCTGTGAATTCCATGGACAGAACACTAGCGGACATGATTGCCCTAAAATAGAATGCATAACCGTATGTGGGTGTGGGTGTGTATTTGCAGGAGGATGGTCCTTGGCTTTCATAAAATTCTTAAGGAGGCTCTGGGAACTCCCAAATTTAAGAACTGTGCTCTCGGTGTTTGAATGTGTTCTTCACCTTTGCCTGTGCCTCACCTTTCCAACCTGGTGAACAGCTCTGAGGACTCCACTCAGACATCACCTACTGTCCTGCGTGATGTCCCTTCCTCCTCGCCCCTGTGTCTCTGCTTACATAGCACCATCCGGCTGGGATTTCATTACTTCCTTACATACCTGTTGCCCCTCCTGGGCCATGGGCTCTTGGGCCAGGAGCTGCCTCTCTCAGCCCGCCTCCAGCATAGTGTCCATCACACGGTCAGCTCTTAGTAAATACACGCTGAAGAAGGAAAGCGACGAGGAAGGGCGCTGGTCTCTCTTCTCTGTGGAAAGATCACACTCGTTTGGGCAGTGGGACTGAGGGTCGAGAATGACTTCATCCCGGAGCACTGCCCCTGCCTCGTGACCCCTCACAGGCTGGATCTGTGTGGATTGTCTGCCTTTCATGTGTCTGTGGACATTTCCTCTAAGAAGCTGGAGTCCCAGATGTCTGGCGTTTACATGGAGAAATCAGACTTCCATTTGTTGTAGGAACTCACTAGATGTGTAATGATTTTTAAATTACCTCTTGACAAATTTTGAGCTCTTTGTTTTTCTTTTCTTCCATTCCCTTTCAGATTGATGCACTGAGTAAAAGAAGCAAAGAGGCTGAGGCAGCCTTCTTGAATGTCTACAAAAGATTGATTGATGTCCCAGGTAAGCCCGTTTACTGATAACCCACTAGCGGACATTGTGTCTGCAGACTTGGTGGGTTTCAGTCTTATTCGTCTCAGCTTTCCTGAGAGAATTATGCCATCAGTGGCAGCTTCCCTGTGAAACCGAGGAGTTCTGGGATCGTCAATTTTCCAAAACCCAGACTTTGGGTAAGTATGGAAATTAGATGCACATTTGTTAAAGTAAATGCATAACCTCCAGTTGATACCTTTGGAAATACAGAAACTGAAATCTGTGTGGCTACCTGTAGTTTGGGTATAAAATGTGGCACATTTCATGGAGAAGAAATAGAACTTGTGTGTGTGTGTGTGTGTGTGTGTGTGTGTGCGTGTGCGTGTGTGCGTGCACGCGCTGTTCAGATGTCATGGATATTCGTGGTTCTGGACTGACCGACTCCACATTCAGGAACAGCCTCAATGGGGCACCTGGGATGCCTCACTCCCCTCCCAGGTCATCCAGGGAATCAGTGACCTCTGGCCAAGTCTTTTACTCACATAAGGGTTATAGCCAAGGGCAAGCCGTAGCCCAATTAGCTACAACCAGGTATGTGGATTACTGGCATTACTAGAGCTACTTTAAAGAGCAAAGCAGAAACAGGTCTCCTTTATACCTGAACTTTCATTCTAATTCAGGTCTGCCGTGGGCTTTGCTGTCCCCTCTGGGAGCTGGGGTTAATAGAGGTTACCCAGGGCCTTGCTGTGAGGTCTTCATGATATTTCTTTTCCTTTCTGGACCTCAGTTTTCTCATTTGTGAAATGGAAGAGTGTAGGGGAACAGCCTAGTGAGAGAGAATGGTTTTCCTTGTGGTAAACTTTTGTTGTCATAGGAGCTTACCCAGCACTTGGTTCCAAATTCTAGCCTTTGGTTTTCTGCAGGAGCTTGTAACCAAGTAGGGGCTCCCTAAAGGCTTCCGGTGGCTCATGAGAAGGCTTCTTCACAGCAAGCGGGTCATTGATGCCCAGGGCTGCTCTTTCTTGGACACTGGCATCTTGGCTGTCCCACTGGCATGATCTTGTGCAAATGCAAGTTTTGTGTTGGTGACTTAGTTGCAAGACATTTCATCTTTGTCAAACACCCAGAGAGCCTTTAGCTACTATTTTCTAAATAACCTACACTATTTTTTAAAAGTCCAATTTGTACCTAGGTTTTCCCTTAGTGAAGTTTCCCAACGTTAACAAATTGTTGGGTTTCTTTTTTTGCAATTATTTTCCATCCTAATTTCCCATAAAAAAAGATGAGACCATGCTTTCCATCAGTGCTCTTCTTCATCTGAACAAGCCCTATTCATGTACGTATATCATTTTAATAGAATTTTGATCATAAGATGGGTACATATTTATACTCTCCTTTTTCCACTTAACAGTATACCATCAGCATTTTTCTCATATTGGTGATAGTCTTTGTAATTATCATTTGGGGCTGAAGAATTAAAGCTTATAGTTTCAATTTAAGATGGTGGGAGCAAATGTTTGATGTTTTCCATAATAATCAAAGTCCATCGGCGTGCCACATAGATCTCTTTTACCCACATCCCAGGTATTTCTTTCTTACAAATGCTGTGGTCTGACAGATAAACAAGTTCCTTGGGAAGAGGAGTGGAGCTCATAGCCGCTCTACCGTGTTGTGAAGTCTGCTTACTGCTCAGATGAAGTAATCCTGTGGCCGAGGCTTACAGTAAGGGCCTGGTCAATAGGCCTGCATTTCCTGACAGTCACACGGCTTGGGGGAGTCAGGGTGCTGTAACTGTCTGTGTGCTTCAGACTTCAGTCCCACCAAACCCGGAAACACTGTTGGGGCGCGTTAAGTCTTCTGGCTACAAGAAACAGCAACTCTCTCTATCTCACAAAACTGGAGGAAGCTCTTGGGAATAATGGGACAGATATGCCAGCTACATGCCATGTGGCCCAGCTCCAGGGGCTCGGGAGAGCCAACCAGCTGCCCCAGGAAGAGGCAGAGCCAGAGTCCCATTGGCCTCGGAGACTGGCACAGAAACCTGGCCAATCCAGTCCTCACTCGCCTCCCCTTCTGGAAATTGTATTCATTTCTGGCTTTTCTTGTTTCTTATCTACTCGTCCTAGGAAAGCTCCTTGAGGGCAGCTTGGCTGTACTGCTGTGTGCTCAGTAGGTGGGGCAGGGCATGGCACACACCACAGAGGTGACATATTGAACCACCAAGTCCATCGATCCAGAGCCGCCTTGGAGCCCTCCACAGCAGACTTCACAAAGGGTCATATTAGTCGCTCTGAAAGCTTGATCTCCGTCCACTTACCACTCCTGAGTGTCAACTTGCATATCCAGCAGCCTCTTGGACATTCCCCCTGGGATGGCTGACGGGCACCCCGAAACCACCCAGTATGTCCAGAGGACACTGTCTGGTCTTCTCCCTGAGTGCCTTCTCGTAGGGAGCATTGTCACCTTCTACCCAGCTGCTCACACGAGAGCACTGAGTCACCAAGTCATGGCCATTCTACCTCTAGAATGTTCTCGGCTCCATCCACTTCTCTCCAGCCCCAATGTCTGCCCTCAACTCCGCCGGTCAGACCATTCCTCTCATGTCGGCAGTGTCACGCTGTGAGGCCTCGTCCTTGTAGGGCTGCTTCCCTCTAACCCATTGTCCACACTGCCGGCAGGCCAGGCCCCTTCTCAGTTCATCTCCTCTTACTCCTCCCGGTTTACTTCTCCGGCTCAGGTGTGCCCTTCTCACACACACGCCCTCTCCCAACACCCTGTTATAACCACTTGGTACTCAGCTGGGCAGAGTGACCAGGGCAATGTAATCTTGTCCCTAATTATTTCCCCAGCATCTACCCCAGTGCCTGCCATGTAGCAGAAACTCCGTAAATATTTGTCCAGTAAATGAATGAAGGGGTACAATTATTTCTTCATATGCTTTCTGGGGTGTTTTGGTCTCAGGCTCTAATTGTTCACAGTGAACCCTACTCCTGAAGCTGACGCCTTCCACTGAAGGAGAGCTCACTGGAGTGTTCTAACAACCTCACCGGCAAGAGAGCAGCATGTATCTTTGAGTTGGAGTGGTTCATAGCTCTCTGAACTCTCATTTTGCCTTGGTGTCACTCTATGAAGATTCACTTGCCTGCACAGATATATGACACCCAGCATTCGGGGTGTTCAAGGGAAGAGAAGCACTGGGGCCATCCCAGCTCCTCCCTCTTCTTCATCTTCTGCATCCCAAATCCAAAGTAATGCCATTTCTCCTTCCAGAAGCTCCTTTGTATTAAAGACACTGAATAAATGTTTAAATACACCCTGACGAGTCCTCCGAACAGCTAAAATAGTTAAGACCCTTGTTTATGTTCTTTCTCATTTTCCATCAGCTCGCCCCTCATTCCTGCTCAATTTTAGAGTATTTTAAGACGCTTTTATTGTATTTTGCTACTTTAGCCAAAGCACACTCTCCTTCCACACTGTCGTGACCCTCATTCCCGGGATTTCTCCGTCAGCACCTTAGGCGGCGCCCCCTGGCTGTGTCTCAGGAGCCACGCTGAGCTGCCGGCATGGAGCAGTGAGCATATCACCCACATGGCTTCCTGTTCTCGTGGACTGTAGAGTCTGTTGGGCATGTGAGCACCCAAAACTAATTACACAAGTAATTGAATTGTAGGTGTGACAAGTGCTTCGAAGGCAGACCCGTCTGCCAGAGTGTGTGGATGGGTAGGACTGGGCAGCCTCGGGCAGCACCCAGGGGGCAGTGAGCCTGGTGAGCAGGCGTGGCCAGATACCATGTCATCTAAACCAAGGCACTGTCCATAGTCAAGGGGTGCTGTTAATAGTTAGGCCTGAGTAAAGGGCATTTGCCAGTGTAGTCGGCGCTGCAAAGCCAGGTAAGAAGGGGCCCAGTAGATTATGTGAAGGATTCTGGACTTTATCTAGCCATTAATGGAGTTTAAGCAGGACAACAGCATGATCATGTATGTGTAGTAAAAAAAAGTCATCCTAACTGCAATTTAGACAGCAGATTTGGAAAGGGGTCCAGAACAAGGTGGGGGAGGTGGCGATAAGGTTGCTTGGTGTCGGGCGGCAGGAGTGAACCTGCATGGAGGAGGTGGAATGGATGGTTAAAGGCATCGCAGACGGCACTACCCAGGACTCCGGGAATGCAGTCTTATTCCCTTCATCTCTCCAAACCACACTTGTTTATGTGCTTCCACCTGGCTTACAGAATTTAAAGGAAGACCAACAAAAGTTTGGAGCATTAGCCTCCTGTCCTGAGCCTATTACCATCTCTAACTGTTGTTCTAACTGAAAATGTTCTCTGCCTCCATGGTCAACGTCATGGCTGTAGGAGAGCAGTTTTAGACAATAAATAAGTTCCAGTTTTACATCGTTAACCTAGGATGGCTTCATCTGTCAATTTTATCATGGACAGATTTTTATATCATAATGTATATAATCAACAGGGATAGCTTAAACTTGCAAATATTTACATTTTTTACTTTAACACACCACTGATTGAGATTTGTGTTTATTAATGTGCTAGCAATTAGCCACATGAGAAAAGGCCCCGCAGCCACCCGCCAGCATGACTTGGTAAGGACATGTGGGCGAGGCCCCTTCCCCAAGGACTTCTCTGTGGCAGGCTCTCTAGTTAGGAGACTAGAGTCCTGCTGCATTGGAACCTGTTTTTGGTTGAGAACAGAGTTCAGTGACTGTCTGTGTGCACGAGTGTGCAAGAAAAGGTTCAAGGTGCACTGTCTAAGTGGTCATGTTCGCGCTTTCCCTCTGCCAACACTTCCCGGCAGCCTGTTGTATGCCAGGCGCCGCACCGGGCACCTCAGATAACAAATGCAGGTGGGACTTGGCCCCTACCTCCCTGGAGAGCCCCTGTTTGGGTGGTGGGAGACTCCTGCAGTACCTTTGAGAAAATACTCCATAATTAAACAGGTTAAATAGGCATCCTCCATCTCCAACTGTAATGAGATGGGAATTGATACCTCTGCTCTTAAAACGTGACCCTCTTAGATAGTTGGAACTATTCCGGAAGGCCGCCTCTTAAAGTCTCTCGCACAGCTGGAATTTTACTGTGCTCTGAGCAGAGTTATGATGGCATGCATAATCTGCCAGAAATTAACCTTGCGTGGGTGACTTGCTCTTGCTTCTTCATACTTTTCAGATTTTTTACAATGAGCATGTATTTATCTCTACAATCGGGGGAAGGCATAAATCAGTAAAATACTCAACTTGTGATTCAGTTTGTGACTAGCCCTCATCAGTGAATTACAAATAAGAACTTAAGCCATGGTCATTTGAGTATTTGTCCACACTTAATAATTTCTGTAAAAGACAACTATGACTTTTCTGTCCCAGAAACATCTCAGTAATGGTACTTTTTTTTTTTTTTGAGGGCAGTGTCATTGGCCCTCACATGTGGGACCCGAACCGGGGCCGCTGGCTTCGGTAATGGTACTTTTTTAAAGCTCATAGAAAGGAGAAAAAGACATAGTTGGGGAGCTGCCTACCACCTTTGTGCTGGGATTATGGAACTCTCCTCTTTGGTTGCAGAGTTCCTCTTTGTGGGTTCTCTTTCCTCTATCTGTAGCCCCCCTATATGCAGAGAATCATCTTTCGCTCCTTGGTAAGATGTGTATACGTCCTACAGATACAAACCCTTCAAACACAAAGGCGGTGCCTGGAAGGGTTTATTTTAAGATTCAAATCTTAGGAAGCACATTACCAGTGACATAAAATATTCATTAACTCATGCAACACTGCCAGAATTCTGTTTCATGGCTGACTTCTCTTACTTTATGTCTGTAGGGTGACTGGCCTGTGATTGTATGTAGAAGGTGTTAGTTTTCAGAAGTCCCGAAAGGAGAACTGGTTGAAGAGAGCCCATTGTATAGGACACTCCATGTTCAGAGCCCACTCCCAGATGCCCCTGGGGCGAGGTTTCAGGTTGGATTCAGGAAAGCCTTCTCTCCTGGGGAATCGCCCCATCAGCGCAACATTTGAGGATCCAGACATAAACCAGAACATTAACACTTCTGAGAACTGCTTCTTAATGCCCCTCCATAAGAATCACATAATAAGCTGGCCTTTGTGCTCGCACACTGGTTTCAGGTGAGGACACACAATTGGCTATAGTTAGAAAACACTGTTCTTTCCATTCTTCTTTCTTCTTCCTTATATGTCCCCTCTCAAGGATCCCATAGCAAGACTCCTGGAAAGAGGTGACAAAATCTTATGATTTAGTTAGAAATACCCGCCCCCCACCCCCTTGCTTCTCACACCAAGGCTTTAATCAACAGGCCACTTGGCATTTTTGAAACCTGTAGAAATGTGGCCGCTCCAGCTGGATCCTGGGAGGCTATTCCAGTCCATGTATTCTAGGTCTCCTGGTGTTGGCACAGGAGCCCATGCCCAGACCCCTCCAGAGAAAACTCTGTAACCTTGGTGCCCAGACGGCAGGATCCCCTTGACACATTTTCAGTGTGCCTTCATGAAACATTTGCTTCTAAGAATCAACCACCAGCACCGTAGCGGGATCAAGGAGGAACCAGGGCTGCAGCCTCAGAAAGAAGCCTGTGGGGTAGATGTCCTCTTATCTCCCCTCTGGGCTGCGAGACTGAGCTGCGCCCAAATAGCCACCGAGACCAGACGACAGGGACATTGTGCTCTGCCAGACACTGGAACCTAGGCAAGGAGGCACCTCTCCCACCCTCCTTGGCCAGGTTAAAAAACAAATTTTGGGCCTGATCAGCCTCACAGTTTTGTGCACCCTGTGTCTGCAGGCTGAGGAGATAGCTATGAGCATTTTAAAGAAAGGCGACGTGACGAGATAGGTGTCTGCGTCACTTGCCCCCGCTTTCACGTGCTGCCTCATTTTCAGGGCTCTCCCTCTGTCCCTCAACACAGGGCCCGAATGCAAAAACTCACCAGCCGGGACTTGGGGAATCCTTGGTTCACTTGCATGGGCTGGTGTGTCGCCTCTATGCCCCCTTTGCCGTAACTAGGGTGGTCCTGGCATACTTGATATCTAGACAGCTTTTCATCAGTTGCTCATCAGCATGCTAATTGCTGTATGACTAATTATGCCCTGAATTCCAGTTGATTTTCTTAATGAGACAGCTGGGTTAATTATGTAATCGTATGATTACATTAGCCTAGAGTGCCCTGGTGAAAAGGAGCGTCTGCCGCACTGTGATGTCATCGCAGGGGTGGCAGGCACACGCCGCACGGCCACCCTATTGCCCACAGAGCACTGCGTAAGCATGGGCTCGGATTTGGGGAGGTTGGTGTTCTCAGTCCTCGCGATACATGGAAAAGCAGCTCACCGCTGGCCTGCCCTCGCCCCCGCCCCCAGCGCCCCGCAGCCCCACCTAATAACCCCACCTAATCGAAAGCTGTGCTTTTCAGCCGCTGTGGCTCTCCCTGAAGTTCCGCAGTGTCCCCTTCCTTGCTCGGAACTTCCCTGCACCGGGATGCTGGGGCTTTATCTGGGTGTGATAACGATCCAGGGGATCCCAAACTAAACGTCCTTGGAGGAGCACAGTAAGTTACTTTACTTAAAGTCTGCACAGCATGAACTGACCCCAACCTTATGCCCACCCTGATCCCCATGCATCTCGGATTTCACTGAGAAAGTACATGTGGTGGGAGGAGGATGGCATCTTACAGCCACTGGCAGCCTGCTCCTCACCACCTAGTCCTGGGAGAGCCGACCATGCCTCCCAAGCCCACCACCCACCTGCTGTGCTCCACTGCAGGACTCTCCTGCTAGCCCTTTCTTTTTCTCCATGTATACTCACTCCTTAGGTGACTGCTGATGTCTCTTAGGCTCTCAAACCCCACAGGACCAAAGAGAATAGTTGCTTTCTTCCCAAGATCTCCCAGGAAGGTACATGGCGTCAGCATTCACTCAGTGGCTCAGGCTTCGAATGCAGGAATCAGCCTGAACTCCTTTCTTTCCCTCACACCTTGAAGCCAGCTGACCAGTAAGTCCTGTTGACCCAGCCCCTACAATATATTCTGAATTTGACCACTCATCACATGAGCCTATGCCACCCTCATCCAAGCCACCAGGTCGTCTCACTCACTGGGCTCGGCCTTCACCTCCTTCCATCCATCCGTGCACAGTAGCCAGATGGGTCTAAGTCAACGGTCTGCAAACTACCTTTGTTCCTATACCCCAACAGTAAAACGTTTTGTATTTGTACCCCCAGTATATTCTGTCTTTCTGATGTACATGTGTAATTGCAGCAGTATATTAAATACATTGTAAATCATATACCAAAAATAGAATTAAAGGGGTCTGATGAAGAATAAAAAGGACTTACCATTTATATTCTATTAGCAGTACAAAAAACTTCCTCTAGTAAAAGATTATATTTTAAAATCAACTTCAGTGAGACATAATTTACATACAGTAAAATGCACACATTTTAAATATACAATTTGGTACACTATGGCCATCCTCACAATCAAGGTATAGAACAATTTTGGTCACCTCAAAAGTTCCCTTATGATCCCAGATGCCAGCAACCACTGATCTCCTGTCTGTCACTATCAATTAGCTTTGTCATTTCTAGTGTTCCACATAAATGGCGTCATTGGGCCTGTGCTCTTATGTGTCCGGCTTCCTTCCCCCCACTTGGTGTGTTGGGGATTCATCTGTGTTGTTGCTGGCTTCATGCCCCTTTCTGTCTTACGGCAGACAGGATTCCACTGTGAGTGTGTAGCAGGTTGCTTGCCCATCTATCTGCTGATGGATATTTGGATTGTTTCGTTTATGATGCTTATGAATTAACCTGGTATAAGCACTCATGGACAGTTATGGTATGCACATCATTTCTCTCAGGTAAATCCCTAGGGCTAGAATTGCTAGGGCAAGGAGTGGGTGCATGTGTTTAGCTTGATATTAAGCTGCGGAACTGTTTTTCAAAGTAGTTGTGTCATTTTATTTCCCCACAAATGCACGTGAGAATTCCATTTGCTCCGTGTCCTCTCTATCCCTTAGAATTGTTAGTCTATTCAATTTTCAAAGTTTTAGTGAGTGTATAGCATATTTTGTCATGAATTTAATGTGCATTTCCCTGATGACGTGATGCTAAATATTTTATCATGTACTTTCGGTCATTTATAGATCTTCACGTACGAAGAAGTATCTGTTTAAATCTTTTGCCCATTGTTTTAATGGGCAAAAATTTTTAGTGCGTTGGCTTGCAAATATTTTTTCCTAGTTTGTTATCATTTGAAGAGCAATTCTATATTTTAACAAAGTCCAGTTTATTGGGGTTTTTTTTTTTCTATTTTTTGGTTTTTGCTTTTTGTGTTCTAAGAAATCATTGCCGAGCCCAAAGTCAAATTTTTTCTTTGTTTTTTTTAGTGAAGTTGTATAATATTATCTTTTACCTTTAGACCTAGGATGCATTTTAAGTTAATTTTGATGTAAGGTAAGGGTCAAGTTTTCATTGAAAAATTAATGGATGGTATATGTGTGAGGTTTTTTTCTGGATCCTGTATTTTATGAAGTCAGACAATGAAGTTTTCGAACCTGTTGCAACAATGTTGCTAACTCTTTGATATCAGAGAGATTATTCATTATGAATTTGAACCAGCTGGACAGTTAAATAAGTTTACTGTTTGGAAGTGCTGAAAAGACTGCTTGAAAAAGTTAGACAACTTGAACTTTTTGCCAACAATTCATGGCTCTTTCATCATGACAATGCACCAGCTCACACGGCACTGTCTGTGAGGGAGGTTTTAGCCAGTAAACAAATAACTGTATTGGAACACCCTCCCTACTCACCTGATCTGGCCCCCAGTGACTTCTTTCTTTACATGAAGATAAAGAAACATTGAAAGGAAAACATTTTGATGGTATTCAGGACATCAAGGGTAATATGACACAGCTCTGATGGCCATTTCTGAAAAAGAGTTCCAAAATTGCTTTGAAGGGTGGACTAGGTGCTGGCGTCGGTGCCGAGCTTCCCAAGGGGAGTACTTCGAAGGTGACCAAAGTGATATTCAGCAATGAGGTATGTAGCATTTCTTCTAGGATGAGTTCATGAAGTTAATTGTCAGACTTCATATTTCATTGTTTTGTATGTCTCCCTGTGTTACTATCATAGTATCTTGATAAAGTCAGTCTTGAAATCAAGTAATATAAGTCCTTTATCTTTGGTCTTCTTTTTCAAAATTGTTTGGCTAGTTGAGTTTTTATATCAGTTTTTTATTTAGTTTGTCAATCTAATTGTACTATTGATTAGAAACAACGGAGTTTGACATCTTAGTTTGTCATCTTTATTATTATGGATTTTTTCCCAGTTCTGTTAGTTTTTAATTCATGGTTTTTAAGCTTCATTTTGGAATATATATACTTTTAGGAATGTTACATCTTCTCAATTGTTTGATTCTTTTAGGTTTATACAATGATCTTTATTCCTGGTAATATTCCTTCTACTTAAGTTTCCTTTGTCTCATTTTAATGTAGGCACTCCAGCTTCCTTTTGATTAGTGTTTTCATGTTACGTCTTTTCTATCCTTTTACTATTAACATATTTTTGTTGTTATATTAAAGCTGCATTTCTTGCAAACAGCAATGTCTTGTTTTGTAATCCAGTCTGACAGTCAGCCTTTTAAGTGGAATTTAACTTTTAATTATGGGTATAGATGGATTTTACCATCTTACTGTTTGTTTTCTTTTTGTTGTATTTTTTCTGGTTTATTTTGATTATTTTTTATGGTCTTATTTTATCTCCCAATTGTTTTATTAGCTATAACTCTTTATTTTCTTAGTGGTTACTTTAAGGTTTACATTAGGCATCTTTAATCTATTACACTATACCTTCAAATAATATAATAATATATTACTTCACATACAACATACTAATGTTACAATACATTTCATTTTCCCCCTCCTGTTCTTTGTGTATTGCGACTCATTTTACTTCTGTGTGTTTAACCCTACAGTATATTGTACTGTTTCTCCTTTTAACTACTCAATTACCTTTTAACTACTCAATTACCTAAAAATGAGAAAAATTATATTTTATTTTTACACATATATTTACCAATTGGGTGTTGTTTATTCCTTTGTGTAGATCCAGGTTTCCATCTGGCATCATTTTCTTTCAAACTATAACATTTCTTTAAATTTTCATATAGCGTAGGGTACACTGGCATGAATTCTGCCAATGTTTGTTCATCTGAAACAAACGGAAAAAAAGTCTGTACTTAACCCTCATAGTTGAAGGTTATCCTTTGCTGGGTACAAAATTGTATGTTGGTAGTTTTTGTTTTGTTTTTTCTCTCTCAGGACTGACAGCGTTTATTACTGACAGGAAGCTTCCGTTCAACCCTATCTTTCTTCTCCTATAAATAATGAGTCTTCTGTTCTCTGGTTTTTAAGGTTTTCTTTTTATTCTTCTTTTCAGCAATTTGATTTTGCTTAATGGCGTTCATTGTGTTTACCCTGCTTGGATTTTGTTGAGTTCCTTGGATTTTTTGGTTTATAGCTTTTACCAAATTGGGAAAATTTCACCACTATTTCTCCAAATACACCGCTGGCCGTGATATTGTTTCACGGGTTGCTGAGGTTTTAGTAACTTTTTTTTCAGTCTCTTCTCTGTTCAGACAGTTTCTATGACTGTGTCCTTGAATTTACTGATTTTTCTTTTGCAGTGTCTAATCTGCTGTTAAGCCAATCTAGGGAATTTTTTTCATTTCAGATACTGTATTTTAAACTCTAGAATTTCATTTAATTCTTCTTTATACTTTTCATGTTGTGGTCATGTTTTTCTTTAAATCCTTGACTATGCTTATAATAGCTATTTTTATCTTTGTCAACTACTCCCATTATCTCTTGTCATTTCTGGCTCTGTTTTTATTAACTGATTTTTTTTCCTGCTAAACCTGCTTCTTTGCATGTCTAATAATTTTTGATTGGTTGTTGGACATTGTAATTGTCAACTGGATTTTATTGTCTCTCTTAAGAGTGTTGAAGTTTGTTTTGGCAGGCAATTAAAATACTTTTAGATCAGCTTGATCATTCTGAGGCTTGGTTTTAAGCTTTTGGGGGCAGGTCTGGAGTAACCTTTACTTTATAAATTTAACCCTCCATTCTGGTGTGGCCCTTCTGATGCCTTTACTGAATGTCCTGGTGGTTCAGCAACCTGGCTAGTTACACATCTCTGTGAACTCGGGGGTTGTTCGCTTAGGCCTTCCTTGTAGCTCTTTGCCCAGACTTGGGGAGTTTCGTTCTGTGTGTCTATATGCACCTTATCTTTTAGCAACAGGTTCTTAATTACTCTTCTGCAGATTTCTTTAGCCATTTCTTTGCATAGCTGCCCCCTTTCCAGTATTCTGCCCTACAAATTCCAGCTACCTCAGCCTCCCAATCTTCTCATCTCTGTCTTCCCAACTCAAGAAGACTGTCGTGCTCAGTTTCCCCTTCCCTGTGCTACAGTCTAGAAAGTGCTTCCTGGCAGAAAGTCAGGGTAATTTTAGGTCTCACCTCATTTGTTTCCCTTCTCTCAGGGATCACTGTACTGCCCTGCCAGTTGGCCATTATCTATAAATATTTGTTTCTTATGGTTTGCCTAGTATTCTAGTTGTTTATAGCCAGAGGGCAAGTCCAGTACCAGTTTGTGGTGACCAGACAGAAGCAGAAGTCTCCAAGATTTAAAAATTTCGTTCTTGTTTTTAATGGCTGTCATGAATGGTTGGGAAAGATAACTCACAAAGACACATAGATCCAAGCGAAAGCAGTGCATTATTGGCTATCTTCATATGATTTATACTTTTGAAATATACCAGTTATAAGAATGTATTGTTGAAGTTCAGCTAGTAAATTTTCATTTTCCTTGATAGTCTGTTTTTCTTGCTAACTAGTCAGAAGACACTATTTTTAATACTATTAACAAATGGTTTGAAACTCCTTTTAACCAGTCTTTCATCGGATTCGAGTTGGTTTATTATCAGTAACATTTATTAAATGTGAACTCCATGCCTGGAAGTTTTGTAAGTGTATGCACATATTATCTTAGTAATTAAGTATTAAGTAACTTGTCCATGGTTGCACAACCAGTTAAATGGCAGAGCTGGGATCTGAACACATACAGTTTGGCCCACACTCTAAACCATTATGCTATACTCTCTCTCATATGATTAGAGTCATTGAGACATTTGTGTAGAGTATGTTGTCCTTGCATGTAAGTTTATATGATGATGGGAACATTCCAAATACCCATTTTTTTAATGCTGTCACTATAGATGAGTTTCTTTCAAGAAGTAGCATTTTCCACTAAGTATTAAAACATTAGGTCGACTTCAAAGACATAGATTATGGGTTTTTTGTTTTTGTTTTTTTCAATGTCTTGCAGGCAACATATTACTGATAGTCATCTGTCGTCACAGCACAGGACAGCAAATCTGGAACACTTGGGTTTTTAAAGGAAAATTGTGTACTCTTCTTTAAGCTTAAAACTCCTACTTTGCAACTCTTTATATCTTCTTTTGGTCTTCTTAATTGTGTTCATATTTTTGTTTAAATCCTTGAGTGCAGGCCTCCCTCTCTGACCACTTATCCTTTGCCACTCCCCCTTCCCTTCGTTGCCTGGTCAGCTTCCCTCTGTGACTTCAATATGTCACGTTCACACCCACCCCTGGACCCTTGCACTGCTGTTCCCTCTGCCGAGGGTCTTCAGTCTCTTCACCACCCAGATCCCGTCCCAGTGTCACCTCCTCCAGGAGACGCCCCCATCCGTCCCCATTCTTCACGCCCTGTCTCCTCCCTTCTCCATGCATGGCAGTACTCGAAAGTATTCTGCTTTATTTGGCGTTGCTTTTTGTCTGTCTCCCTCATTTCAGAATGTCAGGTCTTTGAGTGCAAGGATATTGTCTTATTCACCACTGTGAGCCCCCAGCGCCCAGAACAATCCTGATGCCATAGAATGTGTACATGGGCGCCAGCAGCAGGCTGAACTACGATGGCTCTTCCCTGCTCCTTTGTCCCCTGCAGGCTGCGTCCCTTATGGACTGACTGCCCCACTTCTCCATGGGTCTAAACTCCTGTCTTCTTCTTTTTTTTAATCTACTTTTTCCAGTTTCTCTATGTGGGAATGGTCCTCCACTCATCTGACCTGTGTGGCCCTCCTTGCTTTCCCTTTGTTATTTATGAACATGGTTTATCTCTACCGTGAGGCTGGTCCCAGCTGATCTGGCTGAATGTCCATCCCAGGCTCTCACTAGGGCCTTACCCACGCAGAGAGATAGATGCTTAGGAAATACTTGTTAAATTAGGACTTGAAGAGACAATTTAGTTGGCTGCTGGTTCGGGAAGCAGAAATCTTCATTAGAACTTTGCATACCTTTTTGCCTGGCCAGCTTCTCTCCTCCCCTGTCCCCTGGGTGAGATGCCAGCACCAGACATAGTGCAGAGCCACCTCCCCCGACCTCTGACTGTGACAGCTGGAATTAATGCGATAATGTTACATGTACTTAGGAGAAGGTACGGAGCGAATACAGGTGACTCTGTTGTTGTTTTTTACAATTATGTTCTTTGAGCCCTGTGTTGCATAATGAGCTATATAATGCTTCAAAGAGTGTTTTAGGAATTAACTGTTAGATGACTGTAAAACACATTGCAAGTTTGTTGCATTGGGTGGATGGAACTGGCAATAAAGCATGTTGACGTGCAGGAGGCAGGGAAGAGGGGTTGAAGGTTTGTGTGTTCCTGCTCCACGCATGGGTGTGTTCTCTCCTCATCCCTAATTGAGCTGCTGAGATCGGAGGCTTGTGATGTTCAGAATAAGGCCTAACAATACTTGTGTGGGGTTTAAATGGCATTGGAAATCATTAACGAGACAAAAAGTTATGATTTCCCCGAGATTAACATGCAGGTTGGGGTTTGGCATGCCGAAATTCGTTGTTTTGGTCTCTAGCCCAAACATGCTAGAGTCATTATATTGTCATGTGGTAATTAGCTGTTCCTTTAATGCAAGTAATAAAAATTAAGCCTAGAGGTACTTTAGCAATGCTTTTTACATAATCCAAAACAATATTCAAATGCTGTAGGCGTTTAGTCATTCAACTGTATTGTAGTAAAGTTTGAAGTTAAATGCACAGAGATGTTTGAACATTCAGTTCATTCTTTATTCTGTGACCAGTTTTGCTACTTAGGCATTAATCTTTAATAGTGTTAAATTAAATATACATGCCATAATGAATAATTATGAGAGTGCCAGAATTTTCATTTACAATATAATGCTTTGAAAATTTGTCTAAAGGTCTAGTTGCCATTCGCTTGATAATGTGCATGTTATTTTTATATGTCACTGAATTCCTTGTTGAATCAAACGAGGGAAGCTGTTTTTTATTTGAAGCAGACACAGTGGGTCCTGGCCTTTTAAAAGGAATGGACTGGAAAAGTTGTCAACAGAAATTTTAGGGATGGAAGGAAGTATACTAGCTGAGCTCTTTAAAAATATGATTTGTACTGGCAATTGTGCTGGAAAGCCTACATGAGCGAACGCTAATAGAATTTTATACAAGTGCAGCGGTCCTTCTCAATCCATTCCTGGCCTCTGTGTCAAGTTCAAATTGTAGTTCTGTGTGAAGCAGGCTCCATGGGCTACTGTTTATTTCCTTCCGGCCACTTGCCCAGCATGAGGTCATGGGGGAAGAGGGGAGGTACCTTGGAAAGACACTGAAATCCAAAAAGAAAATAACTATACCTGGAATGTTTGGAGGAATTCAGTCTTCAGTGTTATTACTACTCCTACTTACAAAGAACCATCTCCCCAGAACAGGTTTTGAAATCTAATTTAAAATAAATATTTTAATGCTGATTAAAATAATAACAGAAAGCCACAAATGAGAAAGCGAGGTCGTCATAAGCTGTGTACACACACAGAATAAATGCCGGCAGCCAGGGCTTCCACGTGACGGGCAGTGTGGCAATGAGCCGCACACACTGGTCTGCCACCAGGCTGGATGCCTCTCAGTGCCCGCCTTCTGTAAACGCTGCAGCGGCCGTGGCATCTCCCAGAGCTCCTGGCTCCTGCTGGACGCGCCGCCGGAGGCGTGGTGGATCTTGCCCTCGATCCCAGGAACCAAGGGTGGTCTGAAAAATTAATGACTCTGGTATTTGAAAATTAAGTGAGCTCTTGAATATATACCCTTGTTGATCTACTGTACTTGGTGTTTAGCATTCCTCAACTGGAGACTAAATCCTTGCAGCCATCTCACAAGTGATGCTGGCGTCCATACCAGAAATATCTTCAATCATCTTTTCTAAACCCAGCGGACTTGGGTGTTCTGCCTGCCAGAGCCTGGTGCTCCGCTGGGCCCAGCAGGTGGATTAGAAGTGCCTTTAAGGCAGCAGAAGAAAAAATAAAGATGAATTGACGCCAGAAATGTTTAATGTCTCTCCAGTTTTGTGCTGAATTAACATAAAGGCCAAGAGTCAGGACCATAAATTCCGTGTCTACCGTCTCTAATTTCAGATTAAAATCCAGTTGTTTTTTTTAAGTAAATATGGTGGCAGATAGTACATTGAATTGGCCACAAGATCTACATAACTGGCCCAGATGCTATCTCCTGCTTTTTGTACTATAATCAGATGTGGTGGCTTCCTGGCTCCCTGGTTCAGTGGCCTAGGATGAGTCACAGCAGGTTGGCACCCAGCTGTGCCCCTGGGGAAGGGCAGAAACCTAGCAGCCCCCAGCCCTCAGCATACCAGCCTGACTCTCATGAGCCTCCTTCCTCAGAAAGTGGGCAGGTCTTACGAGGTGGCCTCTGATAAAGGCTGTGTTTATTTCCCCACTCCATCAGGGGGCCTTCCTTGTTGGGAGAACAGTCACTTAAGGGTAACAGACTTGGGTTCAAGTTCTCTCTGCCCACTAACTAGCCAGGAGACTTTGGGCAAGTCACTCTGCTCCCCTGAGCTTTAGTTTCCACTCCTGAGGAAGAAACGTGGTACACACTTCACATCTCTTTCCCAGGCTTTTGTGAGGCTCATATGAGAAAATGTCTGTAAAATATTATGTGACCGTGAGGCGCTCTCTGAGTTTCGGGTGTTATTTCCCCTCTTAAGAGTTACCGTAAACTTGAGGCTCATGGCCCCTCCGCATGCACTGTCCATCCTCCCAGAGCCCTCCAGATGCATGGGCCGTCTCCCAGGCCCTTCCCCTTGCCGCCGCCGCAGGTATCTCTCCTCCTGCCAGCTCAAACATTCAGTGTCACACCACGCCAGGGCAGTGGGCACATCCCTGTGAGCCAATGGCCATTCCCACATTTTCACATGCTGGGACCCTGGGTGAGTCTGCGTATACACCCTTTGTAGGCAGCAGAGAAGTGCCCCCATCCCAGTTGTGGGGCTCCCAGGGACTTCGGGAGGCAGCAAGGCCACAAGTGCCCCAACTTCTGGCAAGTGGTAGCTGTCCTGGGGGCACCTGCTGGCAGCCAGCTTCCTGGGCCCCCGGGGAGACCTGTGATCATGAAGGTGGCTCGTCTGTGTCCCGAGTGGGGTGATGTGCGTTTCCTCTCGTGCAGATCCCGTTCCGGCCCTGGACCTCGGGCAGCAGCTCCAGCTCAAAGTGCAGCGCCTGCACGACATTGAAACGGAGAACCAGAAACTTAGGGAAACGCTCGAAGAATACAACAAGGAATTTGCTGAAGTGAAAAATCAAGGTCGGTGAAAGATGCATCCTTTGCTTGGGCTTTTTCTTTTCTTTCTTTTCTTCCCTTTTTTTTTTTTTAATTGCCTTCCCCATGCTGTTGGGACTAGCTCTAATTGTAATATACGTCATAAAATCAGGGTGGGGTAAGAACCTGAATCGTTAAAGAGAGATAATAACAATGCTTAGCTATTGAGAAGTAAAACTTCTCCTCTGCGCAGCAACTACGTATGGTTTTATTGCCCTCCAACGGACCGATCAGGATTCCTTTAAAATTCTTCCTGTATCATCATGTGATAGGATCTGCCTTTTAAAAGACTGATGTGTTGCCTGTAGGCGACACCTGTCAGAGAGCCAGCTTACGATCAAAGGGTCACATACAGTAAGTCATTTAATAATTGCTGCTGATACATTAAGGCTTCAGACGCATTGGCAAGTCTGCCTGCTTAAGCATGACTGTTTCCTTGTCAGCGTCACCTATTCATTACGAATTTAATGAAAGAAAACCACCTCTTGGTGTGGTTGCCCAGCAGTCAGTAAGGCAGGGAGGGCAAAGGTTGCCTGGCTTTTCCTGCCAGGGAAGGACTAAGAAGTCGCTCCTGCACCTAAAATCCAGATGTGTTCGGAATCCGGGAACCTGGTGGCTTCCTTGCCTTAAAGAAAAATCGCAGCCCCATCTGACAGCAGCTGCAGGTTTTTCAGGCAACTCCAATTAGAAATGCAGCCTGTTTGTTTCTGTTTGGGGTTTGGGTGAGGAAGGAGCTAGAAAGGAGAGGCAAACCGCTGAGGGGACCTCCTCCGAGTGGCCTTCTATTTAACATGCTCCGAGGCCTGGGTAAAGGATTAGCTGATGAAGAGTTTGAAAAGTGGCCTTGAGCTTTGAGACCATTGAAGACAGACTTGCGAGGAGGGATTGTGCACGGAAAGGATCAGGAAGAGACTGTGATGAGAAGCTGGAAGGTACAGGCCTGGGCAGTACAGGCAGCAGCCCTGAGGGCCCCTTTCCTCAGGGGACCAGAGAGGGGCCACAGCTGAGACACCCACCTCCATCTGGTGCCACAGGGAGCGGTGAGTCATTGGGACAGCTTTGACCTGCTTGAAAGTGAGTGTTGGACTTAGTAGGCTGGGATCCGGGGGAGAGCAGGTGCTGCCTTCTCCTCAGCAGGAGCTGTGTCTTGTCAGAACCACCCAAGTGCTCAGGCGAAAGGTAACCTGTGAGTACGCACATCCGGTTTCATTGCAACGCTATCAAATGAGAATCAGCTTTGTGTTTTCCCTCCCAGTGACCCCTGGCAGATCCACTCTTGGTGTTGTCTTTGCTTGATTTTGTTTTGCTGGAGGACGGTGCAGGTGCTGGTCTTCTTTTCCCCACCTTGCCTGGTCAGTGCCTCCGTGGCCTGCTGCCCAACAAGGACCCATTAACTGAGTGTGAGATGGTCTCCTCCCCAAAGGCCTCATCTGATAAGCGTTTATACGTGAAATAGTATATTATATAGTCCAAGATTTAAGAAAAAGGCTCCAGGGGCACACAGACCTGGTTTGAGTCCCTTCATTGTCACTACTTAGCTGTGCGCCCTTGAGCATGTGATCGCACTTTGTTATAAGCCTCATTTCATGGGGGGGGGGGAGCGAGGGGGTTCCTCATCCTAACTGCATACGTTGTTGTAGGATTAAAGGAGATGCAGGCGAGGCATTTAGTGCTGTTCCTGACACTCTGTAAAGATCAGCTGCTCTTACTGAGCCCTGTGTTTTTTCCAGAAATTTCTCCCCATTTCTTTATTTCTTGATATCTTAACAGATTTTCCGCAACCTCCAGAAAAATGTCAATTTCCTCTCTTTTCTTTCCAATGTAAAAATGATTTCAATTTGGAAGGGTTGGGGTGCATATCACTTCTTTCAATCATCACAGCCATATTGTAGATTGATAAAAAGTTAGAGCAAGAGGGCCGGCCGAGTGGCGCATTGGTTAAGCGCTGGTTTTGGGATGCCAGCGGCCCCGGTTCGGATCCCACATGAGGGCCAGTGACACTGCCCTCTACAGCTAACAACAGCTCCACCTGGAGCTGGGCTGCGAGCCCTGGCGACGGTGTAGGCTGCAGCCCCTGCTGCAGTGGGCTGCCATAGGCTACAGTGAGTGGCCCGCAGCCAGCGTGAGCGGTCAATAGCCGCGGTGAGCGACATCCAGAGGCCAACGACTGATCTGTCTCATCCGGGAAGAATGCAATGACGATACCAACAGTGAAGCAACATCCTCCGCAACTAGACTGAAGAACAAAAAGACAGCAACTTGTCTGTTCCCCTTCCCCGATTCCCCAACGCTATTCCCCTCCGCCAATTCCCCAATAAAACCTTAAAAAAAAAAAAAAAAAAAAAAAGTTAGAGCAAGAAAGAAATTTCTTTATTATGTGCTATAATCCCCCCCACCCCATTTAAAGATGAGTAAATCGGGGCCCCAGGCACAGCTAATTAGAGCGGACAGTGTCAGTGTCCTTCCCACCATACCCGTCTTCCTGCTCACCTGCTCAAACGTAGGGGACCTGCTGGGCACACCTAGGAGAGCATCCTGGGCCCAGGCCTGGGTGCAGGAGAAGGCCCAGAGTCAGAGGGTCCAGGACAAGTCAGCCCCTGGCCTAGGCTCGCCAGTCAGTGAGCAGCTACCCCCAGGATGGGGAGACCTCATCAGATAGAGGGGGAGCGCCCAGAGTCCCCTAAACTCCCCTAGAAGGAGCCTAATGTGTCATGCTGAGAAACCCTATTGGAATGAGCCCTGGGGCCCAGAGGTGCACAGATGTTTCCAACTGACTGCTAGAGGCAGAAATGCTGTAGGTTTACGCCATCGCGGAGGCCATTGACTTAAAAGAATGCACAGACGTTTTCAGAGGTACCCTGTCTTGGTGTCAATTTGGATGTGTTCCGCCCAGCTTTGGCCCTGGCAGTGTGGCGTGACAGTAATGCATATCACTCGCCTTTATGCTCACACGGCATTTCTCTCAGGCCCCAAACAACCAGGCCAAAAGGGAGTAAGCCCCCCATTCTTCTTTCAAATGCCTTGCCAGGATCATTAGTTTTACTTCCCTCTCTCTTTCTCGAGGGAGAACCTTCTGGATTCCACTTAATAAAAACGACCAGTTTCTTCTCTTAACCAAAGAGCCTTTAGCTTTTATCCACTAAGCCATGTGCCACTAAATGCCCAGGAGATGTGCTGCTGCCTTGCCCAGAGCACCTGTGCAGCTCAGAGAGTAGAGGTGGATATGAGTTACAACCTGAAGGAACAAGGGCCACCAGTCGAGGCTCTTACTTAGGCAAAGACATGGCAGGCGAAGTCGTCACATGAGCTGGACCCCATTGTCACAGCCCTGTGTGGGCTTCACCCTGGTCAGCTGAGTCTCCCCCTTCATTCATCTGTGCCTCAGCCTTTTCCTGAGCACCCACCTGTGCCAGGTGCTGGGACCACAAAGAACCTCAGCTTTGCCTTCTAAGAGACGGACTGTGCACAGCAGGCGCAGTCATCCAAGGGCTCCACTCTCCTTGGAGCTGGGGCCACAGTGCTGTCTCTGCCAGCAACCATCCAGCACGCAGGAGGAGGGTGCATAGGAGTGGCCTTGTCCTGGAGCCCCCACGGGTCAGAGTTAGGACCCTGCCCCGTTCATTACACCTGCTTGGGGGCAACTAAAGTGATGACTGTAAACATGCCATCGCTGACAGTGTGGCCTGGGCTTTCCAGGGACTGCCTGCCCCCCAGGGGTCCATGTGTCCTGAGCCTGGGTGCTGCAGCAGGGCTCCCTCATTGCACAGCCCCACTGCCCACATCCTTGGCCCCCGCCCCCTGCCCCAAGTGCAGTGCACCCCCCTCCCCAGGGCGTGTGTGTTCTGCACACACAGCCTGAGTCCACCAGACTCTGGCCTGGGCGAGGGGTGTTCTCAGCATCCAAGCTGCAGGTGGGTCCCCTCCAGTCCAGAAGATGCACTGTACCCACTTAGCACACTCCCTTGTTTCATCACTGTGACAGCATAGCTGTGTCCACGGCCAGGGAGGCCTGGACCTGACTCGGTCTAAGACGGCGTCTTCCAAAATATGCACACAATTATGAACTGTTTTCTTTGTAAGAAAGTACTTAAACCCACACTAAAACTTTATTAATTTCCCTCAGTAGAGGACTAATTTAAGACTCATCAATAAGATAATGTTATATTTTACCATTGATCTCCCCCTTTTTTTAAGTTGTATTAGAGAAGCCATAGCTCTCCTTCCCAGCAAAATCCATTGATCCGCCTCCACCTAAACGTTTAAAGTTCAATTTAACATTTAGGGAGTAAAAGGTCTCCGATGGGACTCGTAACCATTGATTTTGTGTCACAGTTGAAGAGCTAAAGTTTAAAACACACCGACACTACTCGGTTACGATAGCCTGTATATATAGCCACACGGAACTGCGTTTCTCTTACTGTAGTTTTTTTTCTTTCTGCAGAGGTTACGATAAAAGCACTTAAAGAGAAAATCCGAGAATATGAACAGACTCTGAAGAACCAAGCTGAGACCATAGCTCTCGAAAAGGAACAAAAGTTACAAAATGATTTTGCAGAAAAGGAGAGGTGAGCATGTTTGGGGGTTTGTATGCACTGACATGGTGTTTTACCCTTAAATGTCACATAACAAAACAGTATTAAAAATGGACCTGTGAAATATGCCCAGGTTGTAAGCCAAAGTCCTAGGGGCTCTAGGCAAAATGTTTGAAAAATGAAGGTGTCTCTTATCTATAAGGCGTAAGATTACCACAAGCGGAATGTGTTGGTCTTCCCCCTCTGTGTCAGTCAGTGGGCTGGGTGTGTCTGTCAGGGCCACGCAGGACATGAGGCGGGGGTGGGGGGCACATGGCGAGTGTTCATCTCTTCATTACCTCACAGAGTTTCGTGTGTCAAGGAGCTAACATCAGTAAAATATGTTCATGAACCATCCCACTGCTGTGTCTTTTAGATCCCTGATGGCCCACTTCACCCAAAACTTTTCCACAAATAATGGGTTAGTTTTTCACTAGCGTGATAATTTAATGCAAGTTAGATTTCTTGTAAAAACTGGAAAGACTGTTGAACTTACCAATTCAAATGGCATATGTTGGGTTTTTTAGAACTCTGGTGAAATTCAGGTTTATATTTTAGCCCTATTATGAAGAAATGTGTTGTATGCATTGACAAGAAGCACCGAAGGTGTGGCTTTTAGCGAGAGGCCGGGATGATGTCGTTTCTGGTTGACTTCGAGTGCGGCTACTTGCACTTCTCTGTAAGGCAGGCTCCAGGAAGGCCTTGGGTCTCTGGGGCCTCTCTGCAGTACTGTCCAGCTGGCTTCATTTAGGAAAGAATCCATTCACCCAGTGCCTACACTGCATCTGCCAGGCCCACTGGAACGTTGTCTCACTGAGTCCAGGACAGACCTGCAGAGAGGCCATTTCATTTTACAGCTGGAGAAACCGGGCCTCAGGTTAGGGACCTGCCTGTGCCCTCCCACGTAGTCAGCCTGAGGTGGACTGGAACTGGACCCTTCACTGCATCCTTGGCCTCCCTGTACTCAGACGTGGCCTCCCCAAAGTCCTGATTGCAGGAACAATGCCAAGCCTGATTCACAGGCCCGTAGCAGCATACTGCCAGGAGAACGGGACTGGGCTCAGAGTCAGGGGCCCAGAGTGAGCAGACTCTTGACCCTCCAGATATGAGACTGTTCTAAATATGCCTCCTAGGAAAGTACCTTATGACCAAAGAGATTGCCTACCATGTGATTGATAATGGTGGGCGGGGGACATAAGCCATTGAAATGCCCTGCCAACGAGAAATGGGTCAGTAAGAGGTGGGCCATCCCTAACTGGCGCATCATGCAGCCATTAAAATAATAATTATGTAGAATTCAGAGTAACACCAGAAATGCACCAAGCATAATATAAAGTGGAAAATGCACAATACAAAATTATGTACCATGTGATTACATCTACATAGAGCAGACTCATGCATTGCAAAAGTGGGGAAATAAACCCATGTGGGAATTTAATATTCTAAAGTTTTTAAATGACGTAAAAGGATATATATTAAAAGATGCAAATAGGTGAAGAGATTAAGTTATAGTTACAAAATAGTCACAGGGATGTAAAGTACAGTATAAAGAATATAATCAATAATATTGTAATAGCTATGTATAGTGCCAGGTGGTACCAGACTTAACTAACCATTATGCTGTACACCTGAAACTAATGTAAAATAATATTGAATTTACACTGTAAATGATAATAAACAAATAAATAAATAAAATACTGTGATATAAGATTTGTTTAAATCTTTAAGAACCAAAAAATAAATAAATAAACTGATTTTATAGATTCCCTTGAAAAAGATGTGAATAACTGACCACTGAGAGTGGAGATCTAGATCTTTACCTCATTCTTTACATGAAAAAAATTGAAATGGATCTTGGATCTAAATATTAATGATTAAGTCATGTATATAGTGGAAGAAAACTTGGGCAACTTTTAGAATGATTAAAAGAAAACTTTTAATCATTTTGGAGTGGGGAATCTATAAGCATAAAAGGAAAGTTATCTAAATATGACTACATAAAATTGAAAATAGATTTTTAAAAACCAATACCAATAAACAACATTTTTAAAGCATCAGAGACTGGGAAGAAGTATCAGCACCACATAAGAAAAGGGTATATGCTGGAGTAGAACATTTCCAAAGTATGGAGATGAATGAAAAAGCAGGCTTCAGAATGTATGCTACCATCCCTTTTGTCCTAAAGCAAGGGGAGAGCAGTGCATATTATACTATAGTGTATTACATATGAGTGTACATTACACTACAGTGTGTATTACATATGAGTGTATATTACACTATGGTGTATATTACATATGAGTGTATATTACACTATAGCGTATATTACATATGAGTGTATATTACATTACAGTGCATATTACATATGAGTGTATTATACTGTAGTATATTGCATGAGTTTACTTACACTATAGTATATTACATGAATGTACATTACACTGCGGTATATTACATAAGTTTATATTATACTACTGTATATTACCTATAAGTGTATATTGCACTATAGTAATATTGCATATTACTTTATATATCTGTACATGTAGAAATATGTTAGAAGGTTATGAAAGAACTCTATCTGAGAAAGAAATGCAGCCAAGGAAGAGAAAGGACATTTTACCTTCCATGCTCTTAAAATATTTGTGTTTGTTGTTTTTTGTTTTTTTTTAAGTCAGAGCATGTATTAGTTTTATAATTGAAATATATGAAAGTAAGTAGTCCTTTTCCATAGGTGATGGAAATTTGGGTGATTTTTTTTTGAACTGTTATTCCTACTTTTCTGTATTCCTAGGTTTATTATTATAAGAGCACGTGTTATATTCATATGATGTAAAAATAATAAACTTATTTTTAGAGATTTTTCTACAGATTAGGAGGAAGGAATGCTATTTATTGACCAGGGAATTCATTTGGAGATCATGGGAAGTAAAAATATGTGGAGTATAGTTTAAAACACTCAGAATTTCCCCCATTAGGTATTACAGTTGCATTCGCATTCCATTATAACAGAAATGGAACAGCTGTCACATCTATTTAGTACATCCTTTATTCCAACAAATTCCTTCAGCATGTCAGCAAAATGTAAATGGATCATTCTTCTTGGGCTAACTTCAGAAAACAATGAGTGCATGATGATGATCTTTTCTTTTTTTATATCTGGCATTTCCAGAACAAGTTACATGTAGGATAACCTTCTACATCAATTACCACCCGTCAAGTCCCACAGGCGCGCACTTCGCGTGATGTGCCGCGTGGGTACAAAGTTGGGGTGTGCAGGATAAGTGGACAGACGCCACGGTGCTCGTGGGTGACGAGTGCTACCTGATCGCGTGCCTGTCACCGGCCGTGTTCCGGGGAAGACAGCTGATTGTTGTAGCTCAAAACACAGGCTGTTTACATTGGTAAACAAGATGACCGATTTGGCTTTATTCTCTTCCTTTTCAGAAAGCTGCAAGAGACACAGATGTCTACCACCTCAAAGCTGGAGGAAGCGGAACATAAAGTTCAGACTCTGCAAACAGGTGTGATATTCTTCATCCTGGTCAAGTTGATGCAGGGAAGACTGACGTGGGGGGAGGTTGGTCGATCTCCAGGTCTCCCCAAGTCCCCTCTGATACCTGTTGCCCTGCCTGTGGTGAACCTGGAGGAGGGAAGGGAGCCCCCAGCTTCTCTACCTGGACTATTAGTCACCCACATTGAGCTGTTAATGTTGAGGTGGGAGGATCTGAGTTAGATTTTCATCCCTCCCACAAGCCAGCCTTTCTTCCTGCTCTTTTTCCAACAAACACATCTAAATCACCAACTGTCAAGAATTGACATTTGGAACACTATTAGGGAAAAAAAATCCTTCTTTCTACCCTAAGTAAAGTGAAGGAGAACAGTAATAACAGACCTTTAAAATTTAAAAGATGCCAAAAAAGGCTATGCTAAATTTTTTATCATCGTTTTCCTTTTTGTTTTTGTTCTGAAAAGAAAACAGTACTATATATTTAATTCAAATGTGGGGGGAAAAATACTAGAAGACACAAATGACAGAGTATGAGAAGATAATCACAACAAATTTAACAGACAGATGAATAATAATATATATAAAGACTTCCTACAAATCAATAAAAACAGATCAACAGTCCAGTAGAACCATGGGCAAAGGAAGTAAACGGCTAGTTTGCAGAAGAAACGCACATGGCTGATACACACATGTAAAAATGTTAACAATTTTTAACAGGGAGATGTTAAATCAGTGAAAGATTGTTTTGCCTATCAGACTGTCAGAAAATTTTTAAATTCATAATACCCGGTGTTGGTGAGAGTATAGGAAAATAGTCCCACTCATAGTATTAATGGGAATGTGATTTGCCCCTTGGGAGTCCAGCTGGATGGTATCAATCTGGAGTTGGGATGCCTCGCTCCTTACCCCAGCCCCTCCACTTGTAGGCACCCTGAAGCGCCTGGCATGTGGCAGGCAGGCTCCTCTGTACCAGAGCCAATTATTACTGATATGCCTGCATCCTGACATGGAAAGATTTCCATGCCATTCTGCTTAGGGGAAAGGCACGTCTCAGACAACATTTGTGTCATCCTACTTATAGGGGATGAAAAAAATAAGCACATATGTGCAGTTATGAATGGAAATATTTTTTAAATAATAAAATATATTTAAAAGAAGTAAATCTACACACTGTTAACAGGGGTTATCTCTGAGGAGATGCATGGGATGCGATGAGGCAGAAGTGAAAGCGATTTTCTGTTCCATTCTATGTACTTTTGTCATCTTTGACTCTTTGGAAATGAGAATAGATTGCTTGTATACGATTCCTTTTTAAATTTAATTTGAACAGTTAGTATCTTATATTATGATTTTATGTCTTCTGCCTTTTAGCCCTGGAAAAAACTCGAACAGAATTATTTGACCTGAAAACCAAATATGATGAAGAAATTACTGCCAAGTAAGTCTCTGTCTGGCTCTCTCCACCTGCACGTGTTTGGTCAGGTCCACCTGATGCTGCTAACCCATAAAAGATTTTCCCTGCTTTGCTCTCGAGAAGCGGTACGAGGTTTAGAAGGTGCTTGGCTGCTGAGCCTGCTGTAAGGAATACAGTGTCATTCCCAGAGTTCCTTGTGTTGTCAGTTTCATACCCGAGGATTGTTCTGTGAAACATTTTCACTTAATTTTTGTGAAGCCTGGTCAACACTGTGCCTTTTCCTAAGAAAGTTTGGAAAAGAGTCAGCTCATAGAAGATGTAATATGCGTACATGGGCATTTTGTGGAATTTGGTCTATACAAATTGCGTCACCTTTACGTCCCTGTGCCCGAGTCCTTCATTTCCACACAGGTGTATTTGTCCACTTCACACCTTACAACTGGGACGTCCCTGTGCAGACACATACATAGAGCAGCGTGCGTTATTAGGTAGGGCAGGCATATCACACAAGGCTCGTGTGAGAAGGAAGTCAGTGATCTGCTACAGGTCGCTTCTTGCCAGCCCACCCTCCAGGCAGAACACCAGAAAAGAAGAAATAACATTGTCATAAATCAAGAAAAGTGAAGCCACAGAGATTGTTCCTAGCCGTGGCCTCCTCTACTGAAGTCAGATAGGCAAGGCCACCTTTTCCTGTCTGGGAGCCTCCACCCATCTCCCGCGGAAACCCACGTGCCCCCAGCTGTGTCTCAGGCTGCCTCAGTGGGCTTTAGTGAGCGTGAGATGGGGTGGTGCCTCTAAACAGTGCCTCCCACATTCCTGCTCTGTGTGAGGTGCTGCTACTCAGCACCCCTCTTTCTCATCATACTCACCCTTGGCCTTTAGGGTGCCATTGGGCCAGCTGCTCTCAGGGCACTTGGGCATGGGCTCCTGACCTTTGTTCTGGGTTGTTTAGTAGCTCAAGACCGTGAGAGCCCAGCTACCCAGGCCTGGTATTCAGACAGATTTTGGTCCTGAGCACAGAACTTCTGCACAAAAAACTAGAATGCCCTGGTCAGTCTCAGCAACTCCCGCTGACCTGTTGGCATGTCTAATCCCTGTGGAAACCGCCCGATCATTTTACCCTCTTCTCTCTGTGTGTCGAAGTGTGACTGTGGTACAGAATGAACTGGTTTAAGGTGTGGTAATCATTAAAATTTCGCTGGAAAACTGGTGGCTCTGGTATTAACTCCTCCAACCCAGGGCATCACTGTCAATGGGCTGGCAGATGTGTCTCCCCCTCTTCCCTGAACTGCCAGCCTGAGAGTGCCGCCCCACCCCAAGATATACCCTGGGCAGAAACCACACCAACTGCTGTCACCTTGATGCTCCTCAGCACCGGGGCCTGCTTTTCCTTTTCTGCCAGCCTGTCACCTTGGTTTTCTGTTATTTCTGCCTAGACTTTATTCTACTAAGTAACTTGCTCTTCCTGATAAATTAGAGTTTTTAAGTTATAATATTTTAATCTGACACATAGCTCTAACTTTAGTTTGTAGCATTTCTTTACTAAAATAATTTGATCTATAGACAATATGCTAATTCCTTGATTTATTCATTCTTATCCACATCATTTTACTGTTGACAGAATTCATAATGACTTTGGTACTGATATATTGGATTATTGCACTAGCTTCCATTAATTTATTTTATATGTATTAAACTACACCTCTTTCTAAAAGGCACAGCTTATGTATCTATAACCAAGGTTTGCTTTATTATGCACTTAAAAAACACTTTTGTGCAACCAGCCTCTAACTAAGCCAATGTTTTTCTTTTTAAGTGTACAATTCTATAATACCTCATCTGTATATCACATAGGTATTCACCACCCAGAGTCAGTTCTCCTTCCATCACCATACATTTGATCCCCTTTACCCTCTTTTGCCATTTCCACTCCCCACCTTTTCTCTGGTAACCACTAAACTGTTGTCTGTGTCTATGAGTTTTTGTTTCTTTATTTGTTAGTCTTGTTCCTGTGTTGCTTTCAGTTTTATATCCCACATATGAGTGAAATAATATGGTTCTCAACTTTTCCTGTCTTATTTCACTTAGAATAATAATCTTAAGATCCATCCATGTTGTCACAAATGGCAGTATTTCATCTTTTCTTATGGCTGAGTACCATATTTTGCCATGTATGTTGCGTACCCATGTTTTTGACCCAAACTTTCAGAGAAAAAAATCTTTCAAAGTTTTAATTTTCCAAGCGATTTTCCAATAACTTTTTGTAAAAACATCAGCTAGATTGCTAGTTGCTGCCTAAAGTATATGAAGAGAAATGTGGCACTGTTCACCGTATGGTCATAAAGCCAGCATCACCTGTCTTAATCATGTCAGACTCACTTACTCTGTGGACAACAATACATCGCTCCTCGTTTTATTTCGTTGCATCATTGGCCGAAATTAGTTTCATTGCAAGTTCGTCATCAGTGCAACAAAACTGATGATAGTATTCCATTGTATTATTTTGCATACAGATATCATTATTGATTTCTAGAGTTACACTTTTAACTCATAAACATAAATGAGGGGCCGGCCAAGTGGCGCGGTAGTTAAGCGCTGGCTTGGGAAACCAGCAGCCCCAGTTCAGGTCCCACATGTGAGGGCCAGTGACACTGCCCTCAAAAAAAAAAAAAGCATAAATGAAAGAATTAAAAACATTTATATAGATAAGGAATTAGTACTACCCATGAATAAGGCACATCCTTGTTTTTCCCTCACAAATTTGGGCAAAAAAGTGCACATTATACACGGCACATACGATAGTATTCCTGTGTGTGTGTGTGTGTGTGTGTGTATGTGTGTGTGTGTGTATGTGTGTGTATCTCACATCTTCTTTATCCAATCATCTATTGAAGGACACTTTGGTTGTTTCCATGTCTTGGCCACCCTAAATAATGCTGCAATGAACATCTGTGTACATTATCTTTATGGATAAATGTTTTCAGATTTTGGGGGTAGATACCCAGGAGAGGGATTGCTGGGTCATATGGTAGCTCTATTAATTTTTTGAGGACCCTCCACACTGCCTTCCATAGCGGCTGCACCAGTCTACATTCCCACAAGCAATGTATGAGGATTTCTTTTTTTGCCTGAAACCTCTCCAACACTTGTTATTATTTGTCTTGTTGATGATAACCATTCTAACAGGTGTGAGGTGATATCTCATTGTGGTTTTGATTTGCATTTCCCTAATAGCTAGTGAAGTTGAGCATTTTTTCATATATCTGTTGGCCATTTGTATGTCTTGTTAGGAGAAGTTTCTGTTTATGTTCTCTGCCCATTTTTTAATTGGATTGTTTGTCTTTTTGTTGTTGCCAGTGTTTTTCAAACTGGGTCACAATAGTGAAATCAGTTTAGTGAATGGCAACCAGCTAGTTGGGCTATAAAATAAAATAGAAAACAAAATAATAGAATCGAACAGAAAATGTCATGGCTCATGGTACATAGTAAAGTTAGGTTTTGTTTTGTGACACTTTTGTTTTAATTACGTATAGAAATCTAGAAATATAAACATATAGTTACTGGGTCACAATGTAAAATATAGTTCTTCCTGTGGATCTCAATCAAAACCCACTTTGAAAGCTACTGCTCTGAGAGTGTTAAAAAAGTTCAGCTTCTGACGCTGGTGTCTCCTGCTGTGCTGTCGCCGCGTGCTGGGATGGTGCTGTCAGCTCATGGACATGGACATGGCTGTGCACCTACCTACCTGGGGAAAAGAAATTGCCTGATGACATAAAGTGTCTACTGAAGCTGTTGAGAATTGACAGCCAAAAAAAATGCCACTTGTCACATGGTGACTAAATACTTACTATCCCTGGTCTAGATTGATCATTTTTTATTTTCCTTTGGGCTTCTAAAAAGCTGCATGGAAAATTTATGTCCATCTGATTGGTTTGTTGTAGGGGTTAAGGAAGCAACAGAGAACAGCCATCTAGTAAAGTCTTAAATTTCCCCCCACTCGCAGGTTTTCATCTTCTCTAGGAAGGGAACATGGTAGCCAGAAGTCATTGGGAGACAGAACCGGAAAGGAAGGGATAGCTTAGCCCTGTCCCCAGCCTCTCCTGGCCTTGCTATAGGCCAGGCTGATTCAGGGGGATGGTTCTCCTCTCTCACCCAGAACAGAAAATTGAATCAAAAAGTATAGGAGTTGATTGCTGTATTGTAAAAATGCTTTGCCTCAGAACTGGCTGTTGTCACAAACTGCTGACAGGGGCATGGGTGTTCCTGGGGTGTGTCCCCTCCTGTGGTAATAGCAGGAAGTTCTCTTGTCCTCTCCAGTAATGAGTGGGGAGTCAGGATGTGGTGTGCACCTGTGCATGGGAAGAGGACAGGCCTGCCGGGGACGTGATGGGCATGACTCAGAGATAACAGGTCCATTCATTAATCCAGCAGGCACTCTTGGGAGGTCTCCTTTGTGCATAGACCTGTGCTGGTCTCTGGAAATCCAGGGAGAAAAGGCTCGGAGAGTGAAAAGTCACTGCAATCCAGTATGATCACTGTCGTGACAGAAAGGATATTAGTGAGCATGGGCATATGTGCCAGTCAGGTTTTCTGCAGAAGACAGACGGCACACTCCAACTAGGGCAAGGGTTCGGCAAACTTTTGAGAGGAAAGAGCCACCAGGGGTCGGCAAACTGCGGCTCGCAATCCACATGTGGCTCTTTGGGTGCGTACATGTGGCTCTGAAGTAAAATTGAAAAATGAAGATAAAACTATCATAGTTTCATTTATAATATTACTTTAAATTTATGGTTCTCGAATAATTTTTCAATTGGTGTGAGGGACAGGATTGGCTCTTCCAGGGGTCAGCAAACTTTTCAGACAGAATGTACCCAAATTGCCGTATGTGGCTCGCGAGCTGCAGTTTGCTGACCACGGGTAGGGTAATCAGAGAGAGTTTAACATTGGGACTGTTTGCCTGCTGTGGCGTGGCCTGGGAAGAGGGGAGCCATAAAGGGAATTTGGCGTCCCTAGTGAGCACTGGGCAGGCCCCACCACACCCGGGTTTGAAGGGGCCAACTTGAGAGGAGCTGTGGCTTGAGGCAGGGTTGAGAGATCCAGGGCAGCACCAGCAAACCCGACCTTACCCTCCTCCCCCTGCCAAACTCCTCATGGTAAACTCAGAAGCCAGAGGGCAGCTCTCAGGGAGACAGGTGGGCTGGGAGAGGCTGGAGATGGGAATGGCAGGTCTGCAGCTCAGGACCCTACCCAGCTGGAGCGAAAGGAAAGAATTGTCAAGGAACTTCCTGAAGGGGGTGACATGTGATTTGAGCTTGGAGGATGAGTTAAGGTGAAGGGTTCCTGGAGCCCAAAGGACTGCAGTTTGGGGAAACAGAAAGCCGGCAAGGCTCCTCTTCTGCAGGACCAGCTGGAAACCCCGACTGGCTTCTCTGTAGGGGCAAAGTGGGCAACGTGGGTACCAAGAGGCTGGACTTCGGTTCAGACAGGGATCAGGCATTTCCCAAATCAGAAATGGACAGATTGCTAACAAAAGGCAGCCTGAGGCCAAACACTGACTGTAAATGGTTCCCAGAGAAGTAATCCACTAAAAATGTAGAGAATGGACTGAGATAATCATTGCTCCTTTCTTTTATCTTTGGAGGCGATTGCTTCAGGCTTGGAGATCCCATAGGAAGCTTCCCCCTCCGCATTCCTCTCCCCTTTTATTTTCTAGGACGGGTTTGTCACTCCACCATCTGCTTCAGCCCCAGTCTCCATATATTTTATTAGACTAAGCACCTTTTCATTAATACATATTAATATAAGCCCACCAGAGGCAAATCTGTTCACAAATGGTCTTAACACATTTCAAAACAATTTACTTTCTGTCTTCGAAAGGAGGGATTCTTAAATATTAGTTGACAGCACATATAGGAAGGAGGTTGGGGAGGCGTGGGGGAATGTGGACTTTGGAGAAGACTAACCTGAGTGTGGGACCCGGGGGTCCGCTACTCACCCCGTGTGACCTTGGATAAGCTCAATGACCTTCGTGTCTCGCTTTTCTCACCGTACATTGGGCACTATAGGCAAAGCATAGGTGGTTGTGAGAGTAATGCCAGGGCGTGTGCCATACCTAGCACAGTGACAGCACTATAACAATGTGGAAGCCATTCCAGGCACCCCCACAGTAGGGCTTTGGGGTGCTTTTCTGAAATTTGCAGGCCTTGGAGAAGACCGACCTTATTGGCATGGTCTCCCTGTGAGATTTAAAGAGCATGTGTTCCCTCTGCCTCTCAGTCGCTACGAGATGTCACTGGGATGACTGTCCTTCACCCCCATTTTGGAAAGAAGCCTGCAGGTCGAAGGCACCGAGGCTGTTCCAAGACCCCGGTGTATTGTGTCCAGTCATAGCCCTGCGTCAGCTGGGACAGCACGGGCTGACTGTGACGGGCCAGCAGCAGTGAAGTTTTCCATGTGTAGGCTTGAAGCAAAATGTAATTAGCCTTTATGTGAGAACAAGGACCCATTGATGAATACAGCTGGTCTTTGTTTGGTCCTGTCATTGAGAGTGGGAGGTAAAAGTGTTCTTCTTCATGTTTATTAATGCAAGATTCCTTAGACAAATGGCAAGCACAGTTTAATATTTGTTGGAACATAGCAGGGTTTGCCAAAACAGTTGTTGTGTAAGAGGATTGCAGGGTTTCAGATTATAACTGTTTCTGGGTTAAATAAATGAATTATTTCTCTGCCTTTTTTTTTTTTTAAGTTAAAAAAGTACCTTCTCTCAGATGGTCACCCTGTGCACAGATCTCACCCATTCTCTTAGTAAATGAAGACTTAGCAGCCTAATTGACATTAACTTGGAGATTCTAGCAAAGCTGAATGATGTGGATTTGAACACCTAAATGGTTCCCCGGGGTGGCCTTGGAGGTGGACCGAACAGGCCGGGCCGCTCACCCTGGCACTGGTCTGTGCACCCATCTTTCGCAGCTTGGGTTTGGGTTGAGCTGCGCTCTGCAGGGGAATACGGCTCTCCCAGCCAGGACACTGGTGTTCTGAGCGAAAGAGCAGGAATTCCCATTTCTGCACAAGTCTACGGCCACCTCTTTACTCTGCCCCCCGGAATCCTGGTTGCTAAAGGAGCTTCAGTTAACACATACAGTCAGCTTATTACATTCCTCTTAACTTGTGGGCTGAGACTCTGAGCCGCCGATGAAAGAAAATATTGAATTGCACTGAAATATGCTACATTTTTTATAGCTAATGTTAGTCTTAGGAGAATTTGCACCTCCCAAACCGTTCCTGCCAGTAAAATGTGTATTTCTTAAGGTCAGTCATGTTGTATTCCTTGCTGTATGCTTTTCAGAAAGAGCCACATTGTATATACATGTACTTACACGTTACATTACAAGAGACATTTATGAGGAACTTCACTTGGGTTAATTTTACAGTATTTTCTTTATTTCAAGTATATAACCAGTGTTTTATCACAAAATGCAGTATGCCCAGAGAAAGCTCTTCCAAGTAAGCTTGGCTTACGGCTCTGCTGAAATTGTTAATTCTGTGTCCAGCAGTGGGGCATGAAGGACCTAAGACTTGATTTGAAAAGGTGACGAAACCAACAGCTCAAGACAGGCCTCCAGGTGGGAAATGCTGCAGTATGTGGGAGAAGGGCGGTGGGATAGGTGCTTTCCGAGCCTGCAGACTGCTCATGACCACTGCGGCCTGTGAAGTCCCTTTGTGGTGCGGCCTTCTTAAGAGAAGGCATTGTTGCCTGAGGGAGCCTGACGGGGTGATAGACTTTCCTGAAGGGTTTCAAGTCTCTGTCCCCCTACAGGCCCCACTGGACTTGCCTTAGCAGACTGAGTTCTCTTTTACTTATCTTTTCACAGTTCCACATGAAAGACCCAGGAAACTGGGCCAGGTAGAGCCCAGGTGATGAAGCCTGAGACTCATGTTGATTAACTTATTTAGAGAAATTTTGCTTTTCCCAATTGAATCTGAAAAGATCAACTTCAGCGTCCTACAGTCTCTGCTGTACCTTTAAGAATGTAAAATTTCCTATTTCCTGTCTTTTTGATTAGTCATCAATTTCCAGTACGGGTTGCTGTAATTATCCTGGTTAGATTAACTTCCCTAAAAATAGCGAAGCAGCTACTTTTATGGTTTCCAGGGCATGGACTTGAATAAAGAACCTACTGTCCCTTAAACCTTAGAAAGAACAGAAGCAGACATGGAGGGAAAACTGATGACTTTTTCCCCCCTATATCTTATCTCCAAAAGAGTGTGTGCACTTTGCGAAATTCCTGGGATTTTCCCTGTACAAGTATTGTGCTTCACACCTAAAATCCAGTGCCCGGTGAGCCCTACAGAGCTTTCCTTCCCTGGCTTCTGCACCGAAGGCAGCTGTTTCACCTTCTCTAAACAGTGCAGACCTGATCTGGAGTTTTCTCCAGTCCGGGGTGCTGCGCAGAAAAAGGGGGTGGCCTCCTATTTTTAAGTCCAGGCAGAAATTCCTCTGAGCGACAAGGATTATCACTTGTTCCATCGACCCCACATGGGTCTAGAGATTACACGGCATCAGTGAGAAACGGCAACATTTACTCCTCCTCCCTTCAGCTAACCTTACGAAAGGCCTGCGATAAAATGACAGGCGTTGTGTCAAGTGCGAGCGAGAGCTGTACAGGGGGCGGGGCTGTCACAGATATGATAGGCACACAGACAGGTTCTGCGTGCAAAAACATGTACGCGTGCTTACAACTGCCCTCTATGCGTGGATATACTCGTAAACGTATTTACCGGCATAGAGATAGCAATCATGTTCATCCAGCGTCCTTGGAGAGGGCATTGTAGAGAAAAGCATTATTCCTAGTCTGTCACCTGGGCTGGGCATGGTTTTATAAAAATTTTCCTTTTTTTAGAGATCCTCCAAGTCTTTCTGATTCACTATAAAGGTAAACCGTGGGGAACTCATGTTTTGAAGCTAAAGGAAATGGGTAAGGGGACTGTTGGGAGAAAACATCCATTTGTAGAAATCATAGCGCATTTAGTGATCCGTAAAATGAGCTAAGAATGTGTGCCTTCCTGCTTCCCCGACGGGAGAGATCAATTAAGGGAGTGGGTGGGTTCCTGCAAACTGCTCGGGGTTGACAAAGGAGGGCCCTTGTCTTATTTTCTGGGTACGTGCGCTTGGCTGTTGGTGCCTCACCAAGTACCTCGTCAACTTTTGTTGACGTGAAAACAAGTGGATCAGGGGTACAGCAGAGGTGAACGACCAGTGAGGTCGTTTGCTCTCTAGAAGGGCAAACTATGGAAGCTGTTGTCTTTAAGAAGAAAACGGGCGCCATCAGAAGCTTTGAAATGCTTCAGAAAGGAAGAATTATGATGGAGGCCTCACCATCTTCTGCCCCCAGTGAAATTCCTTCAGAAGCCTTGCTTTGGTGACTCACCCCAGGGAGTCTGGCTGCTCTGAGGGTTGGGGCCACGTAGGCCACTGTGACACAGCACGTCTTCGTGGCTTCCAGAGTGTCAGAGAACTCGATTTGATGCACACTGACCAATCAGGGGCACTTTGGCAGGGATGCAGGACGGCTGGCAGAAGTGAGAAACTTTCCTTCCCACGGAATACCCAAAATCACTGAAGATTAATTGCTTTTATATGACATTTATTATTTCTAATTAAAAATGTCATATGTTTATTATACAAAACTTAGAAATTTGTAAAATATTTTTTAAATAGATCACTCATTACCTCACAACACAGAGATAGCTTGTTACTACAATAATTTGGTATATTTCCTTCCAGGGTCTTTTCCATGTAGTGCTTTATTTATTTTCTGTGTGTGTTTAATTTTTTTATTTTACAATTACAGTTGACACACAATATTATATTAGCTTAAGTCATGCAACTTAGTGATTAGACATTTATATAACTTACACAGTGATCACCCCGATAAGTCTAGTACCTGTCTGACACCATACAAAGTTATTACAATAGTATTGACTGGAATAGTTTTTTCTTTTATTTTCCACGAGTGGCATCATACTGATATGCAGCTTTCATTTCTAGGGTGTTTTTACCTGACATGTAAATATTTCTTTCATGCCATGAACTATCCTCCAGAAACTGAACGCATACTGCTCCGTATTCCATCCAATAGGTGTGCCGTGAGACGGTCCCCGTGGACTTCCTTGTCGTCTGGGAGCCTGACTTCCTACACCACTGTCCTCGCTAACAGGTTTAAACTAGGAAGCTTCACACTTGCCCTTTAGTGCATTCATATCCTGCCAGTGGCTGTGGCACCTTTGGGTGGCTTCCCTTGTGACACATCCTCACACAAGAGCATTTGCACCCCCAGAATTTCCCGCGGGCCCCAGCGGCACTGGCACAGGGCCCCATGGGATGTTTTGTGACATTACAGACAGCCTCTTCTGGTCAGTGCACAGTGGAAGGTGCAAAGCCTGGAGTCTGCAGCTCCTGCACCAGTTGCAGCCTAGCAAAGTCCCGTTGCTTGGCAGCAGCAGCGTCCTCAGTAGTAAAACAAGGATTGGACTAGATGACTGGCTGCTTCGAAAACCTTGTGCAGCCTATTTGTGGAATGGCCTTGACAGAAGGTGCCGTCCAGAGTGTGGGGGTACCCAGGTCTCAGGGTCACTGTAGGGCTTGATTCCTGACTCCACGAGTGCAGCCACCTTGGGCAGAGCACCCAGTCTCCTCACTCCGGCCTAAGTTTCCTCATAAGTGAAATGAAGTGATGCCACACAGGGTGCCTGGCACAGGGGACACTCACCTTTCATCAGGAAGGCCCCACTGCTGCTGTCATCTGCAAGGCACCCAGTATCCTGCCTGGCCCATTTAAAAAATGGTGTTCACATCCCCCACTGTAAGGTCTGTTCCAAACGTAGAGAATCTCGTCGTTTTCTAGTTGAATTTGGGAAAACTGTCCATCTGCACTGCAAGACCTACCCTCTGTATTAGTGGCTATTGAAGTGCGCTGTTTTTGTCACATCATCTTCCCAGGGAACTCTGAATAGACGAATCTTAACTAGTTACCGTTCCAGTACTTCAAGCAAAAAGTTTGGAGTGCAAACTATTGCAGAGCTATTAATGCCTTAATAAATATGTCCCCAAAAATCAACTGTGGAGCATAATAACCAGAGATGAGCTATCTTCTGAAATCTGAATGCCTCGTGTCTGCCCGACCCATCTCCTGAAATTGGTCAGTGTGTGGGCTCCTCCAGCCTCATGGCAGGACGACTTGTAGAGTTAGGGAGAGATCTGACTCCATCTAGCTGGGAGAATTTGGGGCTCTCTGGGCTGGTGTAAAACAAATGAAGAGAGGTTCCAAACATCTGGGCACCGGCAAGGATGGCTAGGGCTGTTGTTCTGGGAGATAGCGTAAAGAAACTTTTTTGAACCAGCGTTACCAATAAGAAGTTTACTGTAGGAAAACTAGAGAGAGCTAGCTAATTGAACTCATTGATTTCCTTCATGGCTTATTTGCCCTTTCATTCTCTTCCTGAGGTGCTGTTTGTTGAGGAATGTCTCCAATTGCCAGAAAGACGGTGGGGTGTCTCATATTTCCCCGCCAGCTCTCCTTCCAGCCAGAGCCAAGCTCTGAGGCAAGCCTACAATATGAATTTTTAATGCAGAACTTTATGGCATCACTCTTGCAGCCCAGCTGCATTGCTCTCCTGAGCTTTCAGATTTAATGCTCTGATGAACAGAGCAAAGACTTGGGGCATTGAACATCAGTGAGAATTAACCCCCAAATGACTGCACATGTGCCCTCTAATTTCCCTAAAGGTAAACCTAAAGGAGTTGGGGAAAAGAATTATAATTAGGTACTGTTTGTACTCGTATCAAAATAGCCTGGAGCAAAAAAAAAAACAGCATATTCTTGAAATTTTATTGCATAATTTATATTTTCACCTTTTCATTTATCTTTTTGTTAGACAGTTTGCACAATGACGCACTTCCGTGATCTTTCTACCCTTAAAAGAGCTGTATGATTTGTAGGATTTACAGGATATAAAGATTACTGGATACCCTCCATTTTCCATGGAAAGCCCAAATGGAGTTAGTAACCCAGAAGTTGTCATTGATAATGGAAAAAGGACCAGTTATGTTAAGCAGTTAATTCTGTGTCTAGACATGGTTGATTGGGTTTTTTCCTCCTTTGGAAGCTTTCTATATTTTTTAAAATTAAGGGGAGGAGCGGAGTTTAGAAAAAGATGTATATAAAAATTGCTTGAGGGCCAGCCAAGTGGCACAGTGGTTAAGTGCTGGCTTGGGAAGCCAGCGGCCCCAGTTTGGGTCCCACATATGAGGGCCAGTGACACTGCCCTAAAAAACAAACAAAAAAAAAATTGCTTGAGTTTAAATAAGTTAGAAAAGGATGGAGTCTTCAATAAGTGGTGCCACAATAATTAGCTATCTTTGTAGAAAGTAATAGAGTGGGAGCTGAGCCTCATGCAAAATAAAGTCTAGATGTTTTAATATTTAAATGTAAAAAAGCCAAAACCATAAACACACTAGGAGAAATTTTACATGGACACATATAATGTCAGGGTAGGAAAAAATCTTCCTTGGCATGATGCCAAGGTAAAAATTACAAAGGGAAATCCACAGCTTTCTGATGATTGATTGATTGATGGATGAATGGATAGACAGATAAACTGACAAAAATATTTGCATTGTATATGACAGCGAAAGGGGTGGGGGGAGAGAAAGAGAGAGACCTTAAAAGCAATGAGAAAAAGTAATACCCCAATAAAGAAAGCTCTGTATTTTCAACCCCTTACTGGACAATTCTACCATAGGCATCTCAAACCCAAGTGAACCTGTTATACTTCATAGCTTCCTTCTTCCCTGCAGACAGCTACCCTTCCACTTTTTCCCTCCCCCATGGTCTTCCTTTACTCCAGAGACAGAGGGTCCTCCCAGACCCTTACTACCCCTCCTGTCTGATCCATATTAATCCTACCTCCTTGGAACATTCTGCGTCCCTAGCTACTTCGTCTCCACTGCCACTACCATGATTTGGCTCTTTTCATCTCTTAGCCTAGATACTTCAGTATCTTCCCGATGGATCTCCAAGCATCTGTTAAAAGGATCTCTCTAAAATATAAATCTGAACCTGTTAAAAATCTATCCTCCTGAAAATCTCTCCATGGCTCTTTCTTGTCGCACTGAAAAATTATGGCAAAGCACCCAAGACACTTCCTGATGCCGCTCTGCTTCCATAGCCTCATTTCCTGCCAAATCTCACTCCCTGTGCCCTGATATTCCAGTTCATACGTTACCAACCTTTTCTCGCCAGCACGTCCTGGCCCATCCCTGCCCTATCTCTGCACCCACAGCAACCTGCACAAGCCACTTGCCTCCCATTCCATGGAGATAATGCAGGGGGATCATGAATTTGGACCCAGAAAACATACATCTTTATTTTCATTAAAGTCTGACTGCGATGTAGCATTTTCTTCTATTGCAAATGAAATCAACAAACCTGAATCAGAACAGACCTGTGATTTTGTTGCAAGTGAAAATCATAGATATTTTCACATCACCTTATGATTGTTGCATACTCAAATACTGTTTATATTCATCGTTGCTTCAGATTGTCAGTATCGCTCTCAAACCCACCACTAGATTCCTTGTTTGGTGCATCAATAAAGAGCACGTGTTCCTAGAGCACAGATTTGGGATTCTTTAGTATTATAATAATCACGCTTCACAGAATCGTTTCCCTTAAGTATTGAAAACATCCCTCTAGGAAGAGGTCCATATTCTTCAGCAGTCTGCCGAAAGGGACAATGGCACAGGAAGCTTGAGCATCACGTTAGCTTGGCAGCATCTTGCAGGCCGAGCCTGGACCCTCCTCACTTTTTGCCCTAGCACTTTGCACAGTGCTCACCACCTAATGTAGGCTTTTAATAATAGCTTGTTTGTGTGGTTTTCATAAAGCCCACTCTTCTGGGGATGAAACAGTTGGGGCTGGAGCCGGGCCTGGGCCGGTACTGTCCGCTGCCTGTTGTGCCGGATGAACGCCTCCACCATGGACAGAGGACTCCTGCTTGTCCCTTTGGGGCTGCACCTCACACACCTAGACATGTATGTGAAGCATTGTGGGAATTTAGGTTTCAGCCCAGCAAAGCCCATTATGTTGAGCAGCATATGCCATTAGCATAACATGGGGCATGGATTTAAGTAAGCCATAGTAAAAGAACTAGCATCCAAAAATCAGTCGCTGATTTTGATAATGAATGGAAGGCATGAATGTGCTTTCAGTCTGAGTTAAGGAACATTTCTCTCGTAAAGATGGAGGCAGCTGGCACATCCATCCATTCCTTCAGTGAGTGCTGTTGCGGGTACTGGCGGTGTCTCAGTGCCAGGGCCTGCCCAGTCTTTGCACTTGCTCACTTCAGTCCCTAGGAGGTTCACTCGCTACCACAACTTTAAATCCCATCTCTATGCTGATGGCTCCCGCAATTGTGCCTCCAGCCCAGGCCTCTCCCATCGCCACTAGCTGTCCTTACACATTTCAAGCTTCACCCGGACAAAACCAAATTTCAGATCTTTCCCATCAAACCTGGCAAAACAGCAGCCAAAGTGAGCCCTTCACATTGTAAGCTGGTCATGGCAGTCCTCAGAAAACCTTGAAGTGGCTCCCACTTCTCTAATGAGAGGGAATAGGGAGAGAGAGAGAGAGACCTTACAAAGCGATGAGAAAAAGGACTACCCCAGTAGAGAAAGCTCTGTATTCGCAGCTCCTTATTGGACAATTCTACCATGGGCATCTCTAACCCAAGTGAACCCGGTAGCCCCCATAACTTCCTTCTTCCCTGCAGACAGCTTCCCGTCCACTTCTCTAGAATCCAAGGCAGGATCTGGTGGCCTGTAGACCTCTGCGCTGTCGCCCCCCACCTGAGCACCTCCCACCCCCCACCTGCCCACCTTCCTCTGTCCTCCTTTCCCACTTTGTTTCTTTCCTTATGACACACCCTGTGTTTCCTGACTCACTGGCCTCTCTCTCCTCAGACTCTAAGTTCCCTGAGTCTTATCTCGTTCACCATTGTATCCCCAGGGCCTAGAATAGGGGAAATAGAAAATGTTGGTTGAATGAATGAAAACAAAGTCCCTGCCTTCCTGGAGGCAATCGCTAAGCAAACACGCAGATTGCCACACACAGTAAAAAAGTTCAAGTGGGTCAAATGTTGCCCAGAAAATTAAAGCAAGTTAAAGGAGGTGGGGTCGGGGAGGGGAAGCAAGTTGCTGCCTTAGATGGGTGTTCAGGGAAAGCTACTTGATTGAAAATTAAATGTAAAAACCTGTGATAGGGCCTCCGTTTTGTGTGTTATTAAATCAAACCCTTGTGTGCTTACTCTGCTATTTGTTTTATAATATGGGTATTTACTCATAGATTATTTTAAATGAGAGGGAAACTTGGACCCTCTGCTATGTGAGAAGGCTCGTGCTGCAATGGAGAACTCCCCTAATGCGTTTAGATCAGACAGTGTAGGCAGGATAGGTTCAGATGTCTCCTAGGAGGGCAAGGATATACGTGCAAGGGGAAGCTAAGCACATCTGTGACTGCAGACATTTTTAAATGATCCTTTCTAGCCCCAGCCTCAACTCCAGAAGTTGTCCTCATCACACCAGTCAGTGACTCCTGAACTTGAGTAGGATTGCTCGGAGCATTGGTTTAAAATGAGATCCCTGGGCCACACCCCGAATGTCTGACTCAGTGGGTCTGGAGTGGGGCCCAGGGCTCTGCAGCCCCCACACACACGTGTGGGGTCTGGTGACCACACCTTGAAAAATGCCAGTGCAGTTTTTTGTTTGAGCACTGATTCTTGGTTTAAGGAAAGAGTTGTCCAAAATATGGAGAAAAGGACAGCGCTATCCTTTTGGCACCCCTGGAGCCCCATCTCTGTCCCAGACGGGCCTGTGCTCATTGGGGCCACTGCATGTGGCAGATGTGCATATCAGAGTATCCCACCTGCTGCACCAGATCGGGTGTTCCTCATGTCTGGGTCCCAGGGGTCTGTGACCGCACCCAGCACACAGCACGATTCATGTCCTCAGGGTTTGAGTAATCTGTGAGTCAGGGTGTCAGAATGTGTGCACATCCCTCTATGTCATCTGATGTCATTGCCTTTAAGACTCTCACAGCCACCATGTCCCACCCCTTCCCGAAAGGTCCAAAGCGCTCCATTCTTGGAATGTTAGCATATCTAAGAGCCATATCTTGAGAGCCCCACAGTCCAAGTGCCTCCAAAGCTGTGTGAGGGGCTGGGCAGGGCAAGGCTGGGTGAAGACTCACATCCTTCTGCTCCTGGTCTTCTAGAATTTACCCAAGCTTTGATTGCTAGGTTAGTCTGCCTTCGTGTATTATTCTAAGAAATGAATGCAGATGCTTCTTATAAACTAGTATGGAAGGATCTTCAACATATGTAACTAAGTGAAAAAAAGCAAAGTTCAAACCCTTGTGTTTCATATGCTAAGTCTGCTTGTAAATGCAAAAAGAATGAGGCGGGGGGAGGAAGGAAGGAAGGAAGGAAGGAAGGAAGGAAGGAAGGAAGGAAGGAAGGAAGGAAGGAAGGAAGGAAGGAAGGGGAGGAAGGAAGGAAGGAAGGAAGGAATCAAGGAATCTCCGCAAGGAGATCTGGGGACAGGGAAGGGAGGCACTCTTTCACTGTAACCTTTTCTGAATTTTGAACATCGGGTTAAATTAGAACTTCCTTAGCCCTTCTTTTGCCTTTACATTGATGAGTCTGACATAACCTGGGTAGCCATCAGGACCTGCCTCTTTTCAGGCAGTTTCCATAGAGCCTCTATGTAGAATTTTTCGTGGTATATATATATTGGGTTGTCAGAAAAGTCATGACGCATTTTTGCAACAAAAAACAGAAAAAATACATCATGACTTTTCCGACAACCCAATAGTTCTGATCTCTCTGTAGCTCACAATCACCAGGGTTAAATAAAAAAGTCCTTCTGAGCCATCTTTGCGAATGTGTGTATCTTTAAAGCAATGTAAAGAGCAGATTTAGATAAACATACTTCCAAGCCCCGTGGAGAGAAGGTAGAGTGCACAGGGGCCAAATCTGAGGCTTACCTGGCTCTGCTTGCCATTGAACAGCGAGTCTTCGGGTGAGTCGCTTCACCTCACCTGGCCTGGGTTTCGTGTTCTGTGATCATGTTTGCCTGCCATGCCTTCCGAGGAGTCATTAGGCATAAAGTGCTCAGTGGTGCCTACGCCAGGGGTCAGGCAGCATTGGCCGCCATCATCACCATTAACATCCCCGACAGCCTCTAGTCTGGCTCCTGTTTGAAAGCTAGTGGTGGCTACCACCAAAACAAGTGGACGTCCACTGAATCTGTCTCTGCTATTTGCTATTAAATAATGAGCCATCTTTACAGGAAAAAGAAAAATTGAGAAGTGTTTTGTCACTACCTCACCAGTGCTATTATCAAGACCACACCTGTGTACTATTGCAGGTACACACGGATGTGTGTACGTATGTACGAACGTCACTGCTCTCACTGGACGAGTCAGCACAGTCGGCGTGTGCTACACTTTATTCTTTCGGCTTGACGCAATTTCATACAGGCTTTACAATACCTGTCTAGCTGCTGAATTGTCATTTTGATGGAAAAATATTATTTTCTCTTGATGAACTAGAATTTATGTAACCATTCTTGATTTATGAGAATTTTGGTTATTTTGGTTTTTCATAATGAATTTTTGTTCAGAAAGATAATTCCTTAAAACATTTTTCAGGAAGAGATATCGTTATGGCAAAAGAGATGCTGTTTCGAGGCTCCTTAATTGCTTTGCAGAGGGACGGACCCATTGCAATGACAGCAGCAGGAGCAGGAGCCCCAGTCTGCCCCCACCGCAAATTCCAGAGGTTAAATCTAGGCCAGCTCCAGTCTGGCCTGGGGAACAAATCTTCTCCCAAATCCAGAATGTGTATCTTGAGCTGCTGCGATTTCCACCGTTCTCTCTGCCGTGCTGGGTGGCACCTCTTAGATGTTTAACCTGATACTTGTTAGCACAAAACCCAGCATTTCCCCATCTGTGTATTTCCTGTGTGTGCTTCCCTGTGTCCTGTGAACATGGGTACAGTGGGAACCGAGTAGTAATTGTATATGTGTTCTGGATTTTAACTACCCACGCACATTCATCATTACTTTTACTTTTCATGTGTGTTTTATTGGTTTCCATTGTCCAGAAGTATTATATATATGTAATTAAACTATAATATATATATGATAGAGCACATCAGCCTTATCATTAATCATTTTTAATATGGTCTCAATAATGGAAAATGGTCTTTCCTTCTGAATCAATTTTTTTACTACTTTTTTATGATTTATTATGTCCTTAACCTGTCTGGAATTTATTATAGCATATAAGGTAAGATACATGTATGTCTATATATAGTTATTCTTTTTAATACCCAGTTTGCCCAGTTGTATTGATGATTCCTTCTTTTACTGTTTAACATTTGACAAATCGCATGTAAATAATTACATATATCTCTGGATTTCTGTCTAGAATTTCATTCCATTGATCTAACTTTTCATTCTAACAAGTACCATAATGTCTCTTTGTTTTCTATTTTGATATCTTGTACAACTAGTTTGCTATTGTTGAGGGTTTTTGTTTGTCTTAAAAAGAAAAAAAGCTTTTGATATTTTGGTCAATTGAGTTTTTCTTTTTCTACTTTTACTTTTTTAAATAATTTTTTATTTTTCAGTGACAACTGACATAACTGATTTTTCTTTATGCATCTTGTCATTTTACCAAGTTTTATAAGTCAACTTGGGAAATAAATTTATACTTATTTATTTTAATGCAACTGCAAATAAGAAATATTATCATTAACTTTCTTTGCCACTAGCATTTCGTAATTCAGTTTTCTATAGCGGAAATTGATATCATGTTATTTTAATTCCCATGTGTTTAATATTTACATCCCTGTTGTAGATGAGATATATTTCATTTTCTGGATATTTATTAGTGATAGATGGGATTTTATGGCTTTCTTGTCTTTACCAGAAACATGGGGCTTGGCTGAATTCATGGGTCATCTCTGGTCATTGGCTCACCTGAATATTTTGGGTTTGATGAGCATGAGACCATCTTACCTACAAGTAGTGAGTTTGGCTCTTTGTGACAGGCAGAACATCTGAGCCTCTTCTTTCATCCCTGTTTTTAAAAGGAGGATCTCTCTTATTTCACGGTGAAGAATAATGATGGTTTTAAGTGTCCTGTTCATGTTAACCAAGCGCTCTAGCCACTCCCCCCATTTAAATTCAGCTGCGGCCTGGTTTTCAGATTCCTTGTCATTGGAACCCCTTAAATGTCATATTCTCCGAGCAGTGTAGTATGTTTTCTAGTAGGATTACACTTCTGTATATTCCGTTTCTTTCCATTTTTATATTACATATTTTATAGGAGGTTTTTGCCTCAGGATTGAAGACAAGTTCAAGCTTGTTGTGCTTTATTACTTACTGTGCCTTTGGGTCTGACTTATTTCTCCGTAATGTCATTTTGCTACATTTGATATTGTCTAGTGTGGCTGAAAGCCTTACCTTAGCCTTTTTTTTAAATCTAGTCAGTCTTTGCCTCTGAAGTGTGTTTCTACTACATTTTGTTAGCTTTGGGGTTTTCTTCAAATATGCATTTTATTTTTATAGGTAAATTTGGCCTGCTTACATTTACTGACATAACTCTTCTCTTAACTTACATTTTTCTTCTTTGTTGATACTTTTTTCTTCTAATTCACAGTATCTCTGTCATAAACTTCCTGATCTATTTAAGGAAAATGGACCGAAAAGATTAATTGACTCTGCCCGTCCTGATTCTCCAGGCCAGCCCTGCCCTGTCTCCTCTCATTACTGAAATTCACTGTCAGATGCACAACCATTGAGCCCTCTGACACCTTCAAAAGAAACCATGTATTTATTTTAAATTCTCTCGCCGCACTGTACTGTTATTACATTATATGTCAAGCACAGCCGCGAGTTACACTTCCCTGCGTTATTAACCTTGGCACTTCCTTCTGCAATGAGCTCCAGTCCTTTATAAAACGCTCTGAACCTACAAATTCCCACTGGTGCATTCTTTAAAGTTATTTGGATTTTCCAACAATTTGCTGCTGCTTTCACAAAGCAGCTACCGCTGTTTAGCAGGATTATCAACGAGTGAGGAGTCTTTTATTCCCTAGTGTATGGTAAACATTTTTCACAAAGTTGAGGCATAGGCGTTCTTGTCGTCACATTATTTAACTTTTACTAAACTCAGACATTTATCACCTGGGTAACAACCGGGGTCTTTCTCTGAGGGTTGAACCCCTGTCCTTTGAAAAGTAACTGACTCCAATTTTCTGTCCAGAATGACAGTGACATTATATATCAATAATCACAAGCCTTGCTGAGCTGTAAGGCTCTATGTGTCTTCCTGAGGGAGGGGCCTCGAGATTGTATCAGCTGACATTTTCCAACCATGAACATATGAAAGAGGGTTTGGCTTACTCAACAAGTAAATTGAATTTTTCCAAAATGAATTCTGTAATAAAACCGGAAAGGTGATTTGTTTGTTTGTTTGTTTGTTTGTTTGTTTGTTTGTTTGTTGAACTTAAACTTTTCATCACACCTAATTCTAAAAAGTATTCAAGGTGACTTTAACACAAGACACAGAATCAGGAAGGCTTTTTAGAAGTAGAGCCTGGGAGTTCAAGGGGAGAGCTCCATGAGAGCCATACTTTTAAGGCTGGGATTTGCGTTAAAAGTTCAACTACTTAATAACCTGATGCAACTAAGACATTCCATGGGTAGGATTTTTAAAGAGTGCTGTGATGCCCTGATGTAGTTTGCTTGGCTGCAAGGGAAAACTTTATGTTGCAATTAACCTTTCTATTTTTCTCCCTATGTCTGAAGATGGTGAACTTCCTTTGTGGTATTTTAGTGATTAGACAGGATGGAGGGTGTTCTGAAAGATTCATGGCCAAGTCCGATGATGTCAGCGTGAAGGGAAGGGACGGTCTTCATGGGGCCAGCAAGTCTGGCCCCATCTGAGTTATTTGTCTAACACTTCACAAGTAGAATAGGAACCGCTGAATTATTCATTTTCAAGTTGCCCTAAAAAAGGCACTTGCTGCCGAAATGCAGACGTTTGGTGCCAGTAAGAGGAAGAGGAAGGATGTCTTTCCTCTGAATGTGCTGCCGCCTTCACTGCCTTGTTCTCCAGTGAACTTCCCAGTCCTGCAGGGTGAAGAGAACCACCGCCTGGTTTAAGTGCGGGGCTATTGGGCTGGGGGACTGTGGCCTGCGGAGCCACAGGTGAGCTGAGCGTTTAATTTGCTGGAGAAGAACCAGGTGGAGAGGAAGGTTCAGAAGGAGCGTTAGGTTTAAGGGGCTGTGAGGTCTGAGGCCCTGGTGTGGGTGAGGTTGGAGGAGAGCCTGAGCCTCCAGACGGAGCCCAGGGCTCAGAAGTTGGGGCCCAGGAAGTTGTCCTTGGCCTTGGGCTTAGAGGTAAGAGGGGGAGGGAGAAGCTGAGAGTAATAACTGGTATGCAATCGGAAAGCTTTTTTTATTCTGGGTTTTAGCTTCTCTGCCACCAAACCTCTTCTTAACAGTTCCTACCAAGTAGTATTTAGGGGAGGAAGTGAGTAATTAGAAGCCCTTACATTTGGGAAGAAAAAGCAGGGTTCTTACCCTAGAGCAGCTGCTCGCTGTGGCCTTTGGTCACCAGTCTGCCCTGGGCCTCAGTTTCCCCGCCTGTAATGCCTGAGCAGTTTGTCCTGCACGTCTGCGGTCCCCACCAGTGGCACCTCGTCTGCGTGCCACAGGAGAAGGAAGTGCAGTGCCAGGAATCGGGTCAGTGCTCTGAGCAGCTTGGTCAGCACCTGCGGCTGTGGGCAGGGTGTTCGCAGGGTGAAGCCAACCGGGAAGACAACAGCCAGAAAGGCAGTTCCAAGAGAGCAGACCCTCAAATGGAGCAAGCGCTGCTCCAGCCCTTGCAAAGATGTGCTGACAAATTTTACACTAACTATGCGAAGGAGACTTTACAAATATATATTTATAGATGGCAGAATAGCAGCACTTCCAAAACATTTTTTAAAAATCTCAAACTAAAGAAGTAACAACTTGGGGGGCCAGCCGAGTGGCGCGGTGGTTAAGCGCTGGCTTGGGAAGCCAGCGGCCCTGGTTCGGGTCCCACATATGAGGGCCAGTGACACTGCCCTCAAAAAAAAAAAAGATGTAAAACATTAAAAAAAAAAAAAAAAAAAAAAAGAAGTAACAACCTGGGTCCACAGTCCTGCTGGTGGTGATCTCGGCTCCAAGTTCCGAAAAGTCTGCGAGCTCCCAGGGGACAGAGCGCCTGGCGAAAGGTGGGGTGGGGGCAGCCTCAGTTTCGTCCATTGCCCACATGGGCAGCTCCAGAGAGCCCCTTTCCTGGTAGAGGATGAAGGATGGGGCTTGGGTATCCCTTCCAAGAATCTGTTTTCTTCCCATACTCCCTTCTCAGCAGCCTTTTTCAATATCAAAGGAAAGATCCATTTGTGTTCTTACAGTGAGGTGCTTTTCGTGTAGGCATGTTTCCTCCCCTTTGATGAGTGAATACAATGACATGCTCAGAGGTTAACTGTCTTGACTGAGTGCTGAATCTCAGGCAGAGCTGGCCTGGTGGCAAGGGCTGGGCCCCTGTCACTGTATTCCTTCCCCAGGGCCTCACTGCAGCCCCTCCCAGGCACTTCCGTGTCATCACTCATTCCTGTGCAAAAGGGGTATAGCGGTCTACGTCAGTACAGACTCGCTAGTTGACAAGTGATGGAAGGATGCAAAACTGCTGTGATGGTTTTGCTTTTTTATCACCTTCTTTTTGTTCACTGTTTATTATGTTAAATTTCCAACACACGACAGAGGACAGACCCCTAGATGCCTCTTGTGTAGCTTCTGCTCATGGCCAGTGGGCCTTACCCTGCCCCCAACCCCAACCCCATTTTGTCTTGAAACTACTTCCAGAATCCTTTCATTCACCTCTGAATATTTTAGCATGTAGATCATCACAATAAGGACTCTTTTTTTTTTTCATATAGCCACAATACTATTATCACATCAAAAAATGATTTCTTAATATCATTGATACTTAAATTTATAGCTACTCTTAAACATTATTCATGGTTTTATTTTATAAATTTGTTCGAATCACGATCCCAATAAGATCCACACAATACAATTGGTTTGTATGCCTTTAAGTCTCACTCATTTTATAGATTCCTCTCCATCTCTTTCTTTTCTTTGCAATTTATCTGTGTGAGAACCCGCCTCATTTGTCCTGAAGCATTTCCCACAGTCTGAATTTTGCCGACAGCACCGCCAGGTGTGGCTAAGCATGTTCCTCTCTTCTCCGTAGTTCCTGGAAGTTTGTAGTCGAATCTAGAAGCTTGATCAGATTCAGGCTGGAAATTTTGGGCAAAGGCCACTTCACAGATGGCTGTGATTCTCTTCTAATAGTCTCAAGTATTGAAAATGAGCTGTGACCAGAAGAGAAAGCTCTAGATTTTCATGTGCAGCAATAATAATGAACGTGTGCTTGCGTCTTTGTGGCTTACGAAGTCCTTTTCCACTCCATTAATGTTCTTATGTTATCCTCGTGCTAATTTCTTCGAGAAAGGCTATACTATTCCTCCTGTGCCCATGGCTATCGAGCTCCAAGGTCTGCTCAAGGTCAAATGACTAAGGCAGCGGGGGAAAGCTCAGGTCCCATTTGCTGAGCCAGCCATGCTCTTGGAGTTCTCTAAACCCTGATTTCACCTCCAGCCACTCCATCCCAGTCACTTGTAAGCCCACGGGACATGATTTAAGGAAAGATTAGGATTTTCACATCCACCCCGCTCCCCATTGTTTTATAAAGCAACAGTGTTAGAAGTCTAGAGAACGCCAAGAGCATCTGAAGATTCATCCAGACGCTTACCCCAGAAGGCTTTGGAGGGTCTCAGTAGCAGAAGCAGAATGAATTATGCAACCTCATAGCCTAATTCTCCAGCCACAGCTGTCCCATGTCCCTGCTTAGAAAAGACTAAAGCCTGAGTGACGGTCACAGGCTGTTTCTGATCAGACCGAGGGTCATACCCTGGTGAGGGACGGGCTTCCTGGGGCTGCCCGTAGGTTTGGCACAGGTGGAAAGCTAACCTCACGTGGGCTGTAGCAGGCCACTTGCTTGTCAGCTAGATTCTGATTAAACTAAAGGAAGGTTTATTTAAATCACTTCTTATAAACAAGTCAGCTAAATAGTATGGCAAGAAGGGAATTTTTCTTCCCATATGAGATTAAAAAGATGAGGCTTAACGAAAATTGATTTTAATTGTCCCTGTTGTATCATTTCAATTTAATACGATGGTCATAAAAATGAACAAATTGTGATTAAGTTCTGAGCAGGCAGAGGTGACATTTTGGTTATTTGAACTGTCTCTCATTGGTTTCATTTCCAACAAGAATAAAAGCCACAATTTCTGGAAGGTTATCCCTAGGGGTCAAGCTCGCCCACTGTCTCTGTGCCCAGGCCTGGATTTGACTGGGGAGGGGCGGGGCCACTCTGGAATGACACATTTAATGGAAGGATGCCAGGCAGCTTCCCTCTGCCCTCCACCCCTGCCAAAGCAGAGCTGGCTTATCCCGGCTGGAAAATGAAAGATAGGGCTGCTCATACAGAGAAGGGTTATCAAGAAAACCTTTCCCCAAACGACACTTTCTCCTCCTCTCCTCCCTACTTCACTCCCAATCGGAGTTTGCCGGGACCCAGTTTGTGTCCAGCTCGGTACTGTGCACGAGGGTACACGGTGAGCCAGGCCAACTGGCCCTGTCCTCCAGGAGCTCACAGTCCGTGGACAAAAAGGAATCTAACTCGGGGTTTTTACGAACTTTTTTCCCAAGGAAAGTGTTGCACTCTTTTTCAAAGGCTATGAAAAGTAAATTATTTCCCCTTTGCAAAAATGACTTAGAGACTTTTTCCTTAAAAGTCATATCTATAATTTGGGAGGATACCCCTGTACTTTCTGCTCGTTGGAAACCTAGCCAGCAAATTGTCACCTGTAATGGGCAGAGTGGACTTCAGGTAGCACAGGTGTTAGTTTGCATATTTCTCAACCAGTATTTAGTGAGCACCTGCTGTGTTCTCTGGAATTAGAGCAGTGAATCAATATATGAACAAGATGCCCTGACACAGGAATAAGTGCAATAAAAATGAAACGAGTGGACAATGGGACTGGGGCTACCAGGAGACCTTTCGGAGAATGGCCGCTAGACCTGAGACCTGGGTGGTGACAGCAGCTGCCTGTGAAGACCTCAGCAGAGAGGCAGCCATGGGGACAAGCATGGTGGTTTTAGGGAACAGAGTAGAACTAAAGAAACTGTGAGAATGTTGATTGAGCTGCAGAAGGAAATTTACATGGAATGCATGTCACTAATAGCCTGTAAAAAACACATCTGTGAGAAGCAGAATAAACCCCAGCACAATGGCGCTAATGAGGAAACAGCTCTGCACTTAGGCCCCTTTGTGTGGAAGGCTAGATTGTTTGATGAGTGGGACATGACGCTGGAAGAGGAGCCTTACGGAGGTCTCTGTAACTGGCTGTTGACCCCCGGCCACCTGCAGGACCCAGGCCCATGGTGGGAATGAGAGGATCCTGACCCAGAAGACACTGTGGTCTAACTGGGAGGGAGGGAGCCCGCAGGAGCTCCTAGGATCCCCCCAGTAATCTAAGGCAGACTGCATCCCATGGGGATGCAGGGGAGGGAAGGACTAACCCAGGCAGAAGAGGCCGCAGACCCTCATGGGAGAGCACGCTTTGAGAGAAGCGGGCTGAGGGTGGCAGAGGGAGGTGACACTGCAGGGCTCACCTGCCAGGTGAGGGCATTTAGACTGTACAGGCGAGATACAGGTTAAGATTTTTTAAGAGTAGTATCGTCAAACCTGTGATAACACTCTTTGCAGAGAAGGACATGCTTTAAATTAAAGGTGTTTTGATGACTTCGTCTGACAAAGATAGACAAAATTAGGCCAGTCTCACATATAAACATTTATGAAAAAATACTAAATAAAATATTAACAAATAGAATTCAGGAGCACATTAAATATGTAATACACCACAACCAAACAGGGGGTAAATAACTGTCCGTACAATTACCATTTTAGCGGGTCAGAGGAGAAAAACCATTTAATTAGCTCCATAAATGCTTAAAAGATATTTAATGAGGGCCGGCCAAGTGGCGCGGTGGTTAAGCGCTGGCTTGGGAAGCCAGTGGCCCCGGTTCGGGTCCCACATATGAGGGCCAGTGACACTGCCCTCTAAAACAAACAAACAAACAAAAAAAAACAAAAGTTACTTAATGAATTCAATATCCATCTTTTATTCAAAAGTCTTAATAAAACAGGAACAGTTGGAGATTTCATTAACAGAATAAAAACATATATATTTAAAGTCAAAAATCAGGAACCTGCTTAACAGTGAAACTTTCACTGCGTCGCCCTTGAAATCAGACACCAGGCAGGCTCCTGCCTGCCACCTTCACTCTGTGATGTGGCCCTGGCAGCACTGGTCAGGACTGTTGTCCAAGAGAAAGACATAGGACGCATGAAGGGAGCAGGAAGAGGTTAGTCTGTCGCTATGTGCAGATGAGGGCGCCGCAGAGCCAGCGCTGACATGAACAGGCACCCCCCCGCGGGGTGCTTCCTTCTCTGTCCTGAAGGCCGTTCCTCCGCCCACAGAGCAAACTCGCCTTCCTCCTCCAGGATGCAGACCCAAGTCCTCTGCATGAGACTGTCCCTCCTCATGTTTGCAAAGCCCTTTATCCCTCGTTCTGGGCTGTCACGATACTGAAATTACTTGGGTCCCTTCACTGCCCTCCGCCCACCACTGAGAAGGCAGTAGCGGGGTCCCTGCCCCCCTTTACATTTGTGCACTGCCAACTCTACCTGGGACATTTGTTTACCCAACACCTGTGGCACATAGTAGGTGCTTAGTAGGCATTATTGAGCAGAGAGTGTCCCCCCACCCCCATCCCAGCCTGTGACCCACACGCATGAGGGCAAGCCAGCACCTGTTTGAGAGGAGGTCACCATACTGCCTCCCCCGGGTACAAGTCCTGCCCTGGCTCTCACATGGGGCTGCAGACCAGCCTTCCCTCATGGTGAGATCGGGGTTCTGCCCAGTTCCTCATCCCTGTGCCTGTTCGGGGGGGCAGTGGGAGGTACCTTTCCTGAGGATCCCCAACCCCCATTTAAGGGGATTCCAGGCCCATAGCCAAGAACCCCCCTGAGCACCTGGCCCTCTGGCCGCCTCCATTTCCTACCTGCTCCTTCTGATGCCGGCCCATGAGTCCTGTTCCTGTGTCTCCCCCACCTCCTCATGCTGAGAGGGCCTCGCCTGGTATGCCAGTTGTCAGGAAAGCCACCCGCCTTCCCAACAGTGGAGGCAATCAAATGCAGCATCCGGGGAGTGGGGGGAGCTTTCATTTTATTAAACAGACTGAAGCTTTTTTTTTTTTTTTTGAATTTTTAAAGCAGAGAGAATTAATCTTGAGCTATTTCTTCTTTTGATGCCCTAGAACTTTACAATCTAGTATTGAGACTGTTGGCTTTTGACTTGGGTCCAAGAAGACACACTGATCTTTGAAGGCTGCCACGGACGCTTCTCTCACTGCTTGTGGATGTAGTTTGTTTGAACAGCTCCTGGTGGCAGCAGGAGTGTTTGGGTATTGAAATATGCACCAGCCTTGCACGGCTGCCATCCCATAGCACTCAGGAGGCTAGTGTCAAAGTAAACACGGAGTTTCTAGTGCGGATATAATTTCCCTTCCGTCGACCTTGACCGTATCTTTTTAAGTTCTTCCTAAAAATTGTGTGCTAACGCAGAGAATACCCTGAAACGATCTGTAGGGAACCAACTGAATGAACTCCGTATTCTAGGCCAAGCTGAAATTATCCACTGTTCGAAGTTGGAGCAGGGCATAATGCAGTGCAGGTTAATAGATCAGCAAAAGCTGTTTTGTCAGCTCGTAAAAAGGTGAGAGAACTAGATTTTTATAATAAATGGTTTTGCTGAGCAAACAATATGTGTGGTTATTACGGACTTCGGGAAATAAATGATTTTAGACTAATGTCAGGACCCAGATCCTGATGTGGTTGTTGAGCCTTCGAAATGGAAAGAATGAAAAACCTTCAAAATGTTGTTGACGCTCAGGCCATGAAAGCACATGTCATTTCGCTCATTACTGCACTTTCCAGATAACATTTATAGTCGTAGTATTAACCTCTGGGTGTTTTCGTGTTACTTATTGTGCGCAGTTTGTTTGGGAGGATTAATTTTGTTGGGAGAGAAGTGGATGAAACAGACTCAGTGGCGGACCTGTTCCAAGGTGAGACCAACACACACCGTCAAAGGCCTCGCCATCTGGGTCCTGGTCCGCAGATGCCAGTGGCTGCATGTGACGTCTTCAGCAGCCCTGGTCACATGTAAATACCTTGCTGGTTAACATTTTTGACCTTTTAAAAAGCGTGCCCCTTGAAAAACAGAATCACACGGCTGCAGACTTTTAAATAATAATCTGAACTTTTTCTTGCCCGCTGCGTCCCTGGTTTTCCTTCTGAGGTTTCTGGTCCGTTCTGTGAATGGGAATGCAGCCCCTCTGGGCCCTGCTGGCATTGGGATACCTGGTGTTGAATGAAAAGCCCTGCTCTTTAGCAGCAGAGCTCAGCGTTGTCATTGTCGTTTGAAAGCTTTGGAAATATGAGATTTGCTCTCATAATGAAAGGTAGGCGCAGTGGTTGTTATCACATTCAATATTTTGGTCAGTTTAACGGTTGCTTAGTAACCAAAGTTAAACCAACCGCAAGATGGAAAAACTTGAAATTCATTTCCAGGGATTGCCTCACACTGTCGAGAAGGCACCTTCCTGTTTAAATGTGACTAATTCTTTATAAATGACTTGAAATCTTTTGGAAATGATGCATAGTTTTCTAGATATTAAGCATACTAAGGGGCATCCAAAGCCATTCATTATCTGAGGAGCTTCTCAAGCCCACCCAGGTCCCCTAAATCGGGCAGGACCAGGACATCACTCCCCAGCCCCACTGGTCCCAGCCTTGCTGAGCCAGCCTCTAGGTGAAAGTAGACCCCTGGCAACCCCTCTCAGTCTAGCTTTGGCTTGTGTCTGACCCTGTACCGGCCCCTTGGCCAGTGGCAGGGCTAGGCAAGAATTGAAGAGTGGATAAAAACAGGTGCGGATGGGCCAGCAGCCCCCAGGCAGCCACACGTCTACCCCTTATCTCTAGACCCCAAGACTAGGGACCCCCAGAGAATTAAAGGTGAAGCTCTGGCCAGAGGATCCCTCTGGTGGAGTTGTGGGAGACTCCTCTGGGGCCTGGGGCCCTCTCTCCCTTCCCCTTCCTTCCTTCCTTCCTTCCTTCCTTCCTTCCTTCCTTCCTTCACTCAGCAGAATACATTGAACGCCTGCTGTGTGCCTTTCTTCTTCAGTTCATCCTGAGAGATATACAGCAGGGCCTGCCTCTCTGTCCTTCCCTATAGACACTGCCAGAAAGAGTAGTTCATACCCCGCCCCCCAAGGAAAAACAGCTAGACACACACACACACACACACACACCCGAAGAGAACATCTCTCTGGAAAACGGACCCCAAACCCAACAGTGTATGTGATCTGGTGCAAACCAGATGGGCCACGAGTACAAAATAGCCATGAGAAATGTACTCAAGGAAACAAGGGAAGATAATAGCAACGTAAAGCAAAACAAGAAATAATTTCTAAAAGAAATTATTTTTCTTTAATGAGGTAGAAATAACAGGTATGAAGAACAGAATAATTCAACAGGAGCAAAAGAGAACAGATATATTACAGGATGAGTACAGCTACAGTTGAGGCAAATTGAAGAACCATCCAGAAGGCAGCAAGAAAGGATAAAGCAAGGTTGAATGATATGGAGGACGGAAGTAGAGGTGCCAACAATATCCAAATAATAGGAGCCCAAGCAGCGCAGAAGAAGTATTTGAATGACAAAGATAAATTAGCCAGAATGAAAGAAAAATGGAAGGGCTCAGCAAGGACCCAGCAGGAGAGATTAGGAAACACGCTCACCAAGACACATGCTCAGGACCTCTGCTCACTCAGCCAGGCCATTCCCCACCCACTGCCAGGCTCTGCAGCCAGCTCCCCTGATCTGCTCAAGGAGAAGTGAGACGTCGCCCATAAATCTTGTTTCGGGTACTCAGCAACTAACCATTTCCGTCCTTCTCTTGTAAGTATGCGGCTCTGGCAGGACCTGCAGGAGCCACTAGGTGCCCTCCCCAGAGTCCCTGCCCAGGTGTCGGAAACATTTGTGGAACGAGTAAGTGAAGGAATGAATGATGCCGTTAGCCAGGACGTCTGCTGTGTATATCTGGACTTTGTAAACACACATCAATAACTGATTAAAGTTCAAAACTGTTTAAAAGTTGTGATTTGCCTTAAGAAAACTTTGTTCACTTTTTATTCCCTCTTGTGCCCAGCGAAGCTTGTACCTTAGCACTTTGTGAAGGTAGCAGCTCTCTGTACTGTCAGCGATCCTTTCCTGTCATCTTGCAGACCTGTAACACACTTCATTATTTTCTTATCCTTTGTCGTCATTAGACTATCTTCTTTGGTGCTGCAGTTTTTCTATGAGATCTTGGAGGTTCCCATTTCAGATGATGCGGTGAGATGTTTAGTAATTTTAGCCGCCCCCAGCACACCCCCTTGCATCCAGCATTTCTCTGCAGAGGCCCAGTTGAGGTGTTTGTCTTCCAGAGACTCTGCTTTCTTCACAAAGTCATCCTAAAAATAGCTTCATGTAACTAGGCCATTTTATGAGTTGTTTCGGACTTTTCTCATACCAGCCTTGAAAGCAGGATACTATTTCACACAGATACAATGAGCCTTGAACTTGATCACAAGGCATCTGTTACCCGCTCGGGCTGCTGGGAGTTGATAAGATTAACTCAAATCGCAGTGTGCGTCTAAAGGCTAGAAAAGCCTGAGGAGCAAATAGCAAAAACCTACGAGTCAGGGCCTGAGTATAGTTTGTCCAGCTCTTGGTATTAGGGGTATAGGTGGCGAGGACCAGAGAAGCAGGTTTGCCCCAGGCTAGCCCCTCACTGGCAGGACAGGCTGCGTTCAGGACTCTGGCCTCCAGCCCAATGCCAGCCATCAGGGATGAGGGCAAAGAAGACACACAGATGGGAGGGGGACCGTCTGGTTTGTGCTGCTCCCTGAGATTGAGCCACTGGGAGGGTTTGGGGAGGCTGGGGAGCGGCGGAAGTAGGCGATGAGGTTCCAGGAGTGGAGGGTGATCTCTGCAGACAGCACCCACGGGTCGAGGCTGTTTAGCAGCCCACAGTGGTGGGAGCTGTCAGCACAGGGCTGAGGGGACGGGAGGTGGCAGGAGCCGCCCTGTAGAAAAGCCAAGTGTGCAGCACTGAGAGGTGGAACTGAGATCTGTGGAGAGCAGAGAGAGCTCAGGTTCATGTGGAGTGGGAAAGCAGGGGCCCCAGCAGGCGTGGGCCCCGAACCCCACAGTGACTCTGGGCTGTAACATTCCGTTCCACCTGCCATGGGCGTGCTAAACCTTCCTCGGCCACAGCCAGCCTTGGGGCGATCATCAGGACCCATCTTACAGAAATTGGGGTGGTGACTTGCCCAGGTGGTGTCTGGTTCTAACCTCCCATAGACTTTTGAAATTGACGGTGTCCTTCTCAGTAGGATTCTCAGCATTCCTCTCTTTCTCATGATGTTATATGTTAGAACCATATTATTGCCTTCAAATTACTCAAGGTAGTACTTTCAAAACAGAAAATAAGAGGGGAAAAAAGCACCTGGAAACTCCCTGTGTATGAGCTGGCCAGGTGATGACAGTGAATTCAGGTGGTTTATAAACAGGCTACATGTCCCCCAGCCTCTGTTCCCATCCTGCTCTCCGCCTTCTCGTGGTTTTCTTGGTCCTAACAAACTTCTCCTCACCGTTCAAAACCCAGGTCACATGTGACTCCCTCTGAAGCCTCTGCAGATTCCCTCCCCCGAGGAGAAGTCATCCCTCCCTCCTGTTTTTCCAGAGTACTCTGTTCAGAGCTCTATTCAGTCTCTTGGCAGGACACTGTATTTTATCTTTTTATTGCTCTCTCTCCCTGATGAAATTGGGAGTCTCTCAAAGGCAGGCTGACCTTCCGCCACTCCCATGCAAGTCCGCCTTCTCCTGATGGGCAGCAGCACCCCCTCTCCCCCTGTGTGACCCTCTCCCCCTGACACTGGGACTCTGCCCAGCCTGTGTGTCTGTGGATCTTTCTGCTGAGCTCAGAGCCATGGGCACCCCTGAGCCCGCCTTGCTGCTGACTAACGTGCTCTCTCCCTCTCACCTCCTAGGGCCGATGAGATTGAAATCATCATGACGGACCTTGAAAGAGCAAACCAGGTAGGATGTTCGATGGCTTCAAGCATAAAATCACAATAGCGTGGCCGTTTCTGTCTTGGAAGATGCTCCTCTCTAAGGTAGAAGGCCAGTTATTCTCGTATTTTTTTATGTACAGCTATCGATGTTGACACTTTTCCTGATGTCATGAGAAATACACGAAAAGTTGCAGGCATTATTTCCTCAGCAGAGTCTTTGATGTGGCCCCAGACACCCCTGGTGAACATCCGCAGCAAAGTGACGACTTCTTATTCCATCTCTCAAACACCCTCCTCTGTTCACCTGGCAGCCATTATGCTGGAGAGTTTATACCAGCGAGTTATGCTGTAGAGGAGGAGTCTTCACTACTCCCTTGTACTGAGTGGAAGCCATTTGCCTGGAAAGGGCTCCCAGCTGACAGCTCCCTCTTGGCTGGTACTTAGTTGGCACAGATGCCTTGCAGGAAGTACCCAGCACAGTGTCCAGGCACAAAACAGGCACAAGGTATTGGGTGCCTGGAACATTCAGCCACCCTGCGGAACCCTTCCCTTCCCCAGAGCTCTGTAGAACAGTAAAACATTTTGCTTCAGCGAATGGTGCCGCTGCTTGGGAAAGGGAGAGGTCTCCCCATTTATTTTATTTGTGGGTAGAAGCAGCCAGAAAGCTGTGATGTTTCTCAGCCACAGGCTCTGGCCTCCCCACACTCGGTTTTACAGCTGGGCAGCCAAAGGCACAGGAAAGCTTAGTGGTGTGCCTCAGTGGCCTAGGCAAGCACAGCCCCCCACGGGTTGAAAGCCCGTCCTAGATCTGTGGCCTTTGCTTCCCGCCTTGCTAGAGTTCTACGGGACACCTGCTCCTCCCTGGCATTGCTCACCCAGACCCTGGCAGATGCTCAGGAAGAAGTGTCCTGTCTGTTCTTTGGCCAATAAAATCATCCTGAAGCCTGATTGAAATGTGCAAGTCAGTTTATGCATAAGAATGATCCTAGGAGATATCTAGATTTCTTTTTTCTTTGAGGAAGAACTTTGTGGGTTCCGTGTTGCATACCCAGACTCACCACTGAGGCCCCTGGGCCTGGTCCATAGAAGGTGCCCAGTAGGGGTGCATGGGATGAAGGCCTGAGATAGCGTTGTTCTCTATGAGTTATCCTGGTCTTAGTAGGAAGAGCCGTCCATCCTTGAGTAACTGATTTTGTGCCTGCCTCTGTTCTAAGCACCTCAATGAACAGAGCCACTTAAACCACACTGCCACCCCCTGAGGTCAGTGCCACTAGGGTTCCCACTTTGCAGATGAGGAGACGGAGGTCAGCAGCTACCAGTTGCGGAGCCAGTGCCCCTTCGCCGCTTTCAGATCGTCTTGTTTCCCAAGTGCACCGCCCACACAGCCCCTCTCTGTAAAGCAACGCTGCTTCACCTCCCAGAGGGGCTTAAGCACTGACTTACCTTTACTTGCTAAATGCACTTTGGTCCCTTGTTTTTACTCAGTTAGCACTGCTCAACTTTGCAGGGACCTGAAAACTCAGAAGTAGTTACAGGAAGGAGTTAACTTTCTCTGTCACAGAGTTGCCATTTGCAGTTCTCAAATTTTCACCCATCCACTCTCCCCCAAGCCAGTCGTGGGGGTGCCTCCCCCTTTGATGGCATTGTGGGGTAAGCTCTGGGTCATTAAGCTGATAACTGTGTTCTGTGAATATCAAGTGTACTGTCTCCGAGGCAGCCCCCAGGTACTGAAGAAACCTGGCAGAGGCGACGCATTTCTCAAAGTGACAACCTGATTCAGTCCCAACTCAGTACTTCCTGGCTGTGTGGCCTTGGACAAGTCTCTTAATTACTTACATTTCCCTTTATTTAAGGAAAAGGGGAACTTTGAGGACATTATGCTAAGAGAAATAAACCAGTCACAAAAGGACAAACACTGTATGATCCCACCTATATGAGGTTCCTAGAGTCGTCATTCATAGAGACAGAGAGGAGAATGGTGGGAACCTGGGGAGCGGGGTGGGAGCTGTTTAATGGGGACAGAGTTTCCATTTGGGAAGATGAAGAAGTGGAGATCAGTTACACAACAACGTAAATGTGCTTAACACTACTGAACTATACGCTTAAAAGTGGTCATGATGGTAACATGTATTTTACCATAATTACATGTATTTTACCATAATTAAATTTTTTTTTTCCAAAGATTTTATTGGGGAAGGGGAACAGTATTGGGAAATTGGGGAAGGGAAACAGCCAAGTTGTTGTTCTTCAATCTTAGTTGTGGAGGGTGCAGCTAGCTGAGCTCCAAGCCCAGTCGCCTTCTGGCCACCCATTGGCAGCTCAGGGCCGCTTAGCTCACTGTGCCATGATGAATATTAGTTGTGGGTGGGCTTAGCCCACCACTCCATGTGGGAATAGAACTGGAAACCTTGTTGTTAGGAGCCGTGCTCTCACCAGCTGAGCCATCCTGCCACCTGTTGGCAGCTCAGCCGCAGCTCAGCTCGGGCGCAGCTCACTGGCCCATGTGGGAATCAAATGGGCAACCCCGTTGCTCAGAGCTCGCGCTCTTAACCAACTGAGCCACTCAGTCAGCCCCAATTAAAATTTTTTTTTAAATGTTTGTAAATGAGAAAGGGAGGGAGGGAATGATAACTAGTACTTCCTTTGCAAGATTGTTTTAAGGATTAGAGGTAAAGTGCCTGGGTCAGAAGTAGGTGCTTACATAAATGTTCATTCTAGAGTTGCTAAAGAAGCACAGATTTGGTGAAGAATGATAAAGTCCTGCCCTAGGGAAATGCCAGTGTGGTGGGGTGGGGAGAGGCCCACGGGACTTCTAACCAACGACTCAGGGTGAGTTAATGGCCTGATGTAGCTGCCAAAAGAAATGAATGCCACCTCAGGATGCATTAATGAAAATAGTCTCTAGATTGAAGGAAGTGATGATTCTGCAATAATGAGTCCATCCCCAGAGAATTAGAATTTAATCCTGGAAACCACACTGTAAGTAGAGCGGATACCGGAGTGCATTCGGAATCCCCTCCATGGCCAGGACAGGAAAGGAACCCTAACACTAACACGAAGACAGACACCAGGAGGTTTGGAGACACTCCTAATCTTTGGGGAGCAGAGAAAGAAGACAGAGGGATTTGACACCAGCACCTGAGGAATAATTTCAGGAACATGGGATGTTAAAAGATGTCAAAGGAGAAGGCCTGGGGTGGGGACATCTTATATTCCTTCCTCACAGGTCCCCAGGGCTGGCCAGGGGAAGGGCTTGGGCTTTCTCATGGCTAAGTGTGGAGGCTGGTGGGAGGGAAGCTCTGTCAGTCCTGGCTCCCCAGAGGTGCCCAGAGCTGCCACCAACGGGAGTGAGCTCCCTGTCACCAGCACTGCAGGCAGATGCAGGTCAGCCTCACAGAGTAGGAGATGGGATCAGACACAGAGTAAACGGAAAGAGGGACTGAACTAGGTGACTCAGCGGGTAGACAGGGACGACCCAACAGGGAGAACAGCCCCCCAGGTGGATGTGAGGAGGGCGGTGTTCCAGGCAGGTGTGGAGGGGCCTAGTGAGCTCCGGGTGGGTAAAGCTAGAACCGGGGGTGCAGGGAGGGCCAGTGGGCCATCGTGGGGGATCCAGCCAGGAGTGTGGAAGGCCTCGTCCTAAGAACAGCGGAGAATTGCGGTGGGGGTGAGACATCAGAGGTCAGTTCTAGAAGGACCCTCTGGCTAAACATTGGAGAACAAATGGGAGTAGAAAGAGCAGAAGCCAGGAGAGCCGTGAGCAGCTGTTACGATATGTCGGGGCAAGGGTGACGCAGGCCTGAAATGAGGCAGTCCCAGTGGAGAGGAGGCAGAGAAGGGCTGGGCAGGAGGAGGGTACAGGGAACCACCCAGCAGCACGGGCACAGCCAGGCCTCTGCTTTGGCTGCCTTTTCCATCAGGGGAACTCCCAAGAGGAGCAGTTTACTCGTTCTCGGGCATATAACATTAATTTTGCACTAGGTGTATAGTCAGAATGTTCTACCGAGACCTGAAGCTCAATTTCAGCTAAAGCCCTTGTGTTTCTATTGTGGAGAAATGGAAGGGCCATCCAAGACCGACCATCTGTTAGGTCTGGGGCTCCCTTACACCTGTTGGTTAAACTTCAAGGCACTTGCGTTAATCCTTACTGTCTTAATTGGTGACAGTCAAGTTTCAAAACTTTTGAGACTTCGTGGGAAATAAGAAACCACAACCGTGCGCTCTGCAACCACATGAAACCCCGTCTGTGGCTCTGTCACTCAGTCAGCGTCTCTGGGTGTGCCCTCCGTCAGAGCGGCTCTGATTTGAGCTGCCAGGGCGCAAAGCGGGGGCCAGACGGAGTCCTATCCGTAGAGCGTGGTCCTCCTGCTGCTGACCTGCCTAATTCTTAAGGAGACAGCCCTAGCAGAAGACCCTTCAGGTTGAGGCCAAGTTGGAAACCACAGTTTAACTTCACTGAAAAGAAGGAGCCAAGTGTAGAGGGAAATGCAAAGAGCAAACAGAGCTCCAAGCGAGGCGCTGCCTTTTCCTAGACCAAGATTTCAGTGTTCCGATGGGGAAGGATGGCTGGGTTTGAATCCCACATCTCCCGTTTCCCACCCATGAGCAAACCCTCAGTCTCCCAGTGCCTGTTTCCCCATCTGTAGACTGAGGGTGATAACTCATACCTCTGAGGGAGCCCCCATTCATCCCACTGCCCCCCATTCATCCAGCAGATATATGTGAGCAGGCCCTGTTGGGGTGCAGCCCATCGTGTGGTCACCCTGTAGGTGCTGAGGAGGTGCTGGTTTCACCTGAGGCTTTGCCACTAGGCGAGCCATGTCCATGCCTCCAGTCCCCTTGGGTCTCCTGGGAACATTGGTTTCTCCGTGGACTCTCAGCCCAGGCCAGACGAGCCCTTGAGGACTAGAGAGCCCCTGGGGCCGCCCGTTACGGCAGGAGGAGGTAGGGAGAGCTGCTCTTCTAGTTTTCCTGAAATCGTGACTCAGGCTGTGACAAGCAGCGTTTATATGGGTGGCCTTCGTGTAGTTCTAGCTTTCAACCTGGCTGACCTAAGAAAGAAATCCAAACTGATACGTGTCGAGTCCCCGGAAACACAGGCAGCAGATCTAAATGGGGACTTTGGTTGCCAGCGAGTGCCAGCTTAGAATACGTGGCAGTAAACTTATAGGTAGACCTTTCTGACCTCCCTCCTGCAGAATCACTGGAGTAGGGTCACCTTGGGGTTCTAGCTCCTTCTTTTCTTTCCCTGTGCTTCACGCACTTTCCCTTCTCAGAAAAGTACAGAAGTAAGAAATCTCCCAGGAGAGCAGCTCAGGCTTGGCAAGGCGCTGTTCTCATCGTGCAGTGTTCACTGAATCATGCCCAGGGCTGCCACCAGCTGCCTACCGGAGCCCTGGCCTTAGTCCCCACGCTCTGCTCCTAGAGGGACCAGGGAGAAGGGCGGGACCCCGTCCATGGAAACAGAACTGAGTGTCTCGTGGCAGCCACATCTCTGTGCCTGGGGTTCCAGGTCAGAAAGCAGCACCAAAGCTTTCCGCCTTCCACCACCTATTCCCATTCTAGAAACATGGCTTTATCTGGTTGGACTGTGGTCACCAGGAAGAGGGAGACCCTGGAAACAAGTGACACGGCGGTACTGACCCAGCACAGCACCGCTTTCTTCCTGCCTCAGCTGCCAAAGATGACGCTAAATTTACAACTACAGAATCCCCCTCTTCCAGCCACTCTCAGGGCTGGTTTTTTTATTTCTGTTTCTGGTGGGTTTTTTTTTTTTTTTTTTTTAGCTGAGCCATCCTGCCACCTGTTGGCAGTACAGCTCGGGCCGGGAATCAAACCGGTGACCCTGTTGCCCAGAGCTCACACTCTTGAGCAAGCTCTTAACCAACTGAGCCAATCAGCCAGCCCCCAGGGCTGTTTTTATTTTGAATTGTTTAGCTTATTCCGTGTTTAGCTGCACAAACCACCTCAATTCATTTTGTATATCTCAACTGGGGGTTAAATCCTAACTAAGTAATAGAAATCCTAAACAATCAAAAAGTTGCACTGCAGTAACCAAGTCAAGCTAGATGGGATAAGAGGCTGTGACCACCACCAGTAGGCCACAGAGCTGCTCCGTGCATGAATTTGGAAACTGCAAAACATGCAGAAACTCTGGCAAAATTATGCAAACCAAGGATGAAATCATTAAGAGCTAGATCCCTTGTTCTGTGAGCCAGTGGCCTTTGATGAGACGCCCTCTGCTCCAAACAGTAAATGCCCACATGAGATCCTGGTCATGAACCCACTGCCAGGCCTGGCCAAGCCCCCGTGGTTCCGAGCGGGCCGGGCAGCGAGGCTGCTCCCAGAGCAGCTTCTCCTCCAGGCTAAGAAATATATTTCCTAGTCAAAGGGACTAGAGCAGTGTCAGAACGCTCCTTATTCTCGGCAGAGTCATGGACATATTATGCCCAAGGGTTTAGCTGACTAGAGAGTGAAGAGTAAACTTTTCAGTAATATGACATGTTTATCAAAGGGCCGGCCGAGTGGCGCAGTGGTTAAGCGCTGGCTTGGGAAGCCAGCGGCCCCGGTTCGGTCCCACATATGAGGGCCAGTGACACTGCCCTCAAAAAAATAAAATAAAATAAAAAAAGAAATAAACATAATGACATGTTTATCAGAAAAATGTGGAGTGGCACATCTGGGAATAAACTGGGCGACATCTTTTTTTACTCAAAAGGAGACTTTCCTGCAATTAGCATGAACCAGAAATCACCCCTGCACCTTTGCTACGCCAGTCACATTGCCGCCTTTCCTGGCGGGTGCTTCTAGATTCTGTTTGGAGCAGAGCGAATGGGAGGTGGCTGCTTGAGCGCAGACAGCCCTGGCTGGGAGCCGTGTGAATTAGATTGAATGCAGTTCCAAGAGCTCTGGAGAAGCCAGCCAGGCAGCCACCAGCACCACCCTGGGCAGAAGTAACTGCTCTTAGAAATATCCTAATTTGTCTATATACAGAGCAGATAGGTTCGTGCTGCTGTCACATCATCGCTTACGGCTGCCAAACCCTTTCCTCCTACAACTAGATTGATCAGCGAGGGCTGGGGCAAGCTCACTTCCTGTTTCTATTTTCCAGTCTTTCTTAGCAATTAGTAGACACATGACGTCACACCACAAAATGAGGAAACATACTAGAGCCCTGCTTAGCCAGGCTTTTCTCATTAATCTTTTCTATTAGCAGAATGTAAGTCTGGTAGAAAGAAAGCAGTCAGTCCGCATGCCCCGTGTCAATTAGCTACTGTTTCTCACCAATCCTAGGGTTTTGTCTCAGTTATAATTGTAAAATCAGGACTAGCCCACTAATAAAACACGCGTGACTGAGCTATGTGTACAGCGCGCTGCAACAGATGTTAATCTGTGCAAGGTCCCTGAGAGGGAGGCGGTATTCCCATTTTAGAGATGGGAAGATGCAAACTTAGTGAGCTCAGTTAGGTAACTTGCCCTGGTCCCTGTGTCCCCAGACGCCCAACTGCTGCCCACTGCCCCCAGTGCCCTCTCTGGTGGCAAGCACTGGAGTGACCTGTTCTCACTGTCCAGTGGCAAATCCTGATTCGCTATCCATGGCATTGGTTTCCTTGGCCAGGAGTTACGTGCAGATGATGGCGGCATCCACTCGCTTCTCTTAGGCCTCCTTCCTGCTCCATCCCTCCCCGCCCTCCAGCAGGCCTGGGCCGCCCTCCTGCCTGTGGCTTCAGATCCGGCCCATAGGCTGGAATGCCGGCAGCATTAGAACACTTTGTCGGGTGAAGGGTTAAATACGTTGAAATAAGCCTGGGCCTCACAAAAGAGTGGCATTTACACCCTGTACGTTTATGGAAATACTTGCTGAAGGAAAACAACCACAACATTGTGTGTGTTTTTAGGAAGAGAATGACCAGAGTGTCTTTAATTCACTGTTTACCCATGAGAATTACTCCCAGGAGTAATCCTGCAATAAAATCTTCTTGGTCTATGAGAATAGAAAGAAATTGAATCAAAAGACTCTATTTCCACTTGTATTTATTCAGTCTGGGAAATTCAGTGGGCCGGAGCGTTACTATCAGCAGGGGATTCCTTGCTCCTAGCGTTAAATTACTGTCATAATCGCTCAATTATTTCTTCCTTGTACTGTTTAAAATAAAAATCCATCACATTCTATGTTTTTTTCTAGCATTTATTAGGTTGAGTGTTTAGGAAAATCAATTATAGTCAGTCAGGCATGAATTGATGAATGTTCTTGTAATAATTGTCAGTTGTTAAACTGAATGTACTTTCTCTTCTCACCCTTTTCATTTCCTTCAGAGGGCAGAGGTGGCTCAGAGAGAAGCGGAGACCTTGAGGGAGCAGCTCTCGTCAGCCAACCACTCTCTCCAGCTGGCCTCGCAGATCCAGAAGGCGCCGGACGTGGTGGGTAGCTCGGCCCTGTGTGGACTGTCTGCCTGGCATCTGCACCTCTGTGCTACAGCTGCTTTCTTCTTTTGCTTGTAAACGTCCCTTTAGGCAATAATATTTTAAACAATACTGCTGTCTTGGAGGGGAGTGCTTTCAACTATTTGGGGGTAGAACTTTTCAGGGTCACAGGAAGAGTTTTGCTGGTTATCATCAATGCTCGGCATTCTGTGGTCAGCGTGACACCCGCCCGGCCTAGAGGTAGACAAACCCCATCACCAAAGTGATGGTCTTCAGGGCTAGGCCTGTGGGGTGGCGGCTGGCAGATGGGTGGAAATCTGAAACTGGCGCCTTGCCAAAATTACGCAGGAAAATTGGAGGTTTGGTCTTCCCCTGAATGTGTCCTTGCAGAGTGAGAAAGAGTTGGTGATGAGCTGGGAGGGCCAAAGAGGTAATAACATGACAAGCTGCTCCGAAGCTGTGTTACCGCTACAATCTCACCTGAGGTGCATTCAGGAGGAGTGAGGCACACAGCCCGGTCCTTTTGCCTCTTGATTTTTTCAGAGATTAGTAAAAGTTGCTCTTAGCTGGTACTCTCCCAGCATGATAGAGGTGGCTTTGAACCATCAGATTCCAGTCTCTTCCTTTCTGTGCTGTTCAGTGATAGGGAGCAGTGTGTAGTTAGGCCACACCCCTGGGCTTACACCCCAGCCCTGCAATTTGTCAGCTGTGTGACCTTGGGCAAGTGGCTTGATCTCCCTGAGTCTCAGTTGCATCACCTATAAAATGGGTTGCTACAAGGGTTCCAGAAATGATTATGAGCAAAGCTCTTGGAGCAAGCCTGACACATAGTAAGTCCTCAGGAAACCGTGGCAGTTACTCTTATTGTGGTTGGCATCATTATCTCTGATCAAGGAGCCCCGGTTTTGAAGCTCAACCTCAGCAGTAGTTCGCTTACATCCCTCAGGTAGTTAAGCTTCCTAGGCCTGAGTTTTCTCGTGTATAGAGTAAGTGTGTAGGTGATCCTGAGACCCCGGCAGCTCTGAGAGCCTGTGGCGAGTGGGCCATACTCGGAGGTGTTCTTTTATTTTACAAAGAGTTAGCGAGCCCTTGCTGTGTGCCAGGACCCCCAGTGGACAGACACCGGGAGAGCCAGGAGGGACGAGCCAGGCCCTTCCAGAGAGAGCACAGTCAAGTCGGGAAACGTGCTGCCATAATGAGTTCATGTGTCAGTTTGACAGCCGCTATTCCACCCAACCCACAAAGTAAGGTACTGTTATTTCTTTATATAGATGAGGCAACGGAGGCTCCAGAATGGAAACCCCTCCCCACAGAGTGCTTGGCTGCAGGGGCCCAGCCCAGCCTTGACTGGGGCCCTGTGCCACCTCAGACGTGACTTCTAAATTATGCCTCAGGAATGACTCTAAAGCGAAGCTTTAGTGTTCCAACCTCTTTCGAGAATTGATTTTTGTCTCCTTTCTATAAATTAACATGAAATAAAACATGATTTAAGTGTCTTGGGATACAGAAAAAAGTTTTCCGTTAAAGGAACCATCACACCCTTCATACTTCATGGACCCTGTGTTAATTTTACCTGGAGTGTCCCCTTGGCTCTGTCACCGTCCCCACATCCAAGTTTACCTGGACTGTACCCAGCGCCACAGCAGAAGGAAGCCCTGTAGGGCGGAGTCAGTACAGCTCCTCCTGGCCTCTGTGGCCAGTCCCAGTCTCTAGAGAAAGCCGTCCATCAGATGTGTCTGCACAGGGCTCCTGAGCTAAATGCTTTGATTGAAAGGATTCCTGGCTCCATCCTGGATGTAGCAACCAAAACATTTCAGAAAGAAATGGATGTTTCTGCAGGTAGAGTAAGTTGTGAATCCTTGGAGTGCTTAAACACTTCATCGTGGGCTAAGTGCAGTGTTTACATGGCATGGGTTCAGTCTGCAGGAGCAGCCTTGCCAGGGAGTGAGCACAGGTAACTGGGCCAGCGGGAAAACGTCTGTTGGGCTTGGCTGGTGGAACTCAGCAGGGAACAGTGGAGTCCATAGATGTAGCGAAGGCCAAAACCCCTCTGCTGGGCGTCTTACCGGAATCACCGGTTTGGGAAGGTGAGCAGCCACCCAGAGAGCGACTGGTCCGCATTTGGGGCCGTGCTGGGGCTTCATGCGGTTACTTCATTCCTGCCTCATGTCACCTGGTCTTGAGAGGCGGGTTTTATTAGCCTCATTTTACAGGGAAGGGAACTGAGTCTCAGAGGAGTTCAGTAATGTGCCCAAAGTCACACAGCTAGAAAATGATCAAGCTGGCATTTAATCCTAAATTTGCCCTACTCCAAAGCCCACTCTTTTCCCCACATCCAGCTAACCCCACCGTCACATGCATTAAATGGGACAGAATATACGCAGGCCTTTTGTCAGGTATATACAAATATTAGAGCTCAGGGCTCTGGGGTACAACACACCAGGCCACCTTCTTGAACCTAAACACGCCGTAATATTCGAAAATACACCTATCCACCCGCAGCTGCATCTGTCTGTGCATACACCATACAGACCTGGCCTACTCGGCCACTTGGTGTTGGCAGGGATAGAGGTGGCCATGAGCGGGAGAAGTAACAGTGAGGTTCCCGTGCCCTCCTCGTCCCCCCCGCGCAAATGGAACTAAGATGAGCCTCAGTGCAAGTATCCGTCCCGGCCTGGGTACACCATCATTTCGCAGTTAGGTTTTCCCTCATGTTGAGTATTGCTTCTGTATCTCATTCATATTTGATATGAAAATGGCTGCAGGATGAAAGAGAGCATTATCAAGCGTATTTCAGCGTCCGTGCTCTAGTCTCAATAGCAGGACTCACTAGACAGTTACGCAACTCGTGATATTTCATGCAAGCAGATTGGGAGAGAGGGGAGGCAAACGGTTCAAAGGGACAAAATTTAATGGGCTACTAACTCAGGAACTTGTTTTTACGTTCATTTCTCCCTTTGCCTCAAAACACCTCTGCCACTGTCATCATCTTAAGCCCTGACTTGTTTTGTTTTCTAATAATGTTTTTAGACCTCCAAATCTTCTCCTGGCTTTGAAGCCGTCAGAGTCCCCGCCCCTAAGACCCAGCCCCCGTGAGGAATGCAGGACGCCGGTATAGGCCTTGGAAGCCTGGCGTTGGGGGGCAGGCTCTCGGGACCTCATTCTGGTGCCCACAGGGGCCTGTGGTCAGACTTGAGAAGCCAGTCCATTCAGAGGCCAGTCCGAGCCAGGGTCCTGATCCCGAACCCCGTCAAAATCGAACAGGGGGCCCTGGGCCCTTCTCCAGAACCCCTGAACCACAGTCTCCAGGTCTGGGCCTGCAACCCATATATTTGCTAAAGCCCAACTGACTCAGGTGCCCCTGAGCTGAGGCCTAGACAGACAGGAGGGAGCCCTGGTCCCGGCCCTCTTGGACTCCATCTTCACCTCAGTAATGATCTCACCAGCAACCAAGCCCCCTGCAGCGGTGAAGGCCGCCCTGCCCCTCGGCATCTGTCTTCCCTGTCCTTTAGCCTCCTCTCTATTATGCGCTCAGACCCAGGCGCAGGCCTCTTCCCTCTACCCACAGCCCCCTGACCATTTCCTGCGCCCTTGTTCATTTCCTCCTTCGTTTCCCATGTGTCTGCACGATGGGACAACCGGGATGCCCTCACGTGTGAGAGGGGAGTGAGCCACATTTAGGCTTTGAGTGGGAGGGTCTTTTCTAACTTCTAGGGATATATTACATCAGCTCATTTAGTCCACGCAAGACATGCATGAGTTTTGCTGTGTTATAAGTGAGGCTTCTGTGGCCCAGGTTCCTGAGTTAGTGATGTGCCCAAGGTCACCGTCAGCTGTGGGTGGGCCACGCTGGGCCCAGGCGTGAGTCCCTCTGAGACTGCCTGGCCCCAGGTCCCCATCTGTGGCCCAGGCTCAGCACTGAGAGCAGCTGTTTTTACATCTATTATTGGAACCACTTGTCCCTGGTCTCCTAACTTGCACTTGCCTGTTGAAAACACCAGATTACTTTTTGACTTGTTTTATAGACTCTTTCCCTAAGAGCACTTGGAACAGTTTTTATGGCTGGCATCCCTCAGATTGGAAAATCGGTAAATTAGATAACATGGCTCAATCTGTACCCACCATGAGATTGATCTGCCTGGATATCACTGCCATAGTGTCCCCTCCCTGCTCCCCCAAGCCTGCTGCCACACATCTGGGCACCTCTGGACACCCTTCTGAGCACTCACCATCAGGCACCAACATAGGCCCTCCTTTTTGAGCTGGCCTCTCAGCATCGGACCCTCCTCAGGCCCTGCTCCCGGCCCTTTCCAACCTGGGTCCCCACCCTGAAATGGGGCCCCTCTTCCTGCTGACGAGATCCTCTAGCCCTTTCCCGCTGTGCCCTCCTCAGGGCTCACCTCCACGTGCTCCTCCCACTGTTCTCTTAGGCGTGGACTTCCGGCCACTGCTGTAGGATTTGTCTTTGGCCCCCGACCTTGGTCCAGCCAGTGTTAACCTCGGGTGGTGCTTCCCAAACTCTCAGAGGAGAAGGACAGTTTTGTTTTAACACATTTTTTGCGGGAAACGAGTAAACTCGTCATATAGCTTTTTATGCCCGCTTACAAAGTGTTAATTTTTAAATTTCCAATCTGTCACAGACTGATAGTTTTATAAAATGCAATAAAAACGTCCCAGCAATGTCGAACTGCTATAAACATTTCTAAACACCCTCAATTTCTGTGCTTATGTCACTGTGTACCGGCAACAATTTGTGAATTGGCCCCAGTACGGGAGCACACTCTGAACTAAACGGGTCTGGACAGCATGTACCTTTTAAATGAGCTGGCGGGACGGTGCTTGCTGGGGCCCCAGGGTCATGAGCAGATTCACCAGAAGTCAGGATAAACGTAAATCTTATTTTACGATATTACACAAATCACAGAAATAGGAAGGAGTCGCTTCTTTGCACACAAAACTTCACATACTTAAATGGTCAAGGTCTTAATTGCCTAGGAGGGAGATGTGAAAAATTACTTCCTGGATGACTAGCTGTCCCCAACTGTGAAAACCCCGTGACAAGCACACCGTGCATGGGATGGGATGGATACCCCTGCCAGCGAGGGCTGCGGCTGCCCCCGTTTCCCTCCCCAGTATAGGCAAGGTCAGGACATGCGGGTGGCAGCAAGGGTGCTGGCATTCTGTACTGCAGTGTGAGCTGGCACCGACCTCTGCTGTCACAGAGACCATGCAGCCACCTCCTCTCCGTCCCTGCCGGTCACACCCAGAAGTGCATCCATCCGCCCCACAGAAAGCTTCCACAATCATTCAGGAGCCATCATTACTTTAAAAACTTGAAAAACAAATGCTGCTTTAGTCCTTAAGAAGTAGAGTTACGGATTTGACTTTTTCCTTTTTTCGTACCTTTTCCCTCTTTTGCCTGTTTTCCACAATGAGCAAATTGCGGTGGGGGGGGGCGGTAAGTTTTCCAAACATGAATCATCATCAGAATTTCTAAGCAAAGTAACCCAAATGTGCATCATCCTCATCTTTTAACTGTTTAAAATGCTGACTCTGAAAATCAAACAACTGTCAAACAATATCTCAGCACCTAGATAGCTTAGTATGAGCCAAAAGGACACTGACTCCGTCTTGTGGGAGAAGGTCTGAACACATCTGCCTCTCCCCAGCCTCTCCCAGCCACCAGCAAGGCGCGTTCTGTCACCTCTTTCAGATTTTTGCTCAAATATCACCCTCTCATGAGGCCTTTCCCAACCATCTTATTAAAAACCCCAATGGCCTTTCCCCACTCCGACCCCTTGTCCCCTCCCTGCTTCAGCCCTTCTGTGGCACTTATCACCACCCAACACGCTGCATGCCACTAACAGGTGCATTTAATGGGTCTCACCCATCCCACTGACTGGAAGCCCTGTGCAGAGAGGGACTCCCGCCCTTTTAACCCCTGCTGCACACCTGGTACATGGTAGGTACTCGTAAGTGCTTGTTGAACGGACAGATCCCCATGGCAGCTCACTGCACATATGGAAAGGTGGTGTGGGGAGGGCAGTCACAGGTCCCATCCAAGCAGAAGCAGGAAGTCATGTCTTACCGTGAGCTCACCGTCCACATCCTCCCATCTGCCTGTTTTGGCCGTGGTTGCCAACACCACTAATGCCGAGCACCTGCCCAAAGCCCGTGCAGTTTTGTCATTTCCTTTCTCCTTCCCAGGAGCAGGCCATAGAGGTGCTGACCCGCTCCAGCCTGGAAGTTGAGTTGGCCGCCAAAGAGCGGGAGATCGCCCAGCTGGTAGAGGACGTGCAGAGGCTGCAGGCCAGCCTCACCAAGCTGCGGGAGAACTCGGCCAGCCAGATCTCCCAGCTTGAGCAGCAGCTCAGTGCCAAGGACAGCACGCTGAAAGTAAGGGCGCAGTGGGGGCTGGCGGGCAATGGGGGCTGGGTACACGCGCGCAGCTCTGCCCTCCTCCCCACTTACACCCCAACGCTTCTGCCTCCATGTCCGGCGGGCCCACTGGGCATAGTGGCCATGGCAGGATGCCTCGTCCTGGAAGCTGCCTTCTTGGCCCTGCTTTGGCCGTTGCACAAGGTATTCTCATTTTCATGGTCTGCAAAGATAATGGTTAAAAATTGTTCTCCTTGGGCCAGCCGAGTGTCGCAGTGGCTAAGCGCTGGCTTGGGACACCAGCGGCCCTGGTTCAGATCCCACATATGAGGGCCAGTAACACTGCCCTCTTTAAAAAAAAAAAAAATCGTTCTCCTTTAAAAGCAAAAGCAACTGCTTGGGTATTTCTCAGTCTGAGCTCCAATCATCAACAAAAGTTTCTCCCCTCCAGTGAGAACAGAATAACAAGGCCTGAGGCTCCCCTGGGCACCTCACTCACAAGTGTGGCTCTTTTTTGGAGGGCATCACGTCTGGAGTTGTCAGCAGCTCTGGCAATCTTGAACCTCCTGAGGTAGCTAGCAGCAGAGTCCTGTGCCCACGGTGGATTTGGAACCCCTCTGCCAGCTCCTGCGCCCCCCCCCCATGCATGTAGCACTTGGTAGGAACCCCCATTCTCAGTGCCCTCCTACCCATGGTGCTGCTTCACCACCTGAGAACTGGGACCGACAGTGCTGGACCTGGAGATTCTGGTTGCTTCTTGGGTGGGGTGGGAGCAGGTGTCAAGGCCGCAGACCATCTGTATAGACATACCATTAATCCAGCTCCGCTGGCCTTCCCAGGATTTGGGGGAGGCTGCCAGGAGGAGGACCCAGCATGCTGGGATTAGGGCTTCCCTGTGCCCAGATCAAATGGAAGCAAGAGCTGCACAGAGGGCACTTCTGCCTCAAGCCCAGTGGGCCACGCCATCACGCTGCAGGGCCACTCTTGTCCCTCATGCCTGTGACATGCCTCAGCGGCCCAAAGTCAGGTGTTGCTTCAACACGGAGCTCACACATTCAGTTTCTCTCCTTCCACATGGAGTCCTGGCAGTCCAGGCAAAAGCTAGGTCCTCGTGGCATTTCTTATAATTTGGTACCCCAAATTCAGAACCCAGAACCTTTTTCAGTGTAATTCTTTTTTTAATTATACTTTATTTAAGATGTTTCCAATCTGTTGAAGTACTAGTATAATTAGAAGATAGTCCTGGGATCCTAGATTCTCAACCCGTCAGAGCTAGAGGGCCTCCTCAGATTATATTGTATTTGAAGATGAAGAGACAGGAGCAGTGAGGACGCAGGGACCCAGCTCCCAGGCCAGAGCGTCCCACACTCCGCCGTCTCTCCCCAGCCTCAGCGATGCCCCCTTGAGCCTCCTCCTGCCCGGCTCAGTGTCCATTTGTGGGGTGCTTGAATGAATGAGGGACTGACTGCCAAGTATAGTCATTGTGTACTAAATAAAGTGGATCGAGATTAGTTATAAAAATGTCCAGACAGCCTTTTCTTATAGAGAGTAATTCTAGAAAGCAGTTAGGTCTATTTTGATTTTTTTTTTTTAATTGAGATTTTTCTTCTCAACACATGGCCATGTTTGTGACCCAGAACTAAGTTCCCAGCAAGTCTGTCCTCTTGGCATTTGGCTAGCTTGACCTCGCTGGCACTGGTGGCACCCACATCCCTCCCTCGCTGGTTTCATCTTTGCCTCTTTAGGGTGGGTTTCACCCACTGCCTGAGAAACTGCCGGGTGCCTGGGCCCCTCTGGGGAGAAGGTCCTGTGACTTTGGGAAAGTGGTTGAGACCTGATCACATTTGTCCTCAACCACGGCGTTTCCTTCTCTGGTGTGTCTTTTCCTCTCATCAGCCTGCCCAGTGAGTGCCAGTACTCATTTTTTATCTCTAGATTAAATCTAATTTTCTCATGTTCTAGCCATTTCTGACCCTAGCACTGGCATTATTATTAGATAATTTGCCTTTCTCTCCTTTGTTCCAGTTAAAGGGTTTGACTCAAATATATTCTGCATGTGACTACATGAGAGGGAGGCTGTAGACCTTACTTTTTTTTACAATAGAGCAATTTCTTCTAAATCAGTTAAGGTTTTAATGTTTGCCTTCACAAAAAATGAAACACAGTTTTCACAAATTAATGTTCTTTATCCATATCTTGGGGGAATTCTTTAATACTGTGCAGTTAATGAAACAATTCAGCAATACTTCTTCCAAAATTATTGCTCCCTTATCTTCATCTGATCTAATAATCAAAACATATCCTCTAGTAACAAGACTTCTCCGATTTTAATTATCTTAACCCCTTGTCGCCAGGAGTGAAGATCTCCCTGATAGTGAGCCCTCACACCAAAGGCTAAATTAGCCTTCCCCAAAAGAATAAGGGTAATTGAATGAGATACCTTCCCAGGGCTTTCCTCTCCCCACCCCACCGAAGTGTATAATTCATAGTCTCAAATCTAAGCGAAGCAATGATACAATTATTAGGAAAATGTTTTATGAATGAGACCTATCAAGTTGACAGCCTGATGCTTTTGCGACAAGAGTCTCTGACCCAGCAGTTGTGGCCACTCAGGCAGCAAGGAGCTGCACCCGAACTTTCCGGGGCCCTCCTCTTGTCCTCCTCCTCCCTCCCCCACCCCAGGCCTTTCCTCTTGGATCGCGTTGTCCAGCTTTGAGGACCCGGGAACACGCTGCAGGGCTCAAATTAGGATCGGTGTGAGGGGGCCGCAGCTTCCAGCTGCCTTGGTGTCTTGCAGTTGGAGTGGCTTTGCCATGAGCATTGACAGTGGCTTTGAGACAAACTCTGATGTGCTTAATGACAGTCACAGGTGGGATGGGCGGTTGTTCTCACAGGCCAGAGGCATAATGGGCAGAATCTTGCGATGCCAGAGCCTTGAGCTTCTGGGGGTTCCCTCCACCCGTACGCTCAGGCAGTGCACTCTGTAAGGGAATAGATTTAGACACTAACCTTGAAACTCCATCTCTTTGCAATTGATATTTCTTCCCTTAGACAATTGATTTGTAATTTTTTCAGGGTAAATTGACAGTTGCATGTTTACCAGTCTTCCTCTCCACATGTTCCACTTTGTCAAGCCAAGTTCACTATAAAGCACATCACTCTCCTCTAACCTTTAAATAGACATGGAAACAGACCCAGGAGTGGGACCTCTTCCTGTCTAATCTGACAAGTGCTCAAGCGCGGTGCCACTCGTAAAGGATAATTCCATATTTGTAATTAATGAAACAACCCAACTGCCATTTCAAGGCTGCTATTTTTTTTAATAATTCTCTATTCTGTGGTCGTCTGTTGGAATTCTTTAAACAGAGACAGTATAATTAGACAGTCACCTGCATTACGCTCACTATGGCACAGAAAAGAATGCTACCAAAAGCTTCATTTTAAAATGGTATTTACAAGGAAGGCTAGCTAAAGGAAGGCCAGTCTCCATAGGGAGAAATTATACTTATGGACAGGTGTATTTGAATCACCTGCAGGACTGTCTGCAAACCACTGCCCCCCCCCAACCCTCTGCACCTTCACCCCACCTCCAGCTACTGGTGGGTCCCCTTGAGCCACTGTGGAGCATGCTATGTCACTCAGGAGGCTGCGACAGGAAAAAGACTGACGGCTGCTCCTCTAGAGTCATTCGGTGCCTTTAATTCTGGACACTGATTCTTTGGTGACCTAAGTTCCCCCTCTAGACAGTGTGTTTACACCGAGGCTGCTCTCAGTAATGTTTTTTTGTGTTTTTTTTTTAATTTTTTTTCTTTGAGGGCAGTGTCACTGGCCCTCACATGTGGCACCCGAACCGGGGCCACTGGCGTCCCAAGCCAGCGCTTAATCACCGCGCCACTCGGCCGGCCCAGTAATGTTTTCACATGCATCTTCTAACGTCTCAGGGTACAAAGCTCTAACATCCACGTCCCGTGTGACGCTGGCCGGCGAGCGGTCTTGTTGGTGATCACTGCCTGTGGAGGTTGCTGAGGCTAGGAGAAGCCCAGCCCTGTCGGGTCTAGCCCGTGGCTATAGAGGAGAGGCCTGTGCATGTCCCTCAACTGTACCCATTCACCCGCCATGAGGGGAGACTTACCCTGGATGGCACAAGTAAGGTCTGACCTCAGCATCCTGGTAACAGAGCCCAGGGCCTAGCCTCCCAGAGGCTTGTCCTGGTGGGTCCTGAAGGCAGTGTGAGTAGATTTGAGGAGAAGACTAGAGTGAGCCTCCCACGGGGAGAACAGAGGGTGAAGGTGGCCCCACATAAGGGGAGTGTGCAGTGGAGGCAATCTCAACAAAACCGGGGGCCCTGAGCTACAGGCCTCAAGGTCAGTGTTGGGATTGAGGCGGGAGCTGGAGGTCACAAGTGGGTTCCTGTAAAATCGCTGCAAACCAGTCGTGTTACTGGAAACACTTGGGGAGCTAATTATTTGTGGGGATCTATGATGAATCCTCCAGGAAAGACGCACTTGCCCCTTGGTGAGTAAACCCAGATGTTTTGCCTGCAGACAGTCCCGGCTTCTGGCACCCTTAGCTGACCGTGACTTGCAATGTCAGGACCCTCCTGCTCTGGGATGACACCATTCCATGAAAACGAGTTGGCTCCCGTCCGTCCATGGCTGGATCACAGCTCATGGAAATCAGCGGTGACCTGTGGCCTGTGACAGGATTGCCATACAGGGGCTCCCCCTTTCCTGTCCCGAGCCACACTTCTCCAGCCCGTAGCAAGCCCTCCACCATAACCCTCAGTCCCCCCACAAATCCCCTATATCTGGCCTTGGGGTCTCCTCTTTTGTCTCGCGTTCTCAGCATCCTTGTACCATGTGCACAACGCCCACCTGGCCATCCCTGGGCTGCTCCCCCTTGCTCACCAGCCGTAGCTCCTATATTTACATACATGCTACCTCTCAATGAGGAACCCCCAAGACCAGAAAGGGTCCCTGTTCTGATGAAACCAAAGTGCACGCTACCTAGTCCTGGACCCGGTAAAGCAGTGTTAGCCCTAAGGGCTATGCCTCAAACCCCTGCCCTGGACCAGGGAGTCATACACCAGTGCCTGAGCTGTCAGTCTTGAGACAGCGCTGCTAAGGGCCTGACCCTGATCATCCTGGAGGAGAAAGGGGGAGCCGTCTGCAGATTACAGCACAGCCACATCTCTCACCCACAGTCTGTTTTATCGCAAAGAGGTGTTGCCAATTGACCCCTCTGTGCCACCCAAAAGAGGAGGCCTTCCCAAGGGCCTGTGCATTAGTACCAGACGTCCCCTACGTTGGTAGCCCTCGAGCATGGAAAAGCCCTGTGTGATAATTTGACTAAGACAGATATCTTTTATACATGCAGTGCCTGATTTGCTGCACCAAAATACTTTGCATTTTAAATTAAATTCCATTGTTATTTGAGTCTTAACCAGGATTTTAAGAACTTCATATAGATAATTCTTCTAGCGATTCAAGAAACATTTGATGAGCACCTACTAAGTTCCTTTAACCACATACATGCTCTGTATTACGGAAGGTATGCGACCTCCCTTATAAAGCAGTCAAGTTTGAGGGGCACCTGCACTTCCTTGCTCACCCTACATTTCCTCACTACTGTCCTTTGAAAACCCTCCCCATTTTCCAGGTGAGGAGCACGAGGCCCAGCAGGCTAAGCCCGTCACCCCAGGTCACGCTCAGCCAGGCCAGAACTGGCCTAGCAGCCCTTCTCAGACACCTAACCGTTCCTCTCGCCTGCCTGTGTAAAGTCCATGTGAGGTCCTTAGAGAAGCACCTTTTCAGGAAGGTAGCCCAGCTCCCACGTTCTGCATTCATGGCACTGGATGTAGGGCTGCGTTTCCTGCCCTCAGCCTTTAATAGCCCAGGTTGCTCCAGGCATCTGTGTTCCTTCTCCATGAATCTGCCACAAAACAACGGTGACACTGGGAGATGACAAACCGGAATGTGGAGAACTTCATAAACGAAGCCCCTGGATTCAGAACTACAGAATCTCTTCAGAAACAATTTAATCATATTCACTACCACCCACCAGGGATAAAGTAAAATAACTAGGGTAACAATAATAACCACCATTATGGAGTTCTTTACTGTGTGCCAAGCACTAAGCACCGATAGGCATTAGTTCATTTAATCCTCACAGAATCACTGTACCATACGCACCTTTATCCCCATTTGATAGATGGAGAAACTGAGGCTTAGAGAAGCTCAGTGTTTTGTTCAAGGACCCCTGCATCAAGTGGCAGGGCCAGGCCTTGGCCTCTCCCTGTGGGCCTCAGAGCACCGGCTTGCAGCAGGCACAGGCATCGCCTCAGCACACAGGCCTTTCATGTCCTAGAACCACTGCAGGTAGGTGGCAAGGCCTCAGCTCTGCCAAGGTCAGATCGTAGGACTCAGTGATGCTTCTTCTTACTTTGGTCAGACAGGTAGGTGCCTCTGCAACAACTGAGTCAGCATATGGGATGCAGAACCAAGCGTAGAGTCTGGCCCACCCAGTGAGTGTTAGCAAAATCTGAGAGAAGAGTCTTTTTCCAGTGAGAACAATAGATGGGAGCACCTGTCAATCTTTCCAGATTGAGTCTTCAAAAGGACTTTCCAGGTACCCAGGTACTTTCTGGTCAAAGAGGATGCTTGATCCTTTTGCCATGGTGGGCATTCTCAGTGTCAGAGGCCGGTGTTCAGCCCCAGGCCGGCAGTGCAGTTTGAGCCATGGCACTCGGCGGAGACCTTGGTGAGGACAGGCTCACAGTGCTCACAGATCAGGGCAAGCTTTGTCAGGCAGCCCCACCAGTCCCCCATCCAGTCGCCTGCCCAACTGACAGAACGTCGTCAGGGATTTACAGGGGTGGTCTTGGGTTCTTAATTAAGCTGTCACCAGCTAGGTGGCAGAAATGCCAGTGGAAGCTATTTAGTTCTCAGTGAGTATTCATATCCAGCCAAGTGACACAGACTCCAGTCCGACAGCCTTCTGACTGGGGCTGACCCTGGGCCTGCAAAGACCCACAGCTGTGCTCTCAGAGAGACGGACTTGCAGTGCTGACGGTCCCACATTGAAGGCCCTGTGGGGCCAACATCTACATCGGGCCCTTGCCTCGTGTCCCTTAGCTCAACCCTTCAAGGTATTTGCTGCTGTCCCGTTTTACCAGCTAATTGACTTGTCCAAAGTCACCGAGCTTGTAAGGGACAGGATTGACTCCAGGTGCTATGCCATGGCGGGTTCTGAAGTGCTCCATAGTTTCCGCTCGTGCCGCCTTTCTCCTGACCGCTGCACATGTGTGTGTTTATGTGTTCACTGTCCAGTGTCAGTGAATTCCTCAATCTAAAAGGTGTTTTTGTATCCCAGCAGCAGCGGATAATCTTTCGTTAGGGAGGGCTGGCGCATTTGTGCTTCCTGCTATTCCACTATAGGGAGAAGAATGAACTAATCACTTTTTCATGAACACCTTCTGAGAATCTTTTGTCAGAAACTGAGTGCATACTACTCCCTGTTTGATTGTGGCTGAGAAACCATTATACATAATGTTGGCGAGAGGTCTTAAAAAGGAACTAGGGTAGTGCAGTTTACGCGATGGAAAACAAACGCGCGTGCGCACAAAACTGCCAGCAGATGCGATAGGAAAAGATGGGCCAGATGAATTTTGTTTCCAAAACACCTGAATCCTTGAAATAGCAGGCAGGGTGGGATTCAGGCGAATGAATGTTCAGGCTTATGACCAGGTGGGCGTCTCCTCCCTGACTCGAGAATGTTCTCAGATGGCTTCAAACTGTGGTTGGAGTCATGGCTGGTCAAGTAGAACCTATAAAGGCCACTGGGAGCCCTGTAGGTGGGAAGGTGCTTTGGTTCATACCGGATTTGTTCACCCCAGACTTGGAAACACACTAAACCACCAGACCTCCTCCCCCAGCTGGGCCTTTGTGTATTTATGTTAAGCTGTTTCCCCCACAGAGCTCCCTTTAGAGGATGTCAAAAGCAAATTAGTCCTAAACACCTTCATAGAACGAAGCACCTCTGCTGTCCACCCTGTGCCAATGGTTCTTACTGGCAAGAAAGCCCTGCAGAGCTCTGCAGAATAAGGCACCGGGACGCCTAGTGAGCACACCGACTGTGTCAGAGCACATTGGAGCATCTTACTACCCAGGAAATGTGCTGTCACTCCCCTGGGCCCCCAGGCCCCCGGACCAGAGCCCCTCACCTTTCCTCTAAAGGGCCATCTAGGGCCAAGGAGTCAGCTGCAGGCCCTCCCCACAGGACTCAGGCAACAGGACTCAGGCAACCGCCAGGGAAACTGCTGACCACCCAGCTGAACGGGCCTCTGCTCCGAAGATCTCCACATCTGGGCATCCAGAAGAACAAATGCTTTTTTCTGACGCCTGATGACAACCTCAACAACAGAGGGGCTTGCATCTCTTGTTAGCAGGGTCCCCCCAAAGGTGTTGGCAATCGACTGTAGCCATTAGCTAGCCAAGCGTTTTTTGTGAAAAGCCACATGTTGCTTTTGAAATGCCGAGAGAGCTTATTTCATTGTATTTCATACAAAGTGGCCTTTTCCCTGTTCTGTTTTCCACATTTGTAAAGCTTTTTCCTTCTACTTTCAAGTTATATGTTACAACCTTCTATTGCTGTGTGCGTGCGTGCACCTGTGCCCTCTGACACACAACACACACTAATGCCAGACCAGAGATAAAGGACAGACGACGGCACCACACGTTGTCAACTTCCATTTGTATGTGTTTGCTTTCTCTTAAGCACAGCTGGATATTTTGCAGAGAAGGTAGTCAGTGAAATCTGTTTAGTCCGTTTGTGCTGTCTTAACGGAATATCCTAGACTGGGGGACCTATAAACAACAAACATTTATTTCTCACTGTTCTGGAGGCCGAGAAGTCCAAGATCAAGGCACTGGCAGATGTGGTGTCTGGTGAGAGCTCCCTTCCCAACTGCCTTCTTGCTGTGTCCTCCCCGGGCAGAAGGAGCGAGGGAGCTCTCTCGGATCCCCGTTATGAGGGCACTAACACCATTCACGAGGGCTCCACCCTCATGACCTTATCACCCCCTAATACCATCACAGCAGTCAGGATCTCAACATAGGCATTTGGGGCTGGGCACAAACCTTCAGTCCAAAGCAGAGTCCATCGACCTTTTTCAGCCTGGCAACTAATAAAATTCCTCTCTGTTTTCAGCAACTGGAAGAAAAACTCAAAGGACAGGCTGACTATGAAGAGGTGAAGAAAGAACTAAAGTAAGTGTGGAGACGCCTGCTCAGCCACTCACAAGCCAGGACTCACTGGGGACATTGCTCAAAACACCGTGCCGGCGATGGGGCTGCACGGGTCCTTGCTCTCGGCTTCGGCAGGCGCTGGGCCGTGTTCCGGGCTTCCCAGCACTGTGGGTGTTGGCACTCAGGCCTCTGCCTGAATTCTTTGGACTCTTTATGAAACTGCATTTAAAGTATGCCCATATGCTCAGAATCAGGGGACACATTACCGTTCTAGAAATTATAAAATATGAGCTTTTCAGCTGTAAGCTCCCCAGACAGAAGTAGAGCAGAGTAGGGACACGTTTGCCAGTTGAAAAAGTACTCGTGGCCTCACGCCTCCCTGGCCGCCTGGACTCCGGGACTTTCCTTCTCCCAGCCTCCAGTTCCCCATCCGAGAGGTGAAAACTGAAAGCCTGTCATCCCATCAGTGCTGATGCTCCCACTGCACACCCTGGCCCTCCTGCCTCAAACTCCTGCCCTTGGCCTCCTGCAGTTGCCAGACCCTGGTCCCGACGTGTCCCCCAGTTCCTGCTCTTGACCATCTCCCCAGCCTAGAACCCAAGGCCGCCCCCCACAGTGCACACATCTGTGTATCCCAGCCTCGCAGTCTCCCCGGGCTTCCCCCGCCTCCACAACCCGGTTGTCACATCCTGCAAGGAAGTCACTGGTGTGTGGACCCCGTCCCACTAGGCTGTGTTCTCTCCACTGCTGTCATGGGCTCTGCACTGCCCCAGGGACCCGTCTGCCCCAGCTCCCTCTTCTGTCCCCAGCTAAGCCCTGATCCCTCAGCAGACACCCTGGCCTTCTGCCCCGCACCTTGTGCCATACCTTTCCCCTTTCCCTCGAAATCATTCCTGGCTTCTCCTCCCATCTCTCCAGGCTGACCCCCCACACCCACCTGGACCCTGCCTCCCATCTTTCCTATCTCTTCCTGCTCTTCCATCAGCGACTTTCTCTCTCGCTGACATTTTTAATTTCTCCTTTTAAAATAAGCCTACACCCACTCTCCATGCTGTTCTTTGTATTCTTACTTCTGTTGCCTCGGGTTTGCTAGACAAGTCCATGGGAAGGCATCCTCAGCCTTCCCACCACCACGCTCAGCAGCCTTCTCTCAGCCATGACCTCCAGCCCCCCGGGGAGGTGCCTCCAGGTGCCCCTCTTAGTCCTGGGCAGTCCTACTCCCTCTGACCTCACACAGCCTCTGCCAGTACCTTCTTGGAAGACCCCTAAACCTTTCTCAGCTCCAGCCTCTTGGAGCCCTGTACTCTCCCCGACCCCATTTCCAACTTAGGGTGTATAGGTTTTGTCTGGTTGACCTTCTGTACCTGCCTCCCCATTCCAGTCTTCCCTTCCTTTCGCTCTTCTTCCTCAAAAGAAAGAAAATGTGTGCAGTCTCCTAGTGTCGAATCAGAGGAACTGATGCGAAGGCCTTCACCCAAGCCCCCACTCCCCCATGCTGAGGTCAGTCCCACACCCACCCTCTGAGCTGGCTTCCACTCCCAGGAACTAAGGCTTCTTGGCTACAGCCTGCAGCGTGTCCCCAGCCTGTCCCCTCCCGCCCGGCTGGCCCTCCCCGTCCTCCCAGAGCAGCCTGCCACCCTCCTGCCTGCCCTTTCTGTTCCGTCTGCACACCGCAGCCCCCACCACACTTGAGCATCCGAAAGCCACCCCACTCAGTGGCTTTTCTGATAAAATGTGTCCTTGGTCTCCCACTTCCTAGTCATCCAAGTGCCTTTTCAGACACACACCCACATTCCCGCCCTTCTCTGCCGCGGGGTCCTCACACCCCCAGTGGCCTGTTAAGCACCCTCCTCCTTCGAGGCCCCTCTCCAACTCTGACTCCTCAGCAGATACACCCTGGCTGCAGCCCGATGAGGCCTCTCCGGCCCAGGGCCCACCAGGGTTTCTCTGGCCCATGCTTTCTGGCGGAAGAGCCCATAGTGTCGGGAGGGTGACGAGCAGTGGCTCTGGTCCTCCAGTGTCAGGATGTAAGAGGTCATTGGTTAATATCTTGAATAAATGAAGAGACGCTGGTATTTTTAGTATAAACTTAGAGACTCACTCGGTCTTCTTTCACATGATCCTGAGGAAGCTCTCAGATAAGAATACAGTTGGGAACAGCATGATGGCCACCAAAAAGGGACAAGTTCCAGACTTCTGTCTGATGAAATGGGTTCTTTTAATTTGTCCAAAAGCTCACTATGAAATAAGATTACGTGGTTTACCCCCATCAGCTCCCCTTCATTCTGTTTCGTTGGTTTACGGTACAACCATAGAGAAATGAAGAGCTGTCAGCTGCTCACTGAACCTCAAGGTGCTCATGGAGGAGGTGGTCTTTTGGGGCCCTGGGTATTTTTACATACCGCGCTCTCTTGGTGACACCTCCATGGAGCTTAAAGGGGCCAGGGGCTAAAGTCACGGCTTTGAGAATGCTGGAAGAACACCGGTGGCCATGCTGGGGACGCACAGCTGGCTCTCATTCTTGCCTGCCTTCCTCGTGTGTGAGGGGTGTACCCACCCGGACGCACTTGCCCTTTCCTCCCTGATAGCCACGCTAAGGAACGCTGGGAACAGCAGTTCTGGGCGCCTGAACTCACTCACCTGTGGGACTTGTTGGAACAGACCAGAGACTGATGTGATTTCAGTGACAAGGAGAACAAAGGAGAAATAAACCCACTCTGCCATACCTTTGCGACAATGCTCCTGCTCCAGCCTGGGACTGCAGAGAAAGTCTGTGCCAGCTTTGGAGCCGTTGTGGGACCTTGCTCTTTGCTGATCTACACTCACACACGCACACACAGTGGGACCTTGCTCTTTGCCAGTCTACACTCACGCACACACCAGCTGTCCAGTGAGCGTCTGGGGCAGTGGCCTGAGGTTTCTCGCTCTCTGACTTCCTTTTTCCAACTCTTTAATTTCCACCAAGCTTTACAAATACATTCTACTTGCAACAATGTTATGTCTATGTTCAACTTTAAAATTATACTTCGAACAGACCTGGTGTGATTCCATATGGAATGATTTACATGCCGAGCAAGAAACTTGCTGGCCAACTGTTAGTTGAATAGTTATTCTAGAGACACTATCGGATTATAATGCTGCCAGGGAAGTTGTTAAAGCTGTCAGTTCCTCCATTCCTGGAGAGCAGGAAATCAGGACATTGATGCTCATTAGTGTGGCTGGTACCAAAGGTATGACTCGGAAATAACCACTGTATCTTGCTCTTCGCAGTATTCTGAAATCCATGGAGTTTGCACCGTCCGAGGGAGCCGGGACACAGGTACGCAGTCTCACTTTGCTTTTAGTGTGTGTGAGTGTCAGCACGGCCACAGGCACCCCACTCATCCCTGGGCAAGCTTTGCCTTCTTGTTATGTCTATGAGACCCCTCATCTATAGCTGACCAGTAATTCCTCAACATTTAAGCAAATTATCTTTATTTAAAAAGAAAAGTTAGTGTTTTCCAAACTGGTAATTCCATTCAAGTGAAATTGTGATTTAACTTGGTACTAAGAACTTGGGTATAAACAATTTCAGAGCATGTTAAAGGTCAACCCAAAAAGGACTGGCTTAGGAACTTTTCTTATCTACTGCCTCACATGGAGAAGGTACAGGGGCAGGGTGACAATAGCATGTGGTAACCTGGTGGCCAATTAAAACTTAAGTCATCAGATGGAATCCTGCCCCCGGTGCCCAGAAGGCAGCTGACTCTTTGTGGCTGACACCTTTACAATGAATGATTCTCTGATAGGTGTGTAGCTCGGCAGCCAGTCCCGTTGCCCGATGAGGCATAGGTTTCAGACCACTTCAGTTCAGGGACAGAATAGAGAATAGTTAGCTATCTAGAACAAGAAAAATTACCTCAATTAAAATGAATTCTTTTGGAAAGGAACTTGAGTGTTTCCCACTCATGTGTCAAGCTTCTCCAGGGGGAAATGAGAGGGTGGGTGGGAAATGGTAGGGGCAGGAGTTGCAGGAGCTGGTGGCCCTGGGGAGTGGGAGTGTGGCCGGCCCGCAGTCAGCCCTGCTCTGCCCTGTCTAGGATGCATCCAAGCCCCTGGAGGTTCTGCTGCTGGAGAAGAACCGCTCAGTGCAGTCCGAGAACACCGCCCTGCGCATCTCCAATAGCGACCTGAGCGGTAGGTTGACAGGGTGTCGCGTGCCGTGCTCGATCCCTTCCAGGGGTCGAGGAAGAGGACGGTGAACCGTGAGTCTGGGCCGATGCATGACGGGAACGTCACCAGTTGATGCGCACCTTGACTAATGAGTGTTTGGTCTCCTCTTCGTCCTCACCGCTCCTCTCCCTCCCTCCCCCGCCCGCTTAAAGACTGTGTGGCCGCAGAGCGTCTGCGGAGGTCAGTTAGAGCCAGTGTTGCAGGAGACGGCAGGAGGGACACTCGGAGGATGTTGGCTTTCTGATCTTTTCCTAGTTGTGCGGTCTCTCTCTCGTGGTGTCTCCGGGGGCTGCTGACAGGGTTAGCCCTGCCCTTCCAGGCTCAGTGGAGCTTTTCTTCCTTTGTCAGGTTTTCCTTGGGAGCGCATTCCCCATCCTTAGCCTTTCTTTGCTCATCCCAAAATGGTGGCGTCACTGACTGCTTCTGGTTTTGGCAGCTGGTAAACCGTTTAAAAGTGTCTCGGGCTCCGATGATATTTCATTCTTAAAATGTGCGTGCCTTCGATCGAGCGGACTCGGTACAGTGCATTCGCCTCAGAGCAAGTGGTGTGAGAGAACCTGTTGGTTCCAAAATGTCAGTGTTTGCTGCTCCTCAGGTGGGGCCGTCCTGGTAATAGCTCGAATGCTAGAGGCCCGATCAGAGGCCTGCGACCTGTCGACTCTTTACTGTGTGTGGTACCGGCTCCTTGTCACGTTAGGAGTTTGAATCTATGTCAAGGGGACTCTCCAGGCTGCAACGTACAAGAAAGGTGCAAACATGAAATGCATGTTGCTTGTTTCCGGGGGGCCTCGTTTGGCTGATTTAAAAATTCAATTGAAAAACAAACCAACACACCTCATTGGCCCTTGTAAAATCTGCACTTTTTTTTTCCCTTTTGTGGGGCAAACTTTGCATTTTGGTCTTGGTTTTTTTTCCCTTTTGAATCCCCCATAATGCATTATGTTTGCCCTTCCTTGTAGGGTCAGCCAGGAGAAAAGGGAAAGACCAGCCTGAGAGTCGGCGTCCTGGACCTTTGCCGGCCCCCCCTCCTTCTCAGTTGCCCCGCAACCCGGGGGAGCAGGCTTCCAATACTAATGGTACACACCAGTTCTCACCAGCGGGGTTAACTCAAGACTTTTTCAGCTCATCCCTGGCAAGCCCCAGCCTACCCCTGGCTTCTACGGGAAAATTTGCACTAAACTCTCTCCTCCAACGACAGCTAATGCAGTCCTTCTACTCCAAGGCCATGCAGGAAGCAGGAAGCACAAGCATGATTTTTTCAACAGGTCCATACAGCACAAACTCCATATCTTCCCAAAGTCCATTACAACAAAGCCCAGATGTAAATGGCATGGCCCCGTCTCCCAGCCAGTCAGAAAGTGCTGGGAGCGTCTCCGAGGGCGAGGAGATAGACACTGCAGAAATCGCCCGGCAGGTGAAAGAGCAGTTGATCAAGCACAATATTGGACAGCGCATTTTCGGACATTATGTCTTGGGACTGTCTCAAGGGTCCGTGAGCGAGATTCTGGCCCGGCCCAAGCCATGGAATAAACTGACCGTTCGTGGCAAGGAGCCTTTTCACAAGATGAAACAGTTCCTCTCGGATGAGCAGAACATCCTGGCTCTTCGCAGCATCCAAGGCAGACAAAGAGGTGAGAGACTTTGATGGGTTGGCGCCAGCGTGTGAGCCCATCACAGAGTTGTGTGTGCGCATGTCTGTGTGTGATGAAACGTGTGCATCACATCAGGTAAAACTCTCTTCAGTTCTACCATTTCCAGAGTTCAAGGGTCAACTGGCATGAGCTAATGAAACTGTTAGATAAGGGAGATTGGGCGCTGAAGCTTGCTCGGCACCTCACATGTAGTAAACTTAGTATTTCGGTGCTGAGTGTGAGATCGGGGTTACATTATGTACAGTGGTCCGATCAGCCTGGGTGCTGGCCTCACGTTGCGGGGAGCCCTTGGGTACCATCCTGCCCTAGAACAGCGTGGCCGCCGGGGCCGCTCCGCACAGAGCTGGTCCCACATGTCCCATCCCCTCCCCCACCGCATAGCAGGGAGTGTGTCCCTGCTCTCTCCCTCCCTCCCAGTGCTTACTTTCTGTTAGTGATTTGTTTAGCATTATGAACAAAACACACCTGCCTCGAGTAAAATACACGGAAGCTTTATTAAAACACCCTTCCTACCTCACCTTCCATAAAAACATAAAAAGTCAGTCATGTCCCTAATTGAAAGAATTCCCTTCCTCTATCAACAGGGACCTTCTGCTAACTCAGCAGTGATAGTGAGAGGTAATCTTATCAGACACATTTAAAACACCCTGAAATTTAGGCTCAGAACAAATGGAGAAGGGAGATGTTTCAAACAGCATCGATTTGCACAAAGCACACTGAGCTTTTTATGGTGATGTTAACTGAAATTGACTGTCTTTGGATGATTAATGTGAGCTTTATCCCGGGGACTGGTGGGCGAATCGCTTGGCGGCAGTGCCCCCTCCTTTGCCCCTGGTGGCATCGGTGCCACAGGCCACTCCTTAGGTCTGTCCGATCTCCTTCTGCAGCCAGCCAGCCAGGGAAGGGCCTCTCAGAAGTTGCTAGTAGCTCCCAAGTTGCACAGGAAGCCCTGAGTGACAGGCGGCTCAGATTTCATGTCACGCAGCCCATATCGTCAACACCACCATCCCCCTGATTGTTTTGTTCTTACCACACTTGTTTTTCAACAGAGAATCCAGGCCAGAGCCTGAACAGACTATTTCAGGAAGTACCGAAACGAAGAAATGGGTCTGAAGGTATGTTGCAGGCAGGTGTTTTTCTTTGCAGTTAGTAACCTAGGAAGCAGCATGTCCTTAGCTGTGTATTTGGGTTAAAACTGTGCAGTGTGATTCTGGCCTGGAACCTGATGGAAAAACAGAGCTAGTAAGTATAAAACAAAGCACGGGTTCAAGCACAGTCCCTTCCCCCTGAGCTGCCTGCACTCTACTGAGCGCAGAAGAGGTGAGAAGTGACACCACCGCTAAGAATTAGCCCCCAAGTAAGAATCCCACCCCACTTCAGATTCAAATTATGCCTTTCCCATTTTCTCAGAAGCAGGTGAGAGACAATTGTTACGTTGAGAAAAATCACATGACTAAGTCAAATGAGATACTGCTGCTTCCTTATACTTTCTTTTAACTGAGATATGTTAAAAGTGCTACGGCGTGGACAAATTCCAAACGTAACCAGTTTTCCTGTGGGCCCTGGCGAGCCAGCCCCCCTTATCCCCTCCTTGGAGTGGCATCTTTAATGGGTTTGGTCCCGGTGGTAATGCTGCTTTCAAATGGTGTGGTGTGGCAGTTCATATTCAGTAAGGTGGTGAAAAATGAAAACATGTGCATGGGTTCTGGAGAGAAGTGGGGCCGGCCCCTGGGCTGTAGCAGCTTCAGTGCATCTACATGTGGCTATCTGCAAAGCATCACCATGTGACCGAAGGACTGAACCCTTGTCCTTTAGGGACTTCTGCAGGCTCCTCTCCTCATTCATAGATTTCTAAAAGGCAGTATGTTAAGTTCAGCCTTCAGCCTCTTCACCTTGTACATCCAAATGATTGATAGGCAGTCAGCCTCAACCCTTTGCCCCCCTTTCCCATTTTTCCCTTTGGGATACCAGCTTCGTATACACAATCAGAACCTTGGACATAGCCCTCTGCCAGAGCCGTTTTTGGGGTTGCTTTTAGGTGACTCATAAAAAGCATTGCCTTTTAATCCTTTGTCTTTTTTATACCGGATTCAATGAGTTGCTCTCCTTGCTTCCAACCCATGGGTGTCCAGCTTGGGTAAATGTGAGAGCTTGCCCCACTGGCCAAGTAACATTTGCCGCCAGGTAGTTTCAGCAGGAAGCCTTTTCCTGCACAGGGTCATGCTACCTGCTGTGAAGCTGCATGCACAGCACGCACAGGTACCTGGGAGGCCACACCTGCCTCCTTACCGTCACCGGCCTCAACTCCGGGAGCTATTTATCAGAATGACATCTTCATGCAGCACTGGCTTGTGTGCCAGGTATGGGTTTGATATCATTGGCATGGCTTTTCCCCGCAGGTAATATCACCACCCGGATCCGAGCCTCCGAGACCGGCTCGGATGAAGCAATCAAGTCCATTCTGGAACAAGCCAAAAGGGAGCTGCAAGTGCAGAAAACTGGTACGGATTCCACTTCTGTGACCACTGTCTTCCAGACTTAATTAGAGGAATTGTCATGCGCATTCCGGTCAGCAGTAATTAGCTTTTAAAATGTATATAACAATAGAATTCATGTCTATAAGCATTTAGACAAGTACAGAAGCTAGTGGATCTGTGTGATATGTATTTTGCTAATAGTTACCATTCTCTTTATAATGTCATTCCCTAGCATTGACTAAAGAGTATACCCATGGCCTAGAATCTCCCAGCCAGTAGTTTGTATGAAATTTCCTTTTTTAAGTGCAGTATATAGGCTTTTGTTATTTGGGTATATACTTAACCAAACACTACTGAAAAAGAATGGCTGAAAAATAAATTCTTAACAGCTGCTTTATGGAATGAATGTTGCTAGGGAGGAACAGGAAGTTGTTTTTTGGTTTTTGGTTTGGTTTTTATTTGTTTTTTACTGGGAAACAGTCATGATCATTGGTTACACATTGCTTTCATGCTACAGTGGCATAGTTGACTCTTTTAAGGAGGACGCAGCTCTCAGTGGCCCATGCAGGGATCAAACCGGCAACCTTGGTGTTATCAGCACCACGCTCAAACCAACTAAACTAACTGGTCACCCCAGGGAATCTTTAATGGATGAATGTCCACCTCTGCAGTTAGTCTGCCTCAGGAAGTGGCCCTGGGGCTCTCCCAGAGCTGCCTTGTCTAAGAGGAGGAAACTCCCACATTTCAGCATCTCTCTGGTGGAGCTTTGATTGAGACGCCGCCATGCTGTAGATTCAGCTCAGGCCTTCTGCTGGAGACATAACTGAGTGCCTGAGCTCTCTTCCTGGGGTTCTACCCCTGCCCTGTAGCCCCGAAGCCCTGCTCTGAGAGCCCCCCTGTGGCCCTGGTCACGGGGCTCCTGCCCAGCCGGGCTCAGGCTGCTGTGGCAGCTGAGGATGTAACCACCTGGGTACTCCCTTGGTCATTGGGTCCTCTCCCCAGGCCGCCTCACTCCCACGTGGCTTGTCCAGTGGGTGAGCTCAGGTGCTCCCTTCTGGACACCAGGCCTGGCATTTTTCCCTAACTTAAACTAGGTCCTCAAAACAACCCTGGAAGGTGGATTTTGTTACCCTGTCTTTTCCTGATTAATAGGCTCACAGTTAGAATAATTTGCCAGACTCATTAACTGGTAGACCCTGGGTGGAAACCCTGATCTCGGCTCCTATCCCAACACTTCCCTCCATCCGCCTCCTTCCTGAGATCCCGGAGTGAAGGAAACGTCCTTATGGGACTTTAAGCCTGACAGCAGATGGATCTTTCAATCTGATGTGGTTTTTGCTCTCAAGGCCACAGTTGAGGTTTAAGCCAGTCCCTCCTCTGGGTGCTAAACAACAGAATACTTGGCAGGGCACCCCTGGCAGGATAGAGGATCCCCCCCAAATTGAGAGTGGAAAGCCCCCCCGCCCTGAGGTGGAACTCCAGTGAGCGATCACCTATTCCCTCCCGAGCAGTTTCCCCTATAGAGTGGTTGCCTGCACCCTGAGGATGCTGGGTCACATGAACTGGAGAAGGGAGGGCTTTTGTTCACCAGTAAGATAAAGTCCTCGAGAGGCATTTTTCAGCCTTATTTAGAGAGGAGTCCACTTGTGTGATTTCCCCAGGTGTGAAGGCACATTTCAGAGCTGGAGCAGCCTCAGGGAGCACTCAGCCTAGAGCCCCTCAGCCAAAGCCTCACCCCAGTTCGCCGGGAGCTGGCTAACACTGCAGAGGCAGGTCCAGCCCACACTTACTCTCAGCCAGATGCTCCAGGCTGGGGCCTGGGCTCATGCATCTTAACAGGCCCAGAGGGTGGTCCTGGTGCACAGGCCTGGTTAAGGAACCTGTATCGAGTCCCTTCCCCATCCCAAGTTTACAGACCGAAATCAGAGGCCCAGCGATAGAGGCCAGGAGGTCACAGAGCAGTAGCTTAGTCCTTTTATCGCTGCTCAGACAAGATGCAGGGCATTTTACTGATGGGAGCAACGACAAAGAGAGCTGTGTGGTTCTCCCGAATAATCTGCATTTTGTGGTGGGTCAAGTTAGAAGGAAGTGGAGTGAAAGAAGCCTGTTCCCCACCAAAGGGGCGGCTCAGTCACCACCTCACCTCTGTGTTTGCTCCATGCAGCAGAGCCCGCCCAGCCTTCCTCCGCCTCCAGCAGCGGGAACTCCGACGACGCCATCCGCTCCATCCTGCAGCAAGCCCGCCGAGAAATGGAGGCCCAGCAGGCTGCCCTCGACCCTGCCTTAAAACAAACGCCACTGTCACAGACTGATATTGCCATCCTGACCCCCAAGTTAATATCCACCTCGCCCATGTCCTCGGTGTCTAGCTACTCTCCTCTAGCCATCTCCTTAAAGAAGCCTCCTTCCACCTCCGATTCCAGCACTTCCGCTCTGCCCAACCCCCCGGCCCTAAAAAAGGAGTCCCAGGACACACCTGGGCTGGACCTCCAAGGAGCGGCGGACTCTGCACAGAGCGTCCTGCGACACGTAAAGAACGAGCTGGGCCGCAGCGGTGGGTGGAAGGACCACTGGTGGAGCACCATGCAGCCAGAGAGAAAGAGCAGTGCTCCTTCTGAGGAAACCAAGGTCGAAGAAGCCGGCAGTGGGAAAGAAAAAAGCAGCAGCCAGGCGCGGGCCGAGCGCAGCCAGCTCCAGGGACCCTCCTCCTCCGAGTACTGGAAAGAGTGGCCCAGCGCCGAGTCACCATACTCCCAGAGCTCGGAGCTGAGCCTCACGGGAGCCAGTCGCAGCGAGACACCCCAGAACAGCCCTCTGCCCTCCTCCCCGATCGTGCCCCTGCCCAAGCCCACCAAGCCCTCCGTCCCTCCGCTGACCCCCGAGCAGTATGAGATCTACATGTACCAGGAGGTGGACACCATCGAGCTCACCCGGCAGGTGAAAGAGAAGCTGGCCAAGAACGGCATTTGTCAAAGGATCTTTGGGGAGAAGGTAAGGGATTTGATTTGGGGGCTTGGGTTTTCCCATCTCTTTTCATTGCTTAGGACTAATTATGTATCTGGAGGACGTGGCCATCACCCGTTGAATTAACCAACGAGCACAATGGGCTGTCCACTCCCAAACTTCCAGAAAGGCTATTAGTGAATGTTGCACTAGCCGTGTCCCCACCTGGGACCAGGCTCTGGGCCAGGCCCTCTCACCACTGTGTTCCTTTAGACCCCTCAGCCACACAGTGAGGGTGCTGGTAAAGTTGCCATTTGACAGCTCAGGAAATGAAGGCTCAGGGTAGTTAACTGTGTGTCTCATGCTAGTAGGTGACTGAATTAACGTCCTGTCTCTGCTGTCAAGTGCAGCCAAGAGGCACCTACCTCTGTATGCTGTTTTGGCCAAAAAAAATATCTGATCTGATCAACAAGCAGAGAACCCAAAGGCACTCGATAGAAAAAGCGAAGTAAAGCATAACTGTACCTTTCTCACAGTTCAGAAGGTGCTTGGGGGTTGTCCATCCACAGAGGTGAAGCCACTAGCCCAGGGACGCACGGCCTGAGGTGGCACGTGCAGGGCCACACGGCCCTGAGCGCCCTTGTTTCCACACTGCCCCTCCCTGGCTCGGGAAAGCACAGTGGTTTGTGGATGAGTTCCCTGACCCTTGCGTCCTTGGCTCTTCCTGGCAGTGAGATTCTGGATAATGGGGATTTACCAGGCCTGTAAAATATCAGATAAACATAGTACCCCAGGATCGTTTTAGATTAAGTAATGAATGCTGAGCATAATGAGAAGTGCTCCACTCCCCTAAAAAGCAGCCTCCCTGAGGGACACACAGCTGCGTCAGCAGTGGCCTCCATGGGCCCCACAAGAGCCCCCACACACCCATCCACCCCCTCCCCCACACTGTCCTGCCTTCAGTTCAGTATTTGCGGTGTACCATACTAGGAATCCTTGCAATGTCTGATGGTGATCTCTTTGTCCTGGTTTTGCAAAAGGTGATGGGGGGATAGCAATGAGGATGAGAATTTAAAGTCCCTTGAAATTTCTAGTTCAGTGTTGTAAAAATATCATTTGAGAACATTTAAATAGACATTTGTGCTCATGCCTTAAATTTAGCAGAGACTTAATAGCATTGAACTTGTTTGGCCCATGAGTGCAGTTTATTCTGGAACTTGAGAACTTTTCAAAAGAGTGATCGGATGCAGCCCCTAAATATCTCTGGGCTGCATCTGTGTCCTGTGGGGGGTGTTTGTGCCCATACATATGTATGGCCATATGTGAGTGTAAGAAAACTCGGGTATGTACGTGCAACTTGTCGATCGTCTGCAGTGAGTTTCACTCCCAGACTGGCTCCCCTGTTGCCACCAGCTCACCTCTGGGCCGCACCATAGAGCAGGATGTGATCAGAGGGAGCGAACCTCTCTAAATGCCAACTTGGCCCGGCACCAGCAAAGGAGTCTGGCTTCCCACATCCCGCTGGCATCCGCTGCTTCTGCCTCTAAAGGGGTCCTTGGCCCCAGCACCTCAGCCTTTCCTGGCGCCACCAGGCAAAGAGCAAGATGGTTTCAGTGTTTCCTCTCGGGTTGTCAGGACGACGACCCTGCAGCCTTGGCAGGATGGAGACTCCGCCCCTCCCTTTCCCTGCCTGCCTCTCCCTGGGAGCTGCAAGCTGTGACTAAAACTATGGCTCCCATGCCAGGGCATCAGCCCATGGGTGACCTTGAAAAGCTTATTCCCCTGCTCCAGCGTGTCACCATCCAGGAAGTAGTGGTTCTCTGCTCAGCCCCAGAAGCTCTCCCTGTGTGTCCCCTGTCCCTCTGTCACAGCTCCTGCACTCTGTGTGCATCACTAAAGCATTTTGCAGCCTCACGGTCAACCCCGGGCGCTAATGCCAGGGCCTTTGTCTGCCGCTGCAGGTGCTGGGCCTGTCGCAGGGCAGCGTCAGCGACATGCTGTCCCGGCCGAAGCCATGGAGCAAGCTGACCCAGAAAGGCCGCGAGCCCTTCATCCGGATGCAGCTCTGGCTCAATGGCGAGCTGGGCCAGGGCGTCCTGCCCGTCCAAGGGCAGCAGCAGGGGCCAGGTGAGGGCAGCACCGGCTGCTGCGGGAGGGAGAGGGGCAGTGGAGAGGGAGGGCCAGCCATGTGGCACCCGGAGTCAGGGAACTGCCCCCTTCCTCCACCGCCTGTTGCCATGGGACTAACTTTAGTTTTTAGGAGAGAGAAGGTTGTGCCTAGCTAATTTTATAAGCAGCAGAAAATGAGTTACCAATTAAGAAAACGCTGTTTATACATAAATATATGTAAAAGTCAAGTGGCTAAATCAGGGAATTGGGAAAGAAAATCAGCCAAAGGTGAAAGATACCACAGTCAATGGCTTCTGCCTGTTCCCCGGCCAGGGTTGTATCTTCCACCAGCAGCACTCTGCCTGCCTGTGTGGGCCCTCCATTCTGGCCTCTCCCCATAAGGAGTGGGGACCCTCCCTTGGTCCTTTGGGACCTTACTCTGTCCCCCTTCTGCTGCGCTCAGTACATTAGGAAGCTTTAAACCCCTGGGCTTTTTCCCTCATTTAATTGTATCCCTTTTTCTTATTTAGTCCTCCATTCTGTGACATCACTACAGGATCCCCTGCAGCAGGGCTGTGTGAGCTCAGGTAACAAACCGATTTCTGTTGTTTTGTATGAAATATTTCCCTGCCTTGTGTGTTTTCTTGTTTCTGGTTGTAGTTTGTTAGGGAGTAGGAGGGCCGAGTGCAGGGTTCTTCCAGCAGTTTCTTGCTCCTCACCACATTCTTTCATCAATCTGTCCGCTGCTAGGTGTGAAGCCCTGGGTTCGAGACTGGGGGCTGTTGTGTGAGTCATGGACAGATTCTGTGCTCAGGGGGCTTCCATTCTAATAGCAGGGGACAAGCAGTAGCACACATCGCTCTCCCAGCGGGGTCATGGTGGGTGGGAGCCATGTCCATCTGGAAGACCCTGGGCCACTTTCGACCAAAAGGGAAATGGAGGCAGGTGGGGTCACAGTTCAGGGTGTGCCTGGATGTAGAGCCAGTGACACTAAGCAGAGTGGGGCTCAGGCTGCGGATCCAGCCTGGAAGCAGGTGGCAGTAGAGGACCTGGTGTGCAGACCGAGATGGCACCTGAGAGCCGCGAGTGAGGTCCCTGAGGCAGCATTTGTGCGAGGGGGCCCCTGGCTGCAGCCGGCCGGGCAGGCCCACATGCCCGTGCTCCAGGACCCCTCCTTTGCATGCCCCTCCTGGGCTCCCCCTGAGGCAGAGCTTTTCCCACCGGCTTCCAGGAACAGCGGCTTCATGAGACGTTCCTCTTTTTCCCTTATTTTTCTAAACATCTTGATTAGCCTCCATATCCCATTGATTCATTGCAAACACAAACAAAGCTAAGTGAGGCACGTGAAGCCCGCCAGCCTGCTGGAAGTTTTACGAGGGAAATATGTGTAGTGAGAGAACAGCTGGGCGGCTGCAGCCGTTATGCTGCAAGACGCCAAACCCACGCACAGATGCAGCCAGAGCGCCTCGGTCGCAGTGCACTTCCTGGTTAGGTTGTTTTTGTATGTGTTAGGTGTTCCGTTCTGGTTTTGACCAAATTGGGGGTGGGAAGGCTGTATCTTACCCGAGCCCGTTAGTTTCCTGGCCAGACATCTAAATGGAGTGGTTGTCCATCTGAAGAAGGAGCGAGTGGAATTCCTTCTCGCCTCATTTCTGGGTTGGTCGATTTAATTAGCAAGCACCGGGGAACTTGGGCAACACTGACGCGCATTCAAAACTCAACTGGGAAAATACTGGACATAGCTGTGTGTGCTAGAGTTTTGCGTACGTTTGCTTGGAAAATCAGCCTTGCCTCTTGCCCTTACAGAAAGTTGGCCTTCTCTTAAACTCCCGGAGAGCGTTTGCCGCCCTATCAGGGTCAGGACAGAACTTGGCAGAATGTGACTAACATTTCTTAGATCAGAATCCCTCGTTCCTAAATAAAATAGGAAATCTGCAGTTCCAGGTTATCATCAATGCCAAAACCTTCTCCGTGTCCCAACCAATCTTTGAAGAATGGCTTTTTGCTTTTTATTGTATAGCACGTAATCACTACCATGCTGGAACATTTGTACAACAGTCACATTTCCAGCCTAAGGAAAACAGAGGGGGCTCCTAAGAGGAATGTAAATGATATTTGTAAAATATCAAATTACTTTATAAAATAAAGTGATGTCAAACTCTTGGGAAGTCTGCAGAGTGGAGGCGGGAAGAAGAAGGAGGCAGTGAGCCCCTGGGTGAAGGTGAGCAATACCAAACTTCCCAGTGGTTTCTGGGAGAGGTGGCAGTCGGGCCTCTCCCAGTGTCATCCCAGCAAGAGGGGAGGTGGATTGCTGGTCGCTGACCTAACACACTCATTGTTGGACAGCAGTAGGGAAGCCATCAGTAGAAACAAGAATTGTGGTGACTGGAGAAATAGGAAAAATATTTCTTACGTTCCAGGAAAATATAAACTTTTCAATATCATCATGGCAGTCAGGCAAAAAAGTTTTCTCTGGATCAAGACTAGAAAGTGCCTCAAAGTGGAAAGAAAGATTATTATACAGTGGTGGCAAAATTGTGGCTCGTCGTTTCCCTTTGTTTGAAATTTCTTTACTATCAGTGTTAGCCTTTCAAAAGTGTTTCTAAAAATTAAAGTAGCCGTGCTTTTTAGTATGTGGAATTTTAAATTTGAAAAACAGAATTATTTTTTAATGATCAGTGTTGCTAAATCACTGGGATGAATGACTATGAAACTCTAGAATGTTCCCTGACAGCTTAAAAAATCAGTGTCTCTGAGGAAGCATTCAGCATTGCTCCCCCAAAAGCAGGATCCTGGGATTTCCCCAGGATTCTGAGTCCCTGTTCTCACCATGGCTACTTCGGAATCCTTCCAAGAGACCCTCACACCCAGAAAGGTGCTCCGTCCTTTGTGGTGGCTCCATGAGGCCTCTGCCCTGAGGCTGTTTGGCTGCAGGAAGGTAATTCCAACCCTGGTGTGGTTTGTCCTTGAATCGTGGTGGGAAACCCTCAGTGTCTGAGAATCCAGGCCAGCATTTGGTTTAGCCTCCCAGGTATGGAAGGACTTTGGAAGACTTGCCTCTGTCCACAGCTATTCAGTAAGAGCTACAGTTTCGTAGCCGAGAGATCGCGTGGACCTTATGCATGGCTCTGCTTAGTTGCCATGGCGATATGGTGCCCCAGGAGTGGAGTGGCCCCACTCATCTAAAAAGCAAACTGCTGATACAGAATCCGTTTTCCTCACTAAAGAATTCCTGTCTGCCTCATTCTGCTCAGCTCTGTTGCCCCTCAGTGTCTCCATTTTCCCTAATGATTTATATGTCCAACTTGCTGATCAGTTTTATGATAAGTAGAAGTTTTGATTACATCATTGTTTTTTCCTGTTGGTGGCTATAACCATTCCTGAATGTTCCTTTGATGATCTGAGCGTTGAAGTGTTGGCCTTGGGCATTAAGGAAAGTTGATGCCCTTTTCAGTTAGGGACCTATGCTTTTCCTGGGAAGCTCATAGGGCCTGGGAGAGGAAGGAACACAAACGGTTCTATGCCAATCATAGGAACATTTTTTAAAGTTTTTGAATGACAGAACTTCAGATCAGTTACCTGTTCATCTATTTTCTGGTAGTCTAGTTTTCTACCAACATTTTGGTGGCTTCTTTCCAAGTTCCCAAGGTCCGATGTCTTGGGGGGGAGGGCAGTGGTTATATCCAGGGTGGGCTTTGAGCTAATATGGCCAGCCTCTTTGAAGGTGGAGGTGCAGCTGGTCCTTTGGGGACCGGTTCTCTAGTCTCCCTTTTGTTTGTCTCCCATCCCAGGTGTCATCCATCAGCTGCCGGAGCACCGCTCAGTAATAGCAGTGCCCCGGGGAAGCGAAGGCAGCACTTACTGAAGGAGAAGGGAGGGGCCTGGCTAGACTTGTGTTCTCTGAGTGTGGCCTACAGTTATTGCTTCCCAGTTAGCAGTTTTTAAAAGGGAAGGAAACCTTGAGCTATAATGGTGTGTGTGTGTGTGTGTGTGTGTGTGTGTGTGTGTGTGTGTGTGTGTGTGTGTGTTAGGTACATAGGTAGAGAGACATGATCTAGTAAAACACTGGATTTTTTTTTTTTCTTTCCTTAAAGCTCATTGCATATTCACAGTTCCTTGGTGTGATTAATCTTTTTGCCCCTAGGGAAAGAAGGAGACAGGAGACAACTCTAAAGGGGGGTGGGTGGGAGGTAGGGAAAGAAACAGATTTTCCTGGCTGCCATCAGTAAGGAAATCTGATAGAGAGGAGTTGCCCAGTGTAGTCAGCTTTGTAACTTTTTTAATAATGGGAGCATTGCATTACTGGAGTTGACAAGCGTCCACACCAGCTTCAGATGGATTATTGCAAGCTGTCCAAGCCAATTCTCCTCAGATTAATAATAAAATATCCAGCTTTTCCCCAGCAAGTCAGTCAGGAACTGCGGGTTCCAAGTCTTGTCCGCCCATGGAGAATTCCGGGGCTCCACGTTGCTCCCCTCAGCCAGAGTCTCAGCTGCGTCTTGGACGACAGCTGCTACAGTCCTCCTCTAACAAGGGAGGACCGATGTGTGCCACCTCCCTGTCACTGTGGCCACAACCCCCAGGTGGGGAGAGGCCAATTCCTTTCAGTATGCAGCATGGCTCCTGAACATGCATCACGCCCATGCAATGACCAGGGAAATATGTCCAGGATTTTAGTGCTTTCAACTCAGCAGTAGAATTCTGATGCAGCTTCCTTGAATAAGAAATCGGTTCCTCAATTTTAATGACTAAGTCAGGGTGGGGCATCTGAGTACACGTTAATAGGAAAAGGAGGGACTAGTTGCACCCCTAGAAAATTCCATGGCAGTGTATAAAGCAGGCAAAACGCTGCTCAATGCCTTAGACTAGATTCGATTTGATTTTTTTTTTCTCTTTCATCAAAATAAGTCAGTGAAAGTAACGATTGTTTCTCTCCAAAAATAATTATTCTAACCTTTGTGTATTTTGATTGGCCAACAAGATTTGTCCGTAACTAATTTATACATAGTCACAGACAACAGAACAAAAACAGAAGAGAATTCTGAAAAGGCACATGTGAACTAGAAAGCACCCCTCCCTAAGCAGGTGGCCGCTGCTCGGCGTCTGGCCAGGAGTTCAGCCTTCTGCACCTACTGCATATGGTGGGCCACGGAACTCAGTGCCCTTTCATTTTTCTCTGCCTTGGCTGTAACTGCACTGGCACTCTTTTTATGCAGAGTGCCATAATAAGGGGATTCTCTAAGGTCAGAGGGCAGGTTTCTGGATTCAGACACGACCTACCTTCCCATTGTCTGTGACCTGGTATGTGTGGCCACAGGTATGCAGGTAGGCCCCACAGCGCTGAGGGAGCCCCGAGGAGGCCCGGCATGATGCGGAGGGAGTCAGGGAGAACATTTTGGGTGGAGAGCTCTGCAGATCCACAGACTCATTGACAGGGAGAACGTGGCACGTGTGGAGCTTTTGAAAAAGGTGAAAACATTAGAAGCCCCTAATTCAGAGGCATTGTGTATGTTTTTTTTAAAGTGACAGTAGGAAAGTGGATTGTGGATGGATTTGTCTTTTCTTTATATAGAATACTTTGCTATTACTGCCTTATTGTATAATAAGAGAAGTGTACACTGGGCCGGCCAAGTGGTGCAGTGGTTAAGTACTGGCTTGGGAAGCCAGCGGCCCCGGTTCAGATCCCACATATGAGGGCCAGTGACACTGACCTCAAAAAAAAAAAAAAAAGTGTACACTGCAGGACAGAGGGAGGGACCTTGCTTTCAAGGTGATCTCTGTGACCTGCCCCCTTGGCGGCATTGGCCCCAGTATGCTTAGGCTGCCACATCTTACTCCAAAGCACTGCTTCCCCCTGTGGTCGACTCCTTCTTGAAAGGAGACGGGCCTCGGCCAGTGACGGGTGGCACCGTAGTTCTCACCAGTCCCAATCTGAAGAAATGACAGGGCAGAGACTGGAGGCTGAAGAAGGTGTTTGGAGCTCAGGGGCAAAACCCTTCACCTGAGAACACAGCAGGTAGACCACCAGGAGCCAGATTTGTGAGCAGGAAAGAGCTTCCTCTGCCTGACTGTGGAGAGGGCAGGCGAGTCTCAAGGCCGGGTGAGCAGCAGCATGGCCTCCAGTGTGCAGAGTGCGGGCACCGCCTGGCACACTGAGGTGGCACCAGCAGCTGCTGAACATGCCCCAGTCAAGACAGACAGACGGTTCAAGGAGAAATTGTCTAGGACTGCAGTGGGGGCTTGTAAGGCTCAGAAAACCCTCCTAGGGAAGCGAAGATGCCACATGGGGAAGGCCTCATGGTAGTCAGCAGGCTGTGATGGCCCAAAGCCCAAAGGGCAGGGTTCTTCAGTCCTACGTGGAGAAAGACCTTATTCAAATGGAGGGAGAGATAAGGAGGCTGAGTCAGGAGAAGCGTGCTTCCCAGAGCCAGCCAGGAGGCCTGGGGCCCTCAGCTAACAGCAGGGCTTAGGGGGCATCCCTCAGGGATTGGAAAGGTCCTTTCTCACCATGGGTGCAGCGTGGTGTCTTGCTCTGCCTTGGGGGAAGCTGGTGTCTTGCTCTGCCTTGGGGGAAGCGTCTGCGCGGTGTCTGCCAAGATGGTCTAGGAAACTGCACTCTGTATTTGTTTCTAATCAACACCTTTGAAACAATTTCGACTTTATCTCCGCCAAACTAAGGTACAAAGGGTTGTGTGGCAGCTAACCCTTCAAGAGCGATGAGAGGCAGGCTGAAGCCCACCACTCCCAAGAGCAGCCACAGAAGAGGGCAAGGCGGGGTGTTGGGGGACCCCCACCCAGCCTGCAAGCTGCAGGAGGGGAAGATACGCTTCTCGCAAGCCCCTTTGAAAGCTGATGTCAGGATCACCTCCCTGTATTCCCTGTGTGCAGACGTTGCTTTGTCAGCTCTTCCAGACGTCACCAGCATTTGTGGGATTCATGGTGGGGACTGGCCACGGGATATTGAAAACAGCCGCCCTGCAGCCTTAACACAGGAGGGTGGAGGAGGCCCTTTCACGCCTGTGGCACAGGGGTGGAACAAGCCGAGCCCACCCAGCCTGTCCTCCCGTCAAGCACACTGCATCTCCAGACCCCCACAGGCATCCTGGGGTGGCCAGCCACTGAGTGAGACGGCCACCTGATGTTTCGTCTCAAAGCAGTACACATCGTCATCACGATCCCTGGGAAAGACTGCTGTGGTGTAAACTCGCCCCCAAAGGTCTTTGTTCCAAAGAGTGGGATTTGTCACTGTGCCTCTCCAAAAAAAGAGGAGAGAGTTAGAATAACCCAGAGTGAGATTTATTTCACCTTTTTTTCCTATCTTTTGTGAGGATTTTTTGAATAAGTAAAGGGTACCATAGTTCAAAATGCAAGATTGAAAAGGGCTTACACCCTTTTTAAAAACAGATTGCCATGCCTCCCTCATCCCCCAGGCCCAGTCGCCCTCCGCGGAAGCGATCCTGTTCCCAGCTTCCTGCAGATGGCTCTAGAAGCATCTAGATACTTGTTCTGCAGATAGCTCATGCATCTAGATAATTGTTCCACATAGAAGGGAACATTCAGGATTCGTAGGGCCATGCCTTGCTTTTTTTCTCTTCTTTTTTTTTCTTTTTTTTTTTTTTTCTCTTTTTTTGAGGGCAGTGTCACTGGCCCTCATATGCGGGACCTGAATTAGGGCCGCTGGCGTCCCGAGCCAGCGCTTAACCAACGCGCCACTCAGCCGGCCCAGTGCCTTGCTTTTCTCCTCAGCACTAGGTCATGGAGACTTTCCTAGGCCAGTACATAGAGCATTTCCTCCTCTTTTTACAGCTCTGGGGAATTCCTATGTCTGGATATACATATTTTATTTAACCAGTTACTAATGAAAGATATGTTGTTTGATTTTAACTGCAAAACATAGGAAAATGTGAACAACAGTATGACGCGGCAGGCTGAGAGCAGACTGCCTAGGGCTCGTTTCACCTCTGCCACTAAGTGACTGTGTGGCCTGGGCAAGTGGCTTGACCTCGCTGGGCCTCAGCTGCTTCTGTAAAATAGGAAAAATAAAGGACCTGTGCCCAAAGACTGTTGGGAGGTTTAAGTGTGTATGTGTATGAAAGCCTCCAGAACAGCGGCTGCCACTGCCACTACTCCCATTGTATGTCCTTTCATGTGTGCACAGAGAGCCATAGAATGATATACCTGCACACGCAAAATGTCAGGCCTCTGGCTTTAAAACAGAAAAGTCCAGCTACTCACTCCTTGGCTGGTGATTTCAGTGCGAACACTGCAGCCAGGTTCCCCTGAAGGAGGCCCCACATGCTGGTCTCCAATGCTGGGCTCCTCTGAGGTGCCATCCATCTTTGGATGTTGCCCCTCCATCTTCCATTCCTTAAATTTGACCCAAAATCTTGAGCTTCAAGAGTAAGACTGCAGGTCATCGCTCAGGCCATTTGGGACACATTAGTACAGAACCAGGCCATCTTGTCTGGGTGTAGGGGCGCTGTGGGCACAGGTGAGGGGCACCACCATCTGGATCAAGTGCTCTCAGCTGCTTGGCCTGCACCCTCCCTGCCGGCATACCCTAACTCGCAGGTCCGTCACAGGCCCCAGACAGACACATCTCCCTTCTCTCCCTTTTAGTTTGGAAAACAGAATTTACAGTACATTTGACATTCAGTACAAGAGGCAAGAATAGGTCATAGGAGCAAGTGGGGACTTCCGTTTTCAATGGTTTTGTTCTAGGGAAGGATGAAGAAGCTTAAATACCTAAAAATCCTCAAGTAATTTTTTAGAAGTGGTCAGAATAAAATGAGGAGACTGGTGTATTTGCATCATTTGTGTGCCCCACACAGAGCAAATGGTGTTAATCCTTAATCAGTAAGTGAAAGTGGTTTTCCTCATCTTACCCCTGAGGAAACCAAGGCTCAGGGATGAGAGGCAGTTTGCCCCCAGAAGAAGGTGGGAGAAGCACACGTGGTCCTACGACCAGTGGCCTCGCTGCCTTGGGGGTGTCACAGAGCGCCTGAGTACAGAGTCCCCATGAGTTGTCAATCAGCCCTGAGGATTTGGTCCTTAGAACTACATTTGGAAAGAAGTTAAGACCTTGTTTCAAAACAAGGAACAAAATTGGGTTCAAATTACAAATGGACAAATATCAAAAATCAGATCTAAGACAAAACCAATAATGAATAGAAAATCATACACCTGAGGTACCCTGGGATGTATCCTGTAGTTTCCTCTGGGGACCCAGACAGGAAAAGGGGAGCGAACCCAGCAACAAATCAGTAGCCAAGTCAGACTCAAATCTATCCAGTTTTGCGATGGAAAGTGTGTAATCCTTGTGGCCTAGGATGCAGGTCCATGTTGCTTTGAAACCCCTTCCAGTCTAAATCCAAGGAAAACACACACAGTGTCCAGAGGTCCTTTTTCCGTGAAAAGATAGCCCCACCCTTTAGCTGCCATGCCCCCTCCCTGCCAGCGGCCCTGAACTAGCCCAGAACCCCAACCCCATGCCCTGTGGACTAGCCCTTGGGCCATGCTCAGACTGTCCACCAGGAGTGAGGAGTGAGCCCCGGATAGCTCGGAGCTGCCAGGAGGCTCCCTCACCGGCCTCGTCTTGATTTTGTTTTGTTCTTCCCTTTGGAACCAAGTTCCTAAATATAGTCCGAGTCTGAATTGGCAGATGTTAGGTTTGTCCTTTACGAGGGCCAAAATTAGTCTGTCATTTGGCACCTAAATAAAGCAGCCAAACTGCCTTTGTACCAACTTTGCAATGAGGAGAGACTGAAGTTGCAGCATCCATTTAATAAGGGGACTTGCTCAGAAGCCAGAGCAGCACCTCCAAAGCCAAAGGGCCGAGAGGCCCAGAGGGACGCTCCTGCCTCAGCTAGACCCTCTCATCCCTGCACTAAGGTCGGTTCCACGTGGTTTCAATACCTCACGAAATTGGAAGAGGGGATCAATACTCCACAGAAATAGCACTCAGAGAACAGCAGTGGTTCTCATTTTTGGAGGAAAAGAACAGTCTGTCCAGAGTGCCTGAAGCTGGGTGAGCAGAGGGGCTCCCCAGGGGCAGCAGAAAGATGTTATAATCAATTACCACATCATAACACTGATGTATGATAATTACTGAGTGTTTCTCCTGAGATAGTGCAGCATTTGGCTGGGATGCAGTTCTTTCATGGTCCACTGCCTGATTAATATGCAAATAATAGGCTGATTGCATGATGAATGCAGAAAATGAGCTCGCTGATAACGTGAGCACTGAAGCGGGAAGATGATAAATTACTTTTACTGACTGTCCTACATTAAGTACCCTTTCTCAACAATTTCATCACAAATTAAGTAAAGCAGTATGGAGAGATTGGGAGGATGTATAAAATAATGTACCTTAATAGCTTTTCTAATACTATCACAGACGACAAAACGTCACTTAGTTCTGCTGCACCCGGCCCGTGGCCCATGGAGGGCCCCGTCTGTTCCCTCACCTGCCTATTGTTGGGAAGCGGGAAGCAGCCCACCACAGCAGTGTGGTCGGTGGCTGCGGGCAGCCATGGATGCGCTGAGGAACATTCCACCACAGCCCAGACATCAGCACCGGCACGCCAGGCTGCCTGGTGGTGTTACTAAGGGGCAGGCTGCTCTTGGAGCACACTCTGGAGCTGCTGCACAGAGGGACACTTCAAAGCCTGCTGTCTGCAGGTTTCTGAGGTTCTCAGCTTGCAGGCCTGGAAGGCTTGGGAAAAAAAAAACAATATTCAGAACCACCTCTCAGCTCCTCCCACTCTTAGAAATCTGGGAATATCAATTCCACTATTAGAATGGCGATGTGAGTTACCTGCCAGAGAGCATGACTGTAGGTAAAGGATGGACAGGTTTGCCCAAAGCCAGAGGGAACCCTGGAGAAAAATGGAGAAAAAGAGGACACGTGCAACGTGGGCCCAGGAGCGCGCGTGCACGCACACGGTCACACACACACACCCGCTCACACAGTGATTAACCTTTGATTACAGCAAAGCAATTTAACTAGAGGGTTTGTTTTTTCCCATCTCAGTAATACATATTTAGACTGTTTGTATGACATATATTTTCTCTTAATGCACAGGGACGCATTGATAAGTGTTCATACACACAGCTGGTTTGGTAATAAGGTTATTGAAGGCAATTTGAAAGCATTATTTCTACATCAGTGTGGATCTGTAGAAAAGCTGGGAACAGGGGAGCACTGTGCTCCTGAAGCAGAGCCGCCTCTGTCGCTCTTTGTCACTTCTGCAACCTTGCCAGACTGTGTTCACTGCAGACGTTGAACTGTAATTTAATTTTGAATATTCCCAAACTCTGCTTTTGACATGCATGTTTCCTTAAGAGCCAATAAAAGATACACAAGAAAAAAATATGAAGCTTGAGAGGGAGCAAATTTGCACCCCAAGTCCCCAGAATGCCCATCTCCCGGGTGAACTCCGGCTCAGCTCAGGCCCGAGGCAGGGCCAAAGGACCATGTCACCTCCACAGCTCCTATAGGTGCATCTCAGTCAGTGCAGGTTTTCTAGGATCATTTTTGCCCAATGTACTTTTCCAGTTTGGGAAGAACACTTAAAAGTGAAAAATAATCCCAAGAGGGAGAGAAACACCGGCCCGCACAAGATGGTGTCTGATGGGAGGAGCTGAGCGTCTGTAGGTCTTTGAGTGACTGCAAAGCAACAGTCACAGCGGCAAGGATCGTTGGCACTCCTGTGCTGCATGTCAGGCACAGCGACCAGCCAAGGACGGGCAGTCCTGGGTCCCCCCTTGGTGTGCCAACCTCCATCCCCAGTCTTCCCACCAGACCCATGTATTCATCACCACTTCTACTGAAACACACTCAAAATCGCGCTCAGCCCTTCTCCCTAGAGTGGCCCTCCCTCTGGCATTCCTTGTCTGCAAGAAAGCTCTCCTGTCCCCACGGTCACCTAAGCCAGAAGCCACCTCAATTCTTTTCTCCCTCTCACACTCACAGTTTCTATTTCCTAAACACCCCTCAGAGTTTCCTTCTTTCTATGTCCTTAGCCCCCACCCTGGCCCAGGCCTCAGGTCACCCCTTTATCTACCGCGTCTAGGACCATCTCTCCAGATTGCGCATATGGCTGGGACACTCCCCTGCCTCCGCACCTTCCCTAAGGCTACCTTAGGGAAGAAAGTCCCACCTTCTTAGTGTGTGGCCAGCCCCCCGTCTCTCCTTTTCCCCAGTTCAGGCTTGGCACACCTCCACACCACACCCCAGCTTCACCCTCAGTGTCATGGTGCTGTGAGCACCCACTACCCCCTGTACGTCCCTGCCCTGGCCCTTATTGCAGGGTCTTCGTGACAGAGACTTGCTTATTGAGGTCTGCCTGCTTCACCACTGTGTCCTGACTCCTGGCACCCTGCCTGGCATGTAGAGGGTTCCTTTATTGAATAAAAGGCACAGGCCCTAGCTTCAAGTAGCTTAGAAGTCAAGTTTGGGGAGATAAGCTGTAAGTGGCACAAGTTAAACAGAAACCTTGCTTTTTTAAAACAGGTTTTCTTTGTTAATGAAGTATTTTGGCTTCTATGTCACTATCAGGGTTCCTTGTGTGTGTTATGTGCAGTTGAGTTGGCTCCAACCTCTGGCGACCCCATGAATGAGTGATGTCCACAGGGTCCTGTCTTCAAGCCCTGCTCAGCTCTGTAGACTTACACCCACGGCTTCTGTTACAGAGTCTATCCATCCAGTATTTGGTCTTCCTCTTTTCCTGTTGCCTTCTATTTTTCCCAGCATTACAGTCTTTTCCAAAGAAGAGTTCCTTATGCACACTTATTAAATGTATTGTTCACACACACACCCCAGCACCTACTGTGCACCAGGGTCTTTTATTCTTATCCTAGCCTACTTCAGTCCTGGCTGGAGGCCAGAGTGTGTGTGTGGGAAAGAAATCATTGCTCTTCCATTCTATAAGAAACTAGAGCCGACGGGGAGCAAGGCGGGGTGGCATCTAGCCTTCCTAGGACAGCAGAAGGTCCCACCCAACCCCTTTGGCTCCTCCCAAGGTCTTCCCGCCAGCCCCACCCCAACCTTTCTCTCAGGTTACCCCTTTCTGCTACTGAAACAGGAATGATAGGTTTGCCAAGATTTTCAGTGATTTAAGGCAGTGTCCAGACTGGCTGAGGGCCAAGAATATGGCCAGTGCTGGGTGGCAAGAAGGGCGGGCACCAGGCTGGTGTGAGGAGGGGTGCACCCTCATCCTTGATGCCGCCAGCTGTTTGGGAATAGACCTTTTCCTCAGGTGAGGGGAGACCCACCTGGAGCCTATGGGAATGGGACTTAGAGCAGCAAGGCCCCCCTCACTCCCCATCAGGTACAGGCCCCCAGAAAGCTGCACAGTGTGGCCTGGATGCTTCTGATGTGCCTTCGTGTGCTGTTAAGAGTGCTTCAGTTTCTCCCACTGGGAGATGTCCAGGCACGTGGTAGGAGGGAGCGTGGAACGCTCCCGCGTGTCTCTGTGGCATTCATTAAGGTATCCACGTATTTTGCTTCAAGTTCCTGCTAATCGGTCAAAATACCACTCATACTCACTCAAAGGCAGAAAACCCCATGTTTTTTATTGGCTGTGTCTAACAGAGATATGTGACTGTAGAAATAGGATGGTAGTGCCCAAGGGGCATGAGTGTCAGCCGTTAGCCTCAGAACCTTAGGGTTCAGGCCCTGAGGAGCTCATCGACGCTGCCACCGCCACCGAGGGAAGGTTTGGTGTTCGGAGATGTCGGAACTCGTCAGTGAGAGAGGGTCGCGATTCTGGGTGGCACAGGCCTGGCCAATTTGTGACTAAATTAGGGGACTGCCCATCTTTGAGGCAGAGAACCTCATTATTTCTGAAGAGACTGACTATACACCTTTACTAGGTGGGTCTCTTCAGAGAAGAACCATAGGAACATGTGACCAAGTCCCCAGTTTCAGCACAGGTTCAGTGTCTCCAGCATGGTCTCCTCACCTAGACCCGGCTGGCAGCCATTCCAGCCTGGTGGTCCCACTGTGGTGGCTTTTGAAGCTGTCCGCACTGTCAGCAATAAGACCCTCAAGCTGGGCAGTGTCTTGTTGGACCAAGGATGCCAGCAGTGGGCACTCCAGAGCCTTCTACGTGCCCTGGCACCACTGTGCCACTCGCAGCTGCCAAGGCTCCTGTCCCTCTGGCCCCATCTTCCTCTCTCTGCCTCCCCTCTGCACTCCCTTCCCTCTGGCCCTCCCCCATTCACATTCACATGTCCAGGCCAAGACCATGCTGCTCCCCAGCTCTGTGCATTACCCCTCTCCCCACCCCCTAGTCTTCTCCCTCCTCTCTCCCATCTTTCCATACTGTCTGTCTTTATAGGCACTTGGAATTTCCCGGCTTGGCACGGGCTCAAAGCCTAAACTATGGACATAATGAAAAGTGGTGCATCAGACCAGCCGCCAGTTAAATAATGTTTGGGTTCTTGTCAGAATGTCACAGAGTACCCTGTCATTTTGTTTCAGCAACTTGTCCTTCTGAATGCACAGTTCGCCTTATGGCATGCCAGCAGTAAAAATGTCACTTACAATAATTACTTTTTGGTGAAAATGCTTGCTGACTTCCTACCTTCAAGCTGTTTTTTACACAGTGGGGAGATAATAAGAAATGACTTTATCCTGACTGCTCAAATGAACACTAAATGGAATTTGGGTTATTATTACTGCAGATAGAGGGCTGGGTATGGAAATTTCAACAGTAGATCGGATAAACTGCAGAGAGATTTGTCTCTGAAAATTATGGTGGGTGTGCATTTTCAGTTGGCTTCTATTGAAAACTTAAGGCAGCTGTTGTTTGCCTGCTGTTTTGGGAATATAATATTTTTCATAATCCTTTTATAGTTCCTGAATGGCTTGTGTATTTCAGAGGACCTTGAGTCACTGTCTCTGCTTTCTGTATCGTACAAACCAAGTGACTCTTATGTAAGATTCAAAGACTTGGAAAAAAAAAATTAATCCACACAAATCACTTTTTAAATGTAACACCTTACTACTGCTGTCAAAATTGGATAGATGGACCATGTAACTGAGCTTTTCAAATATGCAAATTACCCATTTTCAATCGTCTCAGTCCTGCAGGCTTCAAACTTCTGAAAGCAAGGTTTGTGTCTGCTTTCTCTTATCCTCACTGCCTAGCAGAGTGCATGACACAGGTGCTTTAAAAATGTTTGATTGAGAGAGTGAATGAATGAGTGAAGAGCAGACAGGCAAGCTGTCATGATACCAAGGTGATTGACAGACAGCGGACGGATAGAAACGTGGAGGCTTTCCACCGCTGATCTGATTTAGATCCTTATTCCTTCCATGTGATCAGGATCAAGTCACGTTGCCTCTCTGAGCCTCCGTATCCTCGCCCGGAGTGCAGGGTTTATATTTCTGCTGCAAGACTGTGATGAGAATTGAATGAAACAGTGTATAAATGCCCTTCCCACAGCGCCCAATTCATACATGCAACTAAGTGCGTTTTGGTTCCCTTCCCTCATCACAGTAGTGGATTGGCTTTTGGGGGCTCACAGACATGTTTTTGAGGTTCATTCACATTGATAATGTGGAGTGTAAAGAAACCACGTCCAGTCACGCCGCCATTAATGGCCACATGGTACGGGCACCATCCAACTGTACAGGTAGGCTGTTTAGGATACGGAACATCGGGGCTCACTCCTTGCTGTGTAACTCTGAGCACAATATCTTACCTCTGTCAAAAGAAGGAAATGGAGGCTGGCTGAGTGGCACGTTGGTTAAGAGTTGGCTTGGGACACCAGCTCTGAGCAGCAGGGCCCCGGTTCAGATCCCACATGAGGGCCAGTGATGCTGTGTCCTCTATAACTAAAATGGTGAACAACAGCTCGACCTGGAGCTGGGCTGCCATGAGTCGCCGGCAACAGCGTAGGCTGCAGTGGGACTGGCAGGCAGCTGGCGTGAGCTTTCATGAGCTACCGTGAGTCACCATAAGCGGCCATCCAATGGCTGGCGAGCGACTGCCTCACCCAGGAAGAGCACAATGATAATACCAACATGGACCAGAGAAGCAATGTCCTCCACAACTAGACTGAAGAACAAAGGGACAGCAACTTGTCTGTTCCCCTCCCCCAATTCCCCAATAAAAATCTTTTTTAAAAAAAAAGAGGGAAATGGATGTGCCTACCTCCCTTGTGAGGTTGTTGTGAGGATTGAATTAGTTCACTCCTATGAGCCTTTGCACAGTGCCTGGCACATAGTGAGTGCACAAGAAATGTTAGCTAAGTAGTAGCTGCTATTACAAATGATGATAAGATAGGGTTTCTTAATATGTCTTCCCCTCACCCCAAGATGCCCCTGCTGCAGTGCACCCTCTCCCGGAATGGCACCCCGTATACCCAGTCCCCAGTGTGGGAAGCACCCATTTCTTCCCTCCTCCTCGGCCCTGTCCTCTCATCCAGTCAGCCTCCAGTCCCGTGGAAGCTATCTCCTAGTCTCTCTTGAAACTTCTCCCCACTCCCTGCCCCCCTCCAGGCCACCCTCTGCTCCCCCCAGACGATGTTCCAGCCTCCTCTGGACCTCCCGACCCCAGCCTTGCCATTGGCAAGTTCATTCTCTCTACTAAAGCGACAGGAAGCTTATTTGCTTTCCTTTTGATGTGAGGTCTGTAGTATTTCAAACATAAAATGCCATGATAATGTAATGAATGCCCATGTTCCCGTCAACCTTACCCTTAACTTCTGGTCATAATTTTAAAAAGAAATAAAACATTAAAGGTAGAGCTCGGGATTAAAGAAAATAAAAAGTTAGAGCTGAAGCCCCCTCCCAAAGCTCGTTCCTGCACGCCTTTGCCCCTCGTTACGTACCATGCAGGCTTCCCACCTGCATACAGACGCGCTCTGCTTCATCCTACACCCTGCTGTGTGCCTGTGGCTGTGGCTCCAGCCATAACATCCTCGCTGTTGCTTGAAGCACACAGTATGTCGTGTGAATGTGCCACAACCTGGAGACCTGGACTCCTGATAATGGACCCTATTTCCAGGTTTTTGCTTTTTCAGGCAAGGCCTCAGTACACATTCTAGTGCCTGGTTTGCCTCCCAGAAGAGAAGCGTTGCCAGGGTGAAGGACCTTGCCGTGGCTCCCCAATGCAGGAGGCTGATTTAAAAGCCCTGCACAGCCCTGCCCACCAGGGCCCCTCGTGGCCTCGAGTTCTTGCTGAGCTAAATGTCATTCATGCCTCAAGCCCACCAGATGTCTGGAACAATCTACCCCCCTTCTTACTCCTCCTGACTTACCTGGCTGATTCCTGTTTATGCCTAAAGTCCACCGGAAATGCCACTCTGCCAGGAAGTCTCTGGTCCCTAGGCCCCCACCCATCTCCCATCGGGACATTCATCCCCTTTAGGTACTTCTGTTTAATGATTGTCTGCCCTTTAGGTGTGAGCGCCAACAGGGCAGGGCCACTGCTGCCCGTTCACTGCCATACGCCCACAGGTCTGGCCCAGCAGACTTAGGGAGTGAGTGAAAGAATGAACAGAAGGACACATCTTCATTCTTTCCACCCGCACTTTTTTCCTAAGTTAATATTGAAGTATAATTTACATGAATTTTGGCAATCAAGATCTAGAACAATTCCATTTTCCCCCTGGAATTCCCTCATGCCCCTTTGTAGTCAACTCCTGCCTACCCCTAGCAATCACTGATCTGTGTTCTATCCTTATAGTTTTACCTTTTCCAGGATGTCATCTAAATGGTATCATACAAGATGTAATGTAGCCTTTGAGTCTATCACCAGCATCTCAGTTTTGTGCCAAACACTGTGGAAGAAATAGCAATAAATCATGAGGAGATTTACATTGAATGTAGGGGACCGCTATATAAACAAATGCATTTTAATGCAAGTTAATAGCTGCTCTCTTTTCTAACATCAACTTCCAATTGTGTTTCTTAGCACCAACCATGTGGCAGGTTCATTCCTCACTACAACCCTGGCTGCATTTTCAAACAAGCAAACCAGGATGTTCCAAGAAGTGAAAATCATGTTCAAGTTAACACAGCTGGCTAGTAGAGGCAGCTCCCATCCTCAGGTTCAGTGCATTAATGCCAAGCCCCATACTCTTTCTTTTCTACCTTTCCTTAATTATTTTTAAGTGCGTGAAGTGGAACAAAGCCTTGTTCTTTCAAAAAGCATTGTTTTAATTGGAGGGTTCCATTTACTAGTTTTGGGAAAAGAAAAACAAACAGTAGTATTTTTTTCTCTGTTGACTTAACGTTTCTTCTTCTGTGACAAGGGTGAGTCAGACGGACAAGTCCTGTCCTCCCTGCACCAAGGGGCCCGGCCGCCTTGCCCCAGGGGCTGTCGGAGCTTGTCAATGCATTGGGTGTAGTGGTGCCTGCCCTGCCTCCGGAGCTGTGGTGCTTACTAGAAATACTGAGTTGTTGGAAAAGTCATGACATACTTTTTTCTGTTTTTCATTGCAAAAATGAGTCGTGACTTGCCGGACAATTCAATAGCTTTCCAAAGAATGACTTTCCAGCGTGATGCTGGGGTGTGGATTGCTGCCATCTCCAACGGGACCATTTGCTGTTGAATCTGTGCCTATCCAAAACAATAGCCCCGGTTCTGCTTTCTGTGACCTGAGACCACGGTGACATCTGTGTGCACATGTGTCTGTCGGTGAATATTTGTCCCCTAGGAAGCACACTCAGCTTCATGGTGTCTTACATTTTTTGACAGACTGAGTGTGGAGACGCAGACACAGGCGGGCCCAGTACATTTCAAGGCCCTTGTGGGGCTTTGATCTTGGGGGCTCTCCTGTGTCTTTAGCCATGGCCAGGAGCACAGGGGGACACCGGTCACGGATGGTGAGCCCCTCTGTTCTCTCAGGGGCTTTTCATGGCAAAAATGGTGCAACAGCTTGCTGCAAATGCCTGGAAGAAGGAAATGTAATGCCACCCAAGTTATTTGGAGAGCTCTGCCTCGGCCAGCACCTAGAACAAAACAGGGAGAGCACTAGGGCAGCCGCGTGGTGTGGTTAGCCAGGCAGCCATGGTTTTGACCTTGCTGTGGGTTAAAGGACACAAACCTGAGAAGAAATCTGTTTATCATGTGGGGAATTCATGCCATCCTTGACAGTATACAGTGAGCAAGATGGATGATCTGCCAAATTGGTCCCTCGCATGGGTGAATCAGGGCAAATTTACAGTACAATTCCTTTGCTGCTTCAGATACAAAAAATAACATTTGCTGGGTTTTAGATCCAGTTTTCTGATGACCTGGAGATGAGCAGAGAGAAGAAATTTGATTTGTAGGATTCATATTGCCTTAAAGATTTATATGGACCATTTCTGCCGTTACGTCTGTCTCTTTTACATCTTTCACAAACCAGTGTTGTTTTTTAACCTGGTTTTCTAGGTTGAGGACACAGGTTTAGACGCTGGTGGGACTCTGTACCAATCTAGGACAATAAACAGGTTTATCAGTTGAATTGGAGTTGTTTAATTTGGGATATTATCTTTCTAGGTATTTATACACAATGTCCCTTATATTGGAAATACATTTTCCATCCTCTTGGGTTCAGAATAGGTTGTTTTCCTGGCTATGATATGTCTAGCAAAGGGTGTTGCCGTTATATAGCCAATGGTAATTCATTTATAACTTGGTGTTACATTTTGTTTAGTCAGGTACCAAGCATTTTGGAGACCGCCCATGTGTGTTGATGTTCACTGAGTGGCCTGGCCTCTTGAGCTATCATCTCTCTGGGGCCTTAAAGCCCATGTGGGGTCTTGCCATGTGCCGTGTTTAGTGGGGATGCGGGGAGAGAGTGCACCTGGATACCATGCCAGAGCCAGGTTTTACCTTGTGGGCAGAACTGCGGGGCCAAGTCACTCTGCGTCTTCCTCTGTATTTTTCTATATTTGCAAATTTGGAAATGGCCAAAGCCTTTATTCCAGATATCCCAAACCTAGAATGGATGTCGGGTTTTACGGGTGATTCTAACGGAGAGGCCAGAAAGGACCATCCACCAACAGAGCACAGGATGGCGCTTCCCTACCGGGCACCAGCAACAACAGTATAGAGGCCCTTCTAAAGAAAGGAAAGCATGGAGGCCTGACTGCCCACCTGGGCCCGATCTCTTCTGGTGGTGGTGACATCGGGCACCAGACAAACCAATGAATTTGGCTTTCGGAAGCACCTCCTGGAATTGGACAGTCCCCTCCAGGCTGGATGCCATGGAGCTCCCTGGGATCATAGTGACCAGCTGCCTGGGGTCCCGAGACTTAGCCCTGGGCTGCTGGGGGCCAGCAGGGAGCCTTAGTGCTCCTTGTCAAGGGCCCTCACCGTGGTGGCCACATATCATGGACAGCCCTCATTTAAAATTATATGTCCATTTGTTTTGTTCTGGAAATTATAGACAAAGTAAGTAGGCAGGTCACAATCTAGGCAAGATCCTTCTGAATTAATAGAGTTAGGAGAAATCATGACAGTGATAGCACATGATTAATATGAAATTTTTAAAATATTTTTATTAAAGTATAGCTAACATACAATATTCTATTAGTTTCAAGTGTACACCATAGTTATTCAATGTTTATATACCTTAAAAAGTGATCACCAGGATAAAAATATGACATATTTTTTAACAGCATGCCTTATAGTTAGCCTTCAGAAACCTTTTATGTCGACCCCTAATTTTTCTTCTGTTGGTATTATTTTTTACTTTTTAATATCTACAATGAGAGGTTACTCTCAGTCCAGAAAACTCTAAAACAATTCGTGTAGCTCCATAGGCCGCCATACCATGTCCTGGTCGTACAGGGTGTTTTACTCGCCTCCTAGCTAAGGGCAGTGGGTGTCCGTGGTGAAGGCCCGCTCTTCTCAGCCTCGGTTTTCCGTGTGCTTTAATTACAGAAAGCACGCCAAAGACCTCTGCCAGCTGCAGCCCTGCCCCCGAGTCACCAATGAGCTCTAGCGAATCGGTGAAGAGTCTGACGGAACTGGTCCAGCAGCCCTGTCCTCCCATTGAAACAAGTAAGGACGGCAAAGCACCAGAGCCCAGCGACCCGCCCACTTCGGACTCCCAGCCCACCACCCCACTGCCTCTCTCCGGACACTCGGCCCTCAGCATTCAGGAGCTGGTGGCCATGTCTCCAGAGCTGGACACCTATGGCATCACCAAGAGGGTCAAGGAGGTGCTGACCGACAACAACCTCGGTGAGCTCCCTTCCCAGCTGACAAGCCCAGAGGTGCCAGGTCGTTTCCTGTTGAAGGTCTCAGGAAGAACTGGGGGAGCGGCGGGGAGGGAGGGGGTGCTCAAGCTGAGCCAGCCACAGGATTTCGATGTTACTGGCTACCTGTGAGAATACACAGTGTCCCACAGCTGTGAGTAAAGCGGCGCATAGGGGTACCAGAGATGTATGGGGTCAATCCCAGCTGGCTCCCTCCATGGCATCTACACCAGGACCTCTTAGAAGATACGCATTCAGGGTTCCAGCCTACTCAGACCATCCACTCTGACCACCCTGACTGGGGCATGCCCAGTAGGGCACCCCATCCTTGTGGACCCCAGAGCTGGCAGGATTGGCATCAGCACACCAGCCCAGGGTGGCGTAGTGGAAGAGTCCAGCAGACTGGGTTCAGATCCTATCCCTTCTACTTGCAGTGTCTGACACACCGAGCAAGCAACTCTCAGAGCCTCCTAAGTAAAACTAGAATGCCAGTTGGTCTGCCCTGGGGTTGTAAGTAGCAGCAGTTGCTAGGCTGGCAGCTAATGGTCTATCATTGTCACCCATGCTACCTCATGAAGCCGGCTGCATCCCCCAGGCCCTCCACTGGGGGGAGGCTGGCCCCCGCAAAACTGAGCTCACCACCCCTTCCCCCAGGTTTCACACCCAGGCCATTTGCCTCAGAAGTGCCACAGCCTCCCTGATGCTCCGTCTGCGGTGTCTTTCACTGAAGGCTCTGTGGCCGTAAGAAAGCAGGGTGCTTAGTCCTTTCTAACCACTGTGCTCCTGCAGTGTAGCACTGCCTCGGCAGGGTTCTGGTTTAGGCATGCGGAGAATGAAACAGCCAGTCCCCAAACACGTATGTCCTTATTTCCCGGGTGTAAAAGTCAATTAAAGGAGCACTGTTCTCTGCAGTGCCTGTTAAGATGACCCTGAAGTGTTTTTGGACTTCGCCCGGTGCCTTCAGGAGGGATCTTGTGTATGTTTTTCCCAGGGGACGGGGAAAGAAGAGGGTAGGTGGTGAAGTCAGTTCTGAGAAAGTTTGTATAGTAACCTCACAGCATAGGGGTGAGGCCAGCTTGTGTGGTGAGGTTTTCTATCCAAATGCTTGTGCAAAACAGAACTAGAGAAAAAGTAATACCAACTGAGAACATTTTAATTAGGTTCCTTCATAAAAATAATTTAGCTGTTGATTCAAAAATGGCCAAGTTCCATACGCCCATCAGTTACTAAAATGCAGGGATTCCTAGACTCGGGTCATCCCCTATCTTACAGTCTTGTCACAAGTCCAAGGAAGCAGACCTGATACATAACTGCTGCCCGCTCCCATGTAGGGGGTGTCATTTTATGTAAATGCTGAAAATTAGCTAAAGAAAACTCACTTTCAAACACTGAGCTGCAAGAGCACGCTTGTGAGATCACAGACATTGAAGTCTCCCCCTTGGTCTCCCCATCATGTCCCCATTGGCGCTGGAGCTGATGAGGTTCGTGGGCAGCACAGCAAAACCCACTGGCCCGTGGAACCCCGTTTTCAAATGCTGTGAAGCACAGAGCAGTACTCTGAGGGCTGAAGCTTTTCATGCCAGACAGATGACTTACACCTCTTTGAGCAGAAATTTCCAGAAAGCTCCATAGCAGTCATCCTGGCCATAGAGATAGAAGCAGTCTTCAGGTTTACTCTCACTTGTCTTAGCTGCTCCAGAAAAGGAGCCACCTCCGCTACTGCGGTCTCTGGGGGGAGTAATGGATACAGAGTGGGCCCAATTATAGCTGAATTAAGCAGCAAAGATGACCCTTAGTTGAGACTCAAGCATCCTCATAATCTTTGGCCTGAGATCTTGGGGTGTTTATGTGTTAATCTCTTGAAATTCTATGCAGAATGCGTACATGCTCATTCCATCAGGTGAAGGTCTATAGCTTTCCTGAGGTTCTCAAATGGGCCTGTGGCCCAGCAACGATTGAGAGCCACTGCTATGAAACTTCTAGAAGTAATACAAATAATTTCCCAAGAGTAATCAGTTGATTTCCCCCCATACAACTAGGTGGGTCAAGCAAATAATAACTAGCTGTTCGTGTATATCACTTTCCTGAACATAGCAACTCCTCGGAATGAAATGAGATTTGTTTGCCAGATTAGAATTAGGTAAAATTTATTTTAAACAACCACAACAAAAAATGGGTAAGAACTTGGGACATGTAGGCTAAACTACGAGTTTAAAAAGCAGAGAAACAAGTTTATAAAATCAGTGAATGGATCTCTAGGTTAAAATGAGTAATACAAAAAAAAAAAACACCAAAAAACATGATTTCTCAAATCCAAAGTTTTCCATGCTGTACACTTTATTTGGAGTCCCGCATTTTACACTCCAATGGTGTACACTCAAATGGTGGCACTCTACCATTTTCTCACAGCTACCCCATAGCACAGGTGATGGTGTTTCCCTCTCACAGATGGAGGACGGGAGGCATGGAGGGAATAAGCCAGTCATCCAGTCACCTCTGTCCGGGTATCATGTTGCACGCGCTTTATGCTACCAGGCACTGGCCTCCCTGCTCTCCATCTCCAATTCTGCTTGATGAGTCCTGTCCATTTCGCTTCTCCCACCAGGTCGTTCAGCATGTGCCTGATTCTCATTTGAACCTGTAAAAGCGGTGGCCCCTTTTAACCTGCAGCTGAATGGCTCTCAGAGAAGAGAACGTTTCCTTTTCAGCCTCTGAGGAGCATGCTGCTGTGCTCTCGAGTGAAATGCCCCCTGATCCGCCTGGGGGGCAGGCTGCTCACCACGGCCTCGAGCTTTGAGCTCCAGTCAGTAGAGACAGCTTAGACTGTGGGAACAGACTTTAGAATTGGGAATGGACTGCTTTTCAGAAAAACAGAGCTCAGGAGCTCTTACTCCTTCTCTTCCCTGCTGTGACCTTGGGTCAAGTGGCCTCTTTGCTCCGCCAGACCTGATAACCTTGCAAAGCGTGAAAGGAGCTGGTGCAGACAGACGGCTCTGTGGTTTGAGGTTGGGCAAGAGAGGTCTGTCTCCCTGTGTGCTACTTAACCTCCTGAGCCTGGAGTTGGGATTCACCACCTCCGATAAATGCGGCAGGTGTTATCATCCAGGCCTCGGGTCATTCAAAGCCTGAGGACTTTCTGAGGGAATGTTCTGTCAGCAGATTGCAAGAGTCAGACTGACTCAGTCACCAGTGGAGTCTCCCCGAGTCTGGCTGACGAAGAACTTCTGCAGAGCGCTCCCTCCAAGCCGGGACCCAGCACCAGACTCTGGGCCTTCAGACCCCATGTCTGACCTGAACCTTGACACAGACGTATCCTTCCAGATCCCTGGGTCTCAGTGTTGACACCTCTCTCGGTCCTGTTTTCTCTCTAGGCCAGCGCTTATTTGGGGAGACCATCCTAGGGCTCACCCAAGGCTCTGTCTCCGACCTCCTTGCTCGCCCCAAACCCTGGCACAAGCTCAGTCTCAAAGGACGGGAACCCTTTGTCCGAATGCAGCTATGGCTGAATGATCCCAACAACGTGGAGAAGCTGATGGACATGAAACGGATGGAAAAGAAAGGTAACCAACTGCCCCAGCTGTTTCTTTTAAAGCCTTCAGAGCTGATGAGGGACATCGATGTGTGACCAAGGGGCTGTCAGGCAGGGCATGAGTGCCTCAGAGGACTGGAAAGATTTGTGTCTCTTTCTGCCTAGCAGCCTGAACCCAAGGACATTTTGGCATTGAGGAATACTGACAATTCCTCATAGCCACCCCAGTGGTCAGTGTCCCCTTTTTCTTCTTTCAGGAGAGTAAAGCCACCAAGAAATGAGCACCCCAGCTTGGTGGTGGCTTGTATTTGTTGTTTTTTGTCTTGTTGGGGAGTGGGCTATTGTAACATTTATTATGCAGGTGTCACATGCCAGGGGCTTCCATATATTTTCCTATCAAAGAGATCACTAATAAATGCATCTGTGGACAAGGAGGCTCAGATTCAGAGAAGTTGGGTGGCTCCATTAAGGCCACCCAGCCTGGAAAATGGCAAAGCAAATTTCTGCCAGAGCTGCTCTCTCTCTTGCTGGGACTTTATAGTCTCAAGGGCTGTAGAGGATGTGGCCTCCTGGAGGGTTCAGTGCAGCTCTTTTCTCCAGTGCCTCTGGAACTCTCTCGAACGTTGGTTGGCATTCTCCATGTACCCTGGAGGCTCCCACACAGGAGAAATCCTAAAGGATTTCCTGGGTGGTAGAAAGTAATGCCTCCTCCTTCTTGTGCTTTACTCTCCTACACGCCGCTTCTCATAAGTGCGTCCTCCTCTCAGAGCTGACAGTCCCGGGCCACTCCAAGGCTGAATCCGAATCCCTATGTGGAGATCTGGCACCAGCTGCCCGTCTGGCCATAAGGGCTGCAACTACCCTCCTAAAAATCAGCCTTTGCAGAGGAGCCCAGCTAGAAAGTGGGTACGACGGCTACCCTTGCGCGTCTGAGCCCAGGCTGTTGTCCTCTGAATTCAGAGGCTGTTTACAGCCCGCCAAGTGTCACTGTTCTCACCCAGACAGGGAAAGGGCCAGAGCTCCACGGAGCGAGAGCCTCTGATGCCTCCCCCAAGGAGCTCGTGGGACTGGCTCGTCTATCACAATAGACACTTCCTAGTCGCCAGGCACTGTGCTGAGACTTCACCTAATCCACACAGCTCCATCCAACGTAGATGTCATTATCCGGGAAAGATGAGGCTCTGGCCTTATGAAACGTACCTGATTCCAAGAGCTGGCCTAAGTCAGGAGCAGGAGTCCAGACTCGGAGCTGTCAGGTCCAAAGCCGGTGCTCTCAGAGATGTGTTCAGTGCCCCAAGCTGAGCGCCTGGGACCATGTGCCCCGGCAGCGGCCTACCACCCCATCTGGGGCCCTCCAGCGGGCTCCAGCCTGCCCTCAGATGTCTAGACCGAGGCTCTGACACAGGCCACAGCCTTTCAGGCAGCTCCAGGGGCCTGGTGCCACAGTACCCCCCCGCAAAGGTTTTTTCTGTTTTTTGTTTTTTTGGGTTTTTTTGAGGGCAGTGTCACTGGCCCTTATATGTGGGACCGAACCAGGGCCGCTGACTTCCCAGGCCAGCGCTTAACCATGGTTTTTAACTTTTTATTATGGAAAATTTCAAACATGAAAACAGAAAGAATGGTATCATGAACTCAATATACCCAACACTGGGTTTCAACAATTATCAGTGCTCACCTAAGCAAATTGAAAGTTGCCTGCATTCAGTCCAATGGCAATGGCCTCCTCCCTTGAGCTTGCTGAGTGCCAGGGAGCTCCTTCCTGGTGGCAGCTCTGACCAGCCAGGCCAGCCCTCCTAAGCAGCCTCCTAAGCAGCCTCCTGTTGCTGCAGACACCAGGAGAGGGGTGAGCCCTAGTTCTGCCACCCCCTGACATGTTTCTCCTGGGCCAGCCAGTGGAAAAGGACCTCAACCCCTGGAAATAGAGGTTCTGGGGCTTCCTAGGCCTCCACTCCTCTTTCCTCATGGCCTCCAGGCGCCATCTTGTGTTACAAAAGAGTCATTGTTTCAGTGGCGTCCAGGCCCCTGCTCACATCCCAAGGTCCCTAAGCATCTGTGGCCCCACTGTCTTCTCTGCTCACTAGAGGAGCCTTCACCAGTCCCAGCGGGAGACCAAGGCACCTGACCAGGCAGTGACCTGGAGCGCAGTTCCCTGTGATCTCCGTAGACTCCTGGTCATCCGCCCACCAGGAGGGGGCTGCCTGGACAGACCAGGCCCGTTTCTTTCTGGCCTCTTAAGTCTATTGTAATAATTTGGGGGCAGAATATTGGGTTTCTCATTTGCTTCCTAGTTCTAATCATAAAACGGCAAGTTTAACTCCCCAGCCTAAGTTTCCACATCTCTAAAATGAGGATAATCATGGTGACTTTTTCAGGTTGTGACAATTAGAAAGAATGTACCTAGTATAATAACCAGCGCACATAAGCACTCAGTAAATGATGGTTATTAAAATAATTTGTAGTCCTTTAAAATCCATGAAAATAAATTGTGCTCCCACCAGTCTAGCCTAGGTTAGAACTTCTGTGCCAGGTGATCCAGGCTGTAGGGTCCACATGTACACAGGGCTTCCTTCTCTTCCGTAAGCTTCTCCTGTTAAGAGTGAACCCTTGTATTGCTCCCCTCCCTTCCTTTCTTCTTTTCTTTTTTGTAAACCTTCCTTCTCTACCCTAGTGCCTTCTGCTTTTTGTTTCCTTCAGGAGATGGCCCTTGAACCAGCCTGTGCACACACTCACAAGCACCTGGACACGCACACGCATAGCCTTTGCTAGCTCATGGGCTGGGCTCCTCCCCCTGGAGGTACAGATGTGCCCTGACAGCCTGTAGTCTCCTCCTGTGACACCTGAGAATCTCATGTCAGTGCTGCTAAAGCGTGTCCCTGGCCTTCTGTGCTCCCACAGACACATTGTCAGGGCCTGCTCCCACACCATGGCCAGACAGAGCCAGGGGCCTGGCTACCGTCAGGCAGGGCAGGCAGCGCTCTCCAGGCCAGACTTAGATCCGACCTGCGCTCTGCCATTCCCACCTGTGTGACCTCAGGCCGACCATTCGGCCTCTCTAAGCCTCAGGTTCTCCATCTGTACCACGGCGTGATAACAGTCTCTGCCAGTGCGTAACTCTGAGGATTAATAATAAAACGACAGCTGCTGCTGCCGTTCTTACTGCCACATGCCATTTGAATTAAATAATATTTCTCATCTTCCATCAGTTTGAAGAAGTTATAAAGAATTTTCAGACCATATTCCAAACTAGTCCACTAGAAGGATCAACTATGAGTGATTCATTTGCTCAGGAAGTCTGAATGGTTTTAAACTTGAAGCATACATATTGGTGATTGGTGACACGGGGCAACAAGAGGAGCAGATAAAGCACAAACAGCACTGACACGACAGAGAGAGCTTAAAACCCGGGGATCACCTCCCGTTGACATCGCAGTCCACTCAGCACATCCCCTAGTGACAGTCACACAACGACTCCCTGAGCCTTATCGGAGCCTGCCCACTCCCCACCGCTCCTCCTAACTCGCATTCCACAGTAAAAACACACGTTAACAGCACATGTATTCCCTTGTCCCCAGCTTCTGTGCTGCTTGGCTCCCTCCTGCTGCCCCTTCCAGGGCAAGCCACGTGTTTCCCCAAGCTCTGAGCCACTTCTCCACTCCTGGGGCAGCCCCTGCCTCCTGGAAGCTCGTTCCAGTAGGCTTTACTTGAAGTCCCCTTCTCATCTCCATCATCTGACAGCCTCTCACTCTCCATATTTTCTCAAGCCTGTGTTCTCTGTGTCACTGTCCCGTCCATGCCCACATCCTGCCTCATCCAGGGAGATTTTTATTGCCCATCTGACCCGCCAGCACCTGGGCCTCAAGTGCTTCGACCACCTCAACCCTTGGATGTTCCCCAGATCTTGTTAACACACAACTACTCTACCTCTCAAAGCCTACATTCAGGTGCCCCACTCCGTTTGCCCTCTGCTGCCTTTGTCTCCTTCCACAGCCATGCCAGACTCCATGATCCATCACTTTATTACTCTTCTGGCCATGACATGCGATCTCTCCCACCTTTCCATTCCTCATCCCGCTGCAAATCCCAACCTTGGGTTAGTACCCTGCAGTTTTTCCCCCATCCTTCTTGTCATCTGGGACCTGCTGGAGAAGATCCCCTTCATGGTTGGTGCCACTCCAGCTTCAGTGGGTGCCTCTCCACCCCAGCCATCCCTTCCTCCATCCCCCACCAGTTTCCCACGACTCCACCACCGTCAAGACGCCTTTCCCATCATTTCAGATCACCTTTCCCCCTGCCTTCCTACTTCACAAAGAAAACAAAGGCCATCAGCTTTCCCTACTCAGCCCCCATAAACTTGCCTGTGCCCCCAGGGATCACCTTCTCTCACCTCTATCACCAGCTGTCATCTCTCTCCCTCAGCTTAGAAATGTTGTCAGCTCTCACTCACCTGTAAAGACCCATCGTACCCTTCTAGAAGCCATCCTGTCGCTTGTTTTTCTTTTATAGTTCCGCATCTTAAAATAGTACTTCGTGCTCACAGCTTTCACTTCCTCACCCTCACTCACTGTTGGGCCCACCACAGCCCTGCGCCTGCTCCCACAGTGCCACTGTACCTGCCCGCCCAGGTCTAAGGTTAGCTCCTAATCACTGGGCCCAGAGGACATCCTGGGTCCTTCACACTCTCCTTTCCCAGCATTGACGTGATTGACCATCAGGCGACAGTCATCCCTCCATCACACCATTCTCTCCGGGGTTTCCTCCCAGCAGTTTCCCTCATGGCTGCTTCCTGGGAGTATCCTCAGCACGTGGCTGTTTCCCAGGCGTTCATCCTCGGCCCTTTTCTGTCTCATCGGTGCCATTGACTTCAACTACAATTTATATTCTAGTGGTTCCAAATTCCTCTCTCTAGACCAGACTATTCTTCTGAGCTTAGTACCTGTCTCTCCAACTTCTCATAGAGCATCTCAATGTGGATGACCCAGACACCCATCAGACTCCACATTTCCAAGACAAACCATCCTCTTCTCCCTTTAACTCACTCCTTCCGTGGTGCCCAACCCAAAGACAGCACCACACATCTCGTCTCCCACTCTCCCACGCCTGAGACCGAGAGCCATCCTCGGCTCCCTTCTCCCTCGTCCCTCACTGAGTCAGTCACCAAGTCCTGTCAGCTCTACCCCTTAATGTCTCCACAGTCTGTCTGCTTTTCTTCAGCCACGTCACCACTGTCTCGGTTCATATCTTGATCATTCTTTCCTTGCAATTCTCCCTCCAAACTATAGCCGGAACAGCCTTTCAAAAACATTGTTAATCATATCATTCCCTTAATGAAAATCTTTCTATGTCTTCCCATTACCTTCAAGGTAAAGTCCAGACTTGCCCTGCCCATCTCTCCAGCCTCATGTCCAACAGTTCCTCCCATGGCACATCGCTCCATGCACACAAACCCAACACACTTTCACCATGCTATAGTGTGACTGTCTTTGCACATGCTGTTCCCACTTTCTGAATCAACCTCCTACCATCTTCTACCTCATCACCTATTCTGATTAATCCCTCCTTGTCCTTCAACATGCAGTTTAAACATCTTCCCTCCTTGGAAGCCTCCCCTTACCCCCTCATGCCTCCCAACTGGAGTCATCTATCTGTACACTTCTGTATCCCCCACTGAACTGTGGGTCAGGCAGGGACAGGCAGGACCTCACATTATAACAGAGCAGGTCCTTAGTGAGTGTTGGAGTTCAGAATGGTTCTAGTCCAAATGTTTCAAAACACTCTTGGAAGAGCAGGGCAGAACAGCTTGGTGCTACAGTCTGCACAAAAGGAATCCCGAGCCAGTGCTGTACCATGTACTGTGGGGGTCGGGCGCGGGTGCACCTCACAGCTGGGCCTGCCCCTCAGTCTGACTTCTCGCCCTTCCTCAGCCTATATGAAGCGGCGGCACAGCTCGGTCAGCGACAGCCAACCCTGTGAGCCCCCATCCGTTGGCATTGACTACAGCCAAGGCGCCAGCCCCCAGCCCCAGCACCAGCTGAAGAAACCCCGCGTCGTGCTGGCTCCTGAAGAGAAAGAAGCTCTGAAACGAGCATATCAGCAAAAGCCATACCCGTCACCAAAAACCATCGAAGAACTCGCCACCCAGCTCAACTTGAAAACCAGCACTGTCATCAACTGGTTCCACAATTACAGGTACGGTCCTGCTCTCGGCCCAGTAGGTCACGGCTCCGAGAGAACACACTGTCAGCCCTTGGGAAGAGGCTGATCTGTACCACAGAGTAGCCATTAATGGTGCTCTGGGGACTTGGCCCTGACCTCAGTTCTCAATGGTTTGGTCAGTTAGATGGCTTTTTGTGTTGTTTTATTGGAGCTTTTAACTCCAAAGATGTAGGGTCATGTAGTTAAGGACAGTCCACATCTATGACTAGAAAAAAAATTTCCTCTCAGTTATATCATTTAATAAGGGAGAATGTAGGTGTTCATGGTTCCATAGTAGTTAATGTGTCTTAGTGATTTTTAGATGCTTTCTCGGGGTCTTTTACAGTATTGTTTTCCAAATTAGTTTGATTCATTTTATAATTAAATAAATTAAGTAGTGTAAAACCCTTTCTTTTGGGAAAGTACATGAGTTAATGAAGATTTATTGAGCATCTACTAGATCTCTAGACACTGAGCTAAGTGTTTTAAACAATGCTATATCACTTGATCCTCACAACTATATAAAGGCTATAGTATTATCTGCATTCTACAGATAAAAAAAAAATAAAACTCAGGGGGGATGGATAACTTACCTGAGCAGGGAAGGGCTGAGCACTCTCCTTATAGAACAAAGTAAACTGAGGTGACATTTGAATTAGATAATGGACATTCATTGAAAGCTTTAACTAAGACTCCCTACCTCTGGAAACCAAGAATTTCCAGTGGCCTGATGGAAATTTCTACTTGTTTCATTCCTTGTAGGGGGCCATCTTGATTACAAGTTCTCATCAGAACATCACTTTCTCTAGAGCTCAATAAAACGAGTGTGTAGGTGCCCCTGGTTATACCAGGGTGACAAGTACACTTCTGTAGCCTGTGCAGGTGGGGCCCTCACAGTTACTCACCTGAAACAAGTGGCAGGCAGTAGAAGAGCATAAGACAGTCAGAGGCTCGAGGGAGGACTTGTGTCTCTAACTGGGCCCTGCCTCCTCTGATAAGTTTCACTGGAGTTGGTAAAGGGTCTCATAAACCTCCCAGGTTATGAAATATTGGAAAATATTTAAATATTATATGGGAACCAAAATAGCACCTTTACTGCTGATAAAGACTAAGTCAGCGATGTACGAAGTGTGATCAAACAATACAGTGAATGTTTAAATTTAAAAAAAAATTTGTTACAGTAAGACACATTGCTATTAGTCCCCCTCAAAATATTCCCCCTCACTTCAGACACACTTATCTCATTGTTCTTGCCACTTTCTGAAGAAGTTCTAGAAGTCCTCTTTTGTGAGTGTCCTTGGTTGCACTATTGTGGCTGCCTCGATGTCCTGAATCATTTTGACTTTGGGGAAGATCCAGGAGTTGCACGGTGCCAGAGCCGGTGAATAAGGTGGATGAGGACATGCCATAATGGTTTTATTTGACAAAAATTGCTATACCAGAAGCAATGTGTGACACGGAGCATTGTCATGATAGAGGATGATTTACAGCACACTTTAAAACACACCTTCTCTCAACCATAGCTCACATCCCACGGACTGCACCACACAAGCTGAAACTTGTCACACACTGTTACTAAGTTTCCACACACCACTTCCCATATTAATATCCCTGCCTTTCCAAGTTGGATGGCACTCAACAGCAGCATTCACCATATTTTTTTTATCACAATGGAAAGGCTCTGTGTCACACATCACTTCTGGTACAGCAATTTCTGTCAAATAAAAGCATTGTCTCCTCATCCACCTTATTCACCGGATCTGGCACCATGCAACTTCTGGCTCTTCCCCAAAGTCAAAAAGGCCCTAAAAGGTAAACGTTTTGAATCAGTTGAGGACATTGAGGCAGCCACAACAGAGCAACTAAAGACACAAAAGAGGACTTCCAGAACTGCCTCAGAAAGTGGCAAGAACGACAGGATAAGTGTGTTTGAAGCGAGGGGGAGTATTTTGAGAGGGATTAATGGCAATGTGTCTTTTACTGTAAGAAATTTATTTTTATTTAAACATTCACCATACGTTTTTATCGCACCTCATCGCTTAGTATGAGAGCCAAACAGACCTGCTACCTAACCCCTAAAACGAGGCAAATGTATCTGTCATGGCAGCTGACCCCAGGCTGGCCTCCCCCTGTGTGGGCTGGCTCCCATGAGGACAAAGGAAGTGTATGAGTGGAGCACAACAAGCTTATTCATCCTAAATTTACCAATCAGATAAAAACAGAGGCAAATCGAGACCAACAGTTACAATGGAGCTCGTTCCCTTTACATGGCAGGAAATTTCAATAGTAGTAAACAAGTGAGATGAAGGAGAGTGACTGGGAATATGGGCAGAGGTCCACCACAGCTTCTCCTGGCCAGGTGTTATGTCACCCCATTTTCACTGTCTAGACCTAAAGGTGCATTTGAATATGTACCCAAGTCTGCTGCAAGTTAGGTCCATTTAAATGCAAGTATTATAACTCTGGACAGGAGTGCGTAAAGCTGTAGATTACTAAATATCTAGGTAAAGATGCTACTAATTATACAAAATATCTCCAAAACCATTTCCCCTGGCCTGGGTAGGGCCACTTTTTTTCCCACATTTTCCTTCAGTTCTCAGTTGAGTGTCAGTTTCTCAGCTGCTGTCACTCATCTTGCTGTCCTCCTGACAGCCATGGTATTGCTTCTCACATGATGGTCAGCTGGTCATTGTGAAGATGCCTTATCATGCATTTAACATAAGCAAATTCAGAGAAGGGGAAGAGAGGAACAACAGCAATAGAGGCTCAAAGCTTAGTAAATGAGCTGAGATCTAGATCTAGAGTAGATGTTCCATAAATGCTTTCTTTCAAAAATAACTCCGCAACAAAGCAGGCTGGGCTAAGTCCAGTGGGAGAGCCCAGGGCAGAGAGAGATTAGTTTCAGCTGCAGAGATCTGGAAAAATATACTAGGAGGTATGAGATGTGCAGGGTCTTAAAAGAAGAGCTGAACTAGAGAAGAACTTTATAAGTCACAAAATGGATCGGATAAGAATTGAGCACCTTTAATAAATAAATAAATAGGACAGCAACTTGTCTGTTCCCCTTCCCTGATTCCCCAATGTTGTCCCCCTCCCCCAGTTCCCCAATAAAAATCTTTAAAAATAAAAATAAAGAATTGAGGGCCGGCCGAGTGGTGCGGTGGTTAAGCGCTGGTTTGGGAAGCCAGCGGCCCCGGTTCGGTCCCACATGTGAGGGCCAGTGACACTGCCCTCAAAAAAAAAAAAAAGAATTGAACACCAGCTCATTCCGAATTGGCATGAAGCCCAAAGAACTGAAGTCGTATGCCTCAAGTCACCCAGGAGGTCAAGTGCAGAATGGAGATTCGAACGGAGAGTACTCTCTCCCTGGCTGTAGCTCTTCCATTAAAAGCTTAGTACAGGCCAACTTACCATGCTGGACCGCACAGAGCTTTATACAGGGACAGGCACACAGAGTACTCAGCACACATCCCTGAATGTGTGTAATTCCTAAGCGAGAAAGCAGTTTCTTAAACATTCGTTCTGTAGGAGTTAAACAGGAGACATTGATTGTATTTACTCCTGCCCCACTGGAACCCTCAGGGAATAAAGCTTGAGTCAATTTTTGCCCCCGTCAAAAAACTACAACTTCCCCTTATCCTTTCACCCTAAGGAAATTAGAAGTATCTTAGAGTGACCCCTTACCTGGGAATGCTGCCAGGAATGCCTGAACAACATACCACAGGAGGCCTGGTCTACACCTGGAAAAACAGGTCCACCCAGGAGAAACTCTTCCAAGCCCTAAAAACCATGGCCACCTGTGAACCTAGCATGATTGGTCTGAAAACCAGATCTGCTCCTGGGTCTTTCTAGCCCAGGGGTTGGCAAACTGTGGTTCGCAAGCCATACACACAGCTCTTTGGGTATGTTCCGTCTCAAAAGTTTGCTGACCCCTGGAAGAGCCAATCCTGTCCCTCACAACAATTCAAAAATGATTCAAGAGCCATAAATATATTTTTACATAGTCACCATTATGTGACTAATACCCTTTAAAATTTTTATAAATGAAACTATGATAGTTTTATTTTCATTTTCAATTTTACTTCAAAGCCTGCTGCTTGCAAGCCGCAGTTTGCTGACCCCTGGTGGCTCTTCTGTCTCAAAAGTTTGCCAGCCCCTGTTCTAGACCAAAAGATAATATTCCTCATAGACATGGAGACAAATCTAAGCTAAGAAGGATGATGTCTCATGTCTATTGAGCACATAGTATGTGCCAGGCACTGAGCCAAGAGCTTTATAGATGTGTTATCGCATTAGATCCTCCAGTCAGCAGTCGAGTACAGTGCTGCCAGCCCCATTTTACAGAGAAAGGTTAGACACGTTAACCACGTTGGTGAGGGTGGCAGCCTGAATCCCACGCCCCAGGCATGAAGTTGTCCCTTCCCTCCCCCAGCCCTTCTACCTCACCTTAGCGCTTGTAACAGATTCTGTCATTCAAAAGGCAGCTGCATGGTGAGAATAGTTACTTTTTTGTTGTTTGATCTGCTTGTGTCCTATAATACATAAACATTTTATATAATCTTCACATCTCTGCAAAGATAAATTTTTTAGATGAGAAAACTGAAGCTCAAAAAGGTTAAGGACACTATCCAAGTTGCTGAGGTAGTAAGTGACAAAGCCCGACTTCAAACCCAGGTTTGCTGGTTCCAAAAAGCCTGTGCTCTGTTCTGGGCCAGTCAGTCCCTGGGAATCAGAGTTAGCGCTTGGTGGCCCGTGGCCTGGCTAGGACCAAACCTCAGCTGCCCAGACAGGGTGGGATAGGATTGGGTATTCACCCCAACTGGCATTTTCGGCTGCCAAGGGGCTTGAAAGCCAGTAAAGAGTAGGTTTACCCTCCCAACAAAATGCCCAGGAACCTGTTGACAAGAACTGCCATTTCACAGGTTCCCACAGTAGCCCCAGGGAAGGAGGAAAGTCTTCTGATACTCCTGGGAACTTGTAAGGGGTTTCAGGACCTCACTCTGCAACTTAGACTCAGAAATCTTCAGGACAAGTCCGTGTCCACCCTCTGCAGGGAGCTAATAACTGTAGCAGATAACACCCCCAAGTTCTGAAGTACTGGACTACGCTACAGCCAGATTCGCCTGGGCTCCAACACTTCCCACACCCAGCACAGGACCTGCTATACAGTAGGGTCTCAAAAACACATTACCTTCATTGAGTTATGTGAGCTGCAGAAACTATTTTCATGCGTGCCCAACCCAAGAGCTTCCTGCAGGACACTGGGCTTGGGGCCAGTTTACCTGGAGATGCTTTTCCACTAACAGTTGGCTTTTTCAACTCTGGAATAAACACCTAGAGAGACTTCTGGTTGAGCCTAGTACTGTCAGCATTATGGGAGGAGAAAGTGGTGCAAAAAGACTTAACAAGCGTCCTTTCATGATGTCGCCCAGGGCTCCAAAACAGCGAAGGCTAGCGCCCCAGGGATTCCCTTCCGACCCAGCAAAGCATCGGCGCACGTGTTTCACTGTCAGCTGCACTCAGCCTGACTAAAACACGCTGGATGTGTTGGAGCCCATATCTGGTCTCCTTCCTGCCTGATCAAAAGTGACTCTTCCTGGTCCTCTCCTTTCAAAGGAGGAAATTAATTGAAACATAATTTGATGGAATCCCACCTCAGCCTGGCCCAGAGCTGGACACTGAAGATTTCCCTTTGGGTACTAATAATTGGTTCTCTGTCATGACGTCCTGATGAGGAAACCGTGGTTATCATTCATCATGCATTTCCCTTTAAGTCGGCCAGCATCGATTACTGTGGACCAGTAAGCAGCACGCTAGGCCTGGGGTGTGCGAAGAGTGCATGGGACCTGGCCTACTTGGAGGCGGATGGGGTGGAAATGGAGGCAAGGGCGCCTTAGATGCGGAACGCTGGCACTCTATCTTAGTGGAGAGAGGGGCTGGTCTTCCAGCCAAGTCGGAGAAGCAGCGGGGCCCTGCCCGGGCTCCTGGCGGGGCTGCGAGCCAGCGACTCGGCCAGGCGCCCCGGCGCTCCCGCTCCGCCCTGGGGGTGCCAGGGCCTTGGGGGCCTGCAGGTTGGTGGGGTGCGAGACGCAGGGCGCATGGGGGGCACGGGGACGGCAGGAGCCCCGCGCCCGCCGCGCGCCGCAGCCGCCTCATGGCGCCCTCCCTGTTGTGTCTCGTAGGTCTCGGATCCGCAGAGAACTGTTCATTGAGGAGATTCAGGCCGGCAGCCAGGGCCAGGCCGGCGCCAGCGACTCCCCCACGGCCCGCAGCAGCCGGCCGGCGCCCAGCTCCGAGGGCGACAGCTGCGACGGCGTGGAGGCCGCCGAGGGGCCCGGCGCCGGGGACACCGAGGAGCCCGGCGGCCCCGCGGCCGCCACCAAGTCTCAGGGAGGGCCGGCCGAGGCGGCCCCGGAGGAGCGGCAGGAGGCGCCGCGGCCAGCGGAGAGCACGCAGCCGCCGCCCCTGGGGGCCGTGGCCCCGGACCACGCCGACGACGAGGGCCGGCCGCGGGCGCCGCCGCCGCCGCCACTGCCCGAGGGCCCCGCGGACGGCCCGCGGCCCACGCCAAACGCCGCCGCCGCGCCCGCGCCCAGGGAGGACGCCGCTACCTCAGCCGCCCGCAGTTCCGCTTTGCCAAGCACCAGCGCGCCCGCCGCCGCCCGCAGGCCCGGCTCCCTGCACAGCCTCTTCGGCCTCCCCGAGGCGGCGGCCGCCAGGGACCCGCGAGACAACCCCTTGAGGAAGAAGAAGGCCGCCAACTTGAACAGCATCATCCACCGCCTGGAGAAGGCCGCCAGCCGGGAGGAGCCCATCGAATGGGAGTTCTGAGGGGCGCCGCCCGCCCAGCTGGCGGAGCCGGGCCGAGCCGGGCCGAGCCGGGGCGGGGGGCGGGGCCGACCCCGCGGCCTGGACCGTGTTGCGCACTTAACCGCCCTGCGGGCCACAGGGCAAAATCGCCATAGGCCAAGGTGCATATAGAAAACAAAGGAGCATTAAGCCCAATCTATGTCGTGTTTTCAAGGAAGAAAACGGAAATGTGTAGTCGAGCTTTTTTGTACCCTGAAGTGTTTTTTTTATTGCCCTAAGTGATTTCCACAGGTTCTGGAATAACTCTTACAGCTTTGCCTTGCGCCCTCCTCTTTCGTGTGGGCTTTAAAAAAAAAAAAAAAAATCAAACCCACATATTAAAAGGGGGCTTTTTATCTGCCATCTAATGGCTTCAGAGCGATAATACACTATTATCTTCTTAAACCAGGAAAGGGGGGGGGATTTTTCAGAAAAAATTAAAAAAGAAAGTTTTTGTAGCTGTTCAGTTGCCACTAAGAGATTGCACAGTCAAACCGACTCTAAACACACTAGTTTGGATTCCTAAATATTTTCAAGAAAAGAAATCGTCTCGTTTGAAACTTTGAATTAAAATAAAACACATTTACTCCACATATTTTTTAACAAAAAGAAAAGTCACATCAGGAAAATATCTGATTTTGTGGTAGCTGACGTAGTGTTTTCTTGTACGTGAATAGAATCCTGACATGTAGTGCACATTGATCCATAGCTTTAACTGACTCTGGGCTTTTGCTGGCCAGGGTCTGTTTAATACACTCCATTCTAGGCCAAATCAGGACAAAAAAGAAAAGATCCGAATCTAGGTATTTTATAATCTGCTTTTTAACCTCTAACCGCAGAGCACGCTGATCAGACCTCATATCTAGGAGGTTTAGGAGACAAGTTAGAACTGTAGCATGTACCCATTCATTTTGTTTAATTTATGGTGTCTGCGTCTGTGTTAGTGAGTCTGCACATGTGCGAGCATTTAAAGAAAGGAGGAAAGAGTAGGCCTCTAAGAGCACAGCAAACAGCTCTGGGGCCCCACGGGGCCCACCCTCTTAGGCAGCAGTCTTTCCTTGGCACAGAAGGCACCACACCTCACACCACTCTCCCGGGCGCCTGATGGACTGAGCCCCACCAGGGGACGCCTCTCCCTGGGCCTGGGCAGGGCTCGAGAGCACTCTCTCTTTCCCTTTCTTCCCACCACAAGCACTGATGACTGTTGACGTCGTGGGAAGCCTCCTTCCCTGCAGAAGAGAGAACGTGGCAGTCTGGGCACTGCTCCCACCCCTGTAGAGACGGCCCAAACTCACACCAAAACGTTGATGCTCTTCACTTCCAGACCAGACTATTGGCCCTCCCTTCATTCTGCCTCTTGGAACATTTTTTTATGCAGTCTTTTACTTAGTCTTTTAGGGCAGTCTGAGTACAAATCAAAAGTCTAACTTGTCTCTGATTCCTCCTGTTGTCTATGTGTATATGCGTGAGAATAGAGGTGGATGAGAGCGTGCGTGTGTGCGTGTGTGCAATTTTATACGTCTGTGTATTTTCTTAAGTACCTGTGCACACATAGAGTGCATTACTGCCACCTTTTTTCAATAAGCTGTTTTATCAGTTATGGCTTCTACAAGTTTGCTAATTTAGACTCCTTTATTGCCATATCTTTAAACTAACAATAGATGATTTCGGTATATATATATATTTTTTTTTGCTTATTTATAGGTGCTGTATTTTATTATCTGATTGTTAGGAAGGGATGAAAGGGGCAAATATTCTTTAGAGGGATAGACTGCCGGCAGTATTGGGTATAATTTACAAGATGTAGTTGTCATACTGTATATTACTGATTGAAAACTTTTTGACCGTATTGTGTATCATTGAAACCTTTGTCTTAGGTCAACATCTTTGGATGACATTTTAATGGTGCATTCATTATTTCTTAAGTTTAATTAATATTATCTTTTTTGATTTGGGGGGTGGGAGGGAGTTATAATTTTAGAGGTATGCTCCCGCTATTACACCTCAGTGTGCTTGTATTAATTAACTTGTAGGACTTTTGACTGTAAGATGTGAAACCACATTTCTTGCATGACGTTTTAGAAATTATATATTTCATTTACAGTCTTTTAACCTGCAACTGCAGCACTTAGTTCAAGTTTTCACAAATTTAAGAGTCACTACACTAAAGACAATGCCTTTTCATGAATAAGAAGTTTTCAGAAGGCTCTAGGAGGCTGAGAGGCAGGCCATTTGTTCTTCTGATGGTTGCATCATTTCTGAACTTGAAATCTGGTTCAGTGAGAAGAGAATTCAAGATGGAGGAGCTTAAGGGGAAACCGATTAACATCTGGCTCAATTCAGGTACTTAAGAAGAGCGAGTTTGCATTAGTGACCCTTAGGACAGTGAGGAGCAGAGCCCCTGACAGCACTGTAGTGTCCTCTCCACGAAAACCTCGAGGGAATTTTGTCATCGTGTGTGATGAATCACTAAATATCTGATTTTCATCAGAGTCAAAAGCAGGGAGTTAACAGGAAATATTAAGGTAGTGTTTTAGTTTCAAAGGCATGACTGTTATTTACAGAGGTGTTAAATCTGAGGAAACTGAAAAAGTATAAATTTGTGTATCCTAGTGGCCAAATATTAAGTCTAAAACAGCCACTTTGGCTCTTCCAAGCAATGTAGTCATTTTTGTTGTTGTTGTTGTTGTTGTTTTAACTAGGTTATTGTTGATTTCCATTCTGTCTTTTTTGCCAGACTTACATCTGGGTGCTCGATACAATCAGTTGGTTAAATTTTGCTTGCAGTTCAGTGTTTGTATTATTTCTCTATTTATTTTTTTATTGCAATCCCAACCCTATGCTCTTTTGTGTTAAGCTATCACTGTCTGTAATACTTCTAAGAGCTGCCGCTAAATGACAGAAACCTGTCAGCAGGGGGGAGCTTCACCCTCCTCGTTGCTCCCCTCAATTTGAGTCCAAGGGTTGATCTTTCATCTTGATAAGCAATATCCAAGTGCCTTGAACAGCATCCTCTCCGTGGCGTTCCAAGCAGTAGCTCCCACAGGCAGCCAACCTCCTCCTCTTTCTGCTCCATCAGTTTAAAAAGCTGATTTGTACCTCTCCCCTGGGGAAAACGGTTCCATATAAAACACTAACACTTAATTACAAGCTCCATTATACCATTTTAAATGGCTTCTTTTTGTTAATTGGAGACAGTGTTCATAACTTAAGGTTTCTGCCATTACTTAGCTGGCTAAGTGGAGGCTCAGCATAAAATCAGTGTTCACGGTCAGCCTCTTGCCCCTTGGTTCCTGCCCACGCTCTCCTGTGGTGTCTGTGGTGGAAGGTATGTGGGTTCTGACCTAGACCCATGCCCGCTCACTTCCACTGCCCAGCTCCCAGGTAAACTCTTCCCTTAAATTTCCTGATCAGTCAGATGTCTGTGATTTCTGTCCACCAGCCTGTTCTTCTTTAGAAAGGATTGCCACAGCCTTTTAGCTCAGCTCAATTATTCTCAAAGCCGACCTGTCTGAGGACTATCACAACGGGAGGTGGCTTATGGGCAGCAGACTGTCCCGGGTTGTAGGCCTGGGAGAAGTCTCAGGAAACGCCAGGATCTTGACTCGTATGACTACTATCAAACCCTGGCTACTGTGTCTGGTAAAATACCTGAGACAGACTGAGGCAAACATAATCGTTCATAGCCTCCCTTTACTTCCAAAGCACAAACGCCTCCCTGCCCAGTCTCCTTCCTGCTGACGTCTTTGTTTTTTCCCCGTTTAAAAACCATCCTGTCCAGTGTGGACATTCAGGTTTGCTGGTTGGTGGTCCAGACCCAGAGTGCTATGGAGCTTTGGGATAAGTGTTCCTCTGTGCTCATTCTGGCAGTGAGAGACCCTCCCCACCCCTGGGTCCAGCTGGCCTCCTCCAACCCCATCTGCCGCCTCTGCCAGGGCATATCAGTGGTGCAGCTCATGAGCAAACCGAGCAGAGGCAGTTGTACTTGAATCCCAGGGAGATCTGTGTTGTCGGCTCCTGCAATCACGCAGCGGACATGCCCTAAGATGCTGGAGCATGAGTCACCACACAGCTCAGCGTGCAGGAGGGGGCTCTCCCAGCTAAAGCTACACTGGGGTTTTCTGTGCCTCCTGAACTCATGCCCTTTCATGTGATGATCAATGAACTCGATTGACATTCTATGCAATGTTTTTCATTCCTCTGATTTTAGAAAAATAAACCTCACAAACTAGCAGAGGAGCCAGGGGAAGTCTGCGCACTTCCTCCTGGGATTAGCTCAAAATGAACCGGTGATAGTGACTTACTAGACCTGGGGGACAGTAGCCTTTGCCTTAAATGCACTATGACAGGCGCCTCTCAAGAGGCTTGTAAAAACAAGGATGCCTGTAACCATCCCAGGCCCCTGCTTTCAGAGGCCAGTAAGCCAGCTATGCGGGGGACATGTAGGAAGGCGAGGTTCTGGCATGTGTCACCACACATGGCTATTAACCATGTCCCTTCAGGCTGGAGGTTTGGCTCCCCCCCTGGATGGCCTCCCTTGTCGGCACACTCCTCATTTGTCCCGTCTACCTCACTAACCCTTGCTCCCACTTGATATCACTCCTCACCCCGTACCCCTCAGAGCCGTGTGACAAGTGGGCTCCAGGGAGAGAAATAGCTAGCAGAGTGGCATCCATGAGTATATTGTGGCCTGGTCGGTAGGCGTCTTCTCTCTCATGAGCCCAACATGGACAGACATCTATGGTTTGTGAGGCACGTGGATTCTTCTCTTGATGTCCACCTGTTCCTGAAGCTTCTGGCAGCTGTTTCCTTGGCAGCAGAGGCAGTCTCGCGCCTCAGAGGGCCATGTCTTTGGCCTGTCTTTGCTTTCTGCCCATTCCTGCTCAGCTGTTAAGATCTGTCACAGCCACTTCCCTTGCCCTGGGCTGCCCCTGAATGTCCACTTGAGGACAATCCCCCAGGGTTCCTATCTGGCATTGCAGAACTCTGTCCTTATTGTGTCTGGCACTGGGAGGGTATGACTTCAGCCAGCACCACTGTGACACTCTGGGAGCATCTCAAGGACAGGAGAGCAACAGCATCCTCCAGTCCGTTCGCCCATTCTTCAAACACATGACCCCTTCCCAAAAGAATATGCCAGTTTCCACTCAGAGCTGCAGAAAATCAGTTCCCAGGGCTGCTGGTTGGATGTGGGTCCACCCACGCTGGTGGCCAAAGCGGTCTCCTGATGGAAAGAATGTGGAAGTGGGAGCCTGAGATTTGTGCCGCCGTCTTGTGCTCAGGCATTCACCTGCACATGTAGAAATCCCCCCGGCACTTCTGCAGTTTTGAATGCATCTTGATGGCAGTAGGGGAGCCTTCGTGACCCCTAAGGCACAGCTGCTACCCTGCGTGGCAAGGTGGTGGCCTGGGACTCGAAGTCACGTAATTCCATTTTCCCGAGCACTGAAAGGCGGCCGGGCTGGCCGGCACGTTTGTTTGCTAAGAGAGCGGTCCAATTTGACAATATCATTTCCATCCCCATCAGTTTCTGCCTTTTGGTATATGAAACATACAGGGAAGAGAAGGAGGAACAAGTTCAAATATAGTTGTAACGAGCTGCAACCTGGGAACCCCTTAGAGGTGTGCTGGAAGTTGAGGCCAGAGTCCTCAGGGGCCATGAGGAGGGGCCACGAGGAGCAGTGAGCTGAGCAAAATGAGCCCTCCCCTGTGAGCCTCAGGTCAAAGAAGGAGGAAATGCAACCACCACCTCCACCACTACCCCCGACCCTCGTCTGTCTCACTTGCAGGAGCTGCCCCCACGCAGGCCAGGCTACCATTCTTCCACCACCTCCTCCCCTCCAAAGATACTGTGTCCACACTGACGGTGGCATCGTCTTCATTTTCATATTTGGATGAAGTGACATTTAGCTTTAACAAGACATTTCCAAAGCGCCTAGTCTCCTCCAAAATGCTAACTTTAAAAGTTGGACATTGTAGGCAAAGAATCCTAAAAAAGGCTAGTGAGAGGAAGACGTTAGGCTATGCATAAATGTGCACTTCCCATCCCCGTTATTAAACTTAAAATACCTTTGAGTTGCTTTTCATGGATCATTTTAGTTTACCCAATACTGTTTAGTCTGTGTTAGTGTAACTTCTGTAGTGTTTAGGCTTTAATTTCTACCACAAAATATGCTATTTGCTATGTATCAAGCTTTCTGTGATCAGAAAGGAAAGGTGCCTTATATCCCAATGTCACATCCCTATGAAAATAATCAGAAGCACAGTATGTACAAAGCGTTGGGACTTGTGTTGGTGAAACCAGACTCCGTCAGCAAGACGCATTCAAGTGGCAAGGGGCTGCTTTTGTTTCATAGTTCCTCTTTTCTCCTTTTTCATTTTCCTTCTATCTTTTTTTTTTTTTTGTAGTTTGCTTTAAACGGAAAGCACTTAAATAGATGACTGTGTGTAAAAGCTCTGTGCAATAGAGATCATTTTTCTTCATTTTTAAGAGGTAATGTATTGCACACCAAATGAACTCAAAGTAAGCTTTAGACCAGGATGGTTCAGGTTGTGGATGAGTATGTTCACTGTAGTTCCGTTTGTTCATGAACTGAAGGGAAAACCGGCTCCCCTGGCCCCCACGATCCCCCCACCTGCCTCTTGCTGACCACCGAGCTAAGCCTGCAGGGTGTTGGCCAGTAACGACTGGCTGGGTGGCAGGGTGGGGCGTTTGTGACTCAGCAGGAGTGTGAGACCACAGCCATCCCTTCCAGCACTTAACCTTTTCTTGTTGAGATGGATTGACTGCTACTGACCCGCCAGCATGTGTGAGGATAATTATAAAAGGATGTTTCCTTGAGAAAAAAAAAAAATTATTTCTATCCTCTTCTATTTATTATTAGGTTAATCATTTAAGTACTTATCAGGAGTGTATTGTTGTTTTGTGTTGTTGTAAATGCTTTTTGCTGTCACTCCAATGGTTACTGTCTTCTGCCTCGTGCCCTCCCCACACCCCAAAAAAAAATAACCGAAGGGTCTGGGGATTTGACTGGGGGCGCAGAGGGGCCTTCTCCAGCAGACTCAGATGTCTGTCTCCAGAGTAGCCACTCAAAAACTGGTGATCTCTACGTGTCTAACTTTTTAAGTCAAAGAGTCAGTGAACAAAAAATCTACCAGTGTGAGGAAGTGCCGAGTTGAACACTCGTGTGAGGAGCTGCAGAGAAGACTTAAAAAAGCAAAGTTGAGTTCCCCAAAGCCTCCTAGAGCCTCTGGTAAGACTTCTGGGTTCATGAAGTTTCAGCAAGCCCTGGTCAGAGGGTGTGGCGGCCTGGGCAGGGCGGTGACTTCCAAGGGCGAGAGTGGCTTCTTGCAGGGCTCACATGGGTTGACATGTTTTAGTTGGCTTTTTTTGTTGTTGTTTTTCTTGCATACAAATTTGGTCAAAACCATCTTGCAAAGCAACAGTGTTTCTTAGTACTGCTGTGGCTTGTGGACCCACATGAGGGAGGTCATGGGGGAGCCCCTTTCCCCCATAATGTGGTTACGTGTGGAAAGAGGCTAGATGTGGGCAGAGCTTTCTGCGGCTAGAAGCACAGCCAACGAGACACTCAGTTGCTTGCAGTCGGGAGCGAGGGTGCAGTGGGGCTGGCCTCGGGCCTGCAGGCTCACCCTCCCTCGTGGGCACAGGAGAAGGAAGCTCCCCCAGACGAGGCAGAGGCCCTGCCCACCCCAGGTGGAGCCAGACAGCTGCCTCCGTCTGCTCCCAAAGGGCCCGCTTTGCGTGCCATGACTTTTCCCTTCTCTGAAATTAGTGGGGGTCCTGATTTTGTTCTCATCTCTTTGAAAGAAAGCCCTCCAATAAAATAACTGCTCCCATCCCCCCCAAAGAGTTTTCATTTCTCTCTAATTAGTCTATGCATTTCTCTCTCTTGAGCCGTTTTCTGCCTCTTTCCTTGAGAAAACGGGCCTCTCGTGTCCCACCATCTGAGACCCCTCAGAAAATGCTGTGCATTTTGGAGACGTGAGGATTCATTCAAAATTCTTAAAGCATTTGAGAATAGCTTGTTATAAAATACAAGTGGGAAAAAAAGAAAAGGTGGTTTTCCCACGCCCCTTTCCACTGAGTAAGACCTAGCTCTTTGCGATTGTGCAATAACTACTTGCCTGCGAGCGGGTAGCCACGCTCCTGTTCAGACTACTAACAGCACAAGCCAAGCGCGCTCTCGGAGTGGCGGACTTCTTCCGGAGAATTCTTAATAAGCTCAGCTCTCCCCAGTGTATCGTGGTGTCTTACATTTTAGCAGTATTTTATATTTTCTGTAACGCACTAAGTCTTAGATGTTTTTAGAGCTCGTTTGTTAATAACTCACAATCACAGACTTTTTTTTTAATCCTCACGGAGACCCAATTGACCAAAAAAAAAACAAAAAAAACAAAGCGTCATCTTTTTGTACAAATAGCTTTGAGAAGCTTCTGCTGTGTTGCTGTGACCCATCTCTGGTAACATTTTATTTCTTGCTATTTGTTTTCGACATTAAGAGTCAAAAGTTGATCCGGCTGGCGTGGGGGTGGGGAAGGCACCCGTCAGCCCTTCGGCGTTGTCCCTTCTGTCTTTGGTTAGCCATACGATGTTTGTTCTCAGCACTGTACAACGGTCCCTATATGATATGGAGAAGCAATATCACTGTATGAAACTCACACCATGTATTATTATTATTCACTAGCACCCTAGGTGTGATAATTGAAGTAAATATCTTTTATACAAACACAAGAACGTGTGGGTCGTTTTTATTTAAAGTGCTCTGGCCTGAGGAGATGCAGCAAACACTTTCATTCTGGGTCTGAAGGCACCTCAACAGTTGCCATTCCGAAGTAGCCATCCAACGGCAGTGCTCCCAACAGCACATGGCATCCGGGCAGGTGTCAGCAGCAACCTGTGCCAGGGTTGGGATATTGGGGATCTGGGCACCAGCAGGCCCCACTGTCCAGTTTTCTGTCCAGGCACACAGTACGTGCTCCGTAAGGGCCTGCGTCCCTGCGCCTGCGTCCCCGCTTGCTGTTGTCACCTTTACTGTTCAGGTACCCTTGAAGGACTGACCCTCCTGGCATCTGCTTTCTTATCTGTGAAATGGGGGCACCATTGCCTATCTCACAGGCTTGCAAGGACCAGGAGTGGTGGCCGACAGTGCTGGGTGCAGCACTGGGCTGTGGTAGCAGCACAATGAACGATACCTCTGCCTGGCCTCAGCCTCCTCTGTGGGAGTTTCTCTCGCGTTGTCCCTGACTCCTGATGTAAAGAAGGACCAGTCAAGGGCGCCTGTTAACTCAGGCAAGTGAGTTCCCACTCGGGAAGGAGGGAGCGGCGTCTTGTGGTTTTCTGGAGTGATCGGGCTCCTGAGAAGGGGTCTCCAGGCTGGAGATGGGAGCGCTCTGAGAGTTGGCTGCTTGATGGTCCACATGCTTGTGTCAGGATGTTTCTCCTCTTGAGATCAATGGGGCTAGAAAAAAATCGCCATTCTTGCTGACGTGTGACTGGTAGGGGAGTATTAGTTCATTGCGCGTTCATTTGAAGTTTTCAGAATGTGAAATGCCCTACAGAAGCCTGCGTTACGCTAGACTGGATCCTCCCTTCTGGGGGAGACCCCGGAGCATGGGACAGCCTCCTCCGAGAGCCAGGTGCTCTTGACAGCCCCAAGTCTCAGCTGGTCACTCAAGGACATGGGTGTGTCTAAAGCTGCCCCCGAATGTCTGCCCTCCCCAGATGGGAGAAATCAGCATAAAGCCATTAGAGCGCTACCAGTTTGACAAACTAAAGTCTAATGCAGCTAACATTCTGCTCTTTCTGTTTCCTAGTTGAGGTGTAGTCCCACTTATTAAAGATGCACTAACTGAAAATATAATTTAAAAAAGAAACCACTTAGCACCAAGTCCTTTTATCCAGAAAGTCTCCCCAAAGTGCTTTAAAAGTGAGATTTCATTAAACAGCAGTTGCGCATAGTTTTGCAGATCTGACTGTTTTTGTAAACTGCCAGTTCCAGAAGCAGAAAAGGGAGCAAGATTTCATGTTGTGACTGCAACTGGGCAATGCCCTCACCTCAGGCAGAGTGCTCAGTGTTTGGCCTTTCTCTTTGCCCTGTATTTAATGGGTCTGAACGAAACGATGTACCTTATTTAATGCCCTGAGGAAACGCAATTGCAAATGCACGGAGTAAGGCGGTGATGAGATGATACAATTATTAGAGTGTCTGAGTTGTCTGCCGTGTCTCTGCCTGCTGTGTTTAAAAGGGCCTCTGCGTGGCTGCCTGGCGGCCTGTTGCTGCGCCCTCCACGGCCCTAGCATGCTGGCCCTGGGGGAAACACAGCTTGCTGGTCTCTGCTTCAGCATGGCATTGGTTCCTGTAGGGGGCCGAGCTAAGAACCTGAATTGTGATGTTGTGGGGGCCCCGGTCGTTGGGGCAGTGAGCTGGCTGCGTTCATGGATGTGGACGATGCGGTCCATGCCCGGTGTTGGGCGGGCATTCAGAAATTCCTACCCCTTCCAAGAAGCTTGGACTCTCCGAGTGTCAGTAGGAAGGGGCTTTTTTTGGAGCAAAATGGTTTGTGGACAGGTAAAAGCAGAGCTGCTCTGTTCCGGGCAGGGAGCAGAGGGCTCCGGAGAATGAGGTCTGAGGACCCCACTCACTTTACTGGGAGGCATCGGGGCCCTTTCTTGCGATCAAGGGGCACTGCATTGGAGTCCCACCATCTTCTCTTACCAGCTCGGTGACCTTGGACACGTCTTAGCTGATGCTTAGGAAATCTTTTCTAATAGAAGGAATGAATTTAACTTCTTTGAGCTTCTGTTCCTGTCTCTGGAAAAGGGATATGATAATGCCAAACTCACAGGGCCGCTGGGAGGACTAAGTGATAATATCTGTAAACTGCTCTGCGTGGCGCCTGGGCCCACAGCTGGCATTCAGTACCCGCTCGCGGGGCTATCGATGAGGGTGATACTTCATTGAATTTGGTTGCTAGAGCTACTCCCTCCAGTCAAAGTTATCTCCACCTGGTGCTGAAGCAGAGAGGTCCCTGCACGGGACCAGGCCCTCCTACGGGTTGGCCAGGGCACCAGCGGCTGCCAGCCTCACGTCACCCCCTGATGTACCAATTGGCACAAAGCTCAGGCAGCAGCGTCCTCCACACCAGCAGCTCTCTCTTCAGCCCCCTATTGAAAAGTCACGTCTCGGGCTCCTTGAGTGTCTGAAGGCTGCCACCTCTGGGCTCAGCCACAGACAAGAAGGAAGGGCCCTCCCTGCTCTTCACTCTTCTGAAAGGGGGCTGCACCTGCCACAGAGGCAGTTTCCTCTTAAAGTCCCGCCCTATTTAAGCATTTGTCAAAGCTGATTCCCATCCTGTTACAGCCAATCCTAGAAGCCTCCCATGTGTGAGGAGAACCTCTGGGGCCATGGTTTTCAACTAGGGGTGACTCTGTCCCCAGGACATTTGGCAATGTTTGGGGCCATTTTGGGGCTGTCGCAACCTGTGGGAAGGTGCTACTGACATCTGGAGGGGAGAGGCCAGAGATGCATAATATCCTACAATGCATAGGACAGTCTCTCCATCCCCAGCAAAGAATGACCTGGCCCCAAACGTCAGTGGTGCCGAGGTCTAGTGCCATGCGGCCCAGCTTAGGCTACCTCCCTCTTGAAGCTCCTTCAGATTTATTCAGATTGCCACTGAGAACGGCTCTGTGCCAGGGACGAGCTCCAGCTGGGTGCTGGCAGCCTCGAGTCACTCACAGCCCAGCGGGCAGACAGACCAAGTGCAGAACCACAGCCAAGGCTGGCCCTGTAGTTGGTACTCAGGGGGCACCTGAGCAGTGACTTCGGAAAGGGCAGGACTTCCCAGGGAGCAGCCTGGAAAGGGGCAGAGGCATTTGCAGCAGGCAGAGGGCACACCAAACGGGCGACATAAGCACAGAGGCAACAGTGTCAGAGGAACAGCCAGCCGCTGTGCTGGGGAAGGGCACACCTGGTGGAGGGACGCCCACACTTGATAAGAACAAAGCCAGTCTGGAGGGGGGCAGCCCTGGGTGAGGCTTGTTCTTCCCATCTATCATCTAGGACTCAGGTGCAGCCGAGAGCATCTGTAGCCATACTTGGTGAGCAGGTGCCCGCCAACACCTCCACCAGGTGTGCACTCATTGGCGAGGTGCAGGGCTGCCCTGGGGCTTTGCAGTCCCCATGCCAGGGCCCCGCCTGGGGAGGTCTCACAGTAGGACCCGCAGAGGCCACTGGCTGTGCCCTGAGGGTAATGCTTTCCTGCTGGGTGGAATCCACTCAGCCCATCAGCTAATGGGCATTGAGGGCTGACCATGTGCCACTGCTCTGGGCACTGGGGCTATCACAGGGGGAGACAAATAGTAGACATAATAAATGAGTGAATGACATAGTTGTACAGATGGTGGTGAATTTTATGGGAGAAAAGTAAAGTAGAGGGGACTAGAGGAGCAAGTGGAAGGTTAGTGTTAAATCAGGTGCGCAAGGCCTCACTCAGCAGGTGACGTGTGCACAGTCTTGACATGCAGATGCCCAAGGGAAGAGCATTCCAGACAGGGAATAGCAAGTGCAGAGGTCCTGTGGTGGGTATGTGCTGAGAGCCAGTGTCGCTAGAGCAAAGTAACCACAGGGCAGAATAGGAGAGACAAGGGGGAGGCAGAGCTGGCGGGGCCTTGTGGACCATGGCTGTCACTCTGAGGCAGGGATCGGCAAACTTCTGAGATGGAAGAGCCACCAGGCGTCAGCAAACTGTGGCTTGCAAGCAGCAGGCTCTGAAGTAAAATTGAAAATGAAAATAAAACTATCATAGTTTCATTTATAAAATTTTTAAAGGATATTCACATAATGGTGATCATGTAAAAAATATATTTATTGGGCGGCCAAATGGCGTGGTGGTTAAGCGCTGGCTTGGGAAGTCAGCGGCCCCGGTTCAGTCCTGCATATGAGGGCCAGTGACACGGCCCTCAAAAAAATAAAAAAAAATAAAAAATAAAAAATAAAATAAAAGTGAAGGTAGAGCCAAAAATAGGATTTGTGACAGATTTGATGTAAGGAGTGAGAGAGATGAGCATGGATCACCTCCGCACCGGGGATTTGGTCTGCGCCACTGAAGGACATCCTTGCCTCTGCCCCCTGAGACCACCTCCCAGGGCTGTGCAAGGCGGGGGCAGGAGAGGGAGTCCTGCTGTGGTGACGCAGATTGGGGGTGGGGGGGCTCTCAGGCTTCAATTTGGACCCGTTCAGTTTGAGATGCCAGTTATACATCCAAGTAGAAAAAGAGCCCAGGCCAAAGGGTACACTGGAAATAGTCATTGGAGAGTCATCCATCAGCTTATCAGTGGCTCTCAGGGTGGCCTGAGTGAACAGAGGAAAGAGAAAGGCACGCACGGGCAGGGGCGCAGTTGGACGCCCTGGGAACAGTGTGTTCATAGCTTAGCGGGGCGGAGAACCAGCAAAGAAAACGGAGGAGGAGCAGCCAGCGGGACAGGAGGTCCTGGAGGGTGCAGTGACGCAAACCAGGTGCTGATGGGTCAGTAAGATGAGGGCTGAGGACACAGCAATGTGTGAGGTCATCAGCAACCTTTGGCAGGGACAGGTGATGTAGTGGACATTGAGTCTGGTGGGAATGGTTTAGGGAAATGAACACTTTGAATAGACAACTTCTTCATGGAATTTTGCTGGAGGGGGCAGTGGAGTGAAGAGGTGGAGAGGAGGAAGGGAAAGGGAGGGAGAAAAGGAGGGAGGGAGAGGGGAATAACGTGCTTGTGTGCTTGTGGTAAGAAGCAAGGGCTGATAATGGAGGGGGAGGACACTTGCTGGGGGACCCCTTGCATAGGAGCGAGGGACTGGCACCTGAAGGCACAGAGTGCTCAGCACTCATCTCTGGCCACCCGTGGGGACAGCCAGGTGCCAAGCGGGCAGGGGTGGATGTGCAAGCAGCTCAGCTCCCCTCAGAGCCCCCCAAGCAAAGATGGTGGACACGTTCAGTAGCTCCAGAGCTTCTACCTGGCTTACAGGTGGCTGATGAATAACTCAGGGTCCCCCACCTTCAAGAAAGCTGTAGGCACAACACCCCAGGCCTTGCCATCCGACGCCAGTCAGAAATCATGCCTTGACCCTAAGTCATAATCCAGCTCCTTAAGTGTTGACCTTGCTTTGATTTCTTTCTCCCCTTTGTGAAATGCACCCTGTAGGTGCATTTCCTCCCAAATTCTCCCAGAAGGACGAGGTCCCATGAACTTTCCTAAGATAAGGAGGCTGTCTTGGGCCTGCCTTATAGGGGCCTCTGCCACCTTTCAGGGACAAGGAGTTCTCTCTCCACCGCCTGGCGCTCATGGCCTGTAAGCCCTCGCTGTCCTAGACGCAGCCTCTCCCTCTCCACAGGCTTCTCCCTTCTGCATGCCCCCTGCTCCTGAAGACTCTCTCTCTCCAGGACAGCCCCTCACACCAGGTTCTGCCCACTGCACTGACTGACATCTATCCAGAGTGGTCCCCCCACCCCTCCCCCCCACCCCTGCTGCCCCCTGCTCCGCTCCACCACTATCTTGACCAAACCCTCTCCAGAGGATTCACTCCAGCCCTCACCTCACTCAGCCTTTCCTGGGACACCGGTGACCCCTCCTTACTCATTACCAGTCCCTATTCAATTTGGTGCCTTGACACACTTCCTCTTCGTTTCCATCCTGCTGCCTGCCTCCCGTTCCCCAGGTCTTATCCAGGACACCCCGAAGGTTCTGCCCATTCTCACTGCAGGAATCGTTGGAGGCTCAGCCCGCCCTGGGCCCTGAGCTCTCCCCGGCCTGCATCTCCAGCCTCAAGCCCACGGGTCCAGCCCCCGACATGCATCCCTAGCTCCTCATACTCCCCAGAGCCAAACCACACTGCTGCTTGCCCCTTCTTGGTGTAGGGGGGCCAATTCCAGGCATGGAGGACGCCCATCCCTCCTTCAGTATTGCCCACACCATCAGCTTCACGGCCTTCTCATCCCATCCCCGCAGCATGGAACGATGGGTCACCACTGGGCTCCAGCCGGGCTCCAGACAGTGTCCAGGCCCTGCAGCTGCAACCCCAGTCCCCCGTCTGTGCCCGGGCCTCCCTTCCGTCTCACCCTATCACTTCCACTGCCCGGCCTTACCCAGCCCCTTCCCGGTGTCTCAGACATAGCCGTCCTCCATGTCTGCTCTGAGTTCATGCCAGCCAGCCCTCAGTTTCACCCAGAGCCACCTCTTCAGGGGTGGCCACCCGCAGCACTCAGCCTTGCACCCCCAGAGATTGTGTTCGCTGCTAACCCAGTGTCTGGGCGCATTTGCAGCAGCAGCAGCAGCAGCAGCAGCAGGCTCTCCAGGCCAGCTTAACAACGTGGCCTGGTTGGGGCAGCCTGTGATGGAGGGTTTGCAGGCAGGGCCCTTGCACATTCCAGGGTCCTGTGTGTGTACCCCCTTAGCAGCAGGCAGACACAAATACCCAGGAAACCCAGCCCATCTCCCCAATCCCCACAGATGGCTCTGGGGATTGCAAGTCGCTTCTATCCCAGGGACCTGGTTGAGACCATGCTGGGTGGCCACGGACTGGTGACATAAAATAAGCAGTCCAAGGAGTCACCTTGCTGGCATTTGATCCAGCCCCCATGCTGTGCTGGGTCCCCTGCACCATGCTACATGCACACCCCAGGGACGGGGGCTCACTGCTGGGCAGCAGTCCACCTTTCTGTAGGTTTCCCTCCTCTGCCCTGTCCCTTCCTGTCCCCAGGACCCTCATCCCTGAGGTGGGATGCTACTCACTTGAGCCTGCTCTGGGGTCCACGCTCTCCAATCCTCTGGGAGGTCTGTCTACCCCACAGGATCAGTCCCAGTACCATTTTTGGACATGCTCCCATTTGTGGCTGTCCCTGTGGACACCCAGTGCCTGGAACAAAACTGTCCCCTCCCAAGGTCCCTCTCCCATATCTCACTACAGCTGTGTCCACCTCCCCTCCTAAGGGTGTGTGACGCAGCAAGGGGACCCTGCTCTTCAGTCTCACCCCACATGTCAAGGACCAAGGACGCCATCCCCAGGCCAGAAGGTCATGGCATTTGGGGTCTCCCTGGGCCTCTCCCCCACACGGTCTGCTTAAAGCTCTTGTAGGCCAGCCAGGGCCTGCAGGCTGAAGGGCGTGCCCCAGCCCTGCCACCCACAGACCTCTCCCGTGACCTGGTCCTTCCCATAGCTCCAGCCTCTTTCCCCAGCCCCATGCCAGACCCCTCACTTCTGCCAGGACCACCTACCTTCCAGGTACAAAGAGGGGCTCAGTGATGTCTAAAAGAAGAAATCCATGCAGGGCCTGAACCAGGGGAGCCTTCCCCTGCTGTGAGGAAGGGCTTGGGCATAGCCGTGGTAGATACCCTGTGGTTTACTGATGAAGTCTCAGCTCAGCTGTAAGCTGGTGATCCTCTGTTCTGATTGACCTGACTATTGTGGAGTGTATAAAGGGCTTTGCATGCAGCAGGCACCCAGGAGATGGAGCAGGTGGGGGTGAAGCCCACTGCCCTCCCCCTGGCTGGGGGGGGGAGGGGGTTGCTGAACCCAGGGAGGGCTGGGTTGGCCAGCTGGTCAGCAGGGTGCATGGTGAGGGGTGACTCCCCCAGGAAGGCTCAGGGGCTGATCTGACACTGGACACAGCAGGGGTGGGGGGAAGGGGGGACCTTTGGGCATTTCTGAGGCCACACTGCCCCCTAGCGGCCTGTGCAGTTCTCTCTGATCACCCTGTGCCTCAGGCCTTAGGCCTCCTTTTCTGTGCTGCCCTGAGCATGGTTTGTAGTCACCATTTTACAAATGAGGCCCAGACAAGGCGATTGTCTGCCCAAAGTCACACAGCAAACCAGAAGTAGGGCCAGGCCTCAAACTTGGGTCAGCCTGGCTCCCAGGCCACCACCGTCCTCCCTGCCAGCAGCTGCTGAAGGCTCCCAATCTGGGCTGGGAGAACTCCCCAACATCTCCCACCCTCCAAAGGGGCAGGAGTGTCTCCACACAGAATTATTTTGGATTTGCTTTGTGATAAAGACACCTGGCACTTGGATGGAGGAGAGCGGGACAGAGCTGTCATCGGGTTCCCACCCCTACCCCATCCCCAACCACTGCACTGGAGCCTGTTGGGTGGGAGGCCACTGGTGTCAGCTCCAGAGGTGGGACCCCTCACTGCGCCCCCTGTACCTTTCCCCACCACTGCTAACCCCCGAGCCCCCTCTGGTCATTGACCCAGGCCCTGGAAGAAACTTGGGGCTTATTGCCTTCAACCTCCTTATGCTGCTCAGCAGAGGCAAAGTGAGGCTTGGAGAGGGAAAGGGGGCTAGCAGGCTCACCCCGTGGCCTTGCAGAGCCAGGATGCACCCATTTCTCCAGAATCCCTGACCTGGGCTCCTTCCCCTGCCATGAGCATAGAGTGCCCCTGACCCTGCTGGCTGCTCCAATGATGGTCCTTCAGGCAATGGAAGGTGGGGAGGGTGCAGCTAGCGCTGCACTATGGCTCCCTGGGCTCCTGCTTACTGAATGGTGGCTGGAGAGGCAGAGGAGCGGAAAGGCATCGCCAGTCCCACAGGCTCCCTCTGATGTCGATGTCTTCCTTTGGCTACAGGGCGCTGTGCAGAGCTGCAGGTCCACGTTACCGAGGCCATGGCCACAGTGGCTGAGCAGAGGGAGCTGATCGCCCGCCTGGAGCAGGACCTCAGCACCATCCAGTCCATCCAGCGGCCTGACGCCGAGGTGAGCCCATCCTCTACCCGCTCCCAGCTACCACCCCCAACCGAGGACTTTCTCTGGGTTTTGCCTGCTTACTTCACCATGAAGGCCCAATCGGGATGCCAGTCCACAAGCCAGAGAGGCAGGCTTCCTCGAGCTGGCATAAACCACCCTGTGTCCTGGCTTGGACCTCTGCCCTGGGAACTCTGGGAAGAAGACCAGGATCAGCTACCCCTCTCACAGCAAGAGGACCTGAGGCCCCAAGATCATGGGAGGCTGGAGCCCAAAGGGCCCTTGGAGGTCATCACATCTCCCCCTCTTTTATAGATGAAGAAATGGGGCTTAGGGAAAGAACCTGGGCTGGCCCAGGGCACCCGCGGCAGGCGGGTTGGCAGGGCCAGGGTCACCCAACCTCTGTTGGCCGTGAGGGCGGAGTGGCCGGGTGAGAGCCCCACCACTGTGCTCCAGCCTCAGGGTGAACTCAGGGCCCTGTCTTCTCTTTGGTGACCCATGCGAGGCACCCTCTTCAGGCCCTGCTATGGTCACCACTGTGCCTGGCCCTGCCGCCAGACCACCCCAACTGCTCCTTGCCCTCCATTTGCTTGGCACCTTGGAAGGGTGTGTTCCATACCTCATGTGGAAGTGCCTCCCCCACTTCCTCTCACCTGCAGGGCGCCGCCGAGCACGGCCTGGAGAAGATCCCGGAGCCCATCAAGGAGGCCACTGCCCTGTTCTATGGTGAGGAGAGGCCCCCCCGGGCCCGTGGGGGCGGGAAGGGACAGGAGGTAGTGTAGCCGGGGCCCCTAAAGAGCACCTCCCAGGCTCCCCACCCCAGCAGAGCATCAATAACATTAAAGAAGGGCGGGGGCGGGTCCCCCCACCCACTTGCCCTTCACCGCCCCCACTTGCCCTTCTAGGCATTAGCCTGATACCCGCCCCCCAACCACCCGGGGCCTTGCTGCCCTCAGCCCTGCCAGTGGCCTGTAGAGGGCTGGTAGGTGGTGGTCAGTTCCCCAGGGAGGCCTTGGCATAGAAACGCAGCCCGCCAGAGAGCTCCCAGTGCTGCTGGAGAGGTGGCCTCCCTGGGTGTTGAGGCCGGAACCTGGGGAGGGGGGTACTCATGGCTTCCCAATGCCCTCAATGTCCCCTTTCTTCCATTGGAGCTGGGGGCCCAGTCTGACAGATGCAAGGGTCCTCGATCCAAATACAGAGTAACGGGAGGGGGCTTTGGGGCCTGGTCCTGAGACCGTTTGGGCAGGGCCTCCCCTCCCAGGGCTCCTATTCTCAGGCCACACCCCTCTCTGTTCCCCAGGCCACCCTTCCCATTCCCGATTTTGTGCTCAGACACCCTGTGCCTTCCACCCCATGGCACTTGGCCAGAGCTCCAGTGGGGCCACCCAACCTGAGGGTCACCGCTAGGCTCTGACTCTTACCACCCAAGCCACTCTCCCCTGCTTCCTAGGACCCTCAGCACCAGCCAGCGGCAGCCTCCCCGAAGGCCAGGTAGACTCTCTGCTCTCCATCATCTCCAGCCAGAGGGAGCGCTTCCGGGCCCGAAACCAGGAGCTCGAGGCTGTGAGTCATGCGCTAACCTCCCCTACACTTCTTGGACCTGAGGACACAGTGTGGGACACACAGGCTTGGGGGAGAAAGATGTGCCACAGACCGTAAACTGCATTAGATTTGTTCTGTATAGCCACAGAGGGCTTCCTGGAGGAGGCTGTGTCACACTGGGCTTTGAAAGATGGATCAGATGCCCAAGGTAGAGAAGAGTATTCCCTGAGCAGAGAAAGGGGGCCAACGGGCCAGAAGGGAGTGCAGGTCATTCCAGGGCTGCAGTAAGAAGACAGCTGCCGTTTGAGGGCCCCACAGCCAGGCGGAGGCACAGCAAAGGGTTTAAGCAGGGGAGTGGGGAGCAGGCTGCCACTTCAGGACAGACGGCTGGTCCAGGAAGATGACTGGGGCGTGGCCACCATCCGCCAGGAAGAAACATCTAAGTCAGGTGGGAAGCTTGGTGAAGCAAAGGGGCAGGTCGGAGAGAGGCAGGGCTTTGCGCTGAAGATGGACAGTCTAGATGTTGAGGGTTCCTGTGGGGTCTGAGCGCCAGCCGGCTGACTGCCCAACGCCCGACTGGTGACCTTCCTGGAGGGGCACCAGGAGGAAGGGGCGGTCTGTGATGGTGACCAGTCCAGTTGTGTCTCGGCCTTTAATGTGAGGTGTGACAGTGTGGGTGTGGTTGACACAGGGATGGTGACTCCACACCCGCCAGGTGGCTGTGTTCTGGAAGATGAGAGAGAGTCAGGGACAGAGTAAGAGAAGAAGAGCAGGCTGTTTCTGTTAAGGCCTCTAGAGCATCCCCACAGAGCGAGTGGACACTGGACCCCAAGTGCGGAGGGCCTGGTGACAGACCAGGGGGGCATCCTGGCCTTGGGGATGCTACAGACCCCCCCCACCCCACAGAGCCAGCCCAGGTCCCCCCTGATTGCTCTCCCAGGGGGAGCAGGAGCTAGGAAGGTTTCCCTCCTCAAAGAGCCACTGCTTGAGCTGATGACAGAGTTTCTAGATCCTTCCTCTCCAAATTCACAGTCCGCTCTATGGGGTTTCCAAGCTCAGACTGGGGAAGGCAGACATTCGCTGAGCACTCACCATGGGCCAGGCCCAGTCCTGGTTCAGTGACAAGGGTGGGCCAGATCCAACGGGACCTTCTGTGATCTGGGCTCCAGAGGCTTCAAATGGGGACAGTCAGGTATGCTGCCCTCACAGCTGCCTGCACAAGCAGTGGCCTGGGAACACACACATGCCCACTGGGGACTGGGGGCAGCCACACTATGGAATGCTGTGCAGCCTTTAAAAGAAGGCCTTCAAAATAGATTGAGAAAGAAAAAGTCAGTACTCTACCTTTTGCTTTAAAAATGTAGACTTTTTATACCATGTACTTTTAAAAATTTCTGGTCAAACATACATAGGAGCTGGAACATCTTAACCATTTTTATGTGTACAGTTCAGTAGTAGCATTAAGTATATTCCCACTGTTGTGTACTTATCACCACCATCCATCTCCCGAATGCTTTTCATGATCCTGGAAGTCTATACCCATTAAACATTAACTCCCCACTCCCTACTCCCCCCAAACCCCGGGGACCACCATTTTACTCCGTCTCTATGAATGTGACTATTCTAGGTACCTCATGTGAATAGAATCAGACAGCATTTGTCTTTGTGTCTGGCTTCTTTCACTTAGCATAATGTCTTCCAGGTTCATCCACGTTGTGGCGTATGTTAGGATTTCCTTCTTTTATGGCTGAAGCATATTCCATTGTATGGATAGGCCACATTTTGTTTGTCCGTCCATTTGTCAAAGGACACTTGGGTGGTTCCCACCTTTTTGGTGATTTTGAATAATAATGCTATGAACATGGGTGTGCAAACATCTCTTCAAGAACTCGTTTTCAATTCTTTGGGGTATATCCCCAGAAGTGGAATAACTGGATCATTTGGTAAGTCTGTGTTTAATTTTTGGATGAATCATCACATTATCGTGTCCTTTTTAGTCCTGTTTGAATTTTTAACAGTGTGAAGAAATCATCTATTTAAGCATTTGAACAAATTAAAAAATGAGATTCCCATTTCACCTTGCCCCTAGATTGGCAAATATTAAAATCACTGAGTGTATGATTCCATTTACATGAAGTGTCCAGAATAAGCAAATCCATAGAGACAGAAAGTAGATTGGTGGTTGCCAGGGCATAGAGGAAGAGGGAATGGGAAGTGACTGCTGACAGGTTTGGGGTTTCTTATTGGGGTGATGAGATGTTCTGGAATTAGATGGTGGGATAGTTATATAACATTGTGATGATACTAAAAAAACTGAATTGTACACTTAAAACTGGTGATGTTTACATTATATGAATTATATCTTGATAACAATTTTTTAAAGACTGATAATGGCATAAATACATGAAGAAACCTGACCCAGGAACTGAGACTTTTGCCTGAGGTGGGGTCACAGGAGGAACAGGGGGACTTCCCAGAGCTGGCTGCTGTGAGCAGAACCTAGAAGGTCAAGGATATGGCCATGGGCAAAGAAGGGACTCCATGTAGACGGAGCAGTGCCTGTGCCCACAGGGAGGCCTCCCCCCCATCCCCCACGCGGGCCCTGCCTGCCCACCCACTCACCTGCCTGCCCACAGGAGAGCCGCATGGCCCAGCATACCATCCACGCCCTGCAGAGTGAGCTGGACAGCCTGCGTGCCGACAACATCAAGCTTTTCGAGAAGATCAAATTTCTGCAGAGCTACCCTGGCCGCGTGAGTACCCTTCCCGGTTTCAGGCAGGGAGAGAGGTGATCCAGGCAGTGGGGGGCAGGGCCAGTGGCCTGTTGGGCAGCGTTGAGCCATCCCCCTCCAGAAGCCATCTAGTGCCCTTGGCCAGCCAGCTGTCCTCCCTAAGCTGTGAAGAGGACTCCACAGTGGGCCCTGGCTGGAGGTTCATTCATCAGCACCAGCCAGGAGGCAGTGAGGTACACCAAAAGGCAAGGTCACAGGCCCAGGCCCATGGGACCAGGTGACACCCCTGTGAAATGGGGTGATCCACTAGCTGACCCTAGGATGTGGGAATTTCACCCCAGGGGTATTGAGCATTTGGGACAGGCCTTGGGGAACCTATATGTTTTAAACTTCCATTAAAAAAAAAAAAAAAAACCATACCAGAAGCCTCCTCACTTTGTTCTGGGCCCTGATGTCTGCCCCTGGCTTCTCTTAGCCCCCAGGCCTCACAGGGGACTACCCTGTGCAAGGAAACCCTTCTGTGAGGTAGAAGAGCGGGGATCAGTGACACTTCTAGGGGGGCTCCCTGGCACAGGACCCTCAGCCGCTAGCCCCACATTCCTCCCGTTGGTGCTGTTCTCAGGCCACCAGAGGGCGCCCGACGCTGCAAACCAGTAATACTACCTGGCTGGCTGGGGTGGAGGTGTTCTCTCATCCCTCGGATGTCTACCTGCACCCCACAGCCACCCTACACACTCCCCGCGAACCCCCTCCAAACCGATCTCCTTGCAGGGCGCCCAGCCTTGTCCTATATTCTAGCCCCTGCCTGGGCCTTAGTTCCCCCTACCTGCCCTGAGGCACCCGGGCTCTGTCCCCATGGGAGACCTCTGACCTTGGGCAATGCCCCTGGACACAAGGCACGAGCCATCTTCACGCTGTCACTGGGGGCCCCCTTCCCCGCCTCCGTTGTGCCAATGAGGAAACAGGCTCCCTTGTGATCCTGCCCGCCTGCCATCCCTCAGCCCAGGCCTTCTTGTTGGGCCCCCATGACGGGGTCTCTCCTCCCTCCCCCCACACAGGGCAGTAGCAGCGATGACACAGAGATGCGGTACTCGTCCCAGTACGAGGAGCGCCTGGACCCTTTCTCCTCCTTCAGCAAGCGGGTGAGTGTGCCCGGCCTCCAGGTGAGACAGGGCGGAAAGCCCAGAGAACCTGCCCACTCCCTGGCCTCAGCCTTCCCTCACTCCCCACTCCATCAGCCCTGGTCTGTTCACTCAGGCCCACACTGCACCCCTCATGCACCAGACCCCCCAGGGCAGCCTGCACACCCACTCTGATGCCATGAAGTACCAGGGACCACCCCAGGCAGATCTAGAATGCCAGGAACACCTACCTGCCTGGTGGCCATGTAAGGGTGCATGACAGCAAATGGGACAAACCCAGGTGCACACTCTCACACTCTGGGGAGGACCCACAGACAGGCAAAGAGCTCCCTGTGTCAGGTGATCTGCAGTAGCCCCTGCATCCTTGAAACGCCCCTCCTCACCTCTCAGGCTACGGAAGCCCTGCCCATAAGGACTTCCCCACAGGCCGAATGGGGCACCCGTAGGAGGAGCCTAGGATGTCACACTGAGGAGGACTGGGTACCAGGGAAGGACCCTGGCAGCCCCCTGGGGTTCCGCAGGAACAGGGGGTCAGGGCCCTTTCTGCAGTAAGTCAGGGCCTGTGGGGACCTTTGGGATCCTCTTCTCACTGTCCCTCCTACCTCAGGAACGGCAGCGGAAGTACCTGAGCCTGAGCCCCTGGGACAAGGCTACACTCAGCATGGTGAGTCCCCTCCTCGGTGCCCACCTGAGACAGGCCTGAGCTCTGTCTCCAAGCCTCCAGAGACACCAGCCCTGACAGGCTACCTCATCACCTGCCATCCAGCCTAGTCTGGAGAAGCCCCAGGGACTCCACACAGGCCCTACCAAGAGTGGGTGTGTGACCCAGAACAGGGTCCCTCCCCTTGGGGCAGCTCCACCTGTAGCTCCATTCATGGTAGGTTCTGGAATCGTGCTGCAGGGGATGCCCTTCTTTAGAATTCCTATAGCCCAAGTTCCTGGCCTATATAGTGGAATGGGAGCCAGCTGCCAGCCCTTCCCTCCCCTTGCTGCCCTGGGGCCCTCTCCGCAGGAGTGAGTGGGTAAGGCCTGCCCCATCCCTACTCCACACCTTGTTTGCTCACAGGGACGGCTGGTTCTCTCCAACAAGATGGCACGTACCATTGGCTTCTTCTACACACTCTTCCTGCATTGCCTGGTCTTCCTGGTGAGTGTCCACGTGGGCAGCCGGATGCATTCAACAAGTTCACCTGACCTCCAGGGGCAGAAGAGACCCTGGTACTGTGGCTTGGCACCTAGGCCAACCCAGACCCCACTGTCTGCTCCTGGCCCATTCCCTCCCCTTCAGGGCCTCTGCCTACCCTGGGGATGACAACCCACCCATTGGGCCCTGTGGCTGGGGCAGCAGCCCTGCCACTCCTTGAAGGAGGCCTAGTTCACTCCATCCAGGGCCCTATCCTAGGGGGGCTTGGTGGAGGAAAGGGCCACTGTGGGAGTCTGAGGAAGATGGAAAAAAGGGCCTAACTAACTTTACTAAGGGACAGCCAGGTGGGCTGCACAAAGAAGGGACATTTTGAACTGAATCTTCTCAGGTGCAGATGGATATTCCAGTTACTGGGCACAGCACATGCGGAGACCCAGCGATGCCTGTGTGCCCACTGAGTCAGGGGAGAGGGGTGTCTAGGGCATTCCTATGCAGGGCTCCAGCCTCAGGGACCCTCACCCCAGCGAGGCCACACTCAAGATGGCCCCTACATGGCTAGCCTGGGCTCCAACTCTGACCCCAGGGCCCAGCGGGTCCTGGCCCTATAGTGGTATGCCCAGGAATGTTAGGGATGGCATCTCTATGTCCAGGCCTGTCTGACCATGTGTGAAACAGGCAGGCACGGGGCATCTCTACGGCCCACTTGCCCCAGGGGCTGGGCCACGTGAACCTTGTTGTGCAGGGAGGCCAGGTCCAGGGGCTGCGAGTAGACTGCAGGAGCGGCCATGAGGCAGGACAGGCCCTTCACCATGTCTCTCCCTGGTCAGGTGCTCTACAAGCTGGCATGGAGCGAGAGTGTGGAGAGGGACTGTGCCACCTTCTGCGCCAAGAAGTAAGGAGGCCCACTCGAGCCCCCATGGCCCCACACTGAGCCCCCCAGCACCACTGAGCTCCTCTCTTCCTACCCCCCCAACTCTCCACCATTGCCCCCCCTACTCTGGTCCATCCCACAGCTCCCCACCAGCCCCGACCCGGTCACAGGATGCACACCCCCTAGAGAACTCCATGTCCCCCACACACACTCACACACACACACGCATTTCTCTCCTTTTCACACTCAGCCACAGCAAAGGTTTCTGTGCCCCACAGGTTTGCCGATCACCTGCACAAGTTCCATGAGAATGACAACGGGGCAGCGGCCGGTGACTTGTGGCAGTGACGTTCCAGGTCCTCTCCCACACAACAGTGACGGCTGCAGTCCCCACCCTGCTTATTTGATTGCTTCTAATCACTTGGGCTTCCCTGGAGAATCCCCCATAGAAAATGCCCTTGCCTGGCCGAGTGTCGCAGTGGTTAAGCGCTGGCTTGGGACGCCAGCGGCCCTGGTTCAGATCCCACATATGAGGGCCAGTGATACTGCCCTCAAAAAAAAAAAGAAAATGCCCTTGCCCTGTACCCAGTAGTGCCAGAGATCCCAGCTCCCCTTGGGTCCCCTTAACAGAATGTCTCACGGGCCGGCCCAGTGGCACAGAGGTTAAGTGTTGGCTTGGAAAGCCAGCGGCCCCAGTTCGGGTCCCACATATGAGGGCCAGTGACACTAGGATGCCATATCAGGCATCCTAGGTCCAAAAAGTCCCCAAGGCCCAGCCAGGATGAGCCAAAAGGGCCTCTCAGCTCCACCTCAGGCCGTTGACTCAGCCTGGGCCCTGCCCACAGCCTGACCATTAGCCCTGGTGGCAGAAATGCTGCGACACTGAGTTCCCACTGATTCTGGCCATGGTTAATCCAGTTGGGATCCCCTGGGCCTCTTTATGCCAGGCTCTGGGATCCTTTAGGGCTCCCCTAGGATCCACACCCCCCAACAAGAGGTAGAGGGCCTTTCCTCGCAGGCCAACAGGCTTTGAGTCCAGCCCCCCAGCCTGCCTTTGTCACACCCCACCCCACCCACCCCAAGGAGCCCCAGAGGACAGGATAGTTCACCACCCCCTTCCTGCTCCAAGACCCACCATGATTTTTGCTTTCTTCTTTAGCAAGATATTCTGGCTTCTAGATGAGAAGGAATCTCCAGTAGCCCCTTATGCCCTAGGCTCTTCAGACCCAGGGATGGTCTGAGGCCAAGGTGCTTCTCGGCCAAGCAGAACATCCTAGCATGGCCACCTTGGGGCCACTGGCAGACCTTCCCTAGTTAGATTTGCATGTTCAGCTTTGCACATTTTAAATAAACACACATTTGCAGCCACACTGGTGCTCACACTCTGACTGAGGGTACAGGAGGCTGCTGGGTACCTGCAGCCCTGGGAGCTGGGGCCGGATCTTTCAGCTGCTCTGCTGATGTGGGGCAGGGACCCCAGCAAATAGGCAGTCTCTCCCCCTTTTTCCATCTCCAAGAATTTCATGAGTGGGTCCAGAGCTTTCTGAAACCCAAACCCACATTGTCTGCGTTCCCTTGAACAAACAACCCAATCAAAAAGAGAAATCCATTCCTTTTTCAAAAAAAACTACTCATCATATGTGGTTAAATGTGTGACGAGTGTTGGGGGTATGACGTCGGCTCCTGGGGAACCCCTACTTCCTCCTGTGTGCCCTGGAGCTATGCTCTCCAAGTCCCTTGTCCTTGCACCCCTGCTTGCCAGACATTGTGGAACCCATGCATGCCAGCCTTACATGGGGACACCCCAAGCCATAGATTCCGGGCTACCTGGTCCCCAGCCCAGGCCCCACTCGTGTGGGCCCTCACCCATGCAGATAAAGGGCTTTCTCTTAGTCTGTGGCGGTTGGTGTTCCCTCACTGACAAAGTGGCCCACAATGCTGGCTCCATATCCAGCTCCTACCCTGCAACCCACCTGGGCAGAGTCCCCTGTGCTATTCCTGTCTCAGTCCTGAACACTCTAGATCTTGTGCACCCAGAGGCCTCCCTTTGGGGGTCCCACCCTGGTACTACTCATCATCTGCCCCATCACAACTTCCTCCAATGCCCCAGAGCCTCCTGCCCTCAGGGACCCCAGACAGACCTATCCTCCCTAAGTCTCATTCCTGTCCCTGTGACAAAGGTGCTCTTGACCAATCAGCCCTTCCCATCCTATCCACCCCTCCCCACCCTAGCTACTTCCACATCTCCCACCAGTTCCTCCTTGTGGGTCAGACTCGCTAGGCAGCTGGAGTCTCCTCACTTCCTCCTCTCTGGCCAATGACAGCCCATCAGTGGATCTTAGCCCTCTACTTGGAACCAGGTTAGTCCACCGGGGACCAGATTCTACTGTCTCCCAGGAGGATGGGGTCCATAGCCACCCAATGTGGAGCCTCCCTCTCTCCCACTCTACAGGCAATCACCCTCCCACCCCCCATACTCCCACACCCCTCCTGGCTTCATTCATAGGTTTCCTGGTTCCCAGCCAGGCATCCAGGCCTGCATGCAGGCTCGAATCGATGGCTGGTCCTAAGCTTTCATTAAGTGTTTGCTGACCAGGTCCTGCGGAGAGGGCATCTGGGATGTGTGTGGAAGGGAAGGGGCTAGGTTCCAGGGCCTCAGACAAGGCCTGCCTTTCTTCAGTGTCTCTGTGGAGGGCAGCCCAGGGCTGGTGAGCAGGAGGTCCAGGCAGGCCTCCAGGCCAGTCTCCACCTTCACCAACCCCACTGTTTCTCTCTAGGCCCCATGCTTTCCATCCACAAGACAAGGATAAAAACCCTTCCTTGCCTGTCCTGCTTCCTGGGAAATTACAGATGTGAAATGGCTTTGGGAAAGGCTAAAGGGTTCTCTACAAGGATCAGAGGTCACTAAAGGGAGGGGAGGGCAACAGATGAGGCACTCCCTGGCAGACCACAAAACTGCCAGAGTTCAGGCTGCAGAGGGTTTAGTGAGAGCAGAGAGAAGCTGGTCTAAACACCTGTGGGGGCTGAGGGCCTGGGGCTGAGAGGAGGGGAGGGGCTCGGGCACCCCTCCCTAGTAGAAGCAATAGGTCTCATCTCTTAGTGGCCACTTCCACACTTCCGCTCACACTGATTGATGCCCTCCCTCTGCGACCTCTTCTAGGTCGACTAGAGCCCCTCCACCTCTTCTGGGAAGCCTCCTGGAGGCCCCCAGCTCCGCAGGTGTCAGTCCACAATTACCCACAAAGGTCAGCAGGAGTCTTTGTTTTCTGAGCCAGACTGGTCTCTGCCCTAACCTATGCCCTAGTTCTGTGACTGCGGAGCCGAGCAGGGGTGAGGAAGCCCGGGCTGCGTCCCCCCATCAGCCCTGTTTGACCTCTGGACGCGGGAGGGGCGGCTCAGTCTCCCCTCACAGTGAAGGTGAGGACCTGCTCAGGTAGGTCTGCCCAGCCCTGTAGCCCTGGGCGATTTCCGGCCCCGGGAGTGCTGAAGGAAGGGGTGTGTGCTCACCCACGGGATTTATGAGAACCAGACACTGACTTCCCCGGTTGCGACATCGGGGCCTCCTCGAGGCTCCCATTGTCCCCGCGGAGGAGGGTCCAGCGCTGGCCCCCGCCGGAAGACAGGGCATCCACGCCCCGTATGCCCCGCCACGCAGACCACCCAGCGAACCCCCACCCGCGGCGCTCCCGGGGCCACCACTCCGGGCTCCGGGGACGCTTCCACTCCGGGGGGATTCCAAAAGCTGGCCTGGCGCCGGTTCCGTGAGAGCAGGCAGTGGCTGACTCTCGCCCCAAACAGGGCGGCTGCAGTCCTGTTCCTAGCCCCTCTGGGCCCCAGGGCTTGGCCGCCCTGCTGCCCGCTGCAGCCACGTCCCAGAAGCAGCGCGCGCCAGCCGCCCGCGAAGCCCCAGCTCCGCACGGGGTTGGGGTCGCGGCGGGGAGCCTGCCGGCGCCGCGCGGGGCGGGACGGGGGCGGGGCCGGGGGCGGGGCCGCGAGGCGCGCGCCGCGCGGGCGGGGGTCGCGAGAAGGAGCCAGCGGGGCGCGCGCGGCGTGGTGCTCGGCTCGGGGCGCGCTGGGCTCCGCTGCCGGGAGCGCCGAGCCGGGGCCGCGCTGGGCCCGCGGGGAGCGCACGAGCCTTCGAGGTGCTGGACGAGGGAGGGAGGAGTCGCCGCCAACGCCAGCTCCTGCCGGGAGGGAGCCCAGACCCGCCGCGGGCCATGAGCCGCCGGGCCCCGGGAGCCCGGCCGCGGTCCGGGCAGCGCTCCGCCGGCGCCCCGGCCCGCGCGGCCGCAGCTGAGCGCCTGTAGGTACGGCCTGCCTATCCTCCGTCCCTCATCCCAGACCCGCTCCGTCCCTGAGAGGGTGCGTGTGTGTGAGCACCGCCGCCCGGAGAAGCGCGGCCGCACGCGCCCCGGTCCGCGCGTGTCGTCTTTGTGTGCGTGGTGGGAGGGAACGCGGCGGAGGAGATGCGCCCCGGGTGGGGCTCCGTTCTCGGACCCCCATCCCGGGCCGAGCGGCAGTGGCGAGCGGGCTGAGCCGCCCCCGGAGCAGCTGCGCCCGCCGCCCCCCCCCCCCGCGCCCAGGGCCCGCGGTGGGGTGAGCGCTCAGGGCTTCCTGGAGGAGGGGCTGGGCGGCGGGGCGCTCCCGTCTCTTCCCTGGGCTGCGGGGGCGGGGAGGGCCAACCTGGAATGGAGGTGCTGGCCCGGAGGGACGCTATCCGGTCCACATTCTGCGGACCGGCACGCCCTCCATTTGGCCTCAGCCTTCTCTCTGCTGGTCACCATTCTCGACCCGCCCACCCCGGGAGCTCTCAGGATGCCCACGATAGTGGGGAGGACGCCTGAGGGTACCCGAGAGGCGGGCGCCTTTAAGAAGGGGCGGGTTCGTGCCCTCCATTCAGGCCCTTCGGCCTCAGCCATTGATAAACCTGCGGGCAGCGCGGGGCCCCGGAACCGCGCCAGCCTAGCGAGCCAAGGCCCGGCAGAGGCAGGGATCCGTGAGGTCTTCAGAGGGAGAAGTCTACAGTGATGGCCCCTCGGGAAACCGCGCAGGGCGGACAGGGCAGGCAGCCTCGGGAATAACTGAACATGGATAAGCCAGAATCTGTGTCCGTACCAGCTGGCGCAGGGGAGAGCCTCTGGGTGGGGGTTAAACCCTACCTCTGCCCTTTGAGTTTCCATTATCTACTCTAAAATGGGGACAGTTCTGATTACATCCTGGCTAGGCGACCAGCAAGAATTGCCCCCTCCAACACGGGTCACTGAGCATGGGGTGAGCCAGCCCCTCTGGGAGGTCAGGAGGAACGAGGTGGTGATCCTAAGAGCTTTTGGCTACCTCTGTTGGGGGCATGATCTGACCCCCGCTCCACTCTGCCTCCCACTTTAAACAAATCTCTTCCCAGCCATCCTGATCCGTCTAGGAGGCCACTGGTTGGAGAGCAACCTAAAAACCTTTCAGCTCTAGGAACTTTGAAAGGGGTCTGGCAGTGAGAGCAGTGCTGTGAGATGTGTGTAGGTCTGAGATTTTGTGGGGTCTCAAGCCAGTTTCCCACAAGCTGCCTCCTTATACTCCTCTCCCCCTCTAGAAGGCCTGAATGATGGTGGGCAAGAGATTCTGATGCCAGTTAGTTGAAGGGTTCTAAGTAATCAAGGATGAATCCATACACTTTTTTTATTGTGAAAAATCTGTCTAGTTTCTAAACTAACTCCCTACTAAATGGGTCCCTAGAGAGAGCCCTCACATTCACACCAAGGGTGGGCTTCTCTAGGAGGTATTGGAAGTTAAGACCCCCACCTAGGTGGAACCTGGCCCCCCAGGGGTGAGCATTTGGTTTCCAGCTGACTCAACGCCAGCGAAGGGCATCTGCACTGTTTCTCATGTGATCCGCAGGATAACCCTGCGGGTTTGGTACTATTATTATCCCTATTTTACAGAGAAGGAAAGATTCAGGGAGGTGAAATGACTTGCCCAAAGTCACTCAACCAACAAGCCAGGCCCCCAAACCACTTCTCTCTGACAGGAGCCTGGTTCTTACCTCTTGCACTGTCTACCCATCCTGGGTTGCAGGAAATTGAGGGTTTAGGTGCCTCAGGCCTTCTGGCTGCTGTCCCCATGAGGTTCTGTTCCAGTCTTGGAGCCTGCCTCACTTTCTGCTCCTTAGTGTCCATATGGGCGTGAAGGGGTGATAGCAGCTTTGGTGTCTGGGGAGGTTTCTCTCCCCCCCCCCCTCACCTGGTTGGGTCTGTTTTCATGGCTGTGCTCTGTCCCAGGGGAGAGCAGGTGTGACTCCTCCACATCTAGGGGTGGTCACAGCCATACCTGTTTGGGCAGAGTGAGGCAGGGCATCAGAGTGTGGGAGTACAGCATCTTTTGACTCCTCTGAGTGAAGCACGGTGTGGGCTCCATTTTCCAGATACTTCTAACCCTCTGTGTATAGTAGGGCCACCTGGGTCCTGTGGTGAGTGTAACGCCCACTTGGGGGCTCATGGTCTAGTGGAGAAGACAGGCCACAGAAAAAGGCAGGGGGGCATGTGGAGGTAGGGACAGGATAAAGGGGGTGTTCCCAAGACCTCTGTATGCTCAGGGCCCACCAACTATTGGGGCAGAAGAGTGGCAGCTGGTGGGACAATGCCAGGCTGAATGCTGAGACTCTGAGCTGAGGACGAGCAGAGGCTGGAGTAAGAGGATGAATTAGAACTTGGATATGGTGGGTTTGAGGTACCTGGAGATCAGCCATACAGAGAGTTCATTTGCTCAGAAAAAGGCCCAGGGAACCTTTATAAGGATCCGCAGTTCCAGAATGCTGGGATACTCACAACTAAGGGAGGCATTGTATGTACATCATGAAAAAGCCAGAAGGCAGACTGGTGGGCTGAGGGGGATGTCTGCAAGTTTCAGGGGCTGGGCCAGGGGCCAGGGAGGTCTGGGAGGGGTATTCATCAGAACCAACGTGAGATCCATGACATTGGGGGAAGGGACTGTAAGTCTCAAGCCAAGGCTGGAGAGGCTTTCCTCTGCTCTGCATCCCCAGGAGTGCAAGATCAGTGCAGCTAGAGCCATGCCAGCCTGCTCTCCACCTACGAGCCTGTCCAGGAACTGTCCAGCACCAGGTGCTCCTGAAGGGGGATGGGCTTTCCTCCTAAGCCCCCAGACCCTGGTGTAGCTTTTTGCCTGGGCCCCACTCCCTGCTTATCTGAGAGGTACTTCCTGCAGGGCCCAGCTCTGGATTCCCTACCCTCCAGCCTGTCAGCATGCCCCCTCCTCTGAGGATAGGCCTATCTCCATTCCTAAGTCAGGGCCTAGATACCCCTACTGTGCCCTCAGAGGGAGAGCTCTCTAGGCTCAGGGCCTATTGGGAATAGTGCCTGCTACAGAAAGGGGCAGATCTGAACTTGGCTCCACATTCCCCTCTCATCTGTCTGTGGCCCTGGACCTACCAGCATGGCTCCTGACACATAATGGGAGCCCAGTACAAATCCAGGGAATGATGGGCCAGTCACTTCCCTTTCCAGAACCCCATTTCTTCATCTGTACAATGGGAGAATCCTTTCTTCCTGGCAGGGAAGATGTGAGGGGAGAAGGATTTTAACAGGGCCAACGCCCAATTAGATGTGGGTTCTAGAAAGATAACACTGGTAACACAGTGGAGCCTGGATTTGTCGGGTTGTGGCGGGGACGGGAATGGTGGGAAACAGGAAGGGGGTCCTCTGTAGCCATCTGCCCAGAGCAGTGGGAGGAAAAGGGGGAATGGTTTTAAGACATTTAGGAACTAGCAGGATGTTATTTTTAAACAATTACTTATTTAACCCTCATGACAACCCTTTGTATAACAGTCAGTGTTGTTTTAACAAATGAGGAAACTGAGTCCCCAAGAAGCTGAGTCACCCACAATGACAAGCTAGGAAGCAGAGGAGCTGAGATTCAAATCCAGGCTCCAAATCTCAGGCTTTTAACCACTCCACTGTCCCAGTGTGTCAAATGACCAGATGTGGAGGTAGGGAGACGCCAGGTGGTGGGGCCCCTGTGATGGGAGCAGCTGTTGGATACAGCTGTGGGGCCCCCCGAGGACTGGAAACTTGCAGGTCCTGGAGCCAGCAGGGCCTGTCCAGGTTTGGGGTGTCAGTGAAAGCTAGGGGGCTCAGCAGAAAGGCTTCCACCCTCGCACAGTGGCAAAGGCTGGGGGCTGTGTGAAAGGTATGAAGGTGCTCCTGGCACAGAGATGCTCTACCAGCTGTTAACAGCTGCCTCCCAACGATGCTGCTCAGCACAGGCCTTGGACCCTGAAGCAACCTCCACGGGAGAGTGGGCTAGTCCCGCTTTACAGCTATGGGACCTGATGCTCAGAAAAGCCAGGCCTCCTGCCCCCACTCACCATACAAGGGCAGAGTTCTAAGAGCTCTTAATCTGCACCTGTCCCTGTCACTTGTAGTGCCCTCCTCCCACACCCAGTCTTCAGCAAAGTCCCAGCAGGGTCAAGGATGTTAAGACCAGAAGCATGTCCACTTCTGCCTTCTGGCAGGGTCATGGGGTGAGCACAGATATTCTGGGTAGGAAGGGTGGGGGAATTCAGCCACACCTCACCCTTGCAGAGGCCTTGTTCAGAGTCTGCCCTGTGGGGACACTTTTGGCGGGTAGAGTCTGGTAAGGTGGGGAGTAGACTTGAGAACCCACACCCAAGTAGCCAGCAGTGAAACAGAGAATGTGCTGTGTCCTCTGCCTCCAGCCCTCCTGCAGGGGAGAGATCTGCAGGTACCAGCGGGCAGAAGGCACCCCTGGCTGAAGCAATGGCGTGCTCAAAGGTTGTCTTTGTCCTGCAGGGAGAGGGGTGCAGAAAGGGGGCTGGAGGGGACAGTCCTACAGAGGCCAGGAGGGCAGCTGGAAGAACGGCAGGACGGAGAAAGGAAGGAGCCCTTCCTTGTAAAGTGTGGGGTGAACGGGCCAGGCCAGTGGTCCTGAGAAGCCTCAAGGAGAGAACATCAGTTGGCATAGTTAGGGCAGCTTCCCAAGAGGCAGGGAAGAGCCAAGTGAGGCCTTGTCTCCTCTTGTATTGGGAACCCCAAGAAGAGGCCTCAACTTCCCCATCATGAATGGTTCATGGAGGGATACACCCAGCCCAGAACAGAGCACCCTTAGTTCTGACCCTCACCACCCCTTCCCACACTTGATTGTGGGGGTACTCTTCTGAGAACGGAGCTGAGGGAGATGCAGGAGAAAGGGGGGTGGGGGTAAGTCTTGGTGGTGGAGGAGAGAGCCCTGGCCCTGCCCAGGGGCAGCCCTGTGAGGCTGCCTTTCATGGTGCTGGTTTGCCCTGCTTGACCTCCTTCCCCTCCCTAGGGGTCGGTTGTCTCCTCTGGAGAGGAGGCCGCTCCAGCTGGGCCTCCCTGAAAGCACTGCGGTGGGCCCCCCCGCGGGCGTGGGCCAGGCAGTCCCACCCCCCAGGCCTCCACCCTCTGCACTGTGGATCGATTGGTTGCCCGCCCATTAGCGGGGGCGGCTAGGCCGCCTCATCAATATTTTAAGGAATGACCTGGCCGTGGGATCCGGATCTGCATGCCGCGGGGGCTGACGAATGGCCTCTTTTCTTTTCCAATTGTCAGCGCTATTTTTACCACCGGAAGGCCAGCCGCCCCCTCTCCCAGGCCTCTGAGTGGGGGTGGGGGAGGGTCTCCCGTATGGGTTCCTGGCGGAGGGGTTAGGAGAGTCCGTGGCTTAGAAAGGCGACAGGCTGGGAGGGACAGCTGCCCCGCCTCCCTGAAACCCCATCCCATCCCGTTCTGGCCCTGGGGAGATGGGAACAAAAAACATTTTTCCAAGAGAAGCCAGACAGCCCAGCTGAGCCTGGAAAAAACCCTGGGTGATGATTGAAGGAGGGTGATCTGCCGACCCAGGGCCCCTGGGGAGCCAGCACCTGATCCCTAGATTCCGTGGGCCCCCTTTGTCTCCAGTCCCAATCTTCAGAGAAGCCTGTGAAGGTGAAAGGCGCCCCCCTGCCTGCCTCAGGTCCCATTGGGGGGCAGGGAGGAGCTCAGACTTCAGTGTCCAAGGGCCATTACAGTCAGGGGCCCCTAGAGGGCCCTGCTCCAGCATCTCATTTTATTGATTGGCGGGAGGGGGGCGGGGTCCAAGGCCTGGCCGGCGACTGAGCCCAGATAGCCCCTTGCCCCGTCCTGCACTGTCCGCTTCTGGTTCTCTGGGACCACAGGAGGAAGCACTAGGCCCTTTCCCACAGAAGCAAGAGGACCAAGGACCGTGGGGAGCGTTGGAGCTCAGGGAGGAAGAAGGGCCAATGCCCTTCCTGGAGGAAGACAGCCCTACACCACCTTCTCAGGGGCTGAGTAGAATTTGAATAGTCAGTGGAGTGAGGAGGGCAGTTCCTGCAGGAGAGGGACACAGGCAAAGACAGGTAGGAATCCCAAGGAGCCACTGAAGGAGGGAGAACTCAAGCCAGCTGGATTCAATTCATAAAACTGCCAGCCAGCCCGCCCAGACCGTGGTGGGTGAGCTTGCATCCAGCTTCTGGTTCCTCGGGGTTCCCCTCTCCACCCCCATGTCTGGGCCTTGCTTTTCCCACATCTGGGTCTGTGGTCCTCCGCAGAATGGCAGAGGGCTCTGTCTAATTGATTGGTTGTTACACACCGGCTGTTCCCCTAGAGAGGACTGGAAACCCCTCCAGGCTGCACCTAGAGGTTAGGGGAGTGCCTGCCCTGTCCGTGGCTGCCTGAGTTATAACATTGCAGAGACAACCTCCTGTGCTGTCCTGGGAGATAGAGGGAGGGAGATTGTCCCCATTTTCAAAGTAAAGCAACTGAGGCTCAGAGGTTGGAGTTGTCAACATCTACCACTCACCCAGAGAGCAGTGGGGCCGGCCTGGAGCCCAGGTCGGCAAAGGCCCCTGCACTTGGTCCCCCGCCCCAGTTCCGGCTCACAGCACACCCTTGCTCCTGCTGGGGCCAAGCTCCCTGCCATGTGAATTGCGCACCCCACACACACAGCCCTTTGCAGAGAGCCATGTCTGGGCCTCAGTGTCTCCATCTGTAACTAGGTTTGGGGCTCCCTGTTGACCATGCTACTTGTGACTTTTACCTCTGGCTGCTCGATTCGTGCCGCTTCTGTGTAGCCCCCTTGACCCAGGGGACACTGAGGGCTCCTGTGCTGGGCCTCAGACCTATAGGCTCCTGGCCAGCCAGCAAGGGTGGGTGGAGGAAGGCAAGGTAGCAGCAGCCTCCCAGGCCAGTCCCTGCCTAGGCCATAGCCACGGCCACCATACGCTTGGCAGATTCCTCTCTGAGTAGCCCTTCCTTCCTCCAATGAGGGCAAGCTGAGGCCAACCTATGGGAGCCTCTCCCCACAGCCCTGTCCTTCCACTCTGCCCCTTCTGCTTGCCAGGAATATTGTCAGCCAGCAGGAAGAGTGGGGAGGCACAGGGGATGCCACAGGTTGGGGCACTGGGACTGACTTTCTCCCCACCTGCCCCATGTGGGAGCATATGTTGAATGGGTGTCCATACTTGGTGCTGGCTCCCAGGCTGTCATGTCACCCAGTCTGGCCCTCTTGGTGGTCTCAGTGGGACAGAGGGGGTGGTGGCCTGCTGGGAAAATGGGGACAGGCAGGCCCTCATGGGCTTAGCCGCAGGACTTCCTCCTCACTCCCACCCTCCAAAATGCCCCCCTCCACAGGCACTCAGCTGTCCACCTCCTGGGAGGCCTTGATAGTGGTGGCAGGTGCATTTGTGCCTCTGCCTCCATTCCTGACAAATGACCCAGGCCTGCCTTCTGCCCCTGAGGAGTGCCAATGCCAGACTGGGGGGACAAACATGGAAACAGACACCTGGAGCGTCCTGCAGTTGGCACCTTGTTAGAGGGATGTATAGGAGGGGACTGTGAAAGCCCAGAGGAGACACTCCTGCCACTTGGCAGGGGAGGCAGGGAGAGGTCAGGGAAGGCTTCCTGGAGAAAGTGGCCACTGGATCAATTGTTGAAGGATGAGTAGGAGTTAGCCAGATGATGAAAGGAGGAAAAACAGAGCAAGAAAAAGGCCCAGCAACAGCCAAGCTCATGAGTGCCCCAGCTCCCATTCTCCCCAACCTCTCCACCCCCATGTCCTGATAAGTCAGCCTCCAAGGTATCACTCAGGCCTGCAGGGAAGGTACTCGATCCTCTTCCTGGCATGCAGGCCACAGCAGGCCCCCCCGCTCCAGGAAACTTTCCTAGCTCCGTGCTGTGCTGTCCCCAAAAGTCCAGGTGGAGTCCAAGGAGACCTACTTACTGGTTTGGAAAAACGTCCTCTGCTAAGTGGCCTCATCCAGTGGTCCATTTCCTCCCTAGGGCTGTCCTGTGGTTATTGATTGCAGATCAATGGCTGAGGTTGCCCCAAGGTGAGTGGGAACTCCCACAGTGCCCTATGGCCAAGAGGCCCCTCGTATCATCTCATAGAAGTGGGGCAGCTATTTTTACTCAGTGTTTAATTACAGAATTTGGATCCCAGAGAAGAGATAAGATGGTGCTCTCAGGAGCTAGGAGGGCAGCTGAGGACATGATCCTCTGCCTCAGTTCCCCTAACATTGGGCTGGCCCCCTCAGATGGGCTCCCCAAGGCAGGCAGGCCCGCATCACCCCTGTCACTCGCCCTCCCTCGGTAGTTTCACCCCAGCCTTGGGGGAGGGCACACAAACACAGTGGGCTGAGCCTGTGCCTCCAGGAGTGATGGCCACAGTGGGGGACAAGGAGGCAAGGCCCTCACGTGACAGGGGACTGCACTCACAGCAGGTAGCTTGGTGATTCAAAGTTCTGAGAGATGGTGCCTGGGAATAAGGAGAAAGAAGCTGGGATGAAGAGACAGCTGACATTCCTGGGTTGGGGCCTCTTCAGGAAGGTGGGGTTTGGGCCAGCCGAGTGGGTTAAGCGCTGGCCTGGGAAGCCAGCGGCCCCGGTTTGGGTCCCACATATGAGGGCCAGTGACACTGCCCTCAAAAAACAAAACAAAAGAAGGTGGGGTTTGGATGGGCTCTCGGGGGAAAGGATTCCAGGAGGTGAGGACACAAGTACAGCGCACAGGCCGCTGTAATGGAAAGAGGACTGAGGGGGCAGCACCTTCAATGACAGGATGAAAAGTTGGTCATACTTGATCCACACTAGAAGGTGACCCCCAAGTCCTGGAGTCAGGTGAAAATTCCAGGCCTGTCACAAGCTGTGTGTCCCTAGGTCCTATGTAAGGGATTAGACAGTGACAGCTGTGACATGCCCAGATGCCAGACACATTCATTTGTTCATTCATTTAGTCATTCATTCAGTATTTACAGGACGCCTGCCACGTGCCCAGCACTGGGGACACAGCCACTTATAAGATTGTTAAAATACCTGCCTTGTGGAGCTGGCATTCTCAGGGGGAGGGCATGGGGGAGGGGAGGGGAAAGGACAACACAACCAAGCAAGTGAATACATAGGACTCGCTTGTCAGATGGGGTAAGAACAAGGAAGGAAAGGAAGCATGCAGAGGGCAGGCGACACCAGCACCAGTGGAGTGGGAGCATTTCTTATGCTCAGCAGAGTGGTGGTCAGGGAAGGCTGTCAGACAAGAGCGTATTGGAGCAGAAACCTGAAGGATGCGTAGAGGAAAGAACATTCCAGGCAAGTGTAAGAGACCATCGCAAGTGCAAAGGTCCTGAGGTGGGAATATGACTGGCAAGGAGACTCAGGTGTGGCCAGAGCAGAACAGGCAAGGACAAGCTCAGAGAGGTAAAAAGAGGCAGATCGTGGGACGCCTTTGGGACCAGGGGTAGGACACTTGGCTTGAAATAAGTGGAATGAGAGCCATTGCAGGATTTTGAGCAGAGGAGGAACCTGATCTGTCTCATTTTAGAAATGATGACTAGGTTCCTGAGTGGAGAACAGATGATAGTGGGTGAGGTCAGTTTCCAGGGGACCAGTGAAGAGACTGCTCAAGTACTACCTACAGGAGAAGAGGTTATGTGGGTCCCCGGACGGCAAGGAGTGGAGGAGGGGTTGGGTTCTTGGCATATTTCACAAGTAGAGCCCGGAGTATTGCACATGACTCCTCCTGCCCACAGAGCTTTAGGGCCCGCAGAAGAGATGACTTAGGGAAGTGAGGTCACTGGAGGCTCCTGGGAACCCTATTTCAAAGCACGTGTCATCCCAGCCTCCTTTGGCAGCCCAAAAAATGAACTTGGGGTTCCCTGAGACGCCGTTAGAAGAGCGAGTGAATGGGGGACCCCTCTCCTGCAGCCACTGCCTCCCAGCTTACTTGGTGTCTTTCTTTTCACACATTGGTGCCGCTCAGAACTGCTGCGTGTGATAGGACCCCGTCCCCCCCACACACACACAGACATACACAGCCCCAGGGACCCCTGGGGGCGCAAGTTCAGAGAAGGGACAGGTGGACTCGGGTCAGAGGTCACACGGTCACCCCAGCTCTTCTCGCCCACAGCTGCAGGGGGCTGCGATGGGACGGGAACCATGAATGGTGCCGCCCCGGTCCCGGACTGGCGGCAGTTCTGCGAGCTGCACGCCCAGGCGGCCGCCGTGGACTTCGCACACAAATTCTGCCGCTTCCTACGCGACAACCCGGCCTACGACACGCCGGACGCCGGGGCCTCCTTCTCCCGCCATTTCGCCGCCAACTTCCTGGACGTCTTCGGCGAGGAGGTGCGCCGCGTGCTGGTGGCCGGCGCCGCCCAGCACCCTGACCCCATGGAACCTGAGCCGGCGGTGCTCAAGGTGGCGGCGGTGTGCGGCCACTCGCGGAGCTCGGAGGACGTGTCGGGGCACGCGGCCTCCAAGGCCCGTGTCCGCAAGGGCTTCTCACTGCGCAACATGAGCCTGTGTGTGGTGGACGGCGTGCGTGACATGTGGCACCGGCGCGCCTCCCCCGAGCCTGACGCCGCCCCGCGGGCCGCCGAGGCCCCGGCCGAGCCTCGTGACAAGTGGACGCGGCTCCTGCGGCTGTCGCGGACGCTGGCGGCCAAGGTGGAGCTGGTGGACATCCAGCGGGAGGGCATGCTGCGATTCATGGTGGCCGACGACGCTGCTGCGGGCCCGGGCGGCACCGCCCAGTGGCAGAAGTGCCGCCTGCTCCTGCGCCGGGCCGTGGCGGGCGAGCGCTTCCGCCTCGAGTTTTTCGTGCCACCCAAGGTGAGCGCCAACCCCCACCTGGGGGACGGCAGAGGGGCGTGGGCACAGCCGAGGGGGCCAAGGACTGGCTTTAGGGTCCACGTTGCCTGGTCTCTGTGGCAGGCTGTAGGAGCCTGGGATGTGAGCCCACTCTCCCTGTCTCACAAGTCACACCTGTGAGGGGTCAGAAGGACTCCGGATGCCAGACAGCTTCGGGGGCACTGTTCTTCCAGGTACTGGAGCACCTGGCTGCCTGCCTGCCTCTCTCGCTCACCTGGGGCCCCTGGGTGACAAGCCTCCCAGAGAAGAGGTCTGCGGTGATGAGGGCAGGAAGTGACAATGGCACACACTGAGGGGCTCCCGATCAGGTGGGCATCGGAATCCCCAGCTTGCCTGCCAGGTTCTAGCCCGAACCCTGCCCAGGTGACCCTTTTCTGGCCTGGGTTTCAAATGCTAACCAAGCTGTCACCAGCATTGCTACTCACTTGAGTGCACTGTCCCCTCCCTCCTGCTGGGGGTTCTCTATCAGAGCCCTGGGGGCAGCTTTGGGTCTCCTGCAGAGTAGCAAACATGCCTTGCTTGGAAAATGGGAATAACTGTAACAATAGCACCAGGTTTCTGAGAGCCCACTGTGTGCCCAGCCCTAAGCCTGGTGGGCAGTCTCATCCTAGTGTCCTAGCAAGGTGAGCCTCATGGTGTCCAGGTCACAGAAGAGAAAAACGAATACTCAGAGGGGTTGTGGCCTGCCTAGTCACACAGCTTATGGGTGGCACAGCTGGGCTGATTATACCCACCACCCTGGTGGTGCCAGGAATGAAAGGAGCATGGAGGTAGGGGCTCCTTGTGGGAAGTTCGGAAAAGTGGGACGTTGTGCAGGTGCAGCAGCTGGCAGCGCCCCCCAATAACTCCCCAGGGACGCCACCCACCTCTGGGCCCACCCTACCCTCACTGTCTTTAATCAACTTGAGTCCCTCGCCTCTGTCCCCATCTCCCAGGATGTCAGAACTCTGGGTTTCCTTGGAGGGGCACGGAGTGTGCCCCCAGGGCTGGGTGGCATGAGAGGTGACTTCCCAAGAGCTGTTGCCTGCCCAGGCCCCCACCATTAGTTCCCAGGGAGAATCATAGCCCCTTAAGCCCAACTCCACCCCTTGTCAGACAAGGAGACCAGGCCCAGTGAGGGGTGGGAAGGGAGGCGGGGCTTGCCCGGGGTCATCCGAAGGGCACAGGCCCCGAGTTTCAAGGCCTCCGGGCCCTGAGTGGCAGTCACAGCTGCCTGGCTGTAAATAGAGGGGGTGGCTGCCCGGGAGAGGGGATGCAGCAGCTGGTGCCTTCGTTATCCCTCCCAATGCACCCTTCACCCCTGGCAGAGGGCAGGGCTCCTGGGGGATCACTTCCTCAATCTCTGAGGAAGGCAGGTGGGTGCCTACCCCCTGACCTGGCCTTTTTTCATGCAAATATTTGGGAATTCTAGAGTGAGCCTTTGGGAAGATGGGTCATACCATGGTAAGGGCTTAAGTCCAGTTTCCTAAATGTACTGGGTCCCAGGGAGTCCCTGCTAATACACCCGACTGCCTTTTAGTCCTGAAGACCCAGCTGCACCCCTGGAGCAGACAGGAGTGTGGGGTCTGCAGGCCCAGGGTCTATTTCCTGGGATGTTCAGACTTACCTCTCACACAACCCCATGAGTCAAGTCTCTGACCTCCTGTCCCCCCAGAGCCCTGTGCCGGGCCAGCCCTAGGGATCCAGGGAACAACGAGGCTGTGCCCCTGCCATTGGGGGAGCCACCAGGAAACCCGTTTTTGCCAGACAGGATGGTAAACCTCAATGGGATGAGCTCTGGGGACCCTAGGGAGGGGAAGCTCAGGCTGCACAAGTGTTCAGCAGGCAGCAGGGCCCCAGACAGGAATTTCTGGAGGCACAAGTTGAGTGAGCGAAGGCCTGGAATCATGAAACAGCCTAACAGCTCCGTCCAGGGAAGTGGGAGGAGAGGTGTGGCTGTAGCAGGGTGAAAGGCCGCTGGGCCAAGAGAGACAGGCCTCAGTGCCAGGCGGAGAAATCCGCACCTCCGGCCAGCAGGAGCTCAGCTGAAGTCACCAGCCCAGGCCTTCAACACAGACCTCTGCCTGCTCCACCCACTCCAGACCAAACGCCCGACCACCTCTCACCCCAGTGGCTGGTGAGATGGCCTGCCGTGGTTAACCAAGCCCCTCTGTCCCAGCTTCAAGCACAGCCCTGCACCCACTGGATGGTAGCCAGTGCCGCCAGGAATTCCCATTCGCCTGCCCACCCAGTGTGTGGCCCCTCCCTTTCCTCCTGAGAAAGTCCCTGTCCCAGAGCCCAAGCCCTGCCAGGAATCAGTCTTAAGTCAGCCCCACGGGACCTTCAGGTCATGGCCAGGAACTTTTGGGGCAGAGTGGGGAGGGCTGGGCACAGAGTGGCCCTCCCTGGGAGTCCTGCCAGCTCACCTCTGTTGAACCCCTCGCTGCCCATTTTCCTCACCCGGAAACAGCCCTGCCCAGCTCCAGGAGCCCGTCAGGGTCAGGGGCTCCAAAGCCACGCTCTGGAAAGTCTAGTCTAAAGGCGGAGGCCAGCGTTTTTTGGGTTTTTTTTAATGAACTAGAATAAAATGAAAAATATCACACTCCATCACACACATGATAAATATTATCTGGTACATTTGTTTTAGAGATATTTTTACCTGTATGTGTATTGGGTCACAATGTCACATGTATTTTTATGGTTCAAGGTCAAAAATATGAAAATGGTACATCTGATGGGTGCACTGGGCAGAAGGGCAACCCACACAGTTCACCCTGCAAGGCTCAGGTGGGAGACTCAGATGTCAGCTCCAGCTCTGCCCCTGACTTGCTATGTGACCAAATGGGGAGGTCCCTTTGTTGCCCAGACTCCCTCAACTTGTCGTCTGTGGAATGGGGATTGGAACCCCTCTGCCAGGGCATCCTCATCTGAAGGCTGCCCTGATGTCTGGGAAGGGGAGAGAGGGTTTCAGGGGACCATGTGGTGACTCACTGCCCCTTCTTCCGGCCTCCCAGGCCTCCAGGCCCAAGATCAGCATCCCCCTCTCCGCCATCACTGAGGTCCGCACCACCATGCCCCTGGAGATGCCTGAGAAGGACAACACGTTTGTGCTCAAGGTGAGCCTCGCCCGCCCCAACCACACGCTAGCTGTCCCAGGCCACCCCTTCGTGGGCAGGGTAAGAGGCCAGAAACAGGGCTGGGGGAGGGAGTCCTAGTTGGGGGGTCCAGGACCCTACACATACATCGAGCACCTAGCTATGGCTGGACTCCAGGCCTGGGCTCTAGAGCTGAGTGCACCAGTGTCACCCACCATCTGGGGCCCCCAGTTCCCATTTCCTCCTGAGCCTAGGTGAAGCTGCCCTGAGTTTCACTTCCTCCCTTCTGCCGTGCCTGGTGCCAGCACATACCCACCCTCTGGGCAGACAGGCAAACTGGTAGCAGTTATGCAGATATGCCTGTCACAGAGTGCTGGAGTATTTGTGCAACTCACACAGTCCCACAGAGGGCACGAAGGCACTAAGTGTGGGTACAGAGGCACCCCAGTAGGTCTAGGGGCAGCTCATCCTTTTCTAGGCCCCATGTCACCAGGATGGCCTGCTCAGCTTTCTGAGGACACGGCTCCAGGCTGCCGGGGCTGTGCCCTGTGCCTCTTCAAAGGATTAGAGGGTGTTCATGAGGCCAAGTCCCCAAGGAGGCCTGCTTCCACCCACCCAAAGCTTCACAGAGTCCCCCCTACTCCTCTCCAGGTTCCTGGTTGGGTTTATGCTTTTATTCGCCCCTGTTTGTTCAGTCACGAACTCCCTTATTCATCTAGCAGACATTTGCCAACTCCATACTCTTGGTCACCCCAGGCTGAGGGCTGAGGACACAGCCCTTACCTGGCATTCACATCTGTTGGGTGAGAAGGGGTCAGAGCCTTACTCCCATCATCTGGGTGGCAACTGTACTGCTGATTATCCTCAGGAGGCCAAGGGGCTCACCCGCAAGCCCCACTCTGAGCCTCTGTTTCCCCATCTGTTCAGAGAGGGGTTGAAGGTGGTCTCCAAGGACCCTCCCAGCTCTGAGATGCTGGGAGTCCAACAACTGCATTGTAACCGAGGTACACAACAGGAAGCTGAGAACATGTGGCCCTGGCATCACAGAGCCCTGGGTTCGGGTCCCAGTGCTGCCACTGAGTGCTAGTGGGACTTTGAGCACCTTACCTGACCTCTCTGAACCTCAGTCTTCTGTACTCCCTCCCAAGGCAGTTGGGAAGAGGTCACCAGATTATGTACAAAATGGAACTCTGGGCCTGTCCCCTCTCTCTGCTATGGAGGCTGCTTATACCAGGGGCGTGGCCTTTGAGGTAGAGTGCCAGGCGCTAAGGCAGATGAGCACCTCACCTCACTGTGCTGGGCCAGCTGGCTCCATGACTGACTGTAAGGTTGTGATGCCCTTTCACCCCATCACCGGGATGCCAGCTTACCCTTCCCCAGCCAGCGTGGCCTCTGAGGCTACATGTTCAGGGCCTGAGGGCCTGAGGTCAGCAGAGCTGGGCATCATCCCCAGCAGTGGGCCCAGAAGGGAGGGGCTGCTGCGAGGGTGGGGTGCAAATCCCAGGACCTGGGCCTGGGTTTGGGGTGGTGCTTGATGGTGACCCCACTGTCTTCCCAGCTGCTCACCCCAGTGAGCCCCCGTGGAGGAGATGTGGGATGAGCTATTTGTCCTGGGGTCTAGGGCCCGCTCTGAGGGTAGAGGAGGTTGGGGTACTGACTGCTCTCTGGACCCCCTCCCCAGGTGGAAAACGGAGCAGAGTATGTCCTGGAGACCATAGACTCACTGCAGAAGCACTCGTGGGTGGCCGACATCCAGGGCTGCGTGGACCCCGGGTGAGTGCCCATGTGGCACCAGGATGGGCAGACAGGGTGGGGGAGCCATCTGGTGCTGAGCTCCAAAAGTGGGCCTTTCTCATGGCAGGTCCTATCCAGGTTGGCGCCAGCCATTCATCCGTACCCTCACCCACACCCCTGCCCCCCCACCGGCACCCCTGCCTCCAGCAGGCTCTTTGAGGTCTGCTCTGCAGGGCCAGGGCCCCTGGAAGGAAGCTGGATCAAGTCTTCCCTCACCCCAGGGGAGCCTGAGACCAACAAAAGAAGGGCGGTGATGGGGTGAGCCCAAAGGGCCAGGGAGATAGAGGGGAGGACCCTAACCCAGCCTGGAGGTCAGAGAAGGCATGCTGGTAGAGCTGCTCACCATTTCCAAAGCTTAAAAAATGGGCCTGAGCCAGGCAGAGGGGGCTGGGGGGCGGGGGGAGTTGGGGCGTGGAAGAGAGCAGAGAGACCAGCCCAGCAAAAGGTGTGGATGTGTGTGAGACCCTGGGACTTGCAGGGAACATCAAGGTCTTCAGGTAGCTGTTTAGAATGAGAGCTGGTGAGGAGGGGACTTTGATGAGAACTTGGGAAACTGGTAGGTTGGGAGCAGTGGGGAGCCACAGCTGGTAATAAACAGAGGGCAGCTACCATCAGCTGTGAACAGGAAGAGCAGCAGGGAGGCTGGCTGCCCCATCCAGGAGAGATTCCCTAAGCCAGGAGTAGGAGGGGCAGGCAGGCCGGCAGCAGAGCAGTTGGCAGCAGCTCTTCTAGCTAAAGGGATGAGCCAAGCCCTGGGGGGAGGGGCTGCTGCTTTCTAATTAACAGTTTCATTGAAGGAAGCACAATTAAAGTCCTCAGCTCCTCCCAGGCCTCCCCCCACCCAAAGTGGTTATAATCCATCCCCTGCCACCCTCTCAACCATCTGCTCAGCAAAATCTTTCCCCAGACTCTGAAGGTGAACCTTGCAGTATTTTAGATCTGGCAGGATCCCAGACACCTTGTGTCACAGATGGGCAGACAAAAGCCAGGGGCAGCGAAGGGAGCTGCCCAGGCCCTGCCCACCACTGTGCCCTGCCACCATTTGAGGGGTCCCGGGAGGCCATCCCTTTGTGGGTTAGTGGGCAGGGATCACATGACCTCAGAGAGGACTGCACGCACCTGGAGACCTCTCTTATATGGCCCAGTCACTCACCTGAGAGCCACAGAGCAAGCTGAGGGTATGACAGAGGGACATAGAGGCAGACGGACCCCAGGTGAGCCACTGCCTGGTTCTATGAGCTGCCCATGGTCCAAGGCCAATGGCAGGACACGGTTATGTTTCCTTGCCTTGCAGGGACAGTGAGGAAGACACAGAGCTCTCCTGCGCCCGGGGAGGCTGTCTGGCCAGCCGAGTGGCCTCCTGCAGCTGTGAGCGCCTCACAGAGGGTAGGTGGGGGCAGAGCTGGTTGGAATTGTGGAGGGGGTGGCCACTCTGAGACGGTCACACAGACAGACGTCATCTTACCCACCACTTCTCCACAGCAGACCTGCCCCGGCCCCCGGAGACAACGGCAGCCGTGGTGACAGCCCCACACAGCCGAGCTCGAGATGCTGTCAGTGAGTCCCTGGTCCACGTCCCACTGGAGACCTTCCTGGAGACCCTGGAGTCCCCTGGTGGCAGCAGTGGTGACAGCAATAACACAGGTGCAGTGGGGGCAGCCTGAATCCCCAGCCCAGGCCATGGGCACCCATAGCTCCCACCAAAGACCTTCCTGAGCCTCAGAAGCTGTGACATTTCATCCCATTGGGTCCTCTGCACAGCTCAGGATTCTAGCTTTTGTTTTTGTAGGCCAGTCCAGGAACATGACCCTTCCCACTGGCCCTGGTTTCAATAGCAAATGCTCCCAGAAGGGGTGCAGAGGGTCAGAACCAGGGGTTAGGAACAAGGAGATTTTTTTTATTTTTTTTTTGAGGGCAGTGTCACTGGCCCTCATATATGGGACTGAACCGGGGCCGCTGGCTTCCCAAGCCGGCGCTTAACCACCACACCACTCGGCCAGCCCAGAATAAGGAGATTTGACCCCAGGTTTGCTGCTGACTTAGAGACTGACCCCTTCTCTTCCCTGTGCCTCAGTTGATCTCATATTCTTAACTAGTGGGTGAGGTCAGCTCCCTGCCTTGTTATAAAATTATCCAAGCAGCATTTTACATGTTAAAACCCAACAAGGGGTTGTATCTCTTCTCTGTGTGTTTGCACCCCCCTGCCCCACCCCTCACACTGTCGTCTTCTCCAGGGGAAGAGGGAGCTGAGCCTGAACCTGAGGCAGCACCAGAGCTGGAGCTCTCCGACTACCCCTGGTTCCACGGGACACTGTCACGGGTCAAGGCAGCTCAGCTGGTGCTAGCAGGCGGGCCCCGGAGCCACGGCCTCTTTGTGATCCGGCAGAGTGAGACTCGGCCTGGGGAGTACGTACTGACCTTCAACTTCCAGGGCAAGGCCAAGGCAAGTGAGCAGGGGCCCCTGGGATGGAACAGCCAGCCCTGGGGCAGGGGGCTGCATGGCTCTGGTCCTGGGCTGCACCCACACCCCAGAAGCAGGTTCCATGGTTGTAGATGTGGCATGACTTCCCATGGGCCAGGCCTACCTCTGGCCCTGCTCTTTGAACCATCTGGGTCTCTCCCACATCTCTCTAAGGGGCTGCCATCTCCCCAGATGTGGCCTCTCCATTATCCAAATGGGGAAATCACCTGAGCACTCAGGAGGCCAGGCCCTTCCGAGGCCTTAACTTTGACCCTGTATATTAGGGATGACATAACACTGGGGCTTCTGCAGGTCTTTATCCGGAGCCGGCGCAGGGCAGGGCTGGGTCAGCCAGGCCTTCCTGCCCACCCCCCCAAACAGGTCAGCTCACCAGTGCCTCCTGGGACCTAGCCCCAGGCCAGGCCTACGCAGGTGGGCCTTCGCGGGCCAGGCAGGAGGGCTGTGCAGGGGCTGGAGGGCCAGAAGAGGTTCCTCCACCTGCTGGCCAGAGTAGGAGGGGACCTTGACCTGAGACGTGTAGTGGAGGGAGAGTTTTTCAAGTGATGTGGGAACGGAGACCCAGGTAGGGCACAGCCAAGGTTTGGCAGTGCGCTCAGACGGTGGGCTGTTGAGGAAGAGCATTGTGTGCTAGTAATGGCCTAAGGTGCAAAGGAAAATGACAGAAAAGTGAAATGATTGTGGGGGCTTACAGTGTGCCAGGGTGGGCAGGAATCTCCAGTCCCCGCCCCCCCCCTTCATCCCAAGTTTCCGCTCAGGAAACAGCCCCAGCCCCAGCTCCTCCCAGGACACAGTTCTCGAGAGTCCCTGCTGGAGTAGGGGCCGCCCCAGGACTCTTGCTCCAGGCCGACACTGGAAATCAGTGTCCCAACCCCCAGCTGGCCCAGTACAAGCCTTCCCCTGATGCCCTGGGCCTCTCTCATTGGCAGTGTTGTCAGTGCTGTCACTGAGGAGGCAGTGCCTCCCCAGGGACATCTCCTTGGAAAGCAGCAGCCCTTACCCGTTCCTCTGACAACCAGGCGCTTAACGCCGTCGCTGGCAGCCCCAAGTTTACTTCTTGGCCAGCACCGCCCCAGGCGGCCTCCCTGAAGGACTTGGAGCTGACTTATGCCTGAGCCAGAGGTTAGAATGGTGCCCAGCCCACGGTGGGGCTGGGGGAGGATGGGAGGCAGGGGTGAGGGGGAAGCAGGGCAGCAGGCTCCTGTCCTGCCCTGGAAAGACCCAGCCTTGAACTCATGCCAGCTCTTGCCTTGTCAGAGCAGGGTGACTGTCCAGCGTGGGATAAGTTAGGGGTGGGGTACAGCAGGACCCCCCAGCCTCCTGCCTGCACTCCTCCTGGGAAGGAGGACCTCTGCCCTCTAAGGCAGCTCTTTTTACCTGAAAGGTTTTCCTGCAGACTGAGGTGCACCTGCCTTGCTTCACTCCGCCCTGGGCCTCTGTCCCCAAAGGCCCTGCCCAGATTTAAGGCTGTGGTGGGACCCCACTATGCCGCTCCTCATGGGCTGAGGCCCTGCCCTGGCTGCCGTTCATGCTCCCCAGGTCCCCAGGTTTGCTCACACTCTTCTGGCAACTTCTGGCTCTGCTGAGTGGCAGAACTACCCGCACCCGCAAGGCTTCTGTCCTTTATGTCGGTGGCTAGACCAGTACCCGCTTCGGGGCTTGAGGCTATGTATTTACCCTGACTCCTTCCTATCACTTCCCCTCTTGCCACACACCCCAGCGACAGTCACTCTTCCTCCTGTGGGATAATACTGAACAAAATAGGGCTAAAGCCAGAGACCTGTGGCTCACCACTAGAGACCACAGATTTGCTGCTGCTCTCCCTGAGGTGTCTGTCTGCCCCATGTGGCCCTGGAGACCCAGGGAGGCACCAGCTTGTTCCCACTGCAGCACGGTTGAGAAGCACATACGGTCACTCCTCGCCAGCCAACCTCAGGATTCACCCCTCTGGGCTTTGGCTCTTCGGGGACAGCGGTAGGCCCTGACCTACTGGGGTGGAAGAATCACACAAATATGAGTTCTCTGCCTAGCTCTGTGCCTTGCGACTGTGGGTGAATCACCCCCCCATGCCTCAGTTTCTCCATCTCTAATATGGGGGGCTGTAATCTCTACCTTTTAGAGCTTTGGGGGACTAGAGACAGCAGGTGTGAGGGGCATGACGTGGGTGCTCCCAGCATAGGGACAAATGCCTGCTCCCTTCAGTCTCAGCCTGGCTCTGTTGTCACCCTATTCCCCACCCCTACCACAAGAGTAAACCCCGCCGAAGATGGGACTCATGTGGGGGGAGCCAGGTCTGACACAGACCCATGTGGCGTCTATGAGACTTGGTCCTCCCATTGACCCACAAAGGCACTTGCCAGTCCAGGACCCCAACACTGACCACACGGACCTGTGCCCACAGCACCTTCGCCTGTCCCTGAATGGCCACGGGCAGTGCCACGTACAGCACCTGTGGTTCCAATCTGTGCTTGACATGCTGCGCCATTTCCACACCCACCCCATTCCACTGGAGTCAGGGGGCTCCGCAGACATCACTCTCTGCAGCTACGTGCGTGCGCAGAGCCCCCCACCTGGTAAGATGCTCCCACCTGGCCCGTGTGATGGCTCAAGAAGACAGACAGGTGGGCAGTGGGGGAAGGGAGTCACTCAGGCAGCCACCCAGCATAGCTAGCTCTGGTGGAATGAGCACCAGGTCTTGGAAAGCTGTAAGCAGTCAGAGCCATCAGGACTGGAGAGAGAGCAGCTGCCGCACAGGGCCAGGTCCTGAGTGACTCCTAGCAGGGGAGAAGGGGGCTTGCAGAGGCAGCACCAGAGCAGTCCCTAGACACAGGTGAGGCCCAGCGCAGAACTGTGGAAGGGGGATGAATGAGGGTGTCTGGCATGCTGCGGGGTGAGCACCATTTGTGTGTGCACTGCCACCTGTACCCATGACGTTAGTTATCCGGGGAGGTGGGCTCAAACCGGGAGGGCTGAATTCAGGTCCTGCCTCCTTTGTGATCCCTGTTCCTCCGGGTCTCTGGGCCTTGTCTGACCAGCTGGGGCTGGGGGAAGTGGGGACAAGGTGGCCCAGGCTCCACACTGATGCGCCGTGCCCCGTTGCAGACCCGGGGCCCTCGCCCAGCGCCGCGCCCGCACCTCCCGCTTGCTGGAACGAGCCGGCTAGCCAGCACTACTTCTCCAGCCTCGCAGCCGCCCCCTGCCCGCCCGCCTCACCCTCGGAGGCAGGCGGGGCCTCCTCTTCGTCCACCTCGTCGTCCTCGGCCGCGTCCCTGCCCGCCGGCCCGCGCGGCGCCGCCGAGAGCCTGCTGAGCGCCCGCAGCCGCAGCAACAGCGCCGAGCGGCTGCTGGAGGCGGCCGGCGGTGCAGACGAGCCCCCCGAGGCCGCGCCACCGGGAGAGGGATCGCGCGGCCGCACGCGTGCCGTCGAAAACCAGTATTCCTTCTACTAGCCCCACGTTGCTTGTCGCCAAGGCCCTGGAGCCTTTCGGACCGGCCGTGCATCCACCCACGTGTCCGTCAGTCCAGTGGACCCTGCCGACCCCAGCCCGGTGCTGGGTGGGAAAAGCGAAGCTCTTCAGTGAAGACATAAATGTTATTAAAGAGCCTGTTTTAGGGACTGCACCCAGCTCTCCTGTCGTCCTTTCTCCTGCACTGCTCCTTCTGGGGCTGCCCGGGAGAAGGGGGTGCCACACACGGGAGGGAGGGACCCCTGTCGAACCCACGGAGGCCTGGCACCTGCCTGCCCCCACCCGGCTCTGTCTTAGAAAACCCAGCCCCCCATCTGTGTGGAGACAACCTGCTGTACCTGAGTGAGGCACTGGGCCCAAGAGCAGGGCTCAGGGAGACTGCCCGGGGGTAGAAAGTGGGGAGGGGGCTTTCGTGGAGCTGTGAGAGATGGGGCTAGGGGAGAGGTGACCAGAGCGGAGTCTTGGGGGCAAGAATGAATGAAGGGTGGCGAGGGTAGGAGAAAGAGGGGAGAGAGGGGGTCCCTGGATGCAGGTACACAGTAAAGGATGGGGACGAGGCCCAGTCCCAAGCTTTAAATGCCAGGATAAGGAGATGGACCCTGGCTGGGAGACAATAAGGATGTCCTTGGGCAGGTCAGTGGGGTGCTGGGGCAGGATTTCTGCACATTAGCCCATTGGGGGATTGGACAGTGGGAAAGGCTGGTTTCCCAACTTTGACCTGGACTCAAACTTGGAAGTTGCCTAAAGGGCCCTCCCAACCCCACCCCTACCCCAACACCATGCTTCCCTGCAGACAGGGCCAGCCTGCAGTGCCTTAGAGAGAGCCTGCTGGAGGTCCCAGCACCCCCCACCCTCAGGCAGGGACCCCTCTGAGGAGGATCTTGTCCCTGCTGAGCAAAACACACCTTCCCCTCCCCCAATCCAAAGTCTGCCTCCCCACCTGGGGCCACAGACCCATGGTTGCCCTTCCTGGCCAGGTGCCCTCGCAGGGCCTGCATCCATGACATACATTTCAGACCGCCAGACAGCTGATCCTCTGGAGCTGCAGCTGGGCACCTGCATGCCCTTCCCCCATGTGAAGGCCCTGGCACCCTCAGTGCGCATCCAAGGTGCTGCTCCAGCTACCCAGTCCTGACATAAAATGAGCGGGAAGGGACTGAGCAACTCTCCTGCTGCCACCACAGAGGGGCAGGGAACAAGGCCTGTGCTCCGGAGAGCTGCTTGTACCTCAGCTTCCGGCATCTTCATCTGTGTGGCTGGAGACCCTCTGAGCTCTTGCCCCGGAACCCTGGTGATTTGGGGTCTATACCAAGCCAAGTGCAAGCCCCCATCCTACCCCGACAGGAGCAGAAGTGGGGTCTGGGGTGAGGCTCAGGCTGGGCAGAGGCCCGGGGGCTTCTGAGAACTGTTTGTCTACCTCTGCCTCTCAGTCAGCTGAAATCTGAACTGATTCCTCCCCTCCAGCAAGATGACTGCGCAGCAGACATCATCCCCAACCCCGAAGCTTCATCCTTGCTTCCTCAGTGGCAGCATTCGGGGTAGCCTCAGGGGTGACGTTAAAACTTGAACACAGAGAGCCGGCTGAGTGGCACATGGGTTGAAAGCTGGCTTGGGATGCCAGCGGCCCCGGTTCGGATCCCACATATGAGGCAGTGACACTGCCCTTTACAACTAAGATGGTGAACAACAGCTCCACCTGGAGGTGGGCTGCTGTGAGTCTCCAGCAACGGAGTAGCTGCATTCCCTGCTGCAGTGGGCTGCCACAGGCTACAGTGAGCGGCCAGCAGCCAGTGTGAGTGGCTGGCAGCCAGTGTGAGCTGCGAATAGCCGTGGTGAGCGGCCGTCCAGAGGCCGGCGACCGAGCACAATGACGATACCAACGTGGGCCAGTGAAGCAACGTCCTCTGCAACTAGACTGAAGAATAAAAGGACAGCAACTTGTCTGTTCCCCTTTCCCGATTCCCCAATGCTGTTCCCCTCCCCCAATTCCCCAATAAAATCTTTAAAAAAACCAAAAACTTCAATACAAAATGTGTCATCCTTCAGGCCCTCCCGCCCCTCCTTTTTGACACAGTCAGCCACTTTACCTGCTGATCGCCCAAAGCTGGAATCTGGGCATGGAAGCAGGTGAGGCACTGTCGGCTGTCACTTTGCTGAACTGAGGGCCTAGAGTATGAGAACATGGTAGAGGGTCTGAGCCCACTCGAAGGGGGGCGGTCAGGCACTGTTCCTGAGGTGTTCCCAAGTTAAAATGAATTTAAGAAAAAATGGAAGAGGAGATGACAGCCCCCACCCTGGGCTCTCCCAAGGGAAATAGCATGAAGACCCAGCAGCAGGAGGTCAATTGAAAAGGGGACTCTCTCCACAGTGTGGCCCCCATCGCGAGACCCTCAGGCCTCGCAAAGTGTTGCTTCCAGAAAGCCAGACTTGGTGATACTGGGAAAACCACAGCCCTTGTGCAGATAGCAGCAGCATTTTCAGGGGGGTTTCTTTGCTCCTCAGGCAGCATTTCAGGTGCCTGCTCTGTGCCAGGCCAGGCCTGTGGGGTAGCTGGGCAGGCAGTAGGGTGGGCCCATCACACTGTGATGGGCAGCCTCAGAGGATTGGCCCATGCACTGAGGCCATATAGAGGATGTGTCCTGGCTGATGGAAGGCACTGGGGTGGGGTGGGGGCTGCAGATGCAAGGGTCAGGGAGTATGACATGAGACTGAAAGGACCTTGAGTGCCAGGACAAAACTGAAGGGCATTAGGGAACCAGAGAAGTTTGAAACGGGAGCTGAAGTGGGATCAGTACTGTGTTTTCGATCACTCTGGGGCCAGGAGGTAGGGGGATATGGAAGAATGGATTGGAAGGGATGAGGGGAAATGATGCCAGGGGGCCAAGGAGGTTGTGGTAGGTCTGGGGGAGGGGTGATTAGCTGTACCAGGGCAGAAGAGGTGAGTGAGAATAATGATGAAAGGGCCAGCCAAGTGGCTCAGTTGGTTAAGAGCTCGCTCAAGAGTGCGAGCTGAGCTCTGATCAACGGCGGTTTGATGCCAGCCCGAGCTGAGTTGCCGTTGAGCTGCCAACAGGTGGCAGGATGGCTCAGCTAAAAAAAAAAAAAGAGAGAGAGAGAGAATAGTGATGGAGGAAAGGTCATCAGTGGTTGATGGGAAGGGGAAGCGGGAAAAGATAGGGGGGATCTCTGGCTTGAAGCTTGGAGGACAGTATGACGCCTGCTGGACCCACTTGGAAGGGCTGAGAAGGGCTGTGGAGAATATGCCCACACCCAATCCCACACCTAGGAGAGAAGGAAGGGACACCCTGCTGTCTCCAGCAAGGGACTCCCAGGGACTGTCAGCCTCTCTCTAGTCAGGGACCAAACCTTCCAACTCTGTCGGATCTCTCAGCTCTTTCTTCAGGTAAGAGATGGGGTTAGATGTCCCCTACCTGAGTCACAGAAAGGTGGCCCAAGTCTCCAAGATGAAGAGCTCAGAATTGTGAAAAGGTAAGCCACGCCATTGATCCTCTCTGCTGGAAGTGGTCCTCAACCCAGTGGCAGGTCCACAGTGAGGCTACGTCTGGGCCCCTGAGCTTGACCAAGGCTGACCTGGTCTCAGAGGGCTCCAGAGTAAACCAAGGGGCCTCCCTTGGAGGACACCCAAGACTGACCATGTGGGATGGGTTTTCCCTCTGCCCACCAGTCAGAGCAGGAAATGGGAAAATGCTCTTTGTCCTGCTTCCAGGCATGAAGCTGAACTTGCTCCAAGGAGGTCATTGCCATGGGAATCGAGGTTTCTGTGCAGGGGAAATGCAGGCGGTCCACATCTTTGTCTGCCCCATCGAAATACAAAGCTGGGTATTTTATGGCCCTAAAGGTAAACATTCCTTCAGAAATGGAACTGGTGAACTAGCAATGATTCAAACATACAGATTTTTTTTGGCAGGTGCTTTTAACTCAGCCAAATTTGAGCCCCTTTGGGATAGAAGTAAAATTTGTGGAACCCAAAGGAATTCTTTTTTTTTTTTTAATTGGGAAATTGGGGGAGGAGAACAGTGTTGGGGAATTGGGGAAGGGGAACAGCCAGGTTGTTTTTCTTCAATCTTAGTTGTGGAGGGCTCCAGTCGCCATCTGGCTACCTGCTGCCCGACACAGCTTGTGGCCTCTAAGCTCAAGGTGCTGTGTTACAATCTTGGTTGCGGGTGGGCATAGCCACCATCGCATTCAGGAGTCGAACCAGCAGCATTGTTGTTAAGAGTGTATATGCTCTATCCTTTGAGCCATCCGGGCTGCAGCTCGGCTTCAGTCTTAGTTGCAGGCGGGCGTAGCCCACCATCGAACAGACAGTCTTGTTGTTAGGAGCACCTGCTCTCACCAACTGAACTAGCCTGCCATCTGTTGGCAGCTCAGCGAGCAGCAGCTGGGGAGCAGCGTCACTGGCCCACGTGGGAATCGAACTAGCGGCCCTATTGCTCAGGGCTCGCGCTCTTTAGCTAACTCTTAATCAACTGAGTCACTCAGCCGGCCCCCAAAGGAATTCTTATACGCTTAGTATTAAGAGATAGTAAAGCAGTGCACTAATACAAGTTTTGAATACTGAATTTCAATCACTCTCTCAGAATCCTTTAAAAAGGGAAAAAAATATGTATCTGGCCAAAACTGCCATTCTGCAGGTAGAAAGTTTCTGCAGTGTCCCCCGCAAAAAGTCAGAGTTCTTAATCTCTTTTGTGCCTCAAACCCCTTGGCAGTATGGTGAAGCCTAGAGATCCCCATTCAGAATAATGTCTTAGGAAACCAGTTATACTGAAATTCAGTCAAAATATTAAATATAATAAAAAAATAATTTAAAAAATACTTTTAACTTGTGATGTGGTAATATGTGTGCTTCTTATTAACATTTCAAATAGCAAGCTCTAGCAGTGGCTCTAATAACTACCGTAATTTCAAATAATTATGAGTGTAAATGACACTTCAAAGTTTCTGCAACAACCAAGGTATAATGTGAAAATATCCCTGATTTCTACTCGTGGCAAAGTGACAGGTGCTGCTAATACTGCTCTGATTTCTCCTTAAATGAAAGAAATACAATTTTTAGTTAGAGGTTAAATAAAAGAAAGATAGAATTTTATTCCCATTCAAGTTCACGGACTTAGTGATTGGTTTATCCATGAACCATCTTGGGACCTCAAGTTAACAATCCTACTCTAAAGACTGATGACAAATTATATGTATTTGAAATTGAGTGTTCAGAAATGCCAGAGAGACAGTGCTGTGATGAGTAACCAGACACCCACAATCCAAAAGCCTTCAGCTGGTCCTGATCTGACAGTCGGCTTGCAGCATAAATTGACCTTCTGATCTACTATAACACGATCAAGAATCCCAATCTTGGGCCGGCTGGGTGGCTCAGTTGGTTAGAACCTGTGCTCTTAACAACAAGGTTGCCAATTCGACTCCTGCATGGGATGATGGGCTACACCCACTCTCAATTAAGATTTGAAAGCAGCGACTGGATTTGGAGCTGAGCTTGCGCCCTCCACTAAGATTGAAGGACAACAACTTGACATGGAGCTGATGGGTCCTGGGAAAAACACAATGTTCCCCTTCCCCAATTCCCCAACACTGTTACCTTCCCCAATTCCCCAATAAAATCTTTATTTTAAAAAAAAAAAGAATCCTTGGGCCGGCTAAGTGGTACATTGGTTAAGAGCTGGCTTGGGATGCCAGTGGCCCCAGTTCAGATCCCACATATGAGGGCCAGTGACACTGCCCTCTACAGCTAAGATGGTGAACAACAGCTCCACCTGGAGCTGGGCTGCTGTGAGTCCCCAGGTCGGCATAGCTGCAGCCCCTGCCACAGTGGGCCGACATAGGCTACAATGAGTGGCTGGCAGCCAACATGAACATCTGGCAACCAGTGAGAGCTGCCAAGAGCCGCTGTGAGCGAACATCCAGAGGCCGGCGACTGATCTGCCTCACCCGAGAAGAGCGCAATGATGATACCAACATGGGCCAGTGAAGCAATGTCCTCCGCAACTAGACTGAAGAACAAAAGGACAGCAACTTGTCTGTTTCCTTTCCCTGGTTCCCCAACACTGTTACCCTCCCCCAATTCCCCAATAAAATCTTTAAAAAAAAAAAAAAGAATCCCAATCTTGCAAAACGAACTGGACAAGGACCCAGGTCTTAGTGGTAAGAGGAGGCTTGTGTGGTTATGGAAAATTTTCTCTTACTGACCATCTTCTCCCTGTTCTGGACTGGATGGAGAGAGCTAATTACAAGAAAACAAAATAAAGGTTTTATGCCCATAGAGATTTATGCATTATAACTTACAACTTGGAGCTTTGTCAGTTGGAAAGATGTTTTGTAACTTAATTGAGATTAAAGTTTGGTGATCAGGAGCTTTAAAAAACACCATGAAATTCACAGAGAAAGTAGGAGCTCTGGGGAGGGCAAGAAGATATTGCTTAATGGGTACAGAATTTCTATATGGCGTAATGAAAAGATTTTGGAAGTAGATATGGTGATGGTTGCACATCGTTATGAATATAATTAATGCCACTGAATTATACACTTAAAAAAAATGGCTAAAATGTGCCAGCCGAGTGGCTTGTTAGTTAAGAATTGGTGTGGGAGCGAGAGCTCTGAACAGTAGGGCCACTGGTTTGGATCTCACATGGGCCAGTGACGCTGCGCCCTCTAAGCTAAGATGATGAACAACAGCTCCACCTGGAGCTAAGCTGCCATGAGTCACTGGCAACGGCGAGGCTGCAGTGAGGCTGCAGTGGGCTGCTGTAAGCTACTGTGAGCAGCAGGCAGTTGGCGTGAGCTGCCGTGAATCACGGTGAGTGGCGGTCCAGTGGCCGGCGACCCATCTGCCTCACCCAGGAAGAGCCCAATGATCACAATACCAACATGGGCCAGTGAAGCAACTAGACTGAAGAACATAAAGGACACCAACTTAACTGTTCCCCTTCCCTGATTCCCCAATTCTGTTCCCTCCCCCAATTGCCCAATTAAAAAAAAAAAAGGCTAAAATAGCTCTCTCCATAAGCAGCCTAAGGTGACCTCCAAAAATGGTTTGCTTTTCACCTGACTCAGAGAACCCTACAAAATCATGCAAATCGAAAGGTTCAAATCTTCTTATTCACTTTAAGAAAACACTCATGAAACTGCACAGGCCATCAAGGGTTTGCATCTCTGAAAAGCCACCAAGTATCTGAAGGATATCACGTTACAGAAGCAATGTGTGCCATTCCACTGTCACAGTGGTGGAGTTGGTAGGTGTGCCCAGTCCAAGCGGTGGGGCTGGACTCAGGGTCAGTGGCCCAAAACGAGTGCAGAATTTTTGCTGCACATTAAAATGCTTAAAAATGCAGAGAGTTGGGGCTGGCCGAGTGGCTCAGTTGGTTAAGAGTTGGCTTAAGAATGCGAGCTCTGGGGCCAGCCGAGTGGCGCGGTGGTTAAGGGCTGGCTTTGGAAGCCAGCGGCCCCGGCTCAGGTCCCATATATGAAGGCTAGTGACACTGCCCTCAAAAAAAAAAAAAAAAAAAAGAATGCAAGCTCTGAGCAACAGGGCCACCGGTTCTATTCTCACATGGACTAGTGATGCTGCACCCAAGCTAAGCTGTCGCTGAGCTGCCAAGAGGTGGCCGGATGGCTCAGTTGGTGTAACAAGATTGCCTGTTGAATGGTGAGCTATGCCCACCCACAACTAAGACAGAACTCGGCACCTTGAGCTGAGCTGCCGCCTGCATGGCTCAGTGGATAGGGCGTGCATTCTTAACAGCAAGACTGCTGGTTTGACTCCCGCATGGGATGGTGGCTACGCCCACCTGCAACTAAGATTGAACTCAGAACTTTGAGCTTAGAGGCCAAGAACTTCCTACAGGAAGCCAGATGGCGACTGGCACCCTCCACAATGAAGACTGAAGAACAACAACTTGGCTGGTCCCCATTCCCAATTCCCTAATACTGTTCCCTTCCTCCAACTCCCCAATAAAATCTTTTAAAAAAATGCAGAGAGTAATGCTGAACTTAAGGGTTTAGATGTGGATTCTCTGGTCATTGAGCACAGCCAGGTGAACCAAGCCCCCAAAATGCAGTGTGGAACTTACAGAGCTCAAGGCGGAGTAACCCACACGCCAGCTCCCCTGCCACCCTGAGGGAATCCTACCTGAGAAGGAGCAGGTTGTTCCTAAGCTGGCGAGGAGGTGGCACAGAAGAAAAAGATCTCCCAGAAGAAACTAAAGAAACAAAAACTTATGGGCTGAAAGTAAATTCAGCATCAAATAAATGCTAATAAAAGTAAGGGGTGGGGGAAATGGTTAAAATGGCAAATTTTGTTATTTCTATTTTAATACACACACCAAACAAATTACCATTTACACACAACAGACTGGCAAAAATTAAAGTTGTTCAATACCCTGTATGGCCAAAATTGGGTCAATGAGAACTTTTAATGGAGTGGGACAGGTCAAGATCGGTGTAGCCATTTTGAAAAGCTTTGGGCATTATGACGCAATGTTGAAGAGATGCACACCTTTTACCCAGAAATTTCATATGTATATTTTTTTACAATAGTAATTACTTCATTTTTTTATTTTTAAGATTTTTATTAAAATATAGTTAGCATACAATATTGTATTAGTTTCAGGTGTACATCATATTTATTCAACAGTACCCACCTGGCACTATACAGGGTTATTACCATATTATTGATTATATTCCCTATGCTAAAGAAGTGATCACCATGATAAGTCCAGCAGCCATCTCACACTACCATGCTATTATTGACTCTATTTCCTATGTTGCATATTACATCCCCAAGACTTGTTTGTTTTATACCTGGAACTTTGAACCTCTTATTCCCCTTTATCTTTTCCCCTATTTTTAACTTTTCAATTATAATTGACATTTAATATTATTTTATATTAATTTCAGGTGTACAGCATAGTGTTAGACACTTATACAATTTAAGAAGTGATCCCCCTGGGCCGGCTGAGTGGCGCAGCGGTTAAGCGCAGGCTTGGGAAGCCAGTGACCCCAGTTCGGGTCCCACATATGAAAGCCAGTGACACTGCCCTCAAACAAAAAACAAAAAAAAAGTGATCCCCCTGACTAGTCTAGTACCCACCTGGCACACTATGCATAGCATTACCACATTATTGACTATATACCCTGTGCTGTACTTTACATCCCCATGACTATTTTGTAACTACAAATTTGTACTTCTTAATCCCTTTACCTTTTTCACCCTGTCCCCAACCCTTCCCCCATTTATCACCCCAACAAATGTAGTACTTATCTGACACCATACATAGTTATTACAATATTATTGACTATATTCTTTATGGTATACCCTACATCCCCATGACTACTCAGTTTTTGGGATTCTTTTTTCTTTCTTTTGCTGTTCTGATTGGGTATTTTCTGCTACCTTATCTTCTAAAGTGCTGATTTGATCCTCTGCTTCATGTAATCTGTTGATTCCCTGTAATGTAGTCTTTCTTTCCATTATTGTATTCTTTATTTTTTTTTCTATCTCCATTGTTATGTTTCCTATCTCTCTTTTTCTTAGAGTTTACAGCAGAGGATAGTTTATTAGAGTAGAAAGTAACAGCTCTCAAAATAAGAGAGGGTCCCAACTGGGTTGCCCAATAGTTAGGGCAAAAGCTTTGGTTTTATGTCTGGGGAGGGGGGCCTCTTGGCACTATTATCAGATTTACATTGTTGCCTAGCCTGGAGGAGGTGTTTTCTCAAAACTGTCTCCTTGCCTCAGAATTGAGGTCTCTTTTGATAGGATTATGCTATCTCAAGGCTGGGGCTTTGAAGATATCATTGTCTGTTGCTCGTTCTATTAGGGAATTCCAGATTGTCTTATGTTATGTTAATTAACCTGTCGTAATCCCCCCTTTGGAGGTGAAACTTCTTTTGATTTTTTTTGTTATAGGCTCTGAAAAATTATTTCCTCCTTCCCCTGCCAAGTTTGTCCTTCTGGTGGGGTCCTGTGACTTAAACCTGTCAGTCAGCTAGCTATTAAGATTATTTCTGGGCCGGCCGAGTGGCATGGTGGTTAAGCGCTGGCTTGGAAAGCCAGTGGCCCCGGTTCGGTCCCACATATGAGGGCCAGTGACACTGCCCTCAAAAAAAAAAAGATTATTTCTCCTGGCTCTGTTATGGTTTCCACCCTGATTCCCTCTACCATGGCCATTTCCCTGACTGCCTCTAATTTTCCTATCTCAATCCCCTCTCTGATGATGTAACCCTAACTGCTGTTAAGGAGAGGGGCGAAGACCCTCTGGCTGCTTCCTGCTGAGGAGGGACGAAGTATGAACCCGCAGTTAGAGCTAGTCCAAAGGGGTTCTAACAGTCCATGGTAGATGAGCGAATTCAGGTGAGGTTGTTGCTGTCCTGTAGGCCATGGTAGCCAGCTAGTGGGTGGTCTGTAAGCAGAGATGCATTTGAGGCAACAGTTTTAGGCAATCCCTTAAGATGTCTTGAGGCAGATGTGGAGTGTTGAAGAGGTTTCATAAGGAAAGGGCCCTGGACCAGCATCTCAGAGGCTCTCTTTCATCCCAGATGAGCCCTCAAATGATGTAGGATATTTTTCTTGTACTGGGATCATAGTCTCGTGAAGCTGAAGAATGGAGACACAGACCTGAGAGGTAAAGTTTACAGCAGAGGATAGTTTATTAGAGTAGAAAGTAACAGCTGTCAAAATGGCGGAATAGACAGACGCTGTGCTAACTGCCTCGCAGGATCACACCAAAATTACAAACAAATTATACAGCATTCAACCCTGGAGGTCCCCGGAACACTGGAGGAACAGAACCACTAAACGAAGAACTTTAAGAGGAGGCCGCGTCGGGTCTGGTAGGACGGGCGGAGATGAGAGAGGGCGAGCCCCGTGAGGGAGGTCCCAGCTGTGGAGAGGCTTCTCCGGTTGGGGGAGAGACCCTCCGGCTGCACCCCACGCTCACCAGCCCAGAGCTCCTTTGCCGGGAAGAGAAGTTGTAAGATAGCTGGCAGTAAATTAGTAAGGACTCTCTTTGCTCAGCTCGGTGAGGCTAAGAGCGGCTGGAGAATCAGTGGGGCTGGCGCCCGGGCTCGCTCGCTGGTGAGCTCTTACCTGGTTCCTGGAGGAGGGAGCAGCTGTGTGAGCCGGACCCGGGAGCTTGGGGGGACGGACTGAACTGAGCACCTTTGGTGCAAAGGCTGGAGGTTTTTGGACTATTGTTCACGTGGTGTGGAGCCTGCATGCAAGTGGTGTACAGAAGGGCGCCATTTTGTCAGACTTGGGCCCTCCCACAGAGGATCAGGTCCGGGACCTCATTGGTCTGGTGGAATTGGCGCAGAAGTGCGTGTGTGCGTGTGCGCGCATGCGGCCTTGGATCCCCACCCTCCGCACAGCTTATACTGTGTTGCCAGGGAAACGCTGGGTGGGTGCCCTCCAGCTCCAACAGGCTGCTCACTGAGACACCGGAGTGTGCAAGCCGCCTCGGGTCCCAGCTGTCCGCACTGCATGTACAGAGTTGCCAGGCTGGTGATTGGTTGTCGGGCTGCTCGACCTGATCTGCTAGCGGCTGATTGGGACAGGCTGAGACTGGGAGTTTTCCTGGGAGTGTTGGGCCATGAGCTGTGTGCCTGAGTGATCCAGCCAGGGCTCTCCTGGTGATCTATCTAATACATCAAAGCAATCCCAGAGCGACAGTCAGAATGGGGAAACAAAGAAACATGTCACAAGTAAAAGATCAGAAGAAACCTCTAGAAATGGAACTAAATGAAACAGAGGGATCCATCCTTTCAGACACAGAGTTTAGAACACTGATGATAAGAATGTTTAACAAACTTAGTGAGGACATAAGGAAGGATAGAGAAATCATAAAAAACAAACAGTTAGAACTACAGAATACAATAACTGAAATGAAGAACACACTCGAAGGAATCACCAGTAGAGTAGATGAAGCAGAGGAGCGGATCAGCGATTTGGAACATAAAATAGCAGAAATCACCCAGTTGGTACATCAAAAAGACCAAAGTATAAAACACAATGAAAATAGTTTAAGAGCCCTATGGGACCAGATGAATCGCCACCACTCTCGAATCATAGGAATACCAGAAGGAGAAGAGAAGAAGCAAGGGGTCGAGAATGTATTTGAAAAAAAATGACTGAAAACTTCCCTACCCTGGTGAAGGAAATCAACATACATGCCCAGGAAGTGCAGAGGGTTCCAAACAAGCTAAACCCAAACAGGTCCACACCAAGACACATCCTAGTGAAAATGGCAAAGGTTAAAGACAGAGACAGAATCCTAGAGGTTGCACGAGAAAGACAGCAGGTTACATACAAAGGAACTCCTGTTAGACTAACAGCTGACTTGTCTACAGAAACTCTGCAGGCCAGAAGGGAGTGGCAGGAGATAATCAAAGTGACACAAAATAAAGGCCTACAACCAAGATTGCTCTACCCAGCACGGCTATCACTTAAAATTGAAGCAGAAATAAAGAGCTTCCCAGAAAAGAATAAGCTTAAGGAGTTCATTAGCACCAAGCCAGCACTGCAAGAAATGTTAAAAGGGCTTTTTTAAATAAAAGAAAGGGGTAAACAAGCTAACTCAGGAAGACCAGGAATACAAATAACAAAATGGCAATACATATGCACCTATCAATAATCACTTTAAATGTGAATGGGCTAAATGCTCCAATCAAAAGACACAGAGTGGCTGGGGCCGGCCCAGTGGCGCATTCGTTAAGAGCTGGTTTTGGGATGCCAGCGGCCAGTGACACTGTCCTCTACAGCTAACAACAGCTCCACCTGGAGCTGGGCTGTGTGAGCCCTGGCAACAGTGTAGGCTGCAGTCCCTGTTGCAGTGGGCTGCCATAGGCTACAGTGAATGGCCAGCAGCCAGCGTGAGTGGCTGGCAGCCAGCGTGAGCTGCCAATAGCCTCGGTGAGCGACCATCCAGAGGCCGGTGACCGATCTGCCTCATCCGGGAAGAGCACAATGACGATACCAACATGGGCCAGTGAAGCAACATCCTTCGCAACTAGACTGAAGAACAAAAAGACAGCAACTTGTCTGTTCCCCTTCCCCCATTCCCCAATGCTGTTCCCCTCCCCCAATTCCCCAATAAAATCTTAAAAAAAAAAAAAAAGACACAGAGTGGCTGAGTGAATAAGAAAATTGAACCCATGTTTACAGATGGAATAAGATATTTCATGCAAATGGAAATGAGAAAAAAAAAAGCTGGAGTAGCAGTACTTATTTTGGACAAAATACTCTTTAAAATGACTACAATAAAAGACAAAGAAGGGCACTATAACCCTAATAAACATCTATGCACCCAACATAGGAACTCCTAATTACATATAACAGATTTTGACAGACATAAAGACAGAGATCAACAGTAACATTATCATAGTGGGGGACTTCAACACCCCATTGTCACCAATGGACAGACCCTTTAGACAGAAAATCAACACAAAAAGAGTGGCCTTAAATGATACTTTAGACCAGTTGGACTTTGTCGATATTTTTAGAGCATTTCACCCTGAAAAAATAGAATATACATTCTTCTCAAGTGCACATGGGACATTTTCCAAGATAGACCACGTTAGGCCACAAAACAAGTCTCAGTAAATTTAAGAAGATTGAAATCATATCAAGGAGATATAAAGGAAAAACTGATGGTTGCTGGCTGGGAGGGAGTGGGGATGAGGGAGAGGGGGAAGGTTTTGGACAGCGTAGGTGGGTGACTACAATGTTGCCACAGGGATATGGGGGCAGTTCTGGGAATGTAATTGATAGTGTTGTGAAGAGACTATTATGTTAAGTGAAATAAGTCAGTTGGAGAAAGACAAATACCATATGATCTCACTTATATGTGGAATGTGAAAAACTGAATGAACGAGCAAAGTAAACAGACTCATAGTATGAGGAAAAACTCAGGGTTGCTAGTTGGGAGGGCGATGGGGATAAGGGAGAAGGGGAAGGGATTAGACAGCATAAATAGGGAACTGCAATATTGCCACAGGCTATGAAGCATAGTTCGGGGAATAATAATGTAAAAATTTTGTGGCGTGTCAGATAGTCACATGTCTTGTTAGGGAGACCACTTCATGGATGGAGTAGAGTCTTGATCACTGCCCTGTACACCTGAAGCTCATGTTGTATAATATTGTATGCCAACTGTAACTGAATATATAGATAGTCATGGGATGTGGAGTATACTGTGGAAAGGAATCAAAGGAATTGTAATAGATATGTAGGATATGGGGGGGAGGAGTGGGTGGTGAACTGGGGGAGGGGGTTTGTCACTTTGAGGGGTAAAAATTATAACTATTGCATTGTGTTGTACACCTGAAACTAATGTAAAAAAAAGTTTATTTCACAATAAAAGATTATTTAAAAAAAAAAAGAAAGTAACAGCTCTCAAAACGAGAGGGGTTCCTGACTGGGTGCCCTCCTATCTCTTTGTTGAAGTTCTTCCTGAGGTCAATGAGCATCCTTATGACCAGTTTGAAACTCTGCATCTGATAGATTGCTTGCCTCTATTTTGTTTAGTTCTTTTTCTGGAGCTTTGTTCTGTTCTTTTATTTGGAACATGTTTCTTTGTCTCCCTATTTTAGCTGCCTTCCTATGTTTGTTTCTGCATAGTGCTGCTATGCCCCCTGGTCTTAGCAAAGTGGCCTTATGTAATAGGTGTGCTGTGGAGCCCAGTGGCACAGCATCCCTGATCACCAGAGCTGTGTGCTCCAGGTGTGTCCCTTGTGTGGGTTGTGCGTGCCCTCCTGTTGTAGTTGCACCTTGGTTGCCGTTTGAACATCAATGAGAGGGATTGATCCTCAGGCTCAATGGTTGTGAGACTGGCCATGACTACAGTTGAGGAGTTGTGGAGCAGGGGTTGACCCTACAGAGCAGGATCTACCTCAGTAGGGCTCTGGTGCCTGCCCAGTTCGCCCCTTGGGTGTGTCATCTTTGGAGGTGGCTGGGTAATGCTCCAGCTCATTTTGAAGCTGGCCACTGGGGGCTCCAGCCCCAGGGCCACCTGGAAGGGAACCTGCAGCAGGTCAAGTTCAGCCACAGCCTGTGCCCTACCTGGGGCCACCTGGCAGAGCCACAAAGCAATCCACAGATGGTCACCACCTGCACTGTACTTGGAAGGGCCTCAAGAGGTCAAGCTGAGAACCAAAGCCGGCTGCCACTAGTGCCAGGCTTGGGGCTGTTCAGCCAAAGGTACGGAACATGCTGGAGCCAGATGCTGCTTGTCTGGGTTCCACAAACCTTTGAGAGACCCTAGGAAAGTCTGCATCCTGAGCCAAGGCAGGTGGTTTGCACAAAAAAGCCACTGGAAGTCGCTTGGGTGTGCCCAAAAGTTGGGCAGGGCGGGGCCTCAGTATCACCAGGGCATGACAATCCAATGATATTAGCCAGATTGATGGAGACTCAAATATGACAACTGCCTGCAAAGAAACAATGGCCTCTGACATCTCCTCCATCCAGGAGGATGATGCCCCTCCAGCCCTTGTCCTGAAGCCAAACACCTCAGTTCCTTGCTGGATATCCATGTTGCCTCTCCTGCCCCAGCTGCTGCCCCAGTGCTAAGACTCAGAACCAGTGATTCGGTCAGTGAGTAAGTCCAACGGTGAGTAAGCCCGGACTCAGTCCCTTTAAGAGGAGCACCTGGGACTCCAGCTGCCCTCCGTCTCACTTAGCTACAGTCTCCAAAGGTTTTCACAACCAGAAATTATAGGGACTTCTCTCCCTGGCACTGGAACCCTGGGCTGGGAAGCCTGGTATAGCACTGTGACCCCCTTGCTCCTTCTTGGGGGTCCTCCGCAGCCAAGATATCCCTCCTGTTTTTAATGAAGACCCAGGGGTGTGCGACCAGCCCGTTCCACATCTCTGCTCCTCCTACCAGTCTCAAGGTGGCTTCTTCTCTATGTCCTTAGTTGTCCATATGTATATTAAAGAATGATTTATGGGCTGGCCGAGTTGCGCGGTGGTTGGACATTGGCTTGGGAAGCCAGCGGCCCCGGTTCGGGTCCCACATATGAGGGCCAGTGACACTGCCCTCAAGAAAAAAAAAAATGTCAAAAGAAAAAAAAAGAATGATTTAAACAAACCTCAAAAAATTTATACCTATTCTTACTCAGTATTCTCTTTTTCATTACTTTACTAATTTGGGCACCTAATTAGGTGCCTTATACCTTTCGATTTCCCTTATACCTTAGGGGAAGACTAGAATTTCTTTTTCTTCTCAAATAACAAACCTATAGACTTATATGCTGTAAATCATATTCCAAAGTATTTAGGTTAAAAATAAAATCCATAGCACGTGCACGCACGCACGCACGCACGCACACACACACACACACACACACACCGTATGTTTTCAAACCAAATATTAGATCATATTAGTTCTTCTAAAGTTGAAAATGAAATAAGAGATAGATGAAAGGACAAAGCTAAGATTCTAGATTTCTGCTTCCACGAAGATGGAGTAATGTGGACCAAATATACCCTCCATCCTGAAACAATGGCACTAAAAACACGACATCAGGCAGTGAAGAACAGTGATGTCTGAAAGGCAGGAAACAAGTGAGATGAGCCTTGCAATAGTCCCAGCTTACTGCCTGGAGAAAGTTTCCAGGCTGTGGTGCAGGGATAGGGAACCCAGGAAGAGCCAGCCAGTGTCTCTCAGTTGAGTAGACAGAACCAGAAATCTAGGAAGTTAAAATAGCTGGAGTTCACAGGGCAACTACCAGAAAGAAAAGGGCTGCACAGTGAGAGAACTCTGGAGACCTTCAGAGGACTCTCCCTGGGTATTCAGTTGAGAATATTAAATGCACATTTAGCACATGCATTAAAGAAACTACCAGAAGCCAGGGAGAAAACCATCTAAAATAATTAGTGGGAAGAGTGCCCAGTGCCCACATAGGCCAACAATACGTAGGACATGATTCCAATAGCCAGAGTGGGAACCCTCACATTCAGAGAAGATCAGAGTGTAAAAATGGTCTTGCCTCAGCAGTGAGAAGAATTAGACAAGACAGCTCTGGTTCCACTTAACAAAGTTTAAAAGCAAAATAGATCTGAAAGAAAAACATTTCTCTAAGTAACTTACCTGTGTCCCAGAACAAAATTCAAGGATATTTAAAATACAAAAATATCCAACATCCAACATGGTAACAGCCACAAGGTCTGGCATCCAATTAAAAATTGCCAGGCATGTGAAGAAAAAGGAAGATATAACCTATAATGAAGAGAAAAGTCAATCCACAAAACCAACCTAGGAATGACACTGATGATAGAATTAGTAGACAAGACATTAAAAAAATGTTATAACTATACTTCGATACTCCGATTGTTCAAGAAGTTAGAAGAAGGACTTGTTAGGTGGAAATGTGGAAGACAGCAAAGTACCCAAATCAAACTTCTAGAGGAAAAAACTACAATGATTGAGAAGAAAAATATCCAAGATCATATTAATGGAAGACTGGGCACTGCAGAAGAAAAATTAGTGAACTTGGAGGCATAGCAATTGAAACTATCCAGAGTGAAACACAGAAAAAAAAGAATGAATAAAAATCAACAGACCAGACACAAAAGGGCAAATATTATATGATTCCATTTATGTGAAATACCTAGAAGAGGCAAATTCATAGAGACGGAAAGTAGATTAGAGATGACTAGGGGAGGGCAGAATGGGAGTTATTGCTTAATGGTTACAGAGTTTCTGCTTGGGGTGATGAAAACTTTTTGGAAATGAATAATGGTGATAATTGCACAATATCGTGAGTGTAATTAATGCCACTAAATTGTATATTTAAAAATGGTTAAAATGGTGGCAGCCAAGGCAGCATGAGTGGATATGACCAAGTTTTACAGGAAAACTCCAGTGATTTTTCAATCGAACATTGCATTGGAGCCAAGGAACATGAATAACAGCTACTACAGTAGTGGATGCTATGCATCTATGGGCATGAACGGAATGGGAAGGATGTCCAGTGTTTCCAGTATGAGGAGGAGGTAATTGATCCTGATCACTGACTCTTGGTCAACATTAACAAAACTGAAGTTTAACGGTTTTGCAATACCAGCTTGTGATTTATGCTTACTCTAAGTGGAAGTCAGGGTTGTTTTAAAGAATTAAGATTCAGTACTTTTGAACACAAACATTCATGTAGGGTGTAACAACTAAGTTGAGTAAACTATAGCTCTTCAACAATTTTTAGCTTTTCTCAAGTTAGTTCTATTGTGGGATGTACTTAAGCAGTAAGTATATTTAGGTTAAAACCATTGAGTTCTGTGAAATGGTGCTCTTATACACACAACACTGCATACTGAGTGCATATGGTAAAAGGCATGCTTATTCTGTAAAACAATATAGGAGCTGTGTCTACAGCTAAAAATGAAACATTTGGCATGTTTGTTAACTCTAGTTTCATTTAATAACTTCTAAGACATGTAAGTTTCAACCTTTTTTAAGTTAATGGGGAAAATTTGAGACTCAATACCAATACTTTAGCACTTTGGTCTTAGTGTTTGTATGAAATTCTGAGGCCTTGATTTAAGTCTTTCATTGTATAAGGCAGACACAAAAAACACAAATATTATATGATTCCACTTGTATGACGCACCTAGAATAGATAAATGCATAGAGACAAGAAGCAGAATACCAGGGGCTGGTGTAGATGGAAAGGGGAGTTATTGTTTAATGGGTACAAAGTTTATATTGGGGTGATGTAAAAGTTTTGGGTATAGATAGTGGTGATGGTTGCACAACATTGGGAATATTTTGGTTTTAATTATTTTTCTGCTCCTTACATTTCCATTTACGAAGCAAATTGCCAATCTGAATCATTACTCTTTGCTTTGCAGTAAATGGATACCTGTTGTCAGTTTTTTTGTTGTTGTTTTTTTAAGATTTTATTGGGGAATTAGGGGAGTGGAACAGTGTTGGGGAATTGGGGGAGGGGACCAGCCAAGTGGTTGTTCTTTAATCTTCATTATGGAAGGTGCCAGTCACCATCTGGCTTCGCGTTGGCAGCTCGTGGCCTCTAAGCTCAAGGTGCTGTGTTCAGTCTTAATTGCAGGTGGGCATAGCCACCATCCCATGAGGGAGTCGAACCAGCAACCTTGTTGTTAAGAGTTCACGCCCTATCCACTGAGCCATCCGGGCAGCAGCTCAGCTCAAGGTGCCAAGTTCAGTCTTAGTTGCAGGTGGGCATAGCCCACCATTAAACAGGCAATCCTGTTGTTACACCAGCTGAGCCATCCTGCCACCTGTTGGCAGCTCAGCAACAGCTCAGCTTGGGTGCAGCATTCACTGGCCCACGTGGAAATCAAACCGGCGGCCCTGTTGCTCAGAGCACGCACTCTAAGACAACTCTTAACGAACTGACCCATTCAGCCGGCCCCACATTGGGAATGTATTTGATGACACTGAATTGTACACTTACAAATGATTAAAATGATAAATATAATGTTATGTATACTTTACCACAATTTTTTAAAGGGGCAAAATAAATCTTTTTCAGATATACTAAAACTAAAAGAATTTATTACCAGCAGTTCTACACTACACAAAATGTTACAGAACGTTCTTCAAGCAGAGGAAAATGATCCTCGGAAACCTGGATCTACACAAAGGAAAGAACATCAAAAATGGTAATTATGTAAATACCAAGACTTTTTCTTATTTATTTATTTATTTATTTATTTATTTAAAGATTTTATTGGGGAATTGGAGGAGGGGAAAAGCATTGGGGAATCAGGTAAGGGGAACTGACAAGTTGCTGTCTTTTTGTTCTTCAGTTTAGTTGTGGAAAACGTTGCTTCACTGGCCCATGTTGGCATCATCATTGCGCTCTTCCCGGATGAAGCAGATTGGTCGCTGGCCTCTGGATAGTTGCTCATTGTGGCTATTGGCAGCTCACGCTGGCTGCCGGCCACTCACTGTAGTCGATGGCAGCCCACTGCAGCAGGGGCTGCAGCTATGCCGTCCCTGGGACTCACAGCAGCCCAGCTCCAGGTAGAGCTGTTGTTCACCATCTTAGCTGTAGAGGGCAGTGTCACTGGCCCTCAATGTGGGATCCGAACTAGGGCCACTGGCATCCCAAGCCAGCTCTTAACCAATGTGCCACTCGGCCAGCCCGACTTGTTCTTATTTTTTAAAACTCTTTAAAAGATCAACTATTAGGTTGGTGCAAACGTAATTGTGGTTTTTGCATTGTTGAAATTTACTTTTGATATTGGAATACATTCTTAAATAAATGTGGTTATGTTATACATGATTTTTTAAAAATTTTTTTATTAGTTTCAGGTGTACAACACAATGCAATAGTTATACTCTTTAAACCCCAAAGTGACAACCGCCCTCCCCCAGTTCGCCACCGCACTCCCCCCCATATCATACATATCTATCACAACTCCCCTGACTCCCCTCCACAGTATACTCCACATCCCGTGACCATCCACATATTCAGTTACAGTTGGCATACAATACTATACAACATCAGCTTCAGGTGTACAGAGCAGTGATCAAGCCTCTACTCCATCCATGAAGTGGTCTCCCTAACAAGACGTGTGACTATCTGACATGCCACAAAATTTTTACAACATTACTATATTCCCCAAACTGTTTCATATCCCTGTGGCAATATTGCAGTTCCCTATTTATGCTGTCTAATCCCTTCCCCTTCCTCCCATCCACACCCCCCTCCCAACTAGCAACCCTCAGTTTTTCCTCTACATCTACGAGTCTGTTTACTTTGATCGTTCACTCAGCTCTTCAGACTCCACACACAAGTGAGATTATATGGTACCTGTCCTTCTCTGACTGACTTATTTCATGCAACATAATAGTCTCTTCACAACATTATCAATTACATTCCCAGAACTGCCCCCATATCCCTGCGGCAACATTGTAGTCACCCACCTACGCTGTCCAAAACCTTCCCCCTCTTCCTCATCCCCACTCCCTCCCAGCCAGCAACCATCAGTTTTTCCTTTATATCTGCTTGATATGACTTCAATCTTCTTAAATTTACTGAGACTTGTTTTGTGGCCTACCATGGTCTATCTTGGAAAATGTCCTATGTGTACTTGAGAAGAATGTATATTCTGTTTTTTCAGGGTGAAATGCTCTAAAAATATCAACGAAGTCCAGCTGGTCTAAAGTATCATTTAAGTCCCCTCTTTCTATGTTGATTTTCTGTCTAAAGGGTCTGTCCATTGGTGACAATGGTGTTGAGGTCCCCTACTATGATAGTGTTACTGTTGATCTCTGTCTTTATGTCTGTCAAAATCTGTTATATGTAATTAGGAGTTCCTATGTTGGGTGCATAGATGTTTATTAGGGTTACAGTACCCTTCTTTGTCTTTTATTGTAGTCATTTTAAAGTCTATTTTGTCCAAAATAAGTATTGGTACTCCAGCTATTTTTTTTCTCATTTTCATTTGCATGAAATATCTTATTCCATCTGTAAACAGCATATACATGTGTCCTATTTTATTATCCACTCAGCCACTCTCTGTCTTTTGATTGGAGCATTTAGCCGATTCACATTTAAAATGATTACTGATAGGTGCATATGTATTGCCATTTTGTTATTTGTATTCCTGGTCTCCCTGGGTTAGTTTGTTTACCCCTTTCTTTTGTTTAAAAAAAGCCCTTCTAACATTTCTTGCAGTGCTGGCTTGGTGCTAATGAACTCCTTAAGCTTATTCTTTTCTGGGAAGCTCTTTATTTCTGCTTCAATTTTAAGTGATAGCCGTGCTGGGTAGAGCAATCTTGGTTGTAGGCCTTTATTTTGTGTCACTTTGAGTATCTCCTGCCACTTCCTTCTGGCCTGCAGAGTTTCTGTAGACAAGTCAGCTGTTAGTCTAACAGGAGTTCCTTTGTATGTAACCTGCTGTCTTTCTCTTGCAACCTCTAGGATTCTGTCTCTGTCTTTAACCTTTGCCATTTTAACTATGCTATGTCTTGGTGTGGACCTGTTTGGGTTCCGCTTGTTTGGAACCCTCTGCACTTCCTGGGCATGTATATTGATTTCCTTCACCAAGGTAGGGAAGTTTCCAGTCATTATTTTTTGAAATACATTTTCGACCCCTTGCTTCTTCTCTTCTTCTGGTATTCCTATGATTCGAGAGTGGTGGCGATTCATCTGGTCCCATAGGGCTCTTAAACTATTTTCATTGTGTTTTATACTTTGGTCTTTTTGATGTACCAACTGGGTGATTTCTGCTATTTTATGTTCCAAATCGCTGATCCGCTCCTCTGCTTCATCTACTCTACTGGTGATTCTTTTGAGTGTGTTCTTCATTTCAGTTATTGTATTCTTTAGTTCTAACTGGTTGTTTTTTATGGTTTCCCTATCCTCCCTATTGTCCTCGCTAAGTTCCTTAAACATTCTTATCATCAGTGTTCTAAACTCTGTCTCTGAAAGGTTGGATCCCTCTGTTTCATTTAGTTCCATTCCTAGAGGTTTCTTCTGATCTTTTACTTGTGACATGTTTCTTTGTTTCTCCATTCTGGCTGTCACTCTAGGATTGCTTTGATGTATTAGATAGATCACAACGAGAGCCCTGGCTGGATCATGCAGGCACACAGCTCACGGCCCAACACTCCCAGGAAAACTCCCAGTCTCAGCCTGTCCCAATCAGCCGCTTGCACATCAGGCCGAGCAGCCTGACAACCAATCACCAGCCTGGCAACTCTGCAAGAGCAGTGTGGAGAGTGGGAACCTGAGGCAGCTTGCGCACTCCCTTGTCTCAGTGAGTGAGCAGCCCGTTGGAGCCGGAGCACGCCCAGCAGGCGTTTCCCTGGCAACGCAGCACAAGCTGTGCGGAGGGTGGGGATCTGAGGCGGCTTGTGCACTCCCCCGGGTCTCAGTGAGCAGCCTGTTGGAGCTGGAGGGCACCCTCCCTGCATTTCCCTGGCAACACAGTATAAGCTGGGCAGAGGGTGGGGATCCAAGGCCACATGCACGCACACACACAAACGCACTTCTGCGCCAATTCCACCAGACCAATGAGGTCTCGGACCTGATCCTCCGTGGGAGGGCCCACCCCCGACAAAATGACGCCCTCCCTACACCACTCGCTTGCAGGCTTCACACCACGGGAACAACAGTCCAAAAACCTCCAGCCTTTGCACCAAAGGTGCTCAGTTCAGTCCGTCCCCTCAGGCTCCTGGGCCCAGCTCACACAGCCACTCCCTCTACCAGGAACCAGGTAACTGCTCACCAGCGAGCAAGCCCGGGCACTGGCCCCACTGATTCTCTGGCCGCTCTTAGCCTCACCGAGCTGAGCAAAGAGAGTCCTCACTAATTATCGCCGGGTATCTTAGAACTCCTCTTCCCGGCAAAGGAACTCTGGGCTGGTGAGCTTGGTGTGCGGCCGGAGGGTCTCTCCCCCAACTGGAGAAGCCTCCCCACAGCTGGGGCTTCCCTCACCGGGTTCGCCCTCTCTTGTCTCCACTCGTCCTACCAGACCCAATGTAGCCTCCTCTTTAAGTTCTTCATTTAGTGGTTCTGTTGATCTAGTGTTCCGGGGACCTCCAGGGTTGAATGCTGTATAATTTGCTTGTAATTTTGGTGTGATCCTGCGAGGCAGTTAGCACAGCGTCTAACTATTGCACCATTTTACCGGAAGTCCTATTATACATCATTTTAATGTGCATTTCTCGCTTTATGTTTTTTTGCTAATGACTTATTACTTGCTGTTTATTTTATATGTATTTTAGACTATGGAAATAATATTAGACAAAAAGCAAATTCGAGCAATTTTCTTATTCGAGTTCAAAATAGGTCCTAAAGTAGAGGAGACAACTTACAACATCAACACATTTTGGCCAGAAACTGTGCAGTGGTGGTCCAAGAAGTTTTGCAGTGGGCCGGCCGAGTGGCTCAGTTGGTTAAGAGCTCGCTCAAGAGTGTGAGCTTGGGCCGGCCGAGTGGCGCATTGGTTAAGCGCTGGTTTTGGGATGCCAGCGGCCCCGGTTCGGATCCCACATGAGGGCCAGTGACACTGCCCTCTAGATCTAACAACAGCTCCACCTGGAGCTGGGCTGTGCGAGCCCCGGTGATGGTGTGGGCTGCAGCCCCTGCTGCAGTGGGCTGCCGTAGGCTACAGTGAGTGGCCCGCAGCCAGCGTGAGTGGCTGGCAGCCAAGAGTGAGCCGCCAATAGCCGCGGTGAGTGACATCCAGAGGCCAGCGACCGATCTGCCTCATCCGGGAAGAGCGCAATGACGATACCAACAGTGAAGCAACATCCTCCGCAACTAGACTGAGGAACAAAAGGACAGCAACTTGTCTGTTCCCCTTCCCCGATTTCCCAGCGCTGTTCCCCTCCGCCAATTCCCCAATAAAATCTTAAAAAAAAAAAAAAAAAGAGTGTGAGCTTAGCTCTGAGCAACAGCAGTTCGATGCCCAGCCTGAGCTGAGCTGCCATTGAGCTGCCAACAGGTGGCAGGATGGCTCAGCTAAAAAAAAAAACAAAACAAAAAAAACAAGAAGTATTGCAAAGGAAACAAGAGCCTTGAAGATGAAGAGCATAGTGGCCAGCCATTTGAAGTTGACAATGACCAATTGAGAGCCATCATCGGAGCTGATCTTCTTACAACTACACGAGAAGTTGCCAAAGAACTCAACATAGGCCATTCTATGGTTGTTTCGGTCGTTTCGGCATTTGAAGCAAATTGGAAAGGTGAAAAAGCTTGATAAGTGGGTGCCTCATAAATCAAAAAAAAAAAAATAGTGGGACTTCTGGTAAAATGGCGCAATAGACAGACACTGTGCTAACTGCCTCCCAGGATCACACCAAAATTACAAGCAAATTATACAGCATTCTACCCTGGAGGTCCCTGGAGCACTAGAAGAACAGAACTACTAAATGAAGAACTTAAAGAGGAAGCTGCGTCGGGTCTGGTAGGACGGGCGGAGACGAGAGAGGGCGAGCCCCGTGAGGGAAGCCCCAGCCATGGGAAGCTTCTTTGGCTGGGGGAGAGACCCTCCAGCTGCACTCCAAGCTCACCAGCCCACAGTGCCTTTGCCGGGAAGAGGAGTTCTAATATAGCCGGCAGTAAATTAGTGAGGACTCTCTTTGCTCAGCTCGGTGAGGCTAAGAGCGGCCGGAGAATCAGTGGGGCTGGCGCCCGGTCTTGCTCGCCGGTGAGCACTTACCTGGTTCCTGGTGGAGGGAGTGGCTGTGTGAGCCGGGAGCCTGCGGGGACGGACTGAACTGAGCACCTTTGGTGCAAAGGCTGGAGGTTTTTGAACTGTTGTTCCCGTGGTGCGAAGCCTGCACACGAGGGTGCCATTTTGTCGGGCTTGGGCCCTCCCACGAAGGATCAGGTCCGAGACCTAATTGGTCTGGTGGAATTGGCGCAGAAGTACGTGTGTGCATGCGTGCGTGCGTGCGTGCATGCGTGCGCACTCCTGCAGCCTTGGATCCCCACCCTCTGCCCGGCTTATACTGCGTTGCCAGGGAAATGCAGGGAGGGTGCCCTCCAGCTCCCAACAGGCTGCTCACCGAGACCCGGGAGTACACGAGCCACCTCGGATCCCCACCCTCTGCTCGGCTTGTGCTGCGTTGCCAGGGAAACACCTGCTGGGCGTGCTCCAGCTCCAACAGGCTGTTCACTGAGACGCCGGAGTGCGCAACCCGCCTCGGGTCCCCACTCTCCGCACTCACTTGCAGAGTTGCCAAGCTGATGATTGGTTGTCAGGCTGCTCGGCCTGATCTGCGAGCGGCTGATTGGGACAGGCTGAGACTGGGAGTTTTCCTGGGAGTGTTGGGCCGTGAGCTGTGTGCCTGCATGATCCAGCCAGGGCTCTCCTGGTGATCTATCTAATACATCAAAGCAATCCCAGAGTGACAGCCAAAATGGGGAAACAAAGAAACATGTCACAAGTAAAAGATCAGAAGAAACCTCCAGAAATGGAACTAAATGAAACAGAGGGATCCAACCTTCCAGAGACAGAGTTTAGAACACTGATGATAAAAATGTTTAAGGAACTTAGCAAGGACAATAGGGAGGATAGGGAAACCATAAAAAAACAACCAGTTAGAACTAAAGAATACAATAACTGAAATGAAGAATGTCACGTCCTGCGTGGCAAGGGCAAATGGGACACGAGAGGGGCGACACAGATTAAGGAAAAACAAGAGACAGAAGTAAGATAAGAGCGAGACCAAGAGACTCAGCCAAAGAAGACTGAGCCCAAGGGACTCAGCCAAAGAAGACTGAGCCCTGAATCGGATCTGCGCATAGCTTTTATTGTAAATTTTTAAGGAAGTAAACTGCAGTAAATCATTAACCGTGTATTCGTATGTGCCTTAGGCTCCTTTTCCATTAATCCGGATAGTCATCTTTGTTTTGTGTCCCAAGGAACTGACCGTCCTCACCACATACCTCCATAAGTAGATAGTAAGCACCCTCCAGGTGCAGCAAGGAAACAATAGGAGCAGATAAACAAGTTATGCTTCACCAAGCCCACTAAAGCCAGCTTACAAGCCCTTCAATGTTGGGGACAATGACCCTCAACATCTCCCCCTTCTTTATTATTTAAAAAGCACACCTGTGACCCCAGGCGGCTGCGAGTCACAGTGCCTGTCTTAGGTGTCCCACAATGAAATAATAACCTTACCCGTCATTGGCACTTGATCCTCTAGCGATCAAGCCCTGTCTTAGGTTGGTTACGTTCAAGTGGGTCCTTACCCGTCTCTGGCTAGCCTGTCCTCGCTGAAGATTAGGGGTAGTGGGGCTAATAAGCAGGTGGCTAAACTTGAGGCTTTGCCTTAAGTTTGATCTTATGTATATCGGCTTGGATGTCCAACATTTGTTTAAGAAAACATCTAATGAGGACGGGGAGTAGGCACAGAACCTAGCAGACACAAAAACCAATGCTATGCCTTCAGAGGCTAATGCAGAGGGGGCGGTCGTGGAATCGGCTGTAAGGCAACATCGACCCCCTTCTGTTGTTGTAGAAGGAGAAACACGGATTTTGCAGTTTCTTCGTCTATGGCCCGCCGGAGGGTTTGTTGGCCACACCGGAGGACTAAGCAAAACAGAAATAAAAGAATGATTAGCAATGCAAATGCACCAGGAAAACCTCCACTGAGGCTTTTGATCCAATTGAGTGGATTTAGATTAGATAATCCTTCCGCAGCTGCGGATAGGGCATCCTCTTCAGGGAGGACCTGAAGATTAGCAGATGACATTTGGTTTCTTCTCCTTCAGCTGAGGTAGCCTCCAGTGTAAACTCACTGGGAGGCATTTCATACCTAGCAACCTTAGGCCAATTTGGCTTCTTGATGACCTTCTTGGGTGTGTCGTTCATGATAAGGTTTAACGCATCTGCTAGGCACTCACAGAGGACGTTCTTCTTTGCCTGGAGAAATACAAGCAAAACCTCGTCCCCATGTCAACAGAGTCCCTAAATTCCACTGATTAGTCTGAATATCTTTCCACCATATGGGGATTGGCGGCATTTTCTTTGAACTGGTGTTAAAATGCCTTTCTGCTGCAGTTCGTCCACAATGTGGATCAGAGCCAGAGGAGTTCAAAAAATTTAAAGTAAACATAGCTTTTGCTAATTGTACCTGAGGTGGTTCCTTTTCGTCTCCCCCTTTCTGTTTTTGCAATTGTTTCTTTAAGGTGGAATTAGCACGTTCGACAATGGCCTGTCCTTGGGGGTTGTAAGGAATGTCAGTGTTATGGGTAATTTGCCAGGTTGCACAAAAGTTTGCAAACTTAGCGCTAGTGTAAGCTGGTCCATTGTCCGTTTTAACTTTTTTTGGAAGGCCCATAATAGAAAAACAAATCAAAAGATGACGACAGGAATGAGCTGCAGTTTCACCAGTTTGAGCAGTGGCTACCAAAAATCCTGAGGCAGTATCAACAGAGACATGTACAAATGATAATTTTCCAAAAGAAGAGATATGAGTTACATCCATCTGCCACAGATCATTAGGAGTTAAGCCCCGAGGGTTGGTTCCCTCCGGACATTCTTGTGGAGCATTAAGAATTTGGCAAGTAGGACAAGTTTGAATTATATATCTAGCTTGTTTATGAGTAATGGGAAATTTAAATCGTAAACCTTTAGCATTGATATGGGTTAAAGAGTGAAAGTGGGTTGCCTCATCAATCTGAGCATTTCCCACTAAAGAGTCTGCAATAGCATTTCCACGCGTCAATGGACCTGGGAGAGTCGTATGAGCACGAATATGAGTAATAAAAAATGGGTGTTGACGATTTCTCACAACCTGCTGAAGTTGATGAAACAAAATCTGAAGAGACTGATTAGAATTAAATGAGAGAGACGCTGTCTCAATGTTTTGAGCCGTGTGCACAACATAAGCCGAATCAGAAACAATATTTAAAGGCTCAGAATAGGTCTGCAAAGCAGTTAAAACTGCCACAAGTTCAGCCTTTTGTGCTGAATTACAGTTAGTGTGAATAAGTTGACTTCCTTTTTCACTAACGATGGCAGCTTTTCCATTATTAGATCCATCAGTAAAGACAGTAATTCCTTGGGGAATCGGCTCCTGTCGGAGTTTTTTGGGTAAAATCCAATTAGTCTTTGCAAAAATTGAAATAATTTATTCTTTGGGTAATGATTATCAATGATTCCATAAAAATTTCCTATTGCAATTTGCCAAGATTCATTATGAATGTTTAGATGACAAATTTGTTGTTTTTTTAAAAGGAACTACAATTTGATTAGGTTCCTGCCCACTAAGGTGTAGGACTCGAGTGCGGGCTTTGGATATTAATTCAGAAATCAATTCAACATAAGTTGGCAATGTTTTAACAAAATGATTAGGTAGGAAAAGCCATTTAACCAGTTTTTCTTGTTGAATTATAACCGCTGTTGGAGAATGCGGTGTGGAGAAAACCAGAACTTGCAAAGGTTGATAGGGATCTATACGCTGAATCTGAGCTTCCTGTATCTTTTGTTCTACCAGTTCTAATTCCTTAATTGCTTGTGGAGTCAGTTTACGAGGGCTGTTTAATTGTGATGGTCCTCGCAAGAGACTAAACAAATTGCTGAGAGCATAAGTAGGAATGCCCAAAGTAGGACGTAGCCAATTAATATCGCCTAATAATTTTTGTAAATCATTTAAAGTAGAAATCTGATCTTTTCTAATCTGAACCTTTTGTGGTCTAATAGTCTGTCGATCAACAATTGTTCCTAAGTATTTAACTGGAGTGGTTGTTTGAATTTTATCGGGGGCTATACATAGCCCTGCCTTGTCTAGGTGAAGTTTAAGTGATTCAAAGCAAGCTGCTAGTTGTTTCATAGATGATGCAGCACAGAGAATATCATCCATATAATGAATGATGTAACAATCAGGAAATTTAGTTCTTACTGGTGTAAGAGCTCGAGCTACATAAAACTGACAAATTGTTGGGCTGTTAAGCATTCCCTGCGGTAGTACTTTCCATTGATATCTCTGAATAGGTTCTTTATTGTTAATAGATGGAATGGAGAATGAAAATCGAGGACAATCATGAGGATGTAGCGGAATCGTATAAAAACAATCCTGCAAATCAATAACTATAAGAGGCCAATCTTTAGGAATCATAGATGGTTGTGGAAGCCCTGGTTGAAGGGCACCCATAGGTTCAATAACAGCATTAACCGCTCTAAGATCAGTTAGCATTCTCCATTTGCCTGATTTTTTCTTAATGACAAAAACTGGAGAATTCCAAGGGCTAGTAGAAGGTTCTATATGGTCTTGTTCTAGTTGGATCTGTACTAATTTTGTTAAAGCCTCTAATTTTTCTTGAGAAAGGGGCCACTGTTCAATCCATATCAGGGTGTCATTTTTCCATTTAAGAGGCAAAGGAGCACGTAGCTCTTCGACAGTGGCCCCTACAAAAAAAAAGGTTATTTTGATTGGTCTGATAACCTACTCCTAGTTTTCCCTGCTGAGATGAGAGCTGGAGAGGTTGAGTTATACCTTGCTTAAATTTTCCCAATCCTTCTCCTGGTTGGAATCCCATACGACTCATAATTTTTTGACTTTGGGGACTATATTGATTTGGTGGAATCCAGACCTCTGCGTTCCACTGAGTCAACAGGTCTCTTCCCCATAAATTAACAGGGATATCAGCAACATAAGGTTGTAAAAATCCTTGTTGTCCTTCTGGTCCTATACATGGTAAAATCTGAATACTTTGACGTAAGCCTGAGGCTCTTCCCACTCCTACTATATTAATATCTGGATTTTGCAATTCCCAATTTTTTGGCCATTGTTGAGAACTGATGATTGAAACATCAGCTCCTGTATCTATAAGACCTTTAAATTTCTTTCCTTGAATTTCAATTTGGCAAATAGGTCGAATATCTGAAATTTTTTCTACTAAAAAGATACCTGCTTTTCCTGTACTCCCAAAATTACCCGTTCCTCGTTTTTGGATTCCTTTTTGTGTTGGAGAAACATACGGAAGTAGAAGTAACTGTGCAATCCGTTCTCCTTTTTTAGCTGACCAGGGGACAGTTGAAGATATTATAATTTGAATTTCTCCTTCATAATCAGAATCAATGATCCCTGTATGAACTGTGACTCCTTTTGAAGTTAAATTGGATCGGCCAAGAATAAGTCCGACAGTGTTTGGTGGAATTGGCCCAAAAATTCCTGTAGGTACACGGAGAGGCGTTTCTCCGGGAAGTAATAAAATATTTTGGGTGGTGCAAACGTCTACTGCTGCACTCCCTTCTGTTGCTGAACTTAATTGCTGTACTGAAAGTTTGGGGGAGGTACGGCCTGATAGTTCTGAGGAGTGGCTGATGTCGGATATGCCCCTGTTGTTGTCGGGGCCTGGGGCTGGCCCCGCTTCCCGTTTCCCTGAAGGGGTGTTCCATCCTTATGATAGAATGATCTACAGTCTGATGCCCAGTGTCTCCACTTTTTGCACCGAGGGCATGTCCCTGGTGATTTTGATTCTGCAGGAGCAGAGTCATTAAGCATATTAGAAACATATTTAATTTTCTGTCTGCATTCCCTTTTAGTATGACCAGGCTTTCCACAATTAAAGCAAGTACCTGGAAACTTTTTTCCTCTTGTCATTCCTGTAATTGCCTGAGCTAACATTGTAGCTTTATATTGTTCAGTTCCTACTCCTTGACAGAGGCGGAGGTATCCCATTGCATCTGTCTTTCCTTTTTGAGCTCCTATTGCCTTTTTACAATCCTCATTAGCATTGTCATAAGCTATGATTTGTAAAATAATATCAGCGGCTTGAGCATTGGATACCTGTTTGTTAATAGTATCCTGCAAGCGAGCTATAAATTCTGAATAAGGCTCCTGGGGTCCTTGAAATATATTTTGAAAGGAAGTTGGAACTTTTCCTTCCACTTCTACTTTCTCCCAAGCCATCAAACAAATTCTTTTAAGCTGGTCTTGGGCCTGACGAGTCATTAAAACCTGCTGTTCGGTATTTATCCAATCTCCATCACCTACTAATTGATCCTTAGTAATATCTATCCCTCCAGCCTGATTTTACCTACTCTGAATTTCTGCACCATCAATTCACCAAGATTTAAATTGCAGAAATTGGGCTGGAGAAAGACAGGACTTAGCTAAAGCATTCCAATCTATTGGAATCATCCTATTTCCATCAGCAATACCTCGAATTAGTCCTATAGTATAAGGGGAAGTCGGACCAAATTGAGTAACTGCCTGTTTGAGTTCCTTAAGGATTTTAAAAGGAAAAGGTTGGTATTCTAATATCTGCAAACCATTGGGGTGTTCATCATTGGGTGCAAGACGCTCACTAATTATGACTGGAAAATTTAAAGCATCCAAATCTCCTTCCAACCTTGCCTGTTGAATTCCCCTTTCTATGGCTGACATTGATGAATATGGACCTCGGGCATAAGGTGGAGGTACCGATATAACAGGATAAACTGGTTGTTTTAGTTTTGATGGGTTTTTAGATAACCCACAATCCTTCATTCTAGTTGTTGGAGGAGGAGGCAAACGATCAGGAGTTAGCAGATTTTGCAAAGAGGGATATAATGTTTTTGGTATTACCGTGGGTGCTTCCACAGATTCCTCCTCTCTCCCTTCATCCTCTGATGACTCAATATTGATGTTACAATCCCGATTTTTATCCTCCTCTTCATCTTCCGTGTCTGTGTGTAAAGGTTCTAAAACTGACCGGACCTGTCTCCAAGTCTCCCAAATTGTAGCTGGTATCTCTTTTCCCTGAAGTTGCTTTTCAGATATATCTTTACCTACCATCTCCCATTGGTCTAGATCTATGGTTCCTATCTCTGGAAACCAAGTGCAATGCGTTTCAATAACTTTTAAAAGTTCCTCTAATTTCCTTTCTGAGACTTTTACCCCTCCCTTCTTAGAGAGTTGCTTAAGGAGGCAAATATACGATCTATATCGACTCTCAGAATTTCCCATGTTAGTTTTTAAGAAAAGGAAAAAAAAAGAGAAGAAAACTTTCACTCAATTGTTCATTCAGATGCTCGTCTGGCCGCGCCCCTCGCGGGACTAAGTCTGTCTTGGCTAAGGCGCTGCGGTATAAGCCCCCGCACAGGTGAACGAGTCAGTCGCCGTTATGCCTTACGACAGATTACGGAACCGCAGATTAGAGCCCACTCAAGTTCCGTAGCGAAAAGCCGTGGAACTATATGCATTCACTCACACAATCACACACTTTCACACAAAGTTTGTTACGTTATTTTCCGGATACCCCGGTAATTCCTCAGGACTATTCCCTACTCCTTACCAAGTAGAGTGCCGGCCTGCCCTGAGGTCTGCGCCTTGAATTTTCACCCAGATTCAAAGTCTTCCTTCCCTCTTCGAGCCGCACGTTGAGGCGCCAGTTGTCACGTCCTGCGTGGCAAGGGCAAATGGGACACGAGAGGGGCGACGCAGATTAAGGAAAAACAAGAGACAGAAGTAAGATAAGAGCGAGACCAAGAGACTCAGCCAAAGAAGACTGAGCCCAAGGGACTCAGCCAAAGAAGACTGAGCCCTGAATCGGATCTGCGCATAGCTTTTATTGTAAATTTTTAAGGAAGTAAACTGCAGTAAATCATTAACCGTGTATTCGTATGTGCCTTAGGCTCCTTTTCCATTAATCCGGATAGTCATCTTTGTTTTGTGTCCCAAGGAACTGACCGTCCTCACCACATACCTCCATAAGTAGATAGTAAGCACCCTCCAGGTGCAGCAAGGAAACAATAGGAGCAGATAAACAAGTTATGCTTCACCAAGCCCACTAAAGCCAGCTTACAAGCCCTTCAATGTTGGGGACAATGACCCTCAACAGAAGAACACACTCGAAGGAATCACCAGTAGAGTAGATGAAGCAGAGGAGCGGATCAGCGATTTGGAAGACAAAATAGCAGAAATCACCCAGTTGGCACAGCAAAAAGACCAAAGAATAAAAAACAATGAAAATAGTTTAAGAGCCCTATGGGACAAGGTGAAGCGCAACCACTCTCGAATCATAGGGATACCAGAAGGAGAAGAGAAGAAGTAAGGGGTCGAAAATGTATTTCAAAAAATAATGACTGAAAACTTCCCTACCCTGGTGAAGGAAATCAACATACATGCCCAGGAAGTGCAGAGGGTTCCAAACAAGCGGAACCCAAACAGGTCCACACCAAGATACATCATAGTTAAAATGGCAAAGGTTAAAGACAGAGACAGAATCCTAGAGGCTGCAAGAGAAAGACAGCAGGTTACATACAAAGGAACTCCTGTTAGACTAACAGCTGACTTGTCTACAGAAACTCTGCAGGCCAGAAGGAAGTGGCAGGAGATACTCAAAGTGACACAAAATAAAGTCCTACAACCAAGATTGCTCTACCCAGCATAGCTATCACTTAAAATTGAAGGAGAAATAAAGAGCTTCTCAGAAAAGAATAAGCTTAAGGACTCCATTACCACCAAGCCAGCATTGCAAGAAATGTTAAAAGGGCTTTTTTAAACAAAAGAAAGGGGTAAACAAGCTAACCCAGAGAGACAATTTAAGAAGATTGAAGTCGTATCAAGCAGATATAAAGGAAAAACTGATGGTTGCTGGCTGGGAGGGAGTGGGGAAGAGGGAGATGGGGAAGGTTTTGGACAGTGTATGTGGGACTACAATGTTGCTGCAGGAGCAGTTCTGGGAATGTAATTGATAATGTTGTGAAGAGACTATTATGTTGCGTGAAATAAGTCAGTGGGAGAAGGACAGGTACCATGTGATCTCACTTGTGTGTGGAGTCTGAAGAGCTGAGTGAACGTTCAAAGTAAACAGACTCGTAGATGTAGAGGAAATGCTGAGGGTTGCTAGTTGGGAGGGGGGTGGGGTTGGTGGGAAAGGGGAAGGGATTAGACAGCATAGACAACTACAATATTGCCACAGGGATATGAAACACAGTTCGGGGAATATAATAATGTTGTAAAAATTTTGTGGCATGTCAGATAGTCACATGTCTTGTTAGGGAGACCACTTCATGGATGGAGTAGAGGCTTGATCACTGCACTCTACACCTGAAGCTGATGTTGTATAGTATTGCATGTCAACTGCAACTGAATATGTGGATGGTCACGGGATGTGGAGTATACTGTGGAGGGGAGTCAGGGGAGTTGTGATGAATGTGATATGGGGGGGAGTGGGGTGGTGAACTTGGGGAGGGGGTTTTTCACTTTGGGGGGTAAAGAGTATAACTATTGCATTGTGTTGTATACCTGAAATGAATAAAAAAAAAATCGTCCTTTTTTTTTTTTTTTTTAGGGCAGTGTCACTGGCTTTCATATGTGGGACCCAAACTGGGGCCACTGGCTTAACCACCGCGCCACTTGCTGGCCCCAAAAATCATCCTTTTGAAGTGTAGTCTTCTCTTATTCTACACAACAACAAGGAACCATTTCTCAATCAGATTGTGACATGTGATGAAAAATGGACTATATAAAACAACCGGTGAAGACCATTCAGTGGTTGGACCAAGAAGAATCTCCAAAGCACTTCCCGAAGCCAAACTTGCACCAAAAAACTGTTTGGTGGTATGCTGCCGGTCTGATCCACTACAGCTTTCTGAATCCTGGCGAATCCATTAGATCTGAGAAGTGTGCTCAGCAAATCGATGCACCGACAACTGCAACACCTTCAGCTGCCATTGGTCAACAGAAAGGGCCCAATTCTTCTCCACGACAAAGTCGGACCCCACGTCGCACAACCAACGCTTCAAAAGTGAAAAATTTTGCCTCATCCACCATATTCACTTGACCTCTTGCCAACCAACTACCACTTCTTCAAGCATCTCGACAACTTTTTGCAGGGAAAACAGTTTCACAACCAGCAGGATGTAAAAAAATGCTTTCCAAGAGTGCATAGAATCCCAAAGCACGGATTTTTATGCTACAAGAATAAACAAACTTATTTCTTGTTGGCAAAAATGCGTTGATTGTGGGGCCAGCTGAGTGGCTCAATCAGTTAAGGGTTAGCTTACAAGTGCGAGCTCTGAGCAACAGGGCTGCTAGTTTGATTCCCACGTGGGCCAGTGAGCTGCACCCAAGCTGAGCTACCGCTAAGCAGCCAACAGGTGGCTGGTGAGAGCACATGCTCCTAACAAGACTGCCTGTTTGATGGGGGGTTATGCCCACCTGCTTCTAAGACTAAACTCTGCACCTTGAGTTGAGCTGCCACCTGGATGGCTCAGTGGATAGAGCATGCACTCTTAACAACAAGGCTGCTGGTTCGACTCCTTGAGCTGAGAGGCCACAAGCTGCCAACGGGCAGCCAGATGAAGACTGGCGCCCTCCACAACGAAGATTGAAGAACAACAACTTGACTGATCCCCCTCCCCAATTCCCCAACACTGTTCCCCTCCCTCAATTCCCCAATTAAGAAAAAAAAAAAAAAGAGTGCGAGCTCTGAGCAACAGGATCACCGGTTCGATTCCCACATGGGCCAGTGAGCTTTGCCCAAGCTGAGCTGCCGCTGAGCTGCCAATGGGTTGCCAGATGGCTCAGCTGGTGAGAGCACGTGCTCCTAACAACAAGGCTGCCTGTTCGAGATGGTGGGCTACGCCCGCCCGCAACTAAATACTGAACTTGGCACCTTGAGCTGAGCTGCTGCCTGGGTGGCTCAGGGGATAGGACGTGTGCTCTTAACAACAAGGCTGCTTGTTCCACTCCCGCATGGGATGGTGGCTATGCCCACCCGCAACTAACTGAACACAGCACTTTGAGCTGAGCGGGGTGACTTGGAGCTGAACTAGCTGCGCCCTCCACAACTAAGATTGAAGAACAACCTGGCTGTTCCCCTTCCCCAATTCCCCAACACTGTCCACCTTCCCCAATTCCTCAATAAAATCTTTTTTAAAAATGTGTTGATTATAATGGTTCTTATTTTGATTAATAAAGATGTGTTTGAGCCTAGTTATAATGATTTAAACTTCACAGTCCAAAACCGCAATTACTTTTTTCACCTACCTAATATCTAAAGCAAATATAATAATGCATTAGGGAGATTGTAACAGATGTAGAAGTAAAATGTATTATAATAGCACACTGACTGGGAGGTGAGAAATGGAAGTGTACTGTTGTAAAGTTCTTATAATATATGTGATGTAATAGACTACCACTTGAAGGTTGGCTGTGATGAGCTATATCCCAAAATAACCACTAAAATAACAGAACAATTATATCTAATAAGTCAATAAAGGAAATAAAATAAAATAACAGAAAATAATCCAAAAGAAGGCAAAAACAAATTCAAAGATTTTTATATCAGCACAAGGAAGGGCTTAGTGAATTATAATAAAGTTTAAAATATCTATATAAATTCATGATCTTTTTTGTTTTTAAATAAAAAGTAATTTTTTTGTTCCAAAACCATGTGCATAGAAAATGGTCTGAGAAGTGGCCAAATGGTTGCACCAAGAGTGAACTGTTCTGTCATCCTGCAATGCCCCAGTACTATGAAACCATAAAAATCTGCATTTCTATGGCCCAGAGTTTGATCTCTAATACAGCATTTGAATGTATAGTGCCAAGGCTCCTTAGAAAGAGTAGCTGATTCCATGTTTGAGGCAGAAAACCTCGAACTGGGCCTAAAGCATCTTGCTGTCAGAAAGTGAGAGAATGCTTTCACGATTAACTGGGGATACATCACCACAAAGTACAAAAGAGCCAGCCTAAAGGGATAGCCACTGACCCAAGAGCGGCAGTCGCACATCAAAAACAAAAATAAAATTATGGTCAATGGAGAAAGTTGCATTTGTCATAGACCATGAATCTATGATACTCAAAAGGGACAAATATTTTAGGGTGTGAGTGACATAGTGTTAAAAATTTCCACTGAGACTGTTGTGGTAGATATGAAACTCCAGAGGCCGATTATCAACTGCAGGCTTTACAGAGGTAAAGGTCATGGGCTGATTCTGTGTCTCCTGAGTCCACTTCCCTATTTCAAGTCAGTGGAGAGTTGAGAGAAAGGAGAAGGGGAATGGGAGCTGTGAGTATGCCGACACTTACACTTACTTAACCCAAGAGGCAGGGTGGAGAGGGGTGCTCGCCACATGCTCCCGACATTTGAGGAAGAGCAGGCTGTTCTCATAACTGAGAAATTCTGTGGCCTCAGGATGGAGGAGGCTGCTCTTCTGGAATTTCTCTGGGAAGACAGATGAGAGTTCTTCCTGTGGGTCACATCACAGGAAGTGCCTTAGAGAGCCCCAGGATTGGGTCCTCTGAAGGATACAAGAAAGCGCCTACAAGAGAAGCAGTCAGCTCTTTACCTTAACCAGGCTCAGAAAAAGCATCCAGTCAGGTAGGAATCGTCTCCTTGTCTTATATCTCCTACCTCCTACCTTTTTGTCCTCACCATGGTCAAAACAGGAGCTAGTACATGGGGGTGGATGTAAGCAAGGAGATGGGGCAGAAGCCACCCACAATCTCCTTCCTGGACTGAAGGCTCTCTGCTGCCACCAGCCTGAGCTGGGGAAGGAAGTGAAATCTTAATACTTGGAAGGGAAATGGCTCTTCCATAGGCCCCTGGTGGCCATGCATATCTCTACATGGGTTGTGTAGGCAAGGCTTAATGACAGCTGACCTGAACCCTGGCAGAAAGCCGGGAGGCCCTCCCAGGACTTGAGAACATAGGAAGACTGTGAGGAGCTGCCCCCCATCTTCCAGGAAGGCTGTGCTAAGGCAGTTGCTCATCCCCTCCTGGGTTCTAATGAGGTCTGCATAATGTGCTAAGGTCTGGCTACCTGCCTCTTGTAAAAATTAAAAATCATGAGACAAGAATGGTGGAAAGAAAAGCAGGTTTATTCAGAATGCCAGCATTCTGGGAGGATGATGGATTCCTATCCAAAGGCCATCTCCCCTTTCCTAGATGAGGCAAAGGTTTTAAAGGTACCCAAGAAGAACAAAGGAGAGGGGGAGTTGGTCAGGCAGGTCTGAGGGCTGACATCCTTCCTGGGGTTGGTCTGTTTTAAGATAATGTTATCTCTGGACTCCAGCTCGGACTGGACCACTGAGGCCTGGGGCTTTATGTGTGGTTGTCTGGGCACCTAAGGATTAAGAAATTGCTCTTTTCAGGTTAGGATTCTGTTGATTAAATGGATTAATGAGGTATGGGTAGCTTTGAGAAAAGGAATAAAACAGAGTTCTTCAGTTAATCAGTGAGGGGAGAAACAAAGAGAAAATAGCTGACTATCAGGGCAGATCTAACTGCAAACCAACTAGGTTTAATTACAGGTCACTAGACAATGGGCTACACAGTGAGTCAAACTGCAAACTAGCTAAGTCTAATTACGTTATTGATTTACCAAATTTCATCCTTGCAGTCTAAGGTTTTCTGCCTCACCTGTCTTAGGGTACAGCTTCAGGCAATCAAACTGCTGGGCTGTAGCATGGAGTTGGCATCTCAGCAAAAAGGTGCCCACCTCTCCGTTGAGTTGTCATCTTTTGCTTTGGTGTCACCCTGTTGAGCCAGAGACACAGGGAGCTGACACCTTCGCTGATCTTGCTTTTGCTCTCTATGTAAATAATAAACCGTGAACCTAAAAAGGTCTTGTTTCTTTACCAACCAAATCTGTTGGCTTTGCTTGATGATACCCCTCAGTGAGTTTAAGGTTGAGTCATAACTCGGTCTGAATTGGGACTGTGTTTTATAACTTACAGTGAGGACGGGGCCCTTTAGGGGAAACAGAAGAAGAATGGCACCTGCCTAGAATGTGTTCCTCCTGTGGCAGGGGAAGATTGCGCACCAGAAAAGTTTATATCATTCAGCTCTTTGCTATCAGATCTACTCGCATTCCTCCTTGAGATGTGAAAATGACGTTAAATGCTTCAGAAAGTGTATTTTCTCAGAGGAAGCACAGCCGTTTTGTTTTGTTCTATTGTGCACAGTAGTTTGGATTCAGAATTGTGTGTAGGCTGAGGCTCCTCAGCCATCCTCGCTGCCCACCTCAGCAGAAACTTGTCTCTAGAGGTAGAAGTCTTGGGCAAGGGCAACGTTGTTTGAGCAATGTTGATTTGAGCAACGTTGATTTGCAAGTGCTTCCTTTATGTACTGAGAGCAAAAAGGATCCTTTCGCAAGCACCTCGGGTTACCAGTGCAAGTCTGTTTTCCATTTCCCTGGCAAGCCATGAAAAAGAAAATACCACAAAGCAATTTCTAAAAGTGGATTAAAAAAATGAAATAAATACACTAACTATATGTCAAGTCAGTGGCATAATTAAGCCCAGTAACTTGCTAGCACATTCCCAGAGGACTATATCCTAAGGATAGAAGAACTACAGGGAAATCTCGGTAATTTCCAGAACTCAGTAATCATATTGTTAGTAATAATACTGACATTACTATTTGAATTTATTTTATGTATTGTATGGAGCACAAATAAGCAATTGTGTTACCATCATTAGAAATCAAGATAAGGGAAAAGAGATACAAATATTAAATCAAAGAAGTTACATTAAAACTTTATGATTTTACATTTAAATGGGAAATATCAGTATGTGTCCATAATTTTTCACTTTCTAAAATACTTAATTTCCCAGTTCTGCCCACTGGAAAGATTCAGGAAGTATGACAACTCAGTAGCAATAGCCTCCTACTGCCTGACTCTGGTCCATTTCCCACCAAAGGAACAAGGACCCCCTGGAGAAACGGCTGGTTCCAGGTTTGTGGCAGGAAATGCAGAAGACAAACCTAGAAAAACCTTGTCATGTCAGAAAGCAAAGATGGGATTAAAGACTGGTAGGGTCTTTGCAAAAAGATACAGGAATTAGCTTTACAGGGGCTTCTACTGACCAAAATGGAACAATCTGAGCCTCAAAAAAGAATAATAGCTGCATTGAATTAAAAAATATCAAGTGTCACCCCAGTCTAATCATGGGAGAAATATCAGACACGAGTCACATTAGAGGGACATTCTACAAAGTATCTGACCAGGACCCAAAACTGTCAGCGTCCTCAAAAACAAGCAAAGTCTAAGAAACTGTCACAGCCAGGAAGTAACCTAAGGAGACATGATGGTGATATGTCATGTGAGATCCTCCTGGAACAGAAAAAGGACATTGGGGAAAAATTAAGGAAATCTGAGGAAAGTATGGACTTCAGTTAATAATAATGTGTTGATAGTGGTTCATCCATTATAACAATAAACCCTGCTAAGGTAAGATATAAATAATAGGGAAACTTGCATGCATAGTATATGGCAACTGTCTGTGCTATTTTGCAATTCATTTGTAAATCTAAAACAGTTCTGAACAATCAAGTTTATTTAAAAATAGAAAATGTATTGAAATCCTTTAATTAATAATGACACTAAAGAAAAGAATTCACTGGTCACCTTTGGAGGTTGTAGAGTACCAACTCATTTGAAAATGGGTGAATAAAGGTAAAGGATAATGCATTTATGCAGGCTTTTCTGTTCAAACATTCTTTCAGAGTGTCTTAGTTTGGGTTCCAAAAGCAGGTCCTTTAATAAGAGCTTGAGTGGCAGGTGGTTTAACTGAGAGGTAATCCCAGGAAGCATAAATGAATAGGTGGGAAAAGTGAGCCAGAAAAGGGAGAAAAGCCAATAAAGAGTGCATTAGAGACCATATTGTTGTCATGGGCAACCAGGACTTAATTATTCCAGGGACACACTGGAGTGTTGTGTACAACGGGTCTGTATTAATAAGTTTGTTATTAATAATGACACTAAAGAAAAGAATTCACTGGTCACCTTTGGAGGTTGTAGAGTACCAACTCATTTGAAAATGGGTGAATAAAGGTAAAGGTAAAGGTTAATAAGTTTGTTATTAATACAGCCACCCCAGCTTTCTTAGAGTTGGTATTCGTAAGGTATATTTTTTTGTATCTTTATATTTTCAGTTCCCCTATGTCCTTATAACTAATGTGTGTCACTTGTAAAATGCATATAATTGGTTTGTTGTTTTGTTTTTTTCAATTTTCATCCTTTTTTATTATTTTATTTTTGTTGTATTAATTTGTTTAATTTTTTTTATTTTTCAGTTACAGTGGACATACAATATTATTAGTTTCAGGTGCACACCATAGTGATTAGACATTTACATACCTTCCAAAGTGATCACTCCAATAGGTCTAGTACCCATCTGACACTATATATATTATATTACAATATTATTAACTATATTTTCTATTGTTGGATTTTTTTCTGATCAGACAATGTCTGTCTCTTGGAGATTGGAGCGTTTAGGACCCTAAATTTAATGTGATTGTCTATCATCTTTGCTACCTACTTACCATTTGTCCTATTTGGTTTTTGTTCTTTCTTTCCTTTAATCTTTTGGATGAACCAAGTATTATTTTATTATCCTATCTTATCTCCTCTGTGGCATTTTTGTTAATATCTTTTCATGGTTTTTTCTCTTGGTTAATCTGACTTTTTGCTTAATACAACCTATCTTGAATTACTTCACCACTTCATGAAAGATGTAAGAACTTCAAGATAATTCCATTTACACCTTTTTCCCTCAGACTCTTTGTGTCATCATATAGTTTACTTTTCTACATATGTTAAAAGCCTAAGTATACACTGTTATTTTTGTTAATTTAAACAGTTAATAGTCTTTTTAATATTTTTATTGTGGTAAAATATACAAAACGCAAGATTTACAATATTACCCATTTTAAGTGCACATTTTAGTGGCATTAAGTACATTGACGTTGTTGTGCAGCCATCACCACCATCAATTTCCAAAATTTTTTCGTCTTCCCAAACTCTATACCCATTGAACATTAGCTCCCCACTCCCTGCTCACACTGCCCCTTACACGCCCCAGCACGGCAACCACCATTCTACTTCTCTCTATGAATCTGACTACTGTAGGTACCTTGCATAAGTGGAGTCATGCAATATTTGTCTTTCATTTCTGCCTTATTTCACTTCGCATAATGTTTTTAAGATGTATCTATGTTGTAGCATGTTGTGAACCTTCCTTTTAAAGCTAAACAATATTTCACTATATGTATATATCACATTTGTTTATCCACTTAACTGCCATTGGGCCATTTCTATCTTTTGAGTCTTGTGAATAATAGCTGCTTTGAACATTGGTGTTCAAGAGTCTGTCCAAGTCCTTGCTTGACAATTAAGTTTGCAAACTTGTTGCAACAATGTTGCTAACATTTTTTGATATCAGAAGGATTATTCATTATGAATTTGTACCAACTGGACAAACAGTTAAACAAGTTTACTATTTGGAAGTGCTGAAAAGGCTGTGTGAAAAAGTTAGATGACCTGAACTTTTCACCAACAATTCATGTTTCTTGCATCACGACAATGCACCAGCTCACGTGGCACTCTCTGCGAGTGAGTTTTTAGCCAGTAAACAAATAGCTGTATTGGAACACCCTCCCTACTCACCTGATTTGGCCCCCAATGAGGTCTTTCTTTACCCATAGATAAAGGAAATATTTAAAGGAAGACATTTTGATGACATTCAGGACATCAAAAGTAATACAACAACAGCTCTGATGGCCATCCCAGAAAGAGTTCCAAAATTGCTTTGAAGGGTGGACTAGGTGCTGGTGTCAGTACATAGCTTCCCAAGGGGAGTACTTTGAAGATGACCATAGTGATATTCAGCAATGAGGTATGTAGCACTTTTTCTAGGATGAGTTCACGAACTTAATTGTCTCACCTCGTATACCCAAAAGTTGAATTCCTGGATCATATAGTAATTCAATGTTTAATTTTTTTGAGAAACCACAATGCTGTTTTCTACATCCTTTTAATGTTTTTTATTTATTTACCCATTCTACGTTTCTTCCTTCCTTTCTGAAGATCCAAGCTAGCATTTGGGATTATTTTCCTTTGGCCTTGGAGTCTCATAGTGCAAGTCTGCAGGAATCAAAGTCTCTCAGCTTTTTTTGTCTAATAATTTTACCCTTAATTTTTGAAGAATAATTTCACTGGGCATAGATTGCTAGGTTAGCAGAGTTTTCTCCTTTCATCATTTTAAAGGTGTCATTCCATTTCTCCTGACTTCTATAATTACTTTTAAGAAGTAAGCCATTATCCTATTGTTGCCCTGAATTAAATTGCCTTTTTTCTCTGGATGTTTTAGAATTTTCTCTTTATTTATATCTTTGGCTTTCAGAAGTTTGATTCTGGTAAGCCTAGGTATGGTTTTCTTTGTATGTATCTTGCTTAGATTTTACTGAGCTTCTTGAATATGTGGATTCATGTCTTTCATCAATTTTAGAAATTTTTCAGCCATAGTCTCTTCAAATATTATTTTGGTGCTTTCTCTCTATCCTCTCCTGCTGGGTATGGGTAGACTTTCCTCCAGCTACTGAAAATGAGAGTCTTTTTAGGTACTGCCATCTAGGCACTCTTTCAGTGCTAGATTTCATTGGCTGCCCTGAACCTGTTATTCTCTTTCTTCAAGTTTCCTAGGGCAGTAAAGAAAAGCCAGCCAATTCCACAATTCATATAATTGCCATTACTTCCCTATGTTTCAAGGTCTAAGGCTATAAAATAAGTGAGATTCTCAGTAATTGAGATGCTATATCCAGGCAATCAGAAAGATACAGACACTTGTGGGCAACTCTCAGTGTATATGGTGAACTCAAAAGTAGGCCAAAGAGGCTGGCTGAGTGGTGCGGTGATTAAGAGCTGGTTTGGGACGCCAGCAGCCCTGGTTCGGATCCCACATATAAGGGCCAGCAAACCTGCCCTCTAAAAGAAAGAAAGAAAGAAAGACAGAAAGAAAGAAAGAAAGAAAGAAAGAAAGAAAGAAAGAAAGAAAGAAAGAAAGAAAGAAAGAAAGAAAGCCAAAGAGATGTGGGTTGTGGCATCAATAGCATCTTTTATACAGGATAACCAAATGGAAATGAGGAACGTTCTTTAGAGAAAAATACCAGCGAATAAATGTATAAGGAATGATAAAATTAGAAATTCAATATTTTGTAGCACTCAGAGAAATAGTGGATCCAGGAGCAACAATTACAGGCTTTAAAAACCATTAAATAAGGTTTTTGGGGCTTTATAATGGATGGATTAGACTGCCAACTTCTAACCCCTTTGACCCTAACGTGCATAAAAGCAAGAAAATCAGTTACATTGGGAACCCTCAGGTGAGACAATGGAAAGAACACAGCAGCTCTTATGATAAAAATGTAAAAGAAATGGAACTTGAATTTAATCAAGTCTCTAGATCTAACTGTGAGTTTACAAAATAAATTAATAATCAAGGGATAGATGAACATGTGAAAGGACACTAAAAATTACATTTGGCCAAACCCAGAACTGAGAAATTTTATAGGAAAAAATACTCCATTTCTTCTATAAGTAATTGCCATAAAAAAAGAGAGGAGGGGAACTGATATAGATAAGACATAGGAACTAAATGTAATAATCCAACTGTAAAATAATTTTTTTTGAACAATTGGGAAAATTAAAACATTGGGTATTAGATGATGCTAAGGAATTATTGTTAATTTTGTTAGGTGTTTTATGTATTTTTTAAAGTCCTTATTTGTTAGAGATACATCAAAAAGTATTTACAGGGCCGGCTGAGTGGCGCATTGGTTAGGAGCTGGTTTTGGGATGCCAGCAGCCCCAGTTCGGATCACACATATGAGGGCCAGTGACACTGCCCTCTACAGCTAACAACAGTTCCACCTGGAGCTGGGCTGTGCGAGTCCCAGCAATGGTGTGGGCTGCAGCCTCTGCTACAGGGGGCTGCCATAGGCTACAGTGGTGGCCGGCAGCCAGCGTGAGTGGCTGGCAGCCAGCATGAGCTGCCAATAGCCATGGTGAGCGACCATCGAGAGGCCGGCGACCAATCTGCCTCATCCGGGAAGAGCACAATGACGATGCCAACATGGGCCAGTGAAGCAACATCCTCTGCAACTAGACTGAAGAACAAAAAGACAGCAACTTGTCTGTTCCCCTTCCCCGATTCCCCAACGCTGTTCCCCTCCCCCAATTCCCCAATAAAATCTTTAAAAAAAAAAAAAAGCATTTACAGATGAAACAATATGATATCTGAAATTTGCTTTACAATACTCCAGCAAGGCAGGGCAGGAGGGCAAAATGAAAAATGTTGATAATTGTTGAAGCTAGGTGATGGGTGCTTGAGAATTATTTTGTTGTTTGTTTGTTTGTTTTTTATTGGGGAATTGGGGGATAGAACAGTATTGGGGAATCGGGGAAGGGGAACACACAAGTTGCTGTCCTTCCATGCTTCAGTCTAGTTGTGGAAGACATTGCTTCACTGGCCCATGTTGGCATTGTGATCATTGCACTCTTCCCAGCTGAGGCAGATTGGTCGTTGGCCATTGGACGGCCGCTCATGGCAGCTCACGGCAGCTCATACCAGCTCCATCTGCTCGTGCTGGCTGCCAGCCACTCACGGGTAGCTTACAGTAGCCCACTGCATCCCCACTGCAGCCTACACTGTTGCAGGCAACTCAGAGCAGTTCAGCTCCAGGTTGAGCTATTGTCCACCATCTTAGCTGTAGAGGGCCCAGCGTCACTGGCCCATGTGGGATCTGAACCCGCGGCTCTGCTGCTCAGAGCTTGTGCTCCAAGCCAACTCTTAACCAACGAGACACCCAGCCGGCCCCAAGAATTACATTGTAGTCTTTCTTCTTAAGTCTCTCTTCTATTTTTATAGTCATAATTAAAAATTTTTTAAAGCAGAAATCTAATGGTGAAGGGAAAAAGAGTACATGGAGAAGGAGTATCTGGGAAGATGGAGCACGTTTATACATTGGAAAAGAGAGTGAGAACACCCGAAAAAGAAGAAATCACTGGTAGAGCCAGTTCTGGAGGGTCCTGAGAAATAGGATACAGAGCCCAGGTGGCAGGGTTGGCTGTAGTAAAGATGACAACTATATACCAGTCTCCATTTGCTAAATTCTAGTTTGTGTCCTGTTCACACATTTAGTCTTAATTAGCCTTACAACCATTCCATGAGATAAGTTCAATTATCCCCATTTTAAAGATAAGGAATTAAGGCCCAGAAAGACTGATGACAACTCACTCAGCATCAAATAACTTGTCAATGGCAGATACAGGATTTAAACCAACGTTGCTATAAAAAAAGCTTGTAGTTTTTATAACTGTGAGACAGGATGGAAGGGGTGGGGGTGAGATGTCAACCACTGGAGGGGAACGAGGGAACAGAATAAGCAGGCTTCATGGTTGATGGCCTCTTATTTTGTGAAGTTGGATGGGTAGCTCTTAAGAACAATGATGCAGGCCCTGCTGATCACACCAGGGCTGCCAGGGAGCTGAAGAGGAGTGAGTCACATTCCTGATCCAAGATCGTCTGGGCCAGCCAATGAGACAGAGGTGTCCCGACAAGGGAATTGAACAAGGAGAATTATCAGGTCTCTCATGTGCCCATCTTCCACTCTGAAGCAGCTTCAAGAGACATAGATGCAATTACAGAGAGTGTGAGTTGACCCAAGCTGCATATGAGTCAGCAAAGGGTGTAGGCTTCCAAATAAAGCTCATGCAAACTCAGCTGCTACACAGAGCTCCAGCAAAGGGGGGGGGGGCAGGTGGCGATGTCCAAGCCTGCCCCCGTCTCATCGTGCTCTGATTGCTCCAGAATTTCTGTTCTCTGCACAGTTCCACCCTGCCCCTGGGTAGAGGTCTGCACGAAGTGAAATGAGGCCAAAGAAATGACCAAAGAGGTGTGGCTGAGTTCTGTGGGGACAGAAGGGAGAGGTGAGGCAGCTTCAGGGAAGAAGCAGAGCCCAATGCATCAATAACTTTAAGTCAAGGAGTTGGGTGGTCTAATGGCATTATAGTATAACAAGAGCATAGGTTTTAGGGTCAGACTCTATATTTTTATCCCAGCCCCATCATATACTGCAATGGGACCTTGGGCAAGTTAATTAACCTCTTTGAGCCTGGTTTGTTTATCTGAAAAAAGAGAGAGAGAGAGAGAGAGATTTTTTTTTAAAAAGTATCTACTACTAAGATTTCCATTCCTGGTAGTGATACATTACCTCCAACCAACCTACCCAGTGAAGAAGTTAGAAAAACTGACCAAAATACTTTTTTAAAAATCTGCTTGAAGCATTGAAGTGTTAAGGAGGTAGTGAAGAATTATGTAGGCTAAGGTGTGGGAAACATCAGAAAGCAAGAGGTGAGCCCAGCATTTCAGGCCACATTTTCCTAGAGTGACAGCTTTGTTGGGGTAGGGAACAATTATTTTAATCTAAGACCTGACAAGAGAGAGGCTGCTATTAAAGTCTCTGTGCTTTGGAGTGAAAATCACAAAAGGCTACATCCTAAGAGTCAGAGTGAACCAGAATAAACTACCTATCACACGGACAGAAGTCCAGCTTCCAATCACCTTAATTCCTGAAACTGAGATATGATAATCATGGACTGCTAGAATTTTCAAGCACTAGCAATGTGCATCCCGGCAGAAGCAAATTTAAATCCTCTGTGTGTAGTTAACATAAATCTAAATATCAATTTTAAAATAACCAGGCATACTAGGAGACAAGATATCATGGAAGAAATTCAGGAGAAACAACATATAATAGAAACAAATGCACAGGGACTTCAGATATTGGAATTATCAGCAAAAATTTTTTAAATATGCTATGTAAGATGAAATTGAGAAATTTAGCAGAGCACTAGACACCATAAAAATGACACAGCATATCTGAAAAAGAACCAAACAGAAAACTTAGAACTAAAAAATACAATAACTTAAATTAAGAAATCCATGGATGGGTTTCATAACAAATTATATAAGTATGAAAAGAGTATTAGTCAACTGGAAAAAAAAATCAGAAGACAATATACAGAATGGAACATGGAGAAACAAAAGTATAGAAAATACAGAAGTAAAGAAACAATATATGGAGAATACAATATATGGAGGTATATCATAAGTTATCATATACTTTCTAACATACATGAAATTGGAATTCCAGAAGCAGAGTAAAGTGAGAAGAGAACAGAAGTAATATTTGAAAGAATAATGACTGATAAAGTGATGAAAGATATGAATCACAAATTCAAGAAGCCTCATAAACTCCAAGCAAAATTCACAAAACTTTAAGGTATTTTAAGGTCTTCGTATTATTCTAAAGAAGGTAAAACTACCATTTAAGTTTGGATTTTGATAAGTCTGTTATATTGGGTTGTCGGAAAAGTCATGACGTATTTTTTCTATGTTTTTCATTGCAAAAATATGTCATAACTTTTCCGAGAACCCAATATATTGAGCTCTCTAGGGCAACCACTAAAAGAACAATAGTGTGTATATAAATTCCAAACTAACAGAGCAGGAAAAATGAAGTAAAAATACTCAAACAATCAAAAAGTAAGCAAGAGGGCCGGCTGAGTGGCAACATAGTTGAGAGCTGGCTTGGGACGCCAGTGTCCCAGTTCAGATCCCACATGAGGGCCAGTGACACTGCCCTTTTTAAAATAAAAAAAAAGTAAGCAAGAAAAGAAGTTAAATTAAAAAAAGAAACAGAACTACGAGGATAAATAAAAAGTACATACATAGTAAAAATAATTTTTAAATCTATAAATTTGTATTAAGTAAACTTAATCTCCAATTAAAAAATAAAGATGATGCCTTCAGCCCTGCATATGGCTACTCTGTTCATGGACCAATTATACAATCACAGCAGTGGCTTAGGACAGAGGCTGGATAACCTGCAATAGACAAGCCATGTTGTCTACCTGATGTTGCCTCCTCTGCAGTGATTACCACCTTGGATGCCTTTCAACTTTCATAGCCTGCTTTGAGTTGATGGTTGGCTAACCTGAGCCTGCCTTTTCTCCTTTCAAGCCTTCTAAAACAGTTAACAGAAAGCAGCCAACAGCACAATTCTTACATTTCCCATTGCCCCCATGACTTTCAAGTGTAGTCAATGCACATAAGCCAAGGCTTCACCTTCTACCTGAATCTCAGCTCAACCAATCACAAGACAGAATATTAGCAATCATGTTGCTATTGCATGCCAGGGGTTTTCACCCCTCTTAGCCCTATCGCAGCCTGACCAGAGCACAATCCAAATCCCATAATCCCAGCCTGAGGGTCTGCCTTTTTTCTTTTTTTTTTTTTTTGAGGGCAGTGTCACTGGCCCTCATATGTGGGACCCAAACCGGGGCCGCTGGCTTCCCAAGCCAGTGCTTAACCACCATGCCACTCGACCGGCCCCTGAGGGTCTGCTTTTTTGAGTCACTTCCAGTACCAACTATCTTAGCCTGGATTCCCTCCAGAAGTATGAGTAGTTTATTTTGGGAAATGATCCCAAGGGGACAGAAAGTATGGGACTAGGAAGACTGAAACAGGGAAGAAGAAAAACCCAATACAAGAAGAGATTATTGAGCTGCTCACTGCTATGGGCATTCTAGGGCTCAAGCCAACTGAGACCTTCTGAGAGGCCATGTAGAGTACGTTTCAGAATTTTCCAGCCAAGGAGGAGAAGAAAGAAGCATTTATCCATCAATCCCTGTCCTCGATGGTTAAGCACTCCACATGTAATTTTTTTTTTTTAAGATTTTATTGGGGAACTGGGGGGTGGGGAACAGCTTTGGGGAATCGGGGAAGAGGAACAGACAAGTTGCTGTCCTTTTGTTCTTCAGTCTAGTTGTGGAGGACATTGTTTCACTGGCCCATGTTGGTATGATCATTGCGCTCTTCTCGGGTGAGGCAGGTCAGTCGCCAGCCTCTGGGTGGCTGCTCACAGCAGCTCTTGGCAGCTCACACCAGCTTCCAGCCACTCACTGTAGCCTATGGCAGCCCACTGCAGCAGGGCCTGCAGCTATACCCAGGGACTCACAGCAGCCCAGCTCCAGGTGGAGCTGTTGTTCACCATCTTAGCTGTAGAGGGCAGTGTCACTGGCCCTCATATGTGGGATCTGAACCAGAGCCCCTGGAGTCCCAAGCCAGCTCTTAACCAACGCACCACTTAGCCGGCCCTCCACATGTAATTTTCACTCCCTTGCATGTCTGGCTCTGGATATGTGTCAGTACCAAGAGACCCCAGGGCATAAAGCAGGAGGTGTGCGGTGCACCTGAAGCAAAGTGCTGTTAGCAACACCCAGGATAAAAGTTGGATTGAGAAGATTTAAAGTGAAGCACAAGAACAGTGAAGGAAGGTAATTTTTTTCAATAAATGGTTCTGGGAAAATTAGATATTGATATGGAAAAAAAATGAAATTAGGCCCCTACTTTACACCAAACCCCCAAAACAATTGGAGGTGAATTGTATATCTAAATGTGAAACACAAGACAATAGAGCAACTGAAAGATAATACAGGAGAGTTTATCACCTTGGTGTAAGAAACAATTTTTAAAAATAGCACACAAAAGTTCTAGAAAAAGGAAATGGTGGTACATTTGGCTACATTCAAATGAAGAGCTTCTTTTTGACAACAGATACTAGGAAGAGAATAAAAAACAGGTGAGCTGCAAAGTAGAAGGAAAATATTTAAAATGCATTCTAATTGAGTCCAAGCATGTAAGTTCTAAAAACAGGACACACTAAATACGCTTTAGAGCTACATGCTTAGGTGCTTAGGGGGTAAACATAAAAATATAAAGAGAAGCAAGGAAACAATTACCATTTAAGCCAAGAGAGTGATTCCCTGTGGAAGAAAGACACAGGGTAGTGATTTGGGGGGTCAGCAGTGGGCTCTGGGGACACCCCATGTTCCATTTCTTGACTGGAATGGTGTTACATGGGCGTTTGCTTGTGGTCATTCATTGAACTATAGGTTCTGTTTTTGTAAATTTTTCTGTAGTCTGTTTTATTTTATAATATAACACTTTTAAACAGTGTCTATCTCATAAGGTTCCTGTGAGAGTTAAATGAGATCATGCATAGGACCCAGTTGCGAAGAGCCTGATGTATTGAAAGCGCCCACCCAGGTTAGCAACTCTGGTTATCATTGCATTGGGGGCATTTTGAGTGTGACCTGCCCATGCGTATGGTACTCAGCAGAGGGTTTGTGGGCAGTCCATATATTCATGGGAGGTCACCCCTGGAAGATGGATGAAGTACAGGGTGGGCAGGCAATATAAGGGGCTGAGAGATTATGAGCTAACCTCGGAGCACTGCATCTTGCCTACTGGGTCCTTCAACCAGCAGACCATGGAATCTCCCAGCCATGCAGGGTCCAAGTTCACAGATAGGAAGGTACTTTAGTGAGTCGGATTAGAAGCTCTGGAGGTTGGGGGTCTTGCCGGTTGCAGCTCTAAGCACTTCCTGACATTGCTCAGTGAGGCATGGTTCAGAAAGAGTCCTGGTCCATGAGTGCTCATCAGCGTTGGCCAGAGCAGCCAAGACCCTGTCCCGGGCGTGTGTGGGGCCCAGAGGTAGAAATGTAGGGGCTTCATCCACATTGGCCTCTGGGCTTCAGAAAGCGTATCACTGCCACCCACCCGTTGGCCCCATGCTGGACAAGGCAGGGAAGGGCCAGGCTGATTTACAGAATCTGAGCTGCCTCAGGCATACTTAAAGATGGCAGTGCTCCCCAAAATCACCCAGACAATGGGGCGTTGGCTCCTTTGCAGCCTGGCAAGGCAACCTTTGTTTATTATGTCAAGTGTATTGAGGTATAATTTTTATACAATTCAATTCACCCTTTTTAATCATGTAATTTAACAAGTTTGACAAATGTGTATATTCATACGACTACCACCACAATTCAGATAAACATGTCTGTCACCCAAAAAAGTTCCCTTGGCCCTTTACAGTAAATCCCCTTCTCTTACACTTGGTCTTTGGCAACTGCTGATCTGTGCTCTGCACCTATCATTTTGTCTTTCTCAGAATGTCAAGTAATAGAATCCTTCAGGCGTAGCCTTTTGCATTTGGCTTCATTCACTAAGCACAATGCTCTTGAGAATCATCCGTGTGGTTGCAAGTATCAATAGTTCCTTCCTTTTTATTGCCGAGTAGTGTATCACTGCATGGATATATCACAATTAGGTGGACATTTGGGTTGTTTCCAGTTTGGGCAGTTATGAATCAAGCTGCTCCATGTATTAGCATACAGGTCTTTCAATGAACACATATTTTCATTTCTCTAAAGTGAATATCCAGGAGTGAGATTGCTGGGCTGTATGGTACATGTGTATTTATATTTATTTATTTATTTATTTATTTATTTATTTATTTATTTATTTTATTTATTTATTTTTTGAGCGCAGTGTCACTGGCCCTCATATGTGGGACCCGAACTGGGGCCGCTGGCGTCCCAAGCCAGCTCTTAACCACCGTGCCACTCGGCCGGCCCAGTATTTATCTTTATAGGAAAATAACAAACTCTTTTCCAAAGTGAGTGTACTGCATTTTTTTTCCCCCCGAGGGCAGTGTCATTGGCCCTCTTGTGTGGGACCCGAACTGGGGCCACTGGCTTCCCAAGCCAGCACTCAACCACCGCGCCACTTGGCCGGCATTTTTTTTTTTTTATCCACAGTGGTGGAACTGTTCTCTCATCATCAATAGCAGGATAACTGTAGGATGACCATTGACTCACTAATTCAGTAAGAAACTCAAATTATGGAATAGTTGTAAACATTTTTGTTGTTTTAGTTTCTTAAGTACCAACCACAACTCAAAGGATTGAGGCAGGAGTGCCCACCCCTCCTGGGTGACCAACTGTGCCAGTTTGCCGAAGGCTCTTCTGGTGTTAGCACTAAAAGTCCTATGTCCTGGGAAACTCTTCAGTCCTGGGACCAAACTGAGACAGGTTGTCACACTACTATTAAGTGTCAGGTGCTGTGCCAGGCACTGTACATCTGTCACATCATTCTATCCACAGGCCAGTGTCAAGGGTAGGTTTGCTTGTCCCTATCTTGAGCATAAGGAAACAGCCTTTGAGAGGTTAAGTTGCTTCCCCAGCCCACACTCCAGAATAGGTGGAGCGAAACATTGGCAACAGGCCTGCCAGACTCCAAAGCACTGGTCTTCCAGGGCAGTAGACCTCATTCCCTAGATGCCACAGTTCTGGGCCTCAGGGGTACAGGCCAGCCAGCAGGTGGGCCTGGGTGGAGTTTTGCTGCCCTCTGGTGGCAGAGGTGGTGGCACTCCAGGTCTGAGTTTACTCTTGTGGAGCTGCCATGCTGAAAAGGCACCTTTTCCTTCCAAGGAGCAGGACGTCAAATCTGGCCTCAGCCCTAGAAGGATGCCACATGGACAGCTCCACCAAGTCTCTGAGGGCCTTGGTCCAGCCATCATTGAATCATGGGCCTCACAGACCTAGGGCCAGACTACTAAGTTTGAGTCTGTGTGACCCAGAGCCCTTTGGGTCTCAGTTCTTTATCTGTTAATCATGATAACAAACACATCAACACACTTAGACTACAAGGCTTAGACTGAAGTTGTTATTACCAGCTCCTTCACACCCACATGCCTTAACTCTCCCCCACCTTTGAGTACTTATTCACTTCATTCATTCACTTCACTTCTATCCAGCAGCTATCTACCAAGCACCAGCTCTGTGCCAGACCCTGAGCTGGGGGTGCCAGGAGATGGCTGTCCTCCTGGCTGTGTAATTCTCTGCTAATTCTTGGCCTCATGTGTTTGTTCGTTCATTCATTCATGGTTATCCATTTATTTATTGAACGGTCATTCATTTTTTTTCTCCTATCTTCACTCACTTAACTTCCTTATTCATTCATCCATCAGTTGGTCATCTTATTTACACATTCATTCCTTCTTTATTTTTTCAGGCAGTTGTTGACTCCCTCCCTCCCTCATTCCTCTGTTCAGCAAGCATTCTGGAAGCACCACTATACTTTAAGCCAGAATTAGACGTTGGAATTCTGGTTCAGCCTTCCCCTCAGACTTGTGGGTAGGCAGTCAGTGAGGATACGATGTGGTAACTACATTTCAGCCAGCAGGACCCAGAGTACAGGGAGGACCAAAAAGGAACCAACTTTCTGCCTGGAAGGGAGTGCTGGAGGCAGCCAGAGAAGGCGTCATGGAACTAGCAGCATGTAAGTCAAGCTAAGGAGGGTATATGAGAGTTCTCCAGGGAGGAAATGACCCTCCAGGTAAAGTCTTTTTTGTGTGATGTGTTTGAGGCGCCTGGGTGGTTGGAGTGTGTAATGTAGGGTCATATGTCTTTGACCACACTCAGGACAAGTCCTCCCCAGGTTCCAGTGACAGACCTGGGCCACTCAAGGACTTCCCCTAATTCATCACTCTTGGTCCCTGGAAAACCATCAGGTGGCCAGGAATGGCCTGAGAGTGCTAACACAGCACCCTGTCACAGGGGTCACCTGTCCCATCCCTGGACACTCAGTGGGAGACCTATCCTGGGCTGAGCAAGATGCCAGGCTCCCAAGATCTCATGGCCATCCAGCAAAAGTTTGAGTGCCTTGCTGTGAGCCAGGCCTTGCCCCAGGCACTAGGAATACGGCAATAAACAAGACAGAACTCCATTCTTTAGCAGCAACAAATGATAAATGAGAAACCTTTGTGAAGACCACCAAGAGCATATCTGAACAAGCTGGGTTTATTACCTCTTTCTAGGAGGAAGACTGCACTTACTTCAGCAAGAGGGTGTTAAAGAAGAACTATTATAGGATTTGGGCTTAGGTTAAATGATCTGGGGGAGGGTTCAAGTCTGTGGGCTTTTACTCCGGATTAGGTGCTGTCAGAAGTGGGGACAATTCTGTGACTGGCTGTCTTTTTTATTTTATTTTTTTTATTTTTTTGAGGGCAGTGTCACTGACCCTCATATGTGGGACCCAAACCGGGGCCGCTGGCTTCCCAAACCAGCGTTTAACCACCACGCCATTAGGCCGGCCCTTGTGACTGGCTGTCTTAATGTTTAAAGTAGGAGGAAATGAATGGCGGCCAATGCTAAAAAGAAGCAGCAGTTATTCATATTAGCCAGAATGGGGAAAATGTCTTTTCATGGCTTCAAAGATATTTTCATCTGAGTTCAAACATGATTACAGAGCAGTCTTGTTTATGTCTTGCTTCATCACGCTCACAGACTGGCCTTATGTGAAGTTGTGGTGTTCTGAGAAATTGTTTATGCCCAACAGAACACCAAGGCCTTGCTGAATGCCAGCCCAGCTCCCAGATGTGAGGGGCAGCTTTTCTTCCTCGTAAGAAAGGCTCATTCACTAGGCTGAGGTGTATTTGCTGGGTGCCAGGTGCAGAATAATTCGAGATATGGCCCCAGTCCTCAGGGAGCTCACCGTGACTATTTTAGCTATCTTAAATAAAGTCAGAAATGGGAGGTGGAGTGGACTAGACCCAAGGAACCGCCAGGACCAAGGCCCAGGCCAGGAGAAGGAGTTGAGAGCCATAGCAGTGGGCCGGAGCCACTTTGCGCACCGGACTTGGGCAGGTCGGCTGGGGCCGAACCCTCAAGCATGCAGGGCTACCTCTCGCCCAGGACCGTGGGGGTTCCGCTGCCCAGAAACAGGAAACGAAATCAAGCAGCTTTGATCAAAATACCCGACAGCCCCCGGGCTCATGAATATTCAGCAGCCTGACTCCCGCTAGCGGCTCCTCCCCAGCCCCGCCCAGGAGGGAGACTGCGCTGGCGCCGCTGGCGCGCGGCTCTGGAGTCATCACTGCGCGCCGCCGCCGCCGCCGCCGCCGCCGCCCGCCGGGGACGCTGGAAAGCTGTTATGGCGAGCTCAGCCCCGTCCTCGATGCGCCCCCCAAGGCCCAAGAAAGAGCCGCAAGCGCTCGTCATCCCCAAGAGTGCGGCAGAGGAACAGAAGCTCAAGCTAGAGCGGCTCATGAAGAACCCGGTGAGACGAGGCGCGGGCTCCACGGCCACCCCAAGTACCACCCCTCACCTTCCTCCGCCTCCAAACTCAGGAGCTCAGCGCCCGAATCCCAGCGTTAGACCTTAGGAAGGAGTAGGCTGCCCGCGATACAGTGAGCTTTCGTCCGCCCTGTGTTAGACCGCAGCCAGAAGGAGGGCGCTGTCACCTGACTTCCGCGTTCTAAGGCCTTTCCGGCTTAACTCTCTGAACAGAAGCGTTAGACTGGAAAGATAGAATCCGTGGGTTGGCACAAAGTTTATTTTCTTCTGTATTGTTAGAGAGCCTTTGGGTCAAGTCACTCCCCTCTCCAGGCCTCGGTCATAAAAACAATTGGATGAGAGGCTCTCTTATACCTTTGACTAGAAAGCGTTGACTGCTCGTGTAGTGATTCAAGTTGGAGGTTTCCAGTTCTTTTCTGGAAAGTTAAGTGTAGATTTGGCAAAGCTGTGGGCTGTGATAGACCCCAAAATATACAGGATGAAGTAAAACGAAGACACAGGAAAGAAGATAAAAATCAGCTCTGAGTCCAAGGAGCAAAGCAGCCTTTCTTCATTAGGCCACTTAATATTCTTTGGTTATAAAAGACGTAACTTTGTCAGCAGGTTTATATTTACAAATGCTTTCCTGTTTAACTGTTGCAGGACAAAGCAGTTCCAATTCCAGAAAAAATGAATGAATGGGCACCTCGACCTCCCCCAGAATTTGTCCGAGATGTAATGGGTAATGTTGTTTGGGAGAGTGTGTGTGTGTATGTAAATATAATTTTTGAAGTGTAGATATAAAAACCCTGAAGTTACTATGTGTTAATTAGATCTCTAATAGGGGAAAAAAATTGTTCAGTGGTCCAATAATTTGTTCTCACAACAAAGAGGTATTGTTGCTTATGGTTTGACATTAGAAAATTTTCTTCTGTCATTTTTAATAATACCTGGTATTGTTTTTTTTCTAAATGGAAATAGTTTTATTATTTTGTTGGGTTGTGTATTAACATATACTAATTATAAAGAGATTCTGACTTCCTTTTTTAGCTGAGCCATCCTGCCACCTGTTGGCAGCTCAGCGGCAGCTCAGCTCGGGCTGGGCATCGAACTGCTGTTGCCCAGAGCTCAGCTCACACTCTTGAGCGAGCTCTTAACCAACTGAGCCACTCAGCCAGCCAGTAATTATAAAGAAAAAAAAATAATAGAGGTATAAAAAAGTTTGAACCACCTGAAATTTCATCATTCAAATTGTAACATTGTGACATAGCCTTCCAAAAATCTTCATAGTCAGAACCAGTCATGTGTAAAAAAAAAAAAAAAATGTTTTTACGAAAATATGGTTCTACCTACAGATACTATTTGGTAACCAACTTTTTTTGCTTAATATATCATGGATATGTTTTCAGCTCAGTAAAAGTTTAGCATGTTAAATGGCTGGGAGGAAAGGATCATAGGAATGATGCCTACAATATGCTAGATGCTGGGGTACAGTGGGGAATAAGACAGGCATGGTCCCTCCCATTACTTCAGTTTCTTTCTTTGGTCACTTTTGATTAAGGGTAGCCTATGTTGATAACTGCAGTTCATCAAGAACTCTGAACTGTCCTGGCTATAGGTTCAAGTGCTGGGGCTGGCAGTGGAGAGTTCCATGTATACAGACATCTGCGCCGGAGAGAGTACCAGCGACAGGACTACATGGACGCCATGTCTGAGAAGGTCAGTGAGCAAGGAGGCCAGCTGAGCCCTTGGGTTTGGGCAATGTGCACTCATAACTTTTGGGAAAAAGCATATGAAGAAGAGTAGATACATCTGGTTGTTGCTTGTGTAAGGGCTGTCTTTCAAAATCAGCACCAGGGGCCGGCCGAATGGCTCAGTTGGTTAAGAGCTCGCTCAAGAATGCAAGCTGAGCTCTGAGCAACAGCGGTTCGAGGCCAGCCCGAGCTGAGTTGCCATTGAGCTGCCAACAGGTGGCAGGATGGTTCAGCTTAAAAAAAAAAAGCAAAATCAGCACCAGATGGCCTAGCCACGTGGCTCGGTTGGTTGAGAGCTTGAGCTCTGAGCAACAAGGTCGCCAGTTCAATTCCCACATGGGGCCATGAGCTGCGCCCGAGCTGAACTGCTGCTGAGTTGCCAACAGGTGGCAGGATGGCTCAGCTGGTAAAAGCACGTGCTCCTAACAACAAGGTTGCTAGTTCGACTCCCACATGGGATGGTCGCTATGCCCACCCACAACTACGACTGAACACGGCACTTTGAGCTGGCTGTCCTGAGCTGCTGACAGGCGGCCAGGTGGTAACTGGACTTGGAGCTGAACTAGCTGCACCCTCCACAACTAAGATTGAAGGACAACAACTTGGCTGTTCCCCTTCCCCAATGCCCCAATAAAAATCTTTAAAAAATAAAATTAAAAAAACAAAGTCAGCACCAGAAACAGACATCAAAGAGAGTCCAGGTTACTCCTGTGTCAGACTTAGGACAGCAAGATAATCACACTAAGAGATGAATGAGGGTGGGAAGACTTCCATGTGTATAGAAGGGCATAGCAGAGTCCCCTCTTCCCTCCAGCCCACTTGCCAGGGAATGGAATAGAAAGACTTAGGCATACACATCATTAGCTAAAGTTTAATATTTGGTTTGAAATGCATCAAAAACATAAGATGGATTGATGGATGGATAGAGGCATAGATAGGTAGATAGCTTTGTGATAAAATGAGTAGCAAGATGTCAATTATAGAGTCTAGGTGGTGGGTATACACATTGTATAATATTTTCAGGCCAGCCGAGTGGCGTGGTGGTTAAGTGCTGGCTTGGGAAGCCAGTGACCCCGGTTCGGGTCCCACATATGAGGGCCAGTGACACTGCCCTCAAAAGATAAATAAATAAATAAATAAATAAATAAATAAATAAATAAATATTTCCAACTTTTCTGTTTGAAATTTTTCAGTGTAAAACACTAGGGAATTATTAAACAGAGACAGAAAAGATACAGAAGAAAATGTGTAAAATGTATTGGAATGGCCAAAATTCAGTTTGAAAGTATCTTTATGATTTTTGGGGTCATAGTCAAGGTGGTTTTCGTCTGGGGTATTTGCTTGTCCTGCAGCCTTTCTCGGCCCCCAGATGCTGGTTCTTCTCCAGCTACTGCCATCTGCTAGTTGTAACATTCTTAATTTTGGTGGGAAATTTCAGGTAGCTAAGTTTTAGGTGGCTTGTCACACACCTATATCAAGTCACTGATAGGTTTGCCACTGTCAGAAATAAACAAAATGTTATATGAAAACTACCAGAAGCACTTTTTTATTTTATTTTATTTCAGCTGAGCCATCCTGCCACCTGTTGGCAGCTTAGCGGCAGCTCAGCTCAGGCTGGGCATCGAACTGCTATTGCTCAGAGCTCAGCTCGCACTCTTGAGCGAGCTCTTAACCAACTGGGCCACTCAGTCAGCCCTTATTTTTAAACAACTTTAGAGGGGAGGAAAGAAATAGAGCAGGCTGTTGTCTCAAATACCATCAATTAGTCTGAAGTTTTATATATTGATTAAAGACCCAGAGAAAATACAGAAAACTGTTTTACAAACCTTGAAGCCATGCAGAAACAAAGGTTTTTTATTTTACATTGTGAAAGACAGCTCTGAGGTTAGAATAAAAAGAGAGGCAAGAGAATCCTCACCTTCCGCAGTGACCTCACAGGTCTGACTTGAGCCCTTTCCACCGCCGAGGTCGGCAGCCAGTGGGGGCTCTGTTTAGTTCACTTGGGTAAATACAGCTACTTCAGCAGCAGAGAGTAAGACATTTACAGCTCAGCTTCTAAACAAACCGAGTGCTTTTAGCTTTAAGCCATCTGCTTTGTAGTTTTCCTCTAAAAAGAAATTTTTCATAATTTCTGCTCTCAGAGTGCCGTTGTCACCCTTAGCAGATCCACAGAGGACCAGCAGAGGTGTTGCCATCTCTCCCTCTGCTGGCTCCTTTTTGGCCCCATTGACCTTTATGGCTATGACTAGAAGAAATAGAGATGACACTTTATATTAGTAGATGTCTTTCTAGTTTTCAGGTGTTTTCCTGCGGGTTATTGTATTTCAGTATTCTTCGTAAAGACTCTGGGAGAGAGGAATTATTTCACCCACTTTATAGATGAAGAAACAGACTTAGAAACAGGGAGCTGCTGGGAAGAATATGAGGGGTATGTGTGCATGTGCGTGTGTGCATACACATTTGCATACTATATATACGTGTGTGTTTAGTAGCAGGCGATGGCAGTATGTGTTATGCTGCTTTAGAATCGGTCATGTCATAACCATAGCTAGTTAGGACTTAAAAATTCCATGGTTCCAGCCAGAAGCCATCTGATGACTTCCCGTCACTGTAAGGGAAAACACTCCTGTGTGTCTCCTGTACTCCGAATACTCCACTATACTTCTGATCACCAAATATGTAGGGATTTTCCCACACCAGACAATTCTGTGATGCCAGCTGAGTGCCCTACAATTTAACTCAGTTCTGCCACTATCTATCCTGCAGGTTAAAGGCTCAGTCCCACAAGACTGCCACTCTTCCCCCTTCAAAGGCCAGTCATAAGCCCAGGCTGTCATCTGTGCTTCTGACCAGATAGCTGGCTATAAATCAGAGGTTTCCCATGACCTCCTCCTTGGGTTCAATTAATATGCTTGGAGGGGCTCACAGAACTCAGGAAAACATCTTACTAGATTTCTGGTGTGTTATCAAAGGATCTAACTCAGGAACAGCCAGGTGGAAGAAGAGGAGAGGAGCTTACACACCCTCTCCTGACACCTCCCCAAGTTCACCAACCTGGAAGCCCTCCAGACCCCATCCTTCTGGGCTTTTTGGAGGATTCGTTGTGTAGGCAGGATGATTGACCTTCAGGGATTGATACAACCTCCAGCCTCCTTCCTCCCTGGAGGTCAGGAGGTGGGCTGAAAGTTCCCCTAGCAACCCTTCCTTGGGGCTTTTCAAAAGTCACTCCTTAAATAAGCTCTTGTGGTTAAAAGGGGACTGTTATGAATAATAAGAGATACCCATTTCACGTTTATCTCTAGCTATTTCAGGAACTGGGAACAAAACTAAACATAATAAAAGGTGTTTCTGGGCCGGGCCAAGTGGCACGGTCTTTAAGCGCTGGCTTGGGAGGCCAGCGGCCCCGGTTTGGGTCCCACATGTAAGGGCCAGTAACACTGCCCTCAAAAAAAAAAAAAGGTGTTTCTGTGGTTCTTATATAGGAAATTTATAAAAGTTTAGGAGCTATGTGCCAGAAACAGTGGATGAAGATCAAATATGTATTTTTATGATAAGTATAGTGTCACACTATCTAAAGCCGCGGCTAAACACCACCGGTAGTGCTGCCTCCCGTCAAGGAGTGCAGTGCATGCCCCTCATACTTTCTTCTTTTACATTTTGTTGTATATGAGGTGTCTTAACTAAAAGTTACTTTGCCATCTGAGAGCCATATATTGATTTCCTGCCACTCCTTAAAGAGGCCCAGGAGACCTAGATGTGCCCGCTGCATCCCCACTGGTATGACTTCTGGAGCTCTCGTACCCAGCCAAGGGTGTGTCTAAATTATTTTTTTTTTCTCCAGCAAAAATTGGATGTAGAGTTTCAAAAGCGACTGGAAAGGAATAAAATTGCTGCGGAGGAGCAGACTGCAAAGCGACGAAAAAAGCGGTGAGGGCTTTGTGGCACCACATAACTAATGAGGCTTACGGGCAGGCAGATGGGTGGTGAACGAGTCCTGGTGGTGCCAGCAGGGCGGGTCCCCGGAGCGGGGGCTCAAACCCTGCGCCAGGAGGTTCTTGGCTTCACACAGGAGAGAAATCAAACGTGAACCAATATAGAGTTTAAGGTGAAGATAAGTTTACTTAGCAGAGAGTAAGTAAGAAAGGCAAGGCCACCCCACAGACAGCATGGCAGTCTCTAATCGCTAGTGGAAGAGAGACCCCACTACCCACTGGGCGAGGATTTGTTTATGTGTTTTCTTGCTTCTGTGGAAAATTTCTTGGTATGGAGGAAAGAAAACAGTGGTGAGTTTATCTTTAAGTTCTGTAAGATGCAAGAAGAATAGGGGCAGATTTATCTTTAACTTTTGTAAGGCATAACCTATGGCTTTATTACTGCAGTGGCCATAAGGGAATCTGTTTTCTTAATAGCCTTTGGATAATTTGTTCTGTGCAATTGATTAATGCCTGCCTGAGTTCTGTGTCTTGAAACATGTAGACAGCAGGCTTGAAATCCAACCTTCTAGTTTCTTCTTTTATAAAAATAGTTCTCATCCCCTTTCCCTGTATTACTTGCAGTCAAAAGTTCACCTGTATAGCCTATAGAGGTCTTGGGCGGTACAACCCACTGAAGAACAATCCAGTACCTGGCTTTTCTTCCAGTACTTGGGGAGAGATCAAGTCACTTATTGTGCCCCTCCCACAGCTTGTTAACAGATTCTCCAAAGCTTGGAGGTCATCCTTTGGTGATTGCATGGATTTCTGTGTCGCTCTCACTTCTGTATTTTAGCATCAGGTTTAACTACCTGCTGTGAGCAAACTTCTCATTTAGCTTCTTCCTTAAATTAGGGTCTGTGACCTCCTTAAATGACTACATGAGTATACAGTCTGCATGTGTGTGTGTGTTTTAATAAATGTTCCCTTGTTGGCGTAAGAAACGTCCAGATCTACAGAGGATTATTATAAGAATTTATTTGATTCAAACTGACAGCAGTTGCCAGGAAGCGAGATCTTAAGTACTGTCCAGAATGACAGTTTGCAACTTCTTTTATGCATTTGAATTTAAGGAGGGAAGTAAGGAAGATCACGTCAAAGTGGGGATTGGAGTACAGGATAGTTGAGGTTAGGTGCTCTCTATTCTAAAAAGAGGTATTTCACAGGTGTGTTAACCTAGATGCACAGAAACAGTGGACAAGGTTTGCTTCAGGCGAAGATAAGCCTTTTACTAAAGAACTTACATGATTGTGGATTTATGATCAGATCACTGTATGGTTACTTTTTCATTCACACCCCCAACTTTTTGAGAGCTGAGCTTCATTCTAAAAATAGTCCCTGGGGGCCGGCTGAGTGGCGCAGTAGTTAAGCGCTGGTCTGGGAAGCCAGCGGCCCTGGTTCAGGTCCCACATATGAGGGCCAGTGACACTGCCCTCAAAAAAAAAAAAAATAAATAAATAAAAATAAAAAAAAATAAAAATAGTCCCTGAATACCTTGGAATGGAAAAGCACCTCCAGTATTTCTGAGATTGCTTTAATCACCGCAGGACTCCCGAGGATTTCATCTTAATTCATGAAGAAAGCAGCTTGATATTGTTGATGTTGGAATAGCAGAATCATGAAGTATTTCTTTCATTTTATTATTGTAGTATTTGTGTGATTATAAAGTATTTATAGAGCCTATAAGTAGATGTTTCTGTTCTAAAATATACAATAAGGTAGCCAAGGAATTAATGTATTTATATTACATTTGTAGCCAGAAGTTAAAAGAGAAGAAATTATTGGCAAAGAAGATGAAACTTGAACAGAAGAAACAAAAAGAAGGTGAGTGGTACCCACTGTTCTCGATTGTGACCTTTCTCAGTGCTAATCACAGAAGCTGACCTGTCAAGAATGAGATTTAGAGTTTGGAGCTGGCTGGCTAAAAAAAGACACTGGCTCACGTGAAGTCCAGGGCAGACATGGACTTCCTTCAGACATGGCTGGTAAAGGAGCTTAGTGGTGGTATTGGCATTCAGTGTCTTCCTCTGTCCCCTGGCTCCCTGGCCTCTGGCGGACTTCTGTCCTCCCTGTGGTTGTAAGGTTCCTGGGGCTGTCCCCTGCCTCATACTTGTGATGAAGGAAGACTGAGGGGGGATGTCCCTAGCAAAAGTGTTTTTTGTGTCTCCTTTGTCTCTGTTTGAGTCACTTGGCAAGTCAGTTAAGAATGCTTTTGGCTATAAGAAACAGAAAACTCAACTAGCAGTAGTTAAACAAAGAGGAATTCATTTTTCACACATAACAAGAAACCTGGTGGTAGGTGGCAACCTGGTATGTTTCAGCACTTCAGTAGTGTCGGACCCAGCATCCCGACAGTTTTCTGGGCCTTGTCCTGTGTAATGTGGCTGCTGCAACTCCTGGCATTATACCTATGTTCAAAGCAAGAAGAAGAGGGGAAAGAAGTGATGCTTGTCTGGTCTGTCTTTTTGTAACTGAAGAGCAAAGCATCTCCCAGAAATTCCCAGCAGATGGCGCCTTATATCTCATTGGTCAGCACTAGGTCACTCTGCCATCCCTTGCTGCACTCCTGCTAGTTGAATAGAAAACAGAATTGTCATGACTGTCTTTAAGCTATGCTGATCCATTGCTGGGAGCTGGGTACATTGGCACCCTAGACAGAATTTGAGATTTTGTTAACAAGGAGGAAATAGAGGTGAGTAATGTGTCAGCATCCCACAGTGCTGCCAGCCTTGCCCACCTCTGAACCCATCACAAGGCCAGATCCCCTGGGAGCCCTTGGGCTGAGAATCGGAGAGTGGGCCCCAGATAGTAATGACCAAGGATGCTAAAAGACAAAAAAAAAAATGGCAACTCTCTACTACCTTACTGAATCTGTGGCTTTTCCCTGATTGACTAGGCATGATTCCAGGTTAGACAATTGTGACTTCTGGTTTTAAGATAAAGTTAGATTGACAAAGTTCCGGGCTAGGAGGATGGAATTCAGGGATGGAAATGCTCTAAATAGTAAGTTGAAGTCATACCTAGAGTTGGTTCAGAAATTTATTCAGTGAAACCATACTGCCCAGACCTCACTGCTGTCTGCATCAGGACTGACAGAACAAAACATGGGCAAATGCCTAAGAGAACATGGTTTTCCCATGTGAGATAGTTAAGTTTTAAAAGGCCTTTTAGATGTTTTAAAATGGAAACACAAATTAAGCAACTCATCTGCAGCACACCAGGCAGGTATTAAAAAAACTACTTGGTTGTCGGAAAAGTCATGACGTATTTTTTCTGTTTTTTTGTTGCAAAAATGCGTCATGACTTTTTCGACACCCAATACTACAGAAAATTTCTAACCATTAACTGTTGATTAAGAGTTAGAAAAAAAAATAAGTTTAATTGTAGCAGTGTTTGCTCTGTTAATGAAGTAAATGGCCCCCAAACACAATTAACTATTAAAACTTTGCCATAGGGCCGGCCAATTGGCGCATTGGTAAAGAGCTGGTTTGGGACGCCAGCAGCCCCGGTTCGGATCCCCCATATGAGGGCCAGTGACGCTGCCCTCTACAGCTAACAAAAGCTCTACCTGGAGCTGGGCTGTGCGAGCACCGGCGACGGTTGGTGTAGGCTGCAGCCCCTGCTGCGTGGGCTGCCATAGGCTACAGTGAGTGGCCAGCAGCCAGTGTGAGCGGCTGGCATAAAAAATAAAAAATAAATATAAAAAGATAAAGTTAGATTTTCACTGGCATACTGAATACCGTGGCCCCTTCCAGGACCAATTTCCTTATGAGTTGGAATGTACTGTGCAACACACTATATATGGTATGATTTTTTTTACTGTTTCCCACCGTTTCCTAGAAGAAACTATTTTACAGTGCCAAACGAAATGGGATTGCTAGGACCTCAACCCTTAAATAAACCATCTCATCACTTTCCCTGCTCTACCCACAAATATACACTCGTATAGAGGAATATGGAAGTATTTGGTCCAATGGCTGGAGGCTTGGGCACAGGAGCCACTCTCATGTTCTGCTGAAGGAAATGCTGTAGCTTAGACGCATTATGTTGGGAAATAGAAAGTTCTCTTTGGCTCTAGGTAATTTGACCATCCTTCCTGGGTCTGTTGCTTTTGCTGCTTGTTGTCGTTGTTTTATATGTGTTTAGTGACTTTCCTGAGCTAATTCTGTAAAGCCCGTATTTGTTGTGTGTGACCACCAAAGTCTGCTTGGTTAGCTTAGTGGCCACTTGATGATTAGAGATTTCCTTAAATGCCTTGAACCAGTCTTTGCCAAGGGGTTCTGCGTGTGTGTTTTGGAACATGCCTTCAACATTATGGTAGGGCCAGCCGAGTGGCTCGGTTGGTTAAGAGCTCGCTCAAGAGTGTGAGCTGAGCTCTGAGCAACAGCAGTTCAATGCCCAGCCCAAGCTGAGCTGCCACCGAGTTGCCAACAGGTGGCAGGATGGCTTAGCTGAAAACAAACAAACAAACAAACAAACAAAAACATTATGGCAGGCAATGTACAATTTTGCATTAGCCTTCACGTCCTTGCACAGAGCCTCAAGGTCAGCCAGAGGTGAGATTAGAGCCATCACTTGTCTTTCTTAGACATGTGCACACCTCTGCACATGCATGTGGCCTTCTGGATTCCCAGCTTTTCCTCTTAAGCTTTTGATCGACTTCTGTGATATTAAACATTTGCCACCAATTGTTTTTGACGAACAACCTGGGGAAAAGGCTGTTTTGCACTGAGTCAAGTCGAATAAAGACAAGCCTTGAAAGTGGAAGTTTCCAGGGAGCTGCCAGATAGGTCAAATAAGGACGGAACTCTGTGTATGGAACTTCTGAGGAGCTCCCAACACGGTTTACCTCCTCCAGTGGCTGCTCAGCTGCTAGTTTTCACAGGTACTGTGATTGTGAGGCTGTTGGCTTTGAGGGCTAGCTCGGATCCGGGGAGAGAGGGTAGGGAATAGGCCATGTTGAAACACCACAGAGCTTGCTATTCTTACCAAGATTCAGGCATTTTTCTCAAACAATCCAAGGAATATTTCCAGAGTTCTGAAAAACTTGATTTTGATGATTATTGTCAGTGTTCTTGAGGCTTTTATTGAGAAGCAGATTTTTAGAGGTCTTTACTCTGCCCTCCTGAAAGTGCTTCCAGCCCTTTAAATTTTAGTCTACCCATATTTGAAATATATTTCCTGTAGACATCAAACATTTGGGGCATGTTTTTTACCCATTCTGACAGTATCTATCTTTTTACTGATATGTTTGAATTTTAGGACTACATTTTATTTGGGTTTTGTTTCCTCTGTTTTTTGTTTCTCTGATCCCTTTCCTGTCTTCTTTTGGATTATTTGAACATTTTTATTCCATTGTAATTTATCTATTGTGTTTTTAACTACAGTTGATCCATCAACAACATGGAGGTTAGGGGTGCCAACCCCTCCCCCACCCCACCTTGCAGTCAAAAATTTGAGTGTATATAACTCAGCCCTCCACTAATGCTGATTCAGATCCACAGTTGGTTGAATCTGCAGATGAGAAGCCTAAGGATACTTAACTAAAAAAGAAAAAAAAAAAATACTAAAAAAAAAAAATTCATGTATAAGTAGACCTGTGCAGTTCAAACTCATGTTGTTCAAAGGTCAACTGTATATCCCTTTTTGTAGCTTTTTAATTGTTCCCCCAGAGATTACTATGTGCATACCACTTTTACAATCTAGTTAGAATCAGTATTTCCCCACTTTACTTGGAATGTAGAAACTTCACCAGTTAGTTTCTTTTACCCTTTATGGTGTAGCTACCTTTTGTATTGCATCTGCATACATTGAAAACCACATCAGACAATGTTACTATTTTTGTTTTTAATCATCAAACATATTTTAAAAATCTCAAGAGGAGAATAGTCTAGAATAACCAGATAGAATAAACAGAATAACTGTTTCTGTTGTTCCTCCTTTATTACTGATGTCCCAGGCTGCCCTCTGGTTTCATTCCCCTTGTGTCTGAAGAACTTCCTTTAGTCATTCAGTTAGAACAGGTCTGCTGGCTATGAGTTTTCTTAGCTTTTCCTTATATGAGGCTATTTTTACGTCACTTTTGTTCCTGAAGGACGTTCTCACTAGATACAGAATTCTGTGTTGACATTTTTTTTGTCAGCACTTTAGAAATATTGTTCCACTTCCTCTGGCCTCCATGGTTTCTGATGAAAATCTGTAGTCATTCAAATTGCTCTATCATTGTTTTTCTCTGACTGCTTTCAATATTTCTCTTTAGATGTCAGCAGTTTGATTATGAGGTGTCTACACACGGATTTCCTTGGGTTATCCTGTTTGGAGTTCATTGAGCTACTAGAGTCTGTAGGCATAGGTCTTTTGTCAAATTTGGGAAAATTTTTTCAGGTTTTTTTGTTTTTTGTCTCTTGTTCATATTGGATAATTCCTGTTAATTTTACTGATTTGACTTCAAGTGCCCTCTTTCCTGTGTCATCTCCACTCTGCTCTCTCCAGTCCTGTCCAGTGAATTTTCCATCTCAATTGTGTTTTTCAGAAAAGTTCTAAAATTTCCATTCATTCTTCTTTATGCTTCCTATTTCTTTGTTTCAGTTTTCTACCTATTTGTTTCAAGAGTGTTCACTCTTACTTCTTCCCTGGAAAAATTTTTACGCAGTTGCTTTAAAGTATTTGATAATTTCAACATCTGGGTCATCTCAGCATTGGTATTTGTTGGTTGTCTTTCCCCTTGCAAGTTGAGATTTTCCTGATTCTTCATGGACATTTTGAATATTGCATCATGAGGCTCTGGTCTTATTGGTATTTGTTTTAGCAGGCAGTCGACGTGATTGTGTTCGGAACATAGGTTCTGACCAGCCTTCTGTGGGCTGTCGTTCCAACGTCAGTTCAGTTTTCAAAGTTTTTGCTGTGCTTTCCAGATGTGTCCTGCATGTGCCACGCAGTGGCCAGTCAGGGTTAAGGTCTTTGAGTTTGGTTCCCATTTGGTATGATGATTAGGGCCAGATCCGCATGCACTGTCAGGGTGAGCCCAGGAGTTCATAAACAAATCTGTGGTGTCTCTTCTAATCTCCTCCCTCCCCCTGATCTCTCCTGTAGCATCTGGTCTCCTGGGGCTCCCCTTTTCAGACTTCCAGCCAGAAAGCTGGGACTTCAGTTACCCTGCCACATACTCCCGCACCCGCACCTGCATCCAGGGCCAAGCAATCAGGCGGCAGAGAAGAAAAGCAACAGGGGCTTGCCCAACCGTCTTAGCTCCTGTGATCAGAGAGAAAGGTTCCCTTTCTAAGTTTTTGTGCCTGCAAGCTACTATTGCTGCCCCAGGCTCTGTTGCCACAGTGATCCCAGCGCAATTTTCTAGGAGCTGGGGTGTGAGGTAGTGGAGAAAAGAGAAGAAACACAAGAATTTCCCTCGCTCTGAGCATTAGGAGTCTCCTTTCTTGTCAAACCAGAACTAGCAGGTTTCCCTTGTAGCTCTGTCTGTCTGTGCTCAGTCTTCACTTCTGGGTGTTAGATCACCCTGAGTCCAGGCTGGGGGAGGGTGGCGGGTGGGGAGGGACCAGGAAACTCAATACTGTTCCTGGAGCACTTTGTTTTCTGACCTTTTCTCCCAATCTCACTTTTCAGACTCCGTGCATTCTGCCCATGTTCTGTAATCGTAGTGGAGAGACGGAGTTGAATGTGTTTCCTCTGTTTTACCTGGGACCATCTATTTGTTTCCCAGAATCCAAATACAGGACTTTACATTCAGCTCTTCTGTGTTTTAACTTGGTGTTATTGGCTCTTTGATTCAGGTTTCTAAAATCCTTTTCAGTTCTGGAATCCAGCCTATTACCATGTCTTTCTGGTGTTGTCATGGACAGGTTTGGTAAACATATGTCCTTCGTCATTGGTAAAAATGTTGAGCCAGACCGGGCCAGAGCCCTCAAGCGCCTACTGAAAAGCCCCATCTAGGCTGGCACACACCTGCTCACTGGAACTGGGGAGTTACTCTCCAGCTAAGGGTCAGCCGGACTCCTCTTGTTTCATCCTGCAGAGATGTCATAGGAAACTAAGCGGTAATTTGAGGTCGTGAAGCAAGTGCAGCAGATGGAAGTTGTAGGCGCAGCCCTCACTCTGGCTTCCCCTGACCTCAAGCACCTGGCTTCTCGTGTGTGAGCAGATTGGGTTTTTTTTAGCTTGTAAAATGATAAGCTCTCTCTGGATCTAAAGTTCTGCAGTTTGGTAACTGCCAAATGCCTTGCTTGAATTAAGATACACCATATTGGTGCAAGTGGGGGGAATCCCTCACCAGTAAATCTAGGAACCCTTTCAGAATAAGACGCTGAGGTTAGTTTGCTTTCAATTTGTACTTTTTTAAAATTTCTTTTTGTTTTATTTTTTTAATTTATTTATTGGGGTCACATTGGCTAGTAAAATTATATAGGTTTCAAGTGTACATTTCTATAAGACATCATCTATACAGAGGGTGCCAAAAAATGTATACACATTTTAAGAAAGGAAAAACTATTAAAATTGTAATAATATATACCAATAACAAAAGATGAATACAAGTCATATGTATATGTTTTTTTGGCACCCCCATATATCACATTGTTTGCTCACCACCCAGAGTCACCTCTCCTTCCATCACCATATATTTGATCCCTTTTACACTCATCTACCACCTCCCCTCCCCTTACCCTCTGGTAACCACTAAACTGTTGTCTGTGTCTATGAGTTTTTGTTTCTTTCTTTCTTTGTCTTGTTCCTTTGTTGCTTTCAGTTTTATATCCCACATATGAGTGAAATAATGTGGTTCTCAACGTTTTCTGTCTGACTTATTTCACTTAGCATAATAATCTCAAGATACATCCATGTTGTCGCAAATGGCAGTATTTCATCTTTTCTTATGGCAGAATAATATTCCATTGTGTATATATACCACATCTTTATCTAATGGTCTATGGAAGACAGTTTGGTTGTTTCCATGTCTTGGCCACCAACTTTGTACTTAATGAACCTGTATTGTGTGTTTGGACTCCATATGAACTTTTTTTTTTTTTTAGAGGGCAGTATCACTGGCCCTCATTTGTGGCATCCGAACCGGGGCCGCTGGCATCTCAAGCCAGCTCTTAACTACCACGCCACTCGGCCGGCCCCATATGAACTTTTTAGTAATTGGTTCTAGAATTGAAAAAGATAAGTGGCAGCATTGCAGAAGTGGCGTTTCTTAAATTCTCCTTTTCTAACCCCTTTAGACATTAGACACATATGATCATGCAGTTTTCAGTCACCTTCCCTTAGTTTGTCCAAGGCTATAAGGAATGTTTGAGATACAACAGGTTTTAGTATCCGCAGGCAGATTTCATCTGGAGCCTTCAACCTGCTGCACATGGCCGCGCACCTTCTCACTGGGCCTCCCGTCCTGAGCTTCAGTTCCATCAAAAAGATAGGTGTCTGGGCCGTCCGAGTGGCGCGGTGGCTGAGCGCTGGCTTGGGACGCCAGCGGGCCCTGGTGCAGGTCCCACATATGAGGGCCAGTGACACTGCCCTCAAAAAAGAAAAAAAGATAGGTGTCTGTGCCCATGTCCCATCATGAAGTCACATCATAGTCGCACAGTATCTTTTCAAACTGAGGGTTCTGCACGTGTCCTCACTGGGTCATGGAATCATTTTACAGTTTGCAGCCATTATTTTGTTCAAACACGGATAAAAAAGACCGGAAGATATCCTAGTGCATCACACTCTGAATAAGTATTTTGTGAAAACTTCCTTCAGTTTCTGTGTGGGCTGTGGTATGGGCTTTAGTCAGACAAATTTGAAAATCATTGTTAAAGTGCATGCATCCTGCTCTTAGACTTAATTGTGAAGTTAGCAAGTGATATTAACAAGTGATTAGTAATTATACGTGGTTGTGTATGCTTCTTACCAAATGAGCACGTAGAGAATGCTATAAGGATAACTGGCATAAAAATGGTTCGTGTGCCCTACACGTTGCCTTCTCATTTTTCCTTATTTTTCATTTTATGAAAGAGAAAGTAGATTTTCTAACTGCCTGTATAAAATGAATAAAAACTTAACGTCGTGATACTCCGTTGTGCCACAAGGGGGCGTCTGTGCACCATCGCATTCTTGATGGCCTTGGAGGTAAAGCACTCAAGCTTTTTGGCTATTCTAAAAAGCAGTTAAGGGGCATCCGGCTAGGAGTTCCGTTCTGTTGTTGGCAAGGAAATACCCCCGCTTGTTGTCTATACTGGTCCAGTAATTCAATGAAGACACCGTGCAGCGTGGGACTCGTGTCTGAATGACACCATGGGATGGCATTAAGCCGATTTGGACTATTATGAAGTCCTGAACTCCCAAAATGATATATTCTAACACCAGTGTTACTTGTCCTGACATTGGCCTGCCTACCAAAGAAATGCAGGGTGACCCTAAGATGCTTTATTAATATTACTAGGTGCAGTTTATGAGCAGTTTCTCAACCTCAGCACTGTTGATTTGACATTTAGGGCCAGATAATTCTTTCCTGTGAGGGGCTATATCCTGTTTTTTGTACGATGTTTACCAGCATCCTGGCCTCTGCCCACAAGATACCAGCAGCACCCATCCTCCCCTCAGTCATCAACATGCAGAAATGTCTTCAGACATTGCCAAATGTTTCTTAGTGGGGGAGGGGGATAAAACTGCCCCCAATTAAAACTTATCTCAACTGGAATCTGGTGTTCAGAAGGTACTCATATGTTTTGGATTGAACTGTTTGTTTCAATGCCAAAATTCTTGTATATGTTGGAAAACTATTCACGTCCCTTGTGTCTTTTGAGAGTAAAGGTAATAATGATCGTTTTAGAAATGTTTGGAATATGCAGAAAGTAATAAAATAAAAATTATAATTTATAGGGCCGGCCAAGTGGTGCATTCATTAAGAGCTGGCTTGGGATGCCAGCGCCCCCGGTTTGGATCCCACATGTGAGGGCCAGTGACACTGCCCTCTACAGCTAACAACAGCTCCACCTGGAGCTGGGCTGTGCGAGCCCCGGCGACAGTGTGGGCTGCAGCCCCTGCTGCAGTGGGCTGCCATAGGCTACAGTGAGTGGCCGGCAGCCAGTGTGAGCGGCTGGCAGGCAGCGTGAGCTGCCAAGAGCCACGGTGAGCGACCATCCAGAGGCCAGCGACTGATCTGCTTCATCCAGGAAGAGCGCAATGACGATACCAATATGGGCCAGTGAAGCAGTGTCCTCCACAACTAGACTAAAGATCAAAAGGACAGCATCTTGTCGGTTGCCCTTCCCCGATTCCCCAACGCTGTTCCCCTCCCCCAATTCCCCAATAAAAATCTTTAAAAAAATAAAATAAAATAAAAATTATAACCCTTACTAAAGTAATCACTTTTAACATTTTGACATTTCTTTTATTTCAGTTTTTAAATATACATTATATAAAACCTATTTATATAAATACTATATTTTGGGTTGTCCTAATTTTATCACAACATTGGATCATAAATATTTTCCTGTGTTCTTGCAATTCCATAGTACGTGGGATTTTTTTTCCTAGTCTAGTCATTCATCTGGTTAAAAAGAAAGTTAATAGTTTCAGTTATACTCAGTGGCATTTTACCCAGTAGTCCTGTATTCTGTGAATAAAATCTCAGATTCTTGGATTTTAAAATATTGTGTAAACACTGGTATAAGAGTAATGAAAAAGGCTTAAGTATCATCCTAATAGCTCACCTTTCTATCCATTTTTTTTGTCTTTCTCCATGTGCATATATCATTTGTACATAGCTACAATCATATTGTATGAGCAGTTTTCCATTTTGTTTATTTTATTTAACATTATAAGTATTTCCAGTCCTTTATAATTTTTCCAGTTACTGATAATATCCATCAGTAGACGAGCCATGATATACCTAACCCTTTCCCTGTAGTTAAACATTAGATTGGTTCTAGTTTTTGTCTCTTTTAGAAGACACTTTAGTGAACATTATGTACCTGTCTCCCTTCCCTTTTTCTGGATGTTTTCCTTATGATAAATTTACAGCAGTGGGAATGACTAGAGCGCAGAGCACAAAAAGATTTCATGGCTCTGGAAATGTATTGCCCTTTTCTTCCAAAGAACTAGGACCAGTTTTTACTGTCATCAATAATATGCACCGGTTTGCACTTTTAGCAACTCCTTCCTGGCACTGGGTTTTAGAAGTTATTCCCCCACATGGATAAGAATATGACTTGAGAGGAAGTTAAGGTCTTAGTAAATACTGAGGATTCAGTAAAAACCTTAAAAAATACAGATCCAGATCTAGCAGGACCGTGGGAGCAGCTTACACTCTTCCCACCCCGCCTGCCCCACCACCACCCACCTGTGTGCAGCCTCCAAAGCTCTTTTTAAAACATAGATTGCAGGCTGGCCGAGTGGCACGGTGGTTAAGCGCTGACTTGGGAAGCCAGCGGCCCCAGTTCGGGTCCCACATGTTAGGGCCAGTAACAGTGCCCTCAAAAAAAACAAAAAAAAACCAACATAGATTGGGGTGGTTGTTTGCTCTTCTGAGTATATAATAACAATAGCTAACGTTTACTGAGCATTTATTATGTATGTTGCAGCTATTAAGTAACAGGCCTCACGGCGGCCCTGTGATGAACAATGGTGTCAGCCCCATTTTACAAAGGAAATCTGAATCAAGGACGGACATGAGCTAATCCATTTTCAGTATTGGTTGGTTATTGTGACAAGTGAACCATATTAAGATGTTAACAGTAGGAGAAACAGTGTGTGCGAGTTCTTTGTACTGGATTTTCTTTGTAATTTTTCTGTAAATCTAAAACCATTCTAGGGACTTAGGCACCAAGTGGTGACGGCACCTGCAGAGCTAGAGGGAGTGAGTTGGGTGGGATTTGATCCAGATAATGTGTCCCCTCTGGCTGTGGGCTTACCCACAAGGCGATCCTGCTTGAAACCTCGTCAGCAGCCCCTGCGTTCCTGGCACCCTCTTTCTGGTCTCTCCTCTCCACCAGTTTGGCCTGGCCACTCCCTGACCTAAGTCTGCTCTCCAAGCTTATACCTCTGCTCTCCCGCCTTGCTGCGCCTGTTCAGGCCTCTCTGCCCTTTTTTTTTTTTTTTCATACTAACTGACTCCCCATCTTCTGGAGAACATGCACCTTCCTCTCTCTCTCAGTATTTCCTCTCTTTGTAAAGCCTTTCTGAACCCCCACACCTCCACTTCAACCTAGCTGATCTAGCCTTTCTCTCCACCTTGCTCCTAGAAGGGTTGGTTATACAATCTGCTAATCACATAACATGCTTATCTCTTCAGCTGTCATCTCAGTTTCATGAGGGCAGGACAGTGCCCTTTTTTTTTTTTAATAAAAACTTTGATTTTAGAATGGTTTTACATTTAGAGAAAAATTGCAAAGATAGTATAGCACAAAGAATTTCCGTATACCCGATTTGCCCTGTTGTTAACATCTTAGGTTAATGTGGTTCATTTGTCACAATAACCAACCAATATTGAAACATGTATTAGCTAAAGTCCATCCTTTACTCAGATTTCCTTAGTTTTCACCTAATGCCTTTCTCTTGTTCCAGAATCCCATCTGGGATATCACATTACATTTAATCATCATGTTCCCCTAGGCCCTTGTTAGCTGTGACAGTTTCTCAGATTTTGCTTGTTTTTGATGACCTTGAAAGTTTTGAGGGTCAGGTGTTCTGTAGAATATGCTTCAATTGGGATTTGCCAGATGTTTTTCTGATGGTTAGACTGGAGTTATTTTGAGGAAGAAAACTACAGAGATAAGTACCATCCTTATCAAATCGATGCTGCGTACTTCACGATGACTTGACATTGATCTGATCACCTCACTAAGGCAGTGCTCATCAGGATTCCCTGCTGTAAATGACTCTTCTTTTTTCCCTGCCCACACTTGAACTCTCTTGCCTTTTCCACAATGTCATTTGGAAAGAAGTCACTATGGGCAGCCCACACTTAAGGAGTAGACAGTTATGCAGCCCCTCCACAAAGGCAGAGTAGCCGCATAATTGGAATTCTGCACAGGAGATTTGTTCTCCCCTGTTTATTCATTTATATTAGTATGGACTCGTGGATGTTTATACTTGAGGTTTAATCTAGTACTACTTTATTTTGTTGCTCAAATTATTCCAGCTTGGCCCCTGGGAGCACCTTCATTTGGCTTTTGTGTCCCTTTTACAGACCCCCATCATTGTGGTGGTGAGGGGGGAGGGTGTGGTTTGAGCTTATCGTGTATATTTCCAGACTTAGAATCAGTCATTTCTCCAAGAAGTCCTCGTTCCTTTTATTGGAGAATAGTATTAGAAACCAACAATAGATGTGCTCTTTACTGCTAGGGTATTGCTGTTTTTAGGCCCTATTAACTGATAGAGCAAGGCAATATATATGCGTGTGTGTACTACACAGGTTATATACACATATTTATAGATTTTTTTTTCAAGATTTTATTGGGGAATTGGGGGAGGGGAACAGTGTTGGGGAATCGGGGAATGGGAACAGACAAGTTGCTGTCTTTCCGTTCTTCAGTCTAGTTGTGAAGGACATTGCTTCACTGCCCTATATTGGCATCGTCATTGTGCTCTTCCCGGATGAGGCAGATCAGTCACCGGCCTCTGGACAGCCGCTCACCGCGGCTATTGGCAGCTCATGCTGGCTGCCTGCCACTCAACTGTAGCCCATGGCAGCCCACTGCAGCAGGGGCTGCAGCCTACACCGTTGAGCTGGGCTCGCACAGCCCAGCTCCAGGTGGAGCTATTGTTAGCTGTAGAGGGCAGTGTCACTGGCCCTCATATGTGGGATCCGAACCCGAGGCTGCTGGCGTCCCAAGCCAGCTCTTAACCAATGCGCCACTTGGCCGGCCGTAGATATTTCTATATGTAATCATCTGTATCTGTATTCATCTAAACATGCGTTCATACTGATGTCTCCAACTCTAATCCATTGCCACATGGATCATTCTAGCCTTTTCAGCTTGCTTGCCTGTAACCTCCCTCTCCATCAGTGAGTAACCTGGCCCCCACCATCCCCCACCCATTTATCTAACTGTTCAGTTCCAGTATACACAGACAGTGGTTTCAGAATTGTTAACCTGTTACCTGTGGGAAACCACTTTATCAACTAGAATACAGGACCTTGTACAGTTCTTTTTGCCTTTAGTCTTACACACTCCACAGTTTCCAAAATTATTTGGGTCAGGACCTTTCCTCCTCCCCCTTCGCAGAGGTTTCATTCATTTGTAATACGGTTGGATTCATACATCACATTTTGCATTTCATTCTGGGATCCTTGACATCCTAAAATTTACATACTTTAAGGGTTTTTTTTTTGTGCTGTAAAGTTCTATGAATTTTACAAATGCATAGTGTTATGCATCCACCATTACAATATTATATATTAATAGAATAGGCTCGCTGCTTTAAAAAGAAACAAACCCCTGTGCGTCACCTATCCAACCTCCTCCCCACCCCCAGTCCCTAGCAACCCGCTGCTCTGTTTACCCTCCCTACAGTTTTGCCTTTTCCACCGTGTCATTTGGTTGGAATCATGTGGATGTAGCCTTTCAGGCTGGCTTCTTTTACTTAACAGAATGCGTTTAAGATCCATCCATGTCCTTGTGTGGCTTTGTAGCTCATTCACTTTTATTACAGAATATATTCTGTCACATAGATATACCAGTTTGTTTATCCATTCACCTATCGAGGACATCTGGGTTGTATCTAGTTTTTGGTGATTCTGAATAAAGCTGCTACAAACATTTATGTGATGGGTTCTTTTGTTGTTGTTGTTTTTGTTTTGTTTTGTTTTTGAGGGCAGTGTCTCTGGCCCTCATATGTGGGACCGAACCGGGGCCGCTGGCTTCCCAAGACCAGCGCTTAACCACCGTGCCACTTGGCCGGCCCTATGTGATGGTTTTTGTATCGATACAGGTTTTCAGATCTATTGAGTGATTGGTGGATCATATGATACGATTACATTTAGCTTTGTAAGAAACTGTCACACTGTCTTCCAAAGGGCTGCACCATTTGCATTCCCATCAGCAGTGAATGAGAGTTCCTCTTGCTCCACATCCTTGCCAGCAAATGATGTGAATTTTTTTAATTTTAGCCATTCTAACATGTCTTATGGTATCTCATTTTAATTTTAAGTTTTATGTCCTCAACCTTAAGCTTAGTAGTAATAAACACCTTATTTATTATTTATTTATGTTGAAAGAATGAATGGTTGAAATAATTTTGTTGAGTTACTGAATGACTTGAATGTGCATCGATTTGCAAGGTGTCTCCTTTGAGAGTGATAGGCCCTGACAACACGCTTCGCACACACGGAATCAAGTGTGTTTACTGGTAAGTGAGGCACTATCTCTGCAGGGGCTTTCAATCACAAGGAATGCTTTGAGCCCTCCTCTGTTAATCAGCATCCGAAACACCCTGTTTCATAAATATCTAGGTTGATCAGTATTTTACTGTTTCATTAAGATCAGAATTAAAGATCAGATCCCACGCTCTTGTCCTGCTGTGTTCAGACCTATACGGGCAGGTAGAATATGCTCACTTATGGAACAAAACAAAAATAATGAGCAGTGTCAGCTTTGGAGCCCAAGCCGGGAGCAGAGCTCCCCAGCTGGCATATGGTGATGGGCTGCAAGTGGCAACACCCTGATCCCCTCGGCCTCCAGGGTGGAGACTGAGTGGCTGGGACCTTGGGCTAGTTGCCATATGTGCCCTAGCAATATTGTCCTCTTCTCTGCGTGCCATGACAGGAGAGAGCTTGGGCGTGCTGCCCTGAATCCAGGGAGATCTGAACTTGGTTTTTTATTCCTCTCTAGTTTTCCCCCCAATCTCTCCATAGTATGCCTTTTTTCTTTATTGTGGTAACATGCATGTGTAACAAAATTTACCATCTTAATCATGTTAAGTGTACAGTTCAGTCGTGTAGAACACATTCAAATTGTTACCGCCCCCACCATCCATCCCCATAGCTCTTTCCATCTTGTAAAACGGAAACTATACCTATTAAACAAGAACTTCCACTCCCCTCTGCCAGCTCCCGGCAACCACCACTTTACTGTCTATGATTTTGACTGTTCTAAGTACTTCATCTAAGAGGAATCATAGAGTCTTTGTCTGTCTGTGACTCACCTATCACACTTAGCGTAATGTCCTCAAGGCTCATCCATGTTGTAGCAAGTGTCCGAGTTTCCTTCATTTTTAAGGCCAGCTAGTATCCATTGCATGGATAGACCACATTTTGTGTATCCGTTCAGTCGGCTTGCCTCACTCTTGTCTCCAGCTTGCTTTTCTTTTCTTTTTTTTTTAAATGAACAGATTCTTTTTTTTAAAGAATTTATTGGGGAATTGGGGTAGGGAAACAGACAAGTTGTTCAATCTTCGTTGTGGAGGGCGCCAGTCACCATCTGGCTTCCCGTCGGCAGCTCGTGGCCTCTAAGCTCAAGGTACTGTGTTCAATCTTAGTTGTGAGTGGGCATAGCCACCATCCCATGCGGGAGTCGAACCAGCAGTCTTGTTGTTAAGAGCGCATGCTCTATTCACTGAGCCACCGAGTGGCAGCTCAGCTCAAGGTACCGAATTCAATCTTTAGTTGCGGGTGGGCATAGCCCACCATCAAACAGGCAATCTTATTGTTATACCAGCTGAGCCATCCTGCCACCTGTTGGCAGCTCAGCGACAGTTCAGCTAGGGCACAGCGTTCACCGGCCCATGTGGGAATCAAACCAGTGGCCGTGTTGCTCAGAGCACACACTCTAAGCCAACTGTTAACCAACTGAGCCACTTGGCCAGCCCAGCTTGCTTGAGTTTCATAAGCATTTCTGCAGGCAAGGTAGGCAAAGGCCTGAAGAGTCCAATAGCCCAGAGTTGAATCCTGGGTCCTTGTTTTCCTAGCACATTTCTTAACCTTTCTGGGCTTTATTCCTCATCTGTAAAGTGGATATACGGTAGTGTACTTATCCTGTAGACTGTTGTTGAGTTAAACAGGACAGTCAAGACCTGGCACAGTGCCTGGCACATAATAGGTGTTCTGTAAGCTCTTTGACACAGTGAGGACAGCAGTAGCAAAGCTGTGGGTGCCTTGGGCTCTGAGGGTGCTGGAGTTCCCGCGTATCAGCAGGGGGAGGCCCACTGATGGGCCCGGGTGAGCCACCCATGTGACTACCTGGGGTGGACTGTGAGCTGGAGGCCTGGTGCTGCCTCTGAGTTCAGGCTCTGCCTCGTTCCAGCACTCACCCACTGCCCTGTCCCCAAGAATAGGGAGGAGGAGTTGGGAACCAGTTGTCTGTGCTCTGCTTTTGGCAGCTCAGAGGCACTGTGGGTACAGGCAGTCATGCCAGGGAAAACAGTGGAACTCAGAGCTACACTCGGAGTGTCGAGAGCAGGTTTCTGGTCTGTAGGAAGAGCCGGGAAGCTGGCATACTTGCTGTGGGCAGAGCCCTCTGCTAGAGTTTTTGAAAATCCTTCTGCAGACTGTGGCGTGAGAGCCTGAGCCATCAGCAGCAGAGTCGGTGTTAAATGTTAGAGGGCTGGCTGGGGGTGTTGCCCTGCCAGGGTGGTAGAGAGGACCATAAACAAGCAGTGGGGCTCCATTTATGGGGCATCAGGCTCTTGTGTGTGCTGCTGGACACACAGGGATGAGGTCCACCCACCAGCAGTGGTCGGAACATGAGAACCTCGTGTAGCTCCTTGCTGCCTGTCTAGGAACAGCCAATTCCTCCTCTTTCCTCAGTACTCCACCTTTTCTAAAGTGCCCCATGATTCTTTGAGTGAATTTGTATGTCTCTAACCTGAATGTCGTGTGATTGCAGGATCCAGTCAGGCCCAGGAGCAGCCGTCCAGCAGCTCTGAGGAGGCATCTGGAACCGAGGAGGAGGAAGAGGAGGAGGCACCCAGCTTCATCATGGGGCGGTGACAGTGTTGGCCCCAGTGCCTCAGAACTACACTCCGCACCACCCGCCGGGAAAGGAGACTGTTTCAATTCACTTTCTCTCCCAGGGCCTCACTGGATGGAAGCAAGTGGGAAGCCATCCTAACTGCCCACAGCCCCGCATGTCGGCAGGACTCAGAGCCTGCGGCACAGAGGGCCAGTTCCTGGACACTCAAGGGCATTGCCAAGCCGAGTCATTTTCCCGCCAAAGAGGGTGGGGGGAAATGTATAACCACCTGCCCCTGCTGCCTATTCTCACATATTTTGACAGTGATGAGTTTGGGGTTGGTTTCTGTGAAAAGAATGTGTTTTTAGTAAAGAACAGAAAAACAGGATTTGTTTGGACCTGTGAAATGTAGAAGCTGTAAGGAAGGCTGTGAAATGAGGTGATGGGACCGTTCCCAGATTCACTGAGGGAAATGGCTTTGGTTCTAGGCCTGCCTTCCATGTCCTTCAGCCGAGGGTGCAGACTGCGGCTCAGAACACAGGCTCCGCCCAGCAGCTCCCAGTGCACAGTGTGTTTTGGGAAGCCTTGGGCAGAGGGAGACAAGGAACGTAACCGGGAGGGGTGGGGGGCACAAGAAAGGGAACTGGTGCTTGAAAAGAGCTTTTGGGAAAATAATTGGACTAGAAAAAGCAGCAGGTAGAGAATCTGCTGAATGGGCTGAACCAGAGTAGAGGGCATGGGGAATCCTAACGGGAACTAGAAGGGAGGAGGACCCCTTGGCTTTCATCCTAAGGTCAAAGGGAATCTAAACAGGAAATGGGAGGTTGCCTTTTAGGCAACAGGAAGCAAAGTGGTGGCTTCTGATGAGAGCTTTTGCTCACTTTTTGGATTATTTATCTCCAACTCCCAAGTTTCTAAGAATATTTTGTGCCTTTCATAGAGTTTCATAGAATGAAGGAAATGGTGGTTTTGAGTGAAGGGAAACAAGAAACAGTTTGCTCTTCTTCCACTTTGTAGTATTGATTTCCCTGGCCCTGCCCTGAGCAGGTGATGGGTAACTTCTGTCCTTCCAGGAATTCCTAAATTCAGCAGTTCAGGCACTTTTCTTCCCAGGAAGCAGAAATGGAAAGTCAACCCTAATAGATTCGCACACACTCGGGCCACACATTTTGAAACGCACATTTCTCTTTGGTCAGGAACTTGCTGGTTATTTGTGTTTGTTTTTTTGTTCCCGTCTTTGATCTGTTGGTTTCCTTAACTCCCCCTAGAATGTGTGTCACAACTCTTTTTTTTGAGCTTAAGCAAGCTTTGTTTTATTTTTAAGTAGACTATTTTTTTAGAGCAGTTTTAGGTTTACAACAAAATTGAGCAGAAAGAGAGATTTCCCGTATGCCCCCCGCCCCCACACATGCATGGCCGCCTCTACAGTCAGCACGCCCACCAGAGTGGTGCGTTTGTTACAACTGGTGAGCCTTCATTGGCACCTCAGTACCACCCAGAGTCCAGAGTTCACAACAGTGTTCACTCCTGGTGGTGTGCTTTCTATGGGTTTCCACAAATGAATAATGACATGCATCCACCTTTTGGTATGATACGGAGAAGTTTTACACCCTAAAAAAACTCTGTGCTCTGCCTTTTCACCCCTCCCTATCCCTGACCCTGGGCAACCACTGATTTTTTACTGTCTGCATAGTTTTGCTTTTCCAGAATGTCAGAGTTGAATCATACAATATATAGCATTTTCAGATTGGCATTTTTCATTTAGTAATGTGCATTTTAGTTTCCTTCATGTCTTTTCGTGGCTTGATGACTCATTTCTTTTTAGAGCTAAATAATATTGCATTATCCAGATGTAGCACAATTTATTTACCCATGAGTCTACTGAAGACCCTCTTGGTTACTTCCAGGTTTTAGCAATTATGCAGAAAGCTGCTATAAACATCCTCATGCAGGGATTTGTATGGACATACACTTTCAACACCTTTGGGTAAATACCAAGGAGTGCAATTGCTGTATTGCAGTCAAGAATATGCTTAGTTTTGTAAGAAACCGTCAAACTGCCTTCCACAGTGGCGGCACCATTTGCGTCTCCACCAGCACTGAATGCAAGTTCCTACTGCTCCACATCCTTGCCAGCATTTGGTGTCGTCAGGGTTGTGTCACAACTCATGCTTGGAGGGCATCCTGCATCTGGTGGGTCTTGTCTTGCACTGGAGACTGGAGGGTACCAGAGCTTGGAGCCTGAAGACCTGGGTTCAAGCCCTGACCCTACCTCCGATGAGACAGGAAACTGAGTGACTCATTACCTGACAAAGAGCTTAGTGAGACATGTGTTTGACAGGTGGGCAGAAGACTAAACAAATAGGATACCAGGCAGGGTGTTTTACACCTTTACTAGATTTCAGAAGGTGATGTTTGGTAGGAAATGTCCTGTAGCAGTTTCTGACAGTTCATAAGGGGTCAGCAAACCTTAGGTTGGATGATTCTGTCTTTCTAAAGGGTATTGCTTATTTGGGAAAGGGGAACAATTAGATGTCATCAATGAGAAGAGAGTGAGTGATACTGGGAGGACCCTCTCCCCTCAAAAAGGTCACGATTAGGGGAGAATCATTAAATAATGCCCTTATTGATTAGCGTGTGGGTGAGGAGATCTAAATTGAATAACAAAGGTATACGTAACTAGTCTCTTGTATAAGAGCTCTGGGGTACCAGATAAGCTAGGCCTTCATTCACTCATTCACCAAACACTTACGGAGCACTCGGTGACAGCCCTGTGCCAGGCCGAGTGACTTGTATCAGAATACTCTTGGCCCTTTAATTCCGTCTCTCATGTAGATTTACCAAACAAGCTTTATAAACAGAGAGGGCTGGAAACGCCCAAGTTACCAAGCCAGTAAGTGGTGGAGCTGGCCTTTGAACCCGAGTAGTGCGCTCCAGCACACATCACCTAGCCCCTGCACCGCGGCGCTGTCTGCTCTTGGAAAGAAGCTGTGCGTGGCCCACCCGCGGGCAGGGGTCCCCAAGGGCTGCACCTCCTTTGGTAAGCCCCCTGGAGCATTTGTATGTGTGTGTAATAATATAGTAGTATGTCATAATATGTCATAGTTTTAAATATAATTGAACCTCATTTTCCACAAGTTCTGTGTTTGTGAATTCACTAAAATTAATTTGTAGCCCCAAAATTAATACTCGTGCTTTTGTGGTCATATGCCGACATGCGCGGAGTAGTACAAACTTGAGTTGTTGGGTGCGCACTTCCTAGCTGAGGTCAGACACAATAATGCCTGCCTTCTTGTTTCAGCGCAGACTTTTCTACGTAATGACGGGTTTCTGCGTTTTTTGCTTTTTGTTGGTGATTTCTGTTTAAAGTGGCCCCCAAGCATAATGCCAAAAGTGCCGTCTAATCGTGTTCTTAAGTACAGGAAGGCTGTGCTCCATGCAAACATGGGTTACAGCTCTGTTGGCTGTGAGTTCAGCATTAATAAGTCCATAATATATACTTATTAACAAAGGTGTCTTTAAAGAAAAACACACATAAAACAAGGTTATGTATTGATCAGCTGATGTTGCAAGGCTCACAGGAACCCAGTCTGTATTTCCCCGATATTCCCTACTTCAGAATTCTTTATAGAACATACCTACCATGAATAATGAGAATCAATTGTTTGTGTTTGGAGAGCGAGTGAACTGCATGAGCAAGCCTGGATTTAACAGAACTGTCTTCCCTAAAGCAAGAAATTGTACTTTATGGCTGTATTCCCTGGTGCTTTATCTCATCTGGAGAATCAGGCCGCCGGACTGATCAGGCCCCCCCATGAATGTAGGCCCACAGATGTCAGGTAGGAACCGAGCACTCCCCACTGCCCTCGGCCTTCCCCAGTATAATCACTGTCCCACTTTCTAAAGGGCACTTTTGCGTGTCCTCTCTCCTTAGCCCACCAACAGATTACTGTCTCCCAGAGCAGGGAGAAAGCAGAAGCCTCAGGCCCGCCCCCTCGTGCCCCCTCCCCCCTTCATCCACCAGCCCGAGGCAACCGCGCCAGCAGCCCTGCTTTCCCTCTCGGTACCTGCAGCGTCCTGGTCTGGCCTCCCATCTGGAAGCCGCTCTGGGGTCTCCCGTGGGAAACCAAACAAGCCCTGTGTCCATGACCTCTATCACCCATTTCTCCTCCCTTTTCAGCCGCACGCCCCCGGGGCGCTCTGTGTTCACGTCCACCTCTGCCCTCATCCCTCTCCCAGTTTTCCTCCCGTCTCTGCGCTGAAGTCCTACTCTTGCCAACTCCAGCCCTTTAGTGGCCTTCTATACACTTCTCCCCACTCGCAACATTCTGACAATACTGCCTCCTGCCTTTCTGCCTTCCCCTTGCTTGCCTCTCCTCTGCCCAACCTCTAAATGTTGGGGTGACTCAGCACTGTTGTCTATCGATACCTGGGTGCCAGCATCTTATCTAGCCTGTGGTTCTAAATGCCTTCTGGGTTTGTGGATTTCCCTTCCCTTTGGAGCCTCAGACTCATGCCCACCTGCCCGCCTGCCTAGCAGTCTCCCCTTGGATGTCTAATGGGCACCTTACACTTTAATATAAGGAAAACAAGCTTTTCACCCCCTAAGCTCATTCCGCCTCCGTCTTCCCACCTTGGTAAATTGTGCCACCATCCATACAGTTTCAAGCCCCTAATGTCAGAGTCAGGGTCATCTTGGTTCCTGTTTTTTCTCAACCCCTCCCCACACCCATTGATCAGCGGTCCGAGACCTGCTCACTCTAATCTCTGCCTGTTCACACCAGTCCATACCACCAGCCTCTCTAGCTTGGATGGGTGGTGTGAGCTCTTTCTACTTAGGCCCACCCCCACCCCCCAAAAAAATCTCACGGCAGCCAGTGTGATCTTATAGAGCAGAAACAAGACCTTGTCACCCCTCTGTGAGAAGTTCCCTCACTTGAAATAGGAGCTGCAAGGCCCTGTTCATAGTTATCCAGCCCTGCCCCCTCCTCTGGTGCCCTGCTACCCTCTTGCTCCCCACAGCCCCATGCCTGGAAGCTGTTTATGCCTCAGGGACTCTGCACCTGCGGGCCTCAGCTTTCCACCCACCCACCACGACTGTGCTCTTTCATTTTTTTCTATAGCACCCATCACTGTTTACTTACCTGCACTCTGCCACACCAGCACCCCCGACACCCCCAGAATTACCTCTTAGCTCTGTAAGAACAAGAACATGCTTGTCCTGCTCTTTGCTGTACCCCTAGTGCCAGGACAGTGCTTGGGACATAATAGATGCTCAATAAATGTCAGTTAGATGACGGTGCAAGTCCCAGTGACTGAAAGCAAATAGGTAAGTTGTTCATGCCTGAAAAACTGCTTCTGTGGCAGGAAGAACCTAAGTGTAGATATATGCAGTTATTTACGTTCATTGGAGACTGCTAAAATGATGCCCACAGTGTAGCAGTGCCAGCCAAGGAGCCTGCCTAGAAACTCCAGACTCCCTGCCCACACCCCAGAGACTGATTCAATACAGATCAGGCCCCAGATAGGCATTTTAAACAGGTACCCAAGGAGATTACAGATTCCCATGCCCCATACCTGGAGAAACACTGGTTTGGAGCATATTAAATACTATTACTATTTTCTTTTTTTTTGGCTGAGCCATCCTGCCACCTGTTGGTAGCTCAGCGGCAGCTCAGCTTGGGCTGGGCATCGAACTGCTGTTGCTCAGAGCTCTGCTCGCATTTTTGAGCGAGCTCTTAACCAACTGAGCCACTTGGCTGACCCTAACACTATTACTATTTTAAACTCACTTCTCTGCTTCCAGCATTTATTAGATTGAGTTAGGGGATGATGTACTACTAGAATATAACTAAACCTGGTGATCAGGCTACATGGAACGAGAGCTACATGGAAATATTGCCTCTGGAATCATCCCTGGAAAAGGCATGTTTTCTCCTTCTCCACTTGGGGAGCTTATTTGTTGACTAGTAGGCACACTTGACTAGAGTGGGCTACAATTACTATATGTTAACATCTCTCAATAAAGAGAACACCCTTAGCAATTAACCGGGGCAAGTCCTGTGAGACAGTATTCAGCTTTCTGTAGCAGATGATTATTGAACACCAACTAAGTGCTAAATCCAAAGGATTTGTAAGTGCACTTTGCGAGGCAATGGAACTGATGGTGAGCAAGACACACACACAGCCCTTGCCTTCAGGGAGCTCCAGGTCCGAGCAGGGACAGAAAAAAAGGCCAGTGCAGTGTCACACAGGACGCTGTGTGGGCATGTGACCCAGCCTCCAGCATGAGGGAGGGCTGAGCTGAGCTGGTGGGTAGCTCAGTCATGCACAGGTGCTAAGAAAGAATGCTGAGGAGGGAGCAGATGTCCTGCCATGGCCTGGAAATCACGGTAAGGGGACTGGAGTCAATCCAGGGGCTGGGGGGTTCAGTTTGCAGGGTAGAGAATAGATTGGAAAGGGAAAGGTGAGAGGCTCTTGCAGTAATGTAGACCGGAGGTGATGATGGCCTGAATTAGTACAGAGAGGCATATGGGGATGGGGAAATGGGGAGATTCCAGAAACTTCAGCTGGGAGAATTCACAGGACTTGATAGGGAGGGGAGGAGTCAGGAGTGACACCAGATCTCCAGTGGGTGGATGGTGGAACAGCCCCTGATACAGGTGACCAGGAAGTGGAGCAGGTACGTGAGGGAAAGATGATGAATTCTGCTGCGGGCATGGTGAAGTTTGGGGCATGCCCTGCCAGGCTGGGGATAGATCTGGGCTGACGGTGATGATTTGGGACTCATTAAGCTCCTGAAACAAGGGGAGTGGGTGACACCAGCCAGGAAGAAGATGGGGTGGCCCAGACAATCCTGAGAAACACCACATCGAGGGAACAACAGAGGAACCTGCTGGCCAGGGCTGGGAAAAGTCAGGTGGGGTCATCGGAAGTGTTTCTAGATGGAAGGAGGGGTGCCCTATGAGACAAGATAATGGCTGAAATATCTTCTGGATGTAGAAATACAATGTCAGTGGACTGTAGATGGCTGAGGAGGAAATGAAGCGATGACAACTCTTTTACGAAATTTGGTGTGAAGTGGGGGAAGACGGTGGCAGGAGGGGTTGGAAGGAGACGGGCTGAAGAGGAAAGGAGGCTGAGAGGGGAAAGGTGGGCCTCAGCAGGGTCAAGGAAGAGAGGCGGTGGATTGAAAACTGAGAAAAGGTCAGAAAAAGAGATCTGAATTTAAAATTCTTCAGAGGGTGGTTACAAGGACTAGGCTATAGGAATGGACGGCCAAGGGGTCAACTGGCGTGTCAGGGACTGCAAACATTGTCCACGCCAGTTGTGTGGCTGCCCTGGATAAGACCTGGGGTGAAGAGCGAAGCAGGGACCCCAGCCTTCACTGAATGAGGGGGCCTGTGTTGATGAGTCGACCCCTGGGATATGCCTCAAATAACTGGTCTTTTTCAAATGTGGGGTAGCTGAGGCCTTGGGAGAGGCAACTCGCCAAGGTCAACCAACCAAGGAAATAACAACCCAAACTGTAGCCGGGACATCTGCTGGGTGGCTGGTACCGTGGACCTTTACCTGAACCTCCCTCCCCTCCATGAACTCCCACTCAGCTACCTGGGCACTTCAGGGGGCCCTCCCAAACTGTGATCATTCACTCTCTCCTTTCAACATGATGCCGTCACCTTCCCCAATTTTCTGGCAGGGGGAGGGGGGAGGGTGGGGGGAGGGAAGCCATTTTCTGTGGTAGGAAATTAGCTCTGAAAAGCACTGGCAATTTTGACACAGTTTGCTTCTGTCCAGGCATGCTGGATAAATGTCCTCGGGGTGGAGGCATCAGTGGCTGGCACAGGAAGCTTCGTAAAGGATATACACTCAGGCTTCAAGGTTGAGAGCTCAAGTAAATGACTCCGCTGCTGAAAGAATGTTCATCTATGATGCAATTACTGCAGTTTAATGTTTTCCTTCCTGTTTTCCGGGTCATTTTACCAAGAGCTTGAGGTTGGGAAGCCAGTGTGATTGCTTTTTGAGGATTTTGCCCCCTGAAATTCAAACGATCCTTAGCTATGTAGATCCTTAGCTACCAGTCCTGTAGCTATGGGGGTCACGCAGTAATCCGACCGGGGGATTTTCCTGTCACCTTGGTTAGGGCAGTAACCAGGAGGGGAACTGGCATCGTCTGTTTTTAAGTGTCCTCCAAGATCCAGGCATCATTTATTTTTTTAAATTTTTATGAGTTAATTTGAGCCAAACTGATGACATACACCAGAGAGCAAAATCTCAAATGCTCTCTAAAAGGTATCATTTTTTGGTAAATATATCTCGGTTCAGTGCTGTAGTGACAGATGGAAAACTCCTATGTAGGGCGTGCAGGAAGGACGGAGGGGCGTTGCGGCACAGCGGGCTGATATGCACCCACCTCGCCTCCTAGTGAATCATTCACGTGCACTTCCTGAAAAGAATGTTCCTGTTTGACTATCCCCTTGTAACAAAATGGGAGAGTTCACCATTGTTCCTGAGAGGTTCCCTGCTGCAGCGAGTAAAAGTGGGCGAGGCACGGCCGAAAGCCGTTAACCCCAGGTGCCTTGCCGTCTGAGAACACGGAGAGATGGATTCGCGTGCGGCCACCAGGGGTAGGGTCCCGAGCGGGCGGCACCCGGGCTAGGTCCCCGCGGCTCTCGCGGGGCCTCGGAGTCGGGGTGCGCTTCGGGCGACCACCTGACGGCTCCAGCTCGGTCCACCCAGGCAAACTCGGGCGTAGCCGCCTGGGCCCTTTCACCTTCCCCCACCCTCCCCACCTTCGTCCCGCCCGCGCCGCGGTCTGACAACGGGATCTCCGTTCCCTTCACTGCAGGGTGAGCGCTTTTGGCCTTTGTCCACCCCTCCACACGGCCAGTGACCAGTGCTGGGCATCCCCTGGCGCTCCCCCTGGAAACCCCATGCTCCCAGTCTGCGCTCAGACCCACACACCTGCCCTGGGCTTGCTGGCCAGACCCAGGGTGAGGCAGCGCAGCTTGTCGCCCGGGCCCCATCGTCCGGTAGCGGGGCCCAGGGCGGCTGAGCGGCCGGCGGGGACGCGGGAGAGTCAGGGATGCCCGGGCTTCCGGCTCGCCGGGCCGCCGTCGCGCCAATCCCTGTCCACAGCTTCCCGCGGCGCGCGTGGGGACAGGAGAGATGCGCATCTTGCGAGCGCCCTCGCGCAGGGGCAGCAGCCGGGGTCCCCGGGGCAGTGTCCCCACCACCCCCAGGAAGGGGCCGCGAGCCCCGCCCCTCCAGGCCTGCCAGATCACGTGGCCCGCAGCGCCCCCGCGAGCCGGTCACGTGACGGCAGCGCTCCGTTGCCTTGGCAGCGGCTGCGGCGGCCGGCGGGGGTGGGGCAGCCGGTGGAGGCGGGGCTGCGGGGGGACCCCGCGGGACTGGCGGAAGGAGGGAGGGGGCAGCGCTCGCTGCCCGGGCCGGGCCGTAGGGCCACACGGCCACGCCAGCGCCGCCGGCTGCGAGCCCAAGCCGGAGCCGAGCCGGGTCAGGCAGGCGGAGAAGCTCGGTGAGTGCGCGTCGCTGGGGGTCTGGCGGGGGCAGCCGCGTTCCCGCCCCGTCGGCTGGACCGGAATCGCACCGAGAGACTCGACAGGAGAAGAGCCAGGCTTTCTCCTGGGCAGGCTCGGGACGGGACGGCTGCGGGGTTGGGGGGCGGCCAGGTGACCCCAGCTCCGCGGGATGCCCCGGCGGCATGTGTCTCGGAGAGGACTGAGAGGTCCGGGGCGCGGGCCGACTCCAGAGCCTGCGGCCGCCGAGGCTTCCCTGGGGGAGGGACAGCGATGCAGGCGGACGCCTCTGGGAGACCCCGGTAGGGGCTGCTGGGGCCCCGCCCCGCGCGGGTGTGACAGAGGCAGAAGCAGAAGCAGAGGATTCTGCGTGGTACTCGCCATTGTTCGCGCCCCAGATGCTTAAAGGAAGTTATGACAGGCAAACCCCAAACCGCCCCCCTTGATGTGTTTCAGATAGGCCTGCCAAGGAGGGTGGCTAATCTGGAGAGAGTTCCCATTAGTGTACCAGACCTCTTTTCTCAGACTGCTCCTTAAATAGAAACAAAAACCCACAAGGTTCTGCCAGGAGAGCATCCTTTGGAGCCTCAGCCACCTGACAGAAATGTCGGACTCCATCTTGCCCCACCCCACCCCCGAGTTGAGTGTGAGGCCCAGACTGCCCCTTCCTGGGGCGGGAGTGGGAGGGGTGGGGTGGGGCGTGGGGGTGGGGGGGGACATAAGGTGGTAGGTTGCTGGGGCTGACAGGGTTAGGATGGATTTGAATTAGGTCTGGGCTGCTCCCTCTGCAGGAAGTGGCTTGTGTATCTTCAGGACCCAGTCTCCAAGCAGACAGATAGCCCTTCCTTCCCACCCTCCCACTCTGAGGATGTTTGCAGGGCTGCTGGGACTGCCCCTGCCACTCCCGGGAGGCCACAGTCCGACTTCACTGCCCCTGAAAGTCTCCATCTCCACCCTCCAACTTGAGCCCAGCCCCTGCTCACTAATGGCCCCAGGACTTCCCTCTTCTTCACCCCATACATGCCTTTGTCTTTTTGGAGGCCTCCTGCCCTTCTGAGTCAGCCATCCATTTCAGTGGGCACATAGACCAGACTGACCCCAGGCTGCTCCCCTTACAAACTCCTTCCATGCCCCCCACAGCCGGGCACTGCCAGAGAAAGTCCACCCCAGTCATACTGCCTGGGCTGCAGTAACCCCTCCATCCTGTCTCCCCCTCCCCCATTTCCTTGATCCCCTATGCAGCCAGCCTTCCTACCATGTCCACCTGCCTCTCAGAACCCTCCCATATGGGCAGCATCTTGTCTTTGAGGAAGGATCCCTCTTGGCCAATATTGCCTTTACTTCCTATCCCCTGTCCCCTATCCTTGCTCCCTAGCAGGGACCTTCTCCCTGCCCCAAGCTGAGGCAGCCAGCCCCTCTCCTCTGCTCGCTGGCCCTCACACCTCCTCCACTAAGGTAGCACTTAGCTCACCTGAGAATTACCCACATCTTTTGCTCCCCTACTGGGCACAGGATCCACACCTCTTTCATCTTTGATGCCTAAGTACCAAATGCAGCCTTCCCTTAGGGCCCAGGAAGCAATATCTTGGATGCACGTATGGAGGATGGAGAGACAGATGCTCTGAGGGGGCAAAGGTTGTGACCCCTCCACACACAGTACACTGTCTTCACAGACCTATAGGCCCACTTCTGTTACATGTGGAAAAAATGAAAAAGTACATTTCCAAATGATGTCATTCTAAATTATTTGGAGCTAACCAACAGATTGATTTCTGAGCAACATCCCTCTGAATTCTCCCCCAGGGAAGGGACCTTGCAGTGAAGGAAGTGCTTGAAAGCAGTGCTGCTGGCTGCAGATGTGGGCAAAGGGGCAGTAACCAAGGCTTCCAAGTCAACATCCCTATCAATGACCTAGTAATTAGCATCCCTGGCAGAAATAGAAGAGCACAGCACTATTAGCCAATAAAAGTTGTGCCTTCACAGACTGGCAGTGAACAAGGAGGAAGGTACCCCAAAACAGGCCTCGCATTTCCCAGACCTTCCCATAGAACCATTTTAGGTGTTGGCATGGATGGATCAGGTTTGGAGTATTTCCTCAACCGCTGACCCTGGTAAACACCCCTGACCCCAGCCCATGCTCCCTGGAATCCAGAAACCCTGATCTGTTTGTAATAGACTTAAGTAGACTTTTCATGGGGCCCATTCCGGCCTGAACGTACAAGGTAATACCTGATGCCAACGGAGTCGCGAGGTGCCTATGCCCTTGAAGCCTGCCCTGTGGATTAATTAGATCTGATCCCAGCTTGCTGCCACAGGGGCCCGCCCCTTTGGCCACACGAGACAGTCAGTCCCTGTTTGGATTTAAATTCACAGATCTCAACAGATCAGTCCTTCTGATCTTCATTCCATGTTATTGTCACACCAGATGTCTACCTGGGATGACTCCAAAGGTCTCCAGTCTCTGTTTCTCTGTAAAACATGCTCATGTCAGTTGGTAGATATAGTTTTTCATTTTGTTAAAGATTTCCCTTGCAGCCTGGAGGTGGCTTTACTTTATGTATATAAACCAAGTATTTTTTAGGGTCAACTGTGCTAATGAAAATTTAAATTGGATTTAAGAAACGAGGCTGATTGGAAGTGTGTATTTCATGGCTGACATCTGGACATGGAAAAGCAGTTCTGAGTCTGTAGGTCTATTATGTTAAGAGCCCTGGAAGTCCCCATTGGAAAATGAGCAAGGTCAAGTGTCATGCTCAGGATCACAGTCAAGTCAAATCCAGGCTTGGTAACTTGAGGTCCTAGGATCTTTCTAAATGTTACATCTCCCTACTCCCTGAAGATCGGTACAAATCGAAGGATTGCTTTGGTGTAATTGGCCAACCTTGCGATTCCATTCACCCAAGAGCCACCCTCAACTGGAACCCTTCTGAGCTCAGGATGGGAGGCTGATTCCAGCTGTGCAGAGGGACAATGCTGGACACTGTGGTCCTGGAGATGCACGCCTGACCCTCCTCTCCTGCAAATGGTCCCCACATTCCGGTGTGGGGACTGCATCAAAGACCAGAGCCCCCAACTCACACTCCCCTGGCCCCCATGGCTCTAGTGTAGGGTATATACAGTGGGCCCTGGAAAAGGTTACCCTAGCTTGGATTCTGGCTTTTCCAGGCCCCGGGAACCCTCTAGGATGCCTGAGTGTGCCTCTCTCCCACCCCCAGCCTGGCTTCCATCATGAGTGCCGAGCTCAACGTGCCCATGGATCCCTCCACTCCTGCTTGCTCAGAGCCTGGCCACAAGGGCATGGATTACCGGGACTGGGTCCGCCGTAGCTACCTGGAACTGGTCACCTCCAACCACCACTCTGTGCAGGCCCTCTCCTGGAGGAAGCTGTACCTCAGCAGGGCCAAGCTGAAGGCTTCCAGCCGTACCTCCGCCCTCCTGTCAGGCTTCGCCATGGTGAGTGCAAACACTTGGTGGGAATACAGCCTGCAAAATGGGCCCTGGGTTCTTCAGGGAGCAAAGCACCCCCTCCGGGCCCCACTGGCAGCCAGAAGGGACCATTAGGAAGTCTCCCTACATCCCATCTCCAAGCGGACTGCTCTACCAACCAGAGAGGTTGCTGGGGGATCCAGGGGAGTCCCCCAGCCTCAGATCCCACAGAAAGCCCAACTCTAACATTCACATAAAGCATTTGCCTGGCAAAGAAGTTAGCGTGGTAATTAAAATAGCTTTAGGGTACCGGGTTTCCTGTACCTACATCTGCCATCTTGTGCATCACCCAAGAGTTTGGAAATCTCAGGAACTTGAGCAGGAACTGTGGGATTGATTGGGGTTTGCTCAGTGTAGCCCAGCCAGGGTGCAGATGCCCCCAAGTGTGGCCTCCAGGGTGACGAAGCAGAGCCCTGGGCCTCACTCCCAGCTGCCCAGCTGTGGCTTTTCTTCTGAGTCATCCCCCAGGACAAGAGTCCGTCTCAGGCAAAACCAAGCACTCTGAGATGGGGCACAGCCCACATCCCTTCAGGGAATTGTTCCAGGAGGCATGGATGTCAGGAGTCAGTGAGGATGCCTGGCCCAGCGGCCTCCCCTCACTCTCTGTTATAGGCTCAGAGGTCGTACAGGGCTGGAAGCAAGTTGTTGTTGTTTTTTAATGTAAAAATAATTGTTGTTTTTCCTCAGTTTCCAATTGGTAGTGCAGACAATAAAAAGTTGTTAGACTGATCACTGTGGCCACTCCTGTGACAAGAGCCCGCTCAATCATTGGTCAGGCCACCCTGGTAAAAATGACACCCCATACCTGGCATGACTTCATACTCAACCAAACTGAGCGGCATTTGGGTTTAGGTCTCTAGTTTAAAGAAAGGCTTATTTAGGTCTTGCACTTTCTTTTTTCAAACATAATTATAAAAGTGTACAATCATCTGGTGCACAACTTTGGATCTTAGTGATTTTCATCCTGTAGTTTCCATCACATTAAAAAAGACAGAATATTTCTTCAAGCTTAACTTTAAGGAACGTGTGTGAGAAGTTTAAATGTCACTATTAAAATTAGAGCTTTTCTACACCACAGAAGAATTTTAGTATTGCATTACATTTTGTCAGCCCGTACTTATTATTTTTTAACTTTGGAAAACTCTGAGAAGTCTTGCACGATGTAATACAGTGAAACCATTTCCTTTCTGTGTGGGGTCCGGTCCGGAAATCGTTTCCTATCTGCAGCTGTCTTTTTAGATCCTGGCCTTCCTAACATTTGGATTTCCAAACTTAGGGCAGCTTCCGTTTTCCAGCCAACAAAATGCTCACCCAAGTTGAAGGCTTCAAAACCACTCATTCAAATTGAAAACATGCCCTGTGAATAGTTATAAAACAAAGAATGAATTCTTAAGGAATAGTCTGAGACTTACCTGCAGGCTTCAGGGGTATGAAGTGGTCTTAGAATGAGAATACTGACCACTGAGACAGGATCCCCAGATGAGGGCCCCGGAGTGCTATCTGTCCTTAGCTTGGCAATGGCAGTCACACTTCCCAGTAGTAATGCATTTCTTCATTTATGGAGTGTCTCCTGTGCGCCAACAAGTGCTTCTTTATTTTTATTTTATTTTTTTGAGGGCAGTGTCACTGGCCCTCATATGTGGGATCCAAACCAGGGCCGCTAGCGTCCCAAGCCAGCTCTTAACCAACGCGCCACTCAGCCGGCCCAACAAGTGCTTCTTTAAACAGCCTGGGGATACATTTCAGAAGCTACTCAATGTCCTTGCCTTCTCTTCTAGAAGGTTCCTTTCAGGGAGGCTGCCCCAGCCCAACATGCACAGGAGATTCTGCCGTTACAGTGAAAACTGGGAAGCAGGGGAAGTGGTAGTGTGTCCACTTGATGGCATTAATGTGCCACCAGTAAATCAGATAACTAGTCAGATTGCAGTGCAGCTTGGGAAAAAGAAGTGACCAATACAGATATCATGGCTGAATAAGGGCAGGGACATGGAAAAATGAAAACAGGCGGTTAACTAGGTGGAGTCCCCTCTTTATATTATGTATTCCCTGATTAGAATTGCAAAACTGTTCCTTTGTCCAACAACAAGCACTTAGCTGAACCGTAAGCTTACTTTCTCCGTGTTTATCCTGCTCCTGACATGGAGAGCCAGTGACTCGAGACACCCTCTTAGGATCTTTGCATAAACACAATAAAAAATGGCCTTTTGGCCTTTTCTCCTCTTGAGGTGGAACAAAACTGCTTCCTTGTAGGCCTTTTAATCATCTTTGTTTCTTATCTTGGTTCCCTCTGTGGTTTACAGCCTCTTTTATTGGGCCACATGCTTTGTGGTAACAATGGCATACCTACCACAGGGGCACTGAGAAAAACCACCCCTCACTCCTGTCATATGGCTACTATCTTTTTGGAGCAATCATCACTGCTGAGCTGTTGGGCTGTGGTCCACCAGGACTGCCAGATGTTCCATCTCCACCGAGGGGCTGAGATTCTTACTCTAAGAGGCCATAGTTGTTAGAAGTGAAATCTTGTTAATTTTGAAAAACAGGGATGGCTCAGATCTAGAAGGCAAACACAGTGGGTGGAAAAGCCTCCCTCTGGCTTCTCTCCTTCTGCCTCCCCGTCCCCTTCCTTGACTGGTCTGGCTTCTTACCTTTGATTGCCTGCGAGAGGGCCCTTGGTGAGCCCGAGTCCTACACCCTCCCCTGGGGAGGTTCACAGTGCTGGGATGGTGGGGTGGTAGGGTGCCGGGCTGGAGGGAGCCACTCTGAATGGGCTGCCAGGGGCATGGGCACGTTCCTCAGTCTTAGTTGGAAAGCCCCTCAGGGCCTGTGGTGAGCAGGTCCCACCCACAGGGCTATCAGCCTTCTGTGGGGCAGAGATAAGCTGGGGCTTCTAGTTCCCTCTGTGAGTCTTGTGTCCCTTTCATTTACAAATAATTTTTATTTTATCAGTTATTACATGCACATAGTTTAAAAATTAGGTACAGTTGACTCTTGAACAACATGGGTTTGAACTGTACGGGTCCACTTCCATGTGGAATTTTGATGCTTGTGGGGTTGGCGCCCCTAACTCCCCGGTGCTGGTCAAGGTCAGCTGTACTGCAGAAAGGCTTCTAACAGCCCCAGCAGCCCCTTGTCCCCAACCCCTGGACACAGCCACTCGCAGCTTTCAGTCTCCACATTTCTGAGTAACCTTCAGAGACTGCTGTTTCTTGATTTATCCATTTTGGACATTATTGTTGGCATCGTGTGACTGTGGTTGATGATTCAGCCCGCTCTGCCCACAGCTGCCCCTCCTCGCCGAGGTCCTCATGTCCACATGACCATTCCTGCCTTCCGAGATGCAGGCCCCTCCCTCTGGCTTTGGGTCTCCCCTGAGATGCACCCTGTGGTCTTTGTGAGGCAGTCCAGGTGTGCCACTCTGAGTCTGGGCACCATCAGGAGCCTCCATTTTTACTTTTTTTGTTTTTTAACCTTTTGAAAGGTCAGTTTTTATTTTTTTTGAAAACCACAGTTGTTTTGCAGCTAATCACCCTGCAGCCTGGCTCTTATATCAACAGCAAAGCCACATGCTCCCAGGAAAGGGGGGCCTCTGCCCTGGCTCGTAGCTCAGCACCCCAGATACACCCGGAAGGTGACCCCGCCCCACCCTGTGCTTCTTGAGTCTCTTCTGTACTGTTAGTGTTTTTCTCAGTGAGATCTTTATTAGCTAATTAGAAAAGGCGAACAGCAAGGAGGGAGGATACCCTGCGCTCCGCGAGAGGCTGGGCCGTGGGTGCCGGCCCAGCAGCACCCGCTCTGCCTTGCAGGTGGCCATGGTGGAGGTGCAGCTGGAGACGCAGTACCAGTACCCACGGCCGCTGCTCATTGCCTTCAGCGCCTGCACCACCGTGCTGGTGGCCGTGCACCTCTTCGCCCTGCTCATCAGCACGTGCATCCTGCCCAACGTGGAGGCCGTGAGCAACATCCACAACCTCAACTCCATCAGCGAGTCGCCACACGAGCGCATGCACCCCTACATCGAGCTGGCCTGGGGCTTCTCCACTGTGCTCGGCATCCTGCTCTTCCTGGCCGAGGTCGTGCTGCTTTGCTGGATCAAGTTCCTGCCTGTGGACGCGCGCCACCAACCCGGCTCCACGCCGGGCCCCAGCGGCCACACGGGCTGGCAGGCCGCCCTCGTGTCCACCATCATCATGGTGCCCGTGGGCCTCATCTTCGTGGTCTTCACCATCCACTTCTACCGCTCGCTGGTGCGCCACAAAACGGAGCGACACAACCGCGAGATCGAGGAGCTGCACAAGCTCAAGGTGCAGCTGGATGGGCACGAGCGCAGCCTGCAGGTCGTGTGAGGCGCCGCTCCCGTGGGCGCTCCTGGGAGCCTGCTTCTGGGGGAAGCTCAAAAATGTAAATTGTTCACGAGGCTGCCTACTCACTGCCAGATTGTTCAAGACCAAAGTTTTACTCCTGTCTGAATGCTGTAAAGCTTGGATCATTTTCCCTCACAAAGTGGAAATCCTTAAATGACAGACTGTTGCTAAGAGCTTAGGGCAAAGAAAGGCTGAGTCCTTGGCCCTGGGGACGTCCTGAGACAGGAGGCAGGGTTCCCGCCCTGTGGTCATCTCAGAGATGTGGAACAAGTGGCCCGGGGTGCAGCAAGCCTGGTGGAGGCCTAGAGTCAGTAGAGCTATGAGTTCAGAGGATTGCCTTGTGACACGTGCAGTGGGCTGCATAGCAGCCTAATGGTACCAGCCTGCTGTGATTGGGGGAGTGGGGGGACTGTGGCGATTAGATGGGCACAGGATTACAGCTGGGCCTGGTGCTTCCCTCCCCTGCTCTGGATGGAGTTGGGTGGCCTGGCTTATGGAGAAGGCAGGAGCCTGGGGCACATGTCAGCCCAGCGGGTGTGGTAGGTACCCCAGGAGGTGGCAGACGTGTCAGGGCCTGGGGAGACTTCCAAGGGTGGAGGCCGGGCAGTCAGGAAGGCATGTCTGTGGGCACCCTGTGTGAGGAGGCTGTTAACTGCGGGGCGCTCTAAAGCACACCTGGCTCATATTCTTTCTTCCTAGCCAGACTGGAGCCCTGGCCACACTGACCGAGCAAGTCCACCAGGTTGGGAAGGGCCCACAATACAGAGGTCTCCATCTCTTGGCCACAGAATGCCCGCTGAGCCTGAGTCAGCTACCCTTTTGGGCTGTGGCTACAAAGGCCAGGGGCACTCAGGCAGTAAACCCTGTCCCTCTCCCTGCTGCCCATAGTGTCAGGCAGCAGGAAAAGTGGCCTAGGGGACTTCCTGTCTAGACAAGAAGGCCTAGCCTGGTCTGGTCTGTGGTGGTGGCCCCAGGGCCAGCCCTGGCCAAATGTGGGTCCTGCGTATGACGTAGGGAAGGCATGACCCCATATACTCCTCCCTCCTGGGCTCCCCAGACCTCTCAGCCGCATGCCGGGGCCCAGCTCCCACATTTACTGCCGTGTGCAGCGTGTTTTTGATAAGGGTATTTGGTAGCCCTAACCCGTGTTCTTGAGCTGTTCACATACAGGCTACAGCTCAGCTTGCATGTCCTTCGAGCTGCTTTGAAAAACCATGTAGCCACCTGGAGAAGGCCTTTTTGTTTTCACAAATCATCATTGGACTTCATGCTCTGATGGTACTTCTGACAGCCTACTGTCTGTGGGGCCTGGGCTGCCTGTGTCAAGAAATCCTGGCTGGCCCAGATGAGGTTTCTGGGAATGTGACTTACTGGAGAGATTGAACATGTAACTCGGAAATGCTGAGGGGCCCTCTGTGAACTGTGCTGAGAATCACGTGTCAGTGGTGACACTTATGGAAACCTGGACGTGCTGTCCCACCAGAGAAGTGCCCTGGGGGTTTCCAAAGGGCGTGTCCCTTGTATGTTATGCAGACACTTGTTGTGACTTGCTTGCTCTACAGTGCATGGCTCCTGTTTCCCAGAGCCTTGTTGAAAAGGCTCATCTGGTTTAATGTTTGCTTTGCAAAAGAATGTCAGCATTACTGCAAGAGCCACTTTGTGTCCTGGCAGTAGCAAAACAGGCCTGCTCCCAGCAGGGAGCAGGCAGCAAGCCCTTCCTTTGGCCTGCGGCTATTGAGAGGGGCCATGCTGGACTCACTCCTGCTGCCCGCTTTCGCAGGCCATCTGGCGCCCCTGCCCCATATGCCAGAGCCATGGAGTGCTGTGGCCATGCTCCCCAGACTGGAAGGCACACTCCCCAATACCGGTGGGGGCCAGTTGTCATGCCTGATCTGTGAGCAGAGCTTCTGGCTTGGCCACATCAGGGTCAGACACTAGGTGCCCAATGGATAGGGAAAATGCCACATACCACATTTAAACACGGATTGGGAGAATCATGTTCTCGTAATTTGTTGTTCTCTCATCTAGAGTGCTTTCCCAGCTCTGGCCTTTCTAGAGGAATGAGGCAGAGCCCATGTGGGAAGACAGACCACCTCAGGGTAGCCCTGGAGCTTGCTGGGAGATAGAAGATAAGCTGCTAGTTGGGAGTTGTAGGAACCCAACAGGGCAGTGTGGGGGGAGGGGCTGGCAAGTTACAGGCTAGAGATTTGGATTCTGGAGGTTTAGCCTGACAGGAGTGTGGCAGTACTGGGCTCTCTGTGCTGAGGTGCCATGGGCCACCCAGGCCTGCGTGGGCTTACCGTATTTCCCCTGAGCGGAGCCTTCCTGGCGCTCATAAAACATGCCTGCAGACATTTTGAGGCCCATACCGAAGTGGAACACAATCTCCTTTTAGTACCTGACCAGAAATGTCAAAACTCAATTGTTCCTATTTTAGAAACTGTGAGGGCAGAATGTATTTCAGTGTCTTCTAGGAAGGTCTGTGGAGGATAAAAGCGCAGACGCCTGAGCGGATGGAGGCTCCTCTGCAGTCCGTACCTGCCTCATGCTAATTCCTTATGCATGACACTGTGGATCATGTGTGGTGTGCTGAACCCCTGGCCTTTTTACGGATTTTTCAAACAGTTGCTCTGGATTGAACTGAATAAACAAGCTATGAATCACTCTCTCTGCTCCTGGTGGGATTCACAGGTAGCCCCTGTCCTTCCCCGGTGTCTGCTGCATCCTGGATCTGGAAGCCCCTGCTGCCACCTAATTGCTGATCACCAGCCAGTGTCCTAACAGGACCCAGACACGCGATGAGGTTCCTACCAAGTGGGGTTCCCGAGAGAACTGGGTGCCTCTGCCTGCTTCCTTTCCCAAGCAGGGCCCTGCCTTTCCAGAAGCAGCAGGGGCAGTGCCACATGTAGCTGAGTGCCAGCAGAGCCATCTAGATAGGGTCGGCTTGAAGGCCTGCACATCCTCCAGGAGAGAAGCCACCAAAGCTTGGTGCCCTGGGCTTTCTCCAACCCCAGGAACCTCTGGCTCTGGGCTGAGGCCAGGGGTCCGGCTGGGCAGTAGGAACGCAGATCCCTCCCTTGGCAAGGTGGCACTCGCTCATGAGGATGCTCCCAGATATTCTGATTTGTAAGTCACCTACTGAGGTAGAGCCCCCTTCCAGGAAAGAATTTTTCTGTCTTTTAGGAATGAGGTGTGCAAAGCTGCTGCACCACTATATGGAAAAGTCCTGCCAATACAGGGGGCCAGGCTGCCACTGCAGCCAGAGGAAGGACTCCCCAGGCCCGGGAGGCTCGGGACAGAGCTGCAGGCCACCAAACGCTATCTGGGGACCATTTTCCCAGTGAGCCCAGCAAGCATGCTGTGGCCGGGCCCACTTTCCACCTAGCTGACATGCTGAGAGAAGACTCGGTCCTGACTCGGATGCTCCCTAAAGGTTGAGGGGTGGGGTCCACCTAGGCCTGGTGGGGCCCAGCGGGGCGAGGTGGGACAGGATGGAGCCCAGACAACGAGCTAGGCCCATTTAGACTGTGCAGAGTCCTTTCCAGTCCGTGTCCCCGCCAGGTGCTGGGGACACAACACAGACAGATCCTGCACAAGTCTTGACAGGAATAACCCAGAGGATGCTCCGTGGACTGAGCTCAGCCCCCTCCCAGTTAGGACTGGCCCCAGGCTTCCTCATCCTTTAGAAGCAGTGCAGGCTGAGGAATGCGAGCCAATCCCGGCTCACTCTGGAAGAGGATGCTTCCTTATTAGTGTGTCCCTGCAGGCTCCTGCCTCCTGTCGTCTGAGGCTGCAAAAGCGTCAGCACAGACCACAGTCTGTACCAGAAACGTCTGCTGCTTATGGAAAGTACTGAATGCAGGAATGGCCACTGAAAATACAGGGTGAAGCAGCCGTCATGCCCCTCAGAACCATCCAGGGCAGTGGCCACAGTGGTGCCCAGCAGCAGCCCTGGAGGGAGCACCCCAGTCTGGTCAGACCCCAGCCTCATCCCAGTGGGTGGCTTGAGTGAGACAATGGGCACCTGGGGCCCAATGGTCTCCATATAGTAGCTTTAAGGACAAACTCTTAACCAACTTTACTATGATATGATGGAGTGTTTTTTGTTTTTTTTTAAATTGGGGAACAGTGTATGTTTTCCATGACCCATCAGCTCCAAGTCAAGTAGTTGTTTCAATCTAGTTGTGAAGTGCACATCTCAGTGGCCCATGTGGGGATCGAACTGGCAACCTTGGTGTTATGAGCCTGGGCTCTAGCCACCTGAGCTAAGTGGCTGCCCCCTATGGAGTGTTTCTTATGTTTGCTTTGCGGGATTATAGGAAGGGCCAACCTGTCAATCATCTGGCAAGCACTGGGAGATTCCAAGGGAAACAGATTTCCCCAGAGTGATTCCCCAGCCTTCACAGGCCTCACCCTGATAAGTCTTGAGGTGCAGCATTTCCCAAATGTCCACTTCCCACAGAGCCCTTTGTTGGTAGAGCATCATGCAGGCGCCGCCCAGCGGTGGGCTGCTCTAAGGCCCAGCCTGTCAGGGCAGCGGCTCCCGTGGCCGGAGCCCCAGCCAGGCTTGCATCTGAATGCCCAGCGTGAAGGACCCAGGGGAGGGTCTGTGAGGGCCTGGGGGGTCACTATAACGTCAGAAGATGTCCTCCACCCTTCTGCTCTTACTGAGCTGACCCAGGGAGCCCACTGCCTGCCCCCCACTGGGCAGCTGGGCTCACGCAGCCACGAGCCCAAGCAGCACCTGCACCAGGACTTCCCAGGGTTCTCCTGTCTGAGCCAGTGGCTCAGCAGTTGCTATGCCACTTCACAGGCAGTGCAGTGGCCAGTAGCTCTCCTAACTTGCCAGCTCTCAAAGTGCCAGGGTGACTGTGAAGACCAGTGCCGACCACCAAACTTTCCAGGCTGTGATGGACGCTGGTCCCTCAAGTTTGGCTCCCAGCATGTGGCCAGTGAGCCAAGTGTAATTTTGTCATATAAGCAGGAGAGTGGGCTGGCCATGCAGGGAACACTGCCACCTCCCTCCACCTCCAAGCCTGCTCACCTGGCCACAGGTGCACAGGGGCCAGCTGCCCATCCAGGTGAGCACCCCACAACCCTAGCAATAGAAGGTGAATCACCTTGTGCTGTCCTGGGAGCTGAAGAGACTTTTCCTACTTTTTAACACCACTGGGGTGGGGCGGTATACCAGACTCTCAGAATATTTCCCTGCCCTCATCATACCCCACATCCCAAGGGGTCAAGGGTGACCCAAGCAGAGTCTGACTCAGGAGCTGTCACCAGCTCTGAAATCCGAAATAACAACCTCAAATCTTCTACCAATTCCGTTTTCCAATCGCACACGCTACCCAAATGGAGGGATTGCAAGGTGGAGTACAGGCAAATCCCACCGAGAGAAATGGATAAAAAAGATGGTTTTAAGTGGTGCCAACGTTTTTTTTAAACTCAAATTATGCTACTGTCCTCAAACTGTGACAAATAACTGAAACAAGTGGCCACGGTGCAGGTCAAAGGGGACGGACCTGTGGCACGTCCCCATCAAACCAGTTCTGTGGCGTCAGCATGTCAGCAGTCTTCTCCGGAAACCTAATAAGCTGGGAAGAAAGACCCTTATGCTGGGCTCCCCGCTTCAACCCTGGCAAAGGGTCAACCCTCGAGCTGGTGCTACTGGCCAGGCCCAGTGCCAGCTCCTGTCCCCATGGAGGCGGCTCACATGGGTCTCCCCTGAAAGGAGAGAGAGATTTGCAAGAGCTCCTGCCCCAGTTCTTGCTGTTTCCCCCCAGGACAGAACTCCGCCGACAGCTCTCTGAAGGTGACACACACGCGCCGGGCCTCAATGTGTCTGCGGTGGATGGCATGCTTCCACTGGTGCCGCGCGGATCCCGTGAGCACAAGGAGAGAGCGGCGGGGCAAGGGGATGGCCACCTCCACCTCCTGGCACAGGACGGACCTGCTGGGCGCCATCACACCCTCCACCAAGGCCTCCGGGAAGCCAGACGGGGCCAGGCAAAGCAGCAGGCTGCCAGGCGCCTCCCGGGACATGGACAGCACAGTGGGGGACAGGAGGTTGAGGCTCACCAGCCGCTCGCCCCACAGCCAGGTGTCGTCCAGGTGGGGGTCGATGGCCGAGCCCCGCTCCGGGCAGTAGTCCAGGTTACACTGCTCCACAGGCCGGAAGTCCTCCAGGATGGGGTAGAGGCTCATCCTCCGCACCACCTCCCGGCTGAAGCTGGGGAGGCCTTGGAAGCCGGCCGTCTTGAGCTTCTGTTTCCGAAAGTTGACTTTGGGGCCATAGTCCTGACGGATAAGCACAAAAAGGAAGTGGAGGAGAGTCTGAGTTTACAGAAAGGGTATCACAGACTAGGTCTAAAGAATTCAATCACAGTGACCCAGAAAAGCACAAATTTCTGACTTCATAGGTCTGATATGCCAGCAGAAAGAGGCCGACACAGTAGAGAGATAAGTCACAGCAAACATCAGATGGCAGCAAATGCTAAGGAAAACATAAAGCAGGGAAGGGGAATACGAAGTGTCAGGAGACGTCTTAGCCCAGGTGCCCCAGAAAGCAGAGCTACAGACAGAAGGCCTGTGCGCCTTGGTAGTGTATCAGGACAAGATGCAGCGAGCAAGGGGCGGCCAATCCAGGCAGCATTAGCGACACTGAGCACAAGCGGGGCCCAGAACCACGAGGGCGGACAGTGGCCACGCGACCCAACAGCTCCACTCCTGTACACACCTAAGAGAACTGAACACACATGTCCACACAGCAATCTGCACGTGAATATTCACGGCAGCACTATTCACAGTGGCCAGAAAGTGGAAAGAATCCAGTGTTCGCCGTGGATAAAAAGATAAACAAATGGTGGCACATCCACACATATAACTCAGTCACAAAGATTAACGAAGCACCGACACATGCTGCAGTACTGAACCCTGAAAACATTCTGCCCAGTGAAAGACAGCAGACACAGAAGGTCATACGTTATATAATCCCATTTACATAAAGTGTCCAGAACATGCAAATCCAGGAAAACAGCAAGTACAGTAGTGGTTGCCGGGGACAGGGGAATGGGGAGTGACTGCTAACGAGCAAGGGTTCCCTTTGGGGTGATGAAAATGTTCCAGAACTAAGTGGTTGCACTACACTGTGGATCTACTAAAAACCAACCCACTCAATTGTACATTTCAGTGGGTGGATATATGGTTTCTTCTACAAACCTAAACAAAACAAAACAAAAAAACATTAGGGAGGTGCCTTCTAGAATACGCCTCAGTTTTGTGGCCTGAGGGATAAAAGAGGGGAGCATTTCTCAGCCGACTCCTGCCCTTAGTGGAGGGGAGCTCCAGCTGGCGGAACTGTCTTTCTCCTCCCAGGCTGGCATGTCTGGGAGTGCCTCGGCGAGCTGGCTCCTGCAAGCCGGCCCTAGGCAGCAGCAGGCAAACAGCCTAACATGGAGTGCAGAGGGACGAGAAGCTGGAGCTTTGGGCCGGCCAAGTGGCTCAGTTAGTTAAGAGTTGACTTAGAGTGCAAGCTCTGAGCAACAGGGCCACCGGTTCGATTCCCACACTGGCCAGTGAACGCTGCGCCCCAGCTGAGCTGTCACTGAGCTGCCAACAGGTGGCAGGGTGGCTTAGCTGGTGTAACAACAAGATTGCCTGTTCAATGTCAGGCTACGCCCACCTGCAACTAAGACTGAACTCAGCACTTTCAGCTTAGAGGCTGCTGACAGGAATCCAGATGGCGACTGATGCCCTCCACAACGAAGACTGAAGAACAACTTGGCTGGTCCCCTTCCCCGATTCCCCAACACTGTTCCCCTCCCCCAATTCCCCAGTGAAATCTTTAAAACAAAAAAAAAGAAGCTGGAGCTTTAAGGAAGCCTGGGGAAGCTGGATGCCTGCTGTGAGGGACACCAGACAGCAGCAGTGGAAACCAAGGCTGGGCTGGGCCAGTGCAGGGCCCTACAGGGCATCGTAAGGACTTTGTGTTTATGCTGAAATTGAAACGGGAGGCCAGGAGGGTCTGTAACAGAGCAGTGACGTGATCTGATGAGGCATCATGGGAGTCACTTCCCTTTCTGTTGAAAGCTGACTGAAAAGGAGCGAGGGCTTTGGCAGGAGGCCCCTGCAGGAATCCTGGCAAGGGAGCCGGGGGCTGGTGGTAGCAGTGGAGGGGAGGGGACGTTCTCAGACTTGGGATAGGTATTGAAGGAAGAAGGCTGATGGGAATTACCAATGAGAGACAGAAATCTGGAGAGCCATGGACCGCAGGCTGCGCAGGTGGAAGACGGAATCTGCCAGGATGGGGACAATGTAGGCAAAGACCCAAAGCTCGGTTCAGGGCCTGAACAACAGAAGCCTGGGATGCAGACAGGAACTGGAGTCCCAGACACAGCGACAGTGAGCAAGGCCAAGACTCGCTAACATCAGCAAGGGGGTGTCTGGAGCAGGGAGAGAAGAGGCCCAAGGACTGAGCCTGAGAACCCGCTGCTGGGTTTAGGGCACGGAGGTCAGTGATGGAAGTGGTTTCTGAGTGGGTTAAGCAGGAACAGAAGAGGAAGTAAGACAATGAGAATCAATAACGCTTTTGAGGAATTCTGCTGCAGAGACAAGAGATGGAGCTTACTCGCAGGCTGGTGGAAAGGATCCAGTAGAGGCAAAATTCATCTTGGGGAGAGAGGGGAGCAATGCTGAACAAGGTCTTCCGAGTAGAAGGGGACGGCATCGCGCGCACAGCTGGAGGGGGCTGGGAGAGATGCCCTGGGCACGGGCAAGAAGGGAACAGCGCCCAGCCAGGGCAGGGGGGTGTGCAGGTGCATCTGTCTTCTCAGAGAGGCAGGTCACCCATGGAGAGTGAGGAGGGAAAGGGTGGTTTGGCAGGAGAGCCGCAGGGCAATGACCTACGGGAGGTTGGTATGGAGCAGGAGCAGCGAGGGCCTAGAGCCGGGTAGACCTGCCAGTTGGCTGCAAGTGAGTCTGAGGGAGCGGGGGCTACACTTGACCAGGGCTGAGGTAGGGCAGGAAGAGTAGGACGAAGTGAAGGGCAAAAGGGTAGGGGGCACCCAAGGAAGTGACTGTAATAACCGGCCGTGGTATAGGGTAGACTGGGAGGGAGAAGGAAAGTGAAAAGGTAGCTGGATGGATGGCTCACAGGTCCTGGTGGGGACAAAGATTGCTGGAGATGAGCAATGGAAGGAGTGAGCTAGACAAGGAGGAGTGGGGCTGGGGGCGGGGGGCTGTGATCCCTGAGAAAGGGGAGGTCTGGGACTTGGAGGCCTGAGGATATGCTAAACTGACAGGGAGAGAATTCTGGATGGGAAGGCATCTGGCGGCCTTAAAGAAACGCTCCTTGAAAGTTGCCAGCACTAGGCCAGCTGGGGTGAGGGGCAGGTAAAAGCTGAGATGCCTTAGAGCCCTGGTTCACCTGTGATCTGTTGGGAAGGTGGGCAGGCCAAGCAGGCTGCAAATGCCCCTGGTATGACACAGAGGAGGGCATTGAGTGGGCGGTGAGCAAAGAGGTCCAGCAGTGACTGTCCTCTTTGACCAGCTGACCCTCCTCCCTAGCTCTGGACCAGCCTACCTGCTTCCTCCGTCCGGACTGAGACACCTTCCAGGGCTCACGGTCCATCAGCTGCACCATCTCAGTTTCCTCCTCTCGGGTCACGAAGTCCTCTAACAATGTCACACCGGAGAAGGGGAAGGCCCATCCTTCAAAGTCAGACTCCTCGGCCCCTACAGCCCAACCAGTGTCCGTGTAGTAAATGAAACGGTGTGTTTTCTGTAAAAGAAAGACGAGTCCTGGAGCCCTTGGAGCCTGTCCTGCAGAGGCCCTTTCGGGTGCAGCTTCTGCTTAATGGATCATCCTCCCCTGAAGCCACTTTGTTTTTGTTTTTGTTTTTTTTTTGAGGGCAGTGTCGCTGGCCCTCACATGTGGGACCGAACCAGGGCCGCTGGCTTCCCAAGCAGGAGCTTAACCACCGCGCCACTTGGCTGGCCCCTCTGAAGCCACTTTGGAAGGCAGCTGGAGTCTAGAGGGAGGCCAACCCTTGCTTGGGGCTGCCTCTTGGGAAAGGCCCTCTCACTTTCCTCATCTGTAAAAGGGAAGAGCAGCCACGCAATCATGTTTCATTCTCCACTTTATAGAGGAGGAGACCAAGGTTCAGTCAAGTGAAGGAACTAGCCCGAAGCTGCACAGCTGGGGAACAGCCTGGGAGTCCATACTGTTTCTGTGTCATTGCAGGGCGTCTTCTGTCCTCCCCAGCTTCATGAGGACTAAAGCAGAGGACCGGTGTAAAAGCACCCAACCCAGACCAGGGTTTTTGGGAAATACGCTATCCCTCAAGCTGAGGCCCTAGGGCTGTCCAGGGGGTGAGCAGCACATGCTGTGAGGCCAGAGGACAAGCCTCTCCAGCCCAGGTGTCGCTGTCTCTGGGCGCTGCCCTCCTCTGTGGCAGCCAGAGGCACTGCCTGAATTTCCCTTCAAAAAAGGGACCTTGCCACTCATCTGCGAGGAGTGCCAGGCTGACAATCTCCTGGGGCAGTGCCTCTGGGATGTGCCTCAGGTTTCGAGCGGAGACCATCCTCAACTCGCAGTTTCCAGCCAGTGGCTCAGCATGGGCCTGGCCATTTCCACACAACACGGGACTCCTCTAATGGGCAGTCTTTGCTCTGGAGCTTCCAGCTAGGTTAGCCATGACTTTGTCAGATCCACACGGGGGTCTGAGGTCCTCCCTGACCAATTAATTCTGCTTCCTCCCCCTTTATGTTCCACAGGCATTACTACCACCCCATCTTTAAATCACCATGTCCTCTGTCTCTGGCATCTCACATGGGACATGTTAAAAATGGGGAGTCAGGGACAGTCAAGTGGTGTGTTGGTTAAGAGTTGGCTTGGGAGGGCGAGCTCTGAGCAGCAAGGCCGCCGGTTCAGATCCCACATGCGGTCCAGTGACGCTGCGCCCTCTACAGCTAAGATGGTGAACAACAGCTCGACCTGGAGCTGGGCTGCCGTGAGTTGCCATCGATGGCATAGACTGCAGTGGGGCTGTGGTAAGCTACTATGCGTGGCTGGCAGCCAGAGTGAGAAGCTAGCAGCCAGCGTGAGAGGCCAGGAGCCAGTGTGAGCTGCTGTACCACAGCCGGCGACCGATCTGCCTCAGCCAGGAAGAGTGCAATGATAATACCAAAATGGGCCAGAGAAGCAACGTCCTCCACAACTAGACTGAAGAACAAAAAGGACAGCAACTTGTCTGTTCCCCTTCCCCAATTCCCCAAGGCTGTTCCCCTCCCCCAATTCCCCAATAAAATCTTTAAAAAAGAAAAAAAACTGGGGAGTTAACCTGGACATTCTGCTCATCCCTCAGCCACTAGGTTGGGAAGGTGCCACCCCCACTGTGTCATGTGTCTCCACACCCCTGACCACAGGCACAGTTTAAACCTTTGGCACCTTTTATTCCCTTCAGTTTTTTTTTTGTTTGTTTTTTTTAAAAAAGATTTTACTGGGGAATTGGGGCAGGGGAACAGCATTGGGGAACCAGGGAAAGGGAACAGACAAGTTGCTGTCCTTTTGTTCTTCAGTCTAGTTGTAGAGGACATTGCTTTACTTGCCCATGTTGGTATCATCATTGTGCTCTTCTTGGATTAGGCCTCTGGACGGCTGCTTACAGCGGCTATTGGCAGCTCACACTGGCTGTCAGCCATTCACTGTAGCCTATGGCAGCCCACTGCAGCAGGGACTGCAGCTATGCCGTCCTTGTGTGAGTGGCTTCTTTCACTTAGCATGTCCTCAAGGTTTATCCATGTTGTAGCACATGTCAGAATTTCCTTCCTTTTTAAGGCTGAATAATATTCTATTGTATGCATGTATCACTTTTTGTTTATCCATTTATTGGTCAAGGGACACCTGGATTGCTTCCACATTTTGGCTATTGTGAATAATGCTACTATGAACATGGGTGTGCAAATCTCTCTTTGAGACCGTTTTCAATTCTTTGGTATACATCTCCAGAATTCCTGAGCCATATGGTAATTCTACTTTTAAGGAAACTTCATACTGTTTTCCACAGGACCTTCTGCACTTTTAACAGAGACACTAAAACATTTTCTTCACTGGCTTCTCTGCCTTGCTATCAGCTCCCAGGATCATTCTAAAATTCACATGTAACTTCCTTTAAAACATTTCAGGAGCTCTCCATGGCCCGCAGGGCAAGTCCAGCCTGCCCAGTGGCCACACACAGCCACCGACCTCATCTCCATCTCACCTAAAGCATCACACACCTCTACCCCAGGCCTTTACCCAAGCAATTCCCCCAGCGGGAAAGCCCATCCAACCAACTAAAATACTTCCAGGCCCTGTTCAAAGGCTGAGTCCTTTTCCGTTCATTAATTTTCTCCTTGCTCATTTCCGTCCAAGGCTTGCTGGGCACCTTTGCACTGGTTTTCAGCCCCCTCTCCACGGGTCCGTGGAGGTCCCAGGCCCAGACCCGGGAGGGCTACGTGCAAGTTTGCTAGCGGACTTCCCGGTCCCAGGAGTCGGACTGCACCCTTGTCCCAGACCTTTCCCCACTCCAAGCCCACTCCTCAAAGCCCGCAATCCTTCATCCCGCAACGTCCCCACTCGGGAGGGCCCCTAACACGGTTTGACCCGGGGCCCGTATTCATGTCCAATCTGGGCCTTAGTTTCCCCATATGAAGAATGGAGTTGTGGGCGCTCCCCCTCTCACAGCCCTTACTTGCGGGGAATGCTGCCAGGGCGGATCACCGCCGCGCTGCCGCTCGCAGATCAGACAGGTCCGGACGCCCTTGCAGCCGCATTCCCGAAGGACCTCGGGGGCCGCCACCACCGCAGCCGCCATCGCAGTGTCCTGGCGGCCAGTGCGCAGGCGCTGAACCGCGGGTGCCACTGGGAGTTGTAGTCCACGCTTGGGTCACGAGGCCCGTGGGGCTGCTTCCTTCCGGTCGTCGCCGCTGAGGGGCTCTCGCGGCGCCACCTCCTGGACTCCGTCAGCCGCTGGCGCCGCCACGGGACTCCGGGAGTCAGCCGGACGCTGGTTCCGCAAATACGGTCATCGCGGGCCGCACCTCCTCGCTATGGGCCCCCTCTCGGCGCGGCTGCTGATGCAGCGGGGGCGACCCAAGAGCGACCGCCTGGGGAAGATCCGGAGCCTGGAGTAAGAGGCGGGTCGGGGGTCCTTGGGTGGTTGGGCAGAGACGAGTATCTTTGCCCCGCGTCGTAATCGCCTTGTCGGTTAGGCGGAGTCTCTAATCATTTGGGCCAAATGCCGCCCTCTTATTAGGAGATGGGGCGGTGGGCCCCTAGTTGCCTCACCCCGAAAAGGGCCCGGACTGCTAGGAAAGTCAGTCGTGCAGAAAGAGAACTGAGCAACCTGTTGAGATGATTATAGAGAGCCTGGGGAGCACAGAGAAGCCCCCTACCTAGGGGATCAGGAAAAGCATCCCGGAGGAGGCCAGTTGTCCCGAGTTCTAAAATACGCACAAAATTTTAAAAAGAGGGCGTTGGGGAGAGCCTGTGCATGCAGAAGAAATGCCAGGTGAGAAAGCCTTCGGAGGCCCCTGGGCTGCCATAGGTGTGGCGTGGGAGGCCTGCTGCCCCTGAGCCTCCCTGTCCAACCCCCACCCCAGCCTGTCAGGGCTGAAGCTGCTCTCAGAAGATTTGGACCCCAAGCTGCTCTGCCGCCTGAAGCTGCTGCAGGAGTTGGACCTCTCCAACAACCAACTGGAGACGCTGCCTGCCAACCTGGGCTTGTCCCACTTGCGCATCCTCCGCTGTGCCAACAACCAGCTGGGGGACGTTACAGCCTTGTGCCAGTTCCCACAGCTTGAGGAGCTCAGCCTGGAGGGCAACCCTTTCCTGACAGTAAGTGGGTGCACCCAGCGGCCCCATGCCTGGGGCCAGCACTGTTGTGCCCAAGCTCAGCAACCCCTGAGCCATTCCTCCCTTGACCCTCAGGTCAGCGACAACCTGAAAGTCTCCTTTCTCCTGCCCAATCTGCGTAAGGTCAATGGCAAGGATGCTTCCTCCACTTCCTCTCAGGTGGAGAACCTGAACCGGGAGCTAACCAGCAGGGTAAGGGGGTGTCTCTGAGGTTTTGGAGCAGTCGGGGGCCTTAAGGAGCAAGTGACAGGCTTGGACATTTGAAGGACACTGAGGGGGAGACTTACAGGGGCTGTCCTCCCTGACACCGGGTCGCTCTTAGCCCCTAGCCTGACTTGCTGCTCTGGGACTGGTTGTGGTGCTTGGCCTCTTGTCCTTGGGGGAGGGGGTCCCACCCTCCATGTGTGCAGGCAGGGCCCAGAGGGTAGGCTGAGACACTTTCACAGTAACTTTACCCTGGATCCGCTTCTCCCTTCCGGGGCTTAGATTTGTGCAACCTGTAGCTAAGGTTGTGGTTCAGGGAGGTTTCCAGGAGTCAGGGAGGTAGAGACACCTGTGGCCCTGAGATTGGAGGCAGAGGGCCCATGGAGGGTCCAGGAGAGCTGGGATGGGCGAGGCCTGAGTCTGCTTCTTCTCGTGCCAGGTCACAGCTCACTGGGAGAAGTTCGTGGCCTCACAGAGCCCTGAGGAGGGGGCTAAGAAGGCCCAGGCCGACTTTGTGAGATCTGCCGTCAGGGATGTCCGCTACGGCCCCGAGTCCCTCAGCGACTTCACCCAGTGGCGGGTATGTCCTCACGAGCTCCTTGCTGGCTCCCATGCCCTTAGCTACCCTGAAGGTCTCTGGCCATGAGAGGCTGTGGGGAGTGGGGCAGGCAGGAAAGGCAGCTCTATTGGGTGGAAAGGCCCTTTCCCAACTCAGATCACAAGATCCCTCAGAGTATCTGAGAAGGGGCTGGGGCCACCACGACTGTGCCCCGCTTCCTGATGCCTGGGCCCACCCAGGTGCGGATGATCTCTGAGGAGCTCGTGGCCTCCGGTGGGACCCAGGTGCATGAGGCAGACATCCAAGAGAGGTCCTCAAAAGCCACAGCTGCCCAGGAGTCCAGGGTAAGTATGGTTCCGTGTGGCCCCTAAGGCTCCAAGAGCCTGCCTCAGCCCTTCCTGCCTAGGGAGGCTGCAGGGAAGCAGGGGTCCTGGAGATAAGCCTAGGAGACAACTTCTGATGCCTGAGCTAGTGCCCTCTGCCTGGGCCAGTCCTTGCCTCCTGCACTCATGGGAGGGTGTGGTCCAGCCTGTGATGGGAAAGAAAGAAGCCCCGGGTAGATGGGCCCATGGTCACCCAACCCCCATCCCCCACAGGCAAGGCCAGTGGCCTTGAAACGGCCAGATGATGTCCCACTCAACCTCCCTCCCAACAAGCGGGTGTGCACCTCCCCACTGGCCCAGGTGGAGGGCAGCCCTGTGGGCTCTGATGGCAGCCAGGTAAGCTAACGAGGTGGCAGGGAGTGTGTGGTTGGGAACAAGGGTTGGGGCAGCTGTGACCCCCTTCTGCACCCGCAGCCTGCCCTGCAGCTGGAACCCCTGCACTTCCTGCAGTGCCACAGCAAGAACAACAGCCCCCAGGACCTGGAGACCCAGCTCTGGGCCTGCGCCTTCGAGCCGGCCTGGGAGGAGGGTACATCCTTGGGCCAGCAGGGCCAGGGGAAAGCCACAGGGCACAAGCAGAATAAGTCTTGATGGGCGTGGGGGTGGGGGATGCCACCTGGAGGGAGGGGGCTGCCTGGGTGGGTGGGGGAATCCGGACGGGCAGAGAGCTTAAAAAATGTCCTCAAGGCGAGCAGGAGGGAACTGCAGCGGGGGAATTTACAGAGAATGTTTTTACTAGGCTGATCCCTCAAAACAGGGCACACAGGAGCCACGTCTCAGACTGTAGCCACATGTGGTGGGGAATCTGTGTGTGTGATAGACTGCCAGACGGGCATCGTACTGCACAAGTACAAGGCACCTGGCGAGGTGAGTGCCAGGCCCTGCTGATGCAGGGCGGTGGGCAGAGCCTTGGCTCCTGGGGGCAGGAGCACCACCTACTCTCTAGGCGACCTTTTTCTTTGATGCTGGGCCTGTTACCCAGGCCTGATCCTGCATGCGTGTGTATACATATCTTTGCCCCGCGGTGAACGCTCCACACCTCCCTCCCTCCCCGCCAGGAGTTCTTCTCGGTGGCCTGGACAGCCCTGACGGTGGTCACGCAGGCAGGCCACAAGAAGCGCTGGAGCGTGCTGGCAGCTGCTGGGCTGCGGGGCCAGGTCCGGCTGCTACATGTGCGTGCTGGCTTCTGCTGCGGGGTCATACGGGCCCACAAGAGGGCCATCGCCACCCTCTGCTTCAGCCCCACCCACGAGACTCACCTTTTCAGTAAGGCCCTCTCCCAACACCCCCCAGGCCTCCCCCAGCACCCGTCCTGCAGCCTTTTGTCTCAGTACTACCTCCCTGGGATGGTAAGGAGCCCCTATGGCTGGCAGCCTCACTCCTGGCTGCCGAGGTCAGCTCTGGCCATGGTAGCAGCAGCGTGGCTTCGTGGACAACTGACTGGGCTTCAGATTCTGGCTTTTCCCCCAACCTGCTCTGTGGCCTTAGAGTTTCCCTATAACCTGGGCCACTCTGTCTGTGACCTGGGTGGGTACCCCTGGGCAGCCCAATGCAAGTGATGTGTAAGCAGAGCTGGGTGTGGCACACGTTCGGTTAGAGGAAGATAGTGTTGTAGGCCCTCCCTCCCTGCTTCAAAGGGGTTGCAGCCTAGGATGCAGCCTGCAAGAGGGAGCAGAAGCCCCTCAGGGCCACCTCTCCTTCGCATCCCCTCCTCAGCGGCCTCCTATGACAAGCGGATCATCCTCTGGGACATTGGGGCACCCAACGACGATTATGAATTCCAGGCCAGGTGATGCTCTGGGGCAGGGCTAGGGTGGGGAGGGCTGGCTGCCCGGGTGGGCGGACACCTGGGTCCGTGGCCTCATGTTCTCCCTCTCACCTGCTGGCAGCCAGCTCCTCACACTTGATACCACCTCCACTCCCCTGCGCCTCTGCCCAGTTGCCTCCTGTCCAGATGACTATCTGCTGGCTGGCTGTGAGGGTGGCTGTTGCTGCTGGGATGTGCGGCTGGACCAGCCTCAAAAAAGGAGGTGAGCTTGGATAGGGATGCCTTGAAATCCAAGTCTTAGAGCTGGACAGCTGCTATTCCAGTTGTCTGACCGCAGCACACCTGCCAGGGTTGGTGCCCAAACCATGCACGCTGCCCCTAGTGCAGTGCAGGGGCGATGGTGTCTGGGCAGGGACCAGGCCTTAGGGCAGGTTGAGGCTTGCGGCTCATCCATGCCACCTGCAAGGCCCAAGATAGTGTTCAGCATGGAGTCCCTGCCCTCCTGGAGCCCACAGGCCTAGTGGGGAAGGACTGGTATTAAACAAACGTGGCCAATTAACCACCCCCCCCCCCCGAGTGTGATGTCAGCTATGAAGGAGAGTAAGGTGCTCTGAGAGAGGAACAGCATGACCAAGGGGACTCTGAGGAGGTGACCAGTGGCAGATGGATAGGTTCTCATGCTCATGTTCTCTGTGTGAGCCCTGCAAGGGAGTCAGGCAGGCAAAGAGAGGGAAGGTGCGCGCACAGAGGGCATAGCATGTGCAAAGGACCAGTGGTGGGGAGAGCTGGCTGTCTCGGGAGGTCTAACCACAGTTTAGAAGACCAGAGGAAATGGTACAAGATGAGGTGGCAAGGTTGCTCGGGCCAGAGCAGCTGCCTTTGCTGGCCATGGTAAGATTTTGAATTTTACCCTCAGTGCGATGAATAGCCTGGGAAGAATTCTAGGGTGGGTGGCAGGAATGAACTGCTACATGGAGGGACGCACTGGAAGTCTCAGCAGACTGTGGTGTTGTCCAGCCAAGTGTTGGTGGTACCCGTGCCACACCTAGGAGTCAAGCCTAGGGCCTGCCTCGTCCGTCCCTCCCTGCCTACCTATGTCTGCCAGCTCTCCAAGTCCTGTGGCATTTCTCTCCCCCATCTCAAGTGTCTGCTTCCCCTCGCAGTTGGTACTTGGCTGCCTTTCTTGCTCCTGGCAGCCTCTCCAGGACTCCGGGCAGCTGATGGGTGGCCTTTCCAAGCACAGTGTGACCCTACATACTCAGCAGCCACTCCCCACTGTCCTCAGGGTCACAGCAAACCCCTACTCAGTCTCCTCAGGCCCAGCACTCAGCTGTAAATACCTACCCTGCTGGTCAGCTTGTCACTCTCCTGCTCAGCTCAGTCCAAGGCGCAGCCTCCAGAACCTTCCCTGGCCACTCCAGCCCCCATCCTGGAAGAACCAGCCCCTTAAGCTTCCAGTTCCTACCACGTGTGACGCAGATGCTGGCTTCCCCTTCCAGGGCAAAGATTACACCCCTCAGGGCCCAGAACAGATCTTTTTGGTTGCATCTTCTGCCCTCCACACAGGGCAGGGCCCAGAATAGGGGCCCAATGAATGGTTCTTATTGAATAAATGAGAAGCTCTTTGTATACGCAAGGGAAGAGCTAACCAGCATCTTCCATGGCCCCACAGGGTGTGTGAAGTGGAGTTCATCTTCTCTGAGGGCTCCGAGGCATCGGGCCGGAGAGTGGATGGGCTGGCATTCGTGAATAAGGATGTCGTGGGTGAGTGAGCCCAGCTAGGTAGTCTGCCTGCTGGGACCCAGGTGGGCCCTGGGAAGGCCTTTGTGCGTTGTCTCTCCTCGGGCTGTGATTTAAGAAATTCCTGGAGAGGGCCCCCCCAGGCAGTTTTCTGTTCTCCCCCACAGCCTCCAAGGGGAATGGCCTGGGCACCATCTGCCTGTGGAGCTGGAGCCAGACGTGGGTGGGCCGAGGCAATCAGTCCACGGTGGCCGTGGTGGCCCTGGCTTGGCTCCAGTGGTCACCCACCAAGCTGGCCTACTTGTCACTCAGCACCTGTCCTGGTGAGCCCGCTGCACACCCATGCCCCCTCCATCTCTTAGAGCTGTGCCCGCCCTTACATTCCAATCTGTGTCCCAGCAGATGAGGAGACTGTGCTGTGTGGGGACGAGGAGGGCAACGTGTGGATCTATGATGTCAGGCATGTCCTGACGCAGCAGCCCCCACTGCCGGCCGCCCCACAGGCCCCCACACAGGTATGCACACCTCCTCTCCCCACAGCTGGGGACTGGTGTGTGGTATTTCGGAATGAGCCCAGCCCCGTCTTCCTGTCAGATCCTGAAGTGGCCCCAGCCCCGAGCCCTTGGCCAGACGGTGACCAAGACCATGGTGAACACAGTGGTGGCCAACCCCAGCTTGACCTACCTCACCGCCCTGACGGACTCCAACATTGTGGCCATCTGGAAGAGACACTAGCCTCGGACAGGAGCTCCTGCCTCCATCGCCAAGTACCAGGGACAAGACTTAACTTATTCAACTTTTGGGCTAATGACAGAGATGTTTCTATTAGTGAATATTTTTATTAAACTCTCTACTGTGTAAGAGAAGCCTGGGGGAACTGCTTGTGGGCCCCATCTGGGTTGCTCCTTTGAGTAAGGCAGGCTGACATGGGAGGCTTCCACAGCACAGACTCATCGAAGTACCTGGGTTTTCAGTTACCCTCTGCCTAAGACTGCCTCCCGGCAGCCCCCAGGGTCCCAGTTGTTGGTCCAAAGTGAGTTTGTTCCTGCTACCCTCTCAGACAGAAATTTGGGTCTCTGAGCCAATCTACTCTGAAATGTGGCCCCCGAGTGGCCTTGAGACAGGTCATCTATCTCCCCTGAACCTGACAATCCATTTGCTGTGAAGTCACTTCTGTGGCAGCTCACATCTGGGTCTTTTCCTCCACGCTTTATTAGGAAGATGAAACAATCTATGTAGAGGACACACTGGTGTTAAGGGTGAAAGGCTCTCCAGGTATCTCCAGGGAGGGCCATCACTCGGACAAGCTGCCTGGAGAAGGGCTGGGTGCAGGGTAGGAACTGGCCAAGCAAGACTCCTTCCAGCCCACTATTCAATTCCTTCTTGCTTGTCTTTGATGGCCACCTGAGGGAAAGGAAGAAGGCAGCATACTTAGCTGGAATGGCCAGGTAAGGATATTGGAAACTCAGCCCCAGCATCCCTGACCAAGGTCTGCCAGGAAACTGCTACCACGGCTCCAGATGCAGCATGAACTGACCAGAAACAGTAAACAAGGGAGCTGGGCAGCCAGGAACCCAAGGGACCCTCTGAGCCAGCCCCACCTGCTCCATCACTTCTCTACAGCACACCTGCTGCCTGGCCCAGAAGTCCAGTGGAGCAGAGGTGCTTCTTGGTGAGTGTATGGCACATGTTGAAATCTGAAAGGCTGTGGACCTTTCCCATTCTACATGTGTCTAGACTTTGAGGCCCCTGCCTAAACAGGTGTGACCCCACCCTAGGATCAGTGGCCCCCTAGATAGATTGCCTAGAAGCAGTCAGCACCAGTGAAGATTTGGAGGAGCAGCACCAAGGGGGCAGTAGGGAACCCAAGAGTGCACAAGGAGACCCTGGAGCACTAGGTAAGGTTCCTGCCGATGGATGCAGACAGCAGGCTCCATGCCTCAACTCCTAACCCTTCTCCACACTTTCCGGGAAGCTGTGGTGGAAGTCCCTGCTGTCATCACCCCTGCCCCACACCCCCAAATAAGTCAGCAGAAACAACCCCGGGTGGTCCTAGGTGTGGGCACGACAACGCTGCAGCTCTGGGCAGACAAGCTGGCGTTCCAAGCAGCTTTCCCCCTGCATGTCAGCTCCTCACCCGGAATCGCTCTTCCAGCAGGGAGAGCTCACTGATGAGGTCAGTGATGGCATTGGTGAAGGCCTCCTGGGGGCTGTAGTCTGGTGTGGTCTGCACGCGGATGATGATTTTGTGCTCCAAAGGGTGGGGGACTTTGTAGCCAGCAAACAGCACCTGTGGGTCCTTCAGCAGCTGTCTGCGACACAGGGATAAGCAGTGTGAGGCAGGCTGAGCCTCGTGCCCCAGAAGCTTCCAAGGCCTAGCCGCGGGGTCTTCCCATTGCAAATGTAGCTGGGGCCCGACCCTAGGTGGTTCTCTGCGCTTGAGTTTTAGTTGTTCTTCCCCCAAAAAAAGTTATTAAGTAAAACATACTTTGGAGAACACATACCATATGGAGACTCCTCCACACACACCCCTACATCCATGAGGATCAAGAACCTTAGCTAATACACAAGTTTTCCAGTAACTTCTTTCATCAGGGGAAGTCAGGGACCCTACAAAGACCGCAAAAAGACCTCCCGAGGCAGGGAGGTCAAATGTTCCAGGAGGTAAAAATCCAGCCAATGTTCAATAAACCAGAACACAAAAGCCCCATTCCTAGCCCAAAAAGAGCATCTGGCACAGCAAACAGGCAGCCTGGGGAAAAGGCCCAGGCTCTGAGCAGTTAGCAAAATGGAACTAGAAGTCTTGGACAAGAAGGGCTGGCGGCTGCTGTCCACACCCATGGGGTCATGTTGTATGAGGCTGTGGTGAAGTGAAGCCTGTGCTGTTTGCTGGGCACGTGGAAGTGTTCTCCACAGCAGCGCTTGTCAAGTGTGAGCATCATGAAGAAGGGCCCTTGCAAGGTGGGGACACTGGGCTCACAGCAGAGGAGCAGCAAGGCCCCCAAAGAGCCTGAGTGCACACGTGGCTTGGCTCAGGGCAGGAGTCATCCAGACAGGTGGGCAACCCCACCCACTACTTCTACCAGACCAGGCAGGCTTCTGCCCACAGTCTAAACTTGCAAACCTGAGAAAGGCACAAAAACAAACTGGTCTACTTGCTGCTTCCTGGACATTCACTTACTTTAGTCAGATAAATGTGCCAAAAAGAAAAGTGGCTGTGAACAGATAGGGTCGGCGTTCCTTGGAAGAAAAGGTACTGGAATGTGAACAGCCAGAGCAAGCAACCAGGACTTCTTGTAGCTCAGAGAGACTTAAGAAAATCTGGAACTTGTGGTTTGCCTCAAAGAGCCCCACTAAACACAGCCCCCGAGAGCCTTTGACTTGGAACTTACGATTTAATAATGTTTCCTAGTGTGTGGTCTTCTTTGTTGATGGTGAACAAACAGGCGTTGGGGACCTTGGTGTCCTTGTTAATGGTGATCCTAGGAAGAGGCAGAGGCAAGAGATGGAAGCAGGGTCTCCCCTCCTCCCCAAAGTCTAAATCCTGCTCTTCAAGGCTGGCTCGAGTCCCACTCCTGGAAGCCTGGCTCAATCTCTTCATCCCATAAAGACCTCTCTGACTCAGAGCAGCAGTGTGTGTATACTGTGACCCTAGTTACGCCCTGATTCTACGGGACCCTCAACTGCTCCTTTTTCCTAAAGCAGTTTCTCAACCTTGGCACTATTGCCATTTTAGACCAGATAATTCTTTTTGGTGGGGGGTTGACTGTACCCTGTAGGATTTCTGGCTTCTGCTCACTAGATGCCAGGAGCGGGCCTTTACGACAACCGAAAATGTTTGCAGACGCAGCCAGAAGTCCCGGGGGGGGGGGGGGCAGATGGTCTCCGGCTGAGAAGCCCTGCTCTCCAGGGAGACTGCAGTGGCTGGCAAGGGCGGGACATAGAGCCCCGCATACCAGGCTGTTAAGAGAATGAAAAGCCATGTTTATGAGGGTCTTCTAGATGCTGAGCCCGGGACTAAGCATTTTATATAAATTGCCTCATTTAATCTCCCCTTAAATTTACTCATGAGTTAATACACTCACAAGCCCCATTCTAGATGAGGACAGTTGCCTCAGGCAGATTATCTCACTTGCCCACACACAGTCCGTAAGTGGGGGGAGATGAGCCCAGCCCAGGCCGGCTGACCAGCAGACTACACGTTCCTGCCGCCTGCAAGCAGTGAAGCCACTGCTTTACACAAGGTTTTACACAAGCGAATGGAGGTCGGACGTGAGTCTAAGAGCCACCTCTTTCCGGCTTACACAAGGTTTTACACAAGCGAATGGAGGTCGGACGTGAGTCTAAGAGCCACCTCTTTCCGGCTTCGGCAAAGAGACGGAGCGCGGAGGCTGCCAGGTCCCGGAGGAAAAGCACTGCGGCGCCAGACATTCTGGGTTCCAATGCAGGCCCCCCACTTCCCCTGTGCCGGGCATTACTAATCTCTCGGAGCCTCAGTTCCCTCATCTGTCAAGGCGAGAGTCACCACCGCTTGGCAGCACTATCTGGAGTCTGACAGACCCAGGTGCGAAACGCTTTGCGAGCGGACGCTCAGGCAAAAGCTGCTTCCGCCCCAGCGAGCTCCACTTACTTCTTCTCGCCTTCGAACAGCAAGAACGACTCGAAGGCGGGAGGGGCGTTCATCCTTGCGCTGCAGCCTCCTCCAAAGCCGCAGCGGCCACCAACACCACCTCCAGGGCGGTTTAACGCGACTTCTTCCGGGTTAGCGGTTGCTTCCGGGTTAGCAGACGCCGCCACACGCGTGTGAGGACCGGCTCACTGCCCCCTGCTGGGCTGGAGGGTCTTGCTCAGGCGGGAGAACGCGCGGAAGGGGCAGGCGCCGGCGGCGGCTCTGCGCATGCGTGAATGGGAAGGTCTGGTGTTCGCGCTCCTGTGAGTGCGCTTCGGCGCATGCTCGGAGAGCTGGGAGCTACTCTGCGCGCTGACTTCCTCGTCCAAGCTGAGCGGCAGCCCTGAGCTCTACCTCTCTCTTCTCCCCATGTTCCGTGATCCCTTTTCGGAAATGTGCCCTTGAAGTGCAGAGCAAGAAGCCCCCGAATGGAGCCCTGGTCGTAGTGGATAGGTGTGGCTGGCGGGGCAGACAGAAACCTCATGGGCTCGTGGGCATCCATCCCTTAAGCCAGACGGCTATGTGTGGATAAACCCCCTGGCAAGGCTGCCTGGGCAGATTGCTACAAGACCCCTGGCTGTGTTGTCACTGGTTTGCCAAGTAGCCTTGTGTCCCAGTGAGCATATTGAGGGGACAATCGCATGAGGGCTGGGGGAGGAGGCAGGTGTATAGAGGTGTGAGAGGCTCTGGGAGGGATAAGTGTATCAGTCCCTATTTTGGTTGATATCCTGCAGACTGCAGCGTAGTATTACTATAAAGGCCCTCCCTGAGCTGTTTGAAGCAACAGGGACTGGAGTCTCAGCTACTGGGGCCCTAACAGCCTCCCAGCTGTTTCTCTAGGTCTGAGCAGCAGCCAAGGAGCCCCCAAGGAAACCTCGAACTTCCACTACCATTCCTGGGAGGGGCCATTTCCTACTTGAGCCTTGAGCCCTGGGGTGAGGAAGTGTCATTCACTGGAGGCCTACAGGAACCTTGACTCTCCAGGCCAAGTGGGTGGGGCCTCTTAACTGGGGAGGAAATGAAGGTAATGATGTCCCAAGGTTGTAACCCCTGCCCTTCTGGAAATGTTTGGACCAATGATGCTACCATTGCCACGACTGCAGGGGCCTGGAGATGCCTAGGCTGGCTGCCCTTAGCTGGGCTAGGGACAGGGTGGGGAAAGGATCTTTACCCAGCAGGGGCTTCACCCTGCTCGCCAGTGTGGAAGTCTGTCCTCTCTTGGGGAGTTCTGGTCATACTAACCCTTTGATTCCCAGACCAACATGAGATTCTGAGCTCCAGAAGTTGCCAGTCCTCCCCAAATCGAGTCTTCAGAGGCTTGATTTTGGTGTGCCCCAAGAGGAGGCCAAGTGACCATTCTCATCTTTTGATAAGACAGGCCTGCCTGGCACAACGGTGAAAGGGGCTGCTGGGACATGTGATGTTAAATATTGGGAGTGGGCCAACCGAGTGGCTCAGTTGATTAAGAGTTGGCTTAGAGCACGAGCTCTGAGCAACAGGGCTGCCGGTTCAATTCCCACATGGGCCAGTGATGCTGTGCCCAAGCTGAGCTGCCGCTGAACTACCAACGGGTGGCAGGATGGCTCAGCTGGTGTAACAACAAGATTGCCTGTTCAATAGTGAGCTACGTCCACCCGCAACTAAGACTGAACTTGGCACCTTGAGCTGAGCTGCCGCCCGGATGGCTCAGTGGATAGGCTGTGCACTCTTAACAACAAGGCTGCTGGTTTGACTCCCGCATGGGATGGTGGCTACACCCACCCACAACTAAGATTGAACACAGCACCTTGAGCTTAGAGGCCACGAGCTGGCAATGGGCAGCCAGATGGCGGCTGACGCTCTCCACAGCGAAGATTTAAGAACAACAACTTGGGGCCAGCAGAGTGGCGCGTTGTTAAGAGTTGGCTTGGGACGCCAGCTCTGAGCAGCAGAGCCCCGGTTCGGATACCACATATGAGGGCCAGTGACACTGCCCTCTACAACTAAGATGGTGAACAACAGCTTGACCTGGAGCTGGGCTGTCATGAGTCCCTGGTGACAGCGTAGGCTGCGGCCCCTGCTGCAGTGGGCTACCATAAGCTACAGTGAGTGGCCGGCAGCCAGCGTGACAGGCTGGAAGCCAGAGTGAGCTGCCAAGAGCCACCATGAGAGGCTGTCCAGAGGCGGGTGACTTATCTGCCTCACCCAGGAAGAGCACAATAACAATACCAACATGGGCCAGTGAAGCAACGTCCTCCACAACTAGACTGAAGAACAAAAGGACAGCAACATGTCTGTTCCCCTTCCCCGGTTCCCCAATGCTGTTGCCCTCCCCCCAATTCCCCAATAAAATCTTAAAAACAAAAAAAGAACAACTTGGCTGGTACCCTCCCCTCCAATTCCCCAACTCTGTTTCCCTCCCCCAATTCCTCAATAATATCTTTAGAAAAAAAAATATTGGGAGTGTCTGGCACATTCTCAGTGTGATACTGGAGTGCTGTTGAACAGGCCTGACCAAAGCTTACTGACCTATAGCAGAGACAGTCAAACTGTGAGGGCTCGTGAACCAAATCAAGCCTGCCATCTGTTTTTGTAAATAACATTTTATTGGAATAAGCCAGGCGCATTTGTTTACTCATTGTCTGTGGCTACTTTTGTGCTCTGAGAGTAGTTATGACCAAAACTTGACTGCCCGGTTCTTTAAAATCTCTAATGTTGGGGAATGAACCTGTGTTTGACTTTGATGTTTATTATCAAACTGAAGTTACTTATGAACTTGTCGGTTTATATCCCATAGAGAAGAAAACTCCATTTCCCAGTTTTGTATCTAACATCACAATTTTTTTTAAAGATTTTATTGGGGAATTGGGAAAGGGAACAGCATTGGGGAATCGGGGAAGGGGAACAGACAAGTTCCCCTTCCTTTTGTTCTTCAGTCTAGCTGTGGAGGACGTCGCTTCACTGGCCCACGTTGGTATTATAATTGCGCTCTTCTTGGGTGAGGCAGATCAGTCGCTGGCCATTGGACAGCTGCTCAAGCTGGCTGCCAGCCACTCATGGCAAGCCCACTGCAGCCTCACTGCAGCCTACACCATTGCTGGCGACTCACAGCAGCCCAGCTCCAGGTCGAGCTGGTGTTCACCATCTTAGCTGTAGGGGGCACAGCATCACTGGCCCATGTGGGATCTGAACCGGCAGCCCTGTTGCTCAGAGCTCGAGCTCCCAAGCCAACTCTTAACCAACCAGCTACTCAGCCGGCCCTAACATCACAATCTTATTCTAGCATTCTTTTCTCAAAATGCTTACAAATACCTAGCTTCTCGAACTGCTCTACGAACCAGCTTTATCAAACACTCACTTCCTCTTTGATGTGTAAAAGTCTGATACATGTTTATTCTATATTTGTGTAAGTTATTTTTTTTACATACTTGAAAATTACACTTTAGCAGGAATTATACTTTTCCAAAAGGAAGCTGGAGACAATTTGCCCAGGTTTCCTACAGGACAGGCCCACCAGATGAAAGATGCACATACCACGTAAGCTGGACCTACTTAGGGCTTCCCAGGATGCCTGCCCTGTGCCGCCAGCCCTCTGTCTGAGGATCCAGTCAGACTCTCAAGACATCTATGGGACCTGACCCAGGCTCTGGGTGAATAACAGGCCTGGCAATCCCAGGGTGGGGGTGTCGGTGTAGAATCCCTGGGCAGGTGGAAGGTGTGACCTCTGGTACCTTCCTGTGCCATGGGCAGGCAGGGGTCTCTTCTGTCCCTCTTTTTTCCCAGGTGGCTTCCAAAAACAATGTGGCATCTGGGGCTGTAGGTAGCTCTGCTCAGAGCCTGAGAGGAGAATCTGGGGGTGGAGGTACACGAGTGGTGGGGGCAGTGCCAGGCATTTATTCACTTTAACTACTCTTCTGGCTGCCGTGGCCACGTCCACACCAGGATCCACGGGCGGACAGGGTGGTGGGTGTTGCCACTGGGTAGCTGTATGTGTGCAGTTAAAATCCAGAATTCTACTTGCTGCAGTCAGCAAGTGCACACCTCTTTTCCCTTCATTCCCTGCACTAGGGCTCAGGAGCTGTGGGGTCCATACTTCCTGACCATGAGGTCCTTGAAACCCAAAATCTGACAAGCATGAGGATTTGTGTGAGACTAAAGAAGTAGCCAGAGTGCCAGCCGAGTGGCGCGGTGGTTAAGCGCTGGCTTGGGAAGCCAGCGGCCCCTGTTCGGGTCCCACATGTGAGGGCCAGTGACACTGCTCTCAAAAAAAAAAAAAAAAAGAAGTAGCCAGAGAACCAGGGGCTCAGCCAGCCCTGTATCCAAGCCCTGGGTTAAGAAGGCAGGGGGACGCCCAGCCCTGCAAAGAGGCTCGTAAGGTCCATAGTATGGTAGCATCATGACCAAGAGGCAATAAACATCCAAGGGGATGGGTTGGTGGGCTGCTTATGGGGAGACACGGTCTCCCGTCAAAGCTGTGGTCAGGAGAAAAGGTCAATATGGCCCCAAAAGCCACAGGGTAGAGGGAAGGGGCAGTCCCTTGTTCCTTCTTACCCCCTTTGCTTTCTCTGCATTCCCTCAAAGAACCCACTATGCAGCTGGCCCAGATGGCCCTGCCCCTGGTCAGCTGCGTCAGGGGTCCTGCCTACGACCCGGGTCCTTGGGAACTGTCCTAGGCCTAGTACTCACAGGCAAGGCTCGAAGCTTGGTTGGATGAAATTTAAAGAACATCCTGGAAGTCCCTGTCCCTCAAGCCTTGTTAATTATGTTGGAGGTTACTGTGGACCAAGATGGGTCGGGATGAGAACAGGGAGGCGATGACCAGAGCGAGCCTTGCTTTGGTTAAGGAGGTTGGCATAAGGGACACTGCCAGGACCAGGCCATGTGATTGAAGGTTCTGAACCCGCCCCCACTGTGCAGTCTTCAGGACACGGCAAAAGGGCCTGTTTGGGGGCTGCAAGGAGAGAAGAGCTTGCGAGTCAGGTCAGCCTCTGTAGCCTGTGGGGACTGGAGGAATGGGAACCAGGGCCGTGGTGGGGACAGCAGCTGGAAGGAGAAAGGAGCCCCCCTGGGAGGTGGGAAGCAAAGAAGAGATGGGGGTGCACAGAGACTAGGCTGGTGACCCCAGTCCTTGCCCCTCGCCCACCAGCAGCCTTTGGGGTCCCCGGGCCCAATCCTCCTTGACCGCCATCATGAGACCTGAGAGCCGCAGTCACAGCAGGTTTATTGTTGGCAATAGAGCACCGTGACACTCTCCCAGGGCACAGCCCCTGTGACGGGAGCGGGTAGGCTGGTGGACGAGAGTAAAGTGGGTGCTGAGGTCGAGGCCTGGTCTCCTGGGGCCCATGTTCCCTCCCGCTTCTCTGAAGTCCAAGGAAGTGTCAGTCTAGCTAGTGTGGACCATCCTAGAGATAGTTTCTGGCTGAGTCTGCCCTGAGCAAGAGAGGAAGGTCCCAGAGAGTCTGGGCTAGTGATGGTGATGGCTGCAGAGGCCATAGGGAGCAACCAGGCCTCGTAGGGGAACAGAAGCCCCCAGGGTCCCCTAGAGACTTTGCATGGCCAGTGACAGGCCCAAGTACTGTCAGTTCCTGACTTCTGCACCCTCTGGTCCCTGGCTTCCTAAACTCACCCAGCCCAGGAAAGACTCAAGCCCTGCACCCCAATGAGAGGAACTGAGGTGAGGGGCCAGGAGTGCACTGGGGGTCTCCAAGCACCTGGCAGGGGGCTCGGCAAGGGGGTGTGGGGCAGAGCTCACGTCTGCAGCTCCAGGAGGCGGTTTGGCTCCACGGGCGCAGAGCCAGCTGGGCTGCCGCGATGGGCCTCCCGGAGGTCCTGCAGCACCCGCAGCAGCTGGGCCAGTGGGTCCTCGGGAGCTGGAGGCAGATGCAGGGTGAGGGCAGAGCAGGCACGGCCTCGCCTGCCAGCGCCTGTCCCAAAGGCCATAGCATCCCTGAAGGGGGCTCAGGCCACCCGGAGAGTCCAGATGGGAGGGACCTACCTTCACCAGGGCCTGTGGGCACCAAGCCTGCCTCTGTGTCTGTACTCAGCTTGTGGTGCTTCTCCCTGTGGGAGAGGGCAGAGTGAGGTCTCTTAGTGCCCTTGCTGGGACGGCTGGGTGACCCAGTGTGGGCCTCCTGAGCTGGGGGTGGGGCGGGGCTCCCGGGGGTGGACTGACTCTTTGAATCTATGGCCAAGGTCGTCTCCTGTTTTCCCTCCTCCTCCCCACCTTCCCCAATTGTGGATCCAAAACGAAACCAAGCTCCAACTATGCCACTTCTGTTTTGGAGGGCCCTTGGGAAAAGAGCCAGTAGGGGCTTGAAAATTCTGTTAACTGGCCATGGAATAAGTGTCCTTCCTATGGGAATAGGAGACACTGACATTTTAAGCACGGTTCCTAACTGGGACTCTCCAAAGGTCCCCTGGCCCTCTCAGTTATGATTCTCTATGTGAGGACAAGGAGGGAGGGTGAACAGCCACATGCACCCCGTACTTGAAGTCCCTTATTTAGGAATTCTGGCTCAACTCTTTCAACTGTGTCTCTGATTTGTTATTTCTTTTTTGTTGTTGTTGGGGTCAGTGTCACTGGCCCTCATATGTGGGACCGAACCGGGGCCGCTGGTGTCCCAAGCCAGTGCTTAACCACCACGTCACTCGGCCGGCCCTGTGTCTCTGATTTGTTTTGGAAGAGATGTGGCCCTCTGCTAAGATCTAACAGGCTCCTCCTCCTCCTCAGATGCCTTCTTGGCCTTGCAGGGTTGCCTGGCCTGCTTTCCTGCTTCTCTCAGTGCAGTCACCTTGACCTTTTCTCATGTTGCCCCTACTACCCAGAATGCCCTTCCTTTCCCTCCCTGGGAGATCTGTTGAACCTCACAGGTCAGCTCAAACGCCATTGCCTTATGCCTCTACTCATGTGCTTATTCCACATTACTGAGAGGCTAGAATGTGCCAGGTACTGTTCTCAGGACTGGGATTGGAGCAGCGAATACCAAAGGCCTGCCCTCAGGGAGCTCCGTGTAGTTGAGACAGGCAAGAAATGAATAAGTAGCACATATTGATGAGTTCCAGAATGATCTAGAGTAACAGTGGTGAGGGAAGGGCTGTCTCACAAGGTGGCACTGCAGCAGAGGTCTGAATCAGGCAAGGAAACAAACCATGTGAACACTTGGGTAAGAACCTTCACACAAAGGACACAGCAAGTGCAAAGGCCCTGGGGGTGGAGAGGCCAGAGACAACAAGAAGGCAAGGAGAGAGCTTGGGTGCGCTCAGCATGGAGAGGACCCAGCGGTAAGAGATGAGGCTGAGGACTTTGGATCTTAGGTCTGTGGAAAGCCATGAGGGGTTTTAAGCAGCGGAATGACGTGATGTGTTTTATGATCACTCTGGGGGCCGTGTGGAAAGCAGTTCTCAGGAAGCAGGAGTACTGGCAGGAGGGCCAATTAGGAGGCTTCTGTGTCATCCCTGCAGTGGTAGATGTGAGTGGCCCAGACAGGGAGAGTCACAGTGTGGATGTGAGAAGGTCAACTCTGGCCTTATTCTGAAGGTAAAGCCAAGGGCCTGGACTTGCTGAGAGGCTGGTTGTGGGACTGAAGGGAGTGAGGAAAGGGGGCCCAGTGTAATCACAGGGCCTTTAAAAAAAAGAAGCAAGAAGTTCGAAGGAGGAAGGCAGTCATGCGATGATGGAAGCCCACATAGAGTGAGGCACTCTGATGATGGAGGAAGAGGCCATGAGCCCCGCTGGCTGTCAGCCCACTGAGGCTGATTTCTGACTTCTGACCTCCTGAACTGTACCAGAATAAATTTGTACTATTTTGTGCCACCAAGTGTGTGGTGATTTGTTACAGCTGCCGCAGGAAACTAATACAGCTGGTGGTTGGGTCAGTGGATCGGCAGAGGTCCTGGTAGGCAGGAGGTCTGCGGGTGTTGCACACCAAAGGAAGTGAGCTGGGATGAGAGGGAGCATGGCCGAATGGTCCTGGAAGTGGGGAGGCTCCTAAGGCAGGATATCGTGGTTAGAGCCATGGGCACTAAGTGGGCCCTGCCTGAACCCAAGGCGGCGTGGGTTCGAATCTTCACTCCACTGCTTCTGGCTTAAATGGGGGTAATAAGAGTACCTACTTGGTTCAATGATTGTGAAAATTACCTGTGTTTCTACATGAAGTAAAATTCAAGTGGAGCCTAGAAAATGAGGAGGAGGAGGGATGAGAGGTTCTCGGGTGTGGCCATGGGAGTGAGGGTCCAGTTGGGTGGAAGAGTAAGTCTCTGGAGGTGTGGGGCTCAGGGGAGGTGAAGCAGACAGAGGTGAAGTCACCAAGCAAAGGGGCTGGAGTAGGGGTGGAAAGGGAGCTGGTGACAGGGCCACACTGTCAGAAAGGATGTTGCTGCAAAGTGACCTGGAGGCCACTGGTGACTGCAGCTCACAGGGAAATGGGTAGTTCTAGTCTGACAGCACGAGTTTTAAAGAAACAAACCCTGGAAGAGTTGATGAACAAGGAAAGCCACCACCCCTTCAGGTCCAGATGTAGGGGTGCTGGAGAGAAAACTGCCCAGGGAAGCAGTGCTCTCAGGAAGCATTGGATCGCTTTAAAATATCCCCATGCTGCACCCCACCCCAGAGATTCTGAGTCAGTGGGGTAGAGCCTGGGCATTCTTCTTTTTAAAGCTGTTTTTCAAAAGCATCCTGTTTTCCCTACGCTGGAGCCAGGGCTCAGAGCCACTGAATTAAGCGAGATGGCTGAGGAACTCAGGGAGTTGGCTGAGGGCAATACCTGCGCTCCAAGGGCACCATGGGAAGGCTGGGCCAATGGGGAGGCTGCGCCAGCCCAGGGAAGGAAGCAGCCCTTCGGCCCTGACCCGAGGCTTCCGCAGCCCTTGGGGCCTTCATCCTTACATGCGCTGGCTTCATGTTGCAGGCATCCAGGTGTCCCTCCCCAGGTGTGGCTGTCAAGGGCCGAAAGGCACTGGGCCTGACTAGAAAAGGGAGGTGACCAGCCACTACGGAGCATTCCTGAGTCAGAATCTCAGCTCTGGCTCCCGCTGGGTACATTTCCGGGGCTGCACAAGCTCTCCCATGAGACTCACTGCCCTGCACAGGCCTCACCGCAGTGCAGTCTCCATGCCCAGCAGGTGCCGGTAGATGAGCTGGGCCTCCAGGTCATGGTCAAGGGGGTCATTCCACTCCTGCAGGGTCACCTGTGACCGGGTCTTATCACAGCCCAGATCTGGGGGCAGAGAGAAGGCAGAGTTTCAGGCAGGCACTACCAGAGCTCACGTCCAACTTCCTGGTAGTAGAGATGGGGAGACCATGGCCTAGAGAGGGAACGAAATGGACTCAGGGGCTCCCCGTACAGGGCAGGCTGGGAGCACAGCCTGTGGCTCCCCGTGCTCTGGGGGCAGCAGCTTCTCCCTCGGGTTCACTCCTGAGCCGTGGGTACAGGACTGCTGAGTGTGGGGGTTGCACAGGACACAACTTTGGGAGCTGGACCACTTTCTGGAAGTAACTGCTTGGAAGGAAGCAGCCTAGAACCTAAGATCATGGTGAGGGTACCAAGAGGGGGGTTTGTGCCTTGGAATGAGCTTCTCTACCACTTGCTGGCTTTATGACCTTGGCAGAGGCACCTGCCCTTGATAAGCCTTGGTTTCCTTCTCCACACACTGGGGCTACCAGGTTCTGTCTCATAGTGCCCTGGGGAGTCCCACTTCACCAATGACAAGGGTTAGCACTGTGATGGGTACAGCCAGAGGCTGTGGGCAAGGCCAACCAGCCAGCGTCAGCCTTGTGAAGAGCCGCCAGTCCCCACCCACTGTTCAACCTCAAATCTAGAGCTGGACTAGAGCAGGTGGGTCAGGCTCCAATGGCCTCTAGCCACACTTAAATAAGACTATTTAAATGTAATTTACATTAAATTAAGTTTAAAAACATTAAAACTCAGTTCCTCAACTACAGTAGCCACATTTCAAATGCTCAACAGTCAGTTGTGCTCATGGCTAGTGTACAATACACACTTCTGTCATCACCGAAAATTCTAGTAGAAGCTCTCTGTGCCATCCCTCTAGTGCCCAAGGCCCAGGGTCCCCCGACCAGCTCCAGTAGCAGGCTGCCTGCTGTGGACAGATGCAGCGCAGCGAGGCCCAGGCCTCTGCTCCCACCTGTCTTGTCCTTCTGGTGGCAGCAGCTCCATTTGTCCCCTCGGAAGACGCCAGGGTGGTAGGAGCCCAGGAGGCCGGTGTTGTTGATGCTCACCTTCCGCAGTGCAGACAACCACTGGTTCAGCTCATTCACACACTGCAGGGGCCGGGGATGGGGGCAGTGGGAGAGGTCACCCCCTCCAGGAAGCCCTCCCTCCTTAGAGCTCCCACACCACTCAGGACAATTCCCTGCTAGCTCACTAAACAGCTTTGAATGAGTTAGGAAAGGCTGCCTTCTCTCCCGATAGATGCAGCCCATGCCCGGGTGCCTGGCTTGGTAAGCACAGCATGGGTTGATTTCAGCTGCCACTGGATTCCTTGGCCATGCCCACAGACAGTCCACAACCTGGCAACTGTATGCCATGGTCCTGCTGTCACCACTTTTTCCCTGTGCCTCTGAGCTCTGACCCAACAAGTAGCCCGTGGGGGGCAGGGGGAAGGGGAAGGGGAGGGCCTGGGATTGGTCTGTGGTCTCTTGCCCCCTACCCAGGACAGTCACCACTGGGGCAAGCCAAGCCCCCTCCAGCCTTCCTACTTGTGTTCTTCCTCCATGTATTCTTCCCATAGATGCTCCATCCCTCGCTTTGTCCCTGCTCAAACACCATCTATCAGAGGCCTTCCCTGACCACCCTTTATAAAGCAGCATGCCCCTCTGCCGCACCCCACTTTGTCCGTTCCCTCTCTCTCTTAGTCTCCTTCGGTTCCCTTCAATGCACTGTTCACCACTGGACATTGTAAATATTTATTATTCATCAGTCTATATTCTTCCCTGGGATATAAGGTCCACTAGGGCAGGGACTCTGTTTTGTCTGCTACCATACCCCCACAACTGGAACAGTGCCTGGAACCTAGCAGGTGCTCAATAAGTATTTTTGAAATTAATGAATAAACAAGTTAATATGTGACAGATGAGAAGGGGATGTGAGGACACGCACCCAGAGCCACACATGTGCATAAACACGTGACTGGTTTTCATTGACACCCACACCCAGAAACACGCAGATACCAACTCAGATACTTGGAAATACAGTTTCCCACATGTTCCAAGTGAAGCTCCAAATCACAGGGACACATCATCCATGCAGCGGACCACACACAAACCTCCATGGGGTGCTTCGGCAGGCACTCATGGGCGTGCGCGCACGCACAACCACTCACATCAGCTCTCACACACCCTGCTGTGCCTGATGTGGGTAACAAGCGGGTGAGGGACTCACTTGCTCCTCATTCCAGCCCACCCAAGGGATTCCCACAGCACACACCCCCGAGGGTGCCCCCTCCGCACAGCCGCACCTTACACTGCAGGTAGGCAGTCTGGGACTGGCCTGCGTCGTCCATGTAGATGACCTGCATGACGTGCGAGCTGCCGAAGCTCTTCTCCTCCACCTTTTCTGCTGCCCGGATGTTGGCTAGCTTGATGAAGGCACATTTCTGGGATGGGCAGGGGGAGGGAAGGCTCAGTCAGGGTCCCCGTTGAGGCCACTTCACTTCCTATCTCTGAGCCTCCGCCTCCGCTTCTGCAGCACCTATCCCTCCAGGAGCCTGCTCTGTGAGTGACCTCAGCCATGACAGAATGAAGACAGATGGTGACCAAGTGCCTGGCTTCTTGGGGGCTCCCAGCAGTCTTGGGAGGTCTAAATTTTGGAAAAGAATCTGGACACCCAGCATTCCCTGGGGCTGGAAGGTAATGCCTGCCATAGACCAGGCCCTGAGCCTTTGCAGTTATTTATATCCCAACTCACCTTTATTTTCCCAGGCTCTAAAAGTCATATTCCACCTCCTTACCCCTCCCCCACTCCTCTCATCATTGAATCTAATGAGATACAAATGAGATAGAGAGAAGCTCTGGATGAAAAATATCCACACTCCTGAGGGGTCCTCAATCTGCTTAAGCTGAATCTATGCTCCCAGCCCCCAGCCCCTACTCTGCTTGCCTCCTGAATACTCTCCCATCAGAGCTCACCAGGACCCCTCCTCATCCCCATGGCCCTCAGGATAAAGTGCATACTCCCTAGCCTGGCATCTAAGCCCACCATCCCTGCTGGCCTCAGTGACAAGCAGAGAGGGGACAGTGCCATCTCTTGAGGAAGCGGGAAAACCTAGAGGAGAGTCCTCGGGGTGTATGTCTGAGCCGTCTCAGGGTGGGGCCTCCCTGAAGACAGAGGGGGCAGCCCAAAAGATGTGCTGACCATGCTTGGGTGTGCCTGCTAAAGAAGGGGCAGAAAAGAGGCAGTGGGGGTGGCGCTGCATAGGGCAATACACAGGATCTGTCCACAGAAGGCCAAGCTCAGTGCCCAGGGATGGAAAGGCGTCCAGGGCAGGGCGAGGGAGGGTCCTGCCAGATAGCCAGGCTTTGCTGAGGCTGCAGAAAATCTGAGGGGACCCAAAGACCGGGCAGCTGCCCAGAGCAAAAGAAGCTGGAAAGTGGGAGGCCTGAACTGAGGGGTCACCCCAGGGAGTTCCTTCACCCCCTTAGTAGCCCCTAGGTGCACAGGGCTAGGTTGGACACCCCTGGCAGGCCATCTCCAGAGCATGGCTAACTAGGGGTTGGGTTGGCCCAGCTAGGGGTCAACAGGTCCATCCAGAAAGTATGCACTAAGCCCTTCTTTGAAGAAGAGTGCTCACAGGAAGCCAGCCCAGAAGACATGGTATCTTTAGTACAACATTGGTCTAAGTCTTGCTCTGTGCCAGGCCTTGGCTCTGGACCCTGAGATCATCTCATCTAATCCTCAACAACCTGGTAAGTAAGAAGCATTACCCCAGATTTACAGGCCAAGACACCAAGGCTCAGAAAGGTTGAGACACTTCCCCTAGGTACACAAGGCTAGAACCCAGGACTCCTCAACTTCCCTGCTCTCCCAGAAGCACCCCTCAGCCCCCTACCCAACTCATGCATCTGACCAAAAATCCAGGGCTGGACACTGCAGCCACTGCCTGCCCTATGTCCCTCTTCGCAAAGGAGCTTCTTCCTCATGGGTCTTAAGTGACTTTGTGGCTGACACCAGAAGGTTAGTTCTGCCTGGCATTCTTCTCTGACCCTGGTGGACCTTGGGATTGGCTCTGAGGAAGGAACAGGTGCCTCCATTTGCCCGCCTCCCCCTTTACCCACCTTGGAGCTAGGCGTCTTGGCGAAGCTGAGGGCCTCAGTGGTGAGGGAGAAATAGAGCTTCTTGAAAGAAGAGGACATGAGGGGACCCTTGCCCTTGGTCCTGTGGATGAAGAGTGGCCCCTCCTTCACTGGTGGTGCCTGCAAGCTCAGCGCCCTCTGCAAGTCCAACTCTGCCAGGCAGGGGAGGTAGGATGAAATGCGAGCTCAGGGGCAAGGGTGGGTCGGGGGTGGGACAAACATCCACAGCAGGCTGTGGGCGGAGCTTCCAAAGGCACAAATAGGGGTGGGTGGGGCCATGGATAGGGGGCGGAGCAAAGGTGATTAGGAGACTGGGCTCAGCCAGAGGCACAAAGAGGTAGGCGGGGCCACAGGACAGGGGTCGGGGCAAATCCAAACAGAAGACAGTGAGTTCTCACTGGAAGCACTCACCCTCTTTCTCCTCAATGTCCACTAGCTTGGTGATGAAGTCCTTCAGCTGGGCCACGCCCTGGTGCACGGTGGGCTGCAGTGGCTCCATCCAAGCCTCCTTGGCCCTGGAAGCAGGCGTGTCCATGTTGCCCACGTTCTGGACTGCCTGGAGATGACGGCAGGAAGGGCCAGGTTCTGCTGGGTCAGGGGCCCTGCCACTGAAACCCTCTCCCCTCCCCCAAGTCTATGCTACTCCCGCTGTAGAAATGGAGGCAGAAGGAGCTTGCTCTGCACCGGCCCACTCCATCCCCACTGGGGATCAGGGGTGAATAGATCACAGAATTTGAGGCATTTTGGGACTTGATAGTTGAGACTACTTGGGCCCAACCTATTGACCTTTCTCTGCAGGTCTGATATCAGACTCTGCCCCATAGGTACGCTGGCCCCAGTGCGAGGCAGACAGGCACTGAGAGTAACTAGATCTTGGGTTGAAAGGTCCAGGATGCATCACCAACAGGCTACACGGCGTTGGGCATCCTTCCCCTGGCAGACCTGTTCCCTTATCCACGAGACTGGGTGACTGTGATAAAACTTTGTAAACTGTGAAGTGCAGTGCCACGTGAGAGTGTCAACAGCTTAGTAACAAGGCCTTCCTGGAGTCATTTGGGAACACACTGCAGTCTACACCACACCTTGGCCAGCAGGAGCAGAGTGCGGCTGGTGCGGGCGTCCGCGTGCCGCTCCCGCAGGTGGAAGAGCTTGGGCGCCATGATGGCAGGAGAGAAAAAGCGCAGACACAGGAAACTGGTGACAGCGATGAATGGCACGTTCTGGAAGGGTACAGGAGAGCAGCAGGCTGGACTTCCCCAGGCCTCAGCTCCTGACGGCCCCCTCCCCTTTGGCGCTGTCACCGTCTCTCCCCACGACCCTGCACCCCTCTTCTTGCCCTCAGCTACTAACCCCACCACCTTTTTCCCTCGCTCAGCCCTGCCTGCAAAGGGCACACCTGGTGCTGGGGGCTGGGAAAGCGCTCCCGCACACGCTGGAAAAGCTGGCGGAAGGTGGCGCGGATTACAGCTGGGCAAGCACGAACGGATCGACAGAGAGCGCTTAGCAGCGCCCCCAAATGGGCGCGCAGCGTCTGTGCGCTCTGCTCCAGCACCTCGGCTTCCGTCTGCGGTCGGTGCAGCCCGGAGCACCTGCGTGGGATAGGGGGTATATCCGCAGAGAGGGTCACAGTCAGCGCCCGCACACACAACTCGGACAGAGGATCCCGGAGATACAAGTGCAGAAAGGTATCCACCCAGAAAGGGGCACAGAAATAACACACAGGTGGGCAGGTAGACAAAAGGTAGACCCCGGCAAAAAGACATAAACATATACTTGCAGACATGGTCGCCCCACCACCAGCTCCCACCCTGCTGTCCCGAGGGATCAGCCCCAGTCTCACCCTACATCCTTGACCTCTACTTTGCTGGGGTCCAGCTCCACATACTTCTTCTCCTCAAATATCCTGTCGATGATGGGGCCCAGGACACCATGCAGATACCGCATCCCAGCCACCTGGGGGCCATCGCCAGCCACATTGGTTCTGTCTCCCACCTCCAGCTGCCCGCCAGCTCCCCGCAGCTGGTCTCCCAGTCACCCTGTGCACCATCTGCCTGATGTATCCGCTCAAGATGGGGCCAGGCACACAAGGAATGTGGCTCAACAAACTGCTGCTACGTGAATAAATGAATGACTCAATGAATGAATGAATGAATGAATGAATGAATGACTCAATGAATAAATGAACGAACTCATGGAACTAATTCTTAGCCTTAATGGGCCCTGAACATGGAGACAGAAGATTTGAATTTAAGTTCCAACTCTGTCTCTTGGCTTCTCTGAACCTCAGTCTCCTCATCTATAAAAATAAAACAATATACCATGCAACCTCACCTTCAGAAAAGACTCCATGGACTTTGAGGCCAGAGAGTTGCTCCGGAACAAGGTATTGGCCTCACCTATAATCAGAGTTTCTAGTGGGTAGGGGGCTGGGAAAGGTACAAGGCTTTGGGGAAGACGAAGGATCCTGGGGTTTTAAGCTGGTGCCTCAGCAAAGAACCTCCTTGCCACCACCCAACCCACAGCCCCACCTCTGCCTTTTGCTTTTTTCCTTGCCTTCTCCTAATCAGACCCATCCTCCTCCTACAGGAGGGCCTCCTGGATTTCTCCTCTCCCAGCATCTCGCCTCCTTGGCTCCCTGTTCCCTTCACCATGCCCTCAGACAGGCCACTCCCTCCTAGGCCTCACTGGTGCGACCCAGCTCCAGCTGGAAGAGCAGGTCCAGAAATTCTTTGGCCAGTCCCTGCCCCAGGAAGAGCTTGAGCAGGTTGGTGGCCACTTCCTGGCGGCGGTCAGTGCTGGTCATCTCCTCGATAAGTGGGATCAGCTGAACTGGGCCCTGCAGGAGGCAGCAAGGAGAGACAGGGCTTCAGGAAACACAAGGGAACCCAAATCCTCCACAGTGAGGATCATGGGGGGTGGGGATGGGGACGCTTTCCCAAGGGATGGCGAAGGTGCCTAGGCACTAGCTAGTTCCTTACCATCCCGAAAACTGTGTTTTGCTCATCAGAGTGGGTTTAGATGGACAGGGAGGATGGACCCTCCCACTTTCCCCCATGGGGCCTCCTCACCTGGGTGCCCAGTTTCACCTCACGGCACAGCAGCTGCACCAAGGGCTGGTAGCAACCAGAGGGCAGCACCGTCTCATCTTGCAGCCGCACCTCCAGCTGCAAGGAGCCCAGGTTGCCCCTGGAATGGGCAGCCTATGAGCTCTCTACCAGGGACCCAGGCCACCTGGGGCCATGTCCCCTCCGCACTGCCTCCATCTTCCCTGCTTGGGGCCAGCCTCACAGTTCCTCTTTTGACACCCTCCCTCTTGATTCCCTTCACTGCCCCACCTCCCATTCTTTGCCCAAACTCTTCTGTTTGGAAAGCCCTTCCTGCCCCCAGACTCATAGAAATTCCATCCCTAGACTCCTGTGGACTCTGAGCTTATGTGAACATGTTGGGCTCTCCAGCCTCAAGCCTGTGAACTCCCAGAGAATACCTCCTTCGTGTATACACTTTAGACTGGAAACAAATCCACAACCCTCTGCCAGGGGAACTGAGGCTCAATCAGGTTAAACAACTTGCACATTAGATCTAATTTCCAAGCTCTCCTGCTCTGACCCCTCCTGGTTATGGCACCAATGAAAGCTTAATAATCTCTAAGGCCCTGCTGCCCACAACACAGCAGCACAGTTCACTGAGCGATGCTGCTCGGCATACTGCCTCCCACGCAGATGAAGGCAAAATGGCCTTGGTGCTGGACACAGTTGTCTTCCCTGCCCCTGCCCCGCTGAGGGTGGGGATGGGGGTCTTGGGCCTTCTGCAGAGAGACAGAGCTGAACCATCTGAGATGGGGGGCACTGCTGGGCCTCCATTTCTGGGTTGAGGGGTGGGCAAGAAGGCCAGAGAGCTCCCTAGATAGAGCTGCCAGATTTGGCAAAATAAAAATACAAGGTAGGGCTGGCCAAGTGGCTCAGTTGGTTAAGGGCTCGCTCAAGAGTGCGAGCTGAGCTCTGAGCAACAGGATTGCCGGTTGGATTCCCAGCCTGAGCTGAGCAGCCGCTGAGCTGCCAACAGGTAGCAGGATGGCTCAGCTAAAAAAAAAAAAAAAAAAAAAAAAATACAAGGTACCCAGTTAAATTTGAATTTTTCAGTATGTTTGTCTCGAATATTTCGTAGACATACATTAAAAAATTTATTGTTTATCTGAATTTCAGTTTTAACTGGATGTTGTGTATTTTATCAGGCAGTCCTACTCCCCAAGAATTTGGGGGCAAGTCATAGCTATGGTGCAGGGACACTGACTCAGAGCTCTGGGGACATGAACTTTAGTTTGAAGTCTGCAGAGAAACTCTTAAAGGGAAAGGGTCTGAAGGTTTGTTCCAGAAACTCCAGAAGGCAGAAAGCAGGAGGTGCTCAGAGGACAGCTGAGTCCAGGACTGTGGGAAGGGAGAGGAGGCAGGATCTACCCTGGAGGGAGAAGGATCCTGGCCTGGTGGGCAAGGGCTGGAAGAAACCTGGGGCTGCAGTTGCCTGCCTGCTGTAGCCAACTCTCAGCCTGCCCCAGGCCCAGAGCCTGCCAGCCCAGACACCAAGTCCCAAGCACTCACTCTTCCCGCCGACTCTTGGACTGGTCTGGCTGCAGTCGGAACCAGCCCTCCTCCTGTTGGGCTGCCCACAGTCTCTGGACATTGAACACCACCTGGGGGCAGGAGAGAGATGGAGGGACCATGCTAGGACTGCTCAGGTCTCTTCCTTGCCCACTACTGTGGGTCCATGAGCATGAGTGGCAAGTGGGGGTTGGGGGAGTCCCAGCTCCCCCTGGGAAAGCTGGGTGACGGCGTGACTGAAAGGGAGGCCAGGTGCTGAAGGTGGCAGGTGCAGCCTGGAGGGGCAGGGTGCTCACTTTGCCCAGGAAGTCGTTGCGGCTGACAAGGTCCCAGTCCCAGGCCTCCACGCACAGGGCCTCTGTGGCTCCTGCCTCCAGCTCAAACTCGAATGTCTCATTCCAGCGTGGGTAGCATGATTTCTTCACGATCTGCCCAGAAAGGGGAGGGGATGCTGACTCTATGGGCTCCCCAGGCCCAGCCAAGGGCAAGCCACTCCAAACAGCTCCCGTGTGTTCCCTGCAGGGGCCCTGAAGCAGCCTCCTCTCCTGGGTCCAGGCAGCAGCTCCGCAATAGCAGAGGTAAAAAAACTTCCTGCCTAAGCCCCCACCCATTTCTAAAGTGGGGAAATTGAAGCCCAGAGTAAGGCACTTGTCCAAGGCCACACAGCAAAAAGGTACTAGTTTGCACTGAGAACCCAGGTCTCCTGCAGGGATAAGCCCACCACCCTGTTTCCTGGAGGTGAGGAAAGGTGATGAAAGCAGCAGGGGCAGCTGGTGGGCTATGCAGGCTGTCTGGGCCCAGCCTGGCCAGTGAAACTCGGCTGAGGCTGCAGGGGTTGGTGCCAGAAAGACTGGGACCCGCTATGCACCCTCAGAGAGACTGCCCTGCTTTTCTCAGCCCCTTCTGAAAGAGGGCATTCCCAGCCTGACCACCCAGGTAACAGTGAGGAGAGGTGGTGAGGCAGTGATCAGCACTCCCTGCTCACTCCCCAGCCCATGGGCCTCCTCACCGAGGTCTCCTGAGTCCGGCCATTATAGCGCACACGGACAAAGGGGTCAGATGCACCATTCCGGTCCTTGGGGGCTAGGTCCCTGGAGTGGGAGAGAAACATCCACTGTCACCCAAGCTGGCCCAGCTGTGGGGTAACTACACCAGGCTGGAATGAGCTCCTCCTGTCCCTGGTCAGCTGGGTGGCTGTGTAGGTGAGCTGGACCCTAATTTCCACAGTGATTACCACATGGGCCCCCACGTAGCCCCCACACCAGGCCCAGGATCCCCTAAGGTCGAGGCCATGGCTCCTTCTGACAAGGCCACTGCAGACCGGCTGCTGCACCTCCTCTGGCAGAGGGGGAGCAAGTGCAACTGTAGAGCAGTCCAGGCTGTGGGCCCTCCACTCTGTTCCCAGAGCAGCCCAGAGCAGGGGCCATCTGAGCCTTGGTTCCCTCATCAGTAAAATGGAGAAGACAATCCCCATGAGATAATGAGCTTCTAGAAAGCCTGCCCTGCCGTGTCCTCCTATTTGAGGGGGGTCTTGGCGAGCAGCCCTGGCTGATCATACTCTCTCCATAGTCCCTTACAAAGCCAAAATCTGGTCATAGCACCCGTAGTTTAGAAGCTTCGTGGAAGAACAAAGCTTACCCCTCCTCCATTTGCTATAAATATTACTTTCTGCTCATTTCCATATTTTAAGTTTTAAGTCTCTCATGCCTGCTTTTTCTTCTTCCTCAGTACTGTCTAATAGAATTCCAGAGCTTGGCCTTGAGAATCTGCCCAGAAAGATGAGGAGAAAATGTTCTTTCTGCCTCTACAGCAAAGGCAGCTTCTTGGGCTGTCTCAGAGTTCCAGCCGGGGGTCTGAGTTGACAACAGAGGAGGAGTTTCCCCACACTCTAAAGAGAGATAGAAGAGACCACTGCCCCATCCAGGGACTTGCTAAGAGGGGCCAGGCTGGCCCAGCCACTGTGCCCACAGCATGTGTGCCCCCACATGTGTGCACTCATGCCACAAAAAGCCTGGTGCCAGTGAGGCTCAGGAAGGAGGAAGTGGGTGAGCAGAAGGATGGATGGCATGTGAGAATGAGCGTGCGGGGTGTGACTGGGACTCTGCCCAAGTTCCACTATTTCCCATCTGGCTGTGCCTCTTCCACTTTCCAGTCCCAGGACAATACATAAAACCAGGAGTGCCACAGTCCTCATTTTCAGGAGAGATCTTCCACCCAGAGAGACCAACACCCCCCAGGGGAGGCATGCTCCCACAGGTGTTGGCTGGCTAGTTGTCCCTCCATGGGCAGCAGACAGAGGCTGGGCCACCCTCCTGCCTCAGAGGCGGGCAAGGACCCTGTGGAGGGGGGTGTGTGTGATTCACCCTCAGGCCTAGACAGGAGTGGAACTTGCAGCTAAAATTGCCCTGGGGCGGGGGGAGTTCGGGGGTCTCTGTCACAGGTGACTCAGGCTCACCTTCCCACCCAAGTCACTGTCCCTTCTGAGAACCCCATCCTTCCCATTGGAGATTTTCAGCAACTCCTGTGACCCTCTTCCCACCACACCACATATCAGGCCAACTTCATATAGATAGATGTTAAACCCAGGGAAAGTTCAGTCTTGGCATTGGGGCTGTATGATCACAGTTCAGGGTCCCCCCTTACCCACTACCCCGCTGCTCTAGGATGCCTTAAATTCGACCAATTAGATCACCCCTTCAACAGTCATACCCTCCTGAGAGGGGTCATCCAAGAAACATGTTCAAGTCAGAGAAACCTCTCCAATCTGCCCAAAGGTGGGCTGTGATGGTAGGAGGCACGGGGCCCGGAAGGTGGATGTGGGGAGAGAAAGCTAAGCATCCACAGTGGGTTTCTCTGGTGTCGTGGGACCCCTGCCCTGCTCCCCAGACCCCTACATCTCACCTGGCTTCCAGCACTGAGCAGCGCAGCCGGCAGGCCCGGGCCCCTGGCACCACTTCCAGCCGAAGGTGGATCTCGCCCTGCACCTCCTCATCGGGGTCGACCTCCGTCAGGTGGGCCCACCCACTGAAACCTGAGGCTGCAGTTGAGCCAGCGGCTCTTCCCTTCCCTTCCCCCTCAGCCCTGCCAGGCACCACATGGCCCCTCCTTAATCCCCTCAAGTTTCTGTGAGGCATGGGCTGGTATCCCGAGCGACAGAAGGGCAAACTGAGGCTCAGAAACTGAGCAACAGCAGTTGGAAGAGCCTAGATTAGAATCAAAGTCTGGTGACCCGTGTCCTCAATATGGTGCCATGCTGTATTTGGTGGCCTTGACCCTAGCTCATCATAGCACTGCCCTCTGTACTCAGTTTCCCCATCTTATAAAACAGGGGGACAGTGGCTCACACCTAAGGCTGATGGAAGGAGGGCTTAAGCCCCAATGGGGAAGCAACAAGACACTGGCATCACCAGACCCCAAGGGGCTGGCTGGGGCCTTGGGCAGGAGAGACCTCAGGCCTGGCAGGGGCCAAGCAGCTCCATGAGTCAGCAAAGTCCCCCCACCCCGGCATGCCTGCCCCGGCCTCACAGACAAGGAGCAGGTGTGTGCCAGGGAGGCCCCAGGAGAGTCACAGGGGCTCAGGCCAGCAGAGCCTGAAGCATGGAAGAGCTCCTGGTCTGAATCCTCATGGGCAGATGGTGACTCAGCCCAGAGAAGGCAGCACCTACCCCAGGTCACACAGCAAGACTAGAGCAGGGCTGACCCCTCAAAGCAATGTCAGCATCCCAGGAACCATCCAAGGGGCTCTCCAGTCTAGCCCAGCTCCAGGCTGACCCCTCAGACTTAGGACACAGTGGCACTGGTGTCCAGGCCCCAGAGGGAATAGAGGAGCCAGGCAAATTGGGAGGAGGGGTTCCTACATCTCAGCAATGGAGCATAAGGAAGCCACTTCTTCTGCTTGCAGAGGGCACAGATCCCGCCCTTTGCTCTGGCGTGATGTGGTCCCAACCCAGGGGCAGAATGAAGACCAGGCACAGAGGCGGGTGTGCAGGAGATGGCCAGAGGCCCTTCTGGGGAGGGTAGAAATGGCTTTTCCTGGGCATGGGGCCTGAAGGAGCCTAGAGGAAGCATCTCTGAGGGTGGGGATTGGGCAGACCAGTGAGGGGATTGAGGAGGGGGTCAGGGGAGGGGAAGCAGGAGCAGGCTGTGTGCTGCTCCCAGAGATCTTACCCTTAGGGTGGGCAGCCAGGGTGTCTCTGGTAAGGCAGACCTTCCCGATAACGTCATCCCGGCTGGAGGATGGAGAGGGAGTCAGCGCTGGGCAGGGCTCTCGAGGGAGCCCAGGAAACCACTCCCACCCTGTTTAGGGTCCCTGTGGGGAGCAGGGAAGCTGACACTTGTCACTTACAGGGTGGGGGGCTCTCGGGGCAAGACACATGGCCTGTGTGCACGTGATGAGTTTCTGCACATGGACTGACCTGTGGCCCCACATGCATGCCAAGCTCATGCTCTCTGCATGCCCATTTCCTGGCTCAAGTCCCATGCTGACACAACGCACCTGGGCCTGTATTCCCACACACGCACATGTGGTACAAGCGCGGTGAATCCACACACGCGGACACGTATACACTCACACCTGTACCCCTGCTGACCCTCCTGGACTCCCCCTCCCTCCAGGCTATAAAGAGGATGCAGAGTGACCAGCAGTTCCAGCAGTGAAATAGGCCAGAGTGGGGCAGGTGGTGGGTCCGGGCCCCAGTAGAAGCGTGGGAGGCACGGACCTGAGTGCATCCTCATCCATGACGTAGAAGGCCACCGTGTGGAAGGTGGGTGGCAGGTGTACCTGGTACTCCTCACCCCAGAAGGGGCACAGGGTCTTCCACACCGTGGCTGTCCTGCAGGAGAGGACTCTCAGCATCTGCCCAGGTCACCCACAGGTGACCCAGGCTGGGGCAAAGTGGGCTGCTCCCTGCATCCCCCTCCACTCCCGGGAACAATGCTCTGTTGTGATGATTTCCTTGTCCCAGGAAATCCCCCACTACCAATCACTCCCTCCTGATCTTCCTCTCTGCCCTGGCTGGGGCACAGGGCAGTATCTGTCAGGTCCTTTTACATTTGGGGAAACTGAGACCACAGTTGGCAGCAGCTCAGGTCACACAGCAGGACTGTCTAGCTCTGATGCTGAATGGGCTCCCTGAGGGTGGAGGCAGGGGGATGGCCAAGCCTACTCTGGAGCCTGACAGTCTGCCTGGGGGGCCTGGGGGCCAAGGTCCAGGGTCTGACCCTGAGACATCTCGTCTGGGCAGTCCTCACCCAGTTCTAGCCAAGCTCCCCTGGGTCAGAACCTTCAACTCATGAGACTGCAGGGATGTGGGTGGGGGGAAGCTGAAGGCCCCCCACCCCAAGAACCTGGATGAAGGTTGAGGGGATCACCTTCTCCCCAATTACTTCTTGGATATGTACTTGAACTGTGGGACCTCAGCTTCCCTGTCTGTCACTGACACAATCAGAGCCATCATGCCCCTTTCCCCGCTTGATGTCCGAGGTTTGGAGAGAATCTGGGAAAAGGCTGGGGGCCTGCTTGTAGATGGGAAGAACTGGGAGTCCGGCAGCCTTGGCTATTGGTCAGCAGTGGGCACTCAGCTCACCAATACAGAACAGGGGAGCGGCTTCGGCCATGAACTTTGAGAAGCCCGAGTGAGGGAAGGGACGTGACAGCAAACACCCTGCCCAGAATTGTGGAGCTCATGGAGAAAGGCAGGTCCAAAGGCAGTGGGCCTTCTGGGTACACACTGGGACCCCTCAGCCTGGAGAGGAGCAGTTTTCCTGGGGGAGAACCACTGTGGGACTCTCTGGGAGGGAGCTCTGAGTCAGAGCAAGGACCAGAGCAGGGAGGGGGAGCTCAGGCTTCGGGGTGAGCCAGACCTGGGTTCCAGTCTGGCTCTGCTACTTAGTAAGTACATGGGCAAGTTACTTAGTCTCTCAGAGCTTTAGTTTCCTCATCCATAAATGAGGTTTAATGACGTAATATGCAGTTCGCAGTATGTATTAAATGGGATGGACTAATTTAGTACAGGGCTGGGTGGGGACAGCACTTATCATCATCCTCATCTGTCCCTCCTGGGGACTGTAAAGATTGTGAAGAGAACAGTTAGTGAGAGGCCCTTGGACAAGTGCCAGGTCCACAGCAGATAATCCCTGGATGGCCTTAAGGTCGGTAGTGAGCAGAAAGAGTTACAGGCCCGGATGGTCTTTCTCGCCTCCTAGCAGTTGTGTTAGGGCCAGGTAGGGGCCCAGGGGATTAGATGCCCATCTCCATACAAATTTCACACCCCTCCGAGGTGTGCACTGGGCGGGGGCAGTATGCTCAGGGAGGGAGCCCACCTCACCCACCCTGAGTCCTGGGGTGGGTGGTACCTGATGATAGGCTCATTGTCCACCTTCACGATGCAGTACGGGTCACTGCTGCCGGTGCTGCAAGACAGACGGGCGAGCGGAGGGGCTGTCAGGCGAGGCCGCAGGTGGGGGCCAAGGGCAGGGCCTTCCACGTGGCTCCCCGCCCTTCACCCTCACCAGAGCTCTCAGGGACCTCAGGAAACACAGTCAAGGCTGAGGCACCAGGTCATGAGCTGGGGCCCAAAGCCTCCCCAGGCCAAAACGTGTGCCCTCACCCTTAGTCCAGGAGGAGGGTAGTAAGGGAAAGGCAGGAACCCCCACCAAAGCTCCCTGCCCCTCCTCAAGGAGCACAGAAACTACAGTCACAACAGTCCCAGGCCAGCTTCTGATACCCCTACCCTCAAGACCCAAGGCGGCCCCTTATCCTCTCCTGAGCCTTTGTTCCTGCTGCTCCTCCTGCTGGAACTGCCGTCCCACCCCTCCCAGCCTCAGCCTCTCCTCTAAGAGCCTTCCTGTCCCAGAGACAGGGAGCAAGGTCTCCCCTGGGGCCCCACTGCCCCCCTTTCCAGCATGTCTCCCACCGTTCCAGTACAGCTAGTGATGTCCTGACTATGAGAGACCTGAGGGTGGGGACCACTTCTGTCCATTATTAGCCCAAGGCAGGGTCCAGTGAGGGCTGAGTGAATGGGTGGACAAACGAACAAACAGAACTGTCTGCCCTCGAGCTCTCGGCCATCTGGGAACGAAGGACGGGGAAGGCAAACCCAGGACTGCCGAGCCCCACCTGTCTCGGGTTGGTGGGGGACTCCTGGAGTTAAGGGTAACCCCAGCCAGAGCCAGGGCCAGGACTGGGATGAGGGCTCTCTCCAAAAGTGCTTTTCAGGCCTGGTGTCCATGAAAAGGAAGTGCATCTGTGTGTTGGAGGTTGGGGAATTCCAATTCCCACTTCCGTTTTCAAAAAGGGCTCTTCCAGCAGAGGAAGCCACTCAGACAAACATGTCCAAAGGCTCTCCTGACACCACCAGAAAATGTCTGCCAAGACTCAGCTTCCCCACCGTGAAGTGAAACCTGTCATGCCAGCTCCCCAGTGAGGGCAGGCCCAGGAGGTGTTTAGTCAGTGTTAGCCCTGCCTGAGACTGCTTGCTCCTCTGCCTGCACCCCCCTCCCCCATCATTCAAGATCCCCCTTCTCCAGAGAGCCCCTTGGGAACACCCCAGCCTGCATCCTACCACACTAAGACCAGGGGACCCCAGGCCTCAAGTAATAGGTCCCTGTGCACCTGGGCAGCAGGGCCCAAGAGCTGCACGTGTATTTGAATAAGGAACTCGAGAGGAACGAGGGAAAAGTCAGCGTGGGCTGAGACCTCTGTGGGGTGTTTCCTACCATTGGGCCCCCTCTGTCCTGTTTCTGCCTCCTGCCCTTGGGCCCCCAGGGAAACTTCTTATGTATCCCCTGTGAGTCCAGCACTACCCACTGCACAGCTCTTACTCAATGGATGAATCATGAATGCATGGTGAGGTCTGGGGCTTATGCTGCAGGCAGGGTCACGGAGATGGTCAAAGGCCCGGAGGCAGGAACAGACCCTGTGTGCAGGGTCAGCAATGTGATGGGTGGCTGGATCAAAGGGTGTGAAGGGGACCTGTGTCGAGACTAGGATGAAACAAGGTTAAGGATATGGACCCAACTATGGTCCCTGGCCAGCTGCTGGGACCTGTACCCTGCCCAGTGCACTCTGCTCTAATGAAGCCCCTGGGCTGGTCCCTTCTCCCACTTCTCCTTCCCCAAGCCACTTGCAGGCACTGGCCCAGCCTGGCTTCTTGTGGGGCCTCTATATTTAGGGCCTTGGCAGTTTCCAGTTTGTGGAAAGGGAAGGATCAGGGCAAACCCTGAAATAGCCCCAGGGCCGTCCCCAGGGCCACTGGGCGTGGGAGCCAGTGGGTCACCGGTCACCATGAGACTCAGCTCCTGTCTGGCTGACCCAGGCACCCAAGGATGGAAAACAGTGGGAGAGAGCATGACAGGAACAGGTGGGCTCTGAGAGCTGTCAGTGACAGGAAGCACAGCTGTGCTCTGCGCCCTTAAGAGAACTAAAAACCCAGAAGTGGAGGTGGGAGGGAGGCAGGTGGCAGCTGTGTGAGAAGGGCTTCCCTCCTCAGAACTGTCTCAGTCAAGATGGGCCACAATGAGAGATGGTGAGCTCCCTGTCTTCAGAAGTGTGCAAGCCCAAGTGGTGCTGCTCAGGAGCCAGGCCAGAGGCTGATGGGGCACAGTGAAGTAGGGTCACCACCACCCCCGCCTCCAGCACTCAGTGAAGGTTCCCTGTGATCTCCAAATCCCCGCCATCCTAGAGCCAAATGCTTTACACAGCATTTTCAAGGTTTTCTGCACTGAGCCCCACAGCAAGCTTGCAACCTGGGTCCTGCTAGGATTCTTGGCCTGTTAGAAGCAAAGTGGGTTTGAATCTGGCTTTTCCACCTACCTGTGTGGCCTTGGCAAAGAACTTGCACATCCTGAAACTGTTTTCCCACCTGCAAACTGAGTGTATTTACCTTATAAGGCTAATAAGATTAAATGGGAAGATCCTCAACACCTTTTATTGTCCCCTACTACGGACCAGGTGTCCCTCTGGGCACCAGGAATGTCAGGACGAATGAGTCACGGTTCCTACTCTCACAGTCACGAGGCATAAGCAGCCCAGGAAGGAACAATTGCTACCAAGGGCTCTGTCCTAACTCCAGCTAACCCAAAGTGCTGAAGTGCACAAAACAGGGGTGATGAACCCTGCACCACGGCACCAGGAAAAGCCCTGAAGAGGACAAGTTTGAGAGGGATCCTAAAGGGTGAATAGGAGTTTTCTGGAAGGCTCTGATGGGGAGTGTTTGAAAGCAGAAGGCCCCAAATACTTGCTGAAGCAGAGCGGTAAAGGGCAGTACCCCAAATATGGGGCGCTGGAGGAGGTATTACAGCTGGATTTAAAAGACAGTTGACAGGTCAGAACTGTGTACAGCAGCCAATATGGGAAAAGCAGAGGAGAGGAAGGGAGGGGAGGTGAATAGGGCAGGCAGGGGGGCAGGACAAGGAAAGAGATTTGGAAGGCAGAACTGACAGGACTTGTGGCACCTTGCCCAGAGACCCTCAGCTGTGCAGGGCAGGGCTGCAGAGAGCCTGGAAGCAGGCACCTTGGCTCCCAGGTAGGCACAATCCACGGCTTCACCTCCCTGAGCTGGTAAGAGCCTGGAGCCAGGCACTAGAGCAAGCGCTACAGGGATGGGGAGGGAGGTGACAGACAGAGGGGCTGCTCCTGCCAGCAGCCACCAGCCAGAGGCCAAGCTGACCTAGTTACGAGTGCCAGTGTAGGGGGTGCTTAGAGGCTGGGCCTGGAGGCTGAAACCCTTCTCAGAGCTCATCTGCTTCCCCACCCCGGAAACCACAATCCCACCTCCAGTCCTACCTCCCCCCATGCACAGAAACCCACCTTCAGGATGGCCACCCACCTCCCTCCCTCACCCATTGCCATGGCAACTGCTGAGCCCGGTCTCATCAGGCCCAGGGGGCCTTGAACTGGAACTGCTCCTGGCACGGAGCTGCTGGGAAATTTACAGGGGCCACTGTCTGTGAGAGAGATGCCCTCACCCCCTCCTCCTGCCCCGTCCCCCCTCCCCCATCCCCCATCTAACCACCTCGCTGCATCCAGGAGCCCGCTGAAGAGCCTGGGTGTGGGGAGATCCAGCCAAGCAGACTTTGGACCCTATGCTGTCTCAGGGCTCCCATTCCTCCACCCCATCCTCCAGGCAGCCAGCACCCCTCAAGGTTTGTGCTTTTCACCACTCATATCTGAGAGAGACTTCGACTCCCAGTTTACAGAAGGGAAACTGAGGCTTCAGGGACAGGGAATTACCTAGGTCTGCATACAAGGGAGCCAGGGATCAAATGGGGCAGCTCAGCTCTGGGACCTACTGAGAAAGGTGGGACCAGGGACTCCTGAAAGCTCCTCAAATCTGGCCAGGGACCAGGCAAAGCCCTAGATGCCAGCACTTGTTAGGAGCCTGAGACTCAAGACCTTGCTTTGCACTTGGAGCCAGCATTTCTCATCTCCTCTATAAAATGTTGTGAGAACTGCCTTGCTGGGTGCTTGTGAGGATTAAAGGTGATGGCTCAGGTAAAGCTGAGTGCACAAGCAAGAGCGACTCCCCAGCCAGCCCATCTTGCACCAGCCCTGGCCTCCCGACCTCTAAGTCCACTCTTCATGCCAGTCCCAGTCCCTCCTGTTCCGAGTGCACAGCAGGAAGCCCTGGGACAGCCCCTGGATCCCACGCCGGTTTCAGGTGGACACTCCCAGGTGGTAAGAGTTCAGGAACTACTGAGGAAGACCCTCATTTCTAGGGGGGCACCTCCACCCCTTCCAGCCACACCCTGGCAGTTGACCGAGATAGGAGGGACCGTATTTGACCCAGACGTCTTCCCTACGATGTTGCTTGCAAGTCCAGCTCCAGTCCTATCAAAGCCCCTTCCCCTCTTGAGCCGCACTTCACTCCCTCCCCGCTCACTAAGGGCCCCTTACAGATGCCCGCCCCCTCCCGAGGCCCTGGCCCTTCCCTGTCACCCTCTGTCTGGTGCGCGCAGCAAATCTCACTGTCCCCATTTCCCTGCTAGTCTCCCACTGCGGCCACATTCGCCACACCCTCGCCCCTGTTCTACTTGTGGGCGGGCCGTGTGGACCCCGGAAAGGTCAGGCGTTCGGGGCAGAGCCCCTCCCCGTAAAGTGGAGCCTCCCAGACCCCGCCGCGCTCACATGTCCTTGGCCGGCAGGTTCTTCCCCTCCACGATGCGGATGGACAGCGAGCTGCGCTTGGCCATCGCCGGTCCGCGACGCGGGGTCGTGGTCCGGGGTAGTGGGCCGCTAGGGTCGGCTGCAGCGGGTGGCCGGCTGGCTGGCGCTGGACTGGGCGCCCGAGGGGGCGGGCCGCGCAGGGAGGGGCAGGTAAACGCGGAGGCGGGGAGATCGCTTCCACTTCATTCACCCCCACCCCCGCCCCACGTGCGGGGGGACACAGCGCCCGGGCGTGCCAATCGCGGGCTGGGGCTCCCAGGGGTGGGCGGGGCCGGCCCGGGTCGCGGCGCTTATTGGCCACCTGGAGAGGGCGGGGCGGGGCCCGCGCCTAGGTGCTGACGCCCGGCAGGAGCGCTGGGGCGAGAGGCGCCCTTTGAGGCCAGTGGATGGAGAAGCTCGGGGCCCAGTGCTCAGCGCCACGAGTACGTGTGGGCGGCGGGCGTGTTTCCAATGCCAATACCAAGGCACGTGGGGGCTGTGGGCCCGAGTGTGTGCTCGGAGGCGTGGGCATCTGCGGGGACATGCTTGGGGGGGCGTGCGAGGAGGACCGCACTGGCCACCTGAACCTGGTGCGTGGGAGGGAGGGCTTTAATAGGTGTAAATTGAATGGAAAAAAAAAAATCGGACCAATTTAGAAAACAATATGAGTGAGTTAGAGCCTCCTGGACTCAGAAGGAGGCGGCGAGAGCAAGGGCTGCCCAGAGGTTTGGGCACTGGGCATTCAAGCATTCGAGCCTGAAAGACTTGGATTATTTTTGAGAACCTCCTTGGGAGGAAGGGACTTTCTCAGTTATTACCTCACTTATGCCTCCTACATCCCCCACAGTGAGAACCTGGAGGAGGCACTTAGGTTCACAGGGAATATTACTTGCTGGAAGTCACGCAGCTGGGCCCCAGCCCAAGCCAGGTTTGTCCTTCCCAATACCCTATGGCCGCTGCTATTCCACTGGGGCACCATCCTTCTCCCAGAGCTGAGTTTCTAGGTTTCTCAGGGTACTTAGGGCTATTTTTGTTAGGTGGTTTACCAGGGTCGTTATCAGTCATCCTTGATTACTGAGATTTGCCACCTCTGCCTGGCATGTTCTCTCCCAACCCCCACCCGGGCTTGGGCCTGGCCACCTGAGGAGTAAGAAAAACTTTTGTTAGCTTCTTGGTAGATTGTCTCCCTTTGTGGTTCCCTCCCAGATCTATAGGTCACAGTCCTGGGGCTGGCACAGAGGTATTGATAACTGGCACTGGGCAGCTGGCTTCCCAGGAGGGCATTGCCCCAAGCATGACTGCAGACTTGGGGCCTAGAACCAGCTCCACCACTCCCAGCTGGGTGCTGCTGGGCGGCTTTCTGAACTTCAGTGGGCTGCTTCCATTTCATCACCTGCAAAGAGGGAGCACTGACACCTGCCAGAGGTACCCAGGGAACACTCTGCGGTGGTGGGGAGTGGGGTAGCTACTATTTTCTGTTACATTGTTTTCTTTTCCTATTTTGTTATTTATACACTACATGTCCATTTCACCAAATTCAAAAGATATTGAAGGTTTACAATGAAAAGTTAGTCTCTCATTTCTCCCAGACACACAAATTTTCTCCTCTGAGAAATCCATTATTCTTGGTTCCTGTGCCTCCTGGAGATAAGACTGCTTGCAGTGCATCAGTAGATACATATTTTCTTTTGTAGGTAAATATATAGTAGCTTACTGGTTGTGCTTACAGTTTCACTTATTTTATCTTGGAGAGCTGTGCGTATCTATGCGTTAAAAGCACCCTCATGGTCTTTGCCACTTGCCCAGTTTTCCATCATGTGGCTGTACCATCATCTCTTTGAGGGGTCACTTGTTAGTGGGTGGGCCGGTTGTAGCCATCATTTGCTTTCACCAAATAGTAGCACGGCTCACACATCATGTTGCACGTGAGTGCATGCAGCCAAGGATAAATTCCAGGAAATGGAATCCTTGGGCCAGGAGAGTGTAGGATTTGTCAAATTTCCTGCTGCAGTGATGGTTTTAGTGTATCCACGTACAGTCACCCACATACAGGAGTGTGCCAGCTCCCTCATGTCCCCCAGTCCTCAGCAATCTGTGATCATCATCTAAGCAATGGGAAAATAATGGTTTCTCAGGGTACTTAGGGCTTTTTTTTTTCTAAGATTTTATTGGGGAATTGGGGGAGGGAAACAGCGTTGGGGAACCGGGGAAAGAGAACAGACAAGTTGCTCTCCTTCTGTTCTTCAGTCTAGTTGTGGAGGGCGTTGCTTCACCGGCAAATGTTGGTATTATCATTGCGCTCTTCCCGGGTGAGCCAGATCATTCCTGGCTCCTGGACGGCCGCTCACAGTGGCTCTTGGCAGCTCACACCGGCTGCTGGCCGCTCACGCTGGCTGCCAGCCACTCACGGCAGCCTATGACAGCCCACTGCAGCAGGGGCTACAGCTATGCCATCCCCGGGACTCACAGCAGCCCAGTTCCAAGTGGAGCTGTTGTTCACCATCTTAGCGGTAGAGGACAGTGTCACTGGCCCTTATATGTAGGATCCGAACCGGGGCTGCTGGCATCCCAAGCCAGCTCTTTACCAACGCACCATTCGGCTGGCCCTAGGGCTATTTTTTTAGGTGGTTTATCAGTGCCATTATCAGTCATCCTTGGTCACAGATTTGTCCCCCCTGCCTGGTGGTCCTTTAGGCATGTTCCTCTCCCATTCCCCACTCTTGGGTTTGGGCCAGGCCACCTGGGGAGTAAGAAGAAGCTTTGTTAGCTTCTTTGTAGATTGAGGGCTCATTCCCCCCCACTGTGGGCTGCTACTGAGGTCTGACTGATGGGGAATAAACAGGGAGGGCCTCTGTTGAAAGCCTAGTGTTTGGGTTTTGCTGCGGGCTAATCCTTTCACCTAGCCTGGAGATACACACCCCAGGGCCAACTCAGGGAAGCCCATTTTGGGCTTCTTTTGTCCACTTCAAGACGCAGTCCTTGCTCACCACCCCTGCAGGGGAGCTTACCTCCTCCAAAGGCAGCTCTGTCCCTCTTCAAACTCTTCCATCTATGAGCAAAGCCTGGACCCCCACCTCACTGAGCTACCAGAGTGGCCCTTGGGGCCTAAACCTTGGCTGTTCTTCCCAGAACCCTCAGCCTACTCAGCTCCAAGCTCCATGTCCCCTTCCCCTCTTCCACTATGAGTTCTAGACCCCATGCTGACCTGGCCATTCTCCCCTAGAGAGCCTCCACTTTGTAATGGGCCCTCTGGATTGGAGTAACTTCCAGAGTGAAGCTGGAGCCCGGGCCTCCCTACTGAACTCTGTGCTGCACAGAGCAGACACGAACAGATTACACCTTCCCTTCTTCTGGGCACTAGACCTTTAGGGATGCCACCCACAATCCCCTTAGCTTTGGTGGGCCCCGCTTCCCTGGTTTCTGGTTCTAAACAACAGAAACTAGCTCTGACTAATTTAAACAGAAAGAGTATGTCACAGATTCTCTGGAAGGGCCAGAGAACCAGGCCCAAAGGCCATACCCAGCCAGGAACAATGCCCCAAATCAAGTGCTAGATTCCTGCTAGCCCTGGCCACAGACCCTCATCTCCCGCCAACACTGGACGCCAGTTGCTACCTCTACAACTGCTGGACTACTGCATCCTCCTCATCACCATGAGGCTGGAAAAACCAGTGACAGCATTGTCAGCACCTGTGTGGGAGGGGCCTGCCACAGAAAAGGGGGTTGGGGGAGGGAGTAGGGCCCTGAGAGAAGGAATGGGGTTCAGGTGCTGGGCAATCCAGAGTGACAGTATTGACTGCAGGGTTTTGAGTTTCTCCACGTGGCACCCCAGATAATATCCATTTAATGCCCACTAGATGCCACGTGGACTTCAGGCACCCACATAGTTTTCTCATTTGGTTCTCATGACAACTTGTGAGGTAGGTACTGTCACCCCCATTTCCCTGAGATTCCCCGGTAGTGCCCAGCATCCTGAAGCACACCCCACTTCAGAAGGATGGGAGGAGGCTCCATGAGGGCTGCCAGTGGGTCTCAGATTGCTGCCCCCACCGTGGCATCCCTGCTGACACATGAGGCCCCTCCCTCTGCTCAGCCCATCCCTGGCCCTGTGCCTGGGAGCACTGCCTTTGAGCACAGGGACTCCTGGGGCACAATATGGTCAACACTGAGGATTTGGCCAGGGAGGTGAGCCAAGCTTCCAGCACATTCCCAGAAACCAGCCTCTGGGGATGCGGTGAGTCAGAGGGCAGGGCTGGGAGGGGAGCTCAACCCCAGCTCCACCATCGGCCCAGAACCTCCATTTATTGGGAGTCTACAGAGGGGAATCCCTTTGCTGAGAAGACCACTGCCCTCATTTCCTATCTCATTCATTCATTCATTCACTTTGTCATCTGCTTATATATTCCACATTCATTGAGTACCTGCTGTGTGCTAGCCAGGCCCTGTACTGGGCTCTGGGGACCCAGAGAAAACCCCGCCGTGGTCTCTGCCTTCAAGGGGGTTCGCAGCTGAAAGGACGAGATGGAGGTAACAGGGTGAGCAAGTGCTAGAATAGAGAAATGAATGAGGACTATCAAAGAGGGAGGGAGGGGTCTTCAAAGTTCAAGTGACATTTGAACTGGATCTGGAAGGATGCAGAGGTGTGCATGGTGTGGTTGAGGCAGGAGCAGCCTGACCAAAGGTGTGCTGAAGGCTGGGCGTTCTGGAAACATCCAAGAGGGAGGTGTGGAAAGCTTATAATACATGAGACTGGAAAAGCAGATAGGAACCAGCCAGTGAAGGACCTTGACTGTGGGGGAAGAGCTTGGATGTTTTCCTGCACACGGTTGGAACAGAGGAGTGACCTGGGTGCACCTGAGTGATGGAATTGCAGTGGGTAGACATTTTGAAGTGTTAGCATATGGGTCTCCTTCCCACCCTGAACTTCCAGTGCCCCTCACGCATCTGGCCAGTTGAATAGAGCATCCAGTCCGTACAATATATTTAGGGACTCACAAGAATATTTTCATTTCTTTTAGAATCAGAAATGAATATAATAGTAATGCATATGTAACAATGAATTCATCCTGGATTGTATTCATCTTTATATCAAAGTAGTCATAAAATATAAATTTAATATCTTGACTCACACCAGTCAAGAGTGCCTAGGGCTCATGAAAATGATAATGCTTCCTGGTACAGGACAGGATGCCATTCCTGAGTTTCAACTTGTGCCTTTAAACTTCACAGCAGATTAGTAACACTGAAAGAAAGTAGTGTTTGAGTTGCAGAGTCTGGGTCTTTGAGCCTCTGAGGAGCTTGGGAAGGACAAGCTACTTATCGTTCCAGCCCCCACCAGGGACAGGAAAAAAGCCTTAGGCAAGTCCCCTGGGTGCTACCCCAGGAAGAGGGTCAGATACCAAATTGCCTGGGATGAGAAGTGAGGGTTTGATCAAGAGTACATTGAAGGGCCGGCGGAGTGGCTCATTGGTTAAGAGTTGGCTTGGGACACCACCTCTGAGCAGCAGGGCCCCGGTTTGTATCCCACATGAGAGCCAGTGAGCTAAGCCCTCTATAGCTAAGATAGTGAACAACAGCTCGACATGGAGCTGGGCTGCTGCTAGTCACCTGCAATGGCGTAGGCTGCAGTGGGGCTGGCCAGCAGCTGGCGTGAGCTTTCGTGAGCCACCGTGAGCAACCGTCCAATGGCCTGCTAGCGACTGCCTCAGCCGAGAAGAGCACAATGATAATACCAACATGGGCCAATGAAGCGATGTCCTCCACAACTAGACTGAAGAACAAAAAGGACAGCAACTTGTCTGTTCCCCTTCCCGGGTTCCCCAACGCTGTTCTCCTCCCCAATTCCCCAATAAAAATCTTAAAAAAAAAAAAAAGAAAAAAGATTACACTGAATGAGAGCCGGGGCTCAGTTGGTTACAGCATGATCTCAGAGCAACAGGGTTGCCGGTTCGATTTCCACATGGGCCATTGAGCCGCACCCAAGCTGAACTGCCAACAGGTGGCAGGATGGCTCAGCTGGTGAGAGCATGTGCTCCTAACAAGATTGCCCATTCGACTCACGCATGGGATGGTGGACTACGCTCCCCCACAACTAGATTGAAAGTGGCAACTGGACTTGGAGCTGATTTTGCACCCTCCACAACTAAGATTGAAGGACAACAACTTAACTTGGAGTTGATGGGTCCTGGAAAAACACAATGTTCCCCTTCTCCAATTCCCCAACACTGTTCCCTTCCCCAATTCCCCAATAAAATCTTTTTCTTTTTAATTTTTTTTTTTGAGGGCAGTGTCACTGGCCCTCATATGTGGGACCCAAACCGGGGCCGCTGGCTTCCCAAGCCAGCGCTTAACCACTGTGCCACTTGGCTGGCCCTAAAATCTTTTTTAAAAGATTACATTGAATGATAGAAAAATAAAGTTTTACTTTGGGAACTCCGGAGCTTGTGCACTTTATGCCTTGCTCATCACAAAGGGCTATTTTTGGATCCACATTAGTCAGGGCTCCCCTCTACACCCCAATAAACATTTAAATATGCACCTAGTGCTGGGGAAATGGAGGAAATGGGTGAAGGTGGTCAAAAGGTACAAAATTCCAGTTATAAGATAAATCAGTCCTGGGGATGTAATGCACAGCATGGTGACTATAGTTAATAACATCGTATTGTATATTTGAAAATTGCTAAGAGTAGATCTTAAAAATTCTCATCACAAGGGCCAGCCGAGTGACTCAGTTGGTTAAGAGCTAGCTGAATGAAGAGTGCAAGCTGAGAGCTCTGAGCAACAGCAATTCGATGCCCAGCCCGAGGTGAGCTGCCACTGAGCTGCCAACAGGTGGCAGGATGGCTCAGCTAAAAAAAAAAAAGTTCTCATCACAAGAAAAAATATTGTAACTGTGAGCCGTGGTGAACATTAATTAAACTTGTCATGGTAATCATTTCATAATATATACATATATCAAGTCATTATGTTGTTGACCTAAAACTAATACAATGTTATATGTCAATTAAATCTCAATAAAACTGGAAATAAATGAATAAAAATACACCCATATCTGGTTCCTCAAAAAATTTAAAATAGAATTATCAGTCCCATTTCTGAGTATATGTACCACTTCTGAGTATATGTTGAAAACAGGGTCTTCAAGGGATTTTATTTTTTTTAAGATTTTATTGGGGAATTGGGAGAGGGGAACAATGTTGGGGAATTGGGGGAGAGGACCAGCCAAGTTGTTGTTCTTCAATCTTCATTGTGTAGGGTACCAGTCGCCATCTGGTTTCCCATCAGCAACTCATGGCCTCTAAGCTCAAGGTGCTGTGTTCAATCTTAGTTGCGGGTGGGCGCTACGCCCACCATTGACAAGGCAATCTTGTTACCTTTTTGTGACTGGCTTAGTTGCGGGTGGGTGCTACGCCCACCATTGACAAGGCAATCTTGTTACCTATTTTGTGACTGGCTACCATCCCATGTCGGAGTTGAACCAGCAGCCTTGTTGTTAAGAGCGCACGCCCTATCCACGGAGCCATCCGGGCAGCAGCTCAGCTCAAGGTGCTGAGTTCAATCTTTAGTTGCAGGTGGGCATAGCCCACCATTGACAAAGCAATCTTGTTACACCAGCTGAGCCATCCTGCCACCTGTTGGCAGCTCAGCGACAGCAGAGCTAGGGTGCAGTGATCACTGGCCCATGTGAGAATTGAACCAGCGGCCCTGTTACTCAGAGCATGCACTCTAAGCCAACTCTTAACCAACTGAGCCACTCGGCTGGCCCCTTGAAGAGATATTTTCACACTCATGTTCATTATGGCATTTTTTACAGTAGCCAAGAGGTAGAATGGATAAAGAAAATGTGATACACACACACACACACACACACACACACACACACGCATGTGCGCACACACACGCATGCGCACGCGCGCACACACACGAATACGACTCAACCTTAAAAAGAAGGAAATCCAGGGATGGCCAGTTAGCTAGCTCAGTTGGTTAGAGCATGATGCTGATAACACCAAGGTTGCCAGTTTGATCCCTGCATGAGTCACTGTGAGCTGTGCCTTCCTTAAAAGAGTCACTATATCATTGTAGCATGAAAGCAATGTGTAACCAATGACCATGCCTGTTCCCCAATAAAATTTAAAAAAAATAAGAAGGAAATCCTGTCACATGCTATAACACAATTTAACCTTGGACATTATGCTAAGTGAAATAAGCCAGTCACAAAAAGACAGATGTTGCCTGATTCTACTTATATGTGATATCTAGAGTGGTCAAAATCTTAAAAATAGGAAGTAGAATGGTGGTTGCCAGGGTTCTAGCCTGAGGGAGGGAGAATGGAGAGTTGTTATTTAATGGGTATAGGGTTTCAGGTTTACAAGGAGCTCTGGAACTCGGTTGTGCAACAGTGTGCATATAGATGATACTGCCTAAGTCTACCTTAAAAATGGTTAAGATGGTCAATTTTTTTTTTTTTTTTTGAGGTCAGTGTCACTGGCCCTCATATGTGGGACTGAACCGGTGCTGCTGGCTTTCCAAGCCAGCGCTTAACCACCGCGCCACCCAGCCGGCCCGGTCCATTTTATATTATGTGTTTTTTATCACAATGGAAATACATCTCAACTTCCTATGTATTGTTTGGCTGTTAAAAATATTTGAAAAGAATTTTATAACTTAGCTTTTGAAGCTTGTTGGATACGAGTTAACTGGTTTGATTTGCTGCTGGCCTTGATTTCTCTGCAAACATCATGCATTTTTAGGAGGTTGCCGTTTCTTCCAAAATAAGAGACCATGACCTACAAATTGTGACACACCGTGACACGCTTTAAAATACTAAATTTAACGATGAATGAAGCTGACATAGTGTTACATTTAGGAGCTGTTTAAGGTAGTACGTAAACATTCACTATTTTTAAACATTTTGTGGTTTTAGTATTTTGGGGCCAATGCCTTCCCTGTGTCCCGTCCCCTGCTCCAAGGATTTTAATGAGCTGGAAGTCCCATGACCACTGGGCCTCCAGAGGAAAGCTTCCCAGAGGAAAGGCCTTCTCATGCCATCCTTCCATCCGCCCCAGTCAGACAGTGGCTGCTGGTGCCTCTCCTCCTGAGGCTCATTACAGGACTTCTGGGAGGAGACAGGACAGAAGAGGATGGCAGCACAGCGAAAGCACTACTGTAAGTAGGAGGGAAAGCTGGAGAAAGGGGATCAGAAGAAAGAACAGGAAATAGGGAGGGAGCTGGGAGGTGGTGCTGAGGGTAGCTAGGGCAGCCCCTACTCAAAGGTCAGAGGGGGCCAGCTATGGGCCTGCAAATGTTGGGCTTAGGAGTCTGAACCAAACCGGAGGCCACAGGAAGTCCTGGCAGGCTCCGGGCTGAGTAACAGCCATGTGCCAAGAAGTCTGGACTCACCAATTGTCAGGAGACTGGAAGGGGCAGGCTGAGAGGCATTCACAGGCCAGGCTGGGTTCTGTCCCCAGCTTGCCTGTGTCCTGCCAATGTTGAAACCCCCATTGGTCCCATTTAGGCAAATAACATGAAATACAATGTAAAAACCAAGGCCCACAGTAAAGAGGGTGAGCCCCAGAGCCAGAATATTGAGTTCACATCCTGACTCCACTACTATAATAACAGGACATGCTGAGTGAGTGTGGGCAAGTTCACTGAGCCTCTCTGGACCCCCTTTGCCTAATCTATAAAGTGGGGCAATGGTGACTGCACCCCACAGAGTAGCTGTGACTAGAGCATGCTGATGTCATCAGACCCCAGGAGGCACCTTCATGTATTAAGCACTTTGGGGACATCCTTTCAGTCCTCACAGGAGCTCAGGGCTGTTCTCATCATTCCCTTTATGGATTTGGAAACCACGGGCTCAGCCCCTGCCACTCCCAGGCCAAGTCTCATGGCCCTGAATTGTCACCACAACTCTGGACTAAATGCTGGTGTCCTGTCCGCTTTATAGAAAAGGAGCTGCAAAGTCACTTTGACAAAGTTGTTCACTCATAGCATAGCTCCCAACCTCTTTGGGAGGACAGAGAGAAAGACCCTGCTTGGAGAGAAAAAGAGAAACTGATGGAGAGAGAAGGAAAGAGAGGGAGGGAGGGAGGGAAGGAGAGAGAGAGAGAGAGAGAGAGAGAGAGAGAGAGAGAGAGAGAGAGAGAGAGAGAGAGAGAGAGAGGGAGAGAGAGAAAGGAGAGAGAGAGGAAGGAGAGAGAGAGAAAGAGAGAATACAGAGAGGGACTGCTCTGAGACCCCAGTCTGAGGTGGGGACAGAGGGAAGGGGAATTTTGCTCCCCAATTCTTCCCAGGGGCCCCTTATAGGTGGATGGAATGGGAACAGGTTTCAGGTTCCTCTGGGCATCCTCAAGGTGGCTGAGAGTGGTCTTGGGAGAAGCCAAGACTAGCAGAAGAAGGCACAGGGCTGGTGACAGATGTTCCTCAGGTGCCCTGTAGGCATGGGGGTCCCAACAGTGCAGATCATGGCTGCCAGAAACTGAGGCATACCAGGTAAGTGAAAAGCCAGAAGTCCTGAATGTCACCTGCAAATTGAAGGCTGGTCCAGGTCTCTGCTGCAGCCTTTTGGCACAACCAATACACACCCTTCCCATGGAGGCTGGAGATGCTCTGAGAGGGCTTCCTTGAAGAGGTGGCTGGGGCTGGGAAGTAGGAACAAATGAGCCAGGCACAGCTCTCAGGGCACCCCGTGAGCAGAGATGGTCCAGGGCTGGGGAAAGCAGCATGATTCCCAAAAGACCTTGGCCTCCGGGCTCTGGCCAGGCCTCTCCTGGCTTCAAGGAGAGAAGGATGCATGTGTGCCAGACAGGGGACTTGGTGTGGGGCCAATACAGCTACAGCCGGAACATAAACCTGTCATGGCTTCTGGCGCCACAGCCTCCCTGCTGCAGCCCAGGACAGGACCCTGGCTAGTCTGACAGGAACCAGGAGCCTTAGGGTGAAGGATGGAACCATCTGGATGGGTGGGTGGAGACAGGAGGCGGAGGCACTCCTGGCCCTCAGCCTGCTCCAGTTCAAAGGGCTCTTGCACCCCTTTCACACCCCAGAGCCTCTCTGGGCAGCACTCCCCTCCGCTGGCACCCTCTCCTCTGCTTCCACAGTTCCTGGTGCACTGTGGGTGCTTCAGACTTGGGCCTCTGGGTGCCCCTTAGCCCCCAGATCCCTGGGGCCCCCCTACCCTAGCCACCCACAGCAGGACCCCCACTGTCCCTCCTAGCATTTCTGCTTCCGCTCTGACTGAGACCTTCTGTGCGACTGGACCCCATACTGTCTCTCCCTCATCCATGTTTCTCTGGCCTGTGCCTGAGTGAGGGGCAGCCAGGCTGACAGCGTGGGCAGTGCAGGGGGACCAGGCAGATGGCTCTCCACACTCCACACTCCTTAGGGGCACTGGTGTGGCCTCAGTGGCTTACAGCAGGTGCTCCATAGATACTTGCTGAATAAACATGGACTCTTTTACTTTCAGTAAAACATACAAATCTTAAATGAATAGCTTGTTGAACTTTTACGCATGCATACACCTGGGTAACCATCACCCAGATCAAGATATAGAATGTTTCCAGCCCCCAACAGGCTTCCTCATGCCCCAGGCCAGTCACCGCAACCCTCAGGAATAAACCCTCCCCTGACTTGATCACCACCATTTAGTCTTGCACGCTTTTGATCTCTATATGGCTGGAATCATACAGCACACAGACATACTTGGAGAGATTGTAGGGTGAGTTCCAGTAGACCAAAATAAAACAAATATCATTATAAGCGAGTCATATGAATTCTTTGTCTCCCTAGCGCATATGAAAGTTATGTTTACACTAAGTATGCAATAGCACTCTATCTTAAAAATGCACATACTGGACTGACAGAGTGACTCAGTTGTTTAAGAGTGCGAGCTCTGAGCAACAGGGTTGCCTGTTCGATTTCCGTATGGGCCAGTGAGCTGCACCTGAGCTAAGCTGCTGTGAGCTGCCAACAGGTGGCAGGATGGCTCAGCTGGTGAGAGCACGTGCTCCTAACAACAAGATTGCTGGTTCGACTCGCACATGGAGTGGTGGGCTACGCCTACCCACAACTAATATTGAAGGACAACAACTTGGCTGTTCCCCTTCCCCAATTCCCCAATAAAATATATATTTTTTTAAAAATACACATACTTTAAAAATACTTTATTGCTAAAAAATGCTAATCATGACCTGAGCATACTGGAAAAATGCAGCCAATAGACTTGCTTGATGCAGAGTTGTCACAAACCTTCAATTTGCAAAAAAAAAAAAAAAAACACACCCAAAACCCCACAATATCTATGAAGCACAAAAAAGTGAGGTTTGCCCATATAGTCCTCTGTGCCAGGCTTCTCCTCATCAGTGTAGTAATGGCAGGACAGTCCCCACGTTACTGCCTGTATCATCGGTCCATTCTTCTTTATTGCTGAATGTATTCTAAGTCTGGATGCAGCTCCCTCTATAGTTCTCTTATCCCTTCATTCCTGGGTGGACATCTGTACTGTGTCCAGTTTGGGGCTGTTATGAATAAGGCTGCTATGAATGTTCTTGCTTATATCTTCCAGTGGTCATGTGCACATTCCTCTTGGGGAAGTACTTATGAGCAGAACTTGGGTGGACATAAGAACACTGAGTCCTAAGCAGCTCAATTCTTATTGTCCTGCCTGAACATTTCACACCTGTCCTCTCCATCTTCCCAGGGGACCCACGGTTCTCTCCTCCACCTCCCTCCAGCAGCCCAGGGGTGGAAACTCCAGGTTCCTCAGCTTCATTTGGCAGGGCAGCCATCCTGACCTCAGTCCTGCCACCCCTGTGGGCCCAGAGCCCCCTTCTCACAGCTGAAGGGCCCACTGAGTTGGTTGGCAAGGGGAGAGAGTGCTGTTCCCTAAGAGGACACAGACCTTTCTTCCTGTCACCACCCTTCAGGACTGTCTACTTGGGTTCTGTCCCTCTGTCCTAGCTACCCTCTCCACATAGGACATGGAGTGTGGCCAAGCTGCTCCTGCCCCAGTGCCTAGATCACAGCCCAAGGTGGACAACAGGCAGCTGGGGACTCACAGAAAGGTTGGGAGGGAGCCCAGGGGACAAATGTCCCCACCATGGGGACTGAGCCTGAAGATGTAGGCTCAAGGCCCAGTCTCTTCTCTGCTTGAGCATAGAAGCAGCTTTTAATGTTTGGGGGCCTTAGCATGGGCCCAATAGCTCTCCAGGGTCCAGGTGGGAATCAGAACTTGTTCTTCCTTTCACCCTGGCCAAATGAGCTTTAGACTCAAGTCAGGCCATCGGAGACAATCAAGGCCACGTTGGCCACACCCTCCCAAGCAGCCCAGGCTGGAGCAGGCTCACGATGGGAAGAGAAGGGGTCTCCTGTCCTATCAAGGCACAGAAGGCCTCCAGTCAATGTCTCTGACATTCTGAGACTTCTCTGGGGCCGGTGGCTGGTCAGAGAGGCCAGGGTGTGGCCCGGCAGGCAGTCAGGCTCTGTGACCATAGGTGCTGTTGCCCACCCCACCCTTGGCCCTCAGCCCAGACCTTGGTTCCTCTCTTCCCAGAAGTTCATCCCCCTGAATGGAGTTACGTGCTTTGCCCTCATTAACCTTTTGAACCGTCCAGAAAGGAGTGGAAACACCCAGCCTCATCCTCTTGCTGAGGAAGCTGGGGGTGGGAGTGGGGAGGATAAGGGGACCTCGCAGGGCTGCTGCCCAGATCAGGGGCAAGGGTGGGAGAAATGGCCATCTCTGCCTCCCCACCAAGGGCCCTGAAACCCCCTCCCCACCAGTCAAGCTCTGAGACCCTTCCCTGATCCTCCACCCCCAGCTGGGTTCTAGTCCCCTGTGTTTCCTACCCTGGTGGCAATTACCAAGCCTCATGAGGCTAATGATGGGCTTGCCCCAAGGATTTCAGTGTGCACATATGAATTGCTCAGGCCAGTGCCTGTCCCAGTAAGTGCTGTGCAGGGGTCAGCCCCTCTGAATTGCCATGTCTTCTGTGTGTGTTCCTTGGGTTGGGTTGGTGTAACCAGAAGTGGCTGACGAAGGGGTCTGAGTCCCCATCTGTTTCTGTTGCTCCCGTCTGTCTCTGTCAGTCCCTTCACGCCATTAGGAATGGATGGAGAGCTAGCTTTGTGGGCATCCAGGAGATATACTTGGGGTCCTTGAGATTCACCAGGGACAAATAACTCACAATGGAGAGGTCACAGGTGACCACAAGGAGAAAGTGACATTTGAGCTAGGTGTGAAGGACCAGGAAGATTTGAGCTCCAAGTGAAAGGGATGGCAGGTGGGGACAGAAGCACTAGAGCCAAAGGAACCACATGTGTGAGCCCTCGGGCCATCACCCCCAGATGGAGCCGGAGTCTGGGCAGTTCAAACCCGCCCTGCAAGCAGGGGTTCCAGCCCCTGTCCCCAGGGTGACCTAAGGAATAGCTTCCATCTTGGCCTGGACTGTCCTCTCAGGAAGGCGCCTCCCAACAGGATGGCTCTCTCAGGTCACATGACTTGCTTGCATCTTTGTGCCCTAAGTGGAAATTTCCCCCAGGGAGCTTAGGCTGATGGGGTCAGACCCAGGAGTCATGCTTGTCCCACAGACTCCAGGACCTGCTAATGCTTCCTCTCAAGGGAAGCCCCTCCTGTCTGGCTGGCTTCTGGCTCCACTGGATTCTTCAGACCCTTCTCTGTGAGTCATTGTTCCCAAAACCCATGCCTAAGAGCTGGTGCAAATATATACTTGTAAGGAGGAGGGGAGAGGAGCTGCCAGATTTTCTACAACAGTCCACTTGGCCACCTGGCTCTTGCTGCAGGGGACAATTGGATGTCTGGAGAGGGGATCAGGACATGGAGACAGCACAGCACGACTGGAGGCTGCAAAGGGCGTTGGGGGCAGGGTCAGTGAGGGAGGGCGCCTGGAATGACCCTTTCGTACCTGCCAATTTGGGGTGATGGGCTTTTAATGGTCCCTGGATGCACATTCTCTTTCCCCCTTCTCCTTTCTGCTCCATTTTTGACCCTTTGCTCTACTGGGCCCAAATCTGGAACCAGTTTTCTGATTTTGTCTTTTGTTTATTGGGGAAAGGCTGTGCCCATCTCTGGGCCAGCTCAGACGGCTTCCCCTTAGGAAGTGAGAGGAATTCTCATGGTTTGTCTGAGTTAAAAATAGAGACGAGCCAGAGCCAGAAACAGGCAAGGAAATATAAGAGAGGGAGACAAGAGACAGACAGACAAATGACAGAGAAAGACAGTTGTTGCGGGGGGCAGAAAGGGGCAGCAAAAGATACAGCAGGTCCCCTCCCCCCATCCATTTGTCCATTTATCCAGCTGATATCAGGTCACATGTAGCCCACTGGATGTCACTTCATGGCTCAAGACCATTGTCCCTGAGTCTGTTTTCCCCTGGTTTGTGCCCCCTGAGAACTGAGTGCTGAGTGGGTTGGTGTGGCCACCCCTTTAGGTCAGCGTTACCCCGCCAGCCTGTGCTCCAGGCTCCCAGAAGAGCCCAGACAAACAAACCTTGGTTTGCTTGGCTGAGATCCCAATGGAAATTCAGGTGGGGAGAATACCCCTCAAACCATGCTGAGGTTGGGCTCTGGGTTCAACATGGGCAGGTCCCAAGAAGGTGGCTTAAGTCTTTGTGGTCCAGGCTACATCTATTGAATGTCCCCAATGGGGGTCTTCTCTAGCATTTGGCTTGGGGCCTGGAGGACCACAAAACCAGGAGGTGCAGGGCTGGAGGCAGCTCTAGGTTTGGCTGTGGGGGTGATGTGGTTGCCTGAGGGGCCTCTGGGATATCCAGTCAGAGGCAGCCAGGGTTTCTGTCCTCCAACACCCAGGATCAGCTCCTGTTGAGTCCCCTCTGCACACTCCCACCTTGACCTCAGGCAGCCCTCTGTCTGGGACAGGACTCTATGGTCATCTGTCTGCCTCTCTCTCTAGGCTGGAGACTACAATGATGAGGCAGGGTCTGACTCCACAGTGTCAACGAAAAAGCATCCAGCCTAAGAGAAAGCTTATAAGAGTTTATCTGAGCCAAACTGATGACAATTGCCAGGAAGCAAAGTCTCAAGGGATTGAGAAAATGCTCCGGAAAATGGCGGTTTTGCAACTTATTTTATACATTAGAATCAAAAGAGGAGGGTTACATGAAATCCATTGGTGGTAGAGTAAGGGAGTGGGAGAAAGCGAAGTGGGGAAATCTCTGGGATTGGATAAAAAGTAAACTGGAGAGACACACAGTTCTTTTACATTGGTGGGCACAGGATAGGTGATAGCATTTTACAGCACCTAGAGATAGTATTTGGGGAACAAGATAACAATGAGGGATTTTGCAGTTTCCTGCCTCCTGGGGTGGGGTCTGGAAGAAGATATTACTCTGATATTGTAAGGGTATGTTATCTTAGATGCAAAAAGACAACAGAGAGGCTCCCATAAGGCAGACAATGACCTTTGTCAAGGAAGCTACAGGCCAAGGATGCAACTTCCTGCCATGGCCCACTTTAGCTAGGAATTTTTATGTTCATGCCATCCTATGTGGTTATTTTCACCCTCCTGAGCTTGTCAGGTTTAACATGTGGCCCCTTTTCCATCCACAACAGGGTCTCACAAAAGAGGCCTATGCCCCTCTGGGATATTGTGATACAAAGAGAAATACAGTAGTCCTCCCTTATTTACAGCTTTTTTTGTGTTTTTTTTAAAAAAGATTTTTATTAGGGAATTGGGGGAAGGGAACAGCATTGGGGAATCGGGGAAGGGGAACAGACAAGTTGCTGTCTTTTTTGTTCTTCAGTCTAGTTGCAGAGGACGTTGCTTCACTGTCCCATGTTGGTATCGGTCATTGCGCTCTTCCCGGAAGAGGCAGATCGGTCGCCGGCCTCGGGCTGGTTGCTCACCGCGGCTATTGGCAGCTCACGCTGGCTGCCAGCCACTCACTGTAGCCTATGGCAGCTCACTGCAGCAGGGGCTGCAGCCTACCGGGCTCGCACAGCCCAGCTCCAGGTGGGGCTGTTGTTAGCTGTAGAGGGCAGTGTCACTGGCCCTCATATGTGGGATCCGAACTGGGGCTGCTGGCATCCCAAAACCAGCTCTTAACCAATGCGTCGCTTGGCCGGCCCTACAGTTTTTATTTCTATGATTTCAGTTACTCACAGTCAACTGTGGTCCAAAAGTATTAAATTATTTCTGGAAAATTCCAGAAATAAACAATTCATAAGTTTCAAATTGTGTGTCATTCTGAGTTGTGTTATGAAGTCCCACTCTGTCTCACCTGGGATCTGGGATATGAATCATCCCTTTGTCCAGTGTATATACTGTTCCCCAACACCCCCCCATTAGTCACTTAGTAGCCCTGTCAATGATCAGATGGATTGTTCTATTTTATTATTAGTTACTGTTGTTAATCTCTTACTATGCCTAATTTATAAATTAAACCTCATCGTAGGTATGTCTGTATAGGAAAGAACAGAGTATATATAGGGATCTCTGGTTTCAGGTATCCACTGGGGGTCTTGGAACATATCCCCTGTGGATAAGGGAGGACTGCTGTATATAGTTGGTCTTTGTCCCTAGTTCCCACCACAGAACTCCTAAAACCCTTGGAATTTTCAGTAAGAGTGAGAGGGACATCTTTTGTTATTCATAATGAGACTTTTTCAACCTCACCTGAGTTTATGCTAATGAGGTGAGCCCCTGATAGCTTCCGGATGCAGGCTAGTCACCAGGGGAACCAACGGTGGAATTGGAGGGTTGGTCTGGAGATTGAGTTCAATCACCAATGGCCAATGATTTAATCCGCCACGCCTGCATGATGGGCCCTCCATAAAGAACATAGTCGGCCCTGGTTCAGGTCCCACATGAGGGCCAGTGACACTGCCCTCAAAAATAAATAAATAAATAAATAAAGAACATATCCGGTGTGATTTGGAGAGCTTCCAGGTGGGTGACCACTTTGAGGTGCTGGGAGAGTGCTGCAGTGAGCGGCATGGAAGTGTGTGCACCTCCACCCCCAAACTTTGCCCTATACATCGCTTCTATTTTGCTGTTCCTGAGCTGAGTCCTTTGTCATAAACTGGTAACACTCTAAACTGAGTTCTGTGAGCTGTTCTAGCAAATTACTGAAACTGAGGAGGCGGTCATGGGACTCCCTGATTTATAACCAAGTCAGATGGAAGTGTGGGCACCCTGGGCACCCTCTACTTATAACTGGCATCTGGAGTGGAGGCAGGCTTGTGGGACTGAGCCCTTTGGCTGTGGGATCCGCACTAACTCCAGGTTGTTACTGTCGGAACTGAGTTAAATTGTAGAACTCCCAGTGGTATCCGGAGACTTGGAGAATTGGTTGGTGTGAGAAAACCCACATATTTGGTGTCAGAAGTACTGTAATAAACAGATCATAGTACCTTCCTTCTTAACCCTTCTCTGTCCTGCTCTGGACCCAGGAGGCTGGGACATGGACCACACCATCCAAGCCCCTGTGCCCTCTGCCTGGTGTGATCAGTGGAGGCACCAGGGTGCAACCAGAAGACAGCGGAGAGGCCAGGGCATTTACTCACCCACTCCCTCTACTGGCTGCATCCCTTTACCTGCAGCCCCTGCTTCTGCCAGGAGGGCCCTCGCCTGTGGCCCTGTTTCCTGGCCCTGGAACCACCACTTCCTCCCATCAGCCCTGCAGGTACAGACGTGCTGAAGGCCCCGTCAGTGCCCTGGGTCACCTCTTCTGTTGGTTCCCCTCCCACACCTTTGTAAACTCTCTCAATTGCCCTGCTAGATGGTATGCCATCTGTTTCCTGCCAGGGCCTGACCCACACAGGGCATCGGTTTGTGGAGTGCAAAGCCTTAGAATCACCTAGTTCAAGCTTCTCTTTTTATTGAGGGCAGTGTCACTGGCCCTCATATGTGCAACCTGAACCGGGGCCGCTGGCTTCCCAAGCCAGTGCTTAACCGCTACGCCACTCGGCCGGCCCAAGCTTCTCTTTTTATATAAGGGGACTCTGAGGCCCAGAGAAGGAAGGTATGTGATGTGTCCAGGGTCACCCAGGCCCAGGTGTGGGGCTTGTGACTGTTCCGAAAAGGCTGTGGAAAGACCAAGGCAGAAGATGGAAGTCTGTTTGCCCCTTCCCCTCCCTACATCTCCCAGTCTGGCTCCCCCAAGGTCACGTGAGCATTTCCTCTGCTGCAGGAGCAGGATGTGTCTGCACCCGGCTAATAAACCAATTAAGGCCATGTGCACCACCCAGAGAGAGGCTCCTGGAAAGCCAGCCAGCGCCCTCCTTTCCTGACCCCGTCCCAGTGGCTGAGGCCCTGCACCTGGCATGGGGTGCCTTCCGGCCTCCCCATTATACTTCACCCTCCAGTTGCTCCCAACCTGCCCACCCAGCAGTCCCCAGTTGCTTCCAGGCCTTTGCACAAGCTGTCGCTCTTGCCTGAACACCGTTTCCGTGTCCACTTGGCACAGTGGTTCCCCTTCTCCAAGGCCACACCTGCCCAGGAAGCTTCCTCTGAGCCTCCCCTGGCTTTTGGATGCCTGAGTCCCCTCCATTCTTGTGCATGATAACCCTCCCCTCCCCCACAGTGGTGGGCAACTGAAGGGTAGAACCTTGCCTGAGTCACCTCAGCCTGTGAGGGCCCAGAGTGGAGCCAGTGAAAATGCTGGGGGCCTGGATTAGGTTTGGTGCTGTGTGGGCTCTGGGTTGAGCCCAGGCCTCTCTAGGAGCTGAGTTTCAAACGCACTTCCTGCTTCCCAGGCCCATATGAGCACAGGGGTGGGAGAAGCTTAGAAACTGCACCTCTTTGTGCAGGAATCAGAGGAGAGGGAGGACTGCTCCAAGTCTTCCAGCCAGGAGGCAAGGCCATCTGGAGAGACGGGCCATGAGTTGGAGGCTGGGGATGAGTGGGCAGAAAGTTGCAGACATGCAGGGCAGGGTGAGCCTGTCTACCTCTGTGCTTTGGTCTCATCACAACCCTCATGTTACACATGGGGGCACTGAGGCCCGAAGAGAGGCTTGCCCTACCCAGATGGCTCAGCTGGCCTAGGACCCTGGGCCTCAGCCCTGGTGCTATACCCTCCCGAGAACCACCCGGCCCTCCATCCCCACTCAGAGGATCTGGGGACAGGGGTTGGGGAGACTTCCCAGGTGTACAATGACACAGACAAATAAGGGGTGTTGGGGACATTTATTTCTGAGCTCCGGAAGCTGCAGGACACGCCCCCAGCTCAGGCTCTGGAGCCTGGACCAGGGAGGAGGTTGAAGGGCAGATGGGAGCCCCCTGGAGCCCCTCAGGAGCCCCTCACAGCTGGAGGGCTAAACACGTGGTGGGGACTATATCTTCTCACGCGCACCGACTCCCCTTGTCCCGAAATGGAGGTGCTCCCACAGGTGTTATAGCTTGGGTGGGGGACAGGGAGGAGAGAGGGAGAGAGAGTGATGAACATAGGGCCTGAGCAAAGTCCTCCGGCTATTGCGTCGAGCTTGGAGCTCTAGGCACAGGTGCACTGGAGAAGCTGAGGCTCCACCGGCCTGGCTGAATTAACCCCAGGAAACAAGTCTTTTCTTCTAAACCTCACAAAGCCAGGTCCCCTCTCCCTGCACTTTGTCACCGCCCAGCTCCCAGGCTCCCCGCTTCCACTCACCACACCCCAGGATGCCTCCAAAACATCTCTGCTTGTCTCCCCTAATCAAAACCCACCACTGGCTCCCTCTGGCCTTCAGGATTCAGCCACTTCCTCAGCTGGGAAGCAAGGCCCCTGCCTTGCCCTGCTGTCTGAAACCCTCCTGCCCCTACACCTCCTCCTCTCCCTTCCCACATCCTACGCAGCAACCAGGTTTCCCCTTTCCTCTAGGTAGTCTTGTGGCCACCCCATCTCCACCAGGCCCCAGCATTTGAGCTCTAAATTAAAATTAAGGCAAAGCTCAGTGTTTAGCCTATAAGCATTCACCTCCACCTGGGTGACTCCCAGCTGGAGTCTCGGCTTCCAACCCCACTCACAATTCCAGCTGTTGCCACCAGGGGGCGGTGGTGCCAGCTCAGAACTTGTGGGCCTTGTGGTCATGTGGCAGGACAAGGGAGGGAGAGGTTAAGAGGTTCTGGAACCTTGGGGATTCCTTAATCAATAACTGTTACCCCTGCCTGGCCTTCAGGGAAAAACACTCCAGCATGGCCAGCAAGGGGGAGCTGGGCCTGGGGTCCTGGGCAGGGGGCTGCTGTAGAAGTGAGTGAGGGAGAAGGGGATAAATGTGGTCTGGGTCAGGGACCTCACCTCTCCCAGGGGCCCGGGCAGTCTAAGCCCTGTCTACTTACCAGGTGTAGATGAGCAGGGTGAGGAGGGTGGTGACAAGGACAGCCAGCAGGACCGACAGGATGGCAATGATGACCACGTTACCTGCACTCTGGGGCCCTGGGGTAGCCTGGAGTGCCTCAGCTGGAGTGAGGGGGCCCCACAGGCAGGCGGGGTGGGGGTGGGGGTGCAGGGAGGAGAGAGATCTAATCTGACCTGAGAAGGGGGACCTGGAACCAGAAGCAGGTCTCCAGACTCCCCACCCCAACCCTACCCAGGGGGAGGGGCAGCTACAGACAGCAGGATGGTAAAGATGGCTCTGACTGACCGGGTGGCCCAACCCCGGTCCTCAGGACCACTCATCTGGCCCCATACCTTGCTGCAGACGGGTCTCACTGGACCACTCTGTCTCAGCCAAGGGTCCTCTGTCACTCATCACCAGGAACTTCACTCTGAACAGGAGACCCAGAATTGGGAATGGGGGTTCCCAGGTCCTGAACCCTTGGGCCCTGGTGCCTGTCAGTCTGACCCCTTGATTCCCAGGGCCTGGCAGGTGGGGGAGCAGGGACTGAGGCTTAAAACATAGCCTTGGAGCTCACCCACAGGGGCTCCAAACCCAGCTGTGACATTTCCCAGCTGTGTGGCCTTGGGTGCATCCCTAACCCTCTCTGGGCCTCAGTGTCCTCACTTGGGAAATGTGTGTGGAGTGGACTAGATCCCCCAGCACGGAACATCAGTGAATCAAGCCCTGAGTGAGGGGAGATGGGTCAGAGGGCCAGTCCCGCCCTGGGGCATGCCCAGCCTGGATGGGGAGACACCACCTGTGACATCCAAATGGCCCATGGTGGCCGGGGCTTGAGTCAAGGGCCCTCTGTTCAAGAAAGGCAGGAGAATTCACCTGGGCCTCCTCAGTTATTGGCGTAACTGAGCAGGGGAACCCAGGCACCCAACTGGGAGCTGTCCGGGCTCAGGTTTGGGCACACCCACAGGCAGGAGCACACCCACCACAGCAGGGTCTGGCAGAGCGCTCACCGGTAGGGGCCTGGGCCCGGCAGCGGGTGGTTGCATCCCCTTGTCATTGGGGAGCAGCTGGTGTCGTTGCCAACACGGAGGACCTGGAGTTTGTTGCCAGGCTGGCCCCGCGGGTAGAGCGCCCGGCTGGCCCTCAGCGTGAGGTAGTAACCCCTCTGGGGCAAGAGGGCAGGCACCGGGGTGTCCTCCACCCTCTGTGGGGCGGTGAAGTTCTGGGCAGCTGAGGGTGGCATGCGGGTCAGAGAGTGGGGGCCTCGTGGGCAGGGCTCCCGCCTGTCCCACCAGGCCAGACCCTCCTCCACACCCTACCCCATCCCCGGCAGCACCTCCTCTCACATGCCCCCTGCCCATTTCACAGAGGGAAAACCAAGGCCAACCCCAGTGGCACCCACCGTTGCTGTGAGCCACCACCAGCCAGATGGGGTCAAAGTCGGAGATGTTGAGGTGACTGAACCGGCCCTGCGGCTGCTCCAGAGTGAAGGTGGTCTGGGTGAGTTTCCCCGCCAGGGTGGCACTTGAGAGCTGGGGCACATAGCTGATGTGCTCTGGGGTCCATGGGGAGCAGAGAGGAGGCTCAGCAGGACAACCAAGCCTCCACAGCTCAGACTGAGGCGAGAGGGCACGGCCCTGCCCTGGGAGCCCAGTCTGAGGGGGAGACATGGCCCAGGGAGCCCAGCCTGAGGGAGGAGTCAAGGCTTTTCCTGGGAGTTCCGTTCAGGCATTAATCAGGAGTGCTCCCTGGCAACTCTGTGCCCATGGTGCATAGGTGGGTGGCCTGAGTCCAGCCCTGCTCCTGCCTTGGAAGCCTACTAGGTAGGGGTGGGCACTGTGGGAGGTCCAGGGGAGGCCCAACTGACCCTGCCCTACTGAGTCACTGGGGTTTCTGTATGATGGGCAGGGTCCAGGAAAGGGGGTTAGAGACACATGAGGCCCCTCCCCGCAGCTGCAAGCACAGTTGTTCTGGGGAAGGGGTCTTAGGACTTGTTGGGGTAACACTCATATTTGGAGGCACCTGAGTCTTACTGATACCCAGTGACCTTGAGCTCTGACTCCCTGGGCCTCAGTTTACCTACTTCTCAAGTCCCTCCAACTCCACCCACATGGCCCAGATTGATTTGCTTGATGAGAGGGATGAATGGCTTGGGAAGAGTGGGGAGGGGACACAGGAAGGTCCTCGCCAAGACTCCAGGCCTGGATGTAGGCCATCAGGAGGGGGACCTGTTTCCTGGCTCAGAGCCTGACACCTTCTCCTCCCTACCCAGTGCTCTGCCACCTTCCATCCCACCCGAAGCCTCCCTCCCCTTCTGGAACTTGTCCCCTTCTCATCTCCTCACAGCCTCATCTGGGAAAGGTCAGGGACAGCGGGGAGGACAAGAAACCAGAGCCCCCATGTGCATGTCCAGCCCTGCTGCTGGGGGGAGCTCAGAGCCCCTACTCCTCTCTGGGTGCCTTGACAGCAGTGCTCCTCCTCTCTCCAGCCCTAAACACCAGAGAGCCCCAGAAAAATGAGGTGAGCTTTTATGCACATCTCCAGAACCCTCTCCCCGCTTCGGTTCAGTTCAATTCAATTCATTTCCCTTTAACTCTGCATTAACTCCCAAGGTTCAGTGCTAGAACCCTCCCTTCTCTGAGTTCCCAGGTCTATCTCTAAGCACACTGCATACAGCAGGTACTTAATATTGATTTATGAGGGAAAAGGAGCAGAGCAGCAGAGATGTGGGGACTATATCTCTAAGCCCCTCTCGTTTAAGAACCGATGGTGAACAATGCCTGCAGCCCCCCTCAGAGAGCTTCCTTTTGCAGTTGTCCTTGGAGACTTCTTTTTTTTTGAAGGCAGTGTCACTGGCCCTCATATGTGGGATCCGAACTGGAGCCACTGGCTTCCCAAGCCAGAGCTTAACCACCGCGCCACTCGGCTGGCCCCTTGGAGACTTCTTTTAACTTCTCTCAGGGCCAGGAAGGAGCGGGGCCATTTGGTGAGAATTGGGGTGGGGGCACAGAGTGCATGTGAATGAGAACCCCAAAGAGAGGAAGAAAGTATTACTTGCTCCCCTGTCTTGGGGTATCTGTCTTATGACCTCTTTAATGGGCTGTCTCTCCTATCACACCCAGGACTCAGTCCCTACATTTGGGGCTTGGGAGGCAGCTGGGGAAGGTGGGGTCTGTTCACTCACCCAGGCCCATCCCCAGCTGGAGGCAGGTCAGCAGCAGCAACGGTGGCATCAGCAGCCCAGACTGTCCCCCACTGAACTCCATGGCCAGGCCAAGAGTCCAACCGTCTGTCTGTCAGAGGGTCCGTCTGCAGCATCCAGAGCCCTGGAGCTCCGCCCTGTGTGCTAGGCTGGGGGAGGCTGCTTCTGGGACCTCCTGCTATCCCTCCCAGGTGCCCCCTCCTCCCAAACAACTGGTTGGACAGGTTTTAGGAGCAGAATTTGTTGGCCCTTAGGATTTGGCATTGCCAGGGAGGGGTCTGAAGAGAACAATCAGTTGCTGCCTCCAAGACAAGTTCAGACACCCCCTCCCCCACTCCCGGAAGGCCAGTCCAGGGTGGGGCTCAGAGGGTGGAGGCAGCCCTGGGGCCAGGCACGGCCTGTGGAATCTCCTGGTCCAAACAATCCCCAATCGGGCAACTAGCTCTCTCCACAACCCCACTGTGCAGGAGGGAGTTACCCTCACTTTCTAGACAAAGCCGAGAGAAAAGGAAGGGGGCTTGTCTAAGGTCACCCAGCCAGCCAGCGCAGAACCTGAATTATAGGGACATGCCCAGAGGCAAGCTTGGGGACCCTACTTGCTGTTCCCCTGCAGCCTGGCCCCTGGAAGAGGCTCCCCGACATCACCCTCCCTCCTGTCCTCATCCAGGTGAACTGCCCTCTCTCTGTGGCCACTGCAAGGGCAGGGCAATCAATCCCTCTTCAACATAGAAGATTCCAGATGGGGCCCAGGGCACGTGCCCAGAGCATGAACTGACCCTGTCTCACCTGGATTGGAGCAACAGCCCCTCACAGGCTCCCTTCCCCGAGCACCAGCCCCCTTCAGCCCAGTGTCTCCACCTGGCCAGGCACCTTCGCCAAACTCTATCTCCTTTGAGGTGTACTTAAATTTAAAAAAAAAACACAAAACATTATAACTAGTCTCTAGTTATTATAATGCATTTACACTCTCTTTGATTGCCAGCCCACACACACTTTTTCTTTCCAAAAATGCTTAAACTGTGCCAATTGTTTATTACAGTGAACTTCAAAAAAACGCAAGTATCCCAACACAACATAATTACCTAATACGTTTTTTGTGACCGACTGTTTACTTAGACATGAGCTAGCTAGCAGATGGTGTCAGACTTTTCAAGGTTTAAAATTCCTGTATATCATCAGTGATTGGCTCAGCCCTAAGAGAACCAGGGGGCCAAAACCAGAGCAAAGTCTCAGGAAGGCAGATGAAGTGTGGGGGGTCCTCAGTGTGGTTGAGGTAAGCTGCAGCCAAAAAGCTGCTGACTCCACTTCTCACAGGCTCCTGGGGCTTTGCAGTGCTGCACCTTGCACCTTGGCTTAAGCCAGGCTCTTCCAGAAGGCCCTTACTATCTTGCAATACCCAGGGAACTTTTGTCCTCCCATCCTACCTACCCCAGGGGTCTGCACTGTTAGAAATGAGCCCTGGCTGGCCTTGGGGTTTCCCCTACCAGGTCCCTGACACTGGCCCTCATATGTGGGATCTTAACTGGGGCCCTGATGCTCAGAGCTGGCCTCCCAAGCCAGCTCTTAACCAACACGCCACTCGGCCGGCCCTATATGTTTCTTTTTTTTCTTTTTTTTTTTAAAGATTTTATTGGGGAATTGGGGGAGGGGAACAGAATTGGGGAATGGGGGAAGGGGAACAGACAAGTTGCTCTCCTTTTGTTCTTCAGTCTAGTTGTGGAGGACGTTGCTTCACTGGCCCATGTTGGTATCATCATTGCGCTCTTCCCGGATGAGGCAGATGGGTCGCCGGCCTCTGGATGGTCGCTCACCGCAGCTATTGGCAGCTCGTGCAGGCTGCCAGCCACTCACGCTGGCTGCCGGCCACTCACTGTAGACTATGGCAGCCCACTGCAGCAGGGGCTGCAGCCCACACCATCACCGGGGCTCGCACAGCCCAGCTCCAGGTGGAGCTGTTGTTAGCTATAGAGGGCAGTGTCACCGGCCCTCATATGTGGGATCCGAACCGGGGCCGCTGGCATCCCAAAACCAGCTCTTAACCAATGTGCCACTCGGCCGGCCCCCTATATGTTTCTTTTAACATTTTTTTTTTTAAAGAGTTTATTGGGGTATTGGGGGAGAGGAATAGCGTTGGGGAACCGGGGAAGGGGAACAGACAAGTTGCTGTCCTTTTGTTCTTCAGGCTAGTTGTGGAGGACGTGGCTTCACTGGCCCATGTTGGTATCATCATTGCGCTCTTCCCGGATGAGGCAGTCGCTCTCCAGCCATTGGACGGCCGCTCATGGCAGCTCACAAAAGCACATGCCAGCTGCCGGCCAGCCCCACTGCAGCCTACGCTGTCGCCGGCTACTCATGGCAGCCCAGCTCCAGGTCGAGCTGTTGTTCACCATCTTAGCTGTAGAGGGCACAGCGTCACTGGCCCTCATGTGGAATCTGAACTGGGGCCCTGCTGCTCAGAGCTGGCGCCCCAAGTCAACTCTTAACCAACGCACCAATTGGCTGGCCCATACAGGCAGAATTTTAAACAAATGTGTGGGCCTTGGAGAGAGGGCATGACCAGGGCTGCTCGGCGCAGGTGAAGAAGAGAGGAGGACATGAGTGGGTTCGACTGGGGCCCAACTGGCAAGTTTCGGTCAGCCCCAGCCATGGAAAAGCTTTTTTCATCTCCCCAGCTTTTTACTATAGAAATGGCCACACCTATACAAAGGTTGAAAGTATATAGTACCATGAATGCCCATACATGAAGCCTCCACCCAGATCCAACAATTGTTCACATTTTGCTTTATTAGCTCTGGGTTCCCTGCCTCTCAGATATATAGATTTACTAAATACATATACTGTTACTCTTTATATATTTATATATATTGATATGTATATATTATATATGCTTCTAATACAATCTGTATATATAACATACATATATCATAGGTTCTTATGTATATATTTATATATAATACATATTAATAAATATGTATATATTTACATTTCTCTCCTTTTTTTAAAAAAAATTTTATTGGGGAATTGGGGGAGGGGAACAGAGTTGGGGAATCAGGGAAGGGGAACAGACAAGTTGCTGTCCTTTTGTTCTTCAGTCTAGTTGCGGAGGACGTTGCTTCACTGGCCCATGTTGGTATCGTCATTGCGCTCTTCCCGGATGAGGCAAATCAGTCACCGGCCTCTGGATGGTCACTCACCGCGGCTATTGGCAGCTCACTGTGGCTATTGGCCGCTCACGCTGGCTGCCGGCCACTCACTGCAGCCTATGGCAGCCCACTACAGCAGGGGCTGCAGCCTACACCGTTGAGCTGGGCTCACAGCCCAGTTCCAGGTGGAGCTGCTGTTAGCTGTAGAGGGCAGTGTCACTGGCCCTCATATGTAGGATCCAAACTGGGGCTGCTGGCGTCCCAAGCCAGCTCTTAACCAACGTGCCACTTGGCCAGTCCAACATTTCTCTCCTTTTTGAAAGGTGGTTGAAAGCAGACATCATAACGTGGGAAGGGCTTGCTTCATCATTTTGAAAACACATTCTTGCTCCTCTACTCATCATATCTCCAGGTCCCCAGGTCTCAAGAGGTGGACAGGGCAGCATTCTTATTAATCTCATTATACAGATGAGAAAACCTGGCCCCAAGAAGGAGAGGAGCTTCCTGCAGCCCTGTGGTGGGCAGCGACAGAGCTAGGAATCAGCTGCACCATCTTCTGAGACCCAGGCAGGATTCTCTCTCTTTTCCCCTTTTTTCTTTATTGGGGAACAGTGTGTTTTTCCAGGACCCATCAGCTTCAATGGTTTAATGAAATCTCCATAAAAGCCTCAAATACTGAAAAACACCTAAAATAATGAAAAGGCAGTCCTTTCCCTGTTGATTTGAAGTACCATTTTTATTGTATACTACAGGTGTGGGCAGTCTTCAAAGTCCCCTTTCAGCTTGATCCTGGACAAGCTCCTATACGTATCAGGGGTGTCCACACCCACAGCCTTCTCCAGGCATCAGCTGGCGCAGCCTATCTCCCAGGTAACCGTGTGAGGGTTCCTTCCCAGGCTTCAGGAGCCCCTCCTGGTCCTGCATTCATCCTGGTGACAGCAGTGGAGCCAGGCAGGAGACAAGCAAACACTTGGCCAGGCTGGGGCATGCGCCCTCCCACAGTCCCTGACAGGGGCCTGCTACTCAGGGATAAACGGACATCACCCAAGTAAGCCGCTCCCTGGGGTGCCACTAGGTGGCAGAAAGGACAAGAGCAGCAAGGAGGGCCAGGGCTGACTGGAGGCCGAAGACTCCCTCACCCACCTCCTAGGTCACTGCTGGGGCTTTGGCACAAGCTCAGGAGGGGAGCGAAGTGACCGGTCCTGGACCTACAGCTTGAAGGAATGGACACGAGGAACCAGTGCTGCTATGATTTAGAAAACAAACTCAAGGATCATTTTGGTCACTAACATTTCTCTATGTTTTACTCTACCACAAGATAAATGATTCCTCATAATCGTGAGTCACCAGTTGGCTGGATCATTATTTGGTGAATGTCTCTTTTCTCATTAAGCTGTAACTCCCTAAGGGCGGGGACCGGATCTGTTTAGTTACCCACTGTATCCCTACTGCTGAGCCCAGGGTCTGGCACAATAATTGTACTCAATAATCATTTTGCCTGTTAATAAGGACAGCTTCCTCCTGTGTGGATCTGGCCAGGTGGCGGTGGGTACTGTCTTGTTCTATAGTATCAGGCTGATAACCAGAATGTTTTCGCTTCTGGGCAGAGGCCAGCCTTTCTGCTGTGTCCCCTCTTCTTCCTCATCCAGCCATCCCCAGCCCCAGTGAGGCCCAGTGTGAAGGGAATGGCCCAGATGCCCAGAAGAGCCAGGGTGATGGGGTAGGGGGATGTCAAGCCCTGGGGAACTGTTTATTCCCAAGGACCTACCTTGCCACGTGCCTTTGGGGTGACTCATGGGATGGGGTGGACTCCCACCCACCTCCTTGTACAGGGCAGCTGGCTAAAGGCCCACCCAACCTCTGTCACCAAACAAGGTTCAGGTTCCTTTGGCAACTGTCACACCCTGTCCTGAGGAGGCACACGGAGAGACCCAGCAAGGTTCTTCCCCGCCCTCCCCCAGCAGAGAGAGGCCCCAAATCCGTGGCCTGGGAATTTGAGCAGGGAGGGGAAGTGCAGGTGACCTGGTCCCTTTCCCCTCCACCAGCTTGGCCTCAGGGCCACTCGCCAGACTCCAAAAGAGACCTGTCCATGCTAATATCAAGTGGGAGAGACCTCACAGTTCACCAACCCTGCCCTGGGTCTGAATCTTTCTGCTGCATGGTGGTGTGGCCCCTTCCTGGTCTGTTTGTACACAGCTCACAACAGGCAGCTCCCCACCTCCCCAGTCTAGTGAAAGCATCAGTCATATGGAATTATAAGCCAGAAACTCTTTTAGTAGGTGAGAGCCTCCTTCCAGTGAAATCTCACAATTTTGAGGCCAAGAGGCAGGGTACCCTGGCTTGTCCCTGATCCACTGAGCCTGGAGCTGTGTCCTTCCGGCTCTGGCCCTGCATCTCCCCACACTGGGGAGCAGGAGGCCAGAATACTGAGACCTTTTTAGTTGTTACATTCAGTGTAAATGACACACTGTTTAGTGAGGGTCCGCTATGTGCCAAGACCACTGTGGGCATGTGCTGTAAGCAGAAGCTCTAAAGGAAAAGTGAGGCTGGGAAAAGGGCAGGCATTTTATTCATTCATTTCTTCAGCAGGTCATCGTAGAGGCCCTGCTCTGTGCCAGGCACTGTGTCAGGCTCTGCGGTACTTCAGGGAAGAAAAAGCAAGTCTGACACCCTGTTTGGGAAAGATAAACAGTAAATCAACAAATACAGTATAACGGAATGTCTAGTGGTGATACAGGCTTTAAAGAAACAAAGCTAGGAGATTAGAGTTAAGGAAGACGGGGAGCTATTTTAGGCCGGGAGATCATGGAACCCTGATAAGGTGACATATAAAGAGAACCTGAATGAACCAGGAGAGGGAGAACCATGGGGCCTCCTGAGAGAGTGCTCTATTGGCAGAAGGATTAGCAGGTGCAAAGGCCCTGGGGTCAGTTGTCTGTTGCTGTGTAACAAATGCCCCCCAAAGCTCTGGGGATTAAAATAACAGCTATTTTATCACCTCTAACAATTCTGTAGATAGGCTGGGCTCAGCTGAGTGGTTCTTCTGTTCGCATAGCATTAGCTGGAGTCACTCATGTGGCTATATCCAGCTGGAGCTCAGCTTCATTCACAGGTCTTATGAGGGCTGGAACAGCTGCCGGCTGGCTGGACCTCTCCTCTTGTCCTCCCCCACCCTTCTCTCATCCCTCTTCATTGCCTCTCTCTCCTTTTCCTCTACATGAGGCTGTTCATCATTCCTTCAGTAAGTAGTCTAGCCTAAGCTTCTTTACAAGGCAGCAAGAAACCCAAGGGGGCAAAAGAGGAAGTTAACAGGCGTCTCAAAGGCTAGGCCTGAAAGTCACACAGCACCACTGCAGCCCCATTCTGTGGCCAGAGCAAGTCAGAGGCCAGCCCATGTTCAATGGGAGGGAGGGACGCCCTTTGGTGGGAAGTGTTGTATCCACACAGGGATGTGGGGGATGCCAGCGCTGTCCTCAGAACAATCCACCATGGGCTCGAGGTGGGAGTGTCTCAATGGTAGAGGGTTTGCTAGATCAGTGTGGCTGGGGAATTAATTAGGGAGCAAGAGAAGGGGTAGGAGACATGATTAGTGAGGTCAAGGGGCAGCACAGGTGGTGTAAGGCCATTCAAGTCACTGTCAGGACTTTGGCTTTGACCCTGAGAGAGATAAGAGCCATTGTGGGGTGAGAGCGGAGGAAAGATGTAGCCAGGGTCCCTCAGGCTGCTATGGGGAGAATAGATTGGGGCTCGGGGGTATATTAATCCCCTAGAGCTGCCATAACAAATGACACAGAGTAGCTCAGAGCAACAGAAATTTATCCTCTCATGGTTCTGGAGGCCAGAAGTGTGAAATCAAGGTGTCATAGGGCTGCTCGCTCTGAGGGCTCTGGGGAAGAATCTTGCCTTTTCTCTTCTCATTTCTGGTGGTTGCAGCCATCCTTGGGGCTCCTTGGCATCACCCCAATCTCTGCCTCCGTCTTCACATGCTGTTCTCCCTTCTGTGTGTCTTTGTGGCCAAATTTCTGTCTTTTTATAAGGACACCAGCCTCCTTAGGGTTTAGGTCTCACTCTAATCCAGTATGATTTCATCTTAACTGCAAAGACCCTATTTCCAAATAAAGTCACATTCACAGGTTCTGGATAGATATGAATTTGGGGAAGACCCTATTCAACCCCACGCAGGGACAAGGACTTTAGGGTGCCCAGTGAGGAGGCCACTACAGCCATCCAGGGGAGGACAAGCTTGGTGGCAGTAAGGGTCCTCTCTAATTTCATTTTCCACGCCGGGCTGAGCAGGGGCCTCCCTAAGTGCTCCATGCCTCAGTTTCTCTGGAGCTTAGAAGCCCGCTACACTGGAGCCCAGGTGGCTGGGGCCACCCAGTGCTGGACGCTGCCTGCAGTGGTCCTGTTAGGGGACCGAGGGTGGAACTCAATCCTACCAGGCATCCCAGAATGCCCATACTCACCCTGGGATCTGCTGGGGGCTGTTCATGGGGGGGACACCCAAGGCCCCCAAGGCCCAGCTCAGGCCACCTCCCTGCTCTGCCTCCGGTTCACCTCCCTCTGCTGCTTATTCCACCCCAGCCACCGAAGGGAGGCCTTCCTAACAGTCAGCCTGCCCTACCTCACTTGGCTGTCTTCTGCATTGCTCAACCACCCCACGTGGTATTCAGGGATGTCTCCCCTCTCTTGACGCCCAGCTCCACACCCTCCTTACCCATGCCTGCTGAGCCGCTCAGTGAATCCACTGTGCTCAGACACCACCTCCTTCAGGAAGTCCCCTTTGTACCCGCCCCCACCACACACAGACACACACACACACACACACACACACACACACACACACACACACACACCAAGCTGAGCTAGATGCCTCCCCTGGGCTCCACTGCTGCCTTGTTACCCCTTTACAGGTGCCCTCCCCCTGCACTGTACTTCTGTGCCAGGTTGTGTCTGCACTCCCAGCTCTGCTCAGTAGAGGACCCCATATACAGAAGAGGCACCCACAGGTATCAGATGACCTGAGCCCACACTCAGCCCACATCCAGCCCCCAGCCCTATCCCACCTGCCCTGGGAATTCTCCCACTGCTGTGGTCCCACTTGTCAGGCTCAGGGCTCAGACAAGAACAGGGCCAGGCACCAGGACTGAGGAAGCAAAGCTGAGGCTGAGTTTTCATGAAACACTCTTAGGGGCTTTGGGCCCCCACCACTGGGGAGCAGAGGGAGGGGTCTGGAGATAGGAGGGAGGGGCCAGGATGATTAATGGGACAGGCTTCTCTGTCCTTCAGTGGGAGGAGTCAAGGAGAAGAATGATTGTCAAGGGCAATGCATTCTTTGCTGGGGATTACTCTAGCCTGCGTCACTCACAGGGAGTGGGGTTTCGGGGAGCTGGGACTGGAGTTTCTGAGCCGGAGAAGACTTGAGATCTCCCTTCATTTTACAGAGGGGAAACTGAGGCCCAAGAAGTGGTCAGGGCAGCCTGGCAGAGCTCACAGCAAATGAGGCATAAAGGGGGATACCTGTGCTCCTGTCTTATTCCTGGGGCTCTGTCCCCCTGAGTTAGGGACATCCAGACTAAGACCCGTGTGGGGGCCATAGGGTGGGCCAAGACATGGCTGCAGTGGCTTCTGGCTTCTTTAGCTACAGGGAAGAGAGAAGGCAGCCCAGAAAACTGGGTCAAGGGGCCAGGGTGAGCAGGGTGAGAGCCAGGGTTGAGGGCAGGCCGGTTCCAGAGTGTGCTCGTCCAAGTTCATTCTGAAGGCCCCAGCCTGCTCAGCATGCCACCCCTTCCTTACCTCCCAGCCTCTGTACGCGCTGTTCCTGCTGCCTGCAAAGCCCCTGCCCTCTGCTTGCCTGTCGACTCTCAGTTAAACGTTGTCGCGTCACTGACCCTCTGCCCTGTATGCTCCACCCTTTAACATTCACACTCACAACGCTCTAGTTGGTGCGAAAGGGCTGCCATAGCAAAATGCCACAGACCAGGCAACTTAAACAACAGAAATATATATTCCACAGTTCTGGAGGCTGGATGTCCAAGATCAAGCTGTCAGGAGGGTTGGTTTTTCCTGAAGCTTCTGTCCTTAGCTTGCAGACAGCCACCCTCTTGCTGCCTCCTCGCGTGGCCTTTCCTCTGTGCCTGCACCCCTGGTGTTTCTATGTTCTAATCTCTTTCTATAAGAGATCCGGTCATTGAATCAGGGCTCACTCTAAAGGTCTAAATTTACTTAACTACCTCTTTAAAGGTCCTATCTCCAAATACAGTCACATCCTGAGGCACTAGGGGTTATGGCTTCAACATATGAACTTTGAGGAACACGATTAGATCTATAACAGTGGGTGCACCTCCCTGGTGAGTGCGACACTTTCCAAAAACAGGCGCTGGATCTGAGCCTCTGCATGGTCTGTGGGATCTCTGGGCTTGGTCTCTAGGCCTGTTGTCCTGCCCAGTAATGGGTTCCCTGCAACTGCCCCTCCCCACACACACTGGAGAAAGGGTGGGGTGGGCGGGCAGCTGAGGGAGCAATGATGTATAACTGTGTACTTCTGCTCCTGTTTCATGCTGGCCCCTCCAGAGAAGGTGGGGCTGGCCGCACCCTTTACCACAGGCTTGGCAGGGATAGGAGGGGCTCTAGGAGCCTGAAGAGGCAGTGGGTTGGGCTGTCAGGGGCCCACTGCCCAGCCACAGCTGCATGGCCAAGCCGGATACACTCTCACTGTGCCCCAGCTTCTTTCTATGAATAGTGGCAAGGGGCCGAGCACTCAGAGGGTCCTGTGTCTCCATCCTGGGGAGGGGGTGTGGGGCTCTGAGGCGGCAGCAACAAATGGTCACAGTGGCCACCATGCCCAGCTTCCAGAGGTGACCGGGCCAGAAACTCCCACGGTGGGACCAGGGAATGAAGCTTTGTTCTGTGCTGGGGTTGCTGGGGTGGTCTCCAGACCCAGCTCTCGGAGCCTCCAGGGGCTCCCTAATGTCCTCCAGAATGTTCCTTTCCCACCCAACTCTCCCAGGTTGCTCCTTGCTGTTTGTGGCTGAGAACACACAGAGGGGTGGGTTCCTGGGCCCTGAGGAGACTGAGCTTCCTTGATGATTGTCCGGTGCGTCTTGGGTGAAAGACCCCACCTTGGCCGGAGACTGGACACTAGGGTGCAGTCCTACCCAGTTAAAAAGGGTTAAGAAATGATTCAGCCAAGCGAGAAGAGCAGTGAGTGACGTAATGCCAGGGCTCCTATTGCCTTTCCCCCCAAAGTTGTGCTCAGTGCAACAAGCCACTGGACCACATATTGTGTTATTCCATTTCTATGAAATGTCCAGAGAGTAGATGAGGGGTTACCAGAGACTAAGGGAGGTTGGAGAGGAGTGGGGAGTGATTGCTTATGGAGCACAGGGTTTCTTTGGGGATGATTAAAAAGTTCTAAAGTTGATAATGGTACAACTCTGTGAATACTAAAAATCATTGAATTGTACACACTTTAAATAGGTATATCATATGGTATTTGAATTATAACTCTATGAAGTTGATATTTTTTAAGAATGTGAAGATGTATTTGCCTTTTCGAAAGCATTCAGTCAGCAACTATTTATTAAGCACCTACTGGGAGCCGGCACCATTCTCGCTATGGGGGCACCCTAGTGAGATGACCAGATATGGTCCCTGTCCTCCTGGAGTTCACAGCTTAGTGGGGGAGATGCAAAAGCTCACCATTTTAAATGTCTAATTACAAAACGGAAAATGTGCTGAGAAGGAAAAGAATATGGCTCTAGGAGAGCTGAGGGGTCAGGAAAGGCTTTCCTGAAGAAGCAGCATTATGGTTGGGAAATGATCTTGATCAGGGGTCGGCAAACTGCAGCTCGAGAGCCACATGCGACTCTTTGTGTGCGTTCCATCTCAAAAGTTTGCCGACCCCTGGAAGAGCCAATCCTGTCCCTCACAACAATTTAAAAATTATTCAAGAGCCATAAATATTTTTACATAATTACCATTATATGACTAATATCCTTTAAAAATTTTATAGGGCCAGCCGAGTGGCTCAGTTGGTTAAGAGTTGGCCTAAGAGCGCAAGCTCTGAGCAACAGGGCCGCTGGTTCGATTCCCACATGGGCCAGTGAATGCTGCTCCCAAGCTGAGCTGTTGCTGAGCTGGATGGCTCAGCTGGTGTAACAACAAGATTGCCGCATCTAAGACTGAACTCGGCACCTCGAGCTGAGCTGCCGCCCGGATGGCTCAGTGGATAGAGCGTGCACTCTTAACAATAAGGCTGCTGGTTCGACTCCCACATGGGATGGTGGCTACGCCCACCTGCAACTAAGACTGAACACAGCACTTCAAGCTTAGAGGCCACGAGCTGCCGACAGGAAGCCAGATGGCGACTGCCGCCCTCCACAACAAAGACTGAAGAACAACAACTTGGATGGTCCCCCTCCCCCAATTTCCCAATAAAATCTTTAAAAAAACACCTATATAAATGAAATTATAATAATTTTATTTTCATTTTCTTTCTTTTTTTTTAAGATTTTTCATTTTTTTTCTTTTTTTAAAAGATTTTATTGGGGAATTGGGGGAGGGAACAGCTTTGGGGAATCAGGGAAGGGGAACAGACAAGTTGCTGTCCTTTTGTTCTTTAGTCTAGTTGTGGAGGACATCACTTCACTGGTCCATGTTGGTATTGTGATCATTGTGCTCTTCCCAGCTGAGGCAGATCAGTCGCTGGCCATTGGACAGCTGCTCACCGTGGCTCATAGTAGCTCACGGCAGCTCACTGCAGCCCTCACTGCAGTCAGCTGCCGCCCAGCCCCGTTGCAGCCTACACCGTCGCCGGCAACTCATGGCAGCCCAGCTCCAGGTCAAGCTGTTGTTCACCATCTTAGCTGTAGAGGGCGCAGCATCACTGGCCCATGTGGGGTCCGAACTGGCGACCCTGCTGCTCAGAGCTGGCATCCCAAGCCAACTCTGAACCAAAGAGCCACTCGGCCAGTCCTTGTTTTCATTTTCTTTTTTTTTTTTTTTTTAAAGATTTTATTGGGGAATTGGCGGAGGGGAACAGCGTTGGGGAATTGGGGAAGGGGAACAGACAAGTTGCTGTCTTTTTGTTCTTCAGTTTAGTTGCGGAGGATGTTGCTTCACTGTTGGTATCGTCATTGCACTCTTCCCGGATGAGGCAGATTTGTCGCTGGCCTCTGGATGTCGCTCACCGTGGCTATTGGCAGCTCACTCTTGGCTGCCAGCCGCTCACGCTGGCTGCGGGCCACTCACTGTAGCCTATGGCAGCCCACTGCAGCAGGGGCTGCAGCCCACACCATCACCGGGGCTCGCACAGCCCAGCTCCAGGTGGAGCTGTTGTTAGCTGTAGAGGGCAGTGTCACTGGCCCTCATGTGGGATCCGAACCGGGGCCGCTGGCATCCCAAAACCAGCGCTTAACCAGTGTGCCACTCGGCCGGCCCCCCTTGTTTTCATTTTCAATTTTACTTCAGATCCTGTGGCTCACGAGCCACAGTTTGCTGACCCGTGGTCTAGAGGGAGGAGAGTGAAGTGGAGAGATGTCCTACACTGAGAGAACAAGTACAAAGCCCTGTGGCCTGTGTGGCTGGAATAGAGGGGATGAGCAATGTATCAAGGGGCCTCATGACTGAAATAATGAAACCAGTTCTGTTCTTGCAGCAGGAAGTCTTTGTGAGTTGTGCCCTCTGGTGTGACACCATCAGGTTTATAATCGAGTCCCTCTGGGTGCTGGGAAGAGGATGGGGGCAGGGAGCAGGAAGGCTGGTGTGGGAAGACCAGCAAGGAGGCAGTGGCTGACCTCCCAGCAAGGGACCAGTGAGGCTGGCCTGGGTTTTGCAGAGATGATGGAGAGAAACGGATGGTTCAGAGGTCCAGGGAATAAAATGAACCCAGAGGATGACAGCGAGGAGGGGTGGGGCCGGCTGCCTGATTTTTACCTGCTGTCATTCTGAATCCTTTGATTTCAGGCTTGATGAGTCACCTGTGAGTCATCGCCCCCACAATCATGGCTATTTTTTCCTTTTTAACAATGAACTTGTTTTTAACCACTGAGCCATTATGTTACAGCGAATGAATTTGGAGACACTTCCCAAAATACAGTACTCGGGAAATTTTTAAATACCATTTAATAAAAGATTCTCCACAACATGGCTGTCAGTAGGCACTCTGCTTAAGGCTGTCACGAGCTGGCCTGAGCAGGGCTGGGGCCCTGCCAATGACCTTCTCAAGCGTGACTCGGGGGCAGAATGCCCTAGCAGGGCTGCTCGGGGGCTCAGCGTGACGGTATGTGTGCTGGGTGACGACTGGTCCCACCGCCCCTCTCTATGTAGATTCTTGCCAGCACAGCCCTGAGGCAGCTCACAGAATGGTCCCCTGCTGACCAGGGTAGGCTTCATCTTTGCAAAATATTAACAATTTGTTGAAGTTCTTGTGGATGTCCCGAGTAGCCCCTTTCTGGGGATCTGCTCTGAAGCAAGTTGGGGTAATATAACTACTCTCAGAACATAAAACGTCCCCATTTTGCATTCACACCCATCCCCATGTCAGAAACCCAGGTATTTTCTGCCTCACCTCTCACACCTAAGAAATCCCCAGTTCTTGCAGCCCTCTTGAGTATTTCTGGAATCCACCTCTTCCTCTCCAACCCTCTTTGTCTGCCCTGGTTCAGGGCTCATCCCATCTGCCTAGAAGATCAGGCCAGCCTCCGTTTCACTGGCCTCCCAGCCCCCAGTCCCTGCTGCCACCCCTTGGGCACCACCCATGCTACCGCTGGGCAAGATGAACCCCCGTAGCCTCACACTCGCTTCCTTCCTCCTTTCCCCTCTACTTGACCAACTTCCATTTGCCTCTCAAGACTCAGCTGGGAAATTACCCCTCGGAAGGCCCTTGACCTTCAGGTGGGGTCAGTTGCCTCCCCTGGGCTCTCCACCCCCTTCACAGTCTTCACGCACTTTGTTGCAATGTCTCTTTAGAGTCTGTCTCCATAGTCAAGCTCCACGCGGGCGGCCAGATGGTATGAGAACAGCTCCTCAGAGGGCTGGCGGGGAAAACTATTCTGAAATGAGGGGCAGCCCTGGGCATGCACAGGACGTCTGGGGCTACGCCTGGGAACAGCACAGATTCAGGCACTGAGAACAAGCCACAAAAGGGCCCTGGGACATACAGGAGCCTGAAGTAATTCCTGCTTCTGGCTAAACCTCCTGTTCTGGGAGGGTTTGCTCATGTTTTCACTCAGCAAACGCCAGTGGACTCCACTTCATCCCCGCCATACCCTCCTGGGCAGGCCCCAAGCTGGGCATCCTGGGCTTTGAAGGCCTCTCCATCTGGTATTGGAGCCAGGCCTGAAGAGGGCAGTGTGAGAAGGGCACTGCTGGGGGTAGCCAGTGAGGATGAGGTGGGGGGCATCTTTAACCTTCCTCCAAGTCCAAGAGGCCAAGAGTGACCTGGGCTCCAGAGTAGCAGAATTTCAAAGGTGGCTGCCCAAAGGGGCTGGCTCCCACAGCCAAATGTCACCCAGGACACCAGGGCCTGAGCTCCGCTTCTGTCGGTACCTGGAGGGGATCTTGTGGCTGGTGAGGGTGCAGGGCAGGCAGGATATGGGATAGACCACCAGGAGCCAGGGGTGCATGGGTTTTGAAAGCAAAGACCCCCCCCCCTGAAGTGTTTGCCTGGGAGGAAGCACTAAACCCACATAAGCTGCATTAGTAGCAGGCTTCCTGGCCCTACAATACATTATGGGTTTCCCTGGGACTGGTCAGGAGACAGGGGCACCCCAAAGTACAATTAGAGCTAGCAATCAAGGGGACAGGCGCAGGGCAGCCCTGGGGACAGAGCAAGGCCAGGCTGGGCCCCTGTGTAAATGCTCCTCTTTTAAAGCCAGCACCAGCACCACTCGGATGGAAAGCCAGACCTCATTTATTCACCTCGAAAGACCGAGTACCTCCTTCCCTCCCCAGGGCCAGGCGCCCTGCATGGGATGGGATAAGGTGGGGGGTGTGCTGCGTGCTGGGAGCTGCGGTCAGGCTAGTGATGGGTAATAGAGTGGGGGTGGTAGTGGACAAAGCACAGAGGACAAGTCACTGAGCCTGTTTCTCCATCTAGAAAATGGTGGCAGCTGTGCGCATTGGAAGGCACACAGTAGGTCCTCTAGCGGGAGTGTGATTGGCCATCTCTAGCCTGGCTGAGGTGGGGTATAGAGCCCTGACCTCCAGAGACCCCTGTTGAGTGCGGGTAGCTCTTTATTTATTTTTTTTTTTGTGTGTGTGTTTTTTGAGAGCAGTGTCACTGGACTTCACATGTGGGACCGAACCGGGGCCGCTGGCTTCCCAAGCCAGCGCTTAACCACCACACCACTCCGCCGGGCCAGCTGTGGCTCTTTATAATAGGTCACCAAGCAGGACCCCGCCGGCCAACAGCCCCCTACTGGTCTGTGAATAGGAATGCACATGCGCAGGGCGAGAGGCTACAGCTGCGGTGCACCGGCGCCCTCATGTGACTACAGCGCGTACCACAGCCCTTGTGGGCAGATGGACACTGAGTAAATGAAGCCTGTACTCTTTTGTGATGGGTGGTCATGGACCCCAGAGAGTCCGTTTAGGTGATTGCTGATGGAATGTGAGCCTGAGGGTAGGTGACAATCTGAGGGTAGGTGACAGCCCCCCAACAGTAACAGGTCACATCCGGACACGTGGTCCTCTGAGATCCAGAGCAGTCCGTGAGCTCCCTAAGATCTGCCTGAGGCCCCATGCCTAACACTGTGCGTGACAGCAGACACTCAACAAATGTTTGTGGAGTGCGAGTGAGGGGATAAGTGCGTGAGCCATCTGTGTGTGCAAGGGGGCAGAAGTGGGGGCCGGATGATCACACTGTGTGTCTATACTCTGTCTGACCTTCCAGCCACCCACAGGAGAGGCCAGTGCCTCTGAAGCCTTCACTGCAGCCCCAGCCACTGGCAGGAGGGACAGAGGGACAGAGAGACAGAGGGAGTCTCAGGCCTCATACACCCCGTGATGGGCCCAGCTCAGGTCCCTTCACAGGACAGAGCAAGGCCCCCTGAGGGCCTCCTCGGGGCTCGGAAACTGGTCAGGGTGGCTCTCCACCCATTACCTCCAGCCTCACTCACAGGAGGGCAGGTGGAACAGAGGTAGGGATGGAGGTGGGGACTGGATGCCCAGCCTGACCACGGTCCTTCCCCAAACTCCTTTGCATGCAACTTCAGTTGCCTGGAGAGAGCAGGAAATGGGAAAGGCAGTCAGGGCTGCTAGTGGTGGGATTTCAGGTAGAGGTGTAGGAACTGGGAAGGAGCACTCCCCGCCCCCCACACACTTCCCTAGCCCAGCCACCTGGACCAGGCTAGGGGCTGAAGCTGGGGAGGGGGTCCAGGCCAGGCTCACAGCCCACTGGTAGGGTGGCAGCCTCACTGGGGGGGATGTGGTGAGTCATGTAGCGCCTGCCCATGAAGGAGCCAATCCGCAGCTGCTCTGGGATCTCCTCAGGCCACCACAGGCTGGAGCTAGACAAGGAGAGGAGGAAGAGCTGTGTCCCTGCCAGGCGGAGCAGGCTGCCACTTTGTCAGGGTGTCCGCCCCACTCCCAGATCCCTCCTCCTGCAGCTTCTGGTCTCCCTTTCCTCCCATCTAGAGCCAGCTGGAGGCCTGCCTCTTCCAGGTGGTCACCCTGACTACCACCCAGTGTCAGTTCACTGAGATGACAGAGCTCACTGGAGAGGAAACAAGGCCCAGGAGGTCAAGGGCCCAGGCAAAGGACACACTGAGGGACAGGGGCAGAGTCAGGTGGCTCCTTCTCTGAACCTGTGGTCAGAGGAGCCACTGGACCCCCTTCCTGACCTTCTAGGGGAGAGACTCAGGGTGGAAATTCCCTGCACAACCCTCCTTGGGACACCCCCCAGTTCAAAACCGCAGGGTCAGGGAGCCCTTTCAGGTGTTGGGCCCAGGGAGAGGGAAGGGGCTTTGGGTGGGGAAGGGGCTCTCGGGGTGTCACCACTCACAAGCGCACAGTGGAGGCTGCCAGGAAGGCCAAGAGCAGCAGGCCGGCCAGAGAAGAGAGGATGGAGGTGATGACAATCATGTCACCACTTCGCCGCCCTGGCCACGTGTCGATGGAGCCTGGGGACTTCCCTGCACATACAGCAGCTGCTCAGAGGCTGCCCCTGGACTCATGCTCACACCCAAGGCCTGGCTACCTCCTTTCCCCGGACAGCCTTCTGAACCCCACCCACCTGTCATCTCAGACAGGCATCTGTGCCCTGCCAGGCTGGACCACTCATCTCTCCAGCCTCTGCTTTGTTCTCAAGTTCTAGGGTGTTCCCACCAATGTGTTCACCCATGGTGGGCAGACTGGTGGCTGACCATGTGGCTGCCCTGCTCCCTGAAGCCTGGCATTCAAACACTTTAAACACCAAGCCCATGCCCGGCCTCTGCAGCCTATCTCCCAGGCATCCCTCCCCACCGGACACTCTGGCCTTCACACATGCAGTTTCCTCAGCCTGGTGACTCATGCTGGCTTCTTGGGGCCCTGCTGAGGGAAGGCTCCCAGAACCTGTGACCCTGACTGACCCTTGCCTCCTTCTCGCCCTGGCCCCGCCCGGGGCTGGCTCCCTATAGGAGGGGAAGGCTGTTTCTGCCCAAGTCTGACTGGGCTGGGACCTGGGCACCCAAGGGTTGGTAAACATTTGAGGATGGACAGAGCTAGTGCCTGTTGGGGGGTGGGCTGGGCTTGAGCACTGCTGCCAGGTCCCCAGTTCCATGGCAGCAGGTGGAGGGGCTGGCTGAGCAGGACCATTGTGCCGAGGGTGTCAAGCAGACTGGAACCAGAACACCCCCTCCCCAGCATTACCTTGATGGAGAGTGATGGGGGCAGACCACCTGGTCTGGGCCCGGGGTGAGCCCCTGGCGTCCATCAGGAGGAACTTTACCCTGGGGAGAGGAGGAAGGGTGAGCCCCGAGCCTCCACTGTCCTGAGTAGCATGCCCACTGCAGTCAGACCCCAGACTGCTGTTCTGGGCCACACTGTGGGAGGGGAGGGTTCATTGGGACCAGCAATGGCCTGGCCCTCCTCTGAGAACTCTCTGAGACCTCTCTGGCCACCCCAATCCATCTGAATGAACCATTATTCTTCAGACACCCTAACAGGTTTAGGGGCCCCAGTTACTAAATATCACAAATAGGTGCCTCAGGGTGGCTCAGCAGGGTGCATGGGCTGGGGGCCTCCCAAGAACTGCTGGCCCAATGGAGTCTCCAAGGCCGTGGAAGACCCCTCATGAGGGGCGAGCACCCTGGGTGAAAGCCTTACGAGGGAGGGGTGTGTTCAGGTGCACTCAGAGCCCAGGTTCACAGGGCGGGGACAGGATGGCGCTGAGGGCACCGAGGCCATGTGGAGGAGCTCAGCTGCAGGGACTAGGGAGCTCTGGAAATTTTCTGAGCATTGAGGGACCCATGCAGGCTGGCACCGAGGGAAACTGGCTCTGGGGGCTGCCAGGGTTGGAACCAAGCCAGGGGATGGGCCTGGATGAGGGGGGAGGGGATTGTACAGGATGGGTGCAAGGCCAGAGGGAGGCAGTGGCCCAGCCCACACCACACCCACCTTCCCTGCACCCCTGCCCATTCTCCGAGCTGAACTTAGTCTTTCTGAGGATGCCTGGCCTCGGCCCGTGGCCTGGGAAGCCCTGGTCTGGACACCTGCTTTCCTACCCCGTCTCCACCCCGACCTCAACAAGCCACTTGGGACCCTATGCTTCAGTTCCTTCACCTGTAAAAGTGGGTGGTTGTTTTCTCCCCTGCTTCCCCACCTCATTCATACCCACCGACTGGGTCTGAACTCAGCCCTGGGCTGTTTCCCACCAGATTGACCCATGGGAGGGACAGTGGGCCCGTGACTACGGCCCTGCAGATCCACCCCACCCCCACCAGCTCGGTGGTGCCACCTCTTTCCCCTGGGCCCCCGGAAAGACAGCATTCTGCTTTACCCCAGATGTAATCATTGCTGGTCCCCAGCCCCAGAGGAAGAAACCAAGGCTTGCCAAGGGGAAGGGCCTGCTTCGGCCTCCAGCCAGGCTGGGACCTGGGAGAGGCAGTGCAGGCAACCCCCCTCCCTGAAAGCCCTCCTCTGCCAGCACAGCCCCCGTCCCAGGCTCCACACAGGGTGACCTACCTGTAAGGTCCGGGGCCTGGGAGGGGGGCATTACAGTAGGCCGGCTGCCGGAGGTCAGCCAGGCAGCTGGGGTCATTGCCCACTCGCAGCACATGGGTGCCGCTGCCACCCACAAGGTCCTTGCAGGGCAGCTGGTCCAGGGACAGCGGCAGCGTCATGTAGTGGCTGTCGGTTAGCAGCCGTGGGAAGGCTGGCATCTCAGCCAGTGTCTGAGGGTTCTGAAAGTCCCTGGAGGCTGCAGGAAGGAGGGACAGACAGATGGGGCTGGCTGGTGAGTGAAGCCAGGCCTCACTTGCCACAGCCCCTGGCTGTGTCCAAGGCCTCCAGCCCTGGTCGGTCCTCCATGCCTCAGTGCCCAGAGGGCCCCTACAGACACAAAGCAGGTTTTGTCACCCTCTCAGAGCCCCCTCTCGCTAAAGCCCAACTGTCAATCCACACCCAGTGTTGAAGGTCACATGAGGGTCTCCCGGACCCTGCAGCTCTCCTCAGCCACACCGCTCACCCCAGGCCCCACACCTGCACCATGACACACCGTTGCTGAAGGCCACCACCAGCCAGATGGTGTCGGTAGCATTGGCATGCCCGTCCAGCACACAGCGAGGCTGCTCCAGGGAGAATGTGGAGGCCGTGACCTTCCCTTCCAGGTCCCCAGTTGTTATCTGCGGCGTGTAGGGGATCAGCTCTGCAGCCATGGAGACAGGTGTGAGGGTCCTGGGGCTCACTGCCCCTTGAGCCACCTCTCCCAATGCAAGGGTGTAGGGTCCAATCACTCCAGCAGGTGCCCCAGCCCCTTGGGTCTGGCCAGGTGCATCGACTCCCTGGACCCCTACTCACCCAGGCTCACACAGGGCTGGGGCCAGACCAGCGCCACCACGAGGAACAGCAGCCACAGGTAAGGCTGCCTCTGGGGGAGCCCCATGTCCGCTGCCTTCTACAACATCCACAGCTTGAGGCTGGTCTGGCTGCTTTCTGCGGCACCCCCTCCCCCAACACCTTTGGCCTGGAGAGCTGGTTAGTCAGGCTGCCAGGCTGGCCAAGGGCTGGAAAGACCTGAAAATGTGAATGCACCCCAACCTCTCCCCCCAGCCCAGCCCACCACGGGGAGGGATCTGGGCAGCTCTCTAGTGTGGGGCACGCCAGGGAGAGACCACTGGACTCCTAGGCTGCTGGCCAAGCCACCTCAGATACCATGTCTAAATTTAGACCCCACCCAGCCTCCCAGTCCCCCAGCCCTGGGGAGGGTGGCTAATGTGTTGAAACCTGGGCTTGGGGCCACATGCCTGAGATTCCTGCACCCCAGGCACCAGGAGACTCCCTCTGGTCTTCCATCCCCACCCAGGGGCAAGCCCCAGGCAGCTCCAACCTGTCCAGCACCCGTCCCATCAGGCACCCCTGGCCCCGCCCCTCCTGCCCTTTCTCCACCAGGCCGCATTCTCCCTCGTTCTGCAGTTCCTAGTCCAAAGGAAGAACTTAAAGATCTGTACAGCCCTTGGCAGATGACAAGCCCCTCACTTAATTACACCCTTTGGTTCTTACGATGATATGTATTTTTTACTGAGATATAATTCACATATCCTAAGATTCATCCTTTTAACTTCCACTGGTTTTTAGTATAATCACAAGGTTGTGCAACCATCACAACTAATTCCAGAACCTTTTCATCACAAGAGGAAACAGTGCCCATGAGAACAGTCACTCCCCATTCCCTCCGCCCCAGAGCCACTAATCTCCGTTCTCTATGTGGATTTGCCTATTTTGGACATTTCACATAGATGGAATCACACAGTATGTGGTCTTTTCTGTCTGGTTTCTCCCACTTGGCGTGATGTTTTTTCTTTTTTTTAAAAAAGATTTTATTGGGGAATTGAGGAAGGAGAACAGCCAAGTTGTTGTCCTTTAATCTTAGTTGTGGAGGGCGCAGCTAGCTCAGCGCCAAGTCCAGTCGCCATCTGGCCACCCGTCAGCAGCTCAGGGCAGCTCAGCTCAAGGTGTCATGTTCAATCTTAAATTGCCCACCATCCCATGTGGGAGTTCAACCAGCAACCTTGTTGTTAGGGGTACGTGCTCTCACCAGCTGAGTCATCCTGCCACCTGTTGGCAGCTCAGCTCAGGTGCTGCTCACTGGCCCATGTGGGAATCGAACCGGCAACCCTGTTGCTCAGAGCTCACACTCTTAACCAATTGAGCCACTTGGCTGGCCCTGGCATGATGTTTTTAATGTTCCTCCATGTCATAGCACATATGAGTGCTTCCTTTTTAAGGCGGAATAACATTCCATTGTATGTATATACATTTTGTTTATCCATTCATCAGCTGATGGATATTTGGGTTTTTCCTACTTTTTGACTGTTATGAATAATATTGCTGTGAACATTCATGTACAAGTTTTTGTGAGGACATGTTTTCAGTTCTTGGATATGAAGCGGGGGTGGAATTGCTTAGTCATGTGGTAGTTACTTTTTGAGAACTGCCCAGCCGTTCTCCAAAGCAGCTGCCTTTTACATCCCTGCTGGCAGCAGGTGGGGGCTCGTCTCTCCACAGCCTCATTTGCTGTTTTCCTTCCTTTTTTTTATTTTTTATTATTAATAATAACCATCCTAATGGGTATGAAGTGGTATCACTTTGTGGTTTTAATTTGTGTTTCCCTAATGACTGTGAGGATTTTTCACATGCTTGTCAGCCATTTCTGTATCTTCTTCTGAGAAAAGGCCTTTGCTCTTTTAACACATTTTTTTGTGGGAAACGAGTAAACTCGTCATATAGCTCAAATGCCCGCTTACAAAGTGTTAAAAAACTGGGTATAGGGTCAGCTGAGTGGCTCAGTTGGTTAAGAGCTCGCTCAATGGTGCAAGCTGAGCTCTGAGCAACAGCAGTTCGATGCCAGCCCGAGCTGAGCTGCCGCTAAGCTGCCAACAGGTGGCAGGATGGCTCAGTGAAAACAAAATAAATTGGGCATTTGTGTTTTTATTGTTGAGTTGCTTATAGTCTGGATCTTAGACCCTTATCAGGAAGGTGATTTGCAAACACTTCCTCCCATTCTGATTCTCACTATACTTTCATGATGGGAGCCAAGATGGCAGCAGCACTCAGGCACCCACCCAATTCCCAGGAGCGAGTCTTATCCTGGGACCAAATAGGTTGGGGATCCAGCCAGGCCTCTCTGCCCTCCCTGCCCTCCCCAGGACCAGCTCCTCCATGAGGCTCAGTGGGCACAGTGCCCACAATACTTTCAGGGGCCCAGGAAAACATCTTAATTTCTTTTAAAATCAGAAGGGAAAAAAAAAGAACTTCTAAATGAAAGAAAATGCTCTATTATATATTCATCTTCATACCAACACATTGTAAAACAGAATTTACCTTTTTTTTTTCTTATGAGGAAAGGGGCTCGCAAAGGCAAAAGTGCCCCATGCCCACTCAAAATGCTGTTGTGAGTGTCCCTGTAGCCCCAGGCCATGAGCACTGCCCCCAGGCAGACAGCAAGTCTGAGATTTGATCCTCCTTCTAAGGAGCTCCAGAAGAATTCGAATTTTGAGGCTGGCATCAGCCCAATCCTGGCCCGGCTTCTAGCTCTGGCTCTACCACTAGCCTGGGACCTTGGGCCAGTTACTACGCCCTTGAACCTGTTTCCTCCCATGTAGAATGGAGACAGTGGCACCCTCTTCGTGTGAGCAGCGTTCCCCAGAACCTGGGGAAGTAATGGGGTGGTGAGCTCTGAGTTGCTGGACTGCACACTGCAAGGAGAACTGGAGTGGGGGACAGGGAAGCAGCAGGGTCAGTGCCATGGGCTCTCTGGCCCTTGCCACAGCCTGTTTCTTCATTTAGGAAATGGGGTTGAATGGACAGCCTAGGCAGTCCCTTCCCGCTCTGATACAGCAAGACACGCGTGTGCTGGCCTTCACACACACACGGCCTCTCCACTGACAGACACACCAGGGCCTGGTGACTTTGGCTACTGGGCATTTATTGCAAACGGAACATCTGAGGTATGAGAAGCTGACCCAGACCCATGCCTGTCCCTGGCTGGGGGTGGAGCAGTCCCTCCCCACCCCATGCCAGGCCCCCAGCACTGGAGGCCCAATGCAGCCAGCCAAGGACAGAGGGCCCCCATGCACAGAGGTAGCTGCTTAGACCCCCCCAGTGACAACTCCCCTGGAGGGCAGGAGGGAGGGGAAGGGCAGACAGGGGAAACCCCAGCTCCCTGGAGCACCTCCCGCTGGCCCACCCCAGGGCAGCCCGCCGGCAGTGGGGGGTCACTGCGGCTCCAGGCAGTCCTCAGTCACCCCCTGGGCGGCCAGCTCAGCCAGCACGTTCTGCAAGTAGTTGGGGTCAGGGTAGCCGTGGCCTGTCACGTTGCGGTCCATCTCTGTCTTATGGTGGATCTCATTCCACACCACCGTGTCAGTCTCACCCGTGGTGCTGGACGTCCCCACTGTGAAGATAAGTCGCCGCTTCCAGGCCACCTTCAGCAGCTCCAGGACCTGCTCCAGGAAGGAGAGGGAGTGGGGGAGGGTGACTGAGTGCTGGCCTGGGCCTTTAGTCTTTGACCCTGGGTCAGGGGTGTCCAGGCGACAGGGTGGGAGCATCCACTGCCCCACCCCCAGCCTTTGATTTGCCCCGGTGATAGGACGAGGACAGCAGCACCAACCATCCACCAATGTCAGCTGTGGGCTGTGCAGTGCAGTATGCTAGGTTCTTGGTCCATTCAACAGGTACCAATAACCACCGGCAGGGTCCCTGGGAGCTGGGGCCTTGTCCTCTCCCATTGCATTCTGCGGTCTCCTAAGTGATGTCCCACGGCATGAAGCCCCATCTGTGGGGGTCCTTGGCCTCCAGCTCCAGCCCTGACCCCCTGGAACTCCAACTGCTGATCTGACAGTCCAGCAGGACCTCACACAGCACCCCCATGACTCCCGTTGGCTGGCCCTCTCCCTCAGCGCTGCCATCTACTCAGCCCCCAACTTGGAGTCATCCGGATTCTTCCTGGCTGCTAAGTGTATCTTGGATTAGCTCCTTCTCTCCCTCCTTATGGAATCAAGGCGTCCCTGCTGCTCTTCATGCGTGGCCACCTGGAGTCCCTTCTCTCACAGTCACCAGAGGGAGTGTTCTCAAACCGAGAAGCTGCAGCTCTTACTCCTCCACTGCCATGCCCTCACCTCACGGGAGCACAGTGCTTAGCATAAAGCCCAGTTCCTGCTGCTGACCTGGAGGGTGGCCCGACCCACCTCCTCTGCTCCCCTCGCCCACTGGCTCTCCCTCAGATTCTTCACATTTTCCGAGCCTGTTCCCACCTCAGAGCTGCCACACTAGCTGTTCTGTCTGCCCGGCATGGTCTCCCACGAGCAAGGGAAGTCCCAACTTGGGTCTCCGCGCAGAGGCGTAACTTGGCTGACAGGCCACTAGAAGAGGTGGCCTGCGCCCCCACCAGAGCCCTTGTGAAGTCCCGGTCGCCCTCCCTGCACTCCCGGTGCCCTGAGGATACCCAAACCACAGCAAGGTCCCCCAGAAGGAGCGGCCCGCACCTCAGCCAGCCGGATCAAGTCCCCCTCCTCCTGCTGCAGTAAGGCGAGTAGAAGCCGAGATGAGTGTGGACACCAGGCCCTCCCCATCTCACCCACCTGGCGCCAGCAGGAGGGCCTTTCCCCGAGGGTGGCAGGCCTTACCTTGCGGCCCTGGGCACTGTCTGGAAGGTAGCATTGGCGGGGAAACCCTCTGGCGGTGAATGGCTTCCCGGGGTTGGGGTGCTCAGGGCCCTGCAGGAGGAACACAGAACAGGAGTGGGGGTGCTGCGAGAGGTGCATGGGACATGGAGGCCCGGCCTTGCCCCTTTGCCCTCCTGGCTAGTGCCATTCCTGCACTTAAGTGACCAAATAAATTGCTGTCTCAAATCCTGCCCCTCAAAGACCCAGTGTGAACATGACCTGCCACCCACGACCACCCTTCCTGAAAGCGTGCCGCTCTGCCTCGCAGCAGACATTCGTGCTGCTTTCTCTATTTCCCTGATGAGACTGAAACCCTTTAGAGGCTGGGACGGAGGCTCCCACTTCTTTGGCAACCCTCTGGGCACTGGGCTCTCTGGGTGGATGGCGGGGCCTGCCAGGCTTCACGATGCCCTTGCTCCATCACACTGGCCCTTCTGCTCACTCTAGGAGTGGCTGGAGCAGGGGCCCTGAGACAACAACGGCAGGAGGGCAGGGGCTGCAACAGTGGACAGCCCTGGCTCCTGCCCTCTGCCACACGGTGACACGCCATGTACAGCTCCAAGTTCTGCTTCTGCCCTGGGGCTCCAACCCTCTGCAATGTTTTAAAATTTCACTCCGGGCCAAGGAGAAGCAGTAGAGTGAAATCAGGGAAGAGCACGTGATTAAACAAAACCTGTCTATGGAAAACGGGCTCCCTGGGCACCTAGCCCCGCTGCCCTGTACCTTCCCCAGGTTCTGGGATCAATCTGAGCTCAAGGAAGAAGGCCTAAGGGGCTAGTGCTCCTGCCTGGGTCTCCTCCAGCACGCTGGGACCTTCGCTAGGTTTCCTGTCTTGTTCCTGACATCCACACCCAGGACTGCCACACCCAACCCTGATCTGGCTATTGAGCCGGTCTCTCGGTCTCACTGCTGGCACCTCCCCACCCCATGCTCTGCGCTGGGAGGGTTCCTGCCTGTGGGATCCCGAGAACACTCAACACAAGGGTTTCTCCTGCTTATACATTTGGTCTTCTGCCCAGTACAAGTCCAGCTAAGATGTCTCTGCCTCCAGGAAGCCCTCCTTGTCTCAGGAAAGGGCAGAGGGCCATCTCTTTGCTTCCACAGCCCTAAGAACTTGCTTCAACCCCTAGCGCTAGCACCTCCTGGTTCCTGGGACCCTGAACTCGGCAACCCAGGCATCCTCACAGTGACCAGGGGCAGACTGCTGGAAGAGGGACTGATTCCAGAAAGATCCAAGGAGGCTCCTCTTGTGCCGGGGCCCCCTTACCTGGATGCCATGAGGAATGTTGTAAACTATGAGGATCGTCCCGCAGTCCTCATGACCGGGGAGGGACACCTGGAACTTGAACACCTCCATCTTCCCCCGGGGTTGGGTCCCAGTTTTCTCTCCATAGATGACTTTGCAGGAAGGACACTGCAAACTTCCGTCCTGAGACAAGGCAGAATGCCACACGCTGAGCCGGCAGCCCTGAGAGCACCTAGGCCCAGCCACCCGCTGTCCAGATGGGAAGGAGGCCCTGGTGTGTGTGTGTGGGGGACAGCTTCCTTGGAAAGGTAAATTTTGCACTAGAAACTTGTTATACAATTTTCATTACAGGGATAAAGTACCAGGAGACTGGCACCAGGTAGGAAAATTAGGTTTATAAGTAAAAGTCCCCATAGTCAATTCACATTTAAAATCAAGGAGGAAACCATGTGACTGATCAGCTGTTGGTGTGGGCACCCTGGCTGGCACAGGATGCACAGGGATCTGCAGAGTGGCCAGGCCAAGCCTGAAGGTCCGCGTGTGACTCAGTTGTCTCTGTCCTCCCAATCTCTGTCCATTTTGGCCAAACTCCACTGAAGGAGGTGCAGCCAGGCATCACCTGCCACCCCAGCCCCCAGCTGCCAACCCCTATCCTGCTATAGAGCAGGGGCTGCCTCCAAGCACACCCCGCAAAGCAGCTCCTGTCACGTGCTGAGATGCAGCATGACCGACGGTTCCCCCGCCCCCATCCCCATCCCGGGCCAGCATGTGGGCACCTTGTTCCCATTGCAGTACATGGCCAGCAGGCAGAGCAGGTGGAAGGCATGGCTGCACTTGGTGAGGCAGCCCACGGCCACTGGCCCAATGGTCTTGCTGTCAGTCACATCGCTGTACCCAGACACCATGGACAGTTTTTCCATACAGATGATGCAGTCCTGGAGGGGGACAAACACAGGGCACAGTCACTAAGGGAGACACTGCATCTGCTGAAATAAGGAATCGCAGGCGAAGTAAATCCAACAGCCATTTGTTCCAGAGGCTGGGAACACTGATGGGTCCTCAGGAGCTGTGCCCTCAGGGGCTCACCACAGGAGGAGGGGGGGCAGGCAGCACTGAGCCCAGGGACCAGTGCAGTAACAGAAGCACGGGCCAGATGGCAGCGGGACAGCCAGACAGAGAGGATAGGATAAGAGAAGCACTCCAGGCTGGGTTTCCAAGGGAGAAGGGAACTTGCCAGGTGGACAAGTGTGGGAACGGGCGTCTGGGAAGAAAATAGAGAAAGATGTGAAGCGTGAACCAGCATGGAGTTTGGGAGGGGCAGTGGCACCTGCAGGGGGTACGAGACAAGACGGACAGAGGAGCAGACCCGGGGAGCTTTACCGCCATCCCAGTTGTGCCCAATGAACACAAGGGCAAAGAAAAAGACAGGCTGAGTGCTGTGAAGTGGGAGCAGAAAGGGCTGGAGGGAGGGTGGGAGACACGAGGGTGCCCTGCAGGCTTCTGTTTCAACCTTTACGAACCAGGTGTTTCTCACATACCCGACTTGCTGGAGAAACAGGTCTGTGATGAGTCCGCAGTCCCGAGCTGGAAGGACTGACACGTAACCCAGCTCCTCCAGAGTCTCCAGGACTCTCCATTCAAATAGGAGCAAAGTGGCACTCGTGGCCCCGAAGCGTGGCCCAGCAGGGAGAGGTCTGGGTCCTACTGAAGCTGTTACGGGGCTCTGGCAGGCCCTGTTAATTACGGGAATTCTGACCTGCTCTCCCAACAGCCAGAGGGGTGGCACTGCTGCCCAGACAAGGCCACTTCCCTTCTACACTGGCACCAGCCCTCGGGGGGTAGGGTGGGGGGCAAGCTCTCCCATTCTTTGTCTCCAGGACCCGTGGCTCCCAGGATGGCACAGGGCTACACAGAGGCCTGTGCAAGAGGTGCTGTGCTCAGCAGCACACTTGTTTATGGCAAAGCTAAAATCAGAACCTAAGTCTCAGAAGCCACAGACGCCTCATCTTGGGAGGCTGGGAGATACAACTCAAGTGCCCAGAGCATGAAGCTGGCACCCAGAGGCACCTGGGGAAGTGCCCTTCCAGCAGGGACCAGGCTGGCATCCTTCTCATCTGGAACTGCCTCTTGTTTCTGAAGAAAACTAACGGCAGCATGGCTCTCGTGACACTTACCTCATCTGGGGCCGTTTTCAGCTCTTCAGTATAGTTTCTTATCACCTGCTCTGGCTCTGAAGTCCCTCCTAGAAGAGAGGAGAACATCAGCAGTGTCCCAAGGAATAAGAACTGCTGACACTGCAACCAGAGAGAAAGGAGGACAAGGGAGAGGTCCAAGCTGCCAGGGGGTTGTTAGAGGGGCTGAGATGGGAAGGTCAGCATGCAAGAGGGGAGAGATGTGAAGCCAGGGGCAGAACCCTCGGCTTGGCTGCGCCCTAGCCAGGCCCACCTGCCGGAGGCCATGGAGCCAGAGGCAGTGGAAGAGGGGCAGGACAGCAGCTGGTCACAGCACTCCGATCCCTGTGCACATTCGGTCAGGAAACCGGACCCAGGCTCTTGGGAGGATAAGCGGAAGAGTCAAATAGCAGCTTCCAGAACAAACTACTCTGGAACGTGTGCTAGCAGTGTTGTTTCATTGCACTTTCCTTATTCTTGTAAGCAAGTCTCGGTAAGAGAAGTTTTATGAGTTGAGCATACAGAGGAGGTCTACCCCGTGTGAACATCTGTGCTCGCTGGCTGCAGACAGAGGCCACACTGATACTGTCACGACACACTGTCCCTGGACTATGGGGTCTCAGTGACATACCTACTTGGTTCCAAAGCCAAGTGACTCTGGGAAGCAGCCGAGATGCAGCAGGAAGTGAGAACCTGGCTGCCTGGCTCCTCTCAAAATCTCCCATTCCTCTGTGCACACGCGCACCTACAGGCCCCACCCAAGGACAAAGACACTCCCCAGCTAGCGAGAGGTAACTGGTACAGCCGGGGGATTTGTCCAGACAGGCAGCAGAAGAATCACCTAGAGAATGGCAGCAAAGCCTGTGCGAGAGCAAAGAGAAGGGCCAGGGAGACCAGCGCAGCCCAGAAAGTGACCCTGCAGGGCTCCTCATCCCGCCTCGAGGTCGCTGAGGAGTTCCTGGTCCCAGCCTCTGGTTTGAACCCAAGCTCATAGCCCTGTGGCTGCAAAGATGTACAAGCCTGAGGATTCAGGAGCTACCTCCCTCTAGACCACAGAAAGCCCGGCAATAGTTATGAAGGGAGCAGAGGGGCTGGGAACAGGCAATGTCAGGTTTAATTTTCTGGCTCTTGGCCGGGACCAAATCATATTACCTCTGAGTCTTCCTCGTCTAAAAAGTGGAGACCTAATACTGACCAAAGCTGTGATAGATGTAAAGGCATCAGCTGCTACTCCCTGAAAGGCAGCTACAGGCAAAGGAATACCCCTCCTCTACACCCACAAACACCCCCGCTCACACACACCCATATACACACACAAACACAGACTTCTAGGACCCTGGCTCTGGTCGCTGTGGGGAGAAAGCCAGGCCAAACCACAACAAACATCAGCACTGCGTAGCTGTCCTGGTAGTGGGGACTCTACTCAGATTGAGGGCAGGAGCCTCTCAGAAAAGCCCGGTGGCTACAGGCCAGTCTCCAGGTGAACCCAGGATCCCACCCACCGAGACCAGCCTCTGGCTCACCTCTGGTGAGGTTGGCTCAGCATCCCACTCCCCCCTCACCTGCCCTCATCCAAGCAGCCTTTCTGAACCAAAGGTAGCTTTCCATGAGCCACATTTCTCCAGGGGGCGCCAGCCTGGTGACCGCCAATCCCACGACAGGGCCATCTGAGCCCAGGAAGGCCAGCGGCTCTGCCGAGAGCCTGTGTTCTTTCCAGGCAAACCTAGTGCCTCAGGAAGCTGCAGCCTGCCCCAGCCCAGACCTGTCTCCACCTCCAAGACAGAGTAAGAGCTGAGCAGGGTAGGGAGCTCAGAGCCCGGCCCTGCTGGGGTGGGGGTGGGGCTGGGGACAGGGTAGGTAAAGCCCTGCCCCTCCCTGGGCCTTTCGTCCCTGCTGGTTGGGGGTTGGGCAGGCAGTGGACAGGATCAGAGCAGCCACCCTTACTACATGCCAGATGCTTCATGTGTGGACTTCCTGTTCCTGTCACAACCAATCTGCTAAGTAGGGGGCACCCGCTCATGAATGGAGCCACTCACGTGAGATCACAAAGCTAGTGAGAGCCGGAGCCAGGCCCCCGCTCACCACACTGTCCTGGAGGCCACGGGGCTTGCAAGGCTGCTTCTCTGGCCCCACGATGGAGCCAGAGCCACGGCTGGCTTTAGAAATGGCAAGTTTAACTCTTACTACCCACAGGCCCCTCCACACAAATCTTGTTAAAACTCACAGAACCTTCTGTAACCCCTTCATCCCCCGCCAGGTGACAGGCAGGAGAGTGGTCATCAGTGGAGCCCTCTGAAGTAGACCAGACAGGACTGGGGACCTTTCCTGAGACACACACTAGTCCCAGTGGAAGGGACAGAGTTGTCCCTCACCCTGAGCCAGGCCTCACCCAACGTGTTTGTAAAGTCATGGAGTCCTCAAGAACAGGCCCCTGCCAGGGAGACAGGACCTGTGTTGGGGACTGCAGGGGGCCATCTCTGCTGCTGGGAGCAGGGAGAAGGACCGCAAAGCCCGGGCCCCGGCAGGCGGGGTGAAGGAAAAGGAGAAGGGCTGTGGGATCAGAGAAGAGCGATCGATGCGGGAGAGTCAGAGGCAGCAAGACTCGAAGGCGGCTGAGCAGAGACCAGAGAGCATTTGTGAGCAGGAACTACCTTTCATGGACATTTTCCTCAATCTCTTAACTGAGCTGTGACTTTTAGAGGCCAGACAGGAGGCGGGAGGGCTGGCGGGCTGGGGTGCGCGGCTAAGACACACAGGGAGTCCGATGGCTGACATCAGAACACTCGTCATGCCTACACGGGGTGTGAGATCAGACATGCAGAGAGGGAGAAACGTTAGGAGTCATTCGGCACGTGACGTCCACAAACCCTGGCTGGGCCAGGTGGCACTGTGAACGGCCATCAGGACCCACCGATCTCCTGGGGAATTCGGCGGCTCGAGGCTGCCAGGGCCTACCCGGCCAGGAACAGTAAGCAGCATGGCTCACTGGAGCCCTGGCCCCAAGTTCCACAGGTGTCTGTGCAAGCAATCAATCAGCCTGCGCCCAGAGTATGCAGGGGGGCAAAGCCATTTGCTTCAGGAGAGGGCAGGATGCCGCCCTGGGTACCCTCCGGAGCAGTTCCGGATGGCGTCTCCCATGCCAGGCACAGGGAAAGAGAGCTGGGCAACATGAAGTATGCAGCCAAGCTATGGAAACATGGACGGCCTCTAGAGCTCACTGATCCTCCTGCATGCATGCCCCCTTGATTCCGGGTCACCCTGCCTCCAATGGGTGCTGTTTGCTTTCCATGCCCTATTTGGCCTGTCTAGGTGGCTTCAGTGCCATCGCTGGGATGGACGAGCAGGAAAGCTGACCCTTGGGCCTGCTCCCCAACTGAGGCATTCCCCATGGATCACGTGACTGTTCCTCTGGTGCAGCAAGGGAAGGCCATGGCTTCCTTCCTTCTCTGGTGCCTCAGCCAGGGTTTAAGCAGCCCCTGTGCCCTGGATGGGAGCACAGTGGGCATCCCACCGTGGGTGGGAGGCAGTCCTGTTGAGATGGACTGTCGATCATTGCCACACTTCCAGATGCCTGCAGGGGGCGGCCCATTCCTCCGCCTGGCACTCCACACATGGGCTGGCCCTCCTCCCACACTGCACTCTCTCTACTCCCCGGGGACCCAACACTTTTGGGAACACAGCATGTCCTCCTGTTGGAATCCCTATTCCTGTTACACTCTCAAGCTACCACACGGTCCTAAGCACCATCTTCCCAACACCCCCACCCCCCTGCCCAGGGAAGGGAGCTCTGGGTTTTTTCTCGGGCAACTCCCTAAGGGTGGCTTTCCAGATGCTGAGTCTGGCTCTGGGGCTGGGCACCGTAGGCAGCTTGGGGTAGGCAGTGGAGATCCTGGCCCTGCTGGGCCCCATTCCCCACCCATGCCAGGCGGAGAGTGCTGCCCACTGCAGACGCCATTCAGACAGGTGAGGGGACACCTGGCCTCGGGATCCATCAGACTAGCCACTGTGGCCTCTACCAGAAGAACAAAGGCTCTGCAAGTGGCAAACGCACCCAGTCAGGGACGAAGCAGGGCGAGGTAGCAGCCTGGGCAGCACAGTCTAGGCAGGTAGGATGCATTGTGGGGGCCGCTTGAAATACACATCAGAAAACGAAGGTGGGACCATGGGCGTCTGCTCATCAGGTAATGCAATGCCACCAGTGTCCCAAGGTTTGTTCCTGGGCTTAAGTGTGGCTTCCCTTGGGAAATGAATGACAGGCAGACACAGGGGCAGAAAGATGGAGGGAACCGTGGACCTTTGTACAGACCATGATCTCTTCTCCTACATCAATTAGCTCCCTCACTTCAACTAGACCTCTCCTCAAGCACCATCTCAGCAGACACCCCATCTAAAAGGGCCATGGTCCCCTCCAACTCTGTCTCCTTCACTCTGCTCAGCGTCCTTAGCACCGGAGAGGACAAGCTTAGCGGTTTCTGTGGCTGTCTTCTCCCGCAGTGAGTGCCTAGGGCAGAGCCAGGCCGCAGGAGGTGCGCCAGGGAATGAAGACGCCCCTGGAACCAGCACCACCAGCCTCCCGGGGGCCCACAGGAACAACGCCCCTGCCCTCTCCAGCGCAGGGCCCAGGCCCCGGAGCTCAAGTCACAGACACAGGTCTCCACTTAGAAGCCTGCAGAGGGCCAGCCCCTGCTGAGTCTACCTTCTTGTGACACTGTGAAAATCACCCCACAGAAGCAGTGGACAGGATGGGGGGAGGACACCAAGGGTGGGCCATCATATCTTTCGCAACAGCTCAGGGACAGCCCCCCAAACTCCTAACATCCCCAAATACTGGAACAGCTCCAACAGCCGCAGCTTTTCCTCTGCGCGTCTAAGAGGACTCCCATCTGATCTGCCAGAGCCCCTGAGGACTGCAGTCCTTGTACACAGCAGGTGTGCAAACACCCCCTTTCTGACACCAAGGGTCAGCCTTTCGTCCAGTGACCAGGGTTCAGGTTCAAGCTTATCCTCCTTCGGCTCTGGCCTTGCCAAGCAGGGTTCAAGCCCAGCACCACTCCTCTTCGGCTGACCGATCTTAGGCAGGTTGCAGCAGCATAAAATGCAGACATTCCTCCTCCCTCACAGGCTAGGAGCTTGGCCCCAGCATCAAGGGCCCATTCCACCCCACTCCTAGAAGGCCAAGCTGCGCAGCAGCCTGTGCAGCTGTCACCTGAGGCACTCCTGGCCTGACCTGGAGGTGGCTGCTCTGTGCACCAGTGCAGAGGGGTATACGGTCCATCCAATAATACGACCACTTGTTTGTAAACCTACCTGAAAACCCTGTGCCCAAGTGCTCACCTCACTGCAGCCGTGCCCGAATCCATATTCCCATATCCATAAGCACAGCCCAGGCTGAGAGAACATTCTCCAGACCCTGCTTCCTGGGGGCAGGCCCAGGAGCTCTTGCACCCTGGCGCCCTAGACAGGTCTCACCAACAGGTACAAGCCAGAGCCCTGCGTGTAGGAGAGGCGGCATCTGGTCACAGGCTCCCGTCTCTACTGTCCTGGCTGGGACCAAGTTCCTGAACCTTTGCGGCCTGTTTCCCCAGCGAGTGAAATGGAGGTTAAAACACCCACCTACCTCCAGAGTGCTCTGCGAGCCAAGGTGACAGGGGATATAGCAAGGACAACTCTAGGTACTTTCACTGCAGCATCTCTGCTGCAAGCATTTTTGCCACAAACACTTTGCTGTGTCACTAACTGGCAATAAGGCAATTTTGCCATAAAAAAAGACAAAATCATGATAAACAAAAGAGGGACATTAAAAATGAAAACAAGGGCCGGCCGAGTGGCGCGGTGGTTAATCGCTGGCCTGGGAAGCCAGCGGCCCCGGTTCGGTCCCACATATGAAGGCCAGTGACACTGCCCTCAAAAAAAAAAAAAAAAAAAAAAAAAATTAAAACAAAATTAAAAAGACCTTATTGTGAAATATAAAAATTTGAATACCTTGAATACCTTCAAGGCAATGCTGTGCAAATACCTGGTTTTATTTTGTGGATTGTACTTAAGCACATGTCTTTGTTCAATGGGAAATGTGAGTCAACTCTTTCTCTCCTCCCAATGTAGTATGTTTCAAAATAACCAGCTAACTCGTGGGGCAAATCACTGTCATCTGGAAGAAATGCTATTTCACCACTATTATTTAACTATTTTCTCCACTACTTCATTAATGGACAAATGAAACCAAACCAAAAAAACAAAAAACAAAAATAAAACAAAACCCAAAAAACAAAACAAACTCTCAGTTATTTTACCCTTGTTATGGCAAAACTGCCTTATGGCCAGTGAGTTACGTGGCATAAATGTCTGCAGCAAAGATGCTACGGTGAAACTACTGGACACGATGAAGGACCATCTGGGACGCAGCCTGAAGTGGGTCCTTGGCCTCCAGAGCAGGAGGAAGGGACACCCAGACCACTTCGGGAAGTTACTGAAAAGTGTCAGAGCCTTAGCGACTACAAAACGGAACTGGCGGGGCAGGGCCACGTGCGGCCTGGGCCTGTTCACCCACCACCTTTCTGCAAGACCACTGACAGACAGACAGACAGACAGACACACACACACACACACACACACACACACACACACACACACACCCCTTACCTGACTCACCTATGGCATCTGATGCCACAGACCTAAACTGGGCAGGAATTTTCTAGCCACCGCATCTTTGTTCACTGTTTCCTCTGCCCCAGCAGAGACTTGATGGCTGAGCAGCTGAAGCAGGTGCCAGAGGGCCTGCAGGGCAGGGTCCCGCCTGGGGCTTTCCCAACCCCATTCTCCCACCTTCTGACACCTCTCTGACTGGTCTTTCCATTTCCTCCAAGGGCCCTTCCTCCCAGGGTCCGACCCGTGATCTCTGTAAGCTCACACCCCCCCATGCGGGGCAGAGGCCACCCCCATTACACCCAGCCTGCTCATCTGAACTGCACATCCAGACTCCCACTGCCTCCAGGCCAGCTCTGCCTGTCTATTCACAGCCATCAACCCCTCATCCCTCCCGGCGCTCCCACCAGACCCAGGAGCAGCACAGCTGTACGAACTAAGAGGCCAGGTGCTGAGGACAGGCTGCGTGGGCTGCATCCCAGCTCCCCGAGGGCTGGCCAGCTTCCCTGAGGCTTGGAGTCGGGCTCCACTAGGTCTCCCTGCCCCTAGGATTGCCCCCTCCAATCCCCTCTGTGTTATCACAGCGACTCACCTAACAGACACCGGTGCTCTGTTTATTTCCATTTCGACCTTTAAATGATGGATCACTACCCTCAGGCTACCTTTCTGTAACACTTGACATTTCTTATAAGTTAAAAAATAACTTTTGGTGTCTCCCTAACACCTGTAAAAATAATTTGAAAAATAGCTCCAAGATGTATGGTTAACAAAAACTAGTTGGGCACAAAAGCCACTTATTCAGTATGTCACTCGAACCTGAATAGTTCTGAAACTTTCCCAAAGGGCTCCTTTAGGGAAATGCCTAACGCATTTCAAAACAGAGGGGTGAGTCCTGAACCACAATTCAAGGTCATCAGGCATGACTCAGCACTGAGAGACAAAAGGGGGGCAACCCAGGCTCACTCACCAGGGGTACAAGAGGCACTTCCCCCACAAAGGAGCCCTTTTGGGTTTCCAAGAGAACACAGAGGGTGACAAGACCCTGCCTCACAATACCCCACAGCCCCTATGTCCTGTCAGAAACAGTCTATTCCGGACCCCAGAGCCCAGGAGCAGTGTGCCTACCTGCGAGGGCTTGCTGGACCCTGCTGGGCTTCGGCATGTGCACGGCCACAGTGGTGGGGACGTTCCCAGGGCTGCTCACAGGACCGCTGGGGAGGGAGGCACTTGGGGAGAAGAGAGAGCAAAGCTTAGTGTGTGCAGCCGACTTGGCAGAAACGGGAGCAGGAGAAACACTGGGTTAGGGATACACTGGTGCTGCCGAGGCCCCTTCACGGTTTCACTTTCCACAGCTGCTTCTGTGGAGTGAGGGCGTTTGCTTTTTTCTTTTTCTTTTTTTTAAAATTAAAGATCCTGATGAAGAGTACAGTAAAACCTTGGATTGCAAGTAACCTCGTTTGCAAGTGTTCCGCAAGATGAGCAACATTTCTAATACATTTTAACATGGTAAACGAGTGATGTCTTGCAATATGAGTAGTTTGTTTCCGGACCAAATTAAGCTCGCAAACCAAGGCATTACTGTATCTGGAAAGAAGAGCAAAAAAATCTGAATGTCATCACTCTCAGACCCAAACTAACCTACAGAATCTGAAAACTTCAGATGTTAAGCCCAGAGCCCGGCCACCTGTCACTTTCTCTGCCAAAAATCAAGAGACGAATGTCAAACTCCAGGCCAGGCATTGGACAGGAAAGAATGGCAGGCAGGAATGGCTGGGGTATGAGGTCTCATCTTTTTACAAGGTATTAAGAATGAAGCTTTAACTACTAAAAAAAGTTTTCCTGGGCAATCCAGAGATTCTGAAGACAAATTCTGAGCTCATCAGCTCCATCAAAGTGAAAGCTCTATGGTGGCTTAGGAAGGGAATACGTCAGAAAACACTCAAACAAGCGATCAAGACCAACACTGCCAGTAATATGACCAATCAGTATCAGAAGCAGCAAGAAATGACGCTGTGAGGATACAACATCATTTTTGTAGTTCCTGCCAAAACTGCATAACCTCAGTCCAAATCATGAGAAAACATCTCACAAACCCAAATTAAGGGACATCTGACAAAGTAACTCACGAAAGCGTTAGGGTTACAGAAGATGAAGAAAGACCAAGAAACTGTCACGGATGGGAGGAAGAGAATTAACAACTGGATGCAAAGTGGGGTCCCAGAGGATTATGGGACAGGATGAGAAGAGTGATGGAAAAACTGGTGAAAATCAAAGTCTTTTAAGTTTTGGTAACTCTCTGGTTCTGAAAACTGTACTGTGGTTGTGAAAGACACAAATATGAGAAGTACAGGAGATATAGAAACTCTCTGTACTATTTTTGTAACTTTTCTATAAATCTAAAATTGTTCTAGATAAAGCGATTTTTTAAAAAAAGTGAAGGTCTTGCTTCTCACAATGACTCCATTCAAGTCACTCATTTGGTTTTAGGCCATATTTTTCAATGATAATAAACCCATGCCATTATGGTTGCGGGGAGCCGTGCACTGGAGAAGAGATGGTGCGGACGGCAGCCTGAGATGCCTGCCAACTCGCTTCTCCCCTCCCGATTCCTGAGTCCTCCTGTCCAACCCTGCCCATGTTAATGATGAAATAGGAAGAATTATGAAACCCTTCCACGTAGTCCCTGCACTGAAGTTCCCCAAGGACAGGGCCTGGGCACATTCATCTCTGTTCTACTGGGCCCAGCCAGGAAATGGGACGGTGCTCACGCATTGATGGACGGCTCCAGCCGACTGTGCCACCCTCACAGCTGCCAGCAACCAGCAACTTGCCTGGTTACAGCCAATGATTCCAGAAGCTGCCCCAGATCCTTCCTCACCACCAGCCATGGGTCACAGGTCCTGCTGGTGGAAACTACAGGGAGCTGGCTGGTCCTGCTCCAAACCACGAAACCTCACACTCAGCTAGTGCTGAAGCCATCAGGGTCTCACACAGGGTCTGGAGCACAGCAAGTGCTCTGGTATCTGTCTGAATGAAGAGACTGTTTTCATTTCTGGATTGTTTTCCCCAAACTGAACAGCCTATGTGGCCATGCTACTCAAGTAGCAGCTTCTTTTTTTTTTTTTTTTTTTAAAGATTTTATTGGGGAATTGGGAGAAGGGAACAGCGTTGGGGAATCGGGGAAGGGGAACAGACAAGTTGCTGTCTTTTTGTTCTTCAGTCTAGTTGCGAAGGATGTTGTTGCTTCACTGGCCCATGTTGGTATCGTCATTGCGCTCTTCCCAGATGAGGCAGATCATCTGGTCGCCGGCCTCTGGATGGTCGCTCACCGCGGCTATTGACAGCTCACGCTGGCTGCCAGCCACTCACACTGGCTGCCGGCCACTCACTGTAGCCTATGGCAGCCCACTGCAGCAGGGGCTGCAGCCTACACCGTCACCGGGGCTCGCAGCCCAGCTCCAGGTGGAGCTGCTGTTCACCATCTTAGCTGTAGAGGGCAGTGTCACTGGACCTCATATGTGGGATCCGAACCGGGGCCGCTGGCATCACAAGCCAGCTCTTAACCAATGCGCCACTCGGCTGGCCCTCAAGTAGCAGATTCTTGCTCTCATCTACTCTCAACCCTAAGGGAATGATGGAGCTGGGTTTGGAGGGCTCTGATTATGCAATGGAAGAAGGGCTGGATGCTCAGGACACCTGGGTTAAGGTTTTGGCCCATTAGACCCTGGTTCATTTGAAACAAGCTCCACCCCTACTCCACTTTCTGAGCCTCTTCCTCCATTTTTTTTTTTTCTTTTTAGAGGGCAGTGTCACTAGCCCTCATATGAGGGATCCGAACCGGGACTGTTGGCATCCCAAGCCAGCTCTTAACCACCACACCACTCGGCCGGCCCCACTTTTTTTTTTTTTAAAGGAAGGTAGACAGCCTCTGATGGTCTCTGCAACTCTCAGGTTTTATAAGTGAAGGAATTCGAGAAGATATAGCTCTTCCAGGCATCTTTCATCTTCTAAGCCAAGTTTCCAGGGAACATTGAGCACGGGCCCTTAGCAAGGAAGCCGGAAAGCTGAAGCTTGGCTCTACAATAGCTCAGAATTAGTGGGCTACTCAGTGGGATCAGCCAGACGGGCTCCAGGAAGCAGGGTCTTCCTTCACCAGGAAGAGGCATGTATCTGGGGAGAAGGCCTAGTTTTAGATTTTACCCTCAAGAACTCAAGCAGAAAAGAAACATGCAGTGAGGCTTCCAGTGGGCAGCTCTCCCCGGAACTGGGACCAGGAACCATGACTAAGTTCTATTTGCATAGGGGTCTCCTGATATGTCCACTTCCCCTATGACTTATCCCAGCTCCTACTCCCATTTTCTTTTGGTTATCAGAGGGAATGAAGCAGAAAAAGGATCCAGTGGTTCCCAAGACGGGGGTTCTGAGGTCACCAGGCCCCCCTCCACCAGCCTCAGACAGAGACTTGGACAAGCGGAATGTTCCCGATGTGGGCACCATTTGCTTCATGAAGTGCCCTTCTGAGAATTTCCTCAGTGTCTGCCTCAGGCTTCCCTCTCCGACTCCTTGGTTTCTGGGTCTACCTACTAAGCTCTACCTGGCCTTCCTGTCTGGGACCATCTCCAGGAGCTTCCAAAAGAAGCTGAGAACATGAAACATGAGGACTTCTAGTCTTCTACACAGATGGGATTTGACAGTCTCAGGCAAGGGGCAGTGCTAGGAGGCTGGAGGGCAAGGAAATGCAAGGTCTCCTTCCAGCTCCCCACTGGCCAGCAAGCCAGCAACAACAGGGGGACCTCCAACAACTTGGGCAGTAAAGGAGCACCAGATGTGGAGTCTGGACACCCCACTTCCGGTGCCTGCTCCTGCTTCAAGCTGCGTGCCCGCGGGCATGTCAAGTTCCCTTAGGAGCTTCAATTGCTCTACCTGTAAGATGAGAATAATTCCAAAAGGCCCCCAGGGCCACTGTGAGACTACCAATGTTCGCAGAAATGTCCATTGTTCTCCAGGCCTCATAGGAACAAAGAGGATACAAGAAAGGTGAAGGGCTGCCAGGCGACTTCCTTCGTGGCCGCCACTAAACCCCGAGACCCACAGCAGTATCAGGGCAAAAGCAAACTGCAGAAAACTGCCCAGCCCAACTCCTTAATCTTAAGAGAGGAAAAGAGAAACCTGGAAAGGGAACAGAGCTGACCCAGGGGCCTGCAGCGAGTTGGCTAGGAAGCCCCCCCTGGGACCCAGGACTAAATCGAGCAAGGCTAAAGAGCCTGGCTGACAGCAGGAGGGAGTGGGGTGCCTTTAGAGGGAGAATGGCAGTGAAAACAGAGCAAATGAAAGCATGCTGGGAGAGCCACTCTCTAGGGTCATTTAGTGCAGGGACACACACTGAGGCTTAGCCACACCAGAACTGCAATAGACTGCTGGTCATAATCGCCATCCCAAGTCACTAAAGTGTTCAACAAGCCGGCACACCCTCTATTAAAGAAGACAAGAGTGTGCATGACACATTTTGGAAAGTTTTCCACCCAACATCATTAAAACACAAGTTCTTGTGCTTAAAGGGATAAACTTCAGCTACCAGGAAATGTACTTAAATCCAGCAGCTCAGTGACAAATGATGCACCTTCTCTGGGTATTACTGCCTACTCAGGAAGCTTCCCCCTGTACAAGGAAATCAGCCAGCCAAGGTTTCACCCAGATTGAGCAAGAAGTGACCTGAAACCATGGCTTCCACCAAGTCTGAGCTGCCTCTCCTCTGTGTTCTTTCCAGTGACTGCTGGTCCTCAGGCTCCCCTAGCCCATGGCAGCGCCTGCCCTGCTGCCTTCACCTCTCCTCCATACACAGGGTAACGTTCCCCTAATGCTGTTCACATTCATTTGGCTTCGAGAAATAGACCACAGCCTCTAGGAGAGACCAAGTTGCCAAGTGTTTTTAATCCTCCCAGCCCCGCGGGGTTTAAGAGGTCAGCTATTTATGAAGCCCCCCTCTGGCTCTACAACACCCATCACAGAAGGAGAGGCCCCACGACAAATTAGATACAGGAAAATCTTGTTTTTCAAAGCAGGGATTGGCTCATACAAGTGAAGTACACCCCTCCCAGCTCCCCAAAAGCTGTAGGAGATAAAGATGAACATCCACTTTAGGAGGCAGGTCCCTTTGAGGTGGTTTCAACTAACAGAGCCGGCTGGCCTGGTTCCCTCCTGGCTTATAATGCAGGGCAAGCAGTAATACGCGTGGCCCAGCAACAAAGGTAAGACCGTCTGGCCCAGCTGCTCTCCTTCAGTAACTTGCCTGGCCAGTCCCAGTAGGGCCCATAACAACAGTCTCTTGGGCCCTCAGGAGCCCCACACTGGGAGAAAGCAACCAAGCTTATTAAGTCCCCCGGCTTAACCCATAATTCCAGCTCTAGAACCATCTAGAAATCTGCCTCAAAATAATTTGGAAGAATTTAGGAAGCCCCAGGAGGCTAGGCAAAGCCGACCTTACATTCTGGGCTGGCAGACACAGCACACTTTTCTCTAAGAGACTGCCCCCACTGCGCACTGGGTGGGGCTGGGCTAGCACACAGTCCTGCTTGCCTATTTCTATGTGAAAGTCCAGAGAAGACCCAAGTGAAACTCCCATTCCCAGAAGGACCTCAGATCCACATGCCCCAACTCTAGGAAGATGCCCTGAGCAATCCGGGCCCATCTCTCTCCTGTCTGCCAGGCTCCCCCGCACTCTTCCCTCAGGATGCCTTCTGCCTTTCTCTCACTCCGCCTTGAAGAGAGCTTCGAGAACTTCCCATGTCCCACATGCCTGCTCTGGGGCCTGGGCTTAATCCCAGCTCTGCATTTGCTGGCTGTGCTGCCACTCTTGTCAGCCTCAGCATGCTTACCTGTAAACTCCTCAGCTTACCTGTAAGGACCACCCACCATATGGCCGTTATGAGGATTAACGCAATCACTCACATGGCCTGCTCAACAGGGCCAGTGACAATGTGTGCTCAGCGAATGGCAGTTGTTACTATGTCTGCCCTCATGGTGGTCAAGTGGGCAGGGATGGGACTGAGTGAGCAAGGCAGCACCAAGATGCGGACTGGCTGATGTTAGAGCAAATCAACAAGATGCTGACTCCCTGGGGGACAGGGCAGCCGTGGGCTCACACCTCCAGTCACTACCTGCCCAGGTCAGCCTCTCTCAGAAATCAGCCCCCATCCCGACTACCACTCTGAATTCTCAAAACGTTCTCCAAACCCAACACTCAATAACGATCAATGATGAGGCCCTCGTCAGCGACAGGTCTCTAAGCATTCCCGCCCCCACAAGTGGGCCACTCCAGGAGCTTTCCTCACTTTGAAGTGCCACGTGGTCTGAATGGGGCCTATCTCATCACCTTTCTCAAAGTGCAGAGAGCTCTGTTAAGACGCTGGACTGCATCCACATAGGAGCTATCCTATGTTACCTGTGGCCACCGCTCCCACACTCAACACTGCGCTCTCTCCTCAACTAACATTTAAGCATCAAAACTGAGCTGACAGCTTTTCCTTGGGCAAGACTGTGGACTTAGGGAGGGGACTGAACCTTCCCTGCTGTGTCCTCTGTGCCTGGCACACAGCAGTCAGTGAAATGTCAGGTACATGGCACCAGCTACGTGGCACATGGGCACAGCCAGAGATGATTAACTGCTCTACACAGAAAGCCCGATTCTCCTGAGTGAATAGACAGATTATTGGTTTTAACTCATGTGGCAACTACCAGCACTCACCCCAGAGGTCAGGTGGGCTCTGTGGGATTCAAGGCTGTGGGCGGCTGTGATAGCACATGGCACACGCAAAGGAGACGACATAGCAGGGACAACCAAGGAAGCAGGTGTCCGGTCTGCAGGTAATGGGGTGAGTCTCCCCAACTAAGTAAAAGCAATACCCAAGCCTGCTGACAAGGCACACAAATGGACAAAGGGACCCTCAACAACACAAGATACCTGGCTCCACTGGCAGTGGATGATCCTGGGGGCTGGTGCGGTGGTCCCAGGTGGGAGAGGCTGAAGCAATAAAGGGGCTGATTCCCCAGGGAGGGCAGCGCCCCACCCCAGGGGTGGGCGGTGTTCAGCCTGGGCGCAGACCTAGCCCCAGAGAGTGAGGGCTTGTTGTATGGGGCAAAGGCCTGGTGTGCCCCAAAGACAATGGCGGTCCTGTTGGGGGGCTGGGGGGCAGGGTATGCAGGGAGGCTGGTCATGGAGTGGCGGTAGCGGCCTGACACGGGGCCAGTTCCGCCACCACTGAGGCACTGATGGCAAGAGCAGGCGACTCCCGTGTGTCCCGGTGGAGCAATGACGGTGGTCACCGGGTACGGGGGTCCTACTTGGCGCCGCACATTACGGCAGAAAAGCGAAGTCTTGTTGGTCTGCACATGTGTGGCATAGTTGATAGTGTAGTTGTACCCTAGGGGTGCCAAGTCCACGAGCTGGTTGCCCCTGGCCACCTGCTGCTCCAGATAGTCACAGACGCTGGCTTCATAGGCTGTCCAGGAGCCATCATCACTCAGCCACTCCCAGACAATGCCCTGGCCAGGGGCTGACTGCTGGGGGAACAGGTGTCTCCGCACGGCCCGCATGGTGCCTGTTTTATAAGGAGTATTACACATAAATGGTTAATCTAGTGCCCCCAAAACAAAGGGACTTTAAAAACTCTTTTTTCCACAACCAAAATAAACCAATATGATCGCAGTATACTTATAGGGTCACAGTGCCATCTGACCTAAAGGATGGCATTGGTAATTCTTTCCAAATTTGGAGTGAAAGAGCTCTCTTTAGGTAAAGGAACTTGGCCCAAAGGGACCAAGCAGGGGATCCATGCTCTTGGGCAGGAGACGGCGATGCTGGAAGCTTAGGTCAAAGAATAGCTGTGGCTCAGACTCAGTGAGGCTTTTAAAAATATTTCTAGGTGCCTTGTTGCGCAGTAGGTAGTGTGTCAGTCTCAAAAATATTTCTAATGATGACACCTATCTAGCCTCACTTAAAAAACTGCAAACTAAAAAGATAAATAAAATTAAATCATCCATAATCCAACCACCAACAGAAAAGCACACAATTTATATTACAATGCATTTCTTCCTGCTTAGTCTTCTAGGCACGTACCTTCAGGGTGCTGACAATCACACTGAAAGCTTTCACTGCTATTTTCATGTATTATGCCAAAAGTATTTTTTGTGTCTCTAAAACTTTGTAAAACTCCTTACTAATTGTTACATAATTCTCTTACATGGATGTACCACTCATTCCCTTTGACTTCTCAAGTAGCAACTGTTGGGTAACACCCTGTGGTTAGCTTATATTCTTTAATAAAATCAGAGCTGAAGATTAGGAGGAAAAAAAATCAATTTGGACCATGATCCCAAGAGCATTTGCCAAAAGATGATCACTGCAATTACCTTCCACCAGGTCTCCAGCAGCCAGAGGGAAACACTTAACCCCAGATCAGATATGTCACTTCTATGCCCAAAATGGCTCCCTCTTTCAGAATAAAACCGGTCCCTTTAATGGACTGAAAGCCCTGCACAAGCCACCCCTCCCTCCTGCCCTTCCCTGGGGCTGGCTGCTTCCCATGCCAAGGCCACCCAAGCTCAAATTTCAAAACAACCTCTCCCAATGCTTTACATTTCCACTCCCTGGTTAACACTTGCTGCTATCTAACACAGGTACAGCTTACACACTATTTATCTTGTTTGCTGCCTTTCTCAGTTGCCTGCAAACATCATGAAGGCGGAACCTTACTCTGTGTCCAGCTGACTGGAAGCCTTTAGTCCTTCCGCACCGCTACGGGGATCAGAGCAGGGTTCTCAAGTCTCGCCACAAGTCACATTCTGGGCCAACAATTATTTGTCGTGGGGCCGGTCCTGTGCATTGTAGGATGTTTAGCAGCATCCCTAGGCTCTACCCACTGGAGTCCAGTAGCACCCCACCCCACAGTCATGACACCAGACATGGTCAAATGTCCAGGGGGAAAAAATCACCAGTGGACTAGAGGTTCAGGGCACAGCTCTGGGAAGAAGTTGGGGGCCCCATTCTCAGTAGTACTGATCAAAACACACAAAAATACCAAACAGGAGTGTACAGGAGAGTGAAGTAACCTACCCGGCTCCCACAGCTATGGCGCACTGGAGCCAGAGCTCACGTCCAGGCCCTGTTAGCTAGCAAGGCATGCCACCTCTGAGCCGGCTGCCTGCCAGCGAGAGCCTCCCATCTCTGCAGGTGGAGGCAGGCATTTCTGGTTTGGGAAATGGGGGGGGGGGGGCTAGGAGGGCCTCTGCACTGTGCTCCCAAAGCATCCTCTAGATGTACAGCAGGTCCTCGAATAATCATGTGATTTTATTCAAGTGTTGATGAGATACCATAGGAATTTAATTCTTGTTTATATCTATTAGCCTGTGGTAAAATTGGTTTCGTTATATGTCATTTCACTTAAAGTCACAGAACCTATAGACGATGTTAAGTGAGGACTTCCTGCACATGTCACATTTGTGGTACCTGCTATTGCTCAGCACGCACCCCCCAACCACATGCATTTCAGGGGCACAACGAAGCTCTGAGAGTCAGTTTTGTAACCCCAACACCTAGCATGGTGCCAAGCCCAAGGCAGGCGCTCAGACTTGTACTAGAGGTAGAAGGTGTCTTACCAGTGTCCTGGCGGAACTGAGTCCAGCTGGGGAGGTCGATGATGTAAGGGGCCAGCGAGGGGTCAGCTTGGCCTAAGGGGATACTGTGGGCCAGGCTCCCAAGCCCAAAGCGCTGGCCCTTCTGCTGGACAAACTGCTGCTCGATGTAGCTACAGACAGCGGCACTGTACGGATGCCAGATGCCCAGCCCGTCCTGCCATTCCCACACGGCCACAGCCACAGGGCTGGAGTACACCTGAGCCAGGGAAGGGTTTGGGGCCATGGCCATCTTCCCCAGGACTCCCTCTGCTTTCCCAAAATACTTCAGACCACGCTGGGCTGCAGTCTCCAGTTCATTGCCCAGTGCTTCCAGCAGATCTGTAAATAAGACAAATGAGCAGTTATCAATGCACAAAGTGGCCCTGCCAGAGTCAGGCTCAGTGCAAAGAAAAAAAAAATTATGCTTTTCCACAGTCACTTTTTTTCCCTAATATCTTAAGGGCATCGTGAATCAAGTACCTGATCTTATCTCTTTGCTCAGACAGCCAGGAAGAGTCATTCAAGCAGTCTACCTACTCTGCAGATGTTCAGGAAGATACAATGAAGTGAATTTTCGGTGATCATCATTGGCCCAGCTTCTGCTTTTTTATCAGTAATTTCCCTCTGGCCCACTAATAAATGTACCCTTTTATACTGGATGTATTTTTGTTTGTTTGTTTTTAATTAAAGTTTATTCGGGTGACAATGGTTAGTAAAGTTACATAGATTTCAGCTGTACAATTCTGTAATACCTCATCTATATATCACATTGTGTGTTCATCACCCAGAGTCAGTTCTCCTTCTGTCACCATATATTTGATATACTGTATGAATTTTTATGAGTCACTCCAAAACCCTGTGGACTGACGTCATGATGACTCCTTACACCTGTGTGAGGACTCTAGTTTCCAAAGCAGGTTTGTCTGTGAGACCCAAACAAACTACATGCTACAGATGGGAAAAAACTGTCTCAGAAAGGACCAGGGCTCAAAGACACCCAGAGGCTCAGTGGCAGAGCTGGGACTCACAGCACGGGTCCCAGCTCCACTTGGGTCTCCAGACTGCCTCAGGAGGTGTCATTAACCACAGAGGTTGTCCTCGGTGAACATTAAAATCTCCTGGCTGCTGAAACCTGGCCTCTCTGCACCCCACTTCCTGTGCCTGGGCCTCGCTGACCAGCAGTCAGGTCCACAGTTTACACCCATCTCTAAGACATTCTTCTCCCAGTCACTCTACCTATCCTCTTCCCGGTACACTCCACTCATCTGTCAGGCCTGGCCTGTCATTCAGGGGGGCTTTCCCTGGCCACGCAGCACAGGAAAGTCTCCTTTACAGCACCGCCCAGAACGCTATGCCCACATACACATACGGGTATGATGATGTCCTGTGTCTTTCTGCCCCTCACCCCCACCCAGTGAGCAGCCCAGTGAGCTGCCCTGGCCACAGCCATATTGCCAGCCCCAGCATAGGCCTCGTCACGCGGTCTTAAACACGTTAGTTCAAAATACGGGTGAATGGAAGTAGACGATGATTCTATACACCTGCAGCTGTTTGAAGGAAAAATAAGTCTGTGAGGGCTGGCCGCGTGGCGCGGTGGTTAAGCGCTGGCTTGGGAAGCCAGTGGCCCCGGTTCGGTCCCACATGTGAGGACCAGTGGCACTGCCCTCAAACAAACAAACAAACAAACAAACAAAATAAGTCTGTGCATGCACCATATCTTGGTGGTAGCCCAGTGCACCAGCTCCTAGAGTACAAAAGGTACAGGACCAACATTTGGTGACAAATACCAAATGTACTTGTTTCATTTAAGCCTAATAGACTGACATGGTAGTACTTCTTCCACTTTCTGGACAAGAAACCACAGCTCAAAGAGATCAAGGTCTAATGGAAGATCACACACATACTGCTAAGGTGGCAGCACAGAGAACCCGGATCGATCAACTCTGATGCCCTTTTTCTTAGAGAAGAAAGCTCATCCTGAACTCGACACCTTGGGCTCCACTCACAGGTCCTACTTAGAAAGTGATAAGAAGGAAGGAAAGAGAGGAACCCGCATCCCAGGCCCTCTTACAGCACGCCCATGCAGGCCTGGTGTCAACCGGATTCCCAGTCATACCATCTACTCTGATTCTCACACAACCCCCTAAAAGGACAGACATCGACGTTTATCCCCAATTTTCATGAGGAAACCGAGGCCCAGGTAGTTGCAATGACTAACTTACTTGTATGGCTAGTATTATAAGACTAGGAGCCTGGGCTTTCACTCCTATCCCTTAAGATTGCACTATACCAGGGCTCGGCAAACTTTTGAGATGGAAGAGCTGCCAGGGGTCAGCAAACTGTGGCTCGTGAACTGCGGCTCTGAAGTAAAACTGAAAATGAAAATAAAACTATCATTTTCATTTATAAAAATTTTAGTTTGCTTTTTTTTGTTTTTTGAGGGTAGTGTCACTGGCCCTCATATGTGGGACCAGAACTGGCGTCGCTGGCTTCCGAAGCCAGCGCTTAACCTCCGTGCCACTCGGCCGGCCCATCATTTATAAAAATTTTAAAGGATATTATTCACATAATGGTGATTATGTAAAAATATATTTATGGCCCTCGAATAATTTTTAAATTGTTGTGAGGGCAGGATTGGCTCTTCCAGGGGTCAGCAAACTGTTGAAATGGAACATACCCAAAGAGCCACATGTGGCTCACGAGCTGCAGTATGCCAACCCCTGCACTATACCATCAAGATCTCAATGAAAAGGCTGAGGGCTGGCCGAGTGACTCGGTTGAGAGAGCGAGCTCTGAGAAACAGGGTGGCCGATTCAATTCCCACATGGGCCAGTGAGCTGCGCCCAAGCTGAGCTGTCAATGGGCAGCCGGATAGCTCAGCTGGTGAGAGCACATGCTCTTAACAACAAGGTTGCCGGTTCGACTCCCACATGGGATGGTGGGCTATACCTATTCACAACTAAGATTGAACACAGCACCTTGAGCTGAGTGGCCGCAAGCTACCAAAGGGCGGCCAGATGGTGACTGGACTTGGAGCTGAGCTAGCTGCGCCCTCCACAACTAAGACTGAAGGACAACTTGGCTGTTCCCCTTCTCCAACACTATTCCCCTTCCCCAATTCCCCAATAAAATCTTTAAAAAAAAAAGAAAAGAAAAGAAAAGAAAGGGCCCTGACCTCCATCCTACAAGGAAGGTAGAGCTGGAGCAGGACATGAAAAGGAATAGTCATGGGCTCTGGCGTCAACACGCAACTGACTTCCTCTACTCACTGATGAAGGTTCCTAAGCTCTCAAGCTAGCTTTCTTTCATTTGGAAGTGGAGATACCAACACCTAGTCTAAGTGCTTTTCATGGGAATCAAAGCATAGATGTGTAAAGAGCACCCAGCAAAGCACCAGGCACACAGCTGCGATCAACAGATCTTGGCCTCCCTCCCTTTCCCTGTGCCTCTCAATCCCAGTACCTCCCCACCCTTCAAGTGGGGCTGAGGAGTGGCAGCCTAGGGCAGCACTGAGACGCACAGCATGAAAATGCAAGCGATGAGTCAGCCCTGAGATAACTGAGCACACCTGTGGGTGCCAGTGCTGCCAACTGCTCCAATAAAAGCACATCCCACTCTGGAGGATTAGACCTGGGATACCCTTGGGCTGGCTGGCTGGTTTATTAGCGCAGTGCCTGTAATTAGGAGTCTCTGGAACCACATCCTAGTACAAATCACAGGCCTGGTTTCCGAGCCAGTTACTCTTGAGCCTGGACTCTCCCCCTGGCACCTCCTGGCAGGAATCACTCATCTCCCAGGCAGCAGAGGCCTCCCATATATCACCACACCTAGTACGTTCCAGCATGTCCACACATCCTCTGATGAACCAACTCGCAGAACTTTGCCAAACATCACGGGAAATACAGCTGCGAACTTTAGCTGAAGCTGTTCATGAAAGAGCGCAGCCCTCCACAGACCATGGGCCAGGCCGTGTCTGAGTACTGGAGACCCAGAGATGAGGCAGTCATGGTACACAGCCCCTCTATGCTGGCAGCTGCCCCCACTCATACCAAGGTCCCCAGCTGATGTCCAGCCACATCAAATGCTAGCAAGTGCCAGACATTCAGAGCCATTTCCCACCTCCCAGCCACTGATCCTGCTGGTGTCTGTGTCTAGACTCCCTTCCTCTGCGCCCCCCCAAAAGCATGTCCATCTTTCCAGACTCGGTCCCCCGCCACCGGAAATGCTGACTGCACCCTCCTGAGCATCTGCACCGCACATGCCACTTATCTTTGGTTTCAGCATCTGTCTCCCCACTGGAACAGGAACTCCCTGAGGGCAGAGCTAGGGATGACCCAAAGCTGGAGCTGCAGCTCTTCAGTGCCCAACAGCCAAAAGGGTCTGAAACACCAGAGGACAAGAGAGAGGAGAGCCTTCTACTCCAGGGGCTGGGGCGTTTGAGGTACTGCCCAGAAATGCCCATTGGCACTCCACGGGTACTCAGTCAGTATGGGCAGACAGTAGCCCTAATTAAAGCACCTCTTCCCTACAACCTCCGCCATCCGGAGCTGCAGCTCAAAAAAGTAATTTGCTCCTAATGACAAGGGCTGTTTAGTGTTCTTAATTATGGAAATTATTAGTATTATAATTGGCCATGGAAAAAAGTCTCAATCTGGAAGCAACCTAAACACCTTAAAATAATGGAATTCTTAAATATATTTATGAGGGCCAGCCGAGTGGTTCAGTTGGTTAAGAGCTTGCCCAAGAGTGAGAGCTGAGCTCTGAGCAAGAGCAGTTCGATGCCCAGCCTGAGCTGAGCTGCTGCTGAGCTGCCAACAGGTGGCAGGATGGCTCAGCTAAAAAAGAAATTAAATACATTTATGGTACATCCTAATGATGGAATTATGAGTCCTGAAAAATGTTTACAAAAGGCTTACTGGGCCGGCTGAGTGGTGCAGTAGTTAAGAGCTGGCTTGGGACGCCAGTGGCCCCGGTTTGGATCCCACATATGAGGGCCAGTAACACTGCCCTCTGAAAAAAAAAAAAGGCTTACAGACAGACCTAAGATAAGGCTCAAAACAGATAAAAAATAAAGGATATATAACTGCACCCACTAATACTCTCAGGCAGGTGTGCCATTTACTTAGCACCCACTTACTGTCCATGAGGGACTCAAGCCAAAATAAATTAAGAACTTACCCAAGGTCAGGTGGCCAGTCTGTGACTCTATAAAGCCCATGTTCCTTCTATCTTATATAAAATAATTTTAAAAGGCTAGATGAAACAACTCTGAAATGTTAATAGGAGTGATGTGATTATAGGATTTATTTTTTTTACCTCTTTTCTGCACTTGCAAATGTCCTATGATGGCCATATTACTTTTTATGATCAAACAAGTTTTTTTTTTTGTTTTTTTTTTTGAGGGCAATGTCACTGGCCCTCATATGTGGGACCCGGACCGGGGCCGCTTGCTTCCCAAGCCAGTGCTTAACCACCACGCCACTCAGCCGGCCCCAAGTTTTTGTTTTTTTTTAATATCAACAACTTTGACCATGAAGAACCCTTGCTATCGCTTGCATTCTCTTGTCAGACTGAACTGCAAAGCGCCGTCCGCAGCACTGTGGCTGGCGGGCACAGAGCAATTTGCCACTCTACCAGACAGGCGTTTTCACACAAAAGAAAAAGGTACCCTGTCCAAGAGTCTTTCTATTCCCAGAGGATTTAGAACAGCTTTAGAACAAGATCTGAGGTGGCAAAGACGCTGAGTGAAAATCGCCCTGCTGATTGTAGGCCTGCGGGTGGGTGAGCCCCACAAATGGATCCCACCACAGTGGGAAGAAGGCCCCAGGTAAGGTTTTTAAACTGGTGTTCACACTTAGTGACTGTCAACTTGCCAACCCATTTCATCCCTCCCAAGCCTGCTGATAAATACATAACAGCTTGGCCCAACCCTGAGCTTGGCAGTTCACCCTTCAGGCCATGCTACTGGCAGCATCGGGCCTGCCTCTGCTGTCCTGAGTGAGAGGAAGATGACCTGTCTGACCCTGCCCCTCAGCTCACACTCTGTGCTCCACTCAGTGACCTTGAGACAGTCACCTTCCCTTCTCTAGGCTCTCCTAAGCAGGTGGTTGGATGGCTTTTCCAGCCTTTTATAAGCAGCAGAACCCTTTACCAAATGTGACCATATGCCGCCCATCAGTATGTAAAACACGGAAATGCAGGGTGCTCTTTTTAACACGGGGGTAGCCTCCATTCCTATTTCCGAGAAGCTCAGGAAGCTCCTTTGCAGAATAGAGTTCTGAGGAGCACGGATTGGAAACCAATGAGACCGGGTGACTTCAAGTCCTATTTTCTAAGCTGCCTCACTTTGGGGCCCTTTCCAAGAAGCATGGCCTGAAACTCCACACCCCACCAGCTGACACTGTGAGCATGGCCTGTTAACTAGAGCATGACCTTCAAAGACTTCTTGTAGTACAGCTTGCCACCCGGGCCCTGTGAGCAGGCCTTCCCACAGGCCTGGGGAGGTCAAGTCCCGTACACAAACGCATCAAAGAAATGTTCTACTTTACTAGAAATGTTGCTTTTAATACAAATTAAAAACAATGGAATATTATTTTTTGCCTATCAAAATAGTAAAAATAACTTATTTCAGTACTCAGTGCTGGCAATAATACACTGAGACTTCATACAGCTGGAAAGGATAAAACTTTTCCAACAAGCAGTTGGGTAATATGTATCAAGTGGTTTAAAAATGTCCACTTGTGTTTTTTTTTTAGCTGAGCCATCCTGCCACCTGTTGGCAGCTCAGTGGCTGCTCAGCTCGGGCTGGGCATCGAACTGCTGTTGCTCAGAGCTCAGCTCGCACTCTTGAGCAAGCTCTTAACCAACTGAGCCACTTGGCCGGCCCCCGTTCACTTGTTTTGATCCAATAATTAAGAATCTAACTAAGGAGATTATAGACAAACTTCAATATAAAGATATTCACCACAGCACTATTTTAACTAGGTAAAACAGAAGCATAGAGAAAACTCAATAGAAATGAACCAAAGTGTTAACAATGGCTGCCTTGGAATAGAGAAACTATAGGAGACCTTTCATTCAACTGACTTATATCTGAGCTTTTCACATTTTCTAAAGTGAGGCAGTATAGCTTCTGTTATCAGAAACAAATCTCTTTAAAATGTCCAACACTTTTAAAAGATCATAAATATAAACCAAACGACCACTACCATTACTTACCATCATTATTTTAAATGGTTGCTACTATCCCAGTGGCGTTTCACTAATAACAGGCCTTGTCAAAGAACCATGGCACCTCCTGGTTACCAAGAGACATCCCCTTATCCCTGAGTTCCAAAAACATACATAAAACAGACCATCCAGGTACCTAAACTCTTATAATAGGTGAGCACTGCAAGATGGGGCTTTTGTCTTGAAAAGCCATGGCTCAAGACAGGGCCACCCAGAATTTGCTACATTTCTGAGAGACGCGAGGAAGCTAACACAGGACTTGTTCCTTGCATACCAAGCTGCTGGAAGGGAAGTGACAGCTTCTCTTCTGGCTGATGCCTGCCTTCAGCCCCCAGGGACAGGTCAGAGTAGACCTTTCAAAATGGGCTCAGGGGCCGGCCGAGTGGCACGGTGGTTAAGCGTCTGGCTTGGGAAGCTAGTGGCCCGGGTTCGTGTCCCGCATATGAGGGCCAGTGACACTGTCCTCAAAAAAACAAAAAAAAGGGCTCAGAGGGGCCGGCCGAGTGGCGTGGTGGTTAAGCACTGGCTTGGGAAGGCAGCAGCCCCGGTTCGGGACCCACATATGAGGGCCAGTGACGCTGCCCTCAAAAACAAACAAACAAACAAAAAAACAAAAAGGGCTCAGAAAGTCACAGGGTGGCCAGGGCAGGCCCCAGCAACCTACAGTTCGCTTCTGGGCAAGCTTCTCCGCCAGCTCCAAGAACCTGCTGCTCCTTCTGTCAGCAACCTGATCACCGGCAGTGTAACAGCAATGGCTGCCAACGGAGAGCTTACTACGCACCAGGCACTGTGCTAACTGCCTTCTAGGTGTCCTCATTTAAGCCTCACCGTCCTGGGGGTAAGCATTACCTCTATTTTATAAGTGAGAAAAGCGAGGCAAAAGAAGATATGCAACCTGCCCAGGAATACATAGGAATAAGTAAACCCAAATCTGTTTCCAGGTCCACCAAGACAGAAGAGATAAACTGATGCTGGACAAACAGGCCTGCCAGGTCTGTTTTCCTTGGCCTACAGTTTTCCATTCTTTTATTTTATTTTTTTTAATTGAACTGATTTTTAAAAATGGGAAGACTCACCATTTTTTAAAAATCTCGATTTCCAGCCTCTTGAAAGCCAGATACGTTGGCAACATTTGCAGGCCTGGCCTAGATTCATTATTCATCCAGCAACAACTATTTAATAGCTGTACACACTCTCTAGGTTACCAGTGACCATGACTCCCAGGACAGGATTCAGCAAACTTTTCCTATAAAGGGCCAGAAACTACTTATTTTAGGTTTTGCAACTTAGGGGTCTGTTGCAACTACACAACTCTGGCACTGTAATGCAAAAACAGCTGTAGACAATCTGTAAACTAACTGGAGTGGTTGTGTTCCAATAAAACTTTATTAACAAAAACAGGCAGTAGTAACCCATGGGTTTGCTCGACCTCTGCCCCCCTACCTCCCCAACATCTATCACTGTGTTCCCACTGTCCTGGAGTTCAGAAACACTTCTCTGAACCCATTTCTCGATCAAAAAGTAACAGAGTGCCTATGTCTCTGGCCAGGCTCCCCAACGACATGCCCTGCTCTCTGCAGACATGTCAGTCTTTGCCCAACACCTGATGATGAAATACATCACCCAACAGCACAGTAGGCAGCATGCTGTCAGGGCCACCCCTAGGAACCCTCACTGCTTGTCAGAGCCCCACCAGGTGTCAACACCTTTCCCTGCATCAGGAAACCAGGCCCTAGTCTCCCTCTCTACACATCCCCTAGATCTTCTAACCCAGGGGTCGGCAAACTGTGACTCGCAAGCTACATGCGGCCCTTTGAGTATGTTCTGTCTCAAAAGTTTGCCAACCCCTGGAAGAGCCAATCCTGTCCCTCACAACAATTGAAAAATTATTCAAGAGCCATAAATATTTTTACAAATAAGGAAAATTTAAAGTAATATTATAAATAAAACTATGATAGTTTTATTTTCATTTTCAATTTTACTTCAGAGACATATGTACGCACCCAAAGAGCCATATGTGGCTTGCAAGCAGCAGTTGGCTGACCCCTGGTGGCTCTTCAGTCTCAAAAGTTTGCCAGCCTCTGCTCTAACCTGTTCCCATTGCTTCAATAATCCCATGCGTGCAGATCACCCAAATCATTCTTCAGGTGCTCTGCCTAAGCCCCTCAGGCCCTCTCTGCTCCAGCCATCAGGAACTCAGGGAGGACCCAAAATAGGCCAGGCTGTTTCATGTCCCTCACCGCCCCCACAAAAAGTGTCCGGTCAGCCTGTCCACTTACTCCTCTCTTAACTTCCAGCTTGGGACTCTCTAACTGAAATCATTCCTACATCCACTCCTGCCCTGCAGGGAGAAGTGGCCACTTCTAACAATCAATGTCCTTGCAACGTCAAAGTGCAATTGTCAACCTGTCTCCTCCTATGGCACAGGCTTCTTCAAGGCAAGGATATGGTCAGGCAAAGATTTTTGAAACAAGACAAGCAGAACACTGACTATAAATGAAAAACTACATTTCACTATGTTAAAATTAAGAATGGCTGTTCAACAAAAATGCCTTAGAGAAAGTAGAAAGGTAAGTTACAAGCTGGAAGAAAATTTTTGCAATATGCATAAACAATTAAAATCAGTGTATATAAAGAACTCCTACAAATCAATAATAATAAAGCATCAAAAACTACACAGAAAAATTGGCAAAAGACATGAACACAGGAAACATGCATGCCAATAAACTTATGAAGAGATGTTCAATGTCAGGGCTGAGTGACATAGAAATCAGGACCCCAAAGATCCTGTTTTACACCCATTCAATGGCAAAAATAAAAAAGTCTGTCTAGGGCCAGCTGAGTGGCGCAGTGGTTAAGCGTTGGCTTAGGAAGCCAGCGGCCCCAGTTTGGTCCCACATGTGATGGCCAGTGACACTGCCCTCAAAAAAAAAAAAAAAAAAGTCTGATCTATATCGTGTTGGCAAGACTGTGAAACAAATGGAAGTCCCATACACTGCTGCTGGCAGAGTGTAAATTGGTTACAACCACCTCAGAAAACAGTCTGGCAATATCTGTAAAAGCTGAACATTTATTTACCGGATGAACCAGCAAAATATCACCCAAGAAAACCTTTTGCACATGTACAACGTGAGATGTATACGGAAATGTTTAGAGCAGCACGCTTGCAACAGCTAAAAACCTGGAAACTGGGAGTACCCATCACTGGAGGATGAGATGCATAAACTGTGGTGTGTTCATGCCATGGAATATTAGTAATAAAAACAAATCAACCAGGTGACATTCAATAATATGGATAAATTTTAGCAAAATAATATATTTTTACTTTCTTTAGGAATACATAGGTACAATAAAACTATACAAAAATGACAGAGAGGAGATAATGGTTATCTCAGGATGGAAATGGGAAGAAAGATCACATGATTAGGTGTATACTTTTGTTTCAAGCCCCACGCTTTTGGGTAGTTGGAATATGGAAGTTTAGTATATTCACTAAAAATGAACACTGGCGGGCCGGCCGAGTGGCGCATTGGTTAAGAGCTGGTTTTGGGATGCCAGCGGCCCCAGTTCGGATCCCACATATGAGGGCCAGCGACACTGCCCTCTACAGCTAATAACAGCTCCACCTGGAGCTGGGCTGTGCGAGCCCGGGTGGGCTGCCACAGGCTACGGTGAGTGGCCGGCAGCCAGTGTGAGCGCCAGTAGCCAGCGTGAGCTGCCAATAGCAGCGGTGAGCGACCATTCAGAGGCCGGTGACCCATCTGCCTCATCCAGGAAGAGCGCAATGACGATACCAACATGGGCCAGTGAAGCAACATCTTCCGCAACTAGACTGAAGAACAAAAGACAGCAACTTGTCTGTTCCCCTTCCCTGATTCCCCAACGCTGTTCCCCTCCCCCAATTCCCCAATAAAATCTTTAAAAAAAAAAAAAAAATACGAACACTGGGCCGGCAGAGTGGCACAGTGGTTAAGCACTGCCTTGGGAAGCCAGCAGCCCCAGTTCGGTCCAACATATGTGGGCCAGTGATACTGCCCTCAAAAAAAAAAAAAAAAAAAACCACTATGTACACCATGATCAAGTAGGATTTATTCCTGGGATGCAAGGTTGGTTCAATATTCACAAACCAATTAATGTGACACACCACATAAACAAAATGAAGGATAAAAATCTTATTATCATATCAACAGATGCAGAAAAAGCATTTGACAAAATCCAGCATGCATTTGTTATAAAAAGTAACCTAGTGCTTGGGAAGCCAGCGGCCCCGGTTTGGTCCCACATATGAGGGCCAGTGACACTGCCCTCAAAAAAAAAAGGTAACCTAGCAAATACATATAAGCGAGCCATGCATGAACAGTGATGAGTGTATATTAATCTAGTTCTCTGCTTACCTGAGGTAAAAATTAAAACAAACACACAAAAGAGACCATTTCATTTCTTTGTATACCAACTACAAAGTACAAGCCCTGGTACACAATTTCTCTAGGAAAGTGTGAAATAAAAGAGGGACTTTTCTCCCCAGCCCATGGCATCCATGGCATCCTTCTTGTTGGCACCTTCAACATGTCTGAAGCCAAACTCACCTTCCTTCCTAATTCTCCTTTTCTTCCTGGACTCCCTGGCTTCACTCTGTCCCAGGCAGTTAGGAGAAAAACCTGACTCAACCTTCTCCCTCACTGCCCCACAGCTGTTATGGCTTGCTCTCTCCTCCCTCCTCAGCCCCCACTGCCAGCATTCCATTGGGACCTTTCTACCTCTCACCTTGGGAAGTATTCTCTCCCGAATGGCTTCCCCAACTCTTGTCTATCCTTCTAGTCCTCCTCAGAGACAGGCGCAAGACTGAGCATCCTGAAGCATGGTTCTAGTTCTGTCTCTTCCACACCTCCCCTGGATTTCTGGAATCAAGTTCAAGTTCCTTGGGTTCACACTGAAAGGCCATCACAATCTGGTCCCTCCCTAGCACCAATATTTGCCAGTGCACTTCCCCTCAATACCCTCTTTCATATACATCTCCCTCTCCCAACACCTCCCAAAGAGTTTTAAGTGATGCTCTGCTATCCCCATATACATCCAGTTTCCCCACCTCCATACCTCAGCTCTCTGCAGAATCCCATTCACTTGGCCACCCACTCGCACCTGACCCAACTTTCAAGGCCCCATTTAAACATCACCTCCATGATGCCCTGATGTGCCCAACTGAAAGAAAACACCTTTTTATCAGCATTCTGTCTGTAACAGTTTTTTATGTCCATCAATGAGACATGAGGGCAAAATCTCATGTCTACATCCCCCTGCCAGCAGCTGGCATGGTATAAGGAAATAGTCACAAAGAAAATAATCCAATTTAATCCACTCCACACTTTCCAGTCAGTGTGCTCATTTAAAATGCTCCTCATGGGGCCAGCCGAGTGGCTCAGTTGGTTAAGCGTTGGCTTAGAGCGTGTGCTCTGAGCAACAGGGCCGCAAGTCCGATTCCCACATGGGCCAGTGAACGCTGCGCCCTAGCTGAACTGTTGCTGAGCTGCCAACAGGTGGCAGGATGGCTCAGCTGGTGTAACAACAAGATTGCCTGTTCAGTGGTGGGCTATGCCCACCTGCAACTAAAGATTGAACTCAGCACCTTGAGTTGAGCTGCTGCCCAGATGGCTCAGTGAATTGGGCGTGTGCTCTTAACAACAAGGCTGCTGGTTCAACTCCCGCATGGGATGGTGGCTACACCCACTGCAACTAAGATTGAACACAGCACCTTGAACTTAGAGGCCACGAGCTGACAATGGGAAGCCAGATGGCGACTGGTGCCCTCCACAACGAAGACTGAAGAACAACAACTTGGCTGGTCCCCTCCCCCAATTCCCCAACAATGTTCCCCTCCCACAATTCCCAAATAAAATCTTTAAAAAATAAAATGAGATAAAATACTCCTCATGGAATTTTTCTGCTAAAATCTTACAGCTCCTCAGAGCCTTGGTATGGCCCACAAACCCCTCTACCCACCTTCCCAGCATCGTCTGCCTCACACCCATCCCGTTGCTCCAGCCACACTAAGCTACTCACAGTGGCCCATGCATGCCAGGTAGCTTCACAACTTGCATATGCCAACTCCTTTACCAGACTATTGCCCCTACTAAGTCCTACTCCTTCTTCACAACTCAGCTTGGGTATCATCTTCCAGAAGCCTTCCTAACCTACCCACCTTTCCTTTTACGCCTTCTTGCACAAGTGGTGGCTCTTCCTTGGGAGTGCCCCCTCAACATGTATCACACTGACACCTTGCCACTGTCAATGGTGTGTCTGTCTTTTCTACCAAACCATGAAGTCCCTGAAGACCGAAGAACTCTTGCTGTTCCTCACTGTACCCCCAACACTGAGCATGTGGTTTGACACCAGTAAAGGTTCATGCAAAAAAGGAAATAAAAATTTCCAATTCAAATGCAGAAATCATGACTTCTGTCCTTCATCCCATAAAGCATGTCTTAAAGTGAAAACTCTGTGAAGCACCTTCTAAGACTGGTTCAACAGGAGAAGCTGTTGGCAAGAAGCCACTTGAATTTATGTGAGAGAGCTGGCAATCAACAATCTACTCCCAGGGCTCACTTTCATCCTGGAGACCTCTAATTCTACCCTGCCCAGTCCCCACCTTCTCTATTGAAAACCAGATTGAGAAGACAGCAATGTAAAGTCCCCATGGCTCTCACCTTTTCTCTCTGGAGAGCTGGCACAAACTGTCCTTTCTTGATGGAGACACCAGATCCTTAGGAGGAATGACTTGTTCGAGTTCCCATCTTGATATAAAACGAAACAACAAAAACCAGGCAAATCTGAAAGGCTTGCTGACTCAGCGACACAAATTCCAAGGCACCTTTGCCAACAAGGAAGAAGAAGATCAGGTTTTAAATTGAGGAACAGCAGTTAGTGAAAACGAATGCACAGATGTTGGGTCCATGTGCTGCGGCTAGGGACTGGAAACCACCAGATTTATTTTCCAAAAGCCTGAGCAGAGCAGAAGGTACAGTAGTCTTCCTCTGCCTACTCAATAATCAAGGGGATGGTTAAAAAAAAAAAAAAAGGGCCGGCCGAGTGGCGAGTGGCGTGTGGTTAAGCGCTGGCTTGGGAAGCCAGCGGCCCCGGTTCAGTCCCACATGTGAGGGCCAGTGACACTGCCCTCAAAAAAAAAAAAAAAAAAAAAAAAGCCCTTTCAAAAAAAAAAAAAAGCCCTTTCATACTGATGCCCAAAAGGATGTCATAAGCCAGTCTGCAGTGTAGGCATCCAGGAAATCAATACGCCAGAGAGGGTGAAAGTTTGGCCAAGGTCACACAGCAATGAACAAGGGGCCAACTTTTAGTTACTCTGATGGTTTAAGTAAACCCTCATTTTGGCTTTCAAAAAGTCCACCTTCTAGAACTCTGGAGGAGCTGGAATGGCATGCAGGAATATTTTGAGTTTCTTAAGGGTTCAAGCGTCTGTGCACACACTACTTTCACTGCTGCTGGCACTTAGGGAAGTGGAACCTGTGTGAAGAAAAGCTAGCTGAGAAAGGCAGGACGGAAGCGTAGCTCCGGAAAAAGTCTCCTTCATCCTCTTCAGCGTACTATGCACCCTACAAAAGTAACCCAGGGTCTCTGGAAGCCGGAGCTTCCGGGAAGGCAGACCCAGCCCAGGTCAGGGAAATAAGAGACAAGTGGCAAAGTCCTCTAAAGTACAGCCTCCGCTCCAGTGAGTCCCTCACCTGGAGGCAGACCCCCAACTGAACCCAAACCCTGACCGGGTAGCCTGGTGGCAACACCACCACCGCCCCCTCCAGGTCCTGTGAGAAGGGGTCCACTCCTCCCGAGCGAGCGAAACTCCCCGGGGCTGCGCCCCTCCCACTGCCAGCCCTTCGGCTCCCACCCTGGCGTTCACCCTCCCAACCCAGCACCGAGTCCTGTCCTAAGCTCCCAGCGCCTCCCAACTCTCACCTCCGGAATCTCCAGGCGGGAGACCAATTCTCTCAGCCCTCCCCGGACCTCGCCCCGGGACTCCGGTCCGGCTGGGCCCAGCCCTCACTCACTCCCACGCCCGCCCCCTTCCGGTCCCAACTCAGTTAGGTCTCCCCCGCGCCCTCCGGACCCCATCTCTGGCGACTGGCAGATGGCCTGTCCGCCCAATCTCACCAAGGCTGAGGAGGGTGAGGGGGCAGCCTGAGGGCAGCGCCGCGCTCCGGCTGCAGCTCCGGCTCGGCCTGGGCACGACTCCGGCTGTGGCTCCGACTCTGAGGAGGAGACAGCCAGAGTGAAACTCCGCGTCGCAGCTTCCTTGCGCTCCGGTGCGCATGCCCAGAGCGCGGGGCCTTCTGGGAAATGTAGTTCAGAGGGGGCGGAGCTGGGGCCGAATCCGCCCTGCACCTGTTCAGGTGTATCTACTGTTCATCCTTAGCCTGTTCACTTATTGACTTACTCCTTCATTACCTTAATGATTATTTTACATAGTTTTTACCCGTATATACATCGTTCCGTATCTTGTGCTCGGTACTGGGGATTAACTAGTCATTCGGAACTTGGTTTCTCTCCTGGAAGAAATTCGTCTCTAGTTGGGGCTACAACACTTAAAGACACGATTACAATATAGTGAGATAAATGTTGTGATAAAGGGGTGGGAGCATTGAAGGGTGTACTTAATTTAGGGGGTTGGTCAGGAAGACATCACAGAAGGGTGATACCTGAGTTGTAGTTTTCAAGCCCACATAGGGGTTTGCCGGATGGAATACAGGGAAGCCCATGCAAAGAAAGAGAGATGTGAAAGTGCCCGACGCATTCAGGAAGCAGTGAAATGCTCCTTGTGGCCAGAACAGAGGGTACATGGAGTGGGTGAAGACAGAGAAAATGGTTTAGGGTGTGGCAGGATATGAGTATGGGGAGAAGGCTGGGTAAGATTATGATGGACTTTACATGCCATGCAAGGAATTTAAGCAACTGGAGACAGCATTGACAGAGTCAGCACTGAACTTTTATTTATTTTTTAATTTTTTAAAATTAGTTTCAGGTGTACAACACAATGCAATATTTATACTCTTTACCCCCCAAAGTGACAACCCCCTCCCCCAGTTCAGCACCCCACTCCCCCCCCCATATCATACATATCTATCACAACTCCCCTGACTCCCCTCCACAGTATACTCCACATCCCGTGACCATCCACATATTCAGTTACAGTTGGCATACAATATTATACAACATCAGCTTCAGGTGTACAGTGCAGTGATCAAGCCTCTACTCCATCCATGAAGTGGTCTCTCTAACAAGACATGTGACTATCTGACACGCCACAAAATTTTTAGCACTGAACTTTTAGAAGGACACCCGTATAGTGGGTGGAGGATAGATTGAAGGGAAAGAGAAGGGAGTGGGGAGACCTGTTTGGAGGCTGTTGCTGTAGTTTAGGTCAAAGGGGATGAGGCCTAAACCAGGAGATTAATCTTCCGGGATCACAGACCTCCTTTACATAGTAAAGAAAGCTGGGTTGGCCGAGTGGCGTGGTGGTTAAGCGCTGGCTTGAGAAGCCAGCGGCCCCGGTTCGGGTCCTACATATGAGGGCCAGTGACACTGCCCTCAAAAAAACAAAAAACAAAAACAAAGTAAAGAAAGGTATTCCCAGAAAAATGCTCAAATGTCAGTGTTTACACATATTACACACATTTTGCATATGGTTTCAAGGGTACAGGGTCCTCTGAATCTCAGACTCTAGTTATGTAGTTTTACATAATCTCACGTTGCTCATACTTGATCAGGGATTTTGAGGAAGATTCAGATTGCTGGGGATGGAGGAAGAGACCTCCCCCTCATTCAGTTTCAAAACTTCATTTTATAGAAGAGGAAGCCTAGGCCCAGAGGAGGGGTAGCAACCCTCCAGAAGTTGATGAAGGAGGAGAAGGAGCACCTGTAGCTCACCAAGTGTCTGGTACCCTAGGCCAGGACTCCACCACCTGGAAGCTGATTTACAGGACACAGACCTTGAGTCTAGGGAGGCACCAAAGGCAAGTTCTCCCACTTACTCCCAGAGCCAGACCTCCATCAAGAAATGAAGGATAGCAATTTTACCTGTGATTTATATTAGATTACTGCAGTGGCTACAACTTAGGATGGGAACATTTCCCTACCCCTCTCAGTCTCAGTCATCTCAGCCATAACCATCTACAACATTTCTATAGTACCAAGTGTGTGCCAAGTACTCGACATGCATCACCTCACTGAATCCTCTCAGTGAGGTTAGTGTTATTGTTGTCCCCATTTTAAAGATGAGGACATTTGAGGCACAGAGCTTAAGTGATGTGTCTAAGGTGACAGACACAGTTGGCAAGTGGCAGAGCTTGTCTTTAAATCGAGGTAGTATCCAACTCCAGATTTGAGCACTCCATATGACTGGCTTCATTACAGATGACATGGTCTGAAACATTAGAAAAGTTATTCAACATTCAGAAGATATTTTCTTTTTTTTTTTTTAGAGGGCAGTGTCACTGGTCCTCATATGTGGGATCCGTACCAGGGCCGCTGGCTTCCCACACCAGCTCTTAACCAATGTGCCACTCTGCCGGCCCAAAAGATATTTTCTTAAGTGCTTTCTTTTTCCTCAGTAAAATGCTGGAGTGATAGTTATTGTCCAAAACCCCCACTGCACACACGCCTAGAGACACCGACAGAATAATGGTAGGAGAGTGGGTTTGAAAGGCTCTGGAATCTAGGCTCTGAAGAGGGGAGGACCTCTAAACCCAGAGAGCTGGAGAGGCTGGAGCTCTGGGGGAGGCTTGCTAGGACTGCCAATGTTGAGGACTAGTGGGGGCTGCGGGAGGCAAGCCGGGGTAGAGAAACTCAATGGAGGCAGGAAGGACACTATGTAGAAGCCTGGGTGCATGGGAGTACACTTACATAAGGTGGAGACCAGAAAAGGGGGCAGTCAACAAGTTGAGTGTGAGTAGGGGAGAGGGAAGAGCAGCCAGGTGTGAGGTTCTGGAGAGATCTGAGCTGGAGACAGGGATTTTGGAGTCACCAGCAATGATATCAAGGTCACCTGGAAAAACCACAGAAGATGACAAAAGGTGAGTCCAGGACTAAGGAGCACTAGCCTTTGAAGAACAGGTAAGAGGTAGGAGTGTCTGTGGAGGAAGTTGGCCTGGGGACCACCAGGTGAGCATGACAGAAAGCCAAGGTGACTGTCCCATGAAGGTGGTGCTCACTGGTGATAGACATTCCTGAGAGGCCCAACAGGATGGTCCCCTGGGAGGACAGCCTAGCCCAGAATGCAGGGCTCCAGCCTCCCAGTTCTGGACTCTCTCATCTTTTAATCTGCCAGCTAACTTCAAGAAAGATCCCAGGGGCCGGCCGAGTGGTGCAGTGGTTAAGCGCTGGCTTGGGAAGCCAGCGGCCCTGGTTCCGGTCCCACATATGAGGGCCAGTGACACTGCCCTCAAAGAAAAAAGCAAGATCCCAAACTTCTGACTGCTACAGGGAAGCCACTGGTGACCAGAGCGGTTTCCATTGAGAGCTAGAAGCTGGAGCAAAAGTGTCTGTGGTCATGAAAGTCAGGAATGCAGTCTAGAAGTGGAGACAACTCTTCTAAGGACAATCTTTGTGTTCCAAACATTGGGGGACAGGGGTGGAGGGGATGGCAAAGGATAAACGCACTTGTGTGGAATGATGCCACTTACATAATGTTACCCATGGCTGTGTGTGTTTGGAAGGACCATAGCAACACAATAATATCCGAGGGGCGGGATGCCAGGTGATTTTCACTTTCTTTGTACTTTTCCTGTATTATTTGAGTGTGTCCCAATGAATAGTTTCCATTTTTATAACCTGAAAGGAAAGACTATATTTGGGAAAAATAAAGAGTTTTGGTCATGAAAAGAAGCAAAATAGGGCAGCAGCAAGAGGGAGAATGGGGGGCATGGAGTTTTAATTTTTTAGGCAGGAGAGAGTGAGTGTGCTGTGTCCTGATGCTGCAGCAGGCTGTCCCTGGAAAAAGGGAAACAGGACTGATCACCTGCAAACTAAACTAAACCAATATACATAGCAAAGGATCAGAAACAATTGCCCAGCAGAAGGGGGCTGGTTAAATAACCCCAGAATGCTAGGTAGAAAGACGGGGAAGACTCACAAATCCATTGTAAGTAAAAGGTAAAAAAGGAACTTTCAAAGTAGAGGTTGGAGTAGAAAGTGCACCCATTCATGTGTGTGTGTGTGGGGGGAGGGATTATTATTATTTTAATGCACACACAGGCTTGTAGGCATGGAAAGTTCCTGGGAGGAAACCTAAGATGCTTTGAGAAGGTAGGGGATGAGCTGAGGATATTTACTATGTACTCATGCTATTTTTTTCTATTAGAAAAATGTGAGAATGCATGCATACCCACGGCACGCCGTGCACACACGTGGATTAGGTTTGCTCTGCCCAAAGGCAAGAAGCCTAGGGATAGTTAGTTGAATCCTTCCTGGTGGGGCCTCTTTGTGCTGAATCTTTCCAGAGGGTCTTTCTTTTTAATATCTCAAAGGCTGGTGCTTATGCTGCTCTTGGGTCTTCCCAAGCAAATGAAAATGAATGATATAGCCCAATAAGGAACGTGGCTGTTGGCCATGGAGTGGGGAATGGTAGTGCCCAGAGAAACTTAGATTAAAAAAAAAAAAAGTCCTTAAACTTCACTCCAGGTGTCAGGGTTTTCTGCTTACTCTGGAGCAAGAACAGATCCGAGAAAACCTGAGACAAGGCCAGATACTGGGACCCAGCACCACCTCTAAGGGGCCGAGCATTTTCTGATGCTTTGCTTGAAAAGGCAGAATTTGGTTGCTTGGTGTCTCAGCTAATTGGCCTCCATCTGACACTCTGGAGGGATTGCCTGATTAGATGCCACAGCTGCTTTGCTCATTATTTCTATTTAATAGCACCTGGCATCTCTAGGCGATGGTGCCTGCTCGGAATCCAGGTGTGACTTACCAGCCAACAAAAGCACAGTGGCTTTGCAGCCCTGAGGAGTTAAGCTGTGAGTACCATCTTATTTAAGTCCTGGCCCTGGGGAACATGTTTTGAACTAGCTCATCCTTGCTAGTTCCCTTGCTGCAAATCTGAAATAACTGACGTATGCTCAGTGAATTCATCTGAGTTTATTTTAACACTAAACAATTACACTTGATCTGTACCCCACTCCCAGATATTGTTCTAGTTGTAAATTGATACTCTGGCACCCTGGTTTGGGATCTAGAGTTGCTCAAGAGAAGGGATCAGTTGTAGTATGTGAACAAGCCAGGAGCTTAACTTAAAGGCTGAGAGAAGAGGCCCCTCAGGAGACAGTATTATCTTTCTGGTGGTATCCACCTTTCCCATGAAAACTTCGATTAGTCCTTAGGAGCTGCTTAGAATCCATCCTAGCTAAAAATAATACCTGATAAATTAACACCTGTCAAGAAAAATTGTGAAAGACTTTGAAATGGGCAAAAAGATGATCTGATTCCATAAGATCCTGTGCCTTTACTAATCTTGGACAGTATTTTACAATTCTGTAAACTGTAGAAAACTAATAGTAATGCAGACAGTTGCAAATAATCTTGTCCTTAGAGATGCAATGGATTTCTGCCCTATGGAAGAAGCCATTTTTGCATCTATCATCAAGTTCATCTCTGATTACCTTTATATAAATCTGTTCTTTGCATCGTTATCCTTTGAACCAGTTGTTTATGTTTTAGTTTCCCTCAATGAATGTTAAAACAAGATGTTTGACATTTTTTCATTTGGTATTTGTATGGTCATTTTACTTTTTTTCCCCATTGTCTTTAACATACCTCGTCTCCCTTTTCCCCCTGGCTACCAGGAAGCACAAGGGCAAAGTTTTAAACCCACACACAAAGTTTTGATTCACTGAGTTTCACAGGGTATAACAAGAAGCTGCCCCCGAACAGCAGCGGAAATCAAGACAACTCTCAACACTCTGCCATCTTCCTTTCTCACTCAAGCTCCAATTTGAGGCTGGAAGGCAGGACCCTTCAACATTACTGCTGGAGGCTGCCACTTGGGCTGTCCTTGGGGGCCAGCTTGGGGGTCAGCTTCAGCTGAGCTGAGGCCCATCTGGAACTGCCTGAGGCTGATTTTCAGGGTCACGTCCTAGTCACACTTCCTTCCCACACCAGACACAAGCCACTTCCTCTTTCTGCTGAGGACAGAAGTTGAATGAAGAGATGAATTCTCAGGGTGTTGCAACATCAGGGAACATTTGAGCAATGGCAGGGACTGTCCCCTGGGGTATCCTGGGAGTAGCCATTGCTTGTAGAACAGCTTGGACTGAACGCATGCTGGACACCAAGTATCACATTAATCCTCGAGATAATCCTGAAGTTGAGAACTTCATCTGAAACAGGATTCTGCTAAGCAGGAGGAAACAGACTCAGGGGTAGAGTCGGGTGGTTGGGAGACAGGCCATCTGGCCCCAAGAATCCTGCTGCATGAATCGGGATCCCACCCCCTGCTGTACTCACACAGCCTCCAGCCATTCCTATTATTCCCATCCTACAGATGAAGTGGCCTGCCAAGCCAGCAGTGGCAGGGAGCCAGGCTGGCTCTCTCAGCCTCCAGGCCACGCTCTGCTTCTCCCGTTGATCTCCCTGCAGGGATGTCCATCCATGGCGCTCAGAGCCCTTTAGTGGCTCCTTTGCTACTTTTCCTCAGCCCTACAAGACTTCCCTCTCTACTCCCCCATCCTTACTGGACTTTTAGGTCCTCCATTCCTCCAGGGCATAGGTTCTCCCTCACTTACCTTCCCCATTTTGCCCAGCTAGGACCTTTTGGTTCTCTGAGGATTTGCTCCAGGGGCACTGACTGGAAGAAGCCCACCCCTCCTACCCCTAGTCTTTTACTCCCTTAAGCAGCACACTATAACCTGCTTGCGAGGGCCGGCCGAGTGGCGCGGTGGTTAAGCGCTGGCTTGGGAAGCCAGTGGCCCCGGTTCGGTCCCACATATGAGGGCCAGTGACACTGCCCTCAAAAAAGCAAACAAAAAAAAACCCCCAAATAAACCTGCTTGCGGGGGAGCATGATGCAAATCCCCTGACCCAGTGCACTTCAACACACACCTACATCATCTGGGGATTTTGTTAAGATGAAGATTCTTCGGTAGGATTGGGCCTAAAACACTCCCCTTCCCACAAATCCCCAGGTAATGCCAACCGTGTTCACAGACCACACTTGGAAGGGCAAGGACTAGGTCAAGGGCCTTCCTGTACTTCTTAGACCCAGAATCACAAAACCCTACTCTGAATATACTTTAGACATTTGTCTCTATACCTATGTCAACATATCTGAGCCCCTGACCTCAGCCAGACACAATGCTAGAGACAGAGCCATAAGCTGCAGCATTTAAATGCCTGTTGGGTCCATTCAGTTTATGCCTAACCACCGTGCCCAGCAGGTACCAGCCTGTTTTACCATGGAGGATCCAAGTACTTACAGCAGGTAACAAGCAAAACTGATATCCTACAGCGAAGGCTACCTTCACCCAGTGAGTCAGGTCTGGGGTGAGGTTGGAGCCAGCTCAGGGCTAGCCACTTTGAGAAGCTTCACAACCCTCAGCAGAGGAAGCACAACCCCCTCCCCTGGTGAGGGGGCCACAAGCTCCCTGGGCATCATTCCCTTACAGGGCACTCTCAGGGGTTGTGGCCAGGGCATGGGAGAGGGCAGCCTATATGGGGAGAATGATGTGAATGTGTGAGACGCACAGAAGCAGTTCCCCTCAGCCAACAGGAAGCACAAGCAGGTCCCAGCCCTCCTGAGGCACCCACCTTGGAGCCAGTGACTTGGCTACCCTGTCACAGTCACACCCTCAGACAAGCTCCGCTACAGCAGCTTCAGGCTACAGTGACCACTGCCTAGACAGGCACCTCTGGCCTTCAAGGTCTGTGGCACATGGGACATGTGGCTTTATGCCTGCTGCCCTTAGGGAAGGGGGCTTGGGGTCCTTTAGTCCCTTCCTCCCCACCCTGCCTCCAAATCAGATCCAAGGGGCCCAGAGACACACATGAGACCCTTGGGCTAGCCTAGAAGTAGAGCAGGCAGGGCTCACTCCATTTTTCCCCCAACAGCCTTCATCATGATCTCTTTGGAGATATGACAGTATAGTGGCCCCTGGGAAGATGGGCCTTGCTCCCAAGAAGGACATGCTGCTCAAAGCCAGGAAAATGCAGGCCTTCTCAGACTAGTCTGGCCTCTCCTCCGTATAGACAGGCAGACTCATAAGAGTCGCAACAGTGCTTAAATTGTGCTATTTGAACCCACAGCGCTATTTTGAACCCGCAGCACTGTTTTTTACAGTCTGTTTACTCCCCCACACAACCACTCCCCATTCATCCCCATCGGTCGTCATTGCGCTACACCCCCAAGGTTACTTTCTTTTTATTGGGAAGCATACACAGGGCACATCACAGGGTGGGAAGCAGCCTGACGCCTCCTGGCAACACCTAGGACAACGGCAGCTAGAGTCAGGGATACCATCATCGCCAGGCCTAACCCCAGCATCACAGAGGTGAGAGAAGAGGTCAGCCCCTCCATGCCGTGGTCACTAGCCTTTCCCAGGAAGATCAGCGGCCCCACTGTGACATCTGCTGCTTCTGTCACTGAAAGACAAGACATCCAAGGGTCACCTTAGTCCCTCACCAGGAACCAGGTTAGGAGCTTTGTTCTGCCTCAATGGGCTAAACTAATGAGTTTTGTTTTAAGTAAGAAAGCCCAAACCTCCATTCCCTGGGGGTAAGCAGCCTTAAATGGGGGACAAGGAAGAAGAATGTCTGAAGTGACAGCAGGTGCCCTAGACTGAGGGGAAGGCAACAGCCCTGCCGCCAACCCAGGACCTACCATGCCTGCGACTGCGGGAAGATTTGTGCCACTGTCCCACTAGCCTCCTGGAACGACCTGGGATACCACAGCTACCGTTTTCACAGCATTGACAGATATCAGCAGTGCCTTCTACCGGGGACCAGCTGAGAGGGAAAGACAAGAGGGTTAGACGGCTGTGTTGCCTGCAGGAAGCAGTTTGCTGATCATGTTCATGTTGGGGAAAAAGACACAAGAACGACTGATCAGGCTTTCTACCCCAGCCATGTCCAACCTGGTCTCCTCACCTATTGGAGGATTTGCTGAAGGAACAGGCTTTGTTTAGTTGGTCTGGGACTCGGTCAGCCGGAGTGACCTTCAGATGGCAGGTGATATATACCTGGAAGTAAAAGCAGCTATCACTAGGTGGATCCCCAGGCCGTGAGTGACTTTAATAAGCCAGTTCTTATACAACCCTTAACCCTTAGGGAAAGAGCCCCAGCTCAGAGCTGGGGCAAGAGGTTCCGAGGTTAACCTGTTTAAAACTTCACGGCAAGTAGCAAATTGAATTCTAAGTTGTAACCCATCATCTTTATTGCCCCATCTTTCCCAAACTTTTCCAATCATTTAGCAGGCCCAACCCTGGCCTATTAAGTTGGGACCTCTAGGACAGGGCCCCAAAGGCCCAATATGCCCCCAGCCACCTGGGGTAGGGGGAACTTTGACAAACCAGGGCTCAGGTCAGCCCTGGTCCTCTTGACAATCCCCCACCAGAGGCTCCACTTTATACTCTAGATGGTACATCAACAGCTCCCCACCAGCCCTGCAAGGGTGAGGAAATTCCACCACCTTCTCTCCGAAGCCTTCTGCAGAGCCACAAATCTTGGCCACCACCTAGTGGCTAAGTATACAGGCAGTGAAGCCATTTCAGAAATGAACAGGCCAAGATGCACTTCTGGCCACCTGCCGTTTAGCTGTCCCACTAGAGGAGGTTTCCAGGATCTTTGGAGTCCCTATTCTAGGAAGAGAACTACTTTTTTTCCTCCTTTTCCCCAGTACGTTTTTCTGATGCTAACTAGGGCCTAAGAAGCTAGGGTGGTTCCCCATTAGCTCATTTTTTTTGAGGGCAGTGTCACTGGCCCTCATATGTGGGACCTGAACCGGGGCCACTGGCTTCCCAAGCCAGTGCTTAACCACTGTGTCACTTGGCCGGCCCTCCCCATTAGCTCTTGAATAAGGTGTTTCTTGTGCCATGGCCACAGTCAGCCAGGCCATTCTGCCCACCTGTGAGGGAGAACCCTCCCAGAGCTAAGGCTACCTTTCCTCGATCAGCATCATCCTCTGGTCTTTTAGTTACCCTCCAATCCCAGCTCAGGTTTCACCCATGCTGTTGGCCACCACCTGTATGAAACCTTATCCCCATCCTCCCCACTGGACCACCTCTAAAGTCAACATCAACTTCCTACTCCAAACAGGGAAGTACATAGGTGCTTGCTGTAAAATTCTTTCAGTCTGATGATTGAAGATTTTCGTAAGATGTTGGAGAGAGGTGGTGCCAGGCCCAAGCCCCATTAAGTGAAAATACATGGGATTATATACAAGTAGCAGTAGGTTTGACCTTTCTGGGTGGTCAATATAGAGCCAGAGTTGAAAGCCTGTTTTAATCACTTCTCACTCCTGACCAGCTATTCCAAACCTTACACTCCGCCCCCACTCCTATCTCTCCTATCTCAGGAAACTTGTTTTAAGTCTATTTTGCTTAATTTTTATTTGTAAGATTTTTACCTGTAATTTTTGGCTAGAGGCCAGTCCTTCTACCTGTGCTTCTTGCCTCTTCCATCTATACCTCAGGCATCAGGAGCAATCCACATCTTAGCTTCCCAACCCCTCCATCCCCTTAGTGCCAAGTGGGCTTCCTATCTTAGTGGTTCTCAAAGGGTGGCCCCCAAATCAGCAGCAGCCACTGGAGACTTGTTAGGAATGCAGATTCTAGGCTCCACTCCAGACCTACTGAACCAGACCTTGGAGGTGGGGCCCAATAACCTATTTCAACAAGCCCTCCAGGTGATGCTGATACATTTGGGTTTCAAAAAGTCACTATTTTAACCTGTGATTAGCTCAAGCGGCTACCCTGTATGAAAAGAAGTTATGCAACAACATGGATGGACCTAAAGGGTATTATGCTAAGTGAAATAAGTCAGACTGAGCAAGACAAACACCATATGATCTCACTTGTATGTGGAATTTAAAGAACAAAATAAACAGACTCAGATACAGAGAATAAACTGATGGTTGCAAGATGGGAGGGGGTTGGGAGACTGGGTGAGCAAGGTGAAGGGATTAAGTATAAATTGGTAGTTACAAAATAGTTATGGGGATGTGAAGTACAGTATGGAGAATATAGTCAATACTGTAAAAACTATGTATGGTGTCAGGTGAGTACTAGACTTATGGAGGGATCACTTCATAAATTATATAAATGTCTAGCTACTATGCTGCACACCTAAAACAAAATACTGAATGTCAACTATAATTGAATAGTCACAAGGATGTCAAGTACCAACCTAGAGAATATAGTCAATATTGTAATAACTATGTACAGTGTCAAATGGGTAATAGACTTAAGGGGTTGTCAAATGGGTAATAGACTTAAGGGGTTGTCCCTTTGTGAGGTATATAAGTGTCTAATCACTATGTTGTTTTGGATACCTGAAAGAAATATTGTATGTCAATGGTAATTGAAAAATAAATTTTAGAAATAGCTCATACCCACTCTCCTTGCCCTTCTAGAAAGCCTGCAGGAAGGCTGACACCTGCTTTTGTCAACTCCTTTACTCAACCCACCATCATCTGGGTTCTGTCTCCGCTGACCCTGGCAAGGACAAGATCAGTCACCAAGTGCCATGGTTTTTGGTGCTCCTCTTATTTGAGCTGTCAGCTAAAGTCTCCTGAGTTCCTGTTCTCCTAGTTAATTCTATTTCTAGGACTCCTGATTCTCTCTATCCTCCATGGGTTTTCTACCTCTGAGGGTTGTGTCACCCATGCCTCCTCCTTGAAGATCTCACTAGAGCCCATGGCTTTACTTGGTAAGTTTGTGAAGTTACTAGGATGGAGCAGAGCTATCAAGTGGTTGCTTACGGGGACAGCTAGTGAGCTAAAACAGCGGACAGTAAGCCTGATCAGCCTGAGCCCTAAGGTTCAGTCTTATTCCAGGGTATTCAAAAAAGCTATTACCGTGTTTCTGGAGTCATTAGCAAAATGGAACACGTCCACTGTGAACTGGAGGGTCTCTGGCCCGGGTCTGGGTGCTCTGAAAGCAGACGAGGCATCATAGAGGCCATCCACGAGACAACTTTGAAGAGAACCAGTGAAGAATGGAGTTATGGCCAAGGAAGGTAGCAAGGGTCATGCTGTTATAAGCGTTCCCCAAAAGGCAGCCCAGCCCTCACCCATTGAAGTCCACGATGGTGTGATAAGGGGAGGCATTCCGGCCTGGCGTCGGCGTGGCTACACAGTGGTCCACGAACAATCGCAGTGGCACGTGGCTGCCAGTATGGACTTCGGCTTGGAGGTGGGCTATATCTCCCAGCTGGAAGGTGGGGGACCTCTTCTTAGTGCTCCAGTTCTCTGAAGGGCACAGCCAGGAGTAAGAGACTGCCAGAGCTTTCCCTGCCAGCACCCCTTTCCAGCCCTCCTTGCTTACCCTCCATCAGGTGCAGGGAGAAAACCAGCTTCTCCTCTGAGAACACCGTGGTCTTGAAGGGCACCCAGGTGGGCAGGATGGCCTGGCTGCTCACATTGCCCTGCCTGGGAAGAGAACAGGAGCTGCCCACACCTGGTCTGGGGCTCCCCTCATCTGGCCCCACGTTGGAGAGGCGGGTTCATTTTTATCTCATTGCAGAGTCCTCAGCTGTGACCCAGCCAGACAGCCAGTCAAGGAAGTCTGAGCCTGTCCTTGAACCTCCCAAACTCAACACCTGTGAGTGGGCCCACCCCTCCCAGCCCTGAGGACAGCTGGGCTACAGCTCAAAGACAGAAATCTCAAGTTACTTGGGTTTCTGGACCCACATCTGCTCCTTTTAAGGTTCACCCTTGAGGCTCAAGCTTGCAGTCTGAGGCAGCAGTCTCTTTCTGCACCACTCAAGATTCTTGAGGCCAATCCTAGTGAAGGCAATCCTTCAGAGAAAAATGCAGGGAGGCCTTTGGTTCTTGATAATCAGTGAGATACTAAGGCTGTACTGGGACAGGAACTTCCCTGAAAGCACTCAGATGTCTCCAGACATTTGCCCTGCTGATGCCTTGGGGCTTCATGGAAGAGGCTACTTCAAGGGCTGCATCTGACCAGACCTCAGGGAGCTAGGTTCAAGTGTCCCAGCGGGTGGCAGGCCGCCCTGCACTGTCCGTAGCCATCAGGCCAGGTGAGCCAACGTTCCCCAGTCAATCCCAGGCAGAGCGATTCTGAAGTGAGAGTTGGCTGTGGCCCCAGGAGGGCTTCAGTCTCTCTGGCCAATAGGAGGGCCATACCCCCTTGGCTCCTCCGTGTCCCATATCCCACAGGGTCAGGCACCGAGCCCTTCCAGCTCTCCCTAGCTCCCTCAAGTCAGCCCCCTACACCCCTGCTGCCACAGATCAGGTCTTATCCTAGTCTCCCAGCTGGTCTCACCAACTCCCATCTGTCTCCCGTCCCAGCTACCAGAGGAACTTGCAGGTTGAGAAGCAGTCCTCACCCAGTCTGTAGTGGTCAGGGAGGGGTGCCCGCTGAAATGTGAGCCTGAACACCTTCATTGCATACTCTGGTCCTTAGAACCCACCTGTCCCCCTTTTATTGATTAGGCCCTCGGCTCCAGCACTTTAATGACACTGCCCTCCCCTGGGGTGTGTGGGGCTCTGCTCAGAATGTCTCAGCCCCACCTGTCTCAAGGTTCCATTCCAGGATCTTGTTCTTGGAACCCCTCCCCAGGCACAGGGCTCATGTGTTGTGCCCTCGGGGTATCAGCACCACACACCCCCCTCCTCCCAGAGGAGAGGACAGAGATTAAGACTACACCCTCTACATTCAGCCTAACGCAGGACTCAGGACTGTGTTAGAAGCCACAGTCACCCTCTCCTTACACCTTAATGCCCAAGTTCACAGGCACTGCTTAGTGCTAGGGTTCCCCCACCCACACTCATGTACTGGGGGAAACCACAAAAGAACAGGTTGTGGTGGTCAGAGCCCAGAACCTCTCCCTACACCATTGAAAAAGTTCTGAACTCCAAGGAGGCCTGGGCAGCCCTGCAGCTTCTACCAAGAGGCAGCTGTGGCCCAGGTGCGTTTCAGAGGCTCAGAGTAGACTCAGCAGGCCCCCTACCCCAAATGGGGCTGAGGGCAGTGACCACAGCTCAAGCACTTCCACCTTCTCGTAGCTATGCCACGAAAGCTGCCAAGAGACTGATGAGTTTGCCGAGGGGCCTCTGCATCACTGTTAGGGACAGGCCTGTCACATACTGACCTGGGGAAACGGCACTCAATGGGCACCTCTGCGAAGTTAGTCCTCAGGATGGACAGGTTGCCCACAGGGCGGGGTTTGTGGAGCAGGAAGGTGCTGTACACCAGGGCATCCTTGGTCACCTGAAGGAAAGGGAAGAGGTCAACCCCACCAGCTTCACCTGCCTCAACCCATACAAGGGCAAAAGGAGGGCAGCCCACAGCAGGTGGAGAGAACACAGCTTCTGGGCTTAAAGCCTGCTCTGCTGCTGACCCCTGGACAAGTACCGCCCTCACACCTCAGTTATTTTCACCCCTGAAGTGTTGACAGCACCGCAGGGGTCTTGCTCAGCTCCATGTCAGGCACCAAGCAAGTACCAGAGGTATTGGGCACATGCCCCTCCTCAGGCTGCCATCCCCCCACCCCAATACACTGTTTCCTTTTCCAGGGGAGGCCTGGGGCCAAGAATGCCCCAAGACTGAAGCCAGAAAGTTCCAGGAACTTTAACTCATTGCCACAGCAGTTAACACTTACCTTGCCCTCCCTCTTCTGACTTATTCTCAAACCATTCACAGAAACCCATTTTGTTTAGTGGTTGCCTGAAGCAGGAAGAGCACAGGCAGGTGCTACTGGGGCAATTTGCATCTTCCAATCAAGTTGCCCAGGAAGTCACCTGGGGTCCAAGTGGCTGCCTAGCTCACTAACCCCTCAATCTTCAGGGGAGTGTCCTAGCTTTCTGTTAGTGCCCCTGATGGACCAGCTGCATAATTTGTGGGGCCCAGTGCAAAATGCAAGTGTTCAAAAGTTAAGAATCTCAGGACAACAGGGCATTAAAACAAGCGTGGGCCTATGGAACAGCACAGGTGTCATTCCCAGGCAACCAGCCCTGGCCCCAGGTGATCCTTGTCAGGCAAGATTAAGAAGCCAATCACAGGAAACACTGCACTGAAAAAGGAGTTGCTAGGCTAGTTGGAGTCATCTGGGATCTTAAAGATACTGATATCTTGCTCCCACTTCTGTTCTGATTAGTATAGGGTATGGGATTGATTTTTTAAAGTCCCCAGCTGGGACTAATGCACAAGGTTTGGGAGTTACTAAGCTAGGATAATTCCTTAAATAACTCCTGCACCTCTCTGGCCTCCTTTCCCTCTCCTCAGGGACACAAGGGTCCAGGAGACCTCCAGGCAAACCCTGGGAACCACACCTAGGACCAGAGCTCTGGTGTGGGGCTCCAGGGGCTGGGCTTGTCCTGTCCTAGGCAAACTACTGAGATTTGGGTCAAGGCGGCAGGCGGGGGTAAGGGGAGGACATCATGGAGGGGAGGACAGGTTCTCCGTGGGGCAGCAGGAAGTCGGTCCAGGGGATCTTGGACCAGCTAGGATCTGTGCTCAGGCCAGTCCTGCCTTGCTGGAAGGCCCCTCGTTATAGTCTGAGTACAGCAATTTCATTATAATTTTGATGAGATGCCCTAGAAACTTAACTCCTGTATGTATCAACTAGCCTGTGGTAAAATTGGTTGTTCTACATTGCTTTGTTTGAAGTCACAGAATTTATCGACGAAATTCAGGACTTACTGTGTCTGTCTCCCTCCAACAACTTGAGGGAGGTGGTCTGGCCTAGACAACTCAGCTCTCCTCCTGCACACACCTCCCATATTAAGCCTACCTCCCACACCCACACTTGGGATTTCCCCCTGTGGCCCAGTTAGAGTCTTTAAAGTCTTCAACACAGACATGGTCCTGATGTCCTTTGACATCCCCCACCCTGCAAGTGAAAGGGAGCTGTCCCAGCCCCACCTCGGACTGGTTCTCCATCATACTCCCCATCGCCGGCTCCCTCCCATGTCCTCCCACTAAAGCCAGGGCTGCCGAGGGGCCCCAAACCTCACCTGCACATTGTTGCCACACTCGTGTAGCCCGACCTCAAATCTGACCATATCCTCCATGTCTGTCGAGACCAGGGGCTCACAGCCCTCAGGGCCCAGGGTGAGGTCTGCAGCTCTGATGAGCTTCCCAGTGCCAAAAAAGTCTTTGCTGACAGTGACCACCAGCTGGGCCTCCAGACACTCTACCACTAGGGGTGGCTTGGATCGCACGGGGCGGTGGGCCCCTCCCTGCCAGAGGGGTTGGGTGTAGCACAGCTCCATGCCTCCCCAGAGCAGAAGGCAAGTGAAGAACCCATAGCTCACTGCCATGACGCCTACCAACACTCCCACTGGTAGCTGGATATCTACCACCCACTATCTTATACCCTAGGTGATGGCCACATACACCTGGGCTCCCACCTGCCTCCATTCCCCAGCCAATCCAATTGGCTGGGCACTTTCTGCTCAAACTGCCCCACCACCACCACGTAGCAGGATGGGCATCACCTGGAGCTCGTTAGAAATTCAGGCTCTTAAGCCCACTCCAGACCTCAGAGTCAGAATCTGGTTTTTCACTATCTCCCCAAGTAATTTGTATTCACATTAGAGTTAGAAGTGTGGGCTGACAGCCTGGTCAGTCGTAATTTCTCACCCCATGTGCCCACCCTTTGCTAGCCATGCCCTCATAGCCCAGCAAAGGAGCTAAGGGCTGTCCCAGGTTGATGGGGGAGGCAAGGGGAAAGATCTTGATTGAAGGGTGGGAAGAATTTGATCAGAGACAGCAGGGAGCTCATTCCAAGTGAGAACAGGAGGAGACATCATTAGGAGCCTGGGAAATTTATGGCTGATGACTAGTATTATGGGAGGTAGGAGGGGAGGTCAGTTTAGGCAGAGGCAGCTGTGTGAACAGAGGTATAGAAAGGGCACTGGGTGGGCTTGGAGGAAAAACCCAGGAGCTCAGAGTTGCTGTGACCTGAGGGGGATGCAGGGGTGGGGGGAGTGGCAGTTTAGGGGTCTGGTGGGTGAGGAAGGCCCACCTGGTGCTGAAGCAGGTGAGTAAACTGGCTAGCTCTGGCTGGGAAGCCTGGACGGGGAGCAAGGGTCAGCAGGCTACTGCACCTGGGCTGGTGGGCGAGCAGGAGCAGGTGGAGAAGGGCTGACAGGGTCCACATTTACTGATGGCTGGCTCTGCCAGGTCTTCTTCAGGAGGGAGCAGAAATACAAGAATTATGGCACTTAATTCCCAGGGGCAGAAGTGTGTGCTCACTTGCAAGTGCTGCTTCTAAAGTAATTGAACCATACATTTAAGTTGCTGAAATACCACCATGGTGGGGTTTTTTTCTCCTTTGGTTGTGTGTTCATTTTTTTTAATATTATATTTTAAAGTTGACTTGTGGGAAAATAGATAGACAGAGGGAAGAGATAACCCCCACAATTTTCTTTGACCTGATTAACGTAAGGGTGTGGTTGGAGGGGTGGGGGGTTGTAAAGACAGCCGAGAGAAGCAGGTGGAAGCTCAGAGCTCGGGCTTCAAGCTCACCTGGGTGGCCTACCACTTCTCTCTGGGTTTCCTGCCTGCCAGGCCCAGAGGGAGGGAACCAGCTGTGGCCTGAGACTCCTGAGGGAGAGCTAGCTGGAGAGACTGTATCCTAGAAGGGGAAGGGGCCTTCCCATGCTTGTTACGCATAGCTGAGTTTGCAGATTATGCTGGCAGTACAGTGGGGTGGGCTGGGGATGAGAGATTAGGGTCTCCCTGAAGACTCATATTTATCCTCTCTCCCTCTCTGCCTCAGAGCTAACCCCCTTTAGAAGACTTCAGGAAAAAGATATAAAGAAATTGGTGAGCATGGGGTTGAAACCAGAGGGCAGCTGAGTCTGGGGCTTGTGCTGCCTGAGCCACTCAGCCAATAGACTGACCCAGAAGTTGGGCTATAGAATAAGTGTTTATTGTCACAACACCGGTGATCTGAGAAGGGAGCAGGTTAACACATTCAAAACTGCCTTAACATTATCAGACCAGCTTAGGGTATTTAAAGGTAAATCAGGGCATTCTTCCAGAAACTGCATGTTGGTCCTGGAGGTCTGTTCTTCAGGGTGCCTCCCTCTGTCATCGTAACTCTGGTCGGAAACGGTGATGGGAGCAGCCTGGGAAGAGTGATGAGCAATAGAGTTTGTGATCAGCAAGCAAATGGGCATTAATCATGAGCTACAGGGTAATCTTCTAAAGCAAGGAAACTGGATGGGGGCCAGGGCATTCCGGAGGCACTGAGCTCAAGCCGTAGGGGTTGATTTATTGTTTAACTATAGGTTACGAGAAGGTGAGGCCAGGGACACAGCGAGGCTCCTATTTCAGGGGCCCCGACCGGGCCCCTGCTTCAATTCCCCACTGTCTAAAGGTAAAGTCCATATATATGGACAAGTTTGAAATGAAATTGTCTGCTGTGGCGCTGAAGGAAGGCGTGAGCTTCTAGTGTCTGTTGGGCCTTCGACAGCCAGCTGGCAACGGACCTACAAGCAGGGGCACATTGAATACAGCAGCAAGACATAAACCCCATCACTATAAACAAAAGAAAAAGAGCTGCTTTCCTAAGACCATCAAGGCTGGGGAGCCAAGAAGCGAGTCCGGAGAGTTCAAAGCCAAAGAACCCTTCTCTCTGTTCAATGTTAGATAAAATAGTATGGATTTGTTTGACCTTCCCTTCACTTAGCTGGGAATTATCTGTAAGGTTAAAGCAACAAAATCCTTTAAATTCTTCACATCCATGATTGTGTCTTACCAACAAATAATTTGTAGAGGCTCTATTTTCAAGCACCGGTCCTAGTTCTTCCCCGATAGCATGGAAGGCCTGAGAGATGGCAGTTAGGGCTTTCACCATAGAGCAGGCCATTCTACTGATTTCTGTATTTAGGGCAATAGTCATCAAGTGTAGCTCACTATTACAGTCAGGGCCTAAAGCAATTTATCTGTGGTGTCTGGTTGGGTGGGGTCTCTGTGCCATAAGAACAGTTGGTCTTTCAAGGGACCAAGGCCATCCTGTACTATTGGTTTGCACATAAGAATAGACAGTTTTTCCACATATGAGAAACCACCCAGCAGGTAACTTAACATGTTCATTGGCTGGGCCAGCCGAGTGGCGCGGTGGTTAAGCGCTAGCTTGGGAAGCCAGCGGCTCCAGTTCGGGTCCCACGTATGAGGGCCAGTGACACTGCCCTCAAAAAAAAAACAGAAAAAAAACAAAAAAACAACAACAACAATATGTTCATTGGCATAACTCATGGACGTGGTGGAACTGTAGCTCAGGTCCTTATTGGCTACAACGACAAAACAAAAGTTAGTAAAACCTGTAGTTGTTATACATTCCTTTTCTGAGGCTACTGCAGAGACCTTGAAGGAAAACATGGTTCTGTCCTTCTTGGTGACAATAGGACCCCAGTTATAGATGTCCGAGAGTATGACATAGGCTTGTTAACAGATTGGATCAGGGTATGATTTCTAATAGTCTTTAGTGGAATACCCACTCCTATTAAGCAGGAGATGAAGGTTTGTTCTACATATGTCCCTCCTGAAAGGTGAAAGTCAGAAACATTAAGTACATGTTTGGCTAGATAAACCCAAACATTTTTGTTCCTTTCAAATGGTATTGGTCCCTCCGAGGAGCATCCTAGGAGGACTGCCATGAAAAGAAGTATTTGAGGTCCCCTAGTTGCTTGGATTTCCATGTTGCAGTGTTTTCTATCTTCCAGCTCTGTCTTCTTTATTCTGGTGTGGTGAGTCCAGGGCCGGACTCCAAGTTTGACGGCCAAATCCATACTAAGGAGCATTGTCCACGATCCGGTCCACTGTTCATTTAGCTGGTCAACAGGTCCTTGGTGTTTTCAAGTTATGAGTAATACTTTGTCCCTGGTCTTGAAGGGGTGGTATGGTCCCTCTGATGGGGCTGGCTCCTTGTTGAGGGCAAATTTGTGTATGGTCTCTATTACCTGGGTAAGATCCCTAAGATAATTTCTAACATGTAAATCATGGTTAAGCTCAGATGGAGCTATTCCCTCAAGGCCTGAGATGGTCTCCCATAAGCAATTTCAAGTGGGCTTAATTTAAGCGTATTGTGGGGAGCCACCCAGGCCCTCAGCAGGACAAATACTGTAGCAATGCTTGAGTCCATGGTAGTGAGTTTCCTAGCAGAGTTTCACTATGGTCTTTTTAAGGGTCTGATTCATCTTTTCTATTTTGCCTGAAGACTGGGGCCTCCATGGTGTGCGCAGCTTCCAAGTAATATTAAGGTGCATACTCATGCCTTGAGTGATGGCTGAGATAAACGAAGGTCCATTGTTGCTTTGCAAACTTCAGGGGAGTCCTTACCTGGGGATGATGTCTCAGAGTTGTGCCTTGACTAGTCAGATGTCTTTTATGTTCAAGTGGGAAATGCTTCTACCTACCCTGAGAAAGGATCTATGCGTGTGAGCAGGTAGTGGTAATTTCCCCATACCCTGGGCATTTGAGTAAAGTCAATTTGCCAGTCATTCATTAGAGGGCAGTTGGCCTCTGTATTGACAACGTTGGCCTGCGTCTTCAGATTGTTTTTCTGGCAAATTGAGCATTTCTTAATAATGCCCTGTGCTATTCATGTTAAATCCAGGGGGCTATATATAATCAAGTAAAGCATCTTGCCCAAAATGCTTAACTTACTGTATTTCTTGGAGAATACCGGCAGATGGTAGGAGCAAAAGGGATGAAGACGTTCCCTTCAGGGTTAACTTTCCATTCTCCTACTGGACTATTCTGTGTGAAGCCGCTCTTGTAGGTCTATCTCTGAATACACAGGCTGGTGTCTCTATAGACCTGTTATGGGAAGTAGGGCCATAACTGGATCAATGTGGGCTGCCGCCTTGGTTGCAAAGTCAGCCCATTTGTTTCCTGTTGCCAATTGATCTCTGCCTTTTTGATGCCCTGGGCAGTGCATTATAGTTAAGTGGGTTCTTAGACAGTCTCCAGTAGTTGTAAAATTTCTGAGGAGTGTTTTATTTCTCTCTTCCCTGCCGTAAGGAAGCCACGTTCTTTCCATATAGCCCCATGTGAATGCGATACAAGGAAGGTGTACTTAGAGTGAATGTAAATGTTGACTCGGTTTCCCTTGGCTAGTGTAAGTGCATGAGTTAGTGCAACGCGTTCAGCCTTCCGGGCAGACATATCTGCAGATAAAGTCGGGCCTCTATCATCCGGTCCAAAGTAACTACCACATACCCTGCTTTTCGTCTCTCATTGTCAACAAAGCTACTTCTGTCCACAAAAGAAGTCCAATATGGGTCCTGGATGGGCTGGTCCTGTAGGTCTGACTGACTAGAACAGACTAATTCCACAGTTTCAATACAATCATGTATTAATGGTTCACAGGGACGGGGTAGCAGTGTTGCTGGATTCAGGACACAGATGGTCTGGAGTTGGAGGTTTGGATTATCTAGCAGGATCACTTAATATTTACCCATCCGTCTGGCTGTCAGCCATAATCCGCTCTTTTGTCCTGGTAACGTTAACACCTGGGGCAGCACTAGAAGTTAGTGCTCCCCAAGAGAGAATTTTTCTGCCTCTTGAGCTAATTCGCAGGTGGTGGCTACAGCCCGGAGGCAGGTGGGCCATCCCTGCACTGTGTTATCCAAGCTCTTAGAAAGGTAAGCTACTAGCTGTTGAGCAGCCTCAATCATCTGGGTTAGCCTCCCCAGAGCAAAACCTTCGTTTTCATGAATGTATAAGAGGAATGACTTGGACATGTTAGATAGCCCAAGGGCACGGGCAGAGCTTAAGCGCTCCTTTAATTTTTGGAAGGTGATTTGACATTCAGGAGTCCAATCAAGGGGTAATTTTTCTCCCCTTTTAGGGCCTCATATAGAGATTTGGTGATGAGGCTGAACTTAGGGATCCAAATCCAGCAAAATCAAGTCATTCCCAAAAATCTCTGTAACTGCCTCCAAGTTATAGGCATTTTCCAGACCAGTTATAAAATCCTTCCAGTCTTTGAGGCTTCTCTTTTCAGGCTTGAGAAGAAACTTTAGAAAGACAATCCAGTTTTTACAGATCTGGGCATTTTCTCAGGAAACCTTGTATCCACATTCTGCCAGGTGGTTTAAAGTCTCTCTGGTATTATTTAGGCAATCTTGCCTGGAGTCACCGGTGATTAACCAATCATCGTCATATTGCAGAAGGGCTCCTTTTCTAGTTGCAAGGTCTGCAAACCGTGGGCCAAGGGTTCCCCGAAGAGGGCAGGAGAGTGCTTAAAGCCTTGTGGCAACACAGGCCAGCAATACTGGGTCCTCACTAGTGAGTCTGGGTCTTGCCATTCAAAGGCAAACAACTCTTGGGCCGGCTGAGTGGCTCATTGGTTAAGAGCTGTCTTGGGAAGCCAGGGGCCCCAGTTCGGGTCCCACATATGAGAATCAGTGACACTGCCCTCAAAAACAAAACAACACAGGGCTGGCCGAGTGGCTCAGTTGGTTAAGAGCTTGCTCAGGAGTGTGAGCTGAGCTCTGAGCAATGGCTGTTCAATGCCAGCCTGAGCTGAGTTGCCGTTGAGCTGCCAAAAGGTGGCAGGATGGCTCAGCCAAAAAAAAAAAAAAAAAAAAAAAGAAAAGAAAACAAAGGCAAACAACTCTTGTCACTGTGGCTCTATGGTATACAGAAATGGCATCCTTCAAACCCAGCCCAATGTAATACTGGGAAGTACAGGGAATACCAGTTAATGAGGTGTGTGGGTTAGGTACCATCGGGTGAATGTCCTCCGTAATTTCATTTATTGCTCTCAGATCCTGGATAGACCAGTATTTCTAAGATTTAGGTTTCTGAACTGGCAGAATGGGGGTGTTATATGGTGACCAGCAGGGCTGAAGAAGGCCTAAATCCTTGAATTTCTGAATTAAAGGTTGGATGCCTTCCAAGGCTTCCTTTTTGAGGGAGTACTGTCTTTTTCGGGGAGTCAGTGCCCCCTCTTTCAGTCTTATTTTTATTGGTTCACTGTTCTTGGCCCTGCCAGGATTCCCATCTGCCAAAACAGAGGGACTGATGCATAACAAGAAAGGAGAATCTTCTAACCCATTTTCCAGTGTTGCAGTTCAGTCCTCTCCTTCCAGGGTCATCTGGAGCCAATACACGTTTTCAATTGGTACCTATAGGTGGAGCTGGTTTGCTTCAGGAGAAAAAGTTATTTGAACATATAATTTTAAGAGTAAACCCCGGCCCAGCAGAGGTATTGGACAACCAGACATACATAGACACTTACGTTGCAAATGTGTGTCTCCTACTACACATTGTAATGGTAGCAGAAAATGCTGATATTCTGGCTTGCCGGTCACCCTAGTGACCTGGACGGTTTGCCATGGAAGGCCAGTAATTTTCTCATTCAGAACAAAATACATAACACCAGTATCAAGAAGAAAGTCCACTTTCCTGTTTCCCACTGTGAGTTGTACCCGAGCCTCTTTAGGATGATTGCTAAGGCATTTTGGGGGAACAGAGGAGACCCTAGGCCCCATCCTTCTTCCTCAGAGCCAGCTGTTCTTTCAGCCATTAGGGCTCCTGGTGGTTTTCAGCCCTTTGGCTTGCCTCAGTTAGGGCATTCTCTTTTCCAATGTCCTTTTCCTCTCCAACAGGGGCATTGATCTTGCCCCAGTGAGGGAGCCTATCACTGCCTATTCTTGTTTTGTGATTTGTATCCCTTTGCTTGATGCAGAAAAACAGTGCCAGCCTTAGCCTTCTGGGTTTTTTTGTTTGTTTGTTTGTTTGTTTGTTTTGTTTTGTTTTTTTTGAGGGCAGTGTCACTGGCCCTCATATGTGAGACCTGAACCGGGGCCACTGGCTTCCCAAGCCAGCTCTTAACCACCGCGCCACTGGGCCGGCCCCCTTCTGGTAATTAAACACCTTGTAGGCGATATCAAGCTGGGCGTGTGACATGCCCATGACTCCATCCAACTTTGGAAGGTTATTCCTGATGTCTGGAGTACTCTGGGAGACAAAGCTCATACTAATCACACAAGAGTTTTCAGCTGCTTGAGGATCAATATCAGTATATTGTCTATAGGTTTGGTAAAGTCTCCAAAAATTCTGAGGGATCCTCATTGGGTTTTTTGTTTAGTTTTGTTTGTTTGTTTGTTTTTTGAGGGCAGTGTCACTGTCCCTCATATGTGGGACCGAACTGGGGCCGCTGGCTTCCCAAGTCAGCGCTTAACCACTGCGCCACTTGGCCGGCCCTCCTCATTGGGTTTTTGTTGTACTTACGGCACCGTGTTTTGGCTCTTTTGTTTTGGCACCCCTTTACGTAACCCTTCTATGTGACATCGCCGGTAATGTTCTAATCTGTCATTAGGGTCCCAGTATGGTTCAACAAGAGGGCTTGCCCTGTCTGGTGCCAGGGTTTCATTAGGGTCCTCCTGGTGCAGCCTCTCAACTTCTTCTCTTGCCTTGTTTATCACCAGCCTTCGTTCATCTGTGGTCAGCAGCATGTGGAGCAGGGCTTTTATATCTGTCCAGGTGGGCCGATGGGTGGCAAACACCGAGGTGATTAAATCAGTCATATTTGGGGGATTATCTTTTTTTTTTTGAAGGCAGTGTCACTGGACCTTATATATGGGACCCGAACCAGGGCCGCTGGCTTCCCAAGCCAGAGCCCAACCACTGCGCCACTAGGCCGGCTCTGGGCGATTATCTTGATAAGAGGGGTTAAGATTCTTCCAATCCATTAAATCCGTGTGTGGAAAATATGTGTATGTGCCCAATAATATCTGGCAGGCTGTCCCCCAGGGCCAACTGCGACAGTCAGCCGCCTCAAAGGATATATTGCATTGCCGTGACCCCTTGCCTCCCCAGCCCTACGCTGAATTGTGTACCTTTCTAGTACAAGAGGGGAAGACCATTCCACCAGCCCTGTCTATATTAGGCACTCCCAGTAGTGGGGGATTGCTTGGGGTCCTGGGTATTGATTTCCAGCAGCCAGGACATTGAATTCCTCCTCATCCTTTAACTCCCCTGTTCTAGAGTCGGGGATGGGGAGAGCTGCTGGTTCTAGCACCAAGGCAGCCTGCCTCTGAACCATTAGCTTGTTTCACTCTTTACTAGCTTCCAAATTATGCAAACTCATGAACTTCTGTACATAAGGTATTTCATCACATTTCGCAGACACCTGACAGAACAATTCCTGTTGTAAACTAGTATAATTATTCAATGAACCATTGAGCGGCTAGCACTCCTCAGAATCTAGTATTTGCATTGGCCAAGCAGTATTGCAATAGAACACTAATTTCTTTTTGGTCAACGCCTCATAGCCATGATCTTGCCAATGGCCTAATATTCTGCCAAACAGGCTCCTGGCCGGGATTGAAACCTTAGATCCCATTATTGAGCTAGAACAAAGGCAGTCACACTTAACATGAACTTGAACACACAAATAACCCAAGTATTCCCTGGATTGGACAGATAAAAACCAGACAAACTCCAGAAAAAACAGATTCAGATCCGAACACCAGATACAGAAACCAGACCGAGCTAGGTGACAGATTTGGATGTGATGTCATCTTACTCCATATTCATGGTCCATCAACCATCAGACAGTGAGCCAGTGGGCTTAAGACCACCAGATGCCCAAAGGCCGAGAGCAGGTGTGAAGGCTCTTACTTTGTGGCAGATGGCCCCTGCTTCCCCGGGAACAATGCTGCCAACCACAAGCACGCTTCCAGAACCACAGCAAGATTGCAACCAGAGTCTCTTCCTGGTCGGGGTGTTACGCCTTGCCAGATATTGTAGTCTCACCTATTGGCGCCAATGTGTCATCAGTACAACCCCCAGGTGGCCCCCAAAGAGGATCCCCAGATGGTGAGTGCAAAATCCTCTGGCTGCACGTGCCAGGGCCACCCCACTCTCTGAATCCGTAATTAGAGGCAGGAAAACAGGGCAAATGCTTATTCTGTCCAACTAAGCAAAAAGGCATCATGAAGGGCAGGCCCTGGCACAAGCCCCACCTCTGTGAGCAAAATTTCTTGGGAGCTGCTTCCAGAGGTCGATTTTGCGCCAAGGAATCCACCCAGTCCCAGGCAGCCCTCGAGACCCTCCAAAAGCCGAAAGAGTTACTGTAGGAACCATGAGGCCATCCAGTGGCAGAGTTGCCAGAAACTGAAACCAGAGGGCAACCGAGTCTGGGGCTCATGCTGCCTGCGCTGCTCAGCCAATAGACCAACAGAGGAGTTGGGCTATAGGATAAGCATTTATTGTCACAGCACTGGTGATCTGAGAAGGCAGCAGGTTAACACCTCCAAAAATTACCTTAACATTCTCAGACCAGCTTAGGGTATTTAAAGAAAAACCAGGGCATTCTTCTATAGACTGCATGACGGTTCTGGGGTCTGTTGTTCTTCATGGTGTCTCCCATTGTCATCATAACTCTTTGGTGGTGTCAGCAATCAGGAACGGTGACGGGAGTAGCCTGGGAAGAGTGCTGAGCAATAGAGTTTGGATTAGCAAGCAAATGTGCATTAATCATGAGCTACAGGGTAATCTTTGAAGACAGGGGTCAGCAAACTTTTGAGACAGAATATACTCAAAGAGCCTCATGTGGCTTGTGAGCCTGTTTGTCGACCCCTATTCTAAGGCAAGGACCCTCCTCAGAAGCAGGCATTCTGGAGGCACTGAGCTCAAGTCACAGGGGATGATTATTGTTTAACTATAGGTTAAGGGAAGGCGAGGCCAGGGACACAGCAAGGCCCCTATTATAGAAGTCCCAACCGGCCCCTGCTTCGAGGCGAAGCATGTACATATTGGTGGGTGAGGATAGGGGAGTCTGGATGCACATGGGGTGGTGGTGAGCATGTGGTGGGGGGCTTGTGTCCCCCTGTTTTGGAAAGAGGACTAGGGACATCTCCATCAGGAAGTGTGACCAGCCCAACCCAACCCAGATTCTGAGATTTTTGCATTTTTCTGAGAAGTGCTTCCCTCTGGTGGCCAGAATGCACCAAAGGCATGGTCACCAGCCCCGAGCATTTTCCTTAAAATTCCTTCGAGTTCAGATATTGGTGTCTACTACTCTTCTCTAAAAACAGGACCCAGAGCTCCTTGGAGAATTGGCTGATTCCAGGCCATTTCCTTCCTGGGAAAATACGAGGAGACTCTGGAGCATCTTGTTATGCCAAAAAATGCTCATAAAATGATGAGGACGTGTCAAAAGAACACAGGAGCCAAACTGAATGGTGGTGAGTCCCACTGGCCAAATTGGGGACAACTGTGTATCAAAACGAGTAGTGGCGCGGTGGTTAAGCGCTGGCTTCGGAACCAGCGGCCCCGGTTCGGGTCCCGCATATGAGGGCCAGTGACACTGCCCTCAAAAGATAAATAAATAAATAAATAAAAGTTTGATCTTTAAAAAAAACAAAAAAAAAACCCCGAGTAGGACAATAAAGACTATACATTGACTAACATGAGAATCCATGAGCATCCATGCTTAAGATAAATATATACATGAAAACATGAATGGGAAAGCTTCCCTTTTTCCATGAAAGGGAAGTCTCCTTACAGTAGAATGCCAGCAATAACACTTTGTATGGGCTGGCCGAGTGGTGTGTTGGTTAAGAGCTGGCTTGGGACACCAGCGGCCCTGGTTCAGATCGCACATATGAGGGCCAGTGACACTGCCCTCTATAGCTAAGATGGTGAACAACAGCTCCACCTGGAGCTGGGCTGCTGTGAGTGCCCCAGGATGGCATAGCTGCAGCCCCTGCTGCAGTGGGCTGCCATAGGCTACAATGAGTGGCAGGTAGCCAGCATGAGCGGCTGGCAGCCGGTGTGAGCTGCCAATAGCTGCTGTGAGTGGCCGTTCAGAGGTGAGCGACTGATTTGCCTCACCCGAAAAGAGCGCAATGATAATACCAGGCCAGTGAAGCACTGTCCTCCACAACTAGACTGAAGGACAGCAACTTGTCTGTTCCCCTTCCCCGTTTCCCAACGCTTTCCTTCCCCCAATTCCCCAATAAAATCTTTAAAAAAAACAAAAAACACTTTGTAGTCATCATAGTAGTAATATTATAGATTCAGGCAAGAATTATCAGTGCATGTTAAAAATTGGTTGATGGCATGATGGAGATGTTAGCAAAACTATGGTGATGATCATTTTGCAACATATGAAAGTGTCAAATCAATATGCCATACACCTTAAACTTACACAATGTTATATGTTACTTATATCTTGATAAAGCTGGGAGGAAAGTTCTGTAGATGGATGGTGGTGATGGCTGCACAGCAATGTGAATGTGCTTTATATCACTGAACTGGACACTTAAAAATGGTTACAGTGGTGAGCTTACTCAAGAGTGTGAACTGAGCTCAGAGCAACAGCAGTTTGATGCCCAGCCCCAGCTGAGCTGCTGCTGAACTGCCAACAGGTAGCAGGATGGCTCAGCTAAAAACAAACAAACAAAAAAATGGTTACAATGGTAAATTTTATGTTATATATATTTTACCACAATAAAAACAATAAATAAAAATAAATAAAGCTAGTTGATGAAAGTTTGAATACATAGTCTCAAAGTTTCTCCCTAAAAATTCTTTATTAATTGCAAAGGATTAAGTGGTTAGTTTACAGAGAATACACCCAACAGACACCACTTTAGCCACTTGTCAAAGTTAACTCTTAGGGCCGGCCAAGTGGTGAGATGGTGAAAAGTTGGCTTGGGACACCAGTGCTGAGCAGCAGGGCCCCGGTTCGGATCCCACATGAGGGCCAGTGACGTTGCACCCTCTACAGCTAAGATGGTGAGCAACAGCTTGACCTGGAGCTGGGCTGCCATAAGTCGCCAATGATGGGGTAGGCTGCAGTGGGGCTGGCCGGCAGCTGGCTTGTGCTTTCACCAGCTGCCGTGAACCGCCGTGAGCAGCCGTCCAATGGCCAGCAAGCAACTACCTCACCGGGGAAGAGAGCAATGATAATACCAACATGGACCAGTGAAGCGACGTCCTCCACAACTAGAAGGAAGAAAAAAAAGGACAGCAACTTGTCCATTCCCCTTCCCCGATTCCCCAACACTGTTTCCCTACCCCAATTCCCCAATAAAAATCTTTAAAAAAAAAATGTTAACTGTTAGTGGAGTAAAATTATCTTATTAGTGGGGTAAACAAACATCAACTGCCTCCTGATGTGAGGGGATGATGTCCAGTGTTTAGAAAATAGCATGTTTGCATATGTATATATGTATGTGTATATACAGATATACACAGATATACACGTACATATACACACAAATATAAAGACACACACAGAGAGAAAGCATATATAGCAAAATGTTCATATTTGCTGAATTTAGGTAAAAGGTAAACAAAATTTAAAAATAAAAATTTAAAAATAAACCCTCTCTAGGTCAGATTCAAGTGAAAGAGAAGACAACGGGATCCATTTTAAGAAGAAGGCTGTTAACTGGGTTTCAAAAGCAAATGCTTAAACAAAACATGAGGTTACTAGGCATAAAACAAACAAAAATCTCTAAGATCTTTGAGGAATAATTTATGCAACTTTATTGAAAGTCATCAAAGAATGCCTAAATACACAGAGAGATAACCCATATTCATGGATGGGAAATGCAATGTCATAAAGATATCAATTCTCCCAAAATTAATCTATAATTTCTATCAAAAATCCCAACAGGTTGTGTATGTGTGTGTGTAACTTGAGAAACTGATTCTAAAATTATATGGAAAAGCTAAGGACCAAGAAAGCTAAGATTTTTGAAGAAAAAGAACAATGTAAGAGACACAACAGATATTAAGATATATTATAGAGCCATGGTAATTAAAGCAATGTGCTATTAGGACAAAAATAAAATAATAAAATAAAATAAATACTGGAATAGATGAGAGAGCCCAGACAAAACTACTTGCATATGTGGAAATATAGCACATGACCGAGGGAACAGATAAACAATTCAATAAAAGGAGCTGTGACAATTATCCACATGGGGAAAAATTGAATTTCTACTTCACACACAAAAATGAATTCTAGATACATTAAAGAGCTGAATGTGAAAGAACAAAAGTTTGGGCCGACCGAGTGGCGCATGGGTTAAGCGCTGGTTTTGGGATGCCAGCGGCCCCGGTTCGGATCCCACATGAGGGCCAGTGACACTGCCCTCTACAGCTAACAACAGCTCCACCTGGAGCTGGGCTGTGCGAGCCCCAGTGATGGTGTGGGCTGCAGCCCCTGCTGCAGTGGGCTGCCATAGGCTACAGTGAGTGGCCCGCAGCCAGCGTGAGTGGCTGGCAGCCAAGTGTGAGCTGCCAATAGCCGCGGTGAGCGACATCCAGAGGCCGGCGACCGATCTGCCTCATCCGGGAAGAGCGCAATGACGATACCAACAGTGAAGCAACATCCTCCGCAACTAAACTGAAGAACAAAAGACAGCAACTTGTCTGTTCCCTTTCCCCGATTCCCCAACGCTGTTAAAAATAAATAAATAAATAAATAAAATGTGTATTTTAAGCACAGCAGTTGAGCTGAGTGCATTTAAAAAAAAAAAAAAAAAAAAAAAAAAAAAAAAAAAGAAAGAACAAAAGTTTAAAACTTTTAAAAGGAAATATAACTTCCTAAGGTAGGGTAAGGTGGAGAGTATTTGGTAAATATGATTCCCCTCCCCCCAAAAAATAGCACAAATTGTAAAATAAAGGTGACTTTTTAGGGCACTTTCATAAATAATGATAAAATTGCTATAATAATAATTACCATTTATCATTTACTCACAATATGCCAGGACTAGACTAAGTACCCTAACCCTTATATTCATGTAGGGAAGTGCCATTGGCCCTATTTTACAGATCTGTGAACAAGCACTCAGAGAAGTTGTATCCATAGTCACACAGCCAGCAAGAATCCAAACCAAGATTCAGCCTCAGGTCTATCAGGCCCCAGCTCCTGTTCCTTTGTCCCTATACTTTACTGTCTCCCTGACACTGTATAGTAGAGTTAATAACACCCAATGTGTGTTTAAGGCAGAGAAATATGTCCAGGTAAATAACTCCAATACAAACAAGTGTTAGGGTATATATACCCATCTCCCAGCTAGTTCATGTTAGATATTCAGTAGATGAGAAAAATAGGAATTTCCTTTCTGCCTGCCACCCTGGGAAGACAAAATAGCTAGCAGGTGATTAAGAATAAGAATAGTCACAAATTGGGCCCGTCAAGTGGTGTGTTGGTTAAGAGCTGGTTTGGGATGCCAGCGGCCCTGGTTCAGATCCCACATATGAGGGCCAGTGACACTGCCCTCTACAGCAAGATGGTGAACAACAGCTCGACCTGGAGTTGGGCTGTGTGAGTCCCCGTGATGGTGTAGGCTGCAGCCCCTGCTACAGTGGGCTGCCATAGGCTACAATGAGTGGCTGGCAGCCAGGTGAGCAGCTGGCAGCCAGTGTGAGCTGCCAAGAGCCGCCATGAGCAGCTGTCCAATAGCCGGCGACCAATCTGCCTCACCCGAGAAGAGCGCAATGATAATACCAACATGGGCCAGTGAAGCGATGTCCTCCACAACTGGACTGAAGAACGAAGGAAAAGCAACTTGTCTGTTCCTCTTCCCCGGTTCCCCAGCGTTGTTCCCCTCTCCCAATTCTCCAATAAAATCTTTTTTTTTTTTTTTTCAGGGCAGCTTTTTTTTTCGGCCCTCACATGTGGGACCGAACCGGGGCCGCTGGCTTCCCAATCCAGCGCTTAACCACCGATGCTGCTGCTGCCCTCAAAAAACAAAACAAAACAAAACAAAAAAGGAAAGGGGCTCTGGAGTATGTGGGAAACTTCACTATTTCATTATTTGTCAAATGGTATATAAAATTTATAGCCCACTCGACCAAATATGTGACCTTGGTTTACAGCTAAGGAAAATGGATATTTTGTATAATCTTTTTGCTTTTTATTATAAATGGATATTTTGTATAATCTTTTTGCTTTTTATACCTCTCGACCAAATATGTGACCTTGGTTTACAGCTAAGGAAAATGGATATTTTGTATAATCTTTTTGCTTTTTATTATAAAGTGTTACAAATTACCTTAAAACAAAGAAGTGTCTAAAGTAAAAACAAAATCCAGGGCCGGCCGAGTGGCGCGGTGGTTAAGCACTGGCTTGGGAAGCCAGTGGCCCCGGTTCGGTCCCACATATGAGGGCCAGTGACACAAAAAGCAAAAAACAAAAAAAAAATCCACTCCCAACCATTGTTAACAGTTTGTGATGAATCTTCCCAGACATTTTTTCTATGTATAGATAAACATTTCAAAACATACTTAGTAGTGATGCAGTGTGGTATCCTTGATTGGATCCTGGAACAGAAAAAAAAAAAAAAAGACATTAGTGGGAAAATTTGGAGTGTCCAAATAAAGTCTGGAGTTTGGTTAATTTTAATGCACCAATGTCTTTTTTTTTTTTTTAAGAGGGCAGTGTCACTGGCCCTCATATGTGGGATCCAAACCAGGGCCACTGGCATCCCAAGCCAGCTCTTAACCACCGCACCGCTCAGCTGGCCCAAATGCACCAATGTCAATATAACAGTTTTGACAAAGGTATCAGGGTTATGTAACATTCTTGTTAACATTACGGGGAAACTAGGTGAAGAGTACATAGGAACTCTGTGTATTCTTTTGGCAACTTTTAGGTAAACCTAAAAATTATTCCAAAAGAAAAAGTTTATTTTAAAGATACATCTTAAAATGGGGATCATATTTGACAGTGTTAAGCAAATTGTTTTTTCACATAACAAGATGTGGGGACATCTTTCATGCTGAAAATCACTCCATTCTTTTTTTCCCCCCCATATCATTGAAAAGTGTTTTATGATTTTAAATAACATAATACTTGATTGCATGAGCATGCTGTAATTTCCTTTGCTGCATATTGCCATTGTGTAAATGCTGAGGTCTTTGTTTGTTTGTTGCAATATACAGTTTCAGTGAGCATCCTTTGTGATAAGTAGAGGATGGGCATTCTCTGACTGCCTCCGGATTAGTGCCTGGCATAACCACTCCATTCTTTTTGATGGGTGAATATATAACATTATATGGATGTACCACAATTTATCCAACCAGTGTCCTCGTGCTGAACATTTAGATGGTTGCAATGTTTCCACTGCTACAAACTAGAACTTCCTTGTATGTCTATCTTTCCATGTTTGCATGGATATTTCTGTAGAATCAATTCTTAAAAGTGCATTTGTGGGTCAAAGGTATACATGTGTAAACTTTTCACAGATAGTACCACTGAACCCATTTTTTTTTTTTTTTTTTTTTAAGATTTTATTGGGGAATTGGCAGAGGGGAACAGCGTTGGGGAATTGGGGAAGGGGAACAGACAAGTTGCTGTCTTTTTGTTCTTCAGTTTAGTTGCGGAGGATGTTGCTTCACTGTTGGTATCGTCATTGCGCTCTTCCCGGGTGAGGCAGATCGGTCGCCGGCCTCTGGATGTCGCTCACCGCGGCTATTGGCAGCTCACACTTGGCTGCCAGCCACTCACGCTGGCTGCGGGCCACTCACTGTAGCCTATGGCAGCCCACTGCAGCAGGGGCTGCAGCCCACACCATCACCGGGGCTCGAACAGCCCAGCTCCAGGTGGAGCTGTTGTTAGCTGTAGAGGGCAGTGTCACTGGCCCTCATGTGGGATCCGAACCGGGGCCGCTGGCATCCCAAAACCAGCGCTTACCCAATGCGCCACTCGGCCGGCCCACTGAACCCATTTTTGTTCCCACCAACCTTATGTAGACATGCCTGCCCCCCAACACAAACACACACACACACACACACACACACACACACACACACACACACACTCCAGGCCTTTATACTCCTTATCCCTGATGTCCACACTAATCCAGCAAGGGGTGCTAGTCTATTCTTCATGCTACATTCCCTATCCATCAGGTTATTGTGTGGGGCACATTTTCTGCCAGCTTTGGGGATGGCCATGTTGTATACCCTGAGATCTAGGTCAAAGGCCCTACACTTGAGTGCCCTTCTCAGGGGGCAAGCTGTATCAGCTGTTTCTTGAACTAGAAACAAAAGTCTATTTGAATACTTTTCAAGAGGCTCTGTGTGTGTCTGACTGACAGATGTTTAGACCACCTGCTCACCTGCTACAGTCAGGGGTGTGGTGTACAGTTTCAGGAGCATCAGATTTTTCTAGCAGAACCATCAAGATAAAGAGTGATGGGGACTGCTGGGGTGGCAGGTTAGCTCAGGTGGTTAGAGCACAGGCTTATAACACCAAGGTTGCTGGTTCGATTCCCACATGGGCCACTGAGCTGTGCCCCCACAACTAGATTGAAACAAATACTTGACTTGGAGCTGATGGGTCCTGGAAAAACACACTGTTCCCCAATAAAATTTCTTAAGAAAAAAAAAAAAAAAAGAGGGGCAGGCCGAGAGGTACGTTGGTTAGGAGTTGGCTTGGGACGCCAGCTCTGAGCAGCAGGGCCCTGGTTCGGATCCCACATATGAGGTCCAGTTACACTGCCCTCTATAGCTAAGATGGTGAACAACAGCTCCACCTGGTTGCCTCTATAGCTAAGATAGTGAACAACAGCTCCACTTGGAGCTGGGCTGCCGTGAGTCCCCGGGACAACATAGCTGCAGCCCTTGCTGCAGTGGGCTGCCATAGGCTACAGTGAGTGGCCTGAAGCCAGCGTGAGTGGCCGGCAGCTGGTGTGAGCTGCCAAGAGCCACCGTGAGTGGCCGTCCAGAGGCCGGCGACTGATTTGCCTCACCCAGGAAGAGCGCAATGACGGTACCAACATGGGCCAGTGAAGCAATGTCCTCTACTAGACTGAAGAACAAAAAAGCACAGCAACTTGTCTATTCCCCTTACCTGATTCCCCAACGCTGTTCCCCTCCCCCCAATTCCCCAATAAAATCTTAAAAAAAAAAAAGAGAGAGAGTGATGGGGACTGCTAATTTGGAGAGGGCGGTCAGAAAAAGACATTCCAGGGGTGACATTGAGCGGAGGCTTGAATGAGGTAAGGGAGTGAGTCTGAGTTATGCAAATATCTGGGGTAAGACAGCTCCAGGCCAACAATAATTGCAAGTTCAAAGGCAGGAGCAGGCTTGTGTGTCCAAGGAATGGCAAAGGAGGCCAGTTTGGCTGAAGCAGAATGAATGAGAGAGAGAATGGGGGAGGTAAGCCCAAGCAGGTGGCCAGTGACCAATTCATGACGGGCCTTGTGGTCCTTTAGATCTTATTCTAATGGGGAGACACTGTCATCATACTGCCTGCCTGTCGGCCTTCATACACCTTTCCATAAAGACAGATCATAACTTCAATATTATGCTTACTGTATGTGTCCCCACTTGGCACCAAAGGACGGCTGGTTAGCCAATGACGGATAAGATCCCTCAAGGGAGGGGCGACCTTTGGAGGAATCAAGGAGAAGAGAAAGGGGCGTAAACCCCTTGCTTCAGGTTCTGGCAGCCCGCATGTGAAATGGCCTATTGATATGATAATATCTGTCCGCCTTATCAGTAAGTCTCTGCAGAGGAAGTTCTGTCGCTTAGGAGGTACATGATAATGCCTTCAGGTAATGACAGTTTGCAAGCATGGGAAATTAAGCCCGGAGATTAATTATTGGGTGTGAGACTCACAGACCACGGAAGCTACATTGATCTTTTCTTACTTGTAAGACAATAAAAGGAGCAGTTCAGGCCCGATTCGGGGCTCTCAGTCCACGAGGCTGAAAGTCCCCTGGCCCCAAACTGCATTTTCTCTTATTTTGTCTCTCTCTTCCTTCCTTTTTCGCTGCTCTGTTGTGCAGGACTCGACAAAGGATGGAAGCAGGAGAGTAATAGGATGTGATTTACCTTTCAAAAGGATACTTGGTCACTGCACAGAGAATGTATTTTGAGGGGCAAGCATGGAAGCAAGGAGACCAATTAGGCTACTGCAATGTCCGGGTGCAGTATGGTGGCATGTATCCCAGCAGAGTTTCCACCTCGGCACTACTGACATTTTAGGCCAAATAATTATTTGTTGTGGAGGCCTGTCCTATGCATTGTAGGATGCTTAGCCGCATTTGTCCAGTTATAAAACCAAGAATCTACCCTCCTCCCCAGCTGTGCCACAAATGTTTCTAGAAGTTGCCAAATGCCTCCTAGGGGGTGAAATCACCCTAGTTGAGAAATGTGTTACTGAATTGGAATGACGTGGAGGAGGTAAGAAGAGGTTGGCTCTGGATATTTTGAAGGTAGGGCTGAAAGATTTGCTGATGGAATGGGTGTAAGAAAAAGACTCAAGAATGACTTCAATGGATAAATAAAACATGGTATATCTATACAATGGGATATTATGGGGAGGCCAGATGGCTCAATTGGTTAGAGCATGTGCTCTTAACAACAATGTTGCAGGTTTGATTCCTGTATTGGATAGTGGGCTGTGCCCCCCACAACTAGATTAAAAACAGCAACTGAACTTCGAGCTGAGCTATATCCTCCACAACTAGATTGAAGGACAATGACTTGACTTGGAGCCGATGGGTCCTGAAAAAAACACAGTTACCCAATAAAAGTTAAAAACAAACAAACAAACCTCCAAATATCTGGTCTAGCCTCAAAAACAATTTTTTTTTTTTTAAAAAGGAAGAAAATTCTGTAATGTACTACAATATGGATGAACCAGGAGGACATTATGCTAAGTGAGATAAGCCAGTCATAAAAAGATAAATACTGTGTGATTACACTTACATGAGATACCTAAAGTAGTCAAATTATTAGAAATAGAAAGTAGAATGGTGGTTGCCAGGGGCGGGGGGTGGGGGATGAGGAGTTGTTTAACAGGAACAGGGTTTTAATTTTGCAAGATGAAAGAGTTCTGGAGATTGGCTGCACAACAACATGAATATACGGAACACTACTGAACCATACACTTAAAAATGGTTAAGATGGTAAATTGTATTACATGTATTTTACCACAATTAAAAATAGAACTAAGGATGTAAACTCTGTATTTTAGGACCGTTAGAGTTAATGTGACCTCCTCAGCATTAGATATATAAGGAAGCTCAGCCTAATGTTTCCCTTAACCTGGCAGCATTTTATTATAGTGGTTCTGGCCCACTGTTACATCCCTGATAAAGAGGCTCACATCCTGAAAGAGGCCAGGGAATTTGTTTAAATGTCTATAACAACTGAGACAGGGAAAACGAGGGAAAAAGAAACAGTGAGACTGGAGATGAGGCCAGAGACAGATCAGATTTTGGCCGCAGTTATAGACAAACCAGGGCTAAAGCCACCTCAGGGCACCCCAGCAACCCCAAAAGAGGCTTTGGAATTGAAAGCCCAGACCACTGAGATAAGGAGTGTCCTAATCCTGCAAAGCAGCCATTCTCCCTGTGCAAACTAAAAGGGCACTGGAGGAGGGATTGTCCCCTGTTCTGAAAGTAGCAGAGACCAACTCCTTCCCTACAAATTATGGTTGACTGGTGGGCCTGAGGTTCCCAAGAGCCCCCCCAGAGGAAAAACGCCTGCTCCCCAGGGGAAAGAGGCAATTCTCATCATAGGGGAGGAACTGTGGGTCACCCTTGATGTGGCAGGTAAGCCTGTTAGTTTCTGATTGATATGGGAGCCATTTACTCTTTCTTGACTGCACACTCTGGACCTATTTCCTATAAATAAATAAATAAATAAATAAATAAATAAATAAATAAATAAATAAATCTAAGTTTAAAAAAAAAACTATTGCGGGCCTGCCGAGTGGCGCGGTGGTTAAGCACTGGCTTGGGAAGCCAGCAGCCCTGGTTCAGGTCCCACATATGAGGGCCAGTGACACCGCCTCAAAAAACAAAAACAAAAAACAAAAAAACAAAAACAAAATAAAACAAAAATCTATTGTGTTAAAAAAAAAAAAAAAAAGAATGAACGCTGGCCAGTAGGGTCTGCTTGATTCTCAGAATGTGGCAGCTGCTGCCAGAAGGTTCCTCTGGGCAGTGGTTGCCCAATACAAGAGAATTTTCCCTCAGGATGTTTCTGCCTCGGCAGCCCTTAGGGCTTAGGCTGCTTGTGAAAGAGCTGGACAAACATAAGGGCATCCTGGTTTTGGTCATGCAGAACTCTCCTTCAACACAATGCGTGTCACCAAACATGCTCCCTACAGTTGTCTATGGAAGATCAAAGAATGACGTGTCAGTGACTCCTGAGTGAAATATTCGGCATGTCTCTTCTGTCTTCTGGATTTCTCTTTGGCATGTTCTGTGGAAATTGCACTTTGTGACAGTGCAAATGCATTTCACAATGAGACTTTCATTTTGCAACCGGGGCTTCAGCGGATTCATACTTCAGCCATCTTGCCTGGACAGACACACCAAGAAAGAACGGTGATTTGGGCACTCGGGTCAGATTTAACGCAACAAATTTCCTGAGAACAGGGAAAGCTGTTAGTGCATTAGGAGGCCTTTGCATAACTGACCTAAATGGAATTATCAAAGCATTTGTGTGTCGCTGTCCTTCCAGAGAGCTGAAAAGAGGAAGAGGCACTCCACTTGGAAAAGGCATTCCAGAATATGGAGACCCCATGGGAATCCACTCACACACTGTACACCAAAGTTTCCTGCACGCCAGCCCAGCCCCAGCTGCTCCCAAAAGATCTTTGAGAAGATAAATCAGTGAATTGACCCCTGGGAGCCTGCAGTTTCTCATATCAGGAAAAATCCACTTGTCTGAATCCATTTTTCACACCAAATCCATTTAGCTGATTTCCAAAAGTGCAAAAATGTTTTGCTTTTATTTTTAACTACTAGTCTGTTTTGTTCTTGTAAATCAGCTAAGGCTTTAAAATTTTTTTTTTTTTTTTTTTTTTTAAGATTTTACTGGGGAATTGGGGAAGGGGAACAGCGTTGGGGAACCGGGGAAGGTGAACAGACAAGTTGCTATCTTTTTGTTCTTCCATCTAGTTGTGGAGGACGTTGCTTCACTGGCCCATGTTGGTATCGTCATTGCGCTCTTCCTTGATGAGGTAGATCGGTCGCGGGCCTCTGGATGGTCGCTCATCGTGGCTATTGGCAGGTCACACTGGCTGCTGGCCACTCACTGTAGCCTATGGCAGCCCATTGCAGCAGGGGCTGCAGCCTACACTGTCGCCACGGCTCACACAGCCCAGCTCCAGGTGGAGATGTTGTTAGCTGTAGAGGGCAGTGTCACTGGCCCTCATATGTGGGATCCGAACTGCGGCCGCTGGCATCCCAAAACCAGCTCTTAACGAATGTGCCACTCGGCTAGACAAAAAAATTTTTTTGTTGTTTTTAAATAATTATAGATTCAGAGGAAGTCACAAAGAAATGTACCAGGAGGTCCCATGTACCCTTAACCTGGTGTCCTCCAATGGTAGTTACATCTTACATAATTATAGTACAATATCAAAAGCAGGAATGTGATGTTTATACAGTGTGCGTGCGTGAGTGTGTGTGTAGTTCTGTCATGTTATCATATGTGTAGATTCCTGTAACTCTCACAGCAATCAAGACACAGAACTATTCTACTATCACAAAGATCTCTCATATTTCCTTCCTCGCCTCCTCAGTCCCTAAACCATAGACATCACTAATCAATTTTCCATCTCTATAATTTTATTATTTTGAGGACATTGTATAAATAGAATCACATAGTGTATAACCTTTGCGATTAGCTTTTTTTTTTACACAGCATAATGCCTTTGAGATCCATCCAAGTTGTTGCATATATCAATAGTTGGTTCTTTTTTATTGCTGAGAATTATTCCATGGAATTGTTGTCGGAGAGTGGGCCTTTCTCGGCGCAGAGTCCAGGTCCTTGGCAACTCGAGCAAAGAATTGAACGAGATACCAGAGTAAAGCAGTAAAATAAGTAGTTTATTAGAAAAGACAGTACGTCCAGACTAGAGGATGGCCTAAGGGCCCATTACCAAAGAGTGTGGAGGGGGCATATGCAAAGGTGAGGCTTAAAGGGAAGAAGCAGCAACAGAAGTGGCAGTAGCAGCCTCGCTTCCCTCCCAGGACTTGGGGTTTTTATCCTTTTTCTCCAGGATGGGCTGTTCTTCCTGGGCGTAGGACCACTTGATTGGCCCCTGTGAGTTATTAACAAGAGGTACTGTGTAGGTGTGAGTGACTGGTCTGATCTAGTTGGATATTTTGCGCCCATTTGCTCTTCCCGCAGGGGTAGGTAATTACAATACAAAGAGGAGTTTTGGGTGGAGAGGGGATGTCCCCAGGTGGTCACACTGTGGGACGTGCAGGAATGCAGAGACCCAATGCCTGCCTCTAACTACCTGCCTAGGTTTCCTTGAGAGACGTGATCCCCATAAAATCTCTATGGGAAGCTGAGGGACAGGAGGTCTCTGCTTCTGAATCTGCTTCCTGCTGGGCAGGGGCATAGAGCTGTCCTTGCCTATTGGGGTTCACGGAACTCTCGCCCTAGCTGATCTCAGATGAGAGGAAGGGGTCTCAAGCTCCACCTGGAAGACCGTGTTGGCTTCTTTGTGTTGGCTTCTTTGCTTGTTGGGGTATCCCTTGTATCCTCAAGGCTCCTGAATGAGGACAAAAATATAAATCTATTAGTTCTTATGAAACTTGTGGCTATTCAGTCCATCACTCAGGTGGAGTCAGTTGTCCGGACACAGAATGGGTTTGACATTTAGCTTCCTTGCCTGGGGGATATTAGGAAGTCTCTGGCTTTCAAATAGTTATCTGAAGCAGGGCTAGGAGATTTCTATTGTTTCAGATTCAGGAACTAATTTACAAAGCAATTAAGAAGCAAGGGGGATCTTCCCTCAGAAAAGCAATCAAGGCCCAAGAGCCAAGAAACTAAAGAACTAGGGAGGAGACTTAACATTTTTATACTTAACATTTCTATAGAAAAGAAAACATTAAAGTTTTTCAGTGGTGGGGGTTGGTGCTGCTCAGTTGGCCGGCAACAGAATGGCTGTACCATGGTTTGTTTAATGACTTATCTGTTGTAGGATATTTTTTTTTTAAAGATTTTATTGGGGAATTGGGGGAAGGAAACAGCGTTGGGGAACTGGGGAAGGGGAACAGACAGGTTGCTGTCTTTTTTTTTTGTTCTTCAGTCTAGTTGCGGAAGACGTTGCTTCACTGGCCCATGTTGGTATCGTCATTGAGCTCTTCCCGGATGAGGCAGATCAGTCGCCGGCCTCTGGATGGTCGCTCATGGCGGCTATTGGCAGCTCACGCTGGCTGCTGGCCACTCACTGTAGCCTATGGCAGCCCACTACAGCAGGGGCTGCAGCCTACACAGTCGCCAGGGCTCACACAGCCCAGCTCCAGGTGGAGCTGTTGTTAGCGGTCCAGGGCAGTGTCGCTGGCCCTCATATGTGGGATCCAAACCAGGGCTGGTAGCATCCCAAACCAGCTCTAAACCAATGTGCCACTCGGCCGGCCCTTTTTTTTTTTTTTTTTAAGATTTTATTGGGGAATTGGGGGAGGGGAACAGTGTTGGGGAACCGACAAGTTGCTGTCATTTTGTTCTTCGGTCTAGTTGTGGAGGACATTGCTTCACTGGCCCATGTTGGTATCATCATTGCGCTCTTCTCGGGTGAGGCAGATCGGTTGCCGGCCTCTGAATGGCCTCTCACAGCGGCTCTTGGCAGCTCACACCGGCTCTTGGCAGCTCACGCTGGCTTCAGGCCACTCACTGTAGCCTATGGCAGCCCACTGCAGCAAGGGCTGCAGCTATGTTGTCCCGGGGACTCACAGCAGCCCAGCTCCAAGTGGAGCTATTGTTCACCATCTTAGCGGTAGAGGGCAGTGTCACTGGCTCTCATATGTGGGATCCGAACTGGGGGCCCTGGCGTCCCAAGCCAGCTCTTAACCAACGCGCCACTCGGCTGGCCCTGCTATGAACATTCTTGCACAGATTTTTGTGTGGACGTAGTTTTCATGTTTCTGGAATAAATGCCCAGGGATACAATGGCTGGACTGTATGATAAGCATATGTTTAGTTTTTTTAAAAACTGCCAAACTGTTTTCCAGAGTGACTGGACCAGTTTATATTCCCACCAGCAATGTATCCAGTTTCTCCACATCCTTCTTAGCGTTTGGTATTATCACTAATTTTATTTTAGCCATTCTGGTAGTTGTGTGGTGATATCTCATCATGGTCTTAAATTGCATCTCCCTAGTGGCTAGTGATGTTGAATATCTTTTCATGTGTTCACTTGCCATCAGTATATACCCTTTGGTGAAATGTGTCTTCATGACTTGTCCATTGTCTAATTGTTTTGTTTTTGTTTTTTAAAGATTTTATTGGGGAATCGGGGGAGGGGACCAGCCAAGTTGTTCTTCAATCTTCGTTGTGGAGGGCACCAATTACCATCTGGCTTCCCGTTCGCATCTTGTGGCCTCTAAGATCAAGGTGTTGTGTTCAATCTTAGTTGTGGGTGGGCATAGCCACCATCCTATGAAGGATTCCAACCAGCAGTCTTGTTGCTAAGAGCACACACCCTGTCCTCTGAGCCATCCAGATGGCAGCTCAGCTCAAGGTGCCCAGTTCAATCTTTAGTTGTGGGTGGGTGTAGCCCACCATTGAACAGACAATCTTGTTGTTACACCAGCTGAGCCATCCTGCCACCTATTGGCAGCTCACTGACAGCTCAGTTAGGGCGCAGCGTTCACTGGCCCATGTGGGAATCGAACTGGTGGCCCTGTTGCTCAGAGCACACGCTTTAAGCCAACTCTTAACCAAGTGAGCCACTAGGCTGGCCCCAAGTGTATGTTTTTTTTTTGTTTTTATTTTTTACAGATCAAAGCATAGAGAGCTTTAATAACGAAGTCATATATGTGGTAAGAGTTCATGTACATATATTATCGATGGACATAACCATGCATTTATTTGTACAAACATTGCAAGTGTATTTTGAAAAAACAGCTTGTAGCCATTTGAAATTTTGGCTTATGTTACTTTTTTTTTTTTAATTTTATTTTAATTAGCTTCAGGTGTACAACACAGTGCCATAGTTATACTTTTTACCCTTCAAAGTGACAACCCCCCTCCCCCAATTCTCACCCTCACTCCTCCCCCCCATATCATGCTATGTATTACAATTCCTTTGACTCCCTTCCACCAAATAATTCACATCTCATGACTATCTATATATTCAATTACTGTTGGCATACAATATTATACAACATAAATTTCAGGTCAAGTGTATGTTTTTTTAATGTTGAATTTTGAGAGTTTTTTGTTTTTCTGTGTTTTTTTTTTAAAGATTTTATTGGGGAATTGGGGGAGGGGAACAGCATTGGGGAATCGGGGAAGAGGAACAGACAAGCTGCTGGTTTTTTTTGTTCTTCAGTCTAGCTGCGGAGGACATCGCCCCACTGGCCCATGCTGGCATCGTCACTGCGCTCCTCCCGGATGAGGCAGACCAGTCACCGGCCTCCGGATGGTCGCTCATCGTGGCTATTGGCAGCTCACGCTGGCTGCCAGCTGCTCACGCTGGCTGCCGGCCACTCACCTTAGCTTATGGCAGCTCACTGCAGCAGGGGCTGCAGCCCACACCATCGCCGAGGCTTGCACAGCCCAGCTCCAGATGGAGCTGCTGTCAGCCGTAGAGGGCAGTGTCACTGGCCCTCATACGTGGGATCCGAACCGGGCCGCTGGCATCCCCAAACCAGCTCCCAACCAATGCGCCACCCGTCTGGCCCTTGAGAGTTCTTTATATATCAATGTGGTATAGCCATACAGTGCAGTATTCCTGAGCCATAAAAAGCAATGAAGCACTGATACATGCTACAATATGAATGAACCTCGAAAACTATGCTATGTGAAAGGAGTGGGACACAAAACACCATATTGTAGGATTTTATTTTTCTGAAATGTACAGAATAGGCAAATCCATAGAGACAGATTAGTGGTTGGCAAAGGCTGGAGGAAAGGGGAATAAAGGTTTACTACTAATGGGTACAGGGTTTCTTTTTGGGGTGATGAAAATTCCTGGAATTAGATCATGGTGATAGTTGTGCAATTCTGTGAATATATTCAAAACCAACAAATTGTACACCTTGAGCTTGTTTAAGGTCACCCATAGAGGAGTAGAAATGAAGAAGGTCCAGGACTGAGCCCGGGCTCCCTCCACTTGCCCATCATGCTTTGCGATGTGGCCAAAAACTGGATGTGGCCAACAAGACATGAGTGGATATCTGTTGGGGGTTTTCTGGGAAAACTGTCCTTTTTTTTTTTTGAGGGCAGTGTCACTGGCCCTAACATGTGGGACCGAACCGGGGCCGCTGGCCTCCCAAGCCAGCGCTTAACCACCGCGCCACTCAGCCAGCCTTCTGTCCTAACTTTTAAAATGGGACACAAGACAGAGGTGTTCCCCCTTTTCTAGCTCTGAACATTGTTATATGCATGAAATACTCAGAATCAAGGCCTCCATCTTAAATCATGAGGAAAGCCAGGTGAGAGGAGGAACCAGCTTATTAATCATGGCGGAACAGACTGATAGGAAGGACCCAGGTCCCTGAGGATGTCATGCCACTGAATTAACAAGTCCTGACATGGCCTTACTGCTGGACTTCTTGTTAAATAAGATAAATGCCCCCCATTTTTTTTTTAAAGATTTTTATTGGGGAATTTGGGGAGGGGAACATCATTGGGGAATTGGGGAAGGGGAACAGACAAGTTGCTGTCTTTTTGTTCTTCAGTCTAGTTGCGGAAGCCGTTGCTTCACTGGCCCATGTTGGTATCATCATTGCGCTCTTCCCGGATGAGGCAGATCAGTCGCTGGCCTCTGGATTGTTGCTCACCACGGCTATTGGCCACTCACGCTGGCTGTCGGCCACTCACTGTAGCCTATGGCAGCCCACTGCAGCAGGGGCTGAAGCCCACACCATCGCCAGGGCTTGCACAGCCCAGCTCCAGGTGGAGCTGTTGTTAGCTGTAGAGGGCAGTGTCACTGGCCCTCATATGTGGGATCCGAACCGGGGCCGCTGGCATCCCAAAACCAGCTCTTAACCAATGTGCCACTCGGCCGGCCCGATAAAACCTCTTTTTGAGCAATTTTGATTTGTGTTTTCCAAAAGCACTGTCAATGATAAGAGTATCAAACGCTGCTGAGATATCACGTAATACAAGGACAGGGCGAGCTGAGTGGCTCATTTGGTTAAGGATTAGTTTAAGGACCAGCCGAGTGGTGCGTTGGTTAAGAGCTGGCTTGGGACGCCAGCGGCCCAGGTTTGGATCCCACATATAAGGGCCAGTGACATTGTCCTCTACAGCTAAGATAGTGAACAACAGCTCAACCTGGAGCTGGGCTGCGTGAGTCCCGGTGACGGTGTAGGCTGCAGCCCCTGCTGCAGTGGGTTGCCATAAGCTACAGTGAGTGGCAGGAAGCTGGAGTGAGCTGCCAATAGCCGCGGTGAGTAGCCATCCAGAGGCTGACGACCGATCTACCTCATCTGGAAAGAGTGCAATGACGATACCAACACGGGCCAGTGAAGCAACATCCTCCGCAACTAGACTGAAGAACAAAAGGACAGCAACTTGTCTGTTCTCCTCCCCCAATTCCCCAATAAAAATCTTACAAAAAAAAAAAAAAGAAGGAATTAGTTTAAGAGTGTGAGCTCTGGGCCGGCTGAGTGGCGCGGTGATTAAGCACTGGCTTGGGAGGCCAGCAGCCACGGATCAGATCCCACATATGAGGCAGTGGTTAAACGCTGGCTTGGAAAGCCAGCGGCCCCCGTTCGGGTCCCACATATGAGGGCCAGTGACACTGCCCTCAAAAAAAAAAAAAAAGCCCTCAAGAGTGTGAGCTCTGAGCAACAGGGCTGCTGGTTCGATTCCCACATGGGCCAGTGATGCTGCGCCAGAGCTGTGCTGCTGCTGAGCTGCCAACTGGTGGCAGGATGGCTCAGCTGGTGAGAACACGTGCTCCGAACAACAAGACTGCCTGTTCGATAGTGGGCTGAGCTGGCCTGCAACTAAGACTGAACTCAGCACCTGGCTGGGCTGCCGCCCAGATGGCTCAGTAGATAGAGGGTACACACTTAACAACAAGGCTGCTGGTTCAAGCGGCCCATGGGTAGCTAGATGGCGACTGGAGCCCTCCACAACGAAGATTGAACAACTTGGCTGGTCCCGCTCCCCAATTCCCCAATTAAAAAAATATATATATTAAAAAAAAGAAAGTAATACAAGGACAATGAAGCAGCTGTAGTTGTCCCCTGGTATCTGCTCTGCTCTCCCTTCTTCTTCTTTTTTTTTTTTTTTTTTTTAAGATTTTATTGGGGAATTGGGGGAGTGGAACAGACAAGTTGCTGTCCTTTTGTTCTTCAGTCTAGTTGTGGAGGACATTGTGCTCTTTCCCAGATGAGGCAGATCAGTCGCCGACCTCTGGACGGCCGCTTACAGCAGCTCTTGGCAGCTCACACTGGCTGCTGACCACTCTCGCTAGCTGCCAGCCACTCACTGTAGCTTATGGCAGCCCACTGTAGCAGCGGCTGCAGCTACGCCATGACGGGTGACTCGCAGCAGCCCAGCTCCAAGTCGAGCTGTTGTTCAGGATCTTAGCTGTGGAGGGTGCAGCATCATTGGCCCTCATGTGAGATCCAAACTGGGGCCCTGCTGCTCAGAGCTGGCATCCCAAGCCAGGTCTTAACCAACATGCCACTCGGCCAGCCTAGCTCTCCCTTATTTGCAGTAAGGGAATTCTTAACTGGGCTGTGGCCGTGACGAGAAGCTCTAGCCATGAGATTGAGCAGAAGGGTTGTGGTCATTCCCTTGAAGGAAGGAATGCTGTCCGTTTCTTCTTTCCCTTTTCATTGTGTTATGGGCTGAGTGTGTCCCTCCAAAATTCATGTTGAATCTCTAACCCCAAATGTGACTATATATGGAAATAGGGCCTGTAATGGGTAATTAAGATTAAATGAGATCATAAGGATGGGGCTGTTATTCCGTAGGACTGGTGTCCTTATAAGAAGAGACACCAAAGAGCGCCCTCCCGCTCCGTGTGAAGACACAGTCAGAGGGCAGCCAACAGCAAGCCAGAAAGAGGGTCCTCATCAGCAACCAAACCCTGCCAGAATTTTGATCTTGGACTTTCCAGCCTCTGGAACTGTTGAGAAAATAAATTACTGTTGTTTAAGCTACACAGTCTGTGGTGTTTGGATAGAGCAAGACATAAAGGGGATATCTATTGGGGGTTTTCTGGGAAAGCCCAATCTGACTGATACATTGGCTGAAATAAAAGCTAGATGGCAGAGGCTCGGATCATGGGAAGGAAGCTCCGTGTTAAGGATGGCAGAGCAACAAGAGAGACGGAATCTAGACCCTTAAGACTTGTGAGACAGAAAAATAAAATTGGATATTGTTGAAGTCTTATTTTTCTGGTGGGTTATAGTACTGTTCAACAAATATTCATTCTTTCTTCTTCCCCTTATGAGAGGGGGATATTTCCCGTGCCCCACTGATAGATCACAGGCTTGGCCATGTAACTTGCTTTAGACAATAAAACATGAGCAGATAGGATGTGTATCATGCCTAAGCAGAGGCTTTAAATGTGCTTGCACGGTTTTGCTTGGTCTTTGGGTTTCTGCTTTGGAGGAGCATTCCCCAGGTAACTGCTGTTCCTTTCCTGGGCCCTGGAATGAGAGACACATAGAACAGACCTGCACCCAACCCACAGCCTGAAATAGACCCATTACAGTCAACATGCAGAACCATGGAAGGGAGGTAATGATTGCTGTAAGCCATTACAACTTGGGGGTTGTTTGCTCTGCATGTTATCACAGCAAAAACTGATGAATACAGGCTCTCTCTGTTACTGTATCAGAGCTCATATTCTCGCTAAAACAAGGAATGAAATTCGTCCCTTGAAACTCATGACACAGAGGTCACTGGTGACCTTAGGAAGAGTTGCCTCACTGGAGTGGCGGAGGACCAAAGGCAGACTGGAGCAAGCTGACCATTGAGTGAGAGGTCAGGGGAATGCAGATGCACTGCTCTGCCCTGGAGAAAACTTGCTGAGGAGCTGTGAGGAATGCAGTCAGCTGACAGCCTCCTGTCTAGCACCTCCCAGATTGACTGCAGCGTTTGAGCCAAGGCCACCCTCTTCCCAAGCATCTCTCAGCCAGTGACAGAGCATGGCAGGGATACCAGGGCCTGGCCATTTCTACAAAAGACCCAACCAACACAGGTTGAAAGAGTTTTCCCTTGCTTGGTTTTAATGACAGAGCGCAGAGCATGCTTAGAAAGCCAATGGAAGAATCCGATTGGGGAAGAGCAGCTGGCTATGGAAGGGAGAAGCTGCACAGATGGAGAGAGGGAGGTCCCTGAGAAGGCAGAAGGAGATGGGGTCTGGACTGCGGGGGAGCGGTTCCTCAGGCCAGAGGAGGAAGGATAGGCAGGAAGAAAAGAAGAATGGGAGCAGAGTGATGGCAGACCTCCCATCAGAGTTTTCTTTTTCCCCCAAAAAAGTGGGAAGCAAGATCAAGCCTGAGAGTCAGGAAACTAAATCTTGCGAAGCGCATGTGCTATGTCTTTGTTTTTTGCTCTTGGCCTTGGTCCTCACACCTGCACCAGGAACAGCTTCAGCTGGACCCCTGGTCCCCAAACAAGTTCGAGCCTCAGGGGCTTTTCAGAAATACACTTTTAGGGGAATCCCCTCCCTGAAGTGGTAGAGGCAGGAATCTGTACATATTTTTTTTAAAACGTGCCCCTAAGGGCAATGGGATGCATGGCCACGTTTGGGAACCACGCTTTGGGGCCTCAAGGACCCTTCCAGCTCTGTGGTTCCAGCCAGAAGGTGCAGAATTCCAGCACAGCATTTTATTGAAGCTACAAACTATAGAATAAGCTACATGTCACTTTCTGTTGCCTTTAACTACAAAATCTCCAAAGGTACCAGAACTCAAGAGGAACCACAGTAAGGCAAAATCAGCTGCAAAATCACAGGTCCTGCCTACGTGGGAAGCCCACTGTGCACACTCTGGCTCCTGCAACCATGTTTCTAAACCCTCAGGTGGGACGTGGGTCAGGGGACTCTCCAGGCAACAGGATTAAGGGTTGGATCAGGGCCCTCACAGATCAGGGATGCCTGGCTGCCCTGCAAAGGGGTGGAGACCTATCCTAGCCTTTCTGAAACCTGAGCCCTGGGGTGAGGAGGAAGGGGAAGGAGGGGCTGCCTGGCCCTGAGAGTCTAAGCTGGCCCCCGCACCCCATAGCTCCTCCTCTGCCTGGGTGCCTCTTCTCTGGGGTTTCTCCAGACTGTGCAGGCCACGTCCACTCTCCCTTCACCTCCCTCTGCCCCTAAGGTCGGATGGGGACAGGCTGGGGCCACCAGCCAGCTCCATGGACAGGGACTTTGCATCTGCTCACCTCCCAGCTTTGGAGAGAAAAGAAAAGTCTGTGTTGATTTGCATTTGGGAGATACTATCCCCTCCTAAACTTCTGGGGGCAGAAAAAGTGATTTGACCTTGGATTGACTATAGAAGAAGGGACAGAAAGAGCCCAGAACATTCCCCCAGGTATGAATCCTTCACTTTTTCCGGTGTGTGTGCCTGTGTGTCTGTGTGTGTCTGTGTGTGAGACAAGTTTTCCACTGGTCAGGTGTGAAGTTGCCCTTGATGATCTCCCGGACCCCTTCTGACTACTTCATTCCACAATTCTGCTGCCCTAAACTTCAGCCAGTCATTCAACAAACATGTTCTGCGTATCTGGGCCAGGTGCTACCATTAAATACAACCTGGTCCTTGCCATCAAGCGTTCACAGTTTAGATGGGGAGATGGTAATAATAATAATAACAATTGCTACCACACTTACGCTGGGTCAGGCACTGGGCTATTTAACCTGGCAACAAGAAGTAAGTGTATTACTAACCCCACTTTACAGATGGGGACAGAGAGGTTTAGTGAGGTGAGATCACACTGCTGCTTCTAACCACTGTGTGGTGCTGCCTGCCCCACTGCACTTAAAGAGACAGTTCAGGGCCAAAGGTGCACTAATAAAGGATGGGAAGGGAGTAGGAATGATTTAGAGAGCCAGGTTCAGTGGGGGCCGGGAATGGTTAAGTTTCATTTTGACCAAGGTTCCCAGGGAGCGAGGCAGGAACAGGCGTAGGGCCAAGTTTGGAGCTGGAGGTAGGCAGGCTCCACAAGGTCCACTGGGAGCTCTTGGGTCCGCTGGGACTCGAGGTCAGTGGGGATCAAGATCAAGGGTGCTTCTCCCTCACTACTGGGCTGGGGTGGCAGGGACACAGTGGGGAGACTTCAGGATTCCCAGCTAGGTTCCCTGGAAGCTATGTGTCCCCATACTCACATAGTGAGGGCTGACCTGGGGGGGCCAGTGTCCCAGCAACCTGAGAGGTGGGTGGCCTAAGTCCCAGGAAGGAGGTTGCAGGCCCAGATCACTATGGATCCCCCTCAGCAAAGATTGGACCATGGCTCCCCCTCCTCACAACTCCCATCTCCCAGCTGTCCCCAGGTCAGGCAAAGGGAGGACAAAAGCTGATTATTCCACTGGGGGCTGTCCATGAATGGGGTATTGAAAACCCTGTGCCCACATCCAGATAGGTTTTCATCCTCTCCCCAACCACACTGTTTGTATGCCAGGGGGAAGGCACAGGTAGGGACAGGTGGGGGTGTTGGGAGGGGCACTCATGTCCCCGTACTCTCAATATGTCCCAAGCAGCACCATTGACCCCCTTTTAGTCGGTGAGGAAAGGAGGCATGGGGGTGCTTCTTGGGTGCTAGTTACATGGTGCAAATGTTCACTGAGCCCTACACTTATGATTAATGCACTTTTTTGTGTGTGTACCTCAATGCGAAATTTAACAAAAAAAATCCTCAAGTGCTTCCCACCCCAAAAAGGCAGAGCATCCCAAATGGCATTTACTCTCCCAGCCTTTCACCACTTTTGCATATTTGTGAGTCATTGAACTGTATTTCCTTGATGTTTTTTCTTTTTTCTTTCTTTCTTTTTTTTAAAGATTTTATTGGGGGAATTGGGGGAGGGCAACAGTGTTGGGGATTTGGGGAAGGGGACCAGCCAAGTTGTTGTTCTTCAGTCTTTGTTGTGAAGGGCGCCAGTCACCATCTGGCTTCCAGTCAGCAGCTTGTGGCCTCTAAGCTCAAGGTGCTGTGTTCAATCTTAGTTGTGGGTGGGTGTAGCCACCATCCCATGTGGGAGTTGAACGAGCGGACTTGTTATTAAGAGCGCATGCTCTATCCTCTGAGCCATCTGGGAGGCAGCTCAGCTCAAGGTGCAGAGTTCAGTCTTAGCTGCAGGTGGGTGTAGTCCACCATTGAACAGGCCATCTTATTGTTACACCAGCTGAGCCATCCTGCCACCTGTTGGCAGCTCAGTGACAGCTCAGCTCGGGCGAGCATCACTGGTCCATGTGGGAATCAAACAGGTGACCCTGTTGCTCAGAGCTTGCACTCCAAGCCAACTCTTAACCAACTGAGCCACTCAGCCAGCTCCTCGATGGTCTTTCTTTAAATTGACTCATTTCTTCTGATTTAAATTAACTTTAAAGGGCAACTTTATATTGTTCCAGTAAATGGAAAATCAGGATCCTTTTCCATAAATAGAGGGCACTGTAAAAAAAAAAAAAAGCAATAAAAATAAAACAATAAATGTTCATCCATCTCCCCCTAAATGTATGTGGCTTACCACCAGTAGCACCAAGACCACCCTTTGGGATACACTATCCTCCTCTCAGGATAAACTCTGAACCTTCCGCACAGCCATGTGGACCTGTCTGGGTTTGGGCTCAGGCAACCCTCCAACCTCATCTCCCACCACTCCCTTCTCACTTTCACATGCTCTGCTCTAGCCAGACCTAACTCCTCATTAGCTTCGGTTTGAGATCCTGTCCTTCTCATCTCCCAGCTGTTGCCCCTTCTGCTGCCTCTACTCAGAATGCCAAACCCAAGTAGAAATGTCACTTCCCCCTGAAGCTCTCATGGGGCCCTTCCAGCTGGAAAAAGTGACTTGGGATCATTACTTCCAGATGTTCCAGCTGTGACTTCACTGTCCCCTTGATGGAACCATCAGAAATGCCATTGACTGGCTGGATGTACAAGGAAGCGGAGATGAGAATTGGTACCCAGCCAGATGAGGAGAGCAGGGGGTGGAGGCCTGGAGACAGGAGCACTGCCCCTGCACCTCTCCCCTCAGCCCTGTCCTTCCTCCTCCTCTTGCCACTGGGTGAGTGCTGTTCCCCAACCCCCAACCATTCCCCTTTCTGGCTCTCAGTTTTCCCAGCTGTAAAATGATGATGGAAGGTGGTTTGTAAATGAGGTGGTTTCCAGCATTTTTTCAGCTCTGACATTTCTCCACGGTTGATGAAAACTAAGAGTCTGAGTTGTGGGAAGGCTCAGTGCTGGAGGTAAGGGCTCAATGTACCCGGAGAGTGGTCAGTTAGGGGACATTGGAAACAGGGAAGGAAGGAAAGTAGGTGGGCTTACCAATGGCTATTGGAAAGGCAGCTGGTAGAATACATGGAATCAAATGACCTAGGGGTTATCCTAACTTAAAAAAGAAGCAATGGATCTCAGTTTCTTCATCTATAAAATGGGTACACTAGTACATGCCTCAGAGCATTGTTGTAAGGATTCTCTGAGGTGATATACATGAAAGTGTCTGAGTACAGTAACACCCTGTGCACAAGTGAGGAGCTATTGTGGAGTTTTCAATTTCCCATGCTAGGCCAGTTTCCTTGCTCCCTTCTCACCTCCCAGACCACGTACTCAGAATTGTATGGTGAAGAAGAGTGTGGCTATTTGGGTTGGAATACTAGTTCTATCTTTTGTCATGTGGTCTTGAACAAGTTGCCTAATCTTACTAAATCTGAAATTTCCCCACCTGCAAAATACTACCTATCTTATAAATTGTCCTAATAATTAAGTGAGCCAGGCTACATAAAGCAGTAAGCACAGTGTCTGGTATGTACATACATGAGAGCTAAAGCAGAAGGACTCATCTAAGTAAAGCTTTTGGGGAAAATCATAATGAATCTCAAAGCCAGTTTAAGAGGTGTGACAATTAAGTTCATGAACTCATCCTAGAAAAAGTGCTACATACCTCATTGCTGAATATCACTACGGTTACCTTCAAAATACTCCCCTTGGGAAGCTATGCACCGACACCAGTGCCTACTCCACACTTCAAAGCAATTTTGAAACTCTTTTTCTGGAATGGCCATCAGAGCTGTCGTCATATTATCCTTGATGTCCTGAATGTCATCAAAATGTCTTCCTTTTAATATTTCCTTTATCTTCGGGTAAAGAAAAAAGTCATTGGGGGCAGATCTGATGAGTGTTCCAATACAGTGATTTGTTTACTGGCTAAAAACTCCCTCACAGACAGTGTCGTATGAGCTGATGCAAAAATCATGAATTGTTAGCGAAAAGTTCAGGTTGCCTAACTTTTTTATGCAGCGTTTTCAGCACTTCCCAATAGTAAACTTGGTTAACTGTTTGTCCAGTCGGTACAAATTCATAATGAATAATCCCTCTGATATCAAAAAGTTAGCAACATCATTGCAATAAAATTTGCGAACTTAATTGTCATACCTTCATACACATTTAAGGCAGAGCTACTGAGCATCTGTTGAGTAACAGGCTCTGGGCAGGGGACCCTGGGGAGCATCAAGATGAGATAAGCATGGCCACATCACCAGGCAGAAGTCCTGGAAAGGAACATCTATATGGTGCCCAGGGATTCAGAGAAATAGAGAGTACTTCTAGGTGAAGACTCCAGAGAGGCTTCCTGGAGGAGGGGGCTTCAAGCTGGGTCTTGAAGGAGCTACAGGGCTGTAATGAGCAGGAGTAGCCAGAACTGTTCAAGCAGAGGAGACTGCAGGGTTAAAGTCCTAGAGACAGGACGGATGGGAGATTAAGAAGTAAGGCAAGGTTGATCAGAAGGTACTAGAAGGCTTTGTAGGGAAAGCTCAGGAATGGGACTCCTGTAAGAAATGTAGAGTCTTTGAGAAATTTAGCCGTGCAGTGGGATAAACAGATCTGTGTCTCACACAGATCTCTCTGGGCTGGTCCTCAGACCAGTGGAAGAGGGGTGAAGCAAAGAGGCCAACTAGGTCAGTCAGGGAAAGCAAAGATGACGCTTGGGGAAAGCAGGTATAGTAAATAGGAGGGGCATGATGGTAAGCACCCTGGTGGGAGGGAAGGTTGTGCTCCTGGGGCCAGGCAGCCAAGGGAGGGGGCAGAGGGGCCAATGCTCTCCTCACTCTGTTTCAGCCAGCGCCCTACAGCCCACTCCACTGCCCTTTCCAGGTAGGTGCCCCTGCTCCTTCCTCCCCCACCCTCCCCCGGGTACTCAGATGCTCAGACAGAATACCTCTATTTCTCTAGATGCCCCCTAAAGGATTGTACCAGTCTCCCCATTTTATAGAAAGGGGAAAATAAAATCTAAAAGGGATTGTTTCCAAGGCTCCCACAGCTTCATGGCAAGGTGGGCATCCTGTAGATTGGACCCCCCTGGTGCCAGTTTGACCCTCTCCACAGAGCTGAGGCTCGTGGGAGGTCCAAGCCGCTGCCGGGGGCGCTTGGAGGTCCAGCATGGTGGCTCCTGGGGCAGCGTCTGTGACGATGATTGGGACGTGGTGGACGCCAATGTGGTATGTCGTCAGCTGGGCTGTGGCCTGGCGCTGCCCGTGCCACGGCCCCTCGCCTTTGGCCAGGGCCGAGGCCCCATCCTGCTCGACAACGTGGAGTGCCGTGGGCAGGAAGCTGCTCTGAGCGAGTGTGGCAGCCGAGGCTGGGGAGTCCACAACTGTTTTCACTACGAGGACGTGGCAGTCCTGTGCGATGGTGAGCATAGGCCTGTGATCTAGGAGGGCAGACAGACTGTGGCCGGCAGTAGGGCTGAAGGCTAGATAAATAAAGGGGCCTCCCAGCAGTAACACTGTTCCCTGTAGAAAACCAAGCCAGTGGCTGCATTGCAGGGTGCTGGGGAAGAGCCCCAGGCTGCCTGTCAGGAGCCCTGGGCCTCAGTGGCGCTTCTGGCTCACTGTGTGACCTTGCCCTAAAACCTGCATTGCTCCTTCCATGCAGGGCCTTGATTATCCCAGCAGAGCCTTCTTCCCATTTTTAAAACCAGATGATTGGGGTTAACACTAGCCATAAGTCCCACTTGGCATAGAACTGAAGCAGAAATCTCTGAGAGGTTTTGACTTTGAGAGCAGTGGTTTCAGTTTTCAAGAAAATCATCTGGAAAATTCATTAAAACACAGATTGTGGCTCCATCTTAGAGTTTCTGATTCTGCAGGTCTGGGGTGGGGCCTGAGAATTTACCATTCTGACAAGAGATGTGATGCTGCTTTAAGAACTCAAAGAACTCTTCTAAAGTGAATGCTTTCTGGACTCGGGGTGGGGGGTGGGGGGGTGGGGGGGCACTTCCCC